>BSEG01000006.1:3749500-4996000 GCA_036245055.1 Diospyros kaki | reverse complement strand
GGTCGTAACATAACCTAACTTAACTAGGGTTAAGGTTATGACTCTAATACCATGTGGAACAATGCAATCTTTTCCCTTCACCATTAAATGGTATGTACAACCTTTATATACATGAACTTAGACTACTGTGTGAAAATGGAATAATCCGTGTGTATTGTTCTCATTAGGATACAACCCTAGTTATAGGGTTGTGTATTTACAACTTAGGAAAGATTACAACAACACAATTTAGGAGAGTATCCTAAATTGAAATTAAGAAACTATACTAAACTGAATTTAGAAATTTCTTGAAAAAACATAACATTTTAGATTAGCTTCCAACACGTTAAAGTTGCTTTCCTTTTCTCTTTCTCTTGAATTTCCTATGAGAATTAACACTCCCCCTCAATCTGGTGAATGAATATCAATCATTCTCAGGTTGCATACCAGGTCTTCAAAACTTCTAGTAGCCAGCCCCTTTGTTAGAAGATCAACCACTTATTTCTCGGATGGAACATGGGGAATCTGAATCAAAGCTTTCTCAAGTTTTTCCTTTATAAAATGTCTATTAATCTCTATGTGCTTTGTCCATCCATGTTGCACAGGATTATGAGCAATGCTAATGGATGATTGATTATCACAAAATAATCTGATTGGACCATTAGCATTAATTTTTAGATCCTCTAGAACAATTCTTAGCGATAATAACTCACATAAATCAAGTGCCATAGCCCTGAATTCTGCTTCAACACTTGGCCTTACAGCAATACCTTATTGCTTCGCTAAGAGACCAAGTTTCCACCTAGAAACACAAAAATATTCGGTAGTAGACCTTCTATCAATTAAGGATCCAGCATAATCCGCATCTGTGTAGCCTTGAATGTCCAAAGCATTACTTGATCTAAACAAAATCCCCTTGCCTTGTGTTGTTTTCAAATAACACAATATTCTTCTTACAGTCTACATATGATCCTTAGTTGGATTGTGCATAAATTAGCTTACCAAGCTAACTGCATAGGCAATGTTCGGCTTAGTGTGTGATAGGTAGATCAACTGACCCACCAACCTTTGATACCTTCCTTTGTCCACCAGTGGACTGCTGGTATCTCCTCCCCACAGACTTGTTTCCTTTAGTAAGTTCAGAATATACTTACGTTAGGATATAAAAATTCATACTTTAGAGTAGGCTACTTTTATTCCTAGGTAGTATTTGAGTGGGCCAAGGTTTTTGATTTCAAAATTCTAAGCTAAATTGTTCTTTAGGACCTTCTGTTCTTCAATATCATTTCCTGTGACAATGATGTCATCCACATAGACTAACAAAGCTCACCTTTCCCTTTAGTGAATGCTTAATAAAGAGAGTATGGTCTTCTTTGCTTTGATGATATTCCATGTGCCTCATGGCCTTAGAGAACCTATCAAACCAGGCTTTCGATGACTATTTGAGGCAATAGAGTGCCTTTTTAAGCTTGCATACTTCATCTGAATTTCCCTTCTTGAAACCTAGTGGTGGTTCCATGAACACCTCTTCTTTTAAAACACCATGAAGAAATGCATTCTTCATGTCTAGTTGTTGTAATTGCCATCCATAGTTGGCTGCTAGAGATAAAAGAATCCTCATAGTTGTCATTTTTGCTACTAGAGCAAAAGTCTCCAAATAGTCAATTCCATAGGTTTGAGTGTAGCCTTTGGCCAATAGTTGAGCCTTGTATCTCTCCAAAGACCCATCTACATTATACTTAAAGTTACAAATCCATCTACAACCCACTGGAATCACCCCCTTTGGTCTAGGCACCAGATCCCATGTTTTATTTTTCTCTAATGCTCTCATCTCCTCTTGCATAACTTGCTTCTAATTCTAATATGTTAAAGCATCATCCACCGTTTAGGGATGACAATGGGTGTCTAGTGAAGTCAGGAAGCTTTTATGCCTTTGGGAAAGTCTGTGATAGGAGATATAGTTGGCTGGAGGACATTGGGTGCAACTTCTAACCCTTTTTCTGATAGCAATGGGGATATCCAAATCATTAGGGGTAGAATTAAAAGAAATTGAGGGATGAGTAACTTTAGTACCTGGATGGGAATCAAATGTTGATCTTTACTGAGACTGTAGAATAGGTTGAATTCTTCTTTTATACACATAAGGAGCACCTTTGAACCTTATCGGGGTTCGGGGATGGAACCTTAGGCTTACCTGCTTGGTCGGGAGTGCCTTGTTCACTGGGAATAGGAGAGTGAATAGGTGAGGGCGAGTTTGGCTCAATGATTTCTTCTGTTTGTCTCGGTAGGAACTAAGTTTAAGTTAGGAAGAATACTCCCTTGGTCACCCATCTATTGATTCTCCCCCTGAAGACTAAGGTGAGAAGTGCCAAAAAATGGTTGAGACTCTGTTAAAGCATTTGCCTTAGATTAGTCTTGATGCTCAGGAAAGAAAAGAAATAGAAAAGGATACGAGTGTCAGAGGGGTTTCTAGAAGACCGTTAGACCATCAGTTACATATTGTAACGGTAACCGCCACATGTATAAGGCGGCTAACGGTTCTGTCCTTGTAAGTTCCGTTCTCTATGGTTTATAAATAGAGGGTTGGGGGTCTCATTCGCTACACTGATTTTCATTCTATCTTGAGAGAAAGAGTATGTGCTATGTATGTGAGAGAAAAGTGTGTATAGCTTTGTAATTTTCAAGATTAGACAGCTTGTGTATAGGGCTGTGTGTGAGAGTGTAGTACATGTAATATGTTCTTTGTGTTTTTCAAGATAGTGAAGAGAAAGACCCTCATCAGTCTGGACGTAGGTTCTCCAAAAAAGAGGGAGATCCGAACCAGGATAAATCTCTAAATCTCATTTTTTGTCTCGTGTGTGTGTTGAATTCTGTGTTGTTTCCTGTTTCCTAAATTCTATCCTTTTTTTCTTTTGAGTGAGCGTGTAGTTCTTGAGGGATATCCTAGAGTATGTAAATGTGGGAATTGTTTCAACAGATTCAACAAATGTCACATCCTTAGATACAAAGAATTTTCTAGTGGAAGGATGGTAGCATCTATAACTTTTTTGGGTAAGAGAGTAGCCAAGAAAGAGACACTGAGGGCCCTAGGATCAAGTTTGTCTCTGTTTTGCTTGGGAATGTGAACAAAGGGTTACACAACCAAAGACTTCAAGAGGAAGAGAGTTATGCAGGCTGATGTCAGGAAAGTAGGATGAAAGACATTGGAAAGGACTCTAATGACCGAGGAGTTCAAAAGCATCTCTGTTAATTAAGTAGGCTACTGTGAGGACTGCCTCTCCCCAAAAATGTTTAGGGACATAATGATGATGGAGAAGGGTTCTAGTGACATTTAGAAGATGTCTCATTTTCCTCTCGGCCATTCCATTCTATTGTAGAGTGTTGATGTAGGAAGATTCATGGACAACCCTTGCTTACTGGAAAAATTGATGCAAGTGTTGATTGAAGTAATCTCTTGTATTATCAGTACGAAATTTCCGAATAGGAGAGCCAAATTGCGTCAAGATCATCTTATGAAAATGAGGCAAAACAATACTAATAGCAGCCTTTTCCTTTAGAAGATACACCCAAGTCATTCTAGTGCAATCATTTATGAAAGAGTTGAACCATCTAGTCTCAGAACAATTGAGAACCCTAGATGGCCCCCAAACATTAGAATGAATCAATGAAAAGGGATGGGAAGATAGTTTATTACTAATGGGATAAGATACTCAATGATGCTTTGATATTTCACATACATCACAATGTAAAGTACTAGTATCTAAATTCTTGAATAACGTAGGAAATATGGTTTTTAGTAATGGAAAAGGAGGGTGTCCTAGGCGATAATGGTGAAGCCAGATGTGAGTGAGAGTAGTAGAAGACTGAGATGAGCAAGCTAGCTTATGTTGAATCCCTTTAGGCAAAACACTCTCCTTCTTTAAGACAGACAACTCATTCCACTCCTTAGTAGCACCAATCTTTCTCCCCGTGTCCATGTCCTGAAATTCACAAGCATGAAGGGAAAAACAACACGACAATTGAGTTCCTTAGTAAGTTGATGAACATAAATCAAGTTGATAGATAGGTTAGGAACGCAAAACTTGTTTAATAGGAAGAATAGGGCTAAGAGTGACCCTGTGTTGACCCTTTATAGGAATGGAAGTCCCATTGGCTATGGTACTATGTTTAAGAATTTTCAGAGGTTTATAAGTGTCAAAAACAGTGAGATCATGAGACATATGGTCACTAGCCCCTGAATCTAGAATCCACAAGTCATCCTTATTGGTCTTTGAGACAATAAGAGACTTAGAGTGAAAGCAAGTACCTTGTTGGGAAAAAGAGCATGACCCATCCTAAATAGTTTTCAGAAAACTCTTGAGTTTGCTGATTTCATCAGCATTTAGTTGGTTTAGGTCTGCTCCAGCAACAAATTCTGCCTTATCCATGACTTCCTCTTGCTTGTTTGAAAGATAGGCCTAATTTTTAGAGGATTTTTGAAACCCGCTATCTTTTGCAGCACAGCCTCCTTTCCATGTAGTTTAAAACAGGTCTCTGTAGTGTGTTTTGGTTTCTTACAATAGGTGCACCATAAACCTTCTCGCCCCTGTGGCTTGGATGGCACATCAGACTTCCCTTGCTGAGGTATGAATCTAGTTCCTTCTCCCCTATTAGTTAGCATAGCTGACCCTTCAAAACTAGTCTCGCCAAGCATAACTATCCTTTTATTCTCCACACTTCGAACAATAGAAAAACTTCATAAAGGGATGGAATTTTTTTCCTCCCAAGAACTTGCACCCTAACCTGATCATATTATGCATTAAGACCTGCCAAGAACTCCACAATTCTATCCCTCTCAATAATAGAATTAAGGGTGGTTGCATCTTCACTACACACAATTTTAACATCTTGGTAGTGGTCAAGTTCAAGTCAATATCCTTTCATTTTGTTGTAGTATTCAGATACTGTTAAGGCCCCTTGCTTAACTACTTAACTTCATTTTAATCTCAAAAATCACCTAGGCATCCTGAACCTTAGAGTATGTACGTGTAATTGTCTCCCAAATGTCTTTTGTAGTAGACAAGAACATGTAGTTTCTACTTAGCTCAGGTTGTATAGCACTCCACAACCATGACATGATCATGGAATCCTCTATATCCCAAGTTGGGAATTCGGGATCTGATGCCTTGGGGCTCAGTGCTGTCAAGTGGGCTATCTTTCTTCTTACTTTTAGAAAGGTCCTCACCAACTGTGCCCACTGTAGGTAATTCCTGCCATCCAAGCGGTAGGAATGGTGCATCCCTGGTAGATCGCTGGTAGGAAGACTCCCGTTTGATCAATTAGTCTCCCCTGTTGTTATAGATGGAGCAATCTCAGAGATTTTTGACATATTTGGTGGGATAAATGGAATAGGATGGTGCACTGAAGGCAGAACAAGGACGAGGAGTTGATGGCACTAATGGCCAAAGGGTGGCAATGAAGGCTAGGGAAAAACACAGAGTGCTGGAGTCAAAAGAATGCAATGAAGGCCGTGAAATTTTTTAGGAACATGGCTCTGATACCATGTGAAAATGGAATAATTCGTGTGTATTCTTCTCATTAGGATACAACCCTAGTTATAGGGTTGTGTATTTACAACTTAGGAAAGATTACAACAACACAATTTAGGAAAGTATCCTAAACTGAAATTAAGAAACTACCCTAAACTGAATTTAGAAATTTCTAAAAAGCATAACATTCTAGATTAGCTTCCAACACGTTAAGGCTGCTTTCCTTTCCTCTTTCTCTTGAATTTCTTATGGGAATCAACATATTGAAAAAGAAAAAAGGATGTCCTATATATATTCTCTATATCCTACATATATTTTGTATATCTCAAGATATATGGTTACTATATTGTAGAGATACTATATACAAATCATATCTTAACAGCACTATTATTCAGTTTTGTTGTCCACGTTGCTGAAAAACTCTCTTTTGGTTCTATGTTAATAGAAGAAACTCGTGGCATATTTAATATTTTTTGTGTGCCTTTTTTGGATTTTATCTTGGAGATTTGACCATGACTAATTTTGTTTGCTTCCCACTAGCTGCTGTTAGGGAAGGAAACAAGCAATAAGAACTTGGAACAAATCGTACACACAAAAGACCGAATTTACGTGGTTCAGCAAAGAATGCTTACATCCATGGCCACTCTAGGTGTTTTTTCACTTTTTGAAAATGTTACAATTATAAGAATTATACCCATGTATTTATATACAAAGACTAGTCAAAAATAGAACTTCTAATTCGGGCTTGTTTAGGTTTCAGGGGCTCCTCCCTTGAGCCCCTGCAAGGGGCGCTTCCCCCTTGATCCCTGCCCGCTGACCGAGTAGCAAGACCCCCATACCAGTTCTGCGTAGGTGTCATAAATCGAATCAGGCTCCACATCTCCAACAGCTGTAACATATATGGATGGCTGGATTGCTTTCTGATTTTGTCTTCTAATCTGACTGAATTTGAATAAAAAGTTTTCATGGCATATGTACTATAGTTACGAAGCATTTATGGAATAAACAAGCTTATGGAAGTTTATTGCCTTAAATATTTGTGATGTTTTCCTTTCAGGATATGTATGATTTCATGGCTTTGGATAGACCAACAACTCCCCTTATAGACCGTGGAATAGCACTGCACAAAATGATCAGACTTGTTACTATGGCATTAGGTGGAGAAGGTTATCTAAATTTCATGGGAAATGAATTTGGACATCCTGGTAAGGATAAATGATTTGCTTATTCATCATTAATTTGGGATTTAGCATGTATTGTACTGATTTTGGATTCAATAACTATGCTTGGTTGCTAATTTCCTGTAATTCACTTTATCAGAATGGATTGATTTTCCTAGAGGTGATCAACATCTTCCTGATGGCAGGATTGTCCCTGGAAATAATAACAGTTATGATAAATGCCGGCGTAGATTTGATCTTGTAAGTTAATTTCCTTTGTTTGTGCTATGATGAAACGATTTTATTCATAAGCATCAGGAAGTTTTGTGATGTAAAGATTCACGACACCAATATGATTCTTCATTGCTTAATATGCAACAGGAAATTTTCTGATGTTTGAGAATATTTCCAGTTTGGAATCCTGAAATGGATTTTCAACTGATTTATGACATTCAGATATTCACTGCATTGTGACTGCCCTGCACTATTTTAGTAAAGAAAAAATCTATTTGGCTAGTATTTGATCCACTTTTAGAAGTTATTAGATGTTCATCTCTATTTTGGAATCTAGTGTTTGTGATGAGAAGAAGAGCTTTTAAATCATCTTGTATAACCAGGGAGATGCAAATTATTTACGGTATCGTGGGATGCAAGAGTTTGATCAAGCAATGCAGCATCTTGAAGAAGCCTATGGTGTATGCCTTCCTTGCACCAAATATCTAGCTCTTTTTCTTTTTCCAATGCCATAGTTATCTATTCTTTAATAAATTTGTTAATTTGAACTTGCAATATTTTTTAGTAATGATGCAAAATGTGGGCAGATTATTGGAAACTTTCTTTCCACTGAATGTTGCTCATGTGGGAAATAAGTCCTCTATATTATTCCTAGATGTCAAGGGAATTAATCTGTTAGTCTTCTAGAATTGAGTGTTTCTCTTCTGACGACCTATAGGTAGTATCTTTTTTGAACTCCAGGGACATGTTAAATTGTCTTTTTTCCTGTAAATATAACTTGTTAAATTGTCAAGGGAAAGAGACTGCTTGTCTTCTTGCACGCAGTGGTATTTGTTTTTTTTTTTTAGGGGGGGAGGGGAGATACTGTTGGACCATTTACAGCAATTTCGTTGTCTCTAATAATCTTTGTAGAGAATAAGTGTTTAGGGTTCTTTTGTCAGTATGATAAAGTCAAGCTGACAGCTGGTGTTCAACTGTATTCCATGTGTTATATTTATGAATGTTGAGTACATACTTGGAACAGACTATACGGACATTACTTCGTTTTTGTATAACATTGCTTAGCACAATGGACTTTGAATTCCAATTTTCTTTTTTTGTTTGAAAGGTGTTGTATCTACTGACATATTCTACTAAAAGCAGATATATTTTCTTGTATTACAAAAATATATCCCAAATAATAAATTGTTCTGCTTGAGCAGTTCATGACTTCAGAGCACCATTATATTTCACGGAAGGATGAAGGAGATAGAGTGATCATCTTTGAAAGAGGAAACCTGGTTTTTGTCTTTAATTTTCATTGGTGTAACAGTTATTCAGACTATCGGGTAGGCTGCTTAAAGCCAGGGAAATACAAGGTAAGTGTACTTCTATGTTATCTCTCTCATGTACTCCAAGTTTACTGAAAGGATTATGTAATTTTAGATTTCCTCTTACTTATGATTTTTTATTTAATTTTTATTTTAATCAATGCCAACATACACCTCATCAATGTGCTTTACTCCTAAGTGTGTTTCTAATTGATCTAGGAAATGACATAGTTAGACCTCTTTAATTGTACATTATGGGGGTAGTCTAATTGGTAGAGGTAGTTGAATAATTAATTTGGCCAATATTCTGTTACAAGAAATCATAAGAATAATCTAGATTGCTAGAACATACTATTAACCAGCAAGGCAAAATTTCTCAAACCATTTGGTTAAATTACTTTGGAAAGGAAAAAAAAATGTATTTAAAGAATTGGCCAAAGCCAAGGGTTCGGGCAAGGGTTGTGATAAAGAATGAGTTTTGCTAATAGGAAAAAATTATTGTCTCAAGTAGTTATAAATTCCCTAATAATCATATGATATTTATACTCTGTTTTTTAGTTTTTATTATGTTTGCTGCTATATAACTATACTGCCATGTAAATAATCAATTTATCTTTATTCTTTAACCTAATGGGTGTATTAATACTTGGACAATCTTGAATTAAATATAAAGGGAAGGAGGTTCAGTGGGAGGATAGGCAATGCAGCAGTAATATTTTGCTGCTGCTTTCATTTTGAGCGTGTGTGCATATATATACAGTTGAATAAATTGCCTCAACCTCCTGTGGTTTGGGCTAATTGCATGGAGTCCTCTTGTGGTTTATCTTTTTTTGCTTGGACACACCCTTTGCTACAAGACGTTAATTAAACCAAAATTAATTCAAAATTAAACCAAAAAAATAAAAATTCAAAAAAAGACCTATGCTAATGGTGGGTGATGATGCGGCAATTATTTGCCACCTCATTGTTCACATCAGCACTTCCTTGATGCTTGGTAGCATTTAACGATAAAAGCTAACAGATTGTAACAATATTCTTCAATTGAAAGTAAAAGATAAGTTTGTATGGCTATTGAAAAAATTGAAAGTTCAGTCTAAAATTAAAATTGAGCTAAAAGTTTGGTAATTTTTTGGTAATTTACCTAAAATAGTTTAACAGGTTGGATCAGATTATAGTCCCCCCGACCCATACCCTACCCTATCCATAGTCATTATTGTACTAGTGTGAATTCTTGACCTAATAGGTGCCACTTTTCAACTTTTTTCCAAAACTCATGATATTAACCATCATACTTTCTGAATGTTGCTGATCAGCTTGCATGAAATTGTTGTTGCAAAAGTGACTGCCTAATTAGGAGTCTATCCACTGTCTCTATCATAAATAACATGTACACTGCAGTGAATGCAGAATTATGAGATACAAGCAATTTGATGGGTTCATGTACACAAAAATGGCTAAGTGATAATTCTGTGGCCATCTGAAATTTCTTCATTGGAATCCCTTGAAATGCTTTATCAAGTGTTTTCTAGATCCTGGAGAGTGTGACAAATCTGTCATGACTGAAGGATCTAATGTAATTTCTTTTAATGCTTTGTTGAAATAATGTAATCCTCAAAGTTATGTTCTTTTATCAATTGCCAAACTGTGACTCAAGTGAGACCTGAAGAAAACAGAAAAGATAATTGAAAGGCATCTTCCTTTGGAACTAGAGCACATTTTTGTGAGTAGGCCATGCATTTTGATTTTGTCCAATGTTCTTATTAGTAGCTTTCCTTTCCTAATAATGCACAACTGTATTATGTGAAAGACTTTATTATTTGAATTCTCTATTAGACATTGTCTGCCTGTAAATCGAGTAATTCCCTCTTATTTACAGCTGGTCCCAAGCTAAAGGGGGAGGGTTGTGTTGGGTATCCGAAAGCAAGTGTAAAACTTGTCTGATCACCTAGTGGGATTTAGACTTGTGACTCTTGTTATTGTTGGTGCTTCTATTAAACATTATCATGGTTCTTTCAGATTGTCTTGGATTCTGATGATCCATTATTTGGAGGCTTCAGCAGAGTTGATCACAATGCCGAGTACTTCACCTCTGTAAGAATTTTCATTCAGGATGTAATAAGAACCATGCATGTATATTTTGTGTAAGAAACGAGAGTTTCTAAGCTAAATCCGTTGCATGTGCAGGAAGGGTGGTATGATGACCGACCTCGTTCTTTTCTAGTATACTCACCTTCTAGAACAGCAGTAGTCTATGCTCTGACAGAGGATGTACCAAAACCAGAACTAGAACCAAAACCAAAACCAGAACCAGAACCTGTAGAGGGTTGAACTCTTAAGAAATAGCTTGCATTTGTGGGAGATTGCTTTCGCGGGAGACCGTCTAAGAATCTTTCCGCAGCCCTTTTGGCAGGTTTTTGATCGGAAGTATGCAATTATCAGAGGGGTATTACCATGAATATCAACAGTCCCCGCATAACCCCAGATGGAAGGAACAACATTAAAGATAACTATAAAATACGTGCAAAATTATAAATTTTGTCTTAGCAGTGGAGCATCCTTTTATGTAGGCATGCAGCAAATGGTTATCCCATGGAACCGTGTAAATTTAGTGTGTATTTTGTTCTTCTATAACAATAAGCTGTGACTGCCTGTGGGTCAAAAATGTTGGGGAGATATCCATCTATGTACAGCACTTTGAATACTACAACTGGTTTGTCTTCTGGATTTAGTAGTGCAGTGCAGGGAATTGATCCGCCCTGGCTTTCACAAGTTCATTATTCATGTTCTCTTTTTTGATTCGCCTATATTAATATTACTCAGGTTTCTTAACTAGGAGTGAGAAACTTGCCCATCTCTTCTATTTGGCCTTCATCTAACAGAAACAGAGACCAGAGTTAACTGAATTTGTGTAGAAATTGTTTGTATGGATTTGAGTCATCATAATCTGACTATTTGTGGTGCCAGTATGATTTATGATTTACTGGTGTATGCATATATTGGAGTTGGTACTGTAGGAACTTTAAATCTTTTGTGAAAACTATCACTCAACTTTCAAGAATATTTATGTCAAATCATCAAGAATAAATAAACAATGAACGGAAGTGTACTTGAATTCATAACGATTATGTCTTTTTAGATTTGTGCGGCGAGCTTTTCAGATTAACACGAATTTCTGAGAGAATCTTTTAAGTTTATCTTCGTAACTAGTTTCTAATGATGGGATATAGAAACATAACTGATTCGTTCATATGATCTGGAGATCATAATCGCTGTATTTATAGAGGTAACAGGCTGATATCCTATTGATAATTCTGTTTCAGCCCATCAAGAAAATATAATTATCCTTTAAGTATCTACACATTAAAGGCTAACACCTTATTAGATACATTAAGACTCAAAACTTAATAGATCACTTTTTAATTGGGCTTAGATTATTTGACAGTCCACAATGTATAATTATGCACATATGAGTCCAACGTTGGATTAAGGATCCAACAATCTCTCACTTGGGCCATATGTTTAACTTCATAATTATGCTTTGCAAAACAAATAACTGAATGAACTCAACTTTGTTGTCATTATCGAAATGTATCTATAATCAATCTCGTCCATCAATTATACCAACCTAGGATCAAAGCGACCTTTGTTACAGCTATCGTAACTCAACCCATCAATGGTCACATATGCCGATACAATTAAATGACATGGATTATGATGTGGATGTGTAGAATATAAATTTCATGTAATGTGATCTTAACATGCCTATTTTCAATCGGTCCACCCTTAAACCTTAGTGAGATCAAATCATAACAAAAACAGTGTAAATAAACTGAAATTTTATTTATGCAGAAAATAACCTCAACATATACATTAACTGAAATAATTGAAAATATGTTTATATCATAAAAACATATGAAATTACAAACTCCCATTAAACCTGAATATCTTCAATTAAAATGACACCCATACGAGCAGTGTGCTCATGAAACACTTTGGGTGGCAATCCCTTAGTAAGTAGATCCGCAACTATGGAGTTTGTTCTGATGTGCTCTATAGACAACTATCCACTCTGAACTCTTTCTTTGACAATTAAGAATTTGATGTCTATATGTTTTGACTTCATCGAGCTCCTGTTGTTGTTAGAATACATAATTGCTGACTTATTGTCACAAAATAATTTGAGTGGTCTTTCAACACCATCTATTATGCGCAGCCTCATGATAAAATTTTGCAACTATATTCCGTGATTGGATGCCTCATAACATGTTACAAATTTTGCTGCTATAGTAGAAGAGACTATAATTGACTGTTTAGCACTCTTCCAGGAGATAACACCTTCAGCAAGCAGGTAAACATAGCTCAACCTAGATTTCATATTATCTTGGCATCCAACAAAATCAGAGTCAGTATACCTAATGATCTCAAGCTGATCCGACCTCCGATACGTGAGCATATAGTCTTTTATTCTCTGTAAGTACCGTAAGACCCGTTTAGCTACTTTCCAATGGACTACTCCTGGATTGTTTAAATATCTACCCAACATCCCAGTAACGTACGCAATATCCAGACGCGTACAAACTTGAGCAAACATTAAACTCCCTACTACTGAGGCGTAGGGAATCTTCTGCATTTCTTTTTCCTCAAAATCGTTCTTAGGGCACTGATTGAGACTAAATTTGTCTCCCTTAGCCATAGGGGTATCGCCTGGTTTGCAATTCTGCATGCCATACCTCTTGAGAACCTTTTCGATATATCCCTTTTGTGACAATCCAAGAATACCTCGAGAGTGATCCCGATATATCTGAATGCCCAATACAAAAGAAGCGTCACCAACAGGGGCGGATGTAGGGGGGGCTGGCACGGGCTTCAGCCCGTGCCAGCCCCAATTAAACAGTGAAATTATATATAATAAATAGTAATATATATATATAAATATATAAACTCCCAAGCACAGCCCAGTCCCAAGCCTCCCTCTGCATCCGCCCCTGGTCACCAAGATCTTTCATCTCAAAATTCTTAGATAGAAATTTCTTAGTTTCGTGCAATAAGCCTATATCGTTGCTGGCAAGCAAAATGTCATCAACATATAAAATCAGAAAAATATATTTGCTCCCACAAAACTTATGGTATATACAATTATCGACCAAATTCATCTCAAAACCAAACGAGATGATCACTTGATGAAACTTGAAATACCATTGTTGAGATGCCTGTTTGAGTCCATAGATGAATTTCTTAAGTTTACAAACCATATTCTTTGGGTCTCCCGACACAAAATTTTCTAGTTGCACTATATAGATTGTTTCATCAATGTTACCATTGAGAAACGCTGTCTTCACATCCATATGTTGTAACTCAAGATTGAAATGTGCCACTAATGTCATTATAATCCTGAAATAGTCTTTCAAAAAAACTAGAGAGAAAGTCTCTTTATAGTCGATGCCTTCTTTCTGTGTAAAACCCTTTGCAAAAAGAAAAGCCTTGTACATTTCCATATTGCCTTTCGAATCCCTTTTGGTCTTAAATATCCATTTGCAACCAATGGGTTTCACACCTTCTGGCAATGGGACAAGATCCCACACATCATTGTTTTTCATGGACTTAATCTCCTCATTCATGGCATCAATCCACTTTTGAGAGTTAGAACTTTCCATGGCTTGATGAAAGTTGATCGGATCATTTTCCATCACTCCAATGTCCACCTCATGTTCTTGAAGAAATACAATGTAATCATTTGGCACTGCACTTCTCATCTCTCTAGTGGATATTCTTAATGGCATAGGTTCTTGAGGTGCTGGAGTTTGTTTTTCTGGAACAATTTCTAGAATGGGAGGTTCTCCGACATTGTTTTGATTTGATGTGTCTTGAATAAGGTCAGGAATGAAATCTTGATCAATACCAATAACACCTGTAGGAATATCAACATATTCCTCTTCAAAAACAATGTCCATACCTGCATCTCTCCCCTCAAACTCGACATCCTCAAAGAACCGCGCATTTCCAGACTCGAAAATCGACTTAGTCATCGGATTATAAAACTTGTACCCCCTGGATCTTTCAAAGTATCCAATAAAATAGCAACTCACCGTCCTTGAGTCTAGTTTCTTTTCATTCGGCCTATAAGGCCTATCCTTAGCTGGACATCCCCAAATGTCCAAGTGCTTTAGACTAGGCTTCTTGCCCGTCCAAAGTTCATAAGGGGTTTTGGCAATTATTTTAGTTGGAACTCTGTTAAGGATATATGCTGTAGTCTTAAGTGCTTCTCCCTAGAATGACTCTGTGAATAATTATACATTGTGAGCTGTCAAATAATCTAAGCCCAATTAAAAAGTGATATGTTAAGTTTTGGGCTTTAATGTATCTAACAAGGTGTGAGCCTTTAATGTGTAGATACTTAAAGGATAATTATGTTTTCTTAATGGGCTGAAACATAATTATCAATAGGGTAACGGGCTGTTACCTCTATAAATACAACAGTTATGGTCAACAGGTCATACGGATGAATAAGTTCTGTTTTTGTATCCTATCATCAGAAATTAGTTATGAAGAGAAATTTGTGTTGATCTAGAAGGCTCGCCGCACGAATCTAAAGAGACATAATCGTTACGGATTCAGGTACGTTTCTGTTCATTGTTTATTTATTCTTGATGATTTGACATGAATATTCTTGGAAGTTGAGTGATAGTTTTCACAAAAGATTTAAAGTTTCTACTAGCGGTATCAGAGCCTTTTTCACGTTAAGTCATTAAGAATCATATTATTTTAATCCATAATTTATTTAGATATATCAGTGCTTTTAAAACAAAATTTTATGGATTGATTCAGCAGTGCAGGCTTCTATCCACGCTGGTTAAGAAAAGCCATGGCCATCTGGCCGTGGCATTAAGAAAAGATAGCCGCGGCCAGTAGCCACAACATTAAGGGAAAGCCATGGCTTTTGGCCACGGCATTAAGAAAGTCGCAGCCTTCTGGCTGTGGCATGAAGGGAATAGCCGCGGCCTTCTGGCCCCAGCATCAAGGATGCCAGCAGCTAAATAGCTGCTACATTAAAGTAATGCAAGCAGCGGCTATCTGGTCGTTGCATCAAAGAATAGAAAGCAGCGGCCATCTGGCCACTGCAACAAGGGTAGAGTCGCGGCCATCTGGTCGCAATGTTCAATTTCCCTGGGGAGGAAACCCCTAGGGTTTCCAGACATGGGCCCATGAAAGTTTTGGGCTGCGATTTCAATAAATTAGTTAATTAATTAATGAATTAAATTCAATAAATTAATTAATTAACTTCGGTAAAGTAGTTTGATTTTAGTAAATTAGTTAATTAAATTCAGTAAATTAATTAATTACTTATTAATTAATTAATTAATTAAATTCAGTAAAATAAATTTTTTAAAACTTTTTTTAATTAATTAATTAAACTGTTTCCTTTGATACAATTTTAAATTCGAATATTGACATGAGTTTTTATATATATTTTGAAATAAATTTATTAAAACAACATGTCGCCAATGTGACATCTCTTGTGGAAATTAATTTGTTTTGAAATATAAATGGTTGTGTGTATATAACTTGAGTGAATATATATCGGCCCAAATGAAGGTAAATATTTAACAGAATTGCATGTGCACCTGTGATAATAAATGCGTGACAATTATTTGGTTTTACATATGACCAATAAATCGGCCTAGAGGAAGATTTATTGTTTGTTATGTTATTATTATCAGTATTTGATTAGTACACCAAGATATCACTTACAAGTTAATATTTTGTCTAAAGATGAAATTATTAATGAAGTGTTTGGTATCTTGAGATGAAATTTGCCTTTATTTGAATTTATTTTTGTTTTAAGACTTATATGAGCTTTTTTTATTTATTTGTTGTTCTCTGTTCAGCACTCGCTCCTGCTAATATTACTGTCATTATCAATTCTAATCCTATGTTAAATGGCTCTAAGTTCAAGTCATGACAAGAGAATCTCAAAATAGTTCTCGGAGTCATGGATCTTGACCTTGCGATAAGGGTTGATTCTCCAGCACCTTTTTGAATTCGAGTACCTCTGATCAAATGAGGGAGATGGAAAAGTGAGAGAGATCAAATCGTATGTGCATGATGATCATGAAGAAAGTCATTTCCAAAGCATTTAGGGGCACAATATCTGAAAAGATTACTACGGCTAAGGATTTCCTTGTGGATATTAAAAAGAGCTTTGCCAAGAATAAAAAAGTTGAAATTGGTACACTCTTGGCAAGCCTAATTTAAATGAGGTATAAGGGAAAAGGCAACATCAGGGAGTACATCATGGAGATGTCTCATCTTGCTTCTAAGTTGAAAGCACTTAAGCTTGAACTCTTGGAGGAATTGCTAGTGCATCTGATTTTGATTTCACTTCCGACATAGTTGAACCAGTTTAAGGTGAGCTACAATTGTCAGAAAGAGACTTGGTCTCTGAATGAGCTTATCTCACATTGTGTTTAGGAAGAGGAAAGATTGAAGCAAGATAAGACAGAGAGTGCTTACTTGGCCTCAACTTTTAAGGACAAAGCAAGGAAAAAGAAGAAGGATACGGAAGCAGCAGGTACAACACCTCATAAGAAACAACAAAAGAAACCGACTAACTCAGTTGGTAAGTGTTGTTTCTTCTGTGGAGCTGAAGGGCATCAAAAGAAGCATTGCACCAACTATCACGCATGGCGTGCTAAGAAATGTATGCCTTTTAATTTGGTTTGTTCTGAGGTTAATTTAATTTCAGTACCTAGACACACGTGATGGATAGATTTTGGTGCAACAACTCACATCAGTATGTCTATGCACGGTTGTCTGAGTTGCCAAAAGCCAAATGATACTGAAAGATACATCTATGTGGGCGATGGAAAAATGGTTCAAGTTGAGGCAATAGGAAAATTTAGATTATTGTTAAAGACTGGATTTTATTTGGATCTTGATGAAACATTTATTGTATCGTCTTTTAGACGAAATTTGATTTCTATTTCTACTTTGGACAAATTTGGTTATTCTTGTTCATTTGGAAATGGAAAATTTAGTTTGTTTCATGATTCAAAATTGGTTGGTTCCGACTCTTTGTCAGGCTATGATAATCTTTATTTAATTGATACAATTGCTTCATATAATGAATCCCTATAATTAAATACACGAGGTGTAAAGAGAAAACTAATCACTGAGAATTCAGTTGCGTTATGGCACAAAAGATTAGGTCTTATCTCCAGACAGAAAATTGAGAGACTTGTGTCAGACGAAATTCTAGATCCCTTAGATTTCACAAATACACTATACAATGTCTAATAATTAATGTCCATTCAAAACTAGAAGATAAATTATACTTCATTAGCCAGCCTCGACAGTCATACAACAAATGGTTCAATGACCTGTCTAGGTTTGAAGGGGGAGAAAAGCTCATTTGCCTAAGAGAAGACACATTTCTCTATTTACTTGTCTCTAATTGAGCCAGTGAATTGTCATAGTTTTGGAACTCACCAAGCTAACTATGTTGGTCTTACCTCACAATTACCTTTCTGGTAATGGCTAAGTCAACCTTCTTCCTTGGACCACTCCTGCTTTGTGACCTTCCGACCACCTCGAACACAAAAACAAGAGCAGAAGAGAGGGAACAAGATGTAATAGAGAAAGCTTTGAAAATTGTATTCAAGATGGAATGAGTACAAGTGAGGGGAACACCCCAATGTATAACCTTTGTCAAATGATAGAAATAACCTCACTTATCCTTGTCCGATGGGGCTTGTGTAAAAGACAAAAATAACCTTACTTGTCCACGTACAAAAGACAATTTTTAAATGGACTCTTTCTTTTAGACTCACTCTTCCATTAGTTATAAGAGAATCGAGTCATGTCCAATAGTTAAATCCAGTCATGTTGGTTGACACTAACACTACAAGAAGATGGGGCATTACTGGCGAACTTTTCCCGGCGGTTTAAATAACTGCCGAGAATACACCAAAATCCCCGGCAGTTTTAGTAATCGCCGGGTATGGAATACACATCCCCGACGATTTATTATAAACCACCGGATATGGAATGCACATCCCCAGCGATTTTTATAAACCGCCGGATATGGAATGCATATCCCCGGCGGTTTTTACAAACCGCCGGTGATGTTGGCCCATCCCCAGCGGTTTCAAAAACCGCCGGGGATATGATTTAATATAAACCCGCGAAAATCCCCCCTCATTCTCTCGCGCCCCCGCCTAAATCTTCCTCTCCATCTACTTCTCTTCCAAAATCCCCCATTGCAAACCCTAAAACCCTCTCTCGCTCAAGCCTCATTGTGTCTCTCTCGCTCTCGCCGCTGAGTCGCTGCCTCCCTCGCCCGAGTCTCTGTCTCTCTCGCCCTCGCTTGCTATCGCCTTCACCCTCAAAAAAGGTTAGCCTTGAAACTTTTGCTTTGATTTGTCTGTTGTAGGTTTTCTTTTTCTTTTTTTTCACAATTTTGGAACTAGATCATATATATAGATTGATTTCTTGCTAGGACATTTTTTTCACAACAAGCTTCTGCTTGTTGAATAGTTTTATCTAAACCATTAATTACTTGGATTAACAACACTTTTCTTTTATTATCGTTTTCAGATTCTGACAATTGTCAATTTACAAATTACTTGCACCTAGATTCGATACGAGACTTCCTACTTTCATTTAGCTGGATATCTAGGTTTGTTTTTAAGAATTTTACCTTATCATTTAACTATGTATCATTCCGTAGGGTATGTGGCATTTGGCATTTGTTGCAAATTGATTCACACAATTTCACACCTGAGTTTAAGTTTCCTTTCTCTTTTTCTTGGATGAGTTTAGGTTTCATTTTATTGGCCAACAAATTATACGTCTCATTCTAACTGAGTGCTAGCTAAACTTTGATTGCATGGTCTTTTTTAGTGAAAGTGTACTTTTTGCTACCCTCAATTTAGTGGCTAAAACAGGTCCATCATTTAGAGAAAAACAATGTATAGGATAATAGATGAGAGCTTATTGTCATCTTTCATGTCATATAAGCTACACAATTCAGGTCAGCCATTGAAGAAATTCTCAGAACAATAGTGGGATGGATCAGTGTATAGGATAATAGATGAGAGCTTATTGTCATCAGTATCAAGATGTTTTTCAAAATAAATAAAATTCTCAGACTAGAAAGCAGAGAGCTAAACAGGCAGCATATGGTCGTATGTGAACTGGCTGCCACTAGAAAAGTGATTTATGTATCAAACCCACAAAAATCCAATAAAACACCTTAGCAGAGTAATTAAATACTTGGTTCATACACAAGATTGACTAACCAAACAAGTACATCTCTAGACAACCAATTAAATGTGTGCATAGTTTTCCTGATGTCAAGCAGAACTGTCGTAGCTGAATTGCTACTTTACAGTTTCAGGAAAAAGAAAAAAAAATAAAAACAAAAAAGATGAGGCATTCAGCGCATAGATCTCATTCAGCACTACAAGAATTGTAGTTGCTTGTTGAGACTGTTGGATTAGACTATCTTGATATCGAGATGAGAGTCAGTGATCATCTCTGCTAGTTTGGAACATTGTGACCGTCAACTTTAATAGCACATAGGGACAACTTAAAGTTATATATTTTGGATAAGATAATCAGAGTTTAGTAGCTAAACTCTGATTTTTGGAAATGGTGAAGATAACTCTTGTTTACCCCTAATATTGGGGTATTTTCAGAGTATTTTTTAAAAGCAATTTCTGAACCTAATATGCTAAATACTTCACTTGAGTATATTGAGTTTTCATTTACAAAATAGCACACACGTTCTATTTCTTCAATCACTTCCATGTAGGAGTTCCAAAATGCCATTATTCTCCTTTGCATTGTGTATTAAATTCTTATAATCATTTTAAATGTTAAGTCCCCTAATCATTATTCTCCTTTGCATTGTGTATATTATTTGATTTTATTATAGAAGAAACACAAAACAGCTATGCTATGATCCTAATATTTTTTTTGACAAATGATTAGTCTTCATATATAGCTAGTCTCAGATCAATAGAGATAATTGACAAACTAAGTTTATGTAATTGATCTTTTCAAAAGAAATTGATATGCTAACAGATTGTTTTTTACATTCAAATCAATAATAGGCAATTACACTGATGGCACCTAAGAGATAGACTCATTGGCCAATTGGATCCATGTCACGTAGTACAAATTTACACCACAATGATTTACAATCAGTTCCATCCCATCATCCAACCCCAAACCCAGTCCCGTCACATCCCCAACATCCTGAAGAGGACTTGATCTACTCACAATCCAACCCCCAAGACTCACATAGTCAGCAAGGTAAATACCAAAAATTTATATGAACAATAATAAATTACTATTCTTTCTTAATTCAATGTGAATTTATTGTGTTATTATGTTTTAACAGGTACAAGCTCCATGTCATCTACTGCCAAGAAAGGAAGAGGAATATCAAGACAAATTTCAAAGTGGGGAAAAGAAAAGATTCATATTGAATTTGATGCTGAAGGACAACCAGTTGGGGAGATGGCAACTAAGTTGGAAACCCAACTAGATGTGATGGTAATGAGTATTGCTCCCCTTATATTTACTGATTGGAGATCACCAGGGATGGAACCATATAAGGAGCGCATTTGGCAAGAGGTCTTGGTGAGTAAATAACGTCTCTGATTCTTAACTATTTGACTCTAAACTTTTATACTCTAATAAGGATATCATTGCAGGATAACACTGATGTACCCACAACATGGAGATCAATTTGCTTGCAACATGCTTCCAAGAAGTGGAGAGAGTACAAAGCCACCTTGAAGAGGCATTATGATTGTCATGAGACAGATGCGGCTCGTCTGTCAAAAATACCGCCTGGGGTGGACCCAAAACAGTGGAAGGTTCTTATGGAGTATTGGAGATGTGGGCAAGCACATGTATGTATAATTTATGTATGATAGATATATTAGATGGATTCTCTATACTTAGTTATAATATCATATTACAAGTAGGAACGTAGTGCGACAAATTGTGTCAATCGAAATAAGCAAAAGATGGGTCACACCAATGGTAGGCGATCACATCCTCAGGTTAGACACCAGGTAAGAATAGAATGGATATTAGTTATATATATTTATTGATAATTTAATTAGTAATGCCTAAAATTTAAACATTTAATATATTTCATATCTTATATATGTTTTTAGATGACTATTGAAAGTGGAGATGAGCCAGATAGAATCAAGCTTTTTAAAAAGACACACACCAGAAAAAGCGGAGAGATAGTAGACTCTACATCTTCATATATAATCGTATGTATTTCTAAAATTTGAAAGTTGTAGATATATTTTGTTTCTTTTACTTGTCAACTTATGTAACTAACTTGTGAAATGTTTCTTGAGGAACAAATGGATGAAAGGTTGTCACCAATACCTACTGATGAACAAACCTCAAATTCGCTAGATGATGTCTTTACTCAAATACTTGGCAAAGATGGGCATGGCAGGGTAAGGATGGGAGGACTTGGAACATGCCCAACTAAGGTTAGACAAAAACAACAGTATCAGGTGCCCCAAGAGCAGTATGACCAAATGCGTGCTCAAATTACTGCCAAGTTTGAAGAAAAATTTCAAGTTCAAATCCAAAGTCAAGTTCAAATGCAAGTTCGTGCAATACTTGAGGCAATGGGATATACACCACCGGCTCCAGACAATACACCATAACCGAGACAGGTATGTTGTTCCATTAGTGCATTTTGTGATTTAAAATTACATATTTACTATATATATTAACTAAACTATTTTAAAATATAGTCATCCTCACATGCTAGTGCTTCTGCCACACATGCAAGCACACCATCACTTGAAGCTGAATGTGCTGGAGCATCGACACCGGAATGTGGTCATCATTTAGAGGTAATTCGCTACCAAAATGTTATTTGAATCTAACAATTTATGCACAAATTACTTTATGCACATGCATCTAGCAATTTATGTTATTTGAATGCAGGTAATAAACGTTAGATAACTTTTGGGACCTTATTGTTTGACTCATTAGCCATCAGCTTCTTACATAAATTCCCAAACCCTATCATAATTTGAAAGCTTCCAGCTTAATATGTACACTTATATATATACAAGGTGGCACACCGATGTTAACATAATTTTAAATATTAATTTATTAAGTGGTAATTTTTTTATAAGATTAATAGAGTAATTTAATTACTTATCTAACCCCTAGATTTTACTTGATCTTAAAATTAAGCCTGCACCAGCTTCAAATTTCGCTGATAAGTTCTCTCCTTTAAATTTTCCTGCTTCCATGGAGAAAAGGATAGAGGGTTCATTTATTTTCCAAGAATGATTCTGTTATTCGCAATCATCATATGTAAATCCAAACTTCTTTTTAGTGGACGTCAAATTTCTCAATCAGTTACACACTGTTTACCTTCACTAATGTCACATATAAAAATGTTTGGTGCAAATGACACGATGGCGAATATAGATTGAAAGGGAGTGGTCAGGTATGTGTATATATTTGGTTCGTGCATAAAACTAGATTGTGAGATCCATCTACTTTGAGGTGGTAAATGATCTCAACTTTTTGCATATAGATGGTTGTTTGGATGTCTCTAAATTGTCTGCCCTTGATCACAGATTGTATGGCAAGTTACATGAGCTTTCTCGCATAGGTTGAGTAAATTTTGCATATTTTGCTCTTTGGACCTTAGATGCTTAGCTTACAAAATGTGCCTACATGAATCTGGATTAACTTAATATTTTGGAAAGCAACTTCCTGATGAGTTTTGGGAGCCAGAAAGTCAAATGAGTTATAAAAATAGTCTACTTAGACAAAAAGGAGGAAAGATTGCATACAAATAGGCCCTTCTTCAAACCTCGCATTTTAAACGCCTTTGAGCATGTCTGTTCGGTATCCGTACAAGATTTTTGGAGTACTAATGCATTCTGAACAAGCATTTTAAATCTATTTGAACAAGCAATTTCATAGTTAACGTATTAAATAGATCTATTATTTTTCAATGTAGATTGACAAAATATGATATGCAATTTTGGTTGGAGAATGGCATGATGGCGTAATCAAGGGTTATTTGAGGCCACTAGGACATGATTTAGTTTAGAGTTGCTTTGTATGTGCTTTTGTATGGTATTGTGTAATGAGACGAGACGAGATTGATCTTTCTAAATGATGTTGCACGTGGTGAATCTTTTAAAATTGTTGGTGATTTTTGTTATGTGGCAATATATACAGGTTATTTGTTGTCGTGGGTTTTGATTGTATGTATAGTTTTTTAAATTTTTTTTTTAAAAATTGCCTGCGACTTTTGTCTTTTTACCGGCAGTTAACCTTTGCCGGCGATTTTAAAACTGCCGAGAAAATTACACCTTTTCCGGTGGTTTTAAAGCCTCTGGGAAAATAAAACTACCTTTGTTGGCAGTTTTAAAACCGTCGAAAAAGGTATATTTTGCCGACGGTTCTTAAAAACCGCCGGGAATGATTACTTTTACCGGCGGTTTATCAAAACCACCGGTAATTAATTTTTCCCGGCAGTTTTCAACCGCCGGAAACCTTTCTTGACGCCGGTATTTTCGACGGTTATAATTACCGCCGATAAAATTTTTACCGACGGTTTTTCAGCTTTTCCGGCGGTTTTTTCACCGCCGAAAAAAATTAAAACTCTTGTAGTGTAACAAAGTGTCGAAGATAGCACTCCAAGAGGTTGTTCACTCACTTTGTCTACCTATTGATCTAGGGTGAAAACGCATGGAGAAGTGTAATGTGGAGTCTTGAGATTTTAATAACTCCATCCATAATCACTTAGTGGATTGCAGATGTCAATTGCTGATGATGATATTTTGACAAGCTTCAGTATTTTATCGCGTGTTGGGAAAATAGTTCAATTTTTTTTTTTAGCTTTGAAATCGAACGACAATGAGATGAAGGTGTCATACTTGGAAAAACGATCTACCACCACCAAAATTGACCCACATTCCTCAACCTTTAATAGAGCTGATGATGGTTTTTGGGACCGACCACCACGTGCCACCTTTACGACTGGACCTCGGGAATAGTATCTCGGACTTGGCGATGTCGGACCTTGGGTATAGAACCTGCAAGACAACGGAGGGCCGGGGCTAGGATCCCCCAAGGTGGACTTCGACGCTCAAATTAGTAGAGTAAATGCAAGTAGTAATAAATATGAGAGTTGTAGAGTTTGGAGATGCATGACGAGAATCTTTGTCTTTTATAGGCGAACCCATTTTGGGGTACTTGAGATAAAACCCGAGTTGAGCGGGTATGGCTCTCGAGGATCCCGGTCAAGTTGGAACGTAC
Organism: Diospyros kaki; assembly: GCA_036245055.1. NCBI lineage: Eukaryota > Viridiplantae > Streptophyta > Magnoliopsida > Ericales > Ebenaceae > Diospyros > Diospyros kaki. The sequence continues at coordinate 4,971,454 of BSEG01000006.1, read as the reverse complement.
GGGTCTTGCGATTCAGTCTGGATTTTTTGGGCTCCGCTCCGGATTGTTGACTTGTCACGTGTCTATCTCTCAGGCAATCCACGTGGCGGGTGAGATTATTAGCACGTAGGGGTATTCTGATAATTTTAGTTGGTGCCACATCACTTGTCCCCCACTCCTTGAGTCGAGCTGAAAATCATGTTGGGTCGAGGAATAGCTTAATTTTTGAGGTTACTTGACTGTTGATTTTTTCCAAGATGCACAAGAGTGTTTTTAAGCTTGAGATTAATGCCTAACAACCTCATTTACTACTTTGAAATTATAAGGGGTCCTTGGTTGAAGGGAAACATTCGCTGTTTTGAATTTTTACAAGGTATTTAGTTAGAGGGCTTGGGTCCTCTCTATATAAGCCCTAAGGCCCCACCCCTCAATTATCATTTCAAGGCGAGCATCCAACTTATTGAGGTTAGTCTTTCCCACACTCTCTTGCTTATTTCTTCTTTTCCTTACTTGTTATTTATTTTTTGCATTGCTGCTCTCTCTCTTTTTTTTTTTTTTTTAAATATCATCTTTTCCCTCGGTCACGGTCGAGGTTGGCCCTAGCTCGTGGCCGAGCTAAAGCTCGGCCATGCTTGGTCTAGCCAGATCTTGGCGAGGCCGAGCTCCTCTGCTTAGCCGAGGTCGGCCAGGGCTAGGAAGCTCATCCCTGTCTGATCTCCCTCTGGGGAGCCCCGTTCCTGTTTCTTCTTTATATATATATATAAATATATATATATGGGCACGCATTAGGTCGGCCATGGCTTTTTTTAATTATTTTTTATAATATATATAAATATATATATCTTTTTTTAATACTAATAAAATAAGTCTTAATTTGACTAACCCGTTTCTTTAGCTTTTCTTTGTCGCAGGTGTGGCTCGAGATTTTCCAAGCTAAACTGCGTCTGCTGAGCTCTCCTAGGCTCGAGCCTAGCTGTGGTTTTCCTTTCCTGACCTCTACCTTCATTTTCCTGGTCAATGAGCTCTTCTTGGCTATTTCTATTCATTTTTTAGCATGTCTTCTTCCTCTTACTCCTTTGATTCAGAAAACTCCAGTACTACCTCTAGTAGTGAGGAATCGAACATCGAGTTATCCAGCCCCTTCCACGGCCCCCTTCGTAGGCCCGAAAAACTTAGGAGGCTCGAAAGAGTTTCACCACATCCCTCTTCGGAGTCTCATGTGAGTAGTGATCCCCACCTAGAAAACTTACCCGAGGATCTGACCATGGACCACTCCACCATAACCGAGAGAGAGTTGTTTCCCCTCATCCGAAAGTACCACCTCATTCATGATGAGTATTGGTACAATGAACCCTAAGGTCTGAAAGCTCATCAAGCCCCCCATGGTTGCATCACCGTATATGAGCAAGCCCTTGTCGTCGGCCTTAGGTTTCCCCTCGCAGCTCTTGTGGTTGTGGTGTTCGTTGTCGTGAGGTTATGCCCCTCTCAGTTGACTCTCAATGGATGGAGGTGCCTATCTACCTTCGTTCTCTGTTGTCGAGCTCGGGACATTGAGCCTACTGCCCAACTCTTCTTTAGGATGTTCAAGGTAATCTCCATTAGCAAAATTGAAGCTCAATTCGCCTTTTCCCCCCTCAACCAGCGTCAGTTCATAGTCGACAACCCCACATCGGTAAAACGATGGAAGAGTAGAATTTTCTTTGTTGGCTTGAAAGACGGGGGGGGTAGCTTTAGGGTGCCAGTTGAGTGGGCTTTCCAGCCCTCAAAGGTCCGTAGTTGCGAGATCATGCAGGACGAGCTTTGTAATATTCAGATCTTGAGGGAGCTAAACCCTATCAGCGCTCGGGCCTTGATATGTGACTGTACCTTGTACCTGGGGGGTTTATCCACTCACACTTGCTTCGAGCCTGATGTCACTTTGGTAGTCATTTTCCCACTATTTTCATACTTTTCTGACTTGTTGTTTTTCTTGCCACTAATATCTTGCCTATGCATTCACACCTGAGATGATGAGCACGACTTTCATCTAGGGGAAGAACAAACAGAGACCCGCGGAGGATGAAGGCACCCTTGCTCCTACGAGGGGAAAGGCTTCCTTGAATCCCCCTCCTGCTGAGGAAGAAGAGCCTAGACGTACTAGAAAGAAGAGGACTTCCCATCCTCCGAGACAGCTCATGCCAGCCCCTGAGTCTCCCCTACACTATCCAGACCATGTTCTTGATTGGGGAGTAAAGGAAAACGATCTTAGCCGGACCAGTCAGGTGGCGAGACGTATGATTCACCACTTCGCCACCCCCGCTGACTGTCAAGTCCTGGCTGAACAGTCCTTGGAGGCAGTAGAAGCCTCCTTGTGCAAGTATTTGGCCTAGGTAATCACTTTATCAGCATCTTTCAGGCTTAGTTATGTTGCCCTTACTTGTCCTGCTCATTACAGGTGGTCACACTCGTTTTAGACTTTTCTGAATGTTTTTCTCAAGCTTCAAAAAAGACCTTGGAGCTAGACACACAGTTGCAGAAGAGGGACGAGTTATTGGAGAGCCAGAGGAAGAACCTGGATGAGTTATCTTCTGAGCGAAAATTTTTGGACCTACGTATTCAGGAGCTTGAGGTAGAGCTATCTCGGGCGGGCTCAAAGCTAGCCTAAGCGAACTCAGTCATCCGCAAGTACGAGCACAAGTATGCCGAGCCCATCAAACTTCCTGAGGTGGAGGAGTTCATCTAGGAGAACTTCCAGGACGCTTGGACAAAGGGATTTCAAGCCCATGCGACTGAAGTGTTACGAGCTCATCCAGACTTGGACATGTCCAATGTTCGGTTTGTTGAAGAAATTGTGGCCGAGATGGAGGACTCGTAGATGGCCGACGATAATGATGCTTCTCCTGATGCTTGAGTTTTTCCTCTTTTCCTATGTAGGACCTTTTGTACTTCCGTTATCATCATGTATTGGACCATTTTGCTTTTATACAATGCTATTTCATTTTGACTGCTCATCTTTTGATTGCGGACATATGGGCTGGGACTAGTTAAACCTCGATCCCTTCCATAGTTGATGAGGGTTAATTTGACCCGTGGTTCTCCCTAAGTCGACAAACAAGAGGGGTCGGTCTGGGGTTTTGGACCCCGGGTTTCTGGTCCCTCATTTACGGAAGAGGGTGTTGTGCTATAATTTTTCTTTGGCCATTAGTCCACCTTTGGGGACGACCTAGGGCTCGTAACCCTTGGATTTTTGCCACTCCCACGCGGAGGAGGGTGTTAGGCTAGAGTTTTTCCTTGGCCATTAGTCCACCTTTGGAGACGGCCTAAGGCTCATGTCTCTTGGATAAGTTTTTTCTGTGGCCATTAGTCCACCTTTGGAGATGGCCTAGGGTTCGTGACCCTTAGATAAGTTTTTTCGTGGCCATTAGTCCACCTTTGGGGATAGCCTAGGGCTCGTGACCCTTGGATGAATTTTTTTGTAGTCATTAGTCCACTTTTGGGGACGGCCTAGGGCTCGTGACCCTTGGATTTTTCTTTGGCGAAGTGTTGTTTTTTGTGAAATTGCTATTAGATGGAGAGAATATGAAGTCTTGTCATTAGTCATAAAAAGAGTACAAAGAGGTTTGGGAAATTCCCCTGCTCATTAATAAAACTTCCTTAAGTTTTGCACATTCCAAGTATGCTTCAAGGGCTTGCCTTCCATGTCTTCTAGTTGATATGCCCCTGGACTTAAGGATTCCACCACCCGGTACGGTCCTTCCCAATTCGGAGTTAGTTTATTCGCGTCTCGAGGATGACTCACATCGAACCGTCGTAGTACAAGATCTCCTAGTACCTAGCAATGCGCTGGTTATACGCGGCTTGTCGAATTCGTGCCAGGTCTCGGAGCTCATCCATTAGATCCAAGTTGCACCTTAGCCCTTGCTTGTTAACCTCAAGATCAAAATGCTCGACTCGGTAGCTTATCACCCCAATCTCGACAGGGATAAGAGCCTCCAAGCCATAACACAATGTGAAAGGGCATTCTCCTATAGCCGTTTGCGACGTGGTTTGGTAGGACCATAGTATACTGGGGAGCTCATCTACCTATCGACCGTCTTCCTTCTCAACCCGAGCTCAAAGTCCTTACAGAATGGTCCTGTTTGTCAACTCCACCTGCCCATTAGCCTGAGGATGGGCCACCGAGGTAAAATGCTGCTTAATCCCTAACTCGAGGCACCATTCTTGCATTGATCAGTCCTTGAATTAAGTGCCATTATCCGTTATTATCACCCTTGGAATACCAAACCGGCAGATGATGGATTTCCAAAGGAATTGTTTTACCCTTCGGCCTGTAATAGTCGCCACAGGCTCGGCCTCCACCCACTTAGTGAAGTAGTCGATGGCTGCTATTAAGTACTTGTTCTATCCAGCCACTAGTGGGAAGGGCCCGAGGATATCAACTCCCCACCTGGAAAATGGACAAGGCAAAGCCAGGTGGGTGAGTTCAGCTGGCGGGGTGTGAACTAGGTTGGAAGTTTTTTGACATCTCTCACATGTTTGGACTAACTGCCCAGCGTCGCTCATCATTGTCGACTAGTAATACCCTTGTTGAAGTGCCTTCTGGGAAAGAGACCGAGCTCCGATGTGATTGCCACAAATCCCCTCATAATCTCCTTTAGGATGTAGTCGGCCTTGATGGGCCCAACACACTTCAGTAGCGGCTGAGTAAAGGATTTCTTGTAAAGGTCTGATCTGACCAGCAGAAACTTGGCAGCCTGGCGCTTGAGTTTCTGACTTTCTTGTTCCTCCTCTAGTAACCATCCCTTGGTTAGATATGCTACGATGGGATCCATCCAACTTTCTACCCCTTCTACGCAGAGCTACTCTGCTTCTGTCTCTATGCTCCTCTGGGGCAACAACTCCATGTAGACAGCTCGAGAATTCATGGGGAAGGAAGAATCAGCTATCCTCGAGAGGGCATCCGCCACTGCATTCTGTGCACGTGGGACATGATTGATTTTCACCGCCCGAAATAGTGCCATAAGATCCTTGGCTATCGCCAAGTATTGGGCTATGGCGTCCTCTTGGGGCTTAAACTCCCGTGTGACCTGCTATACAATTAAATTCGAGTCAGAATATACATCCAGATACCTGACTCCCATTTGTTCCGCTAGTCTAAGCCAGGCAATGAGCGCCTCATACTCGGCCTCATTGTTAGAGGCATTGAACTCGAAGTGGAGGGCATACGGCCAAGCCTAGCCATCGGGGCCCTAGAGCAGTAATCCAGCACCACTGCCTCCAACACTGGAGCTTCCATCCACAAAGAGAGTCAAAGTCTGGGAAACCCCTTCGTCCGCTTCCCTTGGTAAGGTGCCCTCCACGATGAAGTCAACAAGAGCCTGCGCCTTGATGGCCAGTCGAGGTCGATAATCGATGTCGAAGGCACTTAGCTCCACTGCCCATTTGAGCATCCTTCTCGACAAGTCTGGCGTTCCCAACACATGCCTCAATGGCTGACTTGATAGGACGATAATATGGTATGCCTCGAAGTAGGGCCTCAACTTTCGAGTGGAGATGACTAGGGCATAGGCAAACTTTTCTGTTGGAGTGTAACGAATCTTGGCTCCAGCCAACCTCTTGCTCATATAGTAGACTGGCTTTTAAACTTTGTACTCCTCCCGTACCAAAACCAAACTGACAGCCTCATCCGAGGCAGTCAGATAAATGTATAGTGACTTTTCTGGCTGTGGCTTAGCCAAGACTGGGGGGGAGACTAGACATTGTTTAGCTACTCAAACGCCTCCTGGCATTCCTCTGTCCATGCAAAATTCCGAACTCGAGTCAAGGCCTACAAAAATGACAATTGCCTTTCTGCAGATCTTGACAAGAACCTCCCTAATGTTGCAATCCTCCTGGTTAGTCTCTGCACCTCCTTGATACTTTGAGGAGGAGGCAACTCAAGAATGGCCTTTATCTTTGAGGGGTTAGCCTCAATTCCCCGGTAATGCACCATGAACCCTAAGAATTTACCAGCTGTAACCCCGAAGGCACACTTGGCTTGGTTGAGCTTCATCTGATACTGGCGTAAGGTTCGAAGGCACTCCTCCAAGTCGTCTGGATGCTGCTCAGCCAAGAGACTCTTAACCAATATATCATCCACATAAGTTTCCATGTTTCGACCAAGCTGAGCCTTGAACAGCTTGTTGACCAACCTCTGATATGTAGCTCCAGCATTCTTTAACCCAAAGGGCATGACTCGGTAACAATAGGTGGCCTTGTCTGTGATGAAGACGATATTTTCCTAATCTTCAGGGTGTAGTGGGATTTGGTGGAACCCTTGGAATGCATCTAGGAAACTCATCAGTTGACACCTCACTGTTCCGTCAATCAAAGCATTAATCCTAGGCAGAGGGTAACTGTCTTTCGGGCAAGCCTTATTGAGATCCTTAAAATCAATACAGAGCCTCCATTTTCCTGACCCCTTGGAGACAAAGATGATGTTGGCTAACCACTCTGGGTAGTCGACCTCCCGGATATGATTAGCCTCCATAAGTTTTTTCACCTCAGCCTCTATAGCCTTAGCCCGCTCCGGGGCAAACTTCCTCTTTCTTTGTCTTACCGGCACGCAATCCGGGTAGAGCCCCAAGCGATGGGTCATGACCGCCGGGTCTATCCCTGGAATATCTAGTGTAGACCATGCAAACTCATCTTGATACCGGCGCAAGAGTGAAAGGACCTCGGACCGCAAGGGCTCCTATAACTTGGAACTAATCTGCACTATCCGATCGAGCTCTTCCCCCAGCGGGACTTCCTCGAGCTCATCCATCGGCTCTGAGGTCTTAGGCTCCTCTGGACCTTCCAAGATGAAACTGGTAACCACAGTGGGAGGGGCAATGGAACTCTGTCCCTCCCTCCTTACCGATCTCTGACCTGTTCCTATACTTGGGGCTCTCGCCTGTTCTGTCTCCATTTGGCCCTAACCGGCTTCAGAGACAGCATCCTGGTTTGGTCTTGAGTCCAACTCTGACCCCTTGGCAATAGTGGCACTCAAGGAGGCGACGTAGCATTCCCTAGCCTGTCGTTGGTCTCCTCTTACCTTGTCAATCCCTCCCGGAGTAGGGAATTTCAACACCATGTGATACGTGCTCGGTACCGCCCTCAGAGCACTAAGCCCAGACCTACTAAGGATCATATTGTATGCCGAGGGCACATCGACAACCAAAAAATCTAACGTCACTTGGGATTTATGAGAACCACCATTGACCGTCGAGGGTAGCCAGATCAACCCCTCGAAATGAATCACCATTCCATCAAAACCCACCAGTGGGACACGGACTGGCCTCAGCTGATCGAGCGTGAAACCCATCCCTAGGAACGTCCTCTTGTAGAGAATCTCCGAAGAGCTACTAGGATCCATGAGGATTCGCCTCATCTCCCACTCTCCTACCTGAGTAGTGATTACCAAAGGGTTTAAATAGTTGGGATAGCTCGGAAGATCCTCCTCGGAGAACGTGATGACCATCCTTTCCTTTACCACGCTCTTGGGAGTAATTGAGTGGGGCCCTGGAACTGTTCCCGCCGCCAACGTGTACAAGATAAACTTCTGTTCTCCCTCCTTGGCAAGCTGTTTTCCTTCTCTCCTGGGCGGTGTTCGACTTCGCTCTCGAAAGCGATCACGAGTAGGATACCTCCCTTTATGCTTCGGCTTAGATTCTACCTTGCCCGAGCTCGTACCTCCTCGACCAACGAAATCTCGGAGGTAACCTCGGTTGATAAGCTTATGTATCTGTTCTTTCAACTGGATGCAGTCCTCAGTATCATGGTCGTGGTCGCGGTGGAAACGACAATACTTCTTTTTGTTTCGAGTGTTGGGTGGAGATTTCAGCGGGGGAAGACATTGTAAATAATTATTATCCTCCAGTGCCAAGAGAATCTTTGCTCGACTGGCGTTGAGGGGAGTGTAACTCATCGGGCTTCCACGTGCACCCCCAAAACCCGGGCGATCTAGAGCTCGAGAGGGGCAATAGTCCGTCTTCTGCTCCACCACTAGTTTTTTCTTTTCTTTTTCTCTTTCCTTCCTGTCAAGTTGTTTCGCCCGCTTCACCTTCATCACCTCTTCAGCATTGATGTACTTATTAGCCCAAGCCAGGGCCTCTGTGAAAGTACGAGGTGGAGTCTTGGCCAAGGACTGAGCGAATGGCCCAGCTCTCAAGCCATTCTGAAGAGCCACCATTGTGATCCGCTGGTCAAACTCGTTGTTGCTTAATGCCTCCTCATTGAACCTAGCCACGAAATCCCTTAGGGATTCACCCTGGTTTTGCTTGACATTCATCAAAGCCATAAAAGACTTCCGGTGGCGCTTCAAGGGAGCGTAATGGGCTAGGAAACAGGTCTTCAGCTCCCCCCAGCTGTTGATGGAATAATGAGGAAGGCAAGAGTACCAAGTCTGGGCATATCTTCCCAAAGTAGCCAAAAATATCCGACACCACATCACATCTGACCTCGATTGCACCAACATGTGAGAGGAGAAAAGCTCGACGTAATCATAGGGGTCTATGCTTCCATCATAGAGCTTGATGGATGGGATACGAAACCTTTCTGGCAGAACCTCTGTCATGATGCCCTTGCTCAAGGGTTGGTTAGAGTCGAGGTGGGGCAGCTCTTCCTTTCCCTTCTTAAGGTCCTGAACTTGCTTCTCCAGGAAACGTAATCGCCTCTCCTGCGGAGTCCCTCCTTCTCGTGAGGGGGCAGAAGTAGATCCTTCCGCCTCAGAAGAGTGGATTTCCTGGCCCGTTTGGCGGGATTGACGAGGCTCCTGAGTAGAAGGAGGTGACTAATGCCCCGCCCGCTCAGAAGGCACATGCGAACGATGTTGTTCATTCTGGTGTAGATAACCAGTCAACAACTCAGTTAACTATTGGACTTGGTTTTCCAACCTGGTGAGTCGGTCCTCCGGCATTGGATTGGTCGGAGGTGGTGGATTCTCCCCCTGCGACGGGGCCTCTGGATTGGCACCAACCTGACTACAAGTCACGTCCTTTCGAGGAGCCATGTAGTTAGTTATGACAAGGAACAAAAGTCGTTTGACACTTGTGGAAAGACCGAGGTCCGAGGTGATGAGTTGAAGTCCGAAGCGTGAGGTAGGGAAAGAAGAGGCTGGCGAGTATGGACGTCGGCCCCATGGTGGGCACCAAATGATGATGGTTTTTGGGACCAACCACCACGTGCCACATCTGCGATTGGACTTTGGGAATAGTACCTCGGACTTGGCGATGTTAGACCTCGGGTATAGAACCTGCAAGACAATGGAGGGTCGGGGCTAGGATCCCCTAGGGTGGACTCCGATGCTCAAATTAGTAGAGTAAATGCAAGTAGTAATAAATGTGAGAGCTATAGAGCTTGGGGATGCTTGGCGAGAATCCTTGTCTTTTATAAGCGGACCCATTTTTGGGGTACTTGAGATGAACGAGAACGGCTCCCGAGGATCCCGGTCAAGTTGGAACAAGTCTTGTGGTCAGGCCCAGATTTTTTGGGCTCCGCTCCGGATTGTTGACTTGTCACGTGTTTGTCTCTCAGGCGATCCACGTGGCGGGTGAGACTATTAGCGCGTAGGGGTATTCTGGTAATTTTAGTTGGTGCCACATCGAGAGCTAAGATAAAATCCAAGGAGACACTTCCCATGTTGGTTCGAAATGGGCAACGACTCTAGTAAGCCTTTAGGGAATTAGTGTTTAGGTTTATCCTATGGGCACACCAAATAGGTTTTAACATATAACTCCACCTTATCCCACATTTGGGGCCAAAAATACGACCTCTCCAACAAAGCTTAAGTCCCTTTTTGTTTTGGGTGTCTTACCCTTTGTGTATCGTGACACTTTTTATGAGCTTTCGCCAAAGGTGACCCTTTTTTGATATGTAGATTTCACATTTCTTAATATAAAGATTGTTATCATTTTCTTAGAAACACCTTGTTTTCTTTTCTCAAGCTAAATCTAGTATTGGTTTGGCCACAAGGTCTTGGTCTATACCTTTGCGAATACTTTCCAAGAGGCCCCCGTGACCAGGCTGGTAGCCGCTAACTTCATTTTCAGACTTAGAGCATCTGCCATGACGATGCAACCGATTTTGTACTACAGGTCGTAATCAAACTCTGCCAAGAAGCCATGCTATCATACTTGCTTCGGAGATGACTTCTTTTGTGTCTGAAATTAACTGGTGGTTACATTATTGATTAGGATTCTAAAGTAACAAGTAATGCTGCCATGTTCGTAGGCAAAAAACCACAACAATCATCTCATTTTATTAAACGGTGTAACACCTCTTAGCCTTGTTCAATTTTCAGCTCTTGAGGATAATAAGGTGTTTGCCTTGCTTTTAGTACTTCGTCAATTGTAAAGTCCAAGGCATCTATGTGTAGTTCGAAGGATTGGTTGTAATCAAGTAGGACAAGGACAAGTTCCTACACAATTGTTGCCTTCAAAGTATTAAATGCCTCCTTGCATGACTCCTTCCACTCCCATGCCTTCACCTTCTTTAGGAGGTCCATCAAAGGTGTTGCTTTTGTTGAATAACCCTTGATAAACCTACAGTAATAATTAGCCAATCCAAGGAAAAAACGAAGTTCAAATACCTTGGTAAAAGTCTCTCACTCTTGGATTACTTGTATCTTCTAGGTCTCCATCTGGAGCTAGCCTCCTCCAATGATATGCCCAAGGAAATGTGTCTTCTCTTGGGCAAATGAGCATTTCTCCCTCTTCAGATAGAGCTTGCTCTCACCTAGTGCTTTAAAGATCTCCTTAAAATGCTTCAAATGGTCTTTCAAAGTTTTGTTATAAACCACAATATCATTTAGATGGACCACCACGATCCAGTCTAATTATATTGAAAGATAGTTTTGTTCATCAATGTGCAAAATGTCATTAGGGCATTGGTTAGTCTAAAAGACATGACTAACCATTCATAGGCTCTGTGTCTGGTCACACAAGTAGTCTCTAGCTCATCTCCTTCTGCAATCCATACTTGATGGTAGCCGGATTTGAGGTCCATCTTGATGAAAAACTTGGCCTACCCTAATCTGTCAAACACATCCTCAATTAAAGGAATAGGATTCTTGTTTTTCACTATTACCTTATTTAGCACTTGATAGTCACCACAGAAGTGTCTCATCTTGCTTTATTTGGAACAATATTAACGCTCCATAATGTGCCTTTAAGGATTTGATATGTCTTGCCTCCAACAAACTATTCAATTACCTCCATAGTTCTTGTAACTCTGTGGGTGTCATTATGTATAGGGGCATGACAGGTAACTTGGACCCCAACACCAACTTGATCTGATAATCCACCTCTCCTAAGTGGAAGCTTCCTAGGTAACTCAAGCGACATCACACTTTGGTGTTCCTGCAACACTGCTTCAAATGATTACGGTAGGGCCTCTGTTGTCCCTTCACCTGAGTTGATCATCTTTAGGCTGACCAAGAAGGTTACGTCTCCCTTTTTCCAACCCTTCACCAAGTACATGGTTGAGAGAATTGTCATCTTCTTCTCTATGGACTTTTATGGGAACCATGCCAGCAACTCCTAGCTATAATATATGCAACAAATGTTCAAATAAGGCATATGAACAAAATTTGTCTCCTGTAACAGGTTCATGCCCACAACCATCTTGAAGTCATCTATAGGAGCTACTGAAAAGTCTATTACTTCCTGTCCATGAGCCAATCTTGAGTGGGACTCCCTTGGTCGTGCCTACCAAGGACGTGGCAGTCGTATTGACAATCTTAAGCCATCCTCCTCCATTTGTGATCCTCAATCCTAGACATTCGGTTTCTTCAAGGGTGATGAAATTGTCGGAGGCCCCCGTGTCAACCATAGCCTAATTAAGACGACTTTTCGTTAATGGATATAGGAATGTACATCAAGCCCTTCTATTCTTTCGTCGAGATCACCTTGGCAGCATTCAAAGAGGGTTAAGGAACCCATTTGCATGACGGTGGACTGGTCATCTCCCGCATTCTGGCCTTCCTTCTCCATGGCGGCTAACTTCCTCAATTTGGTGGAAGTAGCAAGTTGCTTTTGGGATGAAGTTGTTCTTCTTCTCTTCATAGTCCTTCTGCCAATGTGGTTTGCTTTCTTTGCCCTTCTCTTATTATTACGTAGCCACATGATAATCTCGACATTCTGTTAGACTGTTACGTCACTCTGCCTCAGCCTCACCCATGGTGAGCTAGAAGGTGTGTGTTTCTTGTCTCCATTATTACACTAGTGCCATGAACATAGTCCAACTTGAATATATGGATAGACATGGTATAAACTGGCCAAGCATCTGGAAATCTGGCCCACAACCAACTCCAATCCATTATCGTGTTTGGCAATATAAACCCAACCAGTGAGGCCTTCCAAACATCAAGCCCAATTCACCAATGTCCAGCCCAGCGTTGCAAGCCCCATCAACAAATCGATTGTAAACCCTAATGAAATTTTCAATATTTTAGGGTACATTTGCGAATAGGACCTAGAGTGAAGAGTGAAGGTAGAGATTACAAATGAATTGAGTGGCCCATGGGCCAACCTGGCCGGCCAGCCTCATAGCCCGGCCTGGCCCAGCCCGGTATTATAACAAATAGGTCGGACCAGTCTGCCCAACAAAATGAGAATCGTACCGAACCAGTGATATATGGCCCGTAGCCCGACTCGACCCACCAAAATGGCCTGTGGATCGGCCCACCAACTATCTCGCTAAAATGACCCAACTCGGTCCACTAAAAAATAAAAAAATATTTAAAAAATTATGTTTATAATTAATAATTATAAACATATTTTAAACATAATAATTAAAAATTATGTTTCTAAAAACATAATTTTATTATAATATTTACTGTAATGTTTGTAAATATAATGTTTATTATGTTTGTAAAATTATGTTTGTAAACATAATTTTATTGTAATGTTTGTAAACATAATGTTTATTATAAATATTATGTTTTTAAAATTATATAAATATATATTTAAAAATATTAATTATATTTAAAAAAATATTTAAAAATTATGTTTAAAAAATTAAAAATAAATAGCTCATAGAGTGCCCTAGACAGCTAGGCCCACTAGTCGGCCCTGCCTAGTAGACTCATGGCCCGGCCCACTTTAGCCCATTTATTAAGGGCCATAAAGCTGTGCTAACCCCAATTTTCATTTTCCCAACTCAGCCTGTCTCCCTCACGAATCAAATTCAACCCAGCCCACCAAATGAGTGGGCCAAGCAGGATTTGGGCCGGCCCGACCACCCATTTCCCATCTCTAAGTGAGGGAACAAATAACATAATATTCTCCACAAGTTAGCGCCCTAATTTTATTCGACGAAAGAGACATTCTGTCAAGCACAAATTCACGAAGCTTCTTACCCTTTTTCTCAATTCGCCGCGGTGTCCTCTAATATCGCCTCACCCTCTTCTAATTAACCGATCGGAATCTGTGTCAAGAAAGCTGTAATACGAACTCTCCGGTTGAGTTCTCATTTCTCCTCTCGGTCAGGCAAATCTCACCCCGACGAACTCTCTCAACCAGAGATCGACCTCAATCTGGCGAAAGGTAAGTTTGTCTATCTGATTCTCTTCCTATCTGTTTTGGATTATCTTATTTCTTCTTTATCATGTCCGTTTGTTTGGATCTTGTGTCTCTTAATCCTTCCAACTGCTAAATGTTGCTATCTAGGGCTGTCGACTGAATTCTTCGTCTCGATCTGTCTGTTGCATTCATATTTGCATAAATGATCAAATCTGTTCGCTCTTGCTACATTTTCTTTTACATTTTATTAGTATAGCTATTTTGCTTCGGTTATCTTCTGAGAACATTGGATGTTGCTTGGTGATTGGTGTTTTCTATATCAAAACGAAGCTTTGGTGGATGATTTATGATAAACTAATTAAGGCGCTTTTTATTTTTGTGGTGCATTTCTACAAGTGGAGTTAAGCCCTTTCCGTGAGTATTCGCTTAGTCATATTTTCGTAGATTTATTATTTATTGTATGAAAATAATGTAAAACGTATACTTTTGTATACCTACAGTCCCTGGAATTGTGTTTTTTATTTCCTAATCAGTTAATAAAATAATAAACCATATCGTTTTAAGCATCCTTTTTTTAAAAAAAAGATAAATTAATTTCAAAGAATATCTTGACATGGAATGCAACATCAATTTCCTTTTGATTTTTTTATCATATTAAAAGTGTCATAAATTTAAGGGTAAACTACCCAAAAAAATACAGACCTTTGACCTTGTTTTCAACTTTAAAATTGGTCTTTTTTTAATAGTAAAATTAAACTTCTTAAATTGTTTCAATTTGTAAAACCGCTCCGACTATTTTTGTGGTTTTAAGTAATGACATTGACTGCCTATGTGGAAAATGGAAGAAAACGTGTCCTGTGAATTTTGCTTGCTTTAGGTATTTGTATCTGCATAGTTTGAAATATATTTTCTTTTTTATTTTTGCAACTCCATTTTATTCCTCTCTTTCTCTTCTTCATATAGTGCTTGTTAATGGGGTTACAGGGAGACCACCATACGCACAATGCGTTGCAGTTGCAAAAAGCATGGCAAAGTGAAATGCTCACATTGCACCAACAAATTTGATGATTCCATCTTGGATTTGGGTTCAAAGCCAAGATGACTTCTGTGAGGTAAATATAATATTTAAATGTTTTGTAGACATGGGTTTATTGTTAGTGAGAATGATAAATTTTCATCTCAGTGTGGTAAATTAGTATTGATTACATACAGCAGGATTATAGCCATGCAGGTGGGGTTTATTATAGTGTGAAACAAATTGATGAGATTATAGCATTCTAAAGGTGTTTTCTTCTTTTTGTCCAAGCCAACTTGAAAAGACAGGAAAACATGTTCTGTGAGTTTTTTGGTTTTTTCAAAGTAATATTATTTTAATAAAATATTACCAAAATAGGATTCTTTTTAAAATATTACCTTTTTTTTTTGGACTTGCTACTCCTTATGCCATGTGGGCAAACTGGCTGGCATGACAATGTTGACATATAACCGCCTCAAGTGGTTATGTTTCTTATATATAACCATCTTGGCATGAGGAATTGCAACCGATACTTAGAATTTTTTCTCTGGGTTGGACATATTGGGCTCTTACAAAGCCCGTTTGTGCCATGAACTATCTTTATTCACTGAAATGTTTGTGTATAACCCATCTGTTGTTAAAACCCGAAATCACCAATTTCAAACCAGATCTTTTTCTTGTTGTAATGTCTAATTTTATTACATTATGTTGAATGGAAGTCTTGTTGATGGTTCTTTTTTTTTTTATGCTAATTCTTATTTGTATTTCTTTCTATAATTTTATAAGAAACCTCCTTATTTCTTTTCATGTTTTTAAAATGTTACTATTTCTTGCATGTATTTTATTTTGTGTCTATTTGATTCAAGGTATGATAAATTTATGCAAGGCACACATGAATGAGTGTTGTTGGCGCAGTTTTTGAACTGTTTCGTGTTCACTAAAACAACATTTTTTGACTAAGTACATTAACAAGAATGATCAACATACACATCTTTAATGCATCAACTGTATTTGTATATGCATAGTTTGAAATATCTTCTTTTTTGTTTTTTTTTTTTTTTGGATACAGCTCCATTTTATTCCTCTCTCTTTTTCATATAGTGCTTGATAATGGGGTTACAGGGAGAACACGATACGCAGCAAGATGTATTGCAGTCGAAAAAAGCATGGCAGAGTGAAAGGCTCACATTGCACTAACAACTTTGATGATTCCATCTTGCATTTGGGTTCAAAGCTGAGATGACTTCTGTGAGGTAAGTATCATATTTAAATGTTTTGTAGACATGGGTTTACTGTTAGTGATAATGATAAATTTTCATCTCTTAGAGTGGTAAATTAGAATTGATTACGTACAGCAGGATTATAGCCATACAGGTGGGATTTATTGTAGTTTGAAACAAATTGAAGAGACGAGAGCATTCTAAGGTGTTTTCTTCTTTTTGTCCTAGCCAACTTGAAAAGATAGGAAATCGTTTTCTGTGAGTTTTTTTACTTTTAAAAATAATATTATTTTAATAAAATATTACCAGAATTGGATTCTTTTTAAAATATTACTAATTTTGGATTGGGCTTGCTATGCAGTATGCAGCATGGGCAAACCAGCTGGCATGGCAACGACAACATATAACCGCTTGTGGCTCAAGTGGTTATATTTCTCATATATAACCCATCTTGGCATGAGGAATTGCATACAGAGGCTTAGAAATATTTTCTGTGTCAAACGTATTGGGCTCTTATAAAGCCCGCTTGTGCCATGAACTATCTTTATTCACTGAAACAATTGAACCCATCTGTTGTTAAAACCCCAAATCCCCAGTTTGAAACCTGGTCGTTCTCTTGTTGTAATGTCTCTTTTTGTTATGTTATGTTGAATGGAAGTCTTGTTGATGGTTCCTTTTTTTTTTTGGCTAATTATTATTTGTATTTCTTAACTAGAAAGTTCTAAGAAACCTCTTTCTTTATTTCTTTTCATGTTATTAAAATTTTGCTATTTCTCGCATGTATTTTGTTTTGTGTTTCCATATTGTACTTGTTAGTTTCACCATGGCAACTAAGTTATGGAACACAACTATATTAATTATTTTTATTCACCACCATCTCATGAAATTTCTCCATGTGAAGATGGTGTTCAAATTTCATTTAATCATTATTCCATCAGGGGATATTATTCACTGTCGGTCCCAAGTCCAGATAAAGGAGGAGGGTTGCGTTAGGTAGCCGACAGCCAGCGTAAAATCTAGTCGGATCCAAATATGAATTTTAGACAAACTATCTGTTGGGATGTAACCTACATAGAAGTCTAAAATTCATGTAACCAACCTCACATAGTGGGATAACGGCTGGATATGTTGTTGTATCCTCATGATAATTCCCCCTATCCCATAGTGTCACTACCCTCTTGTCCAACACTGACGGAATGTGTGGAGGGTTTGGTAATCGAATTTATTTGCAATGTAACCGAACTAATGGTAGTTTTGAATTAACTATATTAGTGGAAACGATTGTAAAATATCTAAATGGTCAGGAAAATTGGGGTTTTTTTTTTCCAAATTTTGAATTGAATTTTTAATTTTATGAATAGTAATATTTAATTTTAAATTTATTTTAATTACAGACCATTTGAACTAACTGTATACGTATAATTATTGTAGTTATAGTTATTATAAATAAAGTAAAATCTGAAAAAAGTGGCCGCTGTTGCCGGCCACGGTGGCCAGCCGCTTCTGCTCCATCTGCGATGGCTGAGCAGTGGAGGATGTTAAGAAGAACTATGGAGTGGATGGGCCCAACGGATTCTTGAATCTTGATATACTGTTGACTGGCGTTAATATCAGCAATATTTATATTAAAATTGCTTCCCAGTTGAAAGCAGATGAAAAATAATCAAAGTTGTATTGTTATCAAAAACCCCAATTTGGAATAAAGTTCAAAACAATAAAACCGAGAGCACACTCCCCCATCTTAAATGCGAAAAGAAATATCTGTAATTAGAAAAATTTGAAGTGGGAATAACAACATTCTGAAGATAAATATTTAGGTTGACATCTGTACAAGTGCATATGTTTGTACTTATCATTTTTAATATTTGTTGTTTTATGGGGGGACGTGCCACGTCAGTGTAACGACACTGACAATTCAAACTAAAAGTCCGATCCTATTATTGATAAAATTAAATTTTGTCTGTCAATTTTTTCTTAATTTTGTGTGAAGATATGCAATCCAATCCTAGCAGTCCTAACAAAAATTAACCAACACAATAAATTAGTAAATATATTTAGTAGGAATTGTAAATAAATTAACTTATTTAATGACTGAAATTAATCAAAATAATTTTATTTTATTCAAAATAACAAAATTTAAATGGTTTAGTAAGTTTTCATTTGGTAAGTAAAAGGTTTAGTAAGATTATTATAAGATATTTTAGTAAGTTTATGTAAGTGGCAATTTAGTAAATAACGTAAATTTATTGTTCTTTTAAATAATCACAAATTTGATTATTTCAGTCTTTTGGTTAATAACTTAATTATAATCTTACAATTATTCCAAAAATTAAAATTCAAAATTTTGAAAATTTAAATCGAACAGTAACAAATTAAGTTTAAAAGTAAAGCAAATTAATTAAAATTTGTCTTTTCATTTCTAAAATTCAACTTCTAACCAAAAAAAAACTCCCTTGCTTTCTTCAATTACTTGTGTTTGTGAAAATAGCCTGTTTTTCATTTTTTTTTTCTTATTATTATTGTTGGAAATATGATTTAAAAACTCAATCTTAATATTTAGAGTGACATTTTATATTCATGTATTATATATTTATATTGATATTATATATAATATAATATATTAATTTATGAGCATTACTTCAAATATTAAAATTAAGTGTATAAGTATTATTATTATTATATAATTTTTGCTGAAACTTGTTTTCATCATTTAATAGGGAAAGGGTGACGTGGCATTCATTTTTAGAGGAACAATAATTAGGTCAGCTAAAGTATCGAAGCTGTCTAATTCGTGTCGGCTGTTGTTTTCTTCATCTAATTAGCTTGTCAACTTGCATTAGTCCATCGCTAAAATCACTTAGGGGTCATTTGCTTTGAATTTAAGGGTGAGTTGACTTAGAAGTTTTGTTGAGATTTAAATATTCTAATTAAGTATTTAGTAAATCATAAATCATAAGGGTGGGTCAATGTAGGTGATTTGTGTTTGTAAATTTAACGAGATTGGGTTTAATACTCTAATTTTATCTTATAAATAGTCTACACAAATTTTATTTTTTTATGATAAAAGCTAAGATCAATCTAGACTATAAATAAACTTGCAATTGACACCAATTATAAACAATGCCATTTTGAGTAAAATGGCATCGTTTCAGTCCTCTCATCTTTTTTTTTTTGCATATTTGATAACAAGAGATATGAAATATTAACAACAATGAAACAAACATAGTTTGCAAATATAGAAAGACTTATAATTATGACCCGAAATTCAACTCATCACCTTCTCAATTCTAGTCTGGCCCTTTGTTATTTTTGTTTTGGTGCTAAATGGTGATGGAATAATTGAACTCACAAATTCTTTGCCTTTTACAAATATGGGAACATGAGACGATGACAAAACAAATGCAATTTATAGATCTAGGAAAACCCTTTTGCTTTCCTAGTTCTAGCATGACCTTTCACCTCCCTCATTTTAGCACTTGACAACAACAAAATAGTTGAACTCATGAACCTTTCATTTTCTATAAATTTATAGATTTGGGAATAGGCGAAAGCTACGTTGACAACAACATAATATGTGATGAAAAGAAATGATAGCCATTCTGTCACTGTCAAGTGCCAGAATGAGGAAGACAAAAGATCACACCAAAATGAGGAAGGCAAAAGGTCTTCCTAGATCTATAGGTTGTAACTATTTCGCGACCATTACTTTTTCTTATTGCTTGTTCCAAGATCTAAGAGAGAAAAAAATGATAAGAAGATAAGATGCTATTTTACTTAAAATAATATTATTTTAATTAGTTCAAATTGTAAATTTATTTATCGTCTAAATTGATTTTAAACTTTTTTTTATTTTCTTTTATCCTTTATTATATATATAATATTTAAGATTAACTTTATATCATTTTTAGTCATTTTACTATTTTAATTCCTCTCAAGTCTAATATTTATCGAATACTAATTTTTTAAATTTATTTCAACTCAACTAATTTACCAAATACCTTCTCACAGTCAAACTTATCCCCCCTTAAAATTCAACTCACGTCAGTCCACCTAAAGCTCAAAGATCCCCTTAATCTTTCAGTCAATCAACTCTATGATGATGTCTATTTTGACACTCGGCGTAAGGAGGGAAGTCGCAATTATGAAAGCGATGAGCCTCGTACTTCAACCCTTTCATCATGAAAATAATCGAACCATGATCCTCTAGAAGAGTAAACTTTTTTAATAAAAAAATCAAGGTGAATAACTAGTATATTAAGCCTTTCAAGGTTATCGTAAGATATTGGTGTTATTAATATATAATAATAAATTTAATTATTGGCAAATATGATCATTAAGGGTCTTGAGTCGGTAAGAAAGAAAATAATCAGAAGATGAGAGAAGACTTCCAACGCAAATAATCTAATATGTAGGGAGCATTTGGTATAAGAGAAGTTTTTAGATTTTTAAAATTTATAATTCTCAAAAATGTTCTTAAAAATTTTTTATTTTCAGAATTTATGCAATTTTATGTTTGGTTAAATTTAAATATTCTCATAAATGTTAGATATTCTTTTATGAGAATCTTACATTTTTATAAACAACAACAACAACAACAACAACATATCCAGCCGTTATCCCACTATGTGGGGTTGGCTACATGAATTCTAGACTTCTATGTGGGTTACATCCCAACAGATAGTTTGTCTAGAATTCATATTTGGATCCGACTAGGTTTTACGCTGGCTGTCGGCTACCTAACGCAACCCTCCTCCTTTATCCGGGCTTGAGACCGGCAGTGGATAATATCCCCTGGCGGAGTAATGATGAAATGAAGTTTGAACACCATCTTCACATGGAGAAATTTCATGAGATGGTGGTGAATGAAGATAATTGATATAGTTGTGTTCCATAACTTAATTGACATGGTGAAACCAACAAGTACAATATGGAAGCACAACATTTTTATATTTAGTTTAAATGCAACATTCTTGAGAATCTATGTTTTTATTTAAAAATAATAAATTCCTTCTAATATATAAAATATTTAGACCTACAATCTTTTGGGAAGTCAAAAAATATCACTTTTTTTACACATTATTGATGATGATTTTTGGGATCGACCACGCGCCACCTCGATAATTGGACCTCGAGAACTAAACTTCAAACTCGGCAATGGCGGACCTCGGGAATGTAACCTGCAAGACAACGAAGTGGCAGGGCTAGGGTCCCCCAAAGTAAACTCTCACGCTCAAGTCAATAGAGTAAATGCAGGTAGTAAAAAATGTAAAAGGTGGAGAGCCTGATCATACCTGATAAAGACCTCTGCTTTTTATAAGCAGGTCTGTTATGGCGTACTCAAGATAAACCAGATATGGACGGGCACGACTCCCGAGGACCCCCGTCAAATTGGAACGGATCTCACAGTCTGGCCCGAATTTTTCGGACTCCGCTCCAAATTGTTGACTTGCCACGTGTCAGTCTCTCCGGCAATCCACGTGGCAGGCAAGACTACTATCACGTAAGGGAATTTTTGTAATTTTAGGTGGTGCCACATCAATTATGTATATATGTGTGTGTATACATAATATATATGTTTGTATGAATACGTGTGTGTGTATATATACACATTTTATATGTTTGTATAATATATTATGTATATATATTTGTAAGAAGGAAGTTATGACAAAAATAATCGTGAAAGGACTATAGGGTTATAAGAGGGTAAATAGTGTTTTAGACTTTTTATTTGTTAAAAATTTTCCCAAGTCCATGAGAATTCAAGATTCCCAACCCCCTTGAAATTTTTTTTTGTGGGAAAGTTGATTAAAAATAAATCTTGAGAATGTTATTTTTCTAATATTCTTTTTTAAAAGAGTTGTATCAAACATGAAAATATAGATTCCTAACCTAACATTCCCAAGAATCTAAAAACTTTTTCTGTATGAAACGTCTTCTTAAGTCAGATATTGAGAGTAATAAAAACATAAGAGCAGTATTTACACTAGATATTGAGAGTAATACAAAGAGTGTTTACCTATTTATAGAGAAATATGAAGTAATCCAAAATGACACAAGATTATGATTCTTATAATGTTTATCTTAATTATTCTTAGTTTGACTAGAACTACAATTGTTGTGGATAATATCTATTTTTTATAGATGATATTTATCTTTCCATTTTCAGGGATAAAATTCTTTATGAAATTTTATCTATCATTTTTTTGAAATGATTTTCAACTGTCGGAATTATCAAGTTTACATGTTGTGTGAGACTCCTCTTGTATTCGAGGAAATACATCTATGGTGCATCGAATCTTCCTGCGTACGTCGATGGACGGAGAAGTCACGAGCCCTTGGTGTTGCAGATCTTTTATGGTCATGGGACGTGGTGACAGTTGTGGGTAAGGCCGAACCTTTCATGATGCTCATGAGGCGGTTGCCTCAGGGGCAATGAATATTTGATTATTTGGGAGCTTATAAAATTGGGAGCCCTCTTTTTTAACTCATTAGATATTCTTCTTCATCTTGCCCGCCTTTCTATCCTGAAGTGAACTCTTGTTCCCACCGACACCATAAATGATTCAATGCTGGGGGTCATCCGGATTGGGTAGGGGTACACCAGGATCTAGTCCTCCAGATTCCATTGGGAATACTCAAAATCTGCATACAACACCAAATATCAGGCAAATATATTAAGGCTAAACCAACCTCTTACCCAAACACCTAGGACAGACACAAGTTCTAAATAAATCTCATTCATACCACTTCACGGTCCCATCCCAACGTGCACTTATCGCCCCAGCACAAATATAAATTGGGACACAGTCTCTCACACGAATCAACAAAACTCAACTTGACGCAGCTTGACCCTATTCAATTCACCTAAACCTTCCTAACTCTACCCGACAACTTTAGTGTACAAGAACTCATCCCCCAAAACTGACTCAAACTACGTTCAGATACCAACATTGTAAGCACCCCCGCCCGGATATCCCAACCACCTTGTTACCCAAACGGAAGCACCTACGGGAGGAGAAAGAATGAAACACGAGACAGAAACTACCCTGGCATGCATACACAAAAATTAAGACAGCAGAAGCTAAATTAAACACATGCATGCACTACGGGTACTCCGCTGACACAACGGACACATGATAATAACTTAATACAGACTCATGTGCTGACATACATGAGTAATGAGGAATGACCTGGCACAGTAAAAAAAATAAGAGAGTAAATCATACTCAAACATCAGAGTCAACTAGGGTTGACGGGAGAATGTCGAGAACTGACAAGACTGCCTGTACACCATACCAATTCTGCCGCTAGATGCTGACTCCCTTGCCCTTGACTCACGCTGCCAATTTCTAGAATAATGAAAAGCAAAGTGAGTCGAGAGACTCAGCAAGCATAAGGAAAGGAAAGGTTGTAGGCTGAACCTATCTAGTAAACTCACTCTAGAACACCAACCCCCAAGTACACACAAGCTATGAGACGCACAACGCAATATAAAAGCATAAATAAAAACACGTATCGGTCCTTGGGGCCAACACAAGACACACAACACCCAAGTCTCATACCAACCTGTCGCTACCCTGAAAGGCAACATGTATCTTCAACAAACCTGTGCGCGTCATCCCGGGTCAGTGCTCCCGTCACCCGAATGCTCACGTCGATCCTCTCAACACTCGAGTTGTAGAATAATCGAGCAGTAGGCTCCCTCGGAACGGTCCTCCCGCCCGAGATCTGTGAACTGCCAATAACCATGCAATGCACATAGAAATGCAATGGCGTAGTGAGTATCAACGTGATATACTGGCGCCCATACATTCAGGCATCAGGCCATGCTCCACCCACATAGTAAACCACACGCGATGCAAATGCCTGTGCCATATGCAAACTAACAAAGCTAGTGTGTCCATGACCAAGCATACTTAATAATGAATACCGCAACATGCATCCTGTACCCATGTGCATATCAAATCATGGACGGTAATACAACATATCAAATTATGCAGTAAATCACATAATGACAGAACTAGTCAGCAGTGTCCGACACTGGTCAACAGTTAGTGACTAGAAGTGTTCGCTCGACGGTCCACTTCAAGGCCGTACAGTAGTCAATGCTAACGTCACTAAACAACCAACTCTTACCCCACTGCTTGATAGCTCTAACTGAACCATAAATAAACTCAAAAAATTCATAAATAAACCCGTACATCTATGAAACTAGTCCCCAAGCTAGGTTCGACATCATTCTGAAAGGAGTGGGGGCAATACAAACCACCATAGGTTCATAATAAATAAAATTCTAGAAGTCCCAAATTTATTTTAAATTATATCAAATGAATAATAACTCAATAAGTAACGCTAGATGCCGAATTGGAGTAAGGGAGGGCATGAAATATAAGAAACCACAGGGTTTTACACGAAAGTTTTAGGGTTTATAGAAGGGGTTTAGAGCTTGCATTTACACTATCATTTCTTACATTTCTTGCGCTCCTGCTACGAAATAAAATGTTTAATAACGATTAATAAAATCACACATTAAGTAAATCTAACAGTGTAATATAAATAATTTAGCCGTATAAAATTCTTAAACATATACCGCTACTAATAATTTTTACCCACGTAAGCACACCACAAATAAAACCCCAATGAGTCTCCTATTTATTTTAAATTAAATCATGTCAATAACGTCCTCACTTTATATAATTAATACACGAAATTGAAGCAAATTAAGGGAAGGCGTGGGATTCGCAAAATGGAAGGAGATCACAAGGATAGAGGGGAGTTTGCCTCGTTTAAGCTGATTACAACATTTTTACACTTTTACGCCACTAAAATAATACACACTGCAAATTAATATAAATGCTCAAAATTGATAAAATCGGGCCAAAAATAAAATTCCAACTGTACAGAATGTTTAATATATAATTCTCTACTTATCGGGCTAATTAAATCGCAATTAAATTTCAATTAATCTTGGATTTTCTCCCAAAAATTGGCCCCTGCACGCTGTTTCTTCTTCTTCCCTTTATTTCCTCTATGTTTTTTGCTCATGAAATGGCTGAAATCGACCTTAAAAATGAAGCTCAGCAGCCACAGCAAGCGGAGGGCCCAGCGCGCGCCAACAACAGCGCATGATTGCCACCACCTTGGGCCGAAACGACGTTTCGGCCCTCCCCTGGCCAAATTAAACCAACAAAACCCCACCCTCGCACGCATGCCCTTGCGAATCGAACCCGCAACCTCATCTTCCTCCCTCATGCGCGCGACCGACTGATCCTGCTGCCACCTTCAACATATAAGCGCGCACTATTAAATTTAAAGGAATCCCAGCTCATTTCCGCAAATCACACTTTAAACCCCCTGACTTCCGAAAATTATCACATACACCCCACATCCAATTTTCCTTTTATTACACTTATACCCCGATTTTTTCAGAAATTTCACTAAATTAATCTATTTTAATCCTTTCTTATTTCCATAAATAATCCCAAAAAGATTATTAATTACCTTAATTTCTTTTTAATACAAACGAGTTAACATTTTCTTTAAACTCATAAATAATCGCCTTATACGCAAAAATTAATAATTATCACCTAATTAATTCCATCATTATTTCCATAAATATTTTCAAATAATTTCATTAACTACCTAAATTTCCTATTTTCAAAAAACAACATAATTTATTATTTTTCCTTAAATCTCCAAATACCCAATAATAACCTTACACTGATATTTATAATTATTATTAATCTCTCAATTTTTGGGATGTTACAATACATGACATGATGACAACTATTTTCTTATTAGAAGTTAGAAGTAGAGATGCCTTGTTCGTTTTATTTTTCTTATTCTTATTACAAGTCTAGATATAAAAATTAAGTTTAATATTATTATTACTTAAGTGTGCATGTATTGTCATAATATTTTTTTTCTTTTGAGTTTTGTTAGGTTTAAGCTCCTAAACATATGTCTGGAGCTCAAAAAAAAAAAAAAGGAAACAAAGGGAAGAAGCATTAGTTTAATGTTAAGCTGGTGATATGTTTAAATACTTTAATAGTAATAAAATAACACAGAGAGAATAAATAGTTGAAAATTTGGGTGGAACTTTGGTGGAAGAATAAGAAACTTGGAATAATAATGTCAACGAACAATGCAAAAAGGTTGATGAATTGAATGAACACAAAAATGAACTTGTTGATGTCAATGAATTAAACCAAAAAGAAGAAGAAGAAAATATTGATGGGAATCAATTGAATGAGGAAGAATGTTTGATATGGTATAAATATTTATTTTTTTATATTTTATTATGAAAAAATAAAATTTAAATATACTCTATGATTCGGACGTCTATTTTTAGATTTTGACTCAGGGCTGCAAAATTTCATGTACGACCTTGGTCGTGGGCACAATTGCATGCCGTGTTGATGGTTGCAGGCCGTTTCGATGACTGCGAGCCCTAAGGGATCATGTGCTGAGGTCGTGGTCGCGAGTCTTTTGGAGCTATTTGGGCTTCGAGTATTTTGCGCACCTTCTTCTTGTTTCGGTCATTTGGCTTAATTTATTTATTTTTTATTTCTAAAATATAAAGTTTGACCCACAAAGTTAAAAGAAAAAGAAAAAACTCATACATAAAGGCATATATATATTATTTATAGGCTGATGATGCAGAAGCTGAGGTAACAAGATACAGTTGCTTAACTGCCACGAACAATAAGATACAGTGGAGGATATTAATCTCCAATTAATATATATATAAAGTGGCGGAGGAGCCAAGGGTGGGTAGATTTTAAAAAATATATATATTATATTTAATAATTTAATATTTTTTTTATCTAAATGCCCATCCTGAATTTTTTAAAAATTCTAGATTTTAGGTTTAGGATAATGCTATACGGACTTACAAGTTGACGAACGGGTTGACGAACACGTGTTATCGCGATATTTTGAGACTAAAAAATCACGATAACTCGGCTTTGAATTTTAAATTTTCAGCATGGATACCCTCAGCCAAATTGCCCAATTTGGTTTAGGGTTTAGCTCTGTCTCTGTCTCTCTCCCTCTCTCTCAATTTGGGCCTCTCAATTTGGGCATACACACTGTCTCACTCGATCTCTTGCTCTTTCTCTTTTTGTCCTCATCGTTACTGATTGAAACCCCATTGCTACCGGCGACGAGCTCTCATTCTCTGTATTTTTGAACCCATTGCACCTCCTCCAGCTCACCCACCTCTATCAGAAACAAGAACCCTGAAACTCAAGCGGTGTGAGAGATCGCTCGCTCTTTCTTACTCTCTCCGTCCTCACCGTCACCCACTAAAACCCCATTACCGGTGGGTCTCTCTCTCTCTATATATATTTTTTAACCTATCGTGTCTCCTATAGCTCACCTGCCTCTGTCGGAAAGAAACCCTAGTAGTGTGAGTAAGAGATTGGACGCCCCCCACCCAACTGGCTTCATCTCCCCCTGTCACCGGCGAAGAGCTCTTATTTCTTAGAGGTTTCAGCCTCTGTATTTTTTACATTAGCATGTTTTTACGTTTCTTGTATATTTTGATGTTTCTTGTATATTTTCGTTCGAGAGACTTGAACTGTTCTCTCTGTTTTCCAGACCTCGGAATCATTGGATTTCTAGACCTCTTGTATATTTTCGTTTGAGAGGCTTGAACTCATTGGATTTCCAGACCTCGGAGTCGAACTCGAACTGGGTGTCGGAGGTGATTGGGGATGGGTTATTGGCGAAAAAGTAGCTTCTGGTAGCCATTATTAATGGAGGAATGGCAGTTTCTCGAGTGGAGTCGAGTTCAACAACCGTTTGGGGGATTGCTCACTGTCGATCGCTAGGATTTATATAATAATGGTAATGGAAGGCGTTTGGATAACCCTATGCTTGCTGTGTAACTATCTCTCTGATGATTATTTTTTCTAATTTTCTCTGAAAGCCTATGCTTGCTGGCATAGCTTTTCTCTGTCTCCAAGTTGTTACTGTGATAATGTTTTCTTCAAATTTTTATCTCAATCTTACAAAAAGGCAATTAAATCCACCCTAGAGACTACACTTGTACCTTGATTGATTGAACTATAAGAGAAAATGTGAATAGGATAAACATTCTCCTAGGAGAAACCAAGACTTCTGTTTTTATTGTTTTTTTCCTTCTCTCTTTGCGTGTTTGTATGCATGAGTGTGTTTGTTGCACCTGTCTTTCAAATGGATAAATTTATCTATTATGTTGTTACTAGGCCCTACTATTCTTGGATAGTATTTATTTTTCTAGTTCTTTCTAGAGAGGATTGATTCGTAGTATTCTAACATGTTTTAGCTGGCATTCTAGCAATTAATTTTCTCAGTTTGGTCTGGGATAGCTGTGTTGTTATCTTACTTGATTGGCATCTGGTATGTTTTGTTTAGATTTATATGTTGCTAGTTTCACATTGTAGTCAACTTAGCCTGAGGAGTCCTTGTCCCAGCTAGTTTGGTCCTGCACAAACCCTGTCATCATTCTTATGCAACATGTTTTTGCAATGTAAACTATGTAGTGCTAGGGATTGACTATTTATGGGTTACAGACTTGCAACTAATGCCCAAGCTAACAATTAAATGTAAACTACTGAAAAGATGTGAGGAGGCAAAGTTAAAAGTTCTATTTTGAGCTCAAGTGATGAGAAAGATTTAGAGGCAAGCGTGGTTGTTCTCTGTGAGAACCCATCCAAAAGATCTAGCACCTATGATGTGAAGACGGTGGACAAATTGGTGGATCCTGCTTTTCCAACTTCATTGCCTATTTTTATTTTAAGCTCAAGCGATGAGGAAAATACCCAAACAAGTGTAATTGTTCTTGGAGATGATGACTTGCAGAACCTATCAAAGAGGATGACTTGGAGAACCCATCAAAAAGATCCAGCTCCAATGATGTGGAGATGGTGGACAAAGCGGTGGATCCACATGCTTTTCCGGTTCCTTTGCTCAGTTTTAGGGGAATTGTAATAGTAAATTATCATTTAAACTCTTTTGTGTAGGTACATCATTTGCTAATTCTGGGTTTATCTCCATAGCCGTCCATTTGTTTTTCAATTGCTTCAATTTGTTTTTCTCTTGAGTTTCTGTTTCTTTTAATTCTCAATCAAAATTGGGTTTCTATTTGTATTGTGCTATTTTTTTTTAATTTTCCTTTGGGTTTTTATTTCTATAGTATTTTCTTTTTCTTTCTGTGATTGTATGTTTTTGCATCAATGGGAGTAAAAACAATGAGGAAATGATAGAATTTTTTCTGAAGATTTTGTACTTTTTGTATTAGACTTGCAGATGAATTCAACTCAGTTACATTTTCTTTTTGCCCTAGAAGATTACTTACTAGTACATGAGTATGTCTTTTTTTTTTTTTAGTACAAATTGGAATTTAGCAAATTGCTCAAACTCAGCTCAACCACTAGAAATGCATGATCTTTGAGGCTGCAACCATTAGGTTTGTGCAGCCACTGACAGCATCCAACATGACAAACAAATAGTCACAACAATGTAAGAAATTACTTGATAAGAGAGTAACATTAAATATTGATTTTAAGTATAATCTTGACCAAAATACTAACGACAAACATTAAAACAATTGTTCATGTTCCATAAATGTCAATAGTGCTATAGTTGCATGGTTTTACAAGATCTAATGGAAAAACCTACACAAGGTTGATAGGACTAATGGTTGGCCTCAGGAGCTTAAGCACTCATGTTGAACTGTCAAAACCTCAACTGGTAGTTGGGGCTGAATTAGCCCAATGCATAGCAAGGGTAGAACTATTAGAATTAGCCATGGGGGCCCCTAGAACTGCGGCTGGTCTTGCAGTCATTGTTGGTGGCCTTGGGAGGCTATTAACTTGAACAGGAAAGAGAGTAGCACTCGGTGGCATAATCATTGGTTGAATACTTGGAGCAGACATGTAACTTGGCAACATAAACAACATTTCAGAAATAGAAACTCGTGTTATCAGAATCACACGAAGAATTAATGTTCTTAGAATCACATTAGCACCACCTGTTAGCATGTGTCTTACATTGGAGGCAACGCAATCCGGTGAATATATTAAGAAGTTAATGAGGGTATTTTGATTAAGATCATACCTTTGGCACAAACCATTGCATAACCATGAAATTAACCGGTCAATATAAGCAACACAAGAGAGAAATTATAGTTCTGTTACTTTAAAAAAAAAAAAAAATCTTACAGAAGCTTACATCAATAAACAGTTCTCACATTGCACCTTATACTCAGGTGCTCTGAAAACTCAGAAGAAAATAAAAAATAAAAAAACAGGACTGCATGCGAATACAAAAGCATTGAAAATTTAACTATAAAAAATAAAATAACAGCTTTCTAGGATTCAAGCCAATTTGCATAACATGTCATCATGGACTCAACCAAAAATACAGTGTCTAAGGTAAAAACAAAAAACAGGACAAATTGTCAAATTTTTGGGTTGCTCTTGAGGTTTTAAAGAAGAATGATCATTATTTAGTCTTGGGATAAACTCAAAATAAAAGAAGCCTTGCATCTAACAACTCAATGATCTCATACAAACGAGCAAGTTGAAAAGTCATCATTATGTTGCCACTGGTATGTATTATGTTAGGCAACAGAAAAGATCAACGCAACAGAAAAGATCAACAAGTTGTCAAGAACTCTCCAACTGGATCCTCAAATAGGCCTCATTTGAACCAAAGTGTGTTTTCAAGTAAAAAACAAAAGTATCTAAAATTCTGAATAGTAGATTAGAATAAGGTAATTTATGTCATACTAGACATCAACTCAACTAAAAATAATACCAAGACAGATAAAAATTCTCAACATCTAAATCTTTGATATAATTGTTGAACAAGCCACTAGTAACCTTTAAAATTCAGAAACAAGAGAATTTTAGAATGATTTAACTTATTAAACTTACCCATCAGTCCAGACCCAGTTTCTCAACTATAATCAATCAAATCTTTCATGCTATTGACCATTTCGGATATCTGAAATGTAACCGAAAAATAAAAAATAAAAACATACACACAATTATCAATCAGGTATCACATGAAAATTACACATAAATATAGTTTGGCTATGCCGTGTTAAGTGCATCCTGTAAGATCATCATCCCACCGCCATTCAAACTTTCTCATATAATGAATGCATCAGAACCCAAAAACATCAAACCATAGTCATATGAAATATATATTATCTATCTATCTATCTATATATATAAACAGTGACCCAAACGAGCTCATTTTCCAAATTAACAATGCTTGGAATCAAATCATTTTTATAATCGTTTATGCATATGTGGATTTTTCATATACAGATTTCCAGATACACATCGTTCGAGCTTTAGGTGCCATGCATCAGACAAAAAACACAAAATATCAAAGAATGATTAACAGTAATGCACATGCAGAATAAACATAACATCACTTGCATCATAAAAATACATAAAAACATAAAAATATTTTTCTATTGACATTAGAGGTTGAAACATAAAAATATACAAGAAACATAAAAATATACCAATGTAAAAAATACAGAGACCTCGAGTTCTTGCTTTTGTCGAATATCAGATCTCGTCGGCGACGACAGGAAAAGACGCATTCGGTTAAAAAATACAGAGAGAGAGAGAGAGAGAGAGAGAGCTCGTCGCCGGCAACAATGGGGTTTCAAATGGTAACGGTGAGGACGAAGAAAGTAAGAGAAAGCGAGCGAGAGGGGGAGATGTAGCTAGTAGGGTGGGGTGGGGGTGTCCGATCTCTCACGCCATTAGTGTTTGTTGCTTTCGACAGAGGCGGGTGAGCTGGAGGAGAAGCTGACAACAATGGGGTTTCAGTCGGTAAGAGAGAGCGAGCGAGAGATCGAGTGACATTGTTATGAGACAGATTAAGTAAGAGAGATCGAGCGAGACAGATTTCACGAGCAGGAGAGTAAGAGAGAGAGCTGGAGAGTAAGACATAGCTGGGCGTCCAATTTGTTAAACCCTAATGAAATTGGCAACCTTGAAAAGTCAATGAGAAAGTTAGGGGTTAACTTGTAATTTTGGCTAGAGGGTTAACTTTGTAATTTAATCGTGTTTGTCAACCTGTTTGTCGTTTCGTTCGTCCGTGTAGCATTATCCACAAGAATAAGAGTGTCGAGTGATTGCCTTTAATTGCCGAAAACCACCGACCACGGTGGCCGGTGGCAACTGTCAATGCATTTACGTGCGTTGAGTTTAGTCAAAAGTTTAAGCTTAGATATATAAAATTTGACCGTTAAATTTTACTGATTTTTGGGTATGTTGGTCGATGGAAATAAGCATGTTGGGTAGTTGCCTTTAATCGTCGAAAACCATTGACCACGATAGCTAGTGGCGATTGCCAGCACTTTTTTCAGTATTAGCCAAAAATTAAAAATAAGATATATGAAAATCTAACTCACTTTTCTTTTGTGTATATTAATCTCCCTTGACCGTTTTTTTAATTATGTTTTAATTAAAGGGATTAATTTTTTCATTTTTTATTACAAATTTGTCAATTACATATTTGAAACTATGATAGAAAATATATTTTTTATCATGAAGTTTGTTAAGACTTAACTACATAATTGAATTGAAAATCAATGATTGAACAATAATCTATCATGAATCTTATCATGACTCGGCTACGCAATCAAATTGAAAATTAATAATTAAACGATAATTTAGTTGTGTATATTGAAAAATAGATATTTAATAAAATTGATAATGATGTTATTATGCGATATAATTAAAATATGAAAATGCGTTGATTGTATAATTTATTGATATATATTTTTAATATTATATTAATTTAATTTTTTTATATTATTTAATTTTAAATAGAGTTTAGAGTTTAAGCTTTAATTTTTATCCACCCTCTTTAAAATTTTTGGATTCGCCCTTGTGTATAT
Source organism: Diospyros kaki (assembly GCA_036245055.1). Taxonomy (NCBI): domain Eukaryota; kingdom Viridiplantae; phylum Streptophyta; class Magnoliopsida; order Ericales; family Ebenaceae; genus Diospyros; species Diospyros kaki. Next base: position 4,938,805 of record BSEG01000006.1, on the reverse strand, counting down.
GTTATTATAAAGTATAATAGTCTACTTCTAAAGTTCGATTAATTCAGCTCTAAAGCCGCACGCCTAAGAGAGATTCATTAAATTCACAACCAGGGCCTTCTAATCATTTTGCATTTGACTCTCAAATTTCAGAGTTTTATGGCTATGCATGCTGCTGCCGCAGCAGCATGCGAGCATGGATTAGGTAGGGCCGGGAACAGTCTGGTAGTGCAATCATGGCCGTTGAAACTCGCTCCATTTATAATCAATTGTGATGCAAAAGGTTAATTTTGATACTTGAATTATATGCTCAATTTGCAAAGCAACCGCTACACTCTCTGGACTTGAGTTGCCACGTGCCGAGAGCCATGAAAGCATCTGCACTAACTGTACACTCTGGTAAAGGCAATGCGGAAAAAAACGTACAGTGGAGAAGTGACGTATGCCAAGCTGGAGGGAATGAGGGGCAAAATAGTAAAATAAGCACCGTCTTGAGTGTTGCATCGCTGCTGTCGTTATTTTATCCGTGACAACTTGTCATACTTGGGATCAAAAAGTGAAATTTCTTACTTTAGGAATTTCTCTCAGACTGTCTTATATCACAAAAGAGGTTGTAAATCAGGTATATAGAGGTCATGGTCAATGAGAGACCCAGTGCTGACTGCCTACAAGGATTTCACCCCTGAGGAGCAGAAATCTCACACTGCGGCTGGTCAAACTCAAACTTGACTCCTTAGAACCAACTCTACCATCCCACAACCAAGTGTGCTACGCCCTGGAGGCGACAACTTGCCATCCTTAATTACCCTTCCATTGTTTTAATTGGCAAATTTTAACCTATTTGCAAATCTATATATTAAGTAATTTACACAGAATTTATATATACACTCATTCTTACAAAAGTTTAAACTTTAGTAGTAAATTAAATTACTATCCCCTCAACACTATAAGGGGGCAGTTTGACCCTGCGTAGGGGTGCAGTGGCACCCCACCGTAGCAGTTAGAGGGTGTTTGATAACATTCCAACTACTTCTTTTGTTACCAACTTCCAATTTTAAAACTTTGTGAAATGACTAAAAATAATATATATCACTTATCATTAATTTTGTATATCTTTTAAGAAGTGGTTGGCTCTAAGTTTAGAAGGGAGCTGAATTGAGATTTGAACATTCTAGCTAACTAAGTGTTCAATAAATTAAGAAATGACCAAAGTAGGTTGAGTTAGGCAAATTGTGTTGACTTAAACTCATCTTTTTCAAATTTCCATGATTGAGGTTAAGGCTCTCTTGAACCCAAAATTTAAAATTTTTCAAAACCCAATTTTATCATTATAAAACAGTCTACATAAATTTTATTTCCTTTTGTATCCGTATCCTTTATTAGGTATACATGTATATAGATATAAACTATCACAATCAAACAAGCCCTATGTTTACTTTTTAAAATTGTATTTTTTTTTATTATTTTTCTAAAATGTGGGTATTGTTTATGTGAATATATATGCTTGTGTCAGTCACCCCATGTGGAAGGGTTACACTCAAGTTAGTTGGACTGCCGTCACCAACCTTATTATATAAACAACTTCCAGTGACGAAGTTCACCAGATTAACTTTAGGACTTAATCAAAAATATAATTTTAAACAAATTTGAATGATTAAGACCATGTCCTCTCTAAGTTAGTACATTAATCTTTTAGGATATTTAACAATAACCTCTTCTAAGATCACCTAATATATGGTTTAGTCTTAAATTTATAAATTGTACAATAAACCTTTAGTCCTAATATATGGTTTACTAATGTTTTCAAAAACAATTTTTGAGATTAATTGAAGTGTTATAAAAATGTTAATTTACATGATTATTAGGCAGACGAGTTTAGAATTGGTTGAGGGAAGGGGGAAGGCTAATCCCATCATTTTTAGGGGCGGTGGTTGGCAGTTGGGTCATTTCGGCTGAAGCTTTGTATTATATATTTGTATAATTACTTACATATTTTATTATATATTATTATTAGTATTAATTAGTATTAATTAGCGTGTTCGTTTCATCTTTTTATCTTTTGTGGCTCACAAAGAAAAGGAAAGCCAAGCTCAGCTTCATAAGCTTTAGGCATCAAAGGCCAGCCCCCAGCCTTGTTCAAAAGCGTTTGCAGGCCACAGAGAGAGAGAGAGAGAGAGAGAGAGAGATGCAGACGCAGAAGCAGGGAGGAGAGCAGCTACAAACACTGATGCAGGCAGGCCAAATCTCTGGAAGCCTGAGCTTCAACGGAATCCTAACGAAGGAAGACGAAGAGATGTCAAAGTCGGCTCTCTCCACCTTCAGGGCCAAGGAAGAGGAGATTGAGAGGAGGAAACTGGAGGTTAGAGAGAGAGTTCAGGCTCAGCTTGGTCGAATCGAGGAGGAAACCAGGCGTTTGGCCACCATTCGCGAGGTACTTAGTCCATTTCATTCCTAAATTGATCTGTGCATACCGTGATTTTAGGTCATGATTTAGAAGATATTAGGGAGGTTTAGAGCCAGGGGACCAAGATTTCGGTGTAGTTTTGCAAGGAAAATGACGATATTCGTGGGATTCTTGTGTCTAGGGTTGTGTTAAAACTGAAAGAAAATTTATTGGAAACAGAAGGCTATAAAGCTGCGTTCTTCCATAAGAAATTGGGGAGGGGGGGGGGGGAAGAGTGATGGTATTGTGATCTGGAATTTAAGAGAGTATCTTTGTGGAATTGCTCATTTAATTCATGAGGTTTTTTTTTTTATGTCTATTTTTGCTTCAAAAAAGGAATTTTAGTTAAAAGAAAGGGGAATGCAAAATTGTTTCCTTTTTTTAAAATATGAGGGCGAAATGAAGTGAGTAATTAGAAGCTTTTAATATTTTAACTATTTTTGTTTCACAGATTGGTTGAAATTTGGCATAATTTTGAAAGAGAACAACATAGTGGTGTATTTTCCATCACCTTTGGGATGGGAATTGTTATTTCTAGAAGGCTGATTTATTTGATAACCCAGGCATTTTCCGAACGGTGTTCTAAAAATAAGCATTTGAAAATAGTAATTATTTCAAGCTCATGTTTGGTAAGAATTGAAAAATGCCGGTGTTAGGTGAATTGAATCTCACATTAAGTGGTGCTGGGTGTCCTAATGAACTGCTTAAGATTTGTCTTGATGAACAATGGTTTCAAACCAAATAGGAGCTGGAATCATTAACGGATCCAATGAGGAAAGAAGTCTCAGTTGTTCGTAAGAAGATCAATTCAGTCAACAAGGAGTTGAAACCACTGGGACAGACTTGCCAAAAGAAGGTAAAAAATGTTTTCTCTATATCAAAACAGAAGATCGTAATGCGAAACCAAAAAATTGCCAATTCGTTCGTTTGTAACGAGTTAGAATTTAGAGTACTTAGTACTTTGATCTGATTGAACCTTCGAATCTGGCACTTGTCTGGTCACAGGAGAGGGAGTACAAAGAAGCTCTAGAGGCTTTCAATGAAAAGAATAAGGAAAAAGTACAGCTAATTACCAGACTAATGGAGGTATTGGCTTCTCCTCTTATCTTGCTAATAGTACTTATTTTTAACTCAAAACAGAGGCAAATTGCTCTAGGCAGTTCTTGTTTTCGGTTTCAAACTTGCGGGTTTTTTTTTTTATTCTTTCTTTTTCCCCCGTTTTTGGTTCTAATTGCCATGTTTTTGCGTTGGTGATTGATTACGCTTCATCAATCAGCTTGTCAGCGAAAGCGAGAGGATGAGGTTGAAGAAGTTGGAGGAGCTGAGCAAGAGCATAGAAACGGTGCGCTAAGAGCCACAGCGCAAACGCTGATTACTAACGGGGACCTTGTGATGTACTTAGGCTGATTTACCTTGCTGTTTAAATTAAATCTGTGGGTGTCTTTGGCTTGTATTTTGATGGTGTTTCTTGTCTGTTTTATTAGTAATGGTAGCTTTTTTATTGTATTTTATTTTATTATTTATTCTGTTGAAGAATTTGCTGATCCGGAAAGGGTAAAGGTAACCCTCTAGACAGGTTTGTAATTGTAACAAGGGTCTCATATATCTAGACCTGTTGTTCTCATCTTTCATCTCTTACCATTCAACTCTGCACCCTCTTGAATTCCTTAAAATTGGTTGAATTCCTTAAAAATGGTTTCGACTGCTAAAACTGTAACTTTGTGGAATCAGATCGGTGGAGATGAAACAAATCTTGTCTTGTGCTTTGTTTTGGCATTACTCTTTGACCGATTATGCTAGCTAGAAAAATAATTACCACAATAATTAATTGGGTTGCTCCATATATATGTGTATATATTATATTTTAGAAATTATTGTAAAAAAGTTAGAAAATGGAGGAGATAGAAACGAACAGAACACTGGGTATCTTTCTTCATTGTTTGGTCATTTTTAAATGAGTCTATTTTTTCCTGAAACAAAACACATAGCCAAGCTGTGTAATCTTTTTTCTTTTCTTTTTGAAAATGAACACAAAAATATTAGAAGCAAAAATGAAACTAAACACTAAACAGGTCTTAATAAAGAAATTTCATATAAAATGATGTTGATTAGTATTAACAAACAGAGTAAGAGAGCCCCCCATCAAAGTGCTTTGTGATGGCAGGCAGACGTATCATTTTCCAGTTAACTTTTGTAGAGAAATTCTAAACGACTAAAATGAGTATCATTTTCCACTAAATCACCCATAAACGCATTACATCTAATAAATGACTTTTCTACTCTGATTAATTTCCTTACCTAAATCTAATTACAGGAAAAACACATGCTACACATTTACAAAGCAAAAGATGCCAAGGAAAAGATCGCCAACAACTTTAGAACAAATTAAAGTCAACAAACAAAGCAATCTATTACTATTCCAACAAAACAAACAAAGAAACGAAGGAATCCAACGTGTGCATTTTCAAAGAACAAGCTTTAAGATCTCAACAGGTGTCATACAACCAAGCCAACGCTCTGCAATACAAACCCATTAAGAAGGCTTACCAGAAGCTAACTTTACAGGCCAACAAGCATTGAAAGGAAGAAAGAAATTGGCTGCGTTCATCTGCCGGCCGAATCCAGCTCACTCGTCCATGCTTCGTTAATCTTTGCCTGTCCAACGGCTATTAATAAGATATTATAATAAATAAAGTGGCGATGAGTCAAAAAACAACAAACAAAAACGCTTTTAATACCCAATGAATCGGCCGAACTCGAATAAGCCAACAGCCCTGTTTGGGCTGCCCCTGCCAGTTAGCCTAATCTAAGAACTGATCCAACCTTCGCTCCAAATGGAGGCCTCAGCCTCACTGGCCTTCGTATGGCCCAACCTATATGTCAGCTCATTGTCCAAGTTTGACATATGACTACTATGATTAATTATAGTGCAATACTCTAATCTTTCTCAATCACTATATTTAAAAAAAAAATAGCTGGGGCCATGAAACTATACTTTTATTTTATTTGTTACTAGGATTCAAATCTCTCTCTCTAGACAAATTCACGCATGAATTTTTGTATACTTTTATACCTGATTTTGTAATTACTATACGTATTAAGTGACTTTATCAAGTATATATTTGAAGGATGATAACCAGAATGACCTGATTTAGTTTTGGGCTGGACACCTTGTGTGCGCCATGTTTGGATTTTGGATTTATGTAGGGAGAAGAGAATGAAAGCTAAGTGATCGAAATTCTACATGTTATTGATCTGGGTATAAGAAACATCAAAAGTAAAATAAAATATACAAAGAAACAAATATTTTTTTTTTTTTATTTTCTGGTTATTTTTTGGTCTGATGAACACTTGTTCGGTTCTCATGGATGTTCTTAATTCAACCAACCAAAGTGGGACAAATCAATGTCAAATTTCTGACGGTTTGGTTGTATGAATCCATTATCCATTATCCAAACATGGGATTACGTATTTGAAAAATCGAAAGCTGTTAAAGTAGAGTAGTTGATGAAGCAAGAGAATAATAATTGATCATGGTCGGATAGATGACGCACAATCATCATAGGGTTATCTTAGTGCCACATAGTTAAAAATGCCAAAAACATCCATCTCGAGCATCATTCATTCAACATCCCCCCTCTCCCCCATAATTGAGCTTCTCAATTAAACAATAGAGATTTGGCCAAACACGCCCCAAACATCACAAAATGGAAGCCACATCCCTCCTCCAAACTTACAATCCTACATAACCTTATCCCGTATCCAAGGCCTTAAATTTTTTTTTGAAAAAATACCCATTCCATAAAGCCCCTAATGGCTAGATTAAAGGAACCCTTCCTCTAGATTGATAGGTGGGACATAGAACACATACATACAAATAAAGATGGTGTCTTTTGCTATCTAAGAAATATTATACAAACAAAATCTTTAAACATAAAATATACCCAAAATATAAAAAATATTAATATTATTTTATATAACAACGTCACAAGCTATTATTATTCATTTTGGCTAAAGGTAAGTTGTGTACCACATTTAATATGTGTTTTTTTACAAATAATGTCATATAATATAGTCACTATGTCATAGAAAAATAGTTTACTATTCTGGACGTAACTAATTTATGAAATAGAATTATACTACACGTACCTTACAGGTAAAGGGAGATATACAGAATGATTCGCATGTCTCCTGTGAGAGTGACCTGTAGGAATAGAATAAGGGGGAGAGCTGCAGATGGGTTGGGTTTGGGAGGCTTCAGGGGAAATGGGCATTGGACATTGGACATTGGAAAATGGACAAATTGATGAAAATTAGGTTGAAAAAAAAAAGAAGGAAAGAATGATACTCTTTTCTTCTTTCTTTTCATCCCTTTCTTCTGTACGGTGAAGTTTAAGGTTGGATATGAATGATATTAGGCTACGGGCTAGCTTTGACTCTACTCTACCCACCAATTAATGTATTATTATTATTGCATGATGCATCCCCCTTTCTTAGTGACTCTCTTATGCTCATATCTTTGAGGTGGACATATATTGATTTTATTTTTCAATCCACCGTCACTGCTAACAAATTGGTTTACAAAATTTTTCCTCATCTTGTCAAATTCATGACATCTTCAAATCATCTTGTGTGATGTCATTGTTAGGCACTATTAATTCTTGCTTATGATGCTTTACTACCAAAAATATTATTTAACTTTTAATTGGTATGATGGAATTAAAATGAAGAGAAAAATGTAATACAAAACAATTTTATTATTTTATTTTATTTTTAGACTTTGCTGGCCCAATCGGGTCCGACCCAAGACCTCTATCGATCTTTCAGCCCAATCTCGACCCCATGCCTGCCAACAGTTATCATCATCACCCCTTATAGTTATAACACTCTTACACTCATTAGAAGTTCCATCGATATTTAATGTAACATTTAATGGGGGTCCTGTCGGTACCACACCTCCATCAGAGAGTCTCTTCGATGTTAGACATCTCCATCCCATCCTACTGCAACACATAAAGCCAACTTGCATGCCAGGGAATTCTCTTTTCCCCTTTATATAAGTCAGTCTACTCCTAGGTCAAGATATGTTATTTTCAGTTTATCAACACTTTATCAACTCAATCCCATACTCACTTCACCATTGGAGTGCTTTGTAGGTGACGCCACCGTCCACTCTGATCATCGGAACCAACTTCAACACTTACAGAATCTCCTCGTTTGGCAATCTTTTGGGTTAGAAGGAACAATTTTATTCTATTCTTAGCTGGCCCCTAATACAAAATAATGGTGAACGAGGCTCTCTCAACAATTAAAAAATATAGTATTTGATTTTTAATATATAAAATGTCAAAATTTTAGATCTTAATTATTAAAAATTATTATTTTAAGTCTTTACTTAAGACACGAAAGGAGATATAAACAAGAGAGTGACGGAATCAAGTTCAATAAAGCAAAATAATAGAGATTAGTTTTGTCATATATTTATGATTGAGAACATAATAAGGTAATATTTTTTGAGTTAGTGATTTAGAATTTTTTTTAAATGATATGTAATTTAATCTTTTTTTAATGAAGGTAAATTTTAATTTGATGTGTCTTATTAAAGTGTTTTTTTTTTATGATATAATACTTTCTTCATTTTTTTTACGCATATTTTCTATGTAAGGTAGATTCTCAATTATAAGGTAAGGATTTGAAATAATAATTTTTAATAGTTGAGATATGAAACTTTTGATATTTTGCACATTAAAGATCAAATACCATATTTTTTAACTAATAAAAGAGTGCAACAAACTAATCAATGTATTTAAATATTGTCAACCGATCATTCATATGATTCGTCACTCGTAAAAATGAGTACGTTTATATATGAGATAACATTCTATTATAATAAAGATTTAAAGTAATATTTTTTAATAATTAAAATATAAAATTATGATATTTTACGTATAAAAATTAAATATTATATTTTTTAATTATTAAAGAAATGTTAGCACAAAATTAATATGGGCTAAACAATATTGAGAATTTGATATAATATTTAATTTTTGATCTATATTATTACGATCATTAAATTGACGAAGGAAAGAGACCATATCCTAAAATCTACATATACATGTACATAATGGGCGTGGGGAATGGTCGAAGAGAGACAGGTACATAAATTTAGATTCATGCATGTGCATGAATAAGCATGTATCCATATACTGTACATGTATGTATATATATTGTGGAAATAAAAAGAAGAAATTGTAATTAAACAAAAAAATAAAGGGAAATTGTATTTGTAGGGGAAGAGAAGAGAATCCTATGCAGGGCGCCACGTCATCAGGAGGCAATCGCTTGTCGTTTGACCTGAGACTGAGAGAGGGAGAGGGGCGGGGTAGCCGTGGGGATGGGATGGTAGGGCCCACCAACAGACTGGACAAACCTCCGACCGTCGCTGACACCTGCACGCGGCACGTCCACCAACACGTGTGGATATTACGCCTCGCCCGTCCATTGTATTACGTGGTCGCACCGTTTTACGGTGTATCTGCATCGTACACGCCAAAAGCCTCTCTTTCCCCTCCTTGGCACCTTCAATAGAACTCCCCAGAATCCTTGATTTCGTATCACCCTCGAGATCTAATTTAATTTAGTAATTTTCACAAAATAATAACATAAAATTCTTAGAATAACAAATAAAAATAATACCATCACGTTATTTTTCTTGATAAAATATTTTTCAATTTTATGGACATTAATTATTGACATTAAGATGTTGGATTTTTAATCAAATCAAATTCCTTTACATGAATTATTATATATATACTAGTTTATCACCCGTGCGATGCACGGAAGTTTATATGTATTAAATTTAAAAAGTTAATACATCTCGCGAGAACTATTATAAATTTTGAAAAACCTCTTTAAAAACTACATTTGTTGTTGAATTTGTCTGGCTCCCATCTTTGTCACAAATCAAAATTTTCAATCCTTTGCGATTTGTAACTCTAGAAACAGCAACGTATAATTGTCCGTGACTGAAAACTGGTTTCTTCAAGTACAACCCAATATGAGACAGTGATTGACCTTGACTTTTGTTGATTGTCATTGCGTATGACACAATAAGAGGGAATTGCCTCCTTTGTAGTCTGAAAGGCAGCCTAGGGTCAGATGTGGTCAATGTCATCCTTGGAATAAGAACCTTATGTCCAGCATTGCTGCCTGTCATAATTTTTGCCTCAAGAACATGGTTTACAGTTCTTGTGATAACCAACCTAGTGCCATTGCATAACCCCACGGAATGATCTATGTTTCTCAACAGCATAACCGGAGTGCCAACCTTTAGCTTCAATTCATGGTTCGGCACGCCAGAACACCTAATTGCATTTAAAAATTCAGGCGTGTGAAGGTCTTGTAAAAGATCAACATTACAATCTGATCTGCAAGTTGTGTCTGAACTTAAGTATGTATTTGCCTCAGCTGCATTAAGTGAAATCATGTACTCATTGACAGTCTCCACAACATCAAGAGTCAGTGCTAGTATAGCTCTACCTTGAAGACATTCAGTTTCATTGACATTAGAAGTAAAGCTTGGATACGTGCTGTTCACAATTGAGGTAATAGGATCATTTAATGCCTTCAACAACAGGTCGTCCGGTATATCAATAATTGCATTACCGTCGTTCGGATCGCCAATTGTTCCGTCCCCTATGCTTGCTATCCATTCAGAAAAAGACTTTAAGTTGATCAAGTCTTCATCAGATTCAACATTTTGGAGCCTCATGTTCTTTGTCAATCTCAATACCTTACAATTTCTCCATAGGTACAATGAATTGATGGTTGCAAGCACAATATCTTGTCTAGTACCTTTTGGAATCACAGGTAATATTTGTCGAAAGTCCCCTCCGAGGACTACTACCTTCCCTCCAAATGGTAATTCTGAACTCATTGGGTTACTAAATCTTAGAATATCTCGCATGCTCTTATCCAAAGCCTCAAAACAATATTTATTCATCATAGGAGCCTCGTCCCAAATGATAAGACTACTTTTGATTATTAACTCTGCAAGAGGACTTCCCTGTTTAATGTTGCAGATTGAATCTTCATTCAAATTTAGTGGAATTGCAAATCTGGAGTGAGCAGTCCTACCACCGGGTAGAAGGAGAGACGCTATTCCACTCGATGCTACATTCAACACGATTTCTCCATTCGATCTTAGAGCTGCGGATAGAGTTTTCCACACAAAGGTCTTGCCAGTTCCTCCATATCCGTATACAAAAAACATACCACCTCTATTCATCCTCACTGCATTTATTACAATGTCATAGACATGTCGTTGCTCATCATTTAGATTAGACACCAATTTAATGTGCTCTTGGGACAAAGCATTTCTGTTGTATCGTAATTCATCTTGTATAAGTCTATTTTGATAGCAGGAAAAATATTCTGCATCTGGGAACGGCATTGATTGAAAATCTCGCAAACTCTTTCCACTGCTTCTCAATATCTTTTCTATCTCCACAAGAGTATAACTTTTTATTTCTTCTTCAGTCAATTCCAATTCTGCATATTGTGGACACAATTAAAAAATATTGGAAACGTTGTCATAATAATACACAATTAAATCCTAAATTATACATGTAGCAACAAATATTAAAATATAATTGAATACCTTCATGTTGCAACATGTTTCGTCGGTTGTAAAGTATATCATCAGAGAGGTATTGCCAACATTTTTCCCACACAATTTCGGGTCGAGATAGAGAATCAGACGACAACAAAGTTGCAAAAAGACTTCTCAAACAATGTGCAGATCCCCAGTGACTTGCCTCTACGATACCATCAACATATTCTTTGTCATCATTTAGCAATCCAAGTGCGTAGCAAGCATCTCTGTAAGAACTGTATTGAACACCGCCAATACATTTCAATTCGTCGAAGCTTATTGGCCCACGAACTATATTTAGGAGGCATCTCAAGTAATACATTTCTCCACAACCCGGAGGTACATAGAATATACGTCCAATAGAGAATCCACGTTTTCTCGGGTGCCATTCTCTGATTGATTGCTTCCAAACAAACTTGTTGGGAAATTCTGCATAAGTTAGTTCTCTTGCTTGAGGGTATATTTTATTAGCATCCATCCATGCAAGGAACATGCTCTGGTTTACAGAAGGTCGATTTACCACTTGATCAATCGGATCAGAATCGGAAAACACAACATTTTGTTGGTTTGGAAGATGAAAACTCAAACGCTCAACTGGAGGATCTTTGTATTGGATCTCGAACCCAAAAATTCTCCAGGCTGCCTCACATGGTGAAATGTACCTACAATCATAATACATATTTATTTCGTCAACATTTTTACCTGCATTATCATCCTCGCTGCTTTTGAAAAAAGCTGCAGTAACTCGATCATGTCCTTTGTTGACATATTTGAACAAATATTTGATAGATCTGGATTGGTTACACCACTCTACATTCAAATGAGCACCATATTTCAACAACAGATAGCGATTATGGGGCACAACATATCTATTGTCAAGCTCAACACCGTTTTTCAACACAGTTTTACCATCATTTCTTCTTCGGTACACTGGATAACCATCATCATCAACATTAGTAGATTCTACGAACTTCTTTGGAAAATGTTTTGTACATCGGCCGTTAGACATGCAAGGAGAACTGCTTCTCAAACTGCCGCATGGGCCGTGCACCATGAAATCGCGAACTGCTGAATAGTAGTTTGGGTCAGAATCTTTGTTTGGAATCTCAGCTGATATTATGCGATCAATGTCAGTTCCGGTTGGATACTTGTCTTCCTTGGACAAAAATATCAAAATGTGTGCATGTGGCAGTCCAAGCTTTTGGAATTCCACTGTATACATAGCTGAATTGAAAAAATAATTGCACGTTAGGGTATAAAGAATAGCAAATGATAATCACATTTTTTGCTGATCTTAAATAGAATACCTGTTCTGACTGTATCGAAAATCTTATTACGACGAAGATCTTTAATCAAGTGGTCTAATTTGATCTTAAAAATTCGACAAATTATGTCTGGACGATCATCAGGTCTCAATCCTCTGCTCTCAACAAAACGAACTATCTCTGGCCACTTCGGATTACATGTAAATGTAATAAATAGGTCTGGATAACCAACCCACCTACATATCGCCATTGCGTCCTGATAGTTCTGTATCATGTATCGTGCACCGCCAGTGAAAGAAGATGGCAAAACCACACGTCTACCTTGCGTTGAAGGGTCGATCTCTCCTCGTAATACTGCATCTATCAAGCCACTGTACATTTCTGATCTTAACTCTTTTTGATGAGTTCGCAAATAAGCTAAGTGTGACGATTCAACCATTGTGTAAGCATCGACCACAAATTGTTGGAAGAGTCTCCTAGAGAATAGAATATGTGGTGATTCACAGTCTCTTTCTTGCAATCTATAGGCAAAGTACTCTCTGATTTTGAATTTGTTAATGGAATATCCTCCCTGTAACCATCTTCCTCGTATGGCAAAAGCAATGGATATTGAAGAGCTAGGTATGAAGCATTGAGCTCATTTATTCGCTTCAGTTCTCCAGATTGAGTTTCAATTAAAATATCTCTTTCACCAATAGCCGAATCGAAATCCCCTACAATAAGTGCCGCAACTTCATTTGTGGACGGCATATTGTATGTCCTTGCATCGCGATCCCTTCTACCAATTAAATTGAGCCTAACATCATAAATGTCTTATTCATTCATTTTATCTCTAACCATTCTGAACGACTTAACCAACACATTACTTTGGTCTAGCATCGACTTCAAGTCAGAGACAATTTCCGCATGAAGAGTGTTGATGTCACTATTTTTCCTATCATAACAAAATAGAGAATAAAGGAACATGCCATTAGTTGAAAAAACTTCACAAATGTTAAACATGTTGAAAGCTCAAAAGTAGAGATAATCACCTCACAGATCGTATCCTATTCATCACTTCATTTTCAGTGTCATAAATATACAATTGAGCAAATTTCGGCACATCTCCTTCTGGCGGCAAAAGACTACCCATCAGATGGTAGTTTTGTCCATGCAATCTAAATACAGGTGGTGAGCCCCCTCTATTTAAACTTGAGTCGATTTTTCCTCCCATCGATGTAAAGCAAAACATATTATTGTATGATCTTATATTTTCGACAAAATGTTTGCTTCTACTGTTGTCCCCGTATAACAAACCGGTAAGCACATTAGGAGGACGCTGTATCGCAGGCAATTTAATCTTTCCATGCATACAACATAGGGAGAACTTTGGATTTGCAGTGTTGTAATAGCATCCTACCTTTTCCTCGTACCAAAAAATGGCATCACAGAACTCACATTTATGTATTGGGTCTCCAATATCCCAATATTCTGCATCGAATTCCAATGACAATCACTTTTTTTAACATTAAAATTAGATCATGAACACTATATTCCTAAGACTAACATATTTAGGAATAACGATTAATATATTTATTGTGAGGGGATGTGGATAATTATGAATATAGAGCCTTGTTAAAAACTCACATCATGATACACAATAATACAGTTAATGATAAAATATATCGATTTAAACGTAAAATTCTTAGTTTAAATCAAAATGCAATTAAATAAATTAAAAAGTTCAACATACCTGTGCTTTGATCACCCGTAGCGCACTCTGTATCTTATCTCACAAAAGAAACATTTAAAACAGTTAAAAAATATTTTCAAGTGGCAACATGTAATCAACAATATTAATATGTAAAATGAGTTTAGTAGTCATATACCATCAAGCTCACAATCATCTTCGGTTGCATCATCTGGAAACAACGAAGGAAAAAATTATAATTACACAATCATGGAAACATTCATTTAAAAAAAAATTATACAATTGAATAGATTAAATTAAATAATAATATGGATAATTTTATCATAAAAAATAAATGCTAACCGTAATCTGTGCAGACATTTGTATCCCCTAATCTATTGTTACGGCTACTATTAGTTACAGTACTGAGATGATTTTGAATTGCTGATGTCGAACCACTTAGGGTTGAGTGATTAGACAATGGTACAATAGTGGTTGTCAAGCTAGTTGGAGTGCTTAAACATTCGTCGACAAAAGTACTTTTCACTCCGATCTTTTTGGAAGCCACATTGGTAGTTAATCGACTCAGCCCCACCGCTTCAACAATATAACTAATTTTTATTAAAAAACCTCTAATTAAAACTATAAATAAATGAATATATGTGCAAAAAATAAAAAAGAAAAAAGAAAAAAGAAAAAGTAACTAAAGTAATACCATTTGTAATATCACTTAGAGGCAATTTCGAAGATGAATCCAAACTTTTTGAAAATAAACCATCAATATTGGCAGCATGAGGACCACTTGTCGAAGTAGAGGCATTTGATTTTTTCATATAATAATCCATGCCATCTGTAGAGATTGAACAAATAAATTAAATGCAATAAAAAAAAATTTGCATTATCAAGGACATTTATTTTACCCAAAGGAATCAGCCTCTATCTTTCCTTGATTTCTTTTTTAACCTTTAGATGCAAAAAAAATCTGAAAAATCCTCTCATACCCCCAAAGCTCGACTACATAAATTCATGATTTTCTATTCAGTCTCCATAAAAACAACCATAAAAATTGAAGAAAAGAATGATTGGTTTGTAAACGGTTTCTCAAAATGCAATAAATGTTACAGAACTCTTTAATTTTTTTTATTATTACAATTCATAAAAAGATCTCATAAAATGAAAGATATGATAAATTAATATAATTTCCAAAAACAGAAAAAATAAATTGTATGGAATGACACTATAAATATATTTTTTTATATATTTTTTTTATTATTACACTATATTTTTTTTTTCAGGGCAGCCCACAGCAAAAATTAAATTATTGGCATAAATTTTTTATTATTTATTCTTAGCCCAGCCCAAACAAAGTCCAGCCCACCCTAATTTTTCCCAGCCCAGCCCAGCACGCCTGCAAACCCTTCTCATCTTCTTCCTCTGCCGAACTCCTTCTCGCTCTCGCTCACCCTTCGCTGCCTCTTGCTTTTTGCCTCCTCTTCTCTTGCTCGTCCGCTCGTGCTCGCACTCGCTCTCTCTTGCTCTCGCTCGGGCTCGACCTCGGCCCCTCTTGTTCTCGCTTGCCCTCGCTGTCTGCCTCTCTTGCTCTTCCTCGGGCTCGGCCTCGGCTCTTCTCGCCTAGGTAGCACGGAAACAAAAAACGATACGTTTCCAAAACGAAACGAAAACGTTGAAACGGCATTTTTCAAAAAGAGTAGGAAACGAAAATGCGGGGTAAACTGTAAATTTTAAAAATATAGGAAAAATTTTGTAAATATAATTTTTAATATAATAAATTATAAAAAATAATTTAAATATAAAAATTTATTTTCAATCATATGCATGTGTCATAAAATTTATTTAATTTTGATATAAATAAATTAAAAATAAAATACCAAAGAAAAATTAAACAAAGAACATAAATCACAAAAAAAAAAAAAAACGCATACAACTCCAAGGCTCCAACCAAACACGCCCCAATTGGCTGTTTGCCCCTTCGATCGCATTCGCATACTGCTCGTGCTCGCAATCTAATGGGCGACGCCAACGCCGACACGTACTGCTCGGACTGCAAGAGAGCGACGGAGATGGCGTTCGACCACTCAACCGAGGTCCAAGTGCGGTCTGGTGCTGGAATCGCACTCCATCGACAAGACGCTCGGAGTGCGGTGGCATACTTCTCGCTGCCTCTCGCCCTCGCTCTCTGCCTCTCTTGCTCTTGATCGCCCTTCGGCTCTTGCCCTCGCTGCCTCTCGCCCTCGTTCTCTGCCTCTCGCTCTCGCTCGGTCTCGGCCTCGGCCTCGGCCCTTTTTCCTGCCTCTCGCCCTCGCTCTCGCTCGGTCTCGGCCTCGCCCTCAGCCCTTTTTGCTGCCTCTCGCCCTCGCTCTCTGCCTCTCTCGCTCTCGCTCGGTCTCGGCCTCGCCCTCGGCCCTTCTTGCTGCCTCTCGCCCTCGCTCTCTGCCTCTCTCGCTCGCCGTCGCCCCCATGCTCGCTCGGCCGATCGGGTTTGCCCTTTTGCTCGCTGCCCTCCTGATTCAGGTCTTTGTTCCCCCTTGCCCCCCAAACCCAGATTTGCTTCATTTTTTTCTAGTTATGTTTTATATGTTTGAGTTCTTTGATTCTCTCGATTGACAAATAAATCTAGATAGTTTTTCTATTTTTCGCCCATATTTTTTTTCCTAATTTGTGCTCGATTTGTTGCTGAAATCTCAGCATTTTTCAGCATCTTCAAAGGAGCTTCTTCAAAGGTCAAAGGTCAAAGGTCGTGGCTTTTTTCAGCATTTTTCAGCAGATCGTGAACAAAAGGATTAACAAACAAAATGCTGAAAAATGGTCGTGGCTTCTTTGTTCAAATGTCGTGGCTTGAAAGGTCGTGGCTTGAAAGATGTTTGAAAAAAGATGCTGAAAAAAGGATTAGAAGATCAAAGGTCGTGGCTTCTTCAAATGGGGTAACGCAGATCGTGATTCCCCCGTGGCTGGTCGTTTTGATTATTTCCATTCCGAAGGTGGCCCTAGCTCCGAACAATGTTAGTTCACTATCTCCATCCTTTTATTTCAAGCTTTTAATGTTTGATTTAATCATTCTCTTACCTACATCTATGGCCTCTGTTTTTCTATGTTAGTTTATTCTACCATGTGCCCAAATATTTAGGAATATTAGCATTATACTGCTCATGAGTAAAAAAAATTAATATATACATGGAAAATGACCAAAAAAAAAAAAGAAGAAGCAGATTCTTAGACAAAATTGAAACCGGTAGAGAAAGGGGGAATGTAGGGGACGATCGAATTACCTTCTATGTCACCATGTTGTCTCGCCCTCTTGTTAGAAATAACTGTTGACTTCGTTAGCTTCCTCATTACTGTTCTTTTTGTATAATTTTCCAAACTTCGTACAACAGACAAGCACGAACGTCAAGTACTTGAACAAAGAAAATGCTCAATTGTTTTGTTGAAAAAAAAAAGATTAACAAACTTGAGAGGGTATTGTATGAGTGTTAAATCAACAGGCAGCAATGTATGAGATTAAGAACACATATAAATTGTGACCGGTTTTATTGTGCGAAAAAATGGTTGGACCATTTTCCAATGTGATGGGCAGGGGAAGGGGCTACGGGAATATGAATGGATTGGTATATTAGAAGCTTGCCTTTTAGTATCACCACAACAGCCGACCATTGAGATGTGGACCAAGCTGTTATGTAAATGCTTGCTTAATAATTCAGTTATTTATCATTTATTCTGCAAATGTAGGAGATTCGAGTCTTTAATGGCTTGTGGGATTTCTTTGTCAATTGTTTTGTTCTATTTTCTGTAACTATGAAATGAGTTCTTCATTATTAACTGAGTCTGAAATTATACAAACAGAGGGTGTGGAAGTAGTAAATTTGGGTCTGGTTTTTTGGTCCCAAAAGATAGCTGTATAGTTGGTTGCAGCGTTGGAAGTTACAGAAATCATTGTCCTATTTTACCGCAAATTACCAGTGATTAATGGCAGTAATTACATCTGTTAAACCATTGACTTGTCTTCTTGCACTTCTTTTGGCTTGCAAGGCGTTACTTTCTTTTCCCTCCATAAATGCTATTCATATCAAATTTTTATGCTATAATAATTCAATGATAATATATTCTAGTAATTATAATCACATTTATTTATGAATATTATTTCCGTTTCAAATATTAGTTGTTAAATGAGCCATCATTCTACCTGAAAATTTGGTATATGATGTTTAGGGGTACAATTTTTCATTGTCTAGACTATGTAAGTTTGAGATTTACCGAATCTCACGCGTCCATGGGATGATTCATCCCAGCTCTGATTTGTCTTCTACAATTGCAGAATAACTGAACATTTCCATGGTTATGATTGATCTATTATATGTTTACGAACAAAAAATGCATAATTACGATTGATTTAATGCATCATATTTATGATTGATTTAGAAGTTTAAAATGTATAGTTCAACAAAAAAATGCATCATTCAAAGTCAATAATTAATTAATAGCAAAACATCTCAAAACCAACAACATAGAAATCTCAAAACATCCACCAAAATAGCAGAAATCTCAAAACCAACAATGCAGAAATCTCAAAACCAATAGTTTTAATGCATGATCAAAATAGAATTTCAATCTTTCTCGGTCTTAATGACAGCTCGCATCTTCTTGGTCGGTACGTTCGACGATAAGTCACCCAATAGGTTCCTTTTTGCAGAACTTTCTCCTACAATATCACTTGATTCAATTTGGTTTGGAATAATCTTTAAGGGGGTCGACACCTCATCATCATTAGAAGAAGATACCTTCAAAAAAAAAAAAAAACACAAACCATCAAATTGCATGTCAAAGAAAATGGAAAAAGATAATTAAATTGTGGATTTATTCTGCAACCTTCTCATCATCAACATCAGTTTTTTCAAGCTTTGAAAATATATCAGACTCCTGAAATAATAGGAATCACTGTCAACTGTTAGACCAAATTAAATAAAGAATTGCAAAGGAAAAAAAGGATAAGGATATAACCTACCTGGTCGTGATCACGTGAACCAACGTGTTTGGAAATCACGTTTGGATCGTCAATCAACCGTGTAACAGTAAACACATCACTACGTCTACGTATGTTTTCGAACTTCACTTGCACCTTGAAAAAAATCCTCTTCCCAATCAAGGAATCGATATCAATAGGGAGCATCTCCTTGGTAGACTCCTTTAGAAACATAAAGTAGATGGATAACCTTTAGTCTTGTATTCCATGATAACATAATTTAGTAGGATTGCTTTGAATATACCTTCACAACAACATCCTTCAATTCTGCTGCAGTCTTCCCTACCAATTGAGTACACTCACGATCCCAAAGTAAAAAGCACGCATTACCTGTATCGTCAATAACCCTCACATGTATCTGTAACGCCCCACTTTTACCAAGCGTGCGTTAATTCGAGATTTCGAGAAAAATTAAATCAAACATCACATAAATCCCTCGATAGCCATTATTTCCCGACAATCTCGATCGTACCTTCTTAGTATAACAACATTCAATAAATAAACTAAGACAGGTGTCATCAATCACATCAGCGGAAGCAAGATCGTAACCTCAAATATATACATATTACTGACAATTTCTTTTACAACGACTGAATCGATGTTTCACACGAAAATACATTACATAATCTCTGAATATTGAAAACATAGACAGAACCTACAAAAACAACCGTATCTGCTACATCCTATTGGCCTTCTTCCTTTGACGTCACAGCTTTTACCTGGAACGTTTGAATATTCCAGGGACATAGTCCAAATTAGATGCTGAATCATCTAAGTGAGAGTTCAAAAATGTTTTTATGTATGTATGCAGAGTCATGTACACAAAATCGATAAATCTCAACATGCACCAGCCTAAGAGAATCCCAACGCATTTAACCCTAACCGGGGAAAACGCAATCTCTCTAAGGCGACACAACCAAATCGACCCATTGGCAAACCGGTCCTGCTTAAGAGGGACAACCTCGACACATGAACCCAGGAACCACCCCACGGTCATTGTCAAGCTTTACGCTCCCACTCAAGCATTCCAAAACATAACCCTAGCCCCGAGAGTGTCACAACAGCACTGTCCTTGGAATCGACGTCACCTAGGCATTAATGCTACCGCTCAAAGGATCCTGGGGTGGTGTCCACTCGCAGCCCCGCCACTTGAGCCATCAACCGGGGTGGTGTCCACTCGCAGCCCCGCCACTTGGGTCCCGTAGGGTGAAGTCCGTCTCAGCCCCGTCCCAAGTCATCACCAAACATTAATCCTAGGTACGCATCCCCGAGTGCTGCCACTCTAGGCCACGTCACAGGTCAACAACCCACATAAACGTCACAAACCAGCCAATGGTCGAAAAATCATAACATGCATCACTTAAACTCATAACATGCATCATCAATACTTAAATCAACGTTTAATGCACATGTAAACAACCATTTAGACAATTCATCACAAAACCGAGCATGGAAACCATTTACGTGTCATTTGAAATCTTTTGGGTAGAACCATTCACAAGTCAAAACCGAGTTTGGGGAGAACACTCACAGTGAAACCATTCATATGCTATTTGAAATCTTTCGGGCAGAACAACTCACAGTAATCAATTTTTAGAAGAGAACTTCTCACCTTTAGACGAATTTTCGATCGTCAGGCGCGGTCAGCCTTGATTTGCGCGTCTGCCTCAATCTGCGTGCCTAGCCTCGATTCTCGCACCTGACGCTCTTGTACTTCAACCTCGAGTCTCACCGATACCTTAGTCATCACATTTATTCAAAATCACATCAATATCTATTTTTCCAATTTTTCATAATTTCTTCCTATTTTCTATATATTTCTCGTCAAAAATTCTAATAAATGCCTACTCAACATTTTTCCTTGATTTCTCTTCATAATAATTCATAAATAATAAATTCCTATCTCCCAAAAATTTCTAAGGATTTTCTAATTCCTTTTCCTATTTTTCCTAAGCCTTATTCACTTTGAAAAATACAAAATAACCATTTCCTCAAACATTTTTTCACATTTTATTGCATCATAATTCATAAAATAATTTTTCTCAAAATAATAAAAAAATTTCAAAAATACCTGACTTGTCACGCGCCCTCACGCGCTGGCGAGTGGTGCTGCGTGTGGCAGCCGCGCGTGCACTGCACGCGCCCTTTCTTCTCCGGCGAGACGGTCGCCGGCCGGTGCTCCGATAATGGCAAATCGGGTGCCGTTCGAAAGCCCTTGCCAAATCGATCACAACCCCGTTGGTTTCATGCTGAAAGAACGTCGGGAAGACGTTTAAAAATCGATTTACAGGTGGCGGAAATCGGTCTGCCTCTAACCCTCGGCCACCTTCGAAACACCCTCAAACCTCTACCAAAATGCTTCAAACCACTCCCAAAATGATCCTCACCTCCTGGAGACCAAAAGCCCCTTATCCAAGCTCCAAAAATCGTTCGAGAACGAGCTCGATTTGTGCTTCATTCTCGGCCGAACCCTCGGCTATTTATAGCCAAAAACCCACCCCACGTGGCCGATCTCCAGCCAATGCTTTCCCCTCACGCCACTAGGACGGTCCTCGGCCATCCCTTGACAAGACTTGACGGCCACATGGCCGGATTTTCCGGCCAAATCGTGCGCCAGACTGCCATGCGCGATCCAGCTTTCTGAAAATTGCAGTTAGGCCCCTGAAAGTTTTCTTTTTGCATTTTGGCCCCTTCTCTCAAGCCCCTGATCTTTCTAACACTTTCACTAAGACCCTTAAGGTTAATAATTCTCATTTCACCCTTGAAACTTTCGAAAAATTGCTGTTTAGACCTCCCTCGGACATTTTTAGAAAATTACACTTTGGCCCGACTGATTTATTTGACCTCAAATCCACCCGATTCAACCCGAAACCACTTAAGGGTTGTTCTACATATCGAATACTATTTCCTGACGCTCTCTGTTGACTTTTTGGACGTCGTTTACAACAATTCGGTTATACGACCTAAATGGGCAGCTGTATTTTGCTGTACCGAAAACTGTTCCCGATCTTCTTTATTTCACCACTAAAAATCATAATTTTTATTGCTTATCGATACTATACCGTTTTCTCGGGCAATCTAGATTCCGAGGTACTCCCGTTGGCTAATTCGGTCGTCCAAAGCCGTGTTAGTGTGCCCTAACGTCTCCATTTTCTCAAATTTCCAATTTTACCCTTTACCAAATGTCATTTTATTCTCAAAATTTTTCTCGGGTGTTACATGTATCTTGAACCTGTTTGAAAATATGATTTTCAAACAATTTAGAGGAAATGATGAAACCTTTTTTTTTTTTTAGTATAGGTATAATAAAAATACAAGTTAGGATGAATGCGTTAAAAAATCAACCTTTGATTTGCAGAAGCGTCAAAACAGTCGCACCTCTCGCAATAAAACCTTGATCCAACCTTGGTGACCTTTTTTGGGCACTTTGTGCATGAAAGGTAATACCAATCACCTTCAATTTCAGTGACCTCAATGGTCCCAAAAACCCAAAAACTCCCGACCTATGGTTTTGTTTTAAAAACAGTTGTGTTTAATTAAATTAGACTTAGAAAACACATAAAAAATGATATATCTTTGTGTCCCATCTCACTGGCCTCACGCAACTGATCCATGGTTAATATTCGACTGCCCCCACTGGCAAGGTCATCATCAATTGTGAAAACAGATGCCGATGACAGTTGACTAATTCTATTAGCGCTAGAATCTGGCGCAGATAATAAACTTCACAAAAAAAAAAGACAGAGAAAAAACAAAAGTAATAAATTGATTTCAGTATAGGAGATATCATTATAAGATTAAACAGTTGCAAAATAATAGACAGAATACTTATTCCGAAATTCGCAGATCTCATCAATATTTGCGTTGATTAGCAGCATTGTCACGTTAAATGCGTTTGACACTCTTATCTCACCTAAAAAAAAATAACAATAATTAGTATATCAGTCATAGGTGAATATGTATAGGTTGTAAACTTTAACCCACAAGGTATTTAGTTTGTCAAACATGAAATACAAACCGTTGAAAATTCTTGCCCTACAGTACTGAAGTAGAACGATCACAGGTTCTGAATTATTGGTGTTTAAGAAGCTGTTTAACTGATCTGCACAATCCCCCCATAGAGTGACCGGCATACGAATTTTCCTTGAGACCAACAAAATATTTTAAAAAGTAGATAAGTTTATTAAATGAATTTGTTAAGAAACTATGATAGATCAAGCTCAAAGCACAATCATACTCTTTGTCTTCCAATACGATGTCGAATAAGGTAGTAGGCTTATCTTTAACCTGTTTAGTCTTCGGTTCGTACTTTGCAACAACTTCACCAATTGCATCTAATGAAAAAAACAATCGATAAAAATTAGTCCAAATAATTAAACAATCAATTAAAATTAATCCTATAATGAAACAATGAATATAGGCAGTCCATACCAAATAGTTCAGTGTCATTAGGTTTCGGGCAAGCCAAAATGTCACGAAACGATTTGAAACGGTACATGTAATTTGGAAAACTTTCATCAAACACCTCAATTACTTGAGTTCTAGCCAAGAAATTTATCTTGTACTTGTGAAGCGATGTTTTGAACATTATGTTATTCGAAGCAACCAGAAAATTGCGAATGACATATAGACTTCCTTCACGGAACATAGGCTGAAAAGTTGGAATCAAAGCCTTCTTTATAGTACCATGAATTCTCCCCCCTATTAAGGGAGTAAAATTAAGTTAGCAAAAAATCTATAGCACAAATAAAGAAAAGAAATCATAACCTATCTTAAAATGATAGAACGAAGAGGCTCACACAATAGTTAAAAATGGTAAATTACAGCAAAAATAAAAAATACTAAATTACAATATGCAAATCTGCATATTACAGCAAAAATACTACCAGTAAATCTGCATGTAGTCATATTAGTAAATCTGTATATAAGAACCGGTATTTTCCATCTTTGTGTTTTTTGCTTATATGGGTTTTGTTGGGTTTAGGATTGAAGCCCATGGCAAAGGAAATCTGAAGCCCCATCAGATTGAGGCTAAGTTTGAATCACTATACAAAGACGCCCAAAAGAAACTCCATGAAAGAGCTTTCAGCAAGGTTTTGAAATCAACCCAGGTAATTTAGACCGCCTTAACTATTCTAAATAGTACTTTTAACATTTTTGATTTGGTTATATTTGCACATTACAAATAAATTAGAATAAAAAAATTTAACCAATGTGAAAATTAGAAAAATGATGCATTAATATGTAAAGCTGCATATTACAAAAAATGTAACCATTCTTAGAAAGGTAACCATTATTAATGAAAAAAGAAAAAATGATGCATTAATATGTATGTTCTAATTAAATATTCTAAATAATATTTTTAGCATTTTTTATTTGGATATACTTGCACAGAAATCATTTTTTTTAATATTGTTAAGATTAGGCATGAATTGAGTTATTATTATTACAGTAAAAATGGAAAAAAATGGAAAATACTAAATTTCACTATGCAAAAATACTAAATTACAGCAAGGATTTGGTGGCCGTTTTGTTATAATATATATATATATATATGTTAATATGTTTTGTTATAATTTTAGCAATATTTATGCTTTAATATGTATGTTATAATTAAAAATTCTAAATAGTATTTTTAGCATTTTTGATTTGGATGTATTTGCACAAAAGTTATTTTTTTAATATTATTAAGATTAGGTATGAATTGAATTATTATTATTACAGCAAAGATGAAAAATACTAAATTTCAATCTGTGAAAATACTAAATTACAACAAATTGTATATTACAAATAAATTAAGGTGAGTTTCGGTTGTTCTTAATAAGAGGATTACAATCTCTATGATATGTAAAGCTGCATATTAGAAATAAATTAGAATAAAAAGATGTAACCATTATTAGAAAGGTAACCATTATTAATGAAAAAAGAAAAAATGATGCATTAATATGTATGTTGTAATTAAATATTCTAAATAATATTTTTAGCATTTTTTATTTGGATATATTTGCACAGAAATCATTTTTTTTAATATTGTTAAGATTAGGCATAAATTGAATTATTATTATAGCAAAGATGAAAAATATTAAATTTCAATTTGCAAAAATACTAAATTACAGCAGAACTGTATATTACAAATAAATTAAGGTGAGTTTCAATTGTTCTTAATCAAAGGTTTACAATCTCTATGATATGTAAAGCTGCATATATTACAAATGAATTAGAATAAAAAAATGTAACCATTCTTAGAAACGTAACCATTTTTTAGAATATGATTGTGCTTTGATACCATATGTTAGTTAGAGGAAAAATACCTCCATCCCTTTATTGATAGCCATCCTCTGCTTTTATACAAATCATATCCAGACAAATTCAAAACAAATTCCAACTAATCTTCCTTAAAATCTGGAAGAACCCTATCCATAATTTTCTATAACTAATATCCCTTAGTTTAAAATTATTCAAAAGAAAATCAAATCTTTATTAGATGATTACAATCTTTATTAGATGATTACAATATTTGTAATATGCAAAACTGCACATTACAAATAAATTAGAATACAAAATGTAACCAATGTGATAATTATGAAATTAAAAAAAGTAATCATTCTTAGAAATGTAACCATTATTAATAAAAAGAAAATAATAATAAAAATATAAAATTATCCATTTTCGATATAGAACGATTAAAAAAAAAAGAATTTAGACGTACCTCCCTATCGTGAAAAACAATTTCAAACGTGTTCACCTCGTCGACGTTATCATAGAGAGGCTTCTCATAATGTCACACAACCCGCAACTTCATTGCCCATTGAGTTTTGTTTGACTTAATATCGGATACCAAGTTGAATATCGGCGCCATGCTCGTACTATGTTGTTTAGGACTTGAGAACGGGTAAATAAGAAAAAAAAATTACGTAAGTACAATGTAAACACAATGATATTTAGAAATGTTTTAGGTATACAAAAGAAATGCCATTAAAATATGACTCACCGTAATGCAATTGCAAATGACAAAGAGATGAGAAGTATGTGGGAAATGAAGACACAATTTTTGGTATATGTATAAATTTTCAAAATATGGCATTTATTAACCACTGTGGTAGCCGAGACAACTCACTGCACATTTGGATGTGCAGTGGAAGTTGAGAAGACAGCTGCACACCACTAATTGTGTATTCAAGTACATTTGTTTAATTAGTTTAATTTCTTTTCTCTGTTGGAAATTTCACATTTATTTCTTCGAGTTTATCTTGGTTTTGGATTGTGTTTAAGCTATAACTCCATTCATTAATTGTGTATATTGGGAATATTATTGGTGATTTTTGGTTATCTCCACTGTGGTACCCGAGACACCCCACTGCACAACCAAATGTGCAGTGGAAATTGAGAAGGCAGCTACACACCATCCAATGGTACACTTATGCGCTTTGCCGGCTATAACAGTGTTCAGGTATACATTTGTTTAATTTCCTTTCTCTGCTGGAAATTTCATATTTAATTATTGGAGTTTATATTGATTTTGGATTGTGTTTAGGCTATAACTTCACTGCTTAATTGTGTATATTGGTTGGGATTATTATTGGTGGCTTTTGGGTTGTCTCTACTGTGGTACCCGAGACAACCCACTGCAATGGAAATTGAGAAGGTAGTTGCACACCATCCAATGGTACACATCTGCATATTGCTGGCTATGATAGTATTCAAGTACATTTGTTTAATTTGCTTAATTTCTTTTCTCTGCTGGAAATTTCACATTTATTTCTTGGAGTTTATCTTGGTTTTGGATTGTGTTTAAGCTATAAATCCACTAATTAATTGTGTATATTGGGATTATTATTGGTGATTTTTTGGTTATCTCCACTATGGTACTCGAGACAACCCACTGCACAACCAAATGTGTAACACCCGAGAAAATTTTTGAGGATAAAATGATATTTGGTAAAGGGCAAAATTGGAAATTTGAGAAAAATGAGACTTTAGGGCACACTAACACGGCTTTGGACGACTGAATTAGTCAGAGGGAGTACCTCGGACCCTAGATTGCCCAAGAAAATGGTATAGTATCGATAAGTAATTAAAATTAAGATTTTTAGTGATGAAAGAAAGAAGATCAGAAACAATTTTCGGTACAGCAAAAATACAGCTGCCGATTAAGCCATATTACCAAATTGCTGTAAACGACGTCCAAAAAGTCAACGGAGAGTGTCATGGAATAGTATTCGATGTGTAGAACAACCCTTAAGTGGTTTCGGGTTGAATCGAGTGGATTTGAGGTCAAATAAATCAGTCGGGTCAAAGTGTAATTTTCTAAAAATGCCCGAGGGAGGTCTAAATGGCAATTTTTCGAAAGTTTCAAGGGTAAAATGGGAAATACTAATCTTGAGGGTCTTAGTGATAGTCTTAGAAAGATCAGGGGCTTGAGGAAAAGGACCAAAATGCAAAAAGAAAAATGTCAGGGGCCTAACTGCAATTTTCAGAAAGTTGGATCGCGCATGGCAGTCTGGCCGCACGTTTTGGCCGGAAAATCCGGCCATTTGGCCATCAAGTCTTGTCAAGGAGTAGCCTAGGGTGTCCTAGGAGGCGTGGGGAAGAAGCATGGCCGGAAAATCGGCCACGTGGTGAGTTTTTTGGGCTATAAATAGGCGAGGGTTTCGGCCGAGAAGAAGGCACCAAATCGAGCTCGTTCTCGAACGATTTTTTGAGCTTAGATAGAGGGCTTTTGGTCTCCAGGAGGTGAGGATCATTTTGGGAGTGGTTTGAAGCGTTTTGGTGGAGGTTTGAGGGAGATTTGAGCTTAGCCGAGGGTTCGAGGCGGTCCGCCTCCCGCCGCCTGCAACCGGCCATTTGGGCCACTTTCCGGTGGCCTTTCGGCCTGATTTTGGTGGGGATAGGATCGACTTCTCAAGGGCTTTCGGGGGGGTACCAGAATCGAGGCCATCGGAGCACCCGCCGGTGGCCGGCTAGAGGTTGAAGAAGGTGGCGCGTGACTGCCATGCGCCTGCAGGTTTTGCCCAGCCACGCGCCCGCGCGTGAGGGCGCGTGAGACGTCAGGTAATTTCGAATTTTTTTAATTATTTTAAGAAAATTATTTTATGTATTATGGTGCAAGAAAATTTAGAAAATTGTTGGAGAAAATGGTCATTTTGTAATTTTCAAGGTGAAAAAGGCTTAAGAAAAATAGGAAAAGATATTGGAAAATCCTTATAAAATTTTGGGAGATAGGAATTAAATATTTATGATTTGTTATGAAGAGAAATCAAGGAAAAATTTTGAGTAGGTATTTATTAGAATTTTTGAGGAGAAAAATAAAGAAAATAGGAAGAAATTATGGAAAATTTGAGAAAATAGATATTGATATGATTTTGAACAAATGTGATGACTAAGGTATCGGTGAGACTCGAGGTTGAAGTACAAGAGCGTCAGGTGCAAGAAACGAGGCTAAGCGCGCAAATCGAGGCTGACCGCGCTTGACAGTTGGAAATCCGTTTAAAGATGAGTTGTTCTACCCGAAAAGATTTCAAGTAACATGTGAATGGTTTACCATGAGTAGTTCTCCTCTAAAGCTCGATTTACTGTGAGTGTTCGTCCTCAAACCTTGTTTTGCCTTTGGATTCTTATGATGAAATGTCAAAAGATTATTTACACGTGCATTAAATGTTGATTTTAAACGTTGATTTAAGCGATGCATGTTGCATGTTATGTTTTTCGACCATTGACTTGTTTTGTGTCGTTCATGTGGTATGTGGGTTGTTAACCTGTGACGAAGCCCAGAGTGATAGCACTCGGGATGCGTATCTGGATTAATGCTTGGGACCACTTGGGACGGGGCTGAGACGGTCTTCACCCTACGGGACCCAAGTGACGGGGCTGCAAGTGGACACCACCCCGATTGTTGGCTCAAGTGGCAGGGCTGCGAGTGGACACCACCCCAGGATCCTTTGAGCGGTAGCATTAATGCCGAGGTGACGTCGATTCCGGGGATAGTGCTGACGTGACACTCTTGGGGCTAGGGTTGTGTTTTGGAATACTTGAGTGGGAGCATAAAGCCTGACAAGGACAGTGGGGTGATTCCTGGGTTCATGTGTCGAGGTTGTCCCTCTTAAGCAGGTTCGGTTTGCCAATGGGTCGATTTGGTCGTGTCGCCTTAGAGAGATTGCGTTTTCCCCGGTTAGGGTTAAATGCGTTGGGATTCTCTTAGGCTGGTGCATGTTGAGATTTATCGATTTTGTGTACATGATTCTGCATACATTCATGGAAACGTTTTTGAACTCTCACTTAGATGATTCAACATCTAATTTGGACTATGTCCCTGGAATATTCAAACGTTCTAGGTGAAAGCAGTGACGTCAAGGGAAGAGTATCGTCGGGATGTAGCAGTTGGTTTTGTCTATGTTTTCAATGTTCAAAGATTATGTAATGTATTTTCTTGTGAAACATCGATTCAGTTATTAGAAACTGTCAGTGATATGTATATATGTGAGGTTTCGATCTTGCTTCCGCTGATATGATTAATGATGCCTGTCTTAGTTTATTTATTAAATGTTGTTATACTAAGAAGGTACGATCGAGATTGTCGAGAAAACAGTTTTGATGGCTATCGAGGGATTTATGTGG
Source organism: Diospyros kaki (assembly GCA_036245055.1). NCBI lineage: Eukaryota > Viridiplantae > Streptophyta > Magnoliopsida > Ericales > Ebenaceae > Diospyros > Diospyros kaki. The sequence continues at coordinate 4,909,144 of BSEG01000006.1, read as the reverse complement.
TGTTTGATTTAAATTTTCTCGAAATCTCAAATTAACGCACGCTTGGGAAAAGTGGGGCGTTACAAAATGTGCAGTGGAAATTGAAAAGGCAGCTACACTACACACCATCCAATGGTACACTTATGCACTTTGCCGGCTATAACAGTGTTCAGGTATACATTTGTTTAATTTCCTTTCTCTGTTGGAAATTTCATATTTAATTATTGGAGTTTATCTTGATTTTGGATTGTGTTTAGGCTATAACTTCATTGCTTAATTGTGTATATTGGTTGGGATTATTATTGGTGGCTTTTGGGTTGTCTCTACTGTGGTACTCGAGACAACCCACTGCAATGGAAATTGAGAAGGTAGTTGTACACCATCCAATGGTACACATCTGCATATTGCTGGCTATGATAGTATTCAAGTACATTTGTTTAATTTGCTTAATTTCTTTTCTCTGCTGGAAATTTCACATTTATTTCTTGGAGTTTATCTTGGTTTTGGATTGTGTTTAAGCTGTAAATCCACTAATTAATTGTGTATATTGGGATTATTATTGGTGGTTTTTTGGTTATCTCCACTGTGGTACCCGAGACAACCCACTGCACAACCAAATGTGTAGTGAAAATTGAAAAGGCAGCTACACTACACACCATCCAATGGTACACTTATGCACTTTGCCGGCTATAACAATGTTCAGGTATACATTTGTTTAATTTCTTTTCTCTGCTGGAAATTTCATAAACAGTGTTTAATTGTGTATATTGGTTGGGATTATTACACCATCAAATGGTACACATGCACTTTGTCGGCCATGACAGTGTTCAGGTATGCACTTGGATTGTGTTTAATTTGTATAATTTTCTTTTTTTGCTGGAAATTTCACATTTTTTTCTTGGAATTTATGTTGATTTCAGATTGTGTTTAGGCTATACTCCACTGCTTAATTGTGTATATTGCTTGGGATTATTATTGGTGGCTTTTGGTTTGTCTCTACTGTGGTACCCGAGACAACCCACTGCACAACCAAATTTCACATTTATTCCTTTCTTTGCTAAAAAATTCACATTTATTTATTTGAGTTTATCTTGTTTTTGGATTGTGTTTAGGCTATAACTCCAGTGCTTAATTGTGTATATTGGTTGGGATTATTACACCATCAAATGGTACACTTATGCACTTTGTCGGCCATGACAGTGTTCAGGTATACAATTGGATTGTGTTTAATTTGTATAATTTTCTTTTTCTGCTAGAAATTTCAGATTTATTTCTTAGAGTTTATGATGATTTTGGATTGTGTTTAGGTTATAACTCCACTCCAGTGTGGTACTCGAGACAACCCACGACAACCCACTGTAGTGGAAATTGAGAAGGCAGCTGCACACCATCCAATGGCACACTTCTGCACATTGCCGGCTATGACAGTGTTCAATTACATTTGTTTTATTTGTTTAATTTTCTTTTATCTGCTGGAGAATTCACATTTCTTTCTTGGAGCTATAACTCCACTGTTTAATTTGTTTAATTTCGTTTCTCTTGCTAGAAATTTGTTTATGTATTCAAGTTTGTTTTTGTTTTGAAAAATATTTTGACAGCGTAAAGGTTGTATAAGTCCAATTATATTTTGTTTGTTTTCCAAAGGTGACTGAAAATGGTGTTTGGTTTATGACAATTATTAATTATTGTGGTATCCGAGATAATCCACTGCATAGTTAAATGTGCAGTGAAAATTGAAAATCCAGTTCTCTGCTATCCATTTAAAATCATTTACAGATTTCAAGAATTATATATTTTTCACAAATTTAGATGTAATTTTATTTTGGGTAAGAAAAAAATAAAAAAAATATTATAAAATACCGAAATAGAAACTGAAATGAGCGGGAAAAAGTTTTTGGCGGCTGTTTTGTTATAATAGATATATATAGATACTATTAATTTGAGTGAAAAATTTTATTGCCTTTCACCAAACGGTGTCGTTCCTAGCACAGCGGTGGGTTTCTCTAATTGAATTTTGGCAGGGTCGAGAGAGTACAAAATGATCTCAGGGACCCATAAAATATTGGAAACATGAACTCCTGCTCCTCCTACTACTGTAGCCGCTGGCTGGGCTGCTGAATAAATAATCTTGAAGTTTTTGCCTTTTTATTGGGACAAATCTGGATGGTGGCTGATTTCTTGCTGTAGCTGAAAGCCGCGCTTGTCTTTTATTGTTGACCACAAAACCTTTCATTATATTATATGCCGTACAATTGTTTTTAACTCTCAGAGTAAGTTCAGTGGCACGCAGGGGCAAATTGGTTATTTCGGCAACGTGTCAACCATATCATTGTAGGAAGGGTTCTGTTCTCATCCTTGGGCCATGGCGAAAAAAGAAGAGAGTGACTGACTAATTATGTTTTTTGACATTTTGTGGGCTTTAAGTGTTTTATATATCTCTGTCACTGTCGGTCAGTAAATAAGATTTACCTTTTATTTATAGGACTTCATGAAAATTAATATGGGCATTAAGATGTAGTAATGAACTGTATAGTTAGCCTGATTTTCATGTGATTATTATTATGTACGTAATTGAATGGTAACATGTAAGAGAATCTGCAAGCTATTGATATGGTAAATTAATATTATTTCCTGGCGACACAATTGATAGTTAATGGTTCGCTCCTATTCATGTCTACCAACTACCCAACTCTTATATACGGTGAGAATTAGTAATTGACAAATGCAAAACAACAATTAGAGGTTCTAATTAAACAATAGAGAATACAAGCGGGCTTATATGTTACAAGAAGAAAAAAGGGGAATCACTGAAACACATGCAAATTAAATAGATTAAATATTGATTGTTAATTTTGATAATGTCCCCTTCAAGTTGAACACCCATGTGTAATTCAAGTGTTGAGGAGGGGGAGGAGGAGGAGGTATCAAAAACAGGTCGGTGGCTGCTACCAAGCGTCGTTACAAAGGGAAGCCATCTTTCTTGAATCTTCTACGAGTTCTGACTGTCTGACCCTGAGCAAATAATTAACCAGGGGGTATGAAAGAGGACAAAGGACACGGGCATTCATGGAAATAGGGGGGGTCACACACTCACTGTTCATCCGTTTATTGGTTCGCGGGCTTGTTGATTGTTTCTCCATATATTTAGAACCCCACCTAAACTAGCTTCGAGGTGGCAACTCAGCATTGGTTGGGTATGAATTAATCCAGATTAAAGGTTTCGAATTCGATTTATCATAGGTTTAAATTATTTACAAGCAGTTTAAGGTGATAGTTTAACTGGAGTTAGTCTGAGCAAATTTTGATATTCATATTGTTCATGTGTTTAAGTGAGATTTAATTAAGAAAGAAAAAGATAATTTTGTGATTGGTTTAAGTAATGTAGTGTTAAATTAACATTATGAATCCTAAACCCTTACCGTGGACTCATTTTGGTTACTTTTTTGATACGTAAACTAATTTTATATGCATAGTAATATTTGTGGCAGACTTAAAAAGAGTCCTAATGACTAGCCTTCAACGATGCACGGCCAAAGAGAGAATTGGCTTTCCCAATGTTCTTAGGATTCCCTTTCCATGCAAGTTAGTTTAATTTAGTTTAGTTTAATTTGACACATTTCCTAAGATTCTCCTTACAATTGACAAAGAGTATTAATCCTATAACATTAAAAAAATTTATTACAGCCAGAATTTTACCGAAATTAATCCCACTTTCTTAGTTACTAATTTGTTGGATTTTATTATTGGCGCTTCATGTTCTTCAATAATCCCCAATTTTATAAAATCTAAATTATTAAGCAGCAAGAAACATTTTGGGCAAACATATAAACTTTTAAATTTTTTTCTAATGAAAAGGGACAAGTCTGAATTTAACGTGACATGATGTACAGAAGTATAAACCTAATCTTTTGTCTCACTCATTAAGTTAGGATTGGTTGGCCCATTTTTGCACTAACCTAACCTAACCTTTTTCCTATTACAGCCAAGTGCCACCCACGTTACCAATAATCAATAGATTGTTGCGACTATATTATTAGCCCTCTCACTTTTAAACAAGAGATAATATTATCACACATAATTAGATCTTAGAAAGACTATTTATAGAAGAATTCAAATATGTCTTTTTTTTCTAAGCAATCCCCCTAATAGTACTAATACTAACACCTTAATTAGGTAAACTTGTAATTTTAAAAGACAGACATATTTATTTTAATATAGAATTTCTTGCACAAAATAAGGAAATATACTCACGCATTAAAGGTTTTGTTTACATAATAATAAAGATGTTAACAAAACAACCACCTACTACTTGGAAGGGTACAGTACCCTTGGCGGTTGGGTACCAGCCCATAAGATGGGATGAAAAATGAAGGGAAAAGCATGCAGTATAAGAACAAGGGAGCGTAACCTAAACGTTAAGGAGAGGTGTAAGAATCACGATGGAACGCGAAATAAAAATATCCACACCCCACATACCCTAATATTAATTAGTCACAACAACAGTACACAACCCACCCATCACAAGATATCAATACAAAACACTTGAGACAAACGTTCTGGTCTTTAAGAGGTGCGAAAGTGATGCATCGGGCATACGTGGGCATCAAAGGCTGCACCTCCCCCCCCCCCCCCAAACCAATTGGTGCACGAGGCGGCGGCGGTGCCGGTGCTGGTGCCGGTGCCGGTGGTTGGCTCTTGGCTGCAATCGATCGAGTGGCGATGCTGTATTTGTGCACCGAAATAGCCTCATTTTAATGTCTATCCTTTTTGTCCTCATTCTTGGCCTTTATGATTGAAAGACACAAAGCCCTTTCCTCCTCCTTTCACTGTAGAAAGAAGCAACATTTTACATATAACACTAAAATTGCATCAGAGGGAGGGTGGGTGGGTGCGTCGACATTTTTTGTATTTTCTCCCACAGAATCCGAACGGTAGCTGAAGACACGCTTGCTGCTGCCTCCTATGTCAAAAGACAATCCTACCCCTCGCTCCCTTTCTTTCTCTGTCTCCCTAACCCATGCTTGTTTGGGAGGAGGAGAGGGATGCATGGCACAAAGATATATAATAAACTGCAATGGGAAAATATTTTTAAAAGAAATAAAAATACAACAAAATATTTTAAAATATTTTTCAATCTCTTTATTTACATTAAATGAAAGAGTTTCCTTTTCCTTCTGTCTTGTCTTTTCTTCTTTACTTAATATAATTAGAAGTTAATTATATTATTTATTTATGCATGTGTGTAGGCAGTAAGTAAACAACCAACAACCAACACCAACAGGACCTCAGTTCAAGATTATGTTAATATTAATTAGATGCCTGAAAGACATGCAACTAAATTAGATGCAAAATGCCTGCTCCAATATTCAAAACCTACCATACGTATATAATTAACTACTATTAATATTAATTAATTTCAAGCTTCATTATTGCTGTCTGTCATTACTGTCCACCTTCTTATGGATATGGATGAGAGAAATATCAAAAGCCTGGCCGTTCCATAAACAAATTGCCATGCATATATAATTAACTATTAATTCAGACTTATCTTCACGTGATATTCAAAAATTACATTTTAAGATAGTGTTTATTAATGAAGATGTGAGTTGGTAAAACGTGAGATTCAATTAAACACTACGAAACTACAATCTAATTTAATATATTTGCATGCTAAGGTTTTAAATATATATTAATTAGTCCCCTAAGTTTAAACGTTGATCACTTTTGACTGTTACCATAGGATGCAATTAATAATTAAATCTCTAGTTTAACATGAACGAGGAGAAGAAAGCAACTTGGTGTATAGATTTAATTAGGATAACTATGCCCCAATTATGTTCTATTCTCCATCAGTAGAAGACTGAAAAAGAGCATCAAACAGAGAATGAATGAAGACAAAACACACGAACAGGAATAGTTATTAATAGGACATAAACAGATCGGAAAGAGTACTGTGACTACACTAAATTTTAATATTTTATATTACTCTCGTGATCATATATTATAGATATGACACACAAAATAATTATCGATTTTTTAGTTAATTATTAATTCTCAGCATTCTTGTGCCAAAGATAAGTTAAATTAATTAATTATAAATTAAATTATTGATAATTTTTTTAATTAATTAATAAAATTATTTTAAAAAACTAAAAATAATATAAATTATCTAAAAATAAAAGAAAATAATTAAAATTTAACTATTACTCTCGAGTAATTAATGGTAAAAATTACCTTTTGTTTTAACGGGCACAGCTAAATTAAGGATTACAAACAAAAGATTAGAAAGCCACATTAGTTATTAATGCAAGATGTAATTGATTTAATTATAATTAATTTGCATGCATAGGATTCTTGTTTGGCAGCAAAATGTTGAGGGATCTATTAGTGACAGTGTAGTACCAAACCATGTCTCGACCATGTCCCTCTTGTGTTATATTATTCGAAGCCGAAGCCCTTAAAATAACATTTTTACAACAAAATATATATGTATCTTTATTGTACGTAAATGCAAAATTTTTTTAAAGTTACATTACCAAACAAATGACCAGGCCCGGCCCTGGGCCCATTATTCAAGGGGCCCAAATTGTTTTTAATAAACATTATATTATATTATTATAATTATTAATTAATTTAATATTTAAAAAAAAAAATCCTCAACGCCCAACAATCCTGGGCGGACTTCAAGTCCGCTTCCTTCATAGGACTTGAAGCACTAAAAATTTATTTTTATATTATAAAATAATTTATTTTTACTTTAGATATTCAATATATAGAGAATTTGTTTTTATTGGATGAAAAAGAATTTATTTTGCTCGATGAAAAAAAACGTATTGAATTGTTATAAGTATCCATCTTGTTTATATATTGTAGCATTTTATTTTAAATTTTAATATATTAAAATTTGAATCGATACAATTTATTTGACTTGAATGTAGGGGTGACAATATGGGTTGACGGGACGTAATCGTGTCGTGTTGAGACACATGTATAACACATATCAGACTAACCCAAACATGACTCGTTTAATAATTATGTCAAATTCCTTAAAGCCGAACACGACACATTTATTAAACGTGTAACACAACACGACCTGTTTAACCCGTTTAATTAAACGTGTCGTGTCACATGTTAATTTGTTTAACCCGTTTAATTTAAATGAATTGTGTTGTGTCACCTGTTAAATGTGTTATTTAGTTTTAAACGTGTTATTTGGTGTATAATTATGTTAACGTGTTCAGATCAACCTACTAACTTTTTTAATTAAACGTGTCATTTCATATATAATTGTATTAACATGTTCGAGTCAATCCGTTAACACGTTTAATTAAACAGGTCATTACATGTATAAAGGGGTTAAACGGGTTGACCCGCCTAAGACATGAAAATAATCGTGTCATAAACGGGTTGACCCGTTTTTAACCCGAACCCGATTAACCCTAACCCTAACTCTAACTCGTTTAACTCCGTGTCATGCCGTGTCATGTAATTGGATCGTGTTCAAAATTGTCAACTTTACTTAAATGTTAAATTTTTAGTTAATTTGAACATATTAAATTTTGATTAAAAAATAAAAATAAATTCATCACTAAATTTAAATATAAATATATATATATATATATATATATATGAGAGCTCAAATTTAACTTTTGCCCCGAGCCCTAAAAACTTTAGGGCCGGCCCTGCAAATGACTAATCAAAAACTAAAAAAAAAAGACATATCAAACGTACTGTTATTCATTTTTTTGTGACAGAATTTAATGCGAAACGGATAAGAATTTGAAAATTGAAAAATCTGATAGATAGGAACTTTTGAATTTATAGGAAAATTCATCATGTAATTTTGGCAACCATACACATTCTAAAACATCAGTAAAAGCAAACCCAGAAAGTACTTTCTTTTTTTGCTGTTGTGTAACGATCATTTGGAAGCTCAATGCAGGTGTTCTCACTGCTCATAGTTAGCAACTTTTAATATTGATAATAAAATATGATAACCTGAGACATGTTTGTTGCCTTTCGGAGGACAGTGCCCTTGTTTTCATCTCAATTTTGACACAGTGATGTACTTTAACACCACTTTTTTTGTTTAGGTTACAAAATTTTAAGCTTCACCTGCAGTAAAGTGGAAAGCTTACTGTTCATTGTTTATCGTTATTGACGTGTTATAACTACGCATGCACACGCTTTCCAAAAAATTTTGGCAAATTTCGTATACAACTCCTTTACGGGACTTAATATATATAATATTCTTTTCCTTTTTTCATAAGCTAAAAACATATTTTAACATTTAATTTACATTTGAATTGAAAGTCACATTAATTTGTTAGGAAAATTCTATCCGCAATTCACAAAATTGCTCTTCACAACCTACACTTCACCAAATTTTTCAATAATTTTAAAATACCTATTTTACTCTCTAGAGTCCACTCTCTCCTCCAATCATTCATGATCGCCGACAGCTGCCTTGTATCTCTTTTTCTTTCCTGTGCCATACACACACACACACAAACACACACACACATATATATATATATACACACCATTGCCGACCCACACACACAAATATCTATATACACACTCACACACACCTATATATATATATATACACGCATGATTGTTGCATGGCCGAGGCCATGGTAGCGTTCCCTAACTGTTGGAAGTTGGGGCGTTCCCCGACTGCCATGGCAATCGAGGCATTCTATGGCCGCGACTGCAGTCGTGTGTGTATATATATGTGTGTGTATAAATATATAGGCGTGTGTATATATATATATATATCTTTGTGTGTGTGAGAAGATCTATACTTCCTACCGCCATGTATCCTACACCATTAGTAATACTCAAAAAATGAAGTCTTAATTGAACATTTCATCTTAGAAAACATAAAAAAAAAAATAAATGAATATAATTAAAAACGAACTTAGTCACATTACTAAAATACTAGATCGATCTACTGCTATTACCTGAGCCACACACACACTCTTTCTTTCTATGCGATGGTCGACCCACTGGGGGAGAGGAACCGTCGAACTACAGGGTTCGGGAACCCCCCCAAATCGCGAGGTTCGAGGGTTTGAGAAACCCTTGAACCCCACAGTTCGATGGTTCCCCCTTGTGAGTCGGCCATAGCGGACCCACTTTAGCAATTGTAGTGGGTCGGTCGCCATGCTGACGCACCTCAGGGCCGTCGCACAGAGAGAGAGAGAGAGAGTGGGTTAGCCGTTATGACTGACCTAGTAATGACAGTGGGTCAACAGTCATGACCGACCATGCGTGTGTGTATATATATATGTATGTATGTGTTTGTGTATGTATGGTGTGGGAAAGAAAGAAAGAGGTAAGGCAATGGTTGGGAGTGGTCGGAGGAAAGAGTGTGCTATGGGCTTTAGAGGTAAAATAGAAATTTTAAAATGAATGAAGAATTTGTCAAGATGTGAGCTTTGAAGAGTAAATTTGTGAGTTGTAAATAGAATTTATCAATTTGTTAATGATTAGTGTTATGGCCGGTCTCTTAGTGTTGCAATGATGTATCGACAAGTTCTTGCATGCATTTAAGTCTTTTAAGTGGCTTTACTCAATTATTTGAATCTTGATTGGTTAAGTATGATGTGATTTTTTGAGTTTAAAGATAAAGAGATTAGTAATAAGGGTAGTAGCCGTGTTTCTTGATTTAGATACTAAGTATGTGATTAATTAGAAAAGAATCATAAATTTATCGTTTTTTCGTTTGTTAAGTGATAGTTTCATTCATTACTTGTTGGAGGAAAAAGAAAAAGAATATTCAGCATTACAAGTAACAGCAGCAAGCCAAGCCAAGATATGGGACAAAGTAGAAAAGTCCGAGAAGATACTCTAAAAGAGTCAAGTAGACATAGAAGAAGCACAAAGAATATAAAGACATTCATCAACACCCACAAAAGAAGCACAGACTAATTGGACAAGTCCAAAATACACCACCCACTTATTGGATTCTTACAATACAAACGACACCATTGGATTCCCTTTCCTTTGCAACTCTTCTTTCTTCAACCCTTTCCCATTTCACTTCCATCACTTACCCACAAAACTATATATAAACCCACGTTATTATTTGCTAATAAATTTGATAAAAACTTCATGTTTTTTTATATTGAGAAATGACAGAAGACAGAAGAAATATTATATATATATATGCATATATGTAGATCGATGATATGAATTGAATAGATTTTCTCAGGAAAATGGACCAAATCTTTCTCAGTGAATTGAGAAGAAGGACCCACAATGGCAGAGTCAAGAGACCAACATTCTCAGAAGAAAGTAACAGTTTCAGGTAAAAGAGAGAGTGAAGAGTCCAGCTGTTGAATTCCCAAAATGAAATGGCGGTGGGTCATTCTTCCATCTTTTCACTCATAAATAGATGTGTATATATATATATATATATATAATATCCCATCAAACTGAAGATCTTATTGCCTATATGTACACACACATACACACACACAAAACATATACAAAATATATATGTCATATTATTGATATATAGTACGTGTGTATTTGAATTAAAGTTGGGGTTACGGAAATTATTGAAATGGACTTGACCCTAAAAGAGAGGAATACGACCCCAGTCTCACGCTCCCTTCCACTCACTGTAATTCCTGCAGTACGCCTTTTTACAGTTTGCACGCACAGACACAAGACTGAGATGCGACAAGGATTTGAAAATTCAAGATCGGACCCTTCAGATTACGGACGGGTCAAGATCCGTAATCTCGTTCCTTGGCCCGCCCGGGTGGCCTCCCCCCATGTATTTTGTCGTTTTCCTCTGGCCGAGTGAGACGTGCAATAGCTCGCCCATTTTTTTTTTTTTGGTCGTCAACGCCTTCGGGGAGAAGTGATAATGGTTACCGCCGGTGATTTAGGTTGTTGGTGCATGCAACCGGAGGTGCTTTTGGGAATTTGGTGATATAGCGTCTACGGTTTTGCGCGTCGTCGGCTGGACCGGCTGGGGAATGGTATTCTCTATGCTGTGTTTGTTAAGAAAGGCAATTAATGGAGGAGGAGACTCTCTGACTCACACCCAGGATTTAGTTTAGTTTAGTTTAAGCCTTTTAAGTTAGGTTTTTAGTCCTTTCAATCTCATAACTAAGCCTTTACGTAATAATGGGTTTTCAGATATAATCCATTTATCATTATTATATATACTTAATTATAGAAATATATTTATTATTATGTAAAAAAACACTAATCCTTGTATAAGATTACCTAATTATGAATATTAAACTGTAGATTAACAATTAATATACGAGCATTTAAGTAAAAGTTTAAAAGAATTAGATGGAACTTTAAGGCCAAAACATTTAGGAGAAGGGAATTGATGGCGTCCAATCTAAACAAGCCACAGTTGGTCCAGCAAAGCACCGCAGGTCTCGAGTAACCTGTGACTCCCCGCTGGCTGCCTGGCTTATCTCTTTGCTTTGCAGATTGCAGTTTTAACTTTATATCATTAACTTTTCTCTCTCAACAACTAATAATTTATATGATATTTAAGTTATTAATATTTTGTATAATAATAATATAAAAACACAAAAAAAAGCTTCATATAACAATAGTTATGTAATATAATAATTTATATATATTATATGATTTATATCATATATATGTCACACCTTTAATTTTTACATTACACCATTTAATTTATTTAAATAATAATCAAAATACTGCCTTTCACCCTCACAGCCCCCCCCCCTCTCTCTCTCTCTCCCCTATTGGTGCCTATATAGAGAGAGAAATGGAAAGAGGGACAGCAGGATCCTTCCCTACCACTTCTGCTACAACTACACAAATCTTGCAGCCATTTCCATCTCCCTTTTAATTACAAAACCTTGATGCTTTTTATATATTTTCCTGTTGGTTTGTATCACCAACATGCCTCGATTTTCTAACCCCAGATTTGAATGACCCAGCCAGCAATAAGGAACTCTCCTCATTCCTTCCTCACCCCCCCAACTATTTCTACCCCTCTTCTTCCTCTCCTCGAATCCTCCCTCCAAGTTGAAATCTCTTCAACTTAGCAACAAAATCGAAAACCCATTCCAAAGTTCCAATCTTAATTTTCAGAGTTTTTAGTGCATTCTGATCGATGATGGCTCATAAGCATTTACACGAGCTGCTTAAGGAAGATCAAGAACCGTTCTTTCTCAACGATCACCTTGCAAACAGGCGGTCTCAGCTCAAAAGGCCGATTCCCAGGAACTCTCTACAGTCCAAGAAGCGGAAGCCGATGGTGGAAAGCTTCTGCAAGCAGGCGTGCTTCTTGTCCTTCCAGGACTCGCCGGACGTGAGAAAGTCTCCGTTTCATTTTCCGTCGCCGGCGCCGAGGAAGGGCCCGTGTAAGAGCCCAAACGCCGTGGTTTTGCATGTGCCCGCCAGGACGGCGGCCGTGCTTCTCGAGGCCGCAATGAGGATTCAGACGCAACCTTCCTGCTCGAAGCCGAAGACCCAGGTCAAGAACATTGGGTTTGGGCTGTTTGGGTCCATTCTCAAGCTGTTGGGTAGTAAGAACCGGAACGGGGCTAAGTTTCTGCCGAGAAAGTCGGCTGGAAAGAGTGGGAAAGTGCGGGAAACTAGTGTGGATGAGGAAAGGGCTCGGTCCGAGATTGGTTTTTCTTGTTCTTGCAGTAATAGTAGGCGCAATAGCACTGTTTGGTCGGAGAGTAACGAAGAGAAATCGCTTGATTTGGAGACGTGTAGCAGCGGTAGGTCTGAAGATTCGGAAGAGATTGAGTTTGGAGAAGATGATCGAGAAAATGGAGTCTTTACTTTCTGTGAGAAGCACTTCTGTACAAGTCCTATGAGCCCTTTCCGATTTGCTCTGCAAACTAGCCCATCTCCCGGTCGCCGAAAGCCGGTCTTCTCGCCGCCGGCCACATCTCCGAGTCTCCACGAGACACAGGTTTGTTATTTGGATCATGAATATACATACATGTTGGCGTATAATTAAACTGTGATATGGTATTTAGAATTACACTGAATATTTTCTTGTAATTTTCTAAACTATTTTGGAGAATTATATTTAAGATAAATTCTCTTAAAACCCCAAAGAAAAAGAAAATCATTCCTCAAAACATATAAAATTTTGGAAACTATTTTTTATTTGAAAAAACACGCAGCCTAACAGAGCCCGAGTTACTCGAACCAGCGGGTGAGTGAACTCGTGAGTTAGCTGACTGAGTCGAACGCGGTGGGACTGTCGGCAACCCTATCTCGTTCTGATTCTGTGGCCGGAATGTCGTTCGTTAAATGACGAGATTACCCATCTGAACCAACCCCAACATGGCATATATCCAAGCCAGCTTGAGGATTAATTTGTCATTTCGATCACCCCTACCTTTCATTTGTACTTTCTATCACGCATCTGCCAAGAAAATCTTTTTAATGACCCTGACTAGAAAACCATTTTCCCGTAAAGGGCAAATTCATCTTTGTTCTTTTACTTGGACTCATTACCCTCAGTTTAATCAAACATCCTTGGGATGCCCTTGCAGTCCCGTCGTTCCATCTCACAATTTTTAACAGGAGAAGTAAATTTGACTCTAATTCATAGTGAATGTGTAGGGGAGTGAATTCAAATAAGAAAATCCAGACTGCCCACCCTGACCACTGCGACAATTCCAGGGACAGTTTAATCAAACATCCTTTAATCTTAATCAAGCTATTAACCTTTAGTTTAACAGAATTACACCGAAGTGTTCTGTGTTATGTGCATGCCAACCTTTCACCACTGTAATAATCCAAGTGTTCTGTGTTGAATTCCTTCAATTTATCAAGAACTAATTAATGCTTGAAGTTTTCTGAGTGTGATTTGATCGGTAATGAACAGGACAAGGAGGAATGTGAAGAAGAAAACACAGAAGAGATCCACTTAGAGGAAGAGGAGGAGAAGGAACAGTGCAGCCCTGTATCAGTGCTGGACCCTCCATTCGAAGATGATGATGACGGCGACGGCAACGACGACGACGACGAAGGCTACGATCTAGAATGCAGCTACGCCCTTGTACAAAGTACGTGGCATTTTCTTTTTCAACTATCGTCAATAATAGAAATCTATGTATGGACTCGACTTTAGAAAATCAAAAAACAAGTCGCTATAAACTCGCCGCATCTAGTTCTTCTCTCCTTATTGCTGGAGGAGTCCTTTTGGATGAGATTGGGGTGTTTCTTGAGAAGTTAAACTTATGCTGGCTCTACCACACCGAAGTGTCCTAATCCATTTGATAACGTTGACGTTGGTTGCCTGAAATTATTTTTGTGGGATCCATATTTTGATCCTGACAAGGCATTGAGTGGGTGATCATGTCCTTGTACTATCACGGCGACTTGTACATTAGTTTTCCTTAAATGATGGAGGCTTCCGGCGAGGTTTAACTTTATCTGTGACCCACATTGTGGTGGCGCCGGTGGTGGTTGTTTCTTAACGTTGAAAGTATCAATTACCAACCCAAAAAAAGAAAGAGAGAATGCATTGTCAATTCAAATATGTAGGGTTTGAATATATGGGTTGTTGATGGTTTGGTGATTCAGTATTTATTGTTTGTAGTTTTGAAGTTTGGTGGATCCCATTGAGAAATAAAAGCCAGAAGAACTACGTACTGCCATTACTCGATGCTTCCTTCTTTAATTCCCCTTCGTACTTGTTTTTCCAGAAAAAGTTTCTTACAACTCATCTGAAAAAGTTATTTGAGTATTAAGATGGTTACCAATTTATCCCTGTAAAAATTGTGTCGTGAGACCTTTCCCGATCTTATTAGATTTGGGATATAGACATGATTGAACCAAGTTAATTTTTTTGTGTTTACTTTAATACTTGTATGTAAATTTGCACGGCTCGATCCTAACAATTTTAGTGCAAATGCAGGAGCAAAGCAGCAGCTATTGCACAAGCTTATGAGGTTTGAGAAACTGGCCGGATTGGATCCGATTGAACTGGAGAAGAGAATGTTAGAAGAACAAGAAGACGATGACGAAGAAGAAGAAGATGATGATGATGAAGAGGAAACCGAAGAGAAGAAAATGGATTCCTTCGTTAGGGAAGTTGTGAGCAAATCAGGCCTCCATTGTGGAGAAGCCTCGCCGGACATGAAGAGGCTGGTTCTGGACCTCGTGGCCGAGGAGAAGAGAGAGGCCGACAACGGGGAAACGGCGGCGAAGCGGGTTTGCCAGAGGCTGGACTCATGGAAGGAGGTGCAATCGAACACCATTGACATGATGGTTGAGCTGGATTTCAGAAGAGAGCTTGATGGCTGGAAGAGAAGCGACAAAGAGCAGCTTGGAGAGGCTGCCATGGAGATTGAGCTTTCCATCTTTGGCCTATTGGTGGAGGAACTAAGTGAAGATCTGGTTTACATGCATGGGCATTGATCAAAGTTCATCTCCATCTAAATAAAATTTTCCCTTTTTTATGTTTATTTTGGGGGGTGGGTTAGATTTATTAAATTTAATTGAATGTTGTCGCGCGTAGTCTGACTTGAACAACTATGAGGGGGACAGGCTAATCTCAGTATAATTAACTAAGACGATGGATTCAGATGATGGTAGAGTGGCATTACTATATATTATATGTATGTATATGCGTCATGTACATGTAGGAGGGGAGATGTATGTACCCTTTGCTTAATGAGACATGAGAGATTAGAATCAATATACATTCTTCCCCCTTAAATTTGAGATGATATACAATTAATTTACACAAGAAAAAGAAACAAAGTGAAAGAGGACTAATGATTGAGAACGGGTAGAGCAAAGGAATATGATTGGCCAACGAATGCAACTTGAAGCAGAAGCTTTATGTATTTCTATGGATAAATAGCAGCAGCATCTCCATCTTCTTACCTCTTTTATAAATTCTTTCTATATTTGATGGTTGCCGGCCCAATCCCCACTGTCGGCGACCAACTGGAATTGTGTAAATTTCGTAATAGATTCATCATTTAGTTACCAGAACCATAATGGACAGTGTTTGGACGACAGCCAGCTCTGGTTTTTATTTTTATTTTTTATACAAATAAGCAGCTTTAATTAAATAAACAAGTAGAAGGTCGCCATCTAAGGTTACATTATTGGCCAAATGTAAGCTTAAACGCATCAATTTTTTCAATCATTATCATCATATTTTGGTTGATTACTAGCACAATACACACACACACACATATATAAAGGCAATTGAATATTGATGGTTTATAATTTGATCTTTGTATTTATATATATAATCTACAGTGAATGGAGAATTGTCGTAATTATATAAGAATTAAAAAGAAACAGGGTCAATCATGGGGCCGAATATGAATAAGACAAGACACTTGAATAGAATATTTAGTTCACCCACCAAGATTAGAAAGCTCAACCTCCTTCCAAACATCAATGTACATACATATAAGCAATCACACACATATACATATAAATTTACCTATTCGAGAATTTAATTTCAACATTTGATAGTTCATTTTCTTTAAGTAAAATTTTTTATTAGGGTTTCTTTTATATCATCATATAAGTCTTTATTTCGTTAAACTAATGGTTCATATAACTAAATTATTAGCAAGCACATGAGATACTGCATTTTTAGACTAGTATTTTTAGTTAGTATTGTGTGTACAATTATAGCTCATTTTACATGTTAATAAGGTTAAGATGTTGAAAGCAAATCATGCTAAATACATAGATCCCTTTTTCAACTAAAGTATAGATAGAAATAAATACATTTGTTGCTAAGATGAAGTTGATAAGGTTGAATGACCACCGTCCACAATGATGCAAAAAGGAACCAAAAAGGAGGAGGAGATGAGAAGTTTGGTATCATTGGGCTTGTCAACTGAAAACGTATAGCTTACTCATCCAAATTGGAAAAGTGATCAAAGTGGATTTTGACACCACAATTTGCTTTTATTTGCCCTCCTTCTCCTCTTTTTTCTTTTCATTTTTGGCCCCTTTCCCATCTAATCGTCATCTCTTTTGGATGAGAACAATAACTTTAGTTTAAGTCTGTTTTCATGCTACTAGAAGAGATCATTTTGATATACCACCAAGGAATTAATGGTTCGAGGCACTGGCACCTTTGGTTATAATTTTCTTTTTAGTTTCATAAATAAAATAAAACTTAGAAAGAAAATTACAATCAAATTACCCATTAATGATTGGTAATAGTGTTAACGAGTTTAAAGTTTCAAATTTGAATAGTGTTGATGAGTTCGTTTTTGGGCCTCTAAGTGAAAGCCTGTTCGGGAACCATAAAGGAAAAGTAACTGGGCTTTTTTATCATTCTTATGGGCCTAATGGGCTTCCACAAAACACTGGGCTTCGATTTCCATGAGGCCCGAGGCTCCAATGCCCTTTAGCCCAATCAGTTATAGAGATATTAATCTTTTAGCATTTTCACAAAAAAATGATGTCTTCGTCCATAAGAAAACATTCATATATAGACATGTTTGGTATTTGCTTATTGTTCTAAATAAGCAATGGATCATTGAGGTGGTTATTTAAAAAAAATATTATCGAGTTTGTATATATCCGTCAACTTTTAAAGGTTATTTATTAAATTTATTTGTAAATATAATATTTTTTATATATAAAATAAAAAAATAGACGAGAAATGTGTTATACCTTGTTTGAGCTAAATCTAATCAATTATTATTTTTAACAATTATACTTTTTATATTTTTAAATTAAAAATATTATTTAAACACTTAAATTCGATACTTTTATTAGCATTGATATTTTACATATTTTTATTGATATGATAAATAATACAAAATATCAAAATAAGAGTGTGACTATAAATATTAAAATAAATATCTAAATAACATTTTCTATCCTAAATCACAATAATTTTAAGTGTATAACGTGTTCTTACTCAGCAATTCATTTATTTTAAATTATCAATTTAATATGCCATCATTATATTTAAAAATATACAAACGGTCGGTTCAATTATTTTTTTTTTTTTGGATTACGCCTCATTACTGGTGTCCTCAGCCACCCCACCCCTAGAACTATACTGAGGAGGTAAATCGAGGGATGTGCCCAAGTGATCAGAGTGGTAGGTGTAAACACCACTAATATCACTCCTAAGGTCTTCCTCTAGAAGAAAGTATTCTGTTTTTCCCAGGAATCAAACCCATACTAGGAATCTCCAGACAAGCTTTTCAGCCTACCCCTTTACCACTTGGCTATGTTCCTGGGGGCAATTATTTTTTATTTTTACATATACAGATGAGGGCGAAGGGGAAGGAGGCAGAAGGAACAAGGAAGGTCCATGACCGACGAAAAAGGGGAAGGTGGATGGTCGAAGCCAACGGCGACGACAATTTCCCACGGTTAGAGTTTTGGCTTGGGTATGGTTGTGGGTTTTGAACTCTCTCAGTCTTCCTAGTCTCTCTCATTTCTTCTTCTCTTTTTCTTTTCTCTTCAATAAATTTTATTGATTTAGTTAATTTAATTATTTCAATAAAAAATTAAATTAAAACTGAATATTCAATTTTTTTTAAAAAAATAACTAAATTAAATCGATATAAGAAAAAAATCGAACCATAAATTAGTTAATTCAATTGAATTAGTTTGGATAGGCAGAACATTTGCTCCTCCCCATTCATACTGTTGAGAAATCACTTGTGTAAACAAACACACAACCACGCGATCAAGACCAAGAAAAATACCAAGAAACGATACGAAATCGGAAGCTAAAACAGAAACGAACATCACAACACAACGCACCCAACACAAGAGATATACGTGTTCGGATTCGAATGAATCCTACTCACTGCAGGGGTTTCGCCCCTAGTCATTCTACTAGAATATACGATGGGTTTACAACTGATTACAATCAATTACAGAGGATTACACAGCTATCTACAAGAATCAGAAAATACCACTTACAGTATCAATAATCAGCGAATAACCATGTACAAGAGCTTTAAAGACACAAGTCATTAACAGCACTCACAACATTCACATTCCTCTCTCGCACAACACAGTGACATCATAATGAAAGAGGCGATACAAGAAACTAGGGTTATCTCTTACCAGATTCTCTTACCATATGGCTTCCTCTCACGCAATTCTTTGATTCTGTTTGTGTACATTGCGACCCAGAGCATCTCAATCTCTCAACCTTTCAAATTGTCCCCATTACAGTGATACTCACAAGAAGAGAATCAAAGCTGAAGTTTCAAGATTAAAGAACGTCTCAGCTCGTGAAAAAACTGCACACTGATTTTCCCATATACAATTATATATACACATATATATATGAGCTAAAGGACACGGTTGAGATTAAATGAAAAGAATAATAAAGCAACCTTGGGCTTGGGCTTTTAACACCAATGACCCAACCCAATATATATTTATTTAACTAGCCCAATACATTTTGAGTCATAAACCCAACACATACCTTATTCCTTTTTCTATTTTTTATTTTTACATAAAATTCTTCAGAAAAATATAGTCCAAACATAGAATGATCAAATTCTAGAAATGTGAGAAACAAACCGTACTTAGTTGAATAAAAAATGAATCGAAGGCTCGTCCAAATTGCTACGATTTACTCTGACAGAGAGAGAGAGAGAGAGAGAGAGAAATTGCAAGGATTTTGGGAGGCAACGACCGGGCAATTTCTCAGCCTCGTGGAAAGGAAGTTGTGATCGAACCTTCCCAGGACGCGGCGTATCGACTTCTGAGTGGCGACTAAGTCTTGTTACTTGATCACCACATATTCATCCCTGAAATCAACTCATCAACTGATTCTATATATATATATATAGCAAACCAAACATCCAAGAGTACTCCATTATTCCTGGAACCCACAAATTAAAGCTTCATCCGTCATTCTTCTTAATCCATCAACAACTTCCACTCTTCTTCCCACTGTCAAAGCTTCAAGATCGATTACTTCGCCATATGAATTTCGATTCTTTTGCATTTCCTCTGCCCACCGGGCCTGCCGCCGTGGCTGAAGAATCAGTGCAACCGGCGCCGGAAATGGCGGCCTCGGAAGGAGAAATCGTCGACGAGCTCTTTCAAATTCTGCTGGAGTGTCTGGAGAGAGTCGGCCCCAGAAGCCGCGAGCATCTGCTGAGAAAGTTCATTGAAGAGATCGGGAAGGGGGCGGCGCCGCTGGAAGAAACCCTATGCAGGAGAGGCGTGGTGGCTGATTCTCCGGCGCCGAACAAGCTTCAACGGTTCAAAGTCAAGAAACCGAACTTGGACAGCGTTGACAAGGATGAACCGGAGGAGAACACCGATGGAATTAAACCGCCTTAATTGATCTCTATGGTTGAAGAGCTGGTGATGTAAATGGTTTTTAGGTAATTGAACTGATTGGTTCATTCTTTGATTCATATATATAACATAAAGCTGTAATTTCTTTTGTTTTTGTTGTCTGAGCTTCCGAATAAATTATAGTGTGAAGCTTCATCTGCAATTTTTTGCTTGTGAAAGTAGTAAATAAGAAGCAACAAGATTGCAGCAGTGAATGTACAGTGCCATGTTTATATATATATATATATATATATATATAGTATGCCTTGATGATTCTTTCCTTTAATTTTGGATCAACGGTTCATAAATGCATGAGAAATAGTTATCAAAGAGGAAAGAAAGAACGGGGGTGCTTTGTACAAGGTGGTGGAGGCATATGGGGATGTGTGGACCGAGATTGAATTGAGCCATATGCATTAGGTAATGTTATGTTGGTGGTCTGGTACTCATGGTTATAATTATGTCACTTGTCATTCCAGAGATTGGTAATGGACTTGTGAAGGGCAGTGAGATCAATGGGCTGGCTGTAGTCCAGCCTAGTACAATTCCTGATCAGATATGCCAAATTCTGTGTACGTACGAGGACTGCCATGAAGGTGAGTACGTAGTTGGGTGTTTTGAAAGGGATCAAATTAATTCCGTCCATTGTATGTATTAATTGTTGTTATATACTTGGTATTAATCTTGTGATTAGTCAAAAAGAAAAATTAAGATTGAAGACTCTTTCCAATAATTAACAGATTAAAAAAAGAAAAAAAAAAGTGGACCTAATTAGGAAGATCATTCATTGTGTAAAGTAAAATGTATGAGTGAATTGCATAAGACTTTATGAGTTAGATCATTAATTGCAAACAGACTTTTTGTAGCTTAAACATGATTTTGAAAGTTGTTTTAATTTTCTTTCTCTTGTGAGCTTCTTCTTTTTTTCCTCTACCAACCAACCGTCTCCATTAAGGGCAATAGTCATTGGGACCAATTAAGTGAGAGAGCTTCTGACTTAACTACGAGAGTTTGTGCGTGGAGATGAGAGAACTCCATTGAATTTGAAATAGGTGGAATATTCGTTCAACATAGTAATTTTATTCACGCATGACCGTAAAGATAAAATCGAAATAAAATTAAGCGACACTTCCTACGACATGAATTAAACAATTAATATATAAAGAATATATGAATATATATATATATATTACTGTTTCTGTAAAACTATGCCAATAAATTACTTTTGTCTTGAACATATGACATGAAACATGAAACAGGAATAAAGCTACTTGTACATAAGCCTTTACCGAAACTCTTACCGAAAAAAATAATTTATTTTTTTAACTTTTTCATCCCGCCCATTTTCTCTCTCTCCTCCCCCCCCCCATTCGCACTGCTTTCTCTCCCACTCTGTCTCTTTCACCATCTCTCCCTCAAACCCACACACTTTCTCCCTTAAACCCACAGCAGCTAAGAGAACTAGTTGCCGGCCTTCCTTGCTTCCCCGACCAGCGCCGTGAGCATCGCCGTCGGCCCCCCACCGTCGCGAGCACCTTCCGCCATCGTCTCCCCCATCGCAGCCAACACCTCTCGCCATCGCCCCCCTCCCCTACCGCCGCGAGCACTGTCTGCACCGTCCAGCCCCACTGGCCGTCGCCCCTCCTTCCTTCCAAGCAACCGCGTCGCTGCCCCAAACAGTCGCCCCTATCGACCAACCACCGCCGCCCACAGGTTTCCTCCCACTACCGTCCCCCCCCCGGCAAGTCCCAGCGCTAATCTTTGGGACTGGATGTAGGGTTTTGGGGCTATTTGTTGTGATGTTTATATGGACCATGTATGGGACTGTAAATGATGGTTGGAGCATTTAGGTGTGTGTCAGATGTCCATTTTATCTCGTTGCATTTTGGAAATGAATTTTGTTCTATTGTCAGGAAATTTCTATTTTTTTTATATGATGATTGCTCTACTGGTAGCTAATGCCAAAAACAGACATTGAGAGGAGATTTCCCAGATATTGAATTGAATAGAGAATGGAGCAAATGCCTCTTAAGATCATACGATGACATAAAGTGTTTGCAACTATCTGTGCTTTAATATTTGACTATAATAATTATCTCCTATTTTGTTTCTGGGTCATGATTCAGAAAGCATTTTAGTTTAATTTGCACTTAATTGATGAAAATAACAAATAATAGATAAAACATTTGACCAATCAAGCCAGGTTACATGGGAGAAAAAGTTCATTTGGATGAAAAAAATGCACCCAAATTCAGTTGTCTTGAACAAACAGTCCCAATAGTTCTTGAGGAAGTGATCATAACTACAGAATAAATTATGAAGGTGAGCGGCCGTGTAAAAGAATTCCAAGCCATGGAGATCTTATCATCCACCTCTTACTCGACTTTTGCGGCCAAGGAATATACTATTAGCACCCATTTGACACCCATCTTTGCTCGCTGCACATGAGTATTGGGGGAGACATGAATATGAAACTCAAGGTGTCAAAGGGGTTGCATTGCATGTATTTAAGATGATGAGAATTAATATGGAATTGATGGAAAAAGAGAGAGCAGAGGGGGTGGATGAAACCTGAAAGAAACAGAAAACTTGTACATTGTGAAAGTATATTAAATTGCAGTGATTAAGAGAAGAAGCCTCTCCTTCTCTCTCTCTCTCTCTCTCTCTCACACACACACACACACACATTGATACTCATTCCCATATATGTTAAATGGTGCTCACAATTTCATATAAATGAACAGATAACAATTATTAAGTTCCCATCGATGATATACAGTTCACATACAACATAATTTTCAATAGTAAGAACAGAATGAAATATTCATAAAACACAACTGCTACACAAAGGGGTATGTACAAGCTGTCTTAAACTAAAATAAATTGAGCTCTTTAGAAGTGAAGAAACCCAAACCAAAATAAACGGGACATGGAACAAGATGGTGATGATGCTAACATTCCAAAGACTCAAAGCCTTCCCACAGCAAAAGAATTGTCACGCCCTTGCACCTACAGGTCTCAAAGCCTTCCCACAGCAAAAGCATTTGCTTGCCACCATTACAAGGACTTGACTAACCATGAGGAACATGAACGCACCAACACCATACCCGATTGCAATATCCAAGTCATAGACACAATTATTATTGTCCTTTTCATTGTCTGTTTTGATCATGGCCTGCAAATGAAAATATGGTAATAGAGTTACATCACTAGGAACACTCAGAACTTCCATATATTAGGCACAAACAAACAATAAGTTCCAGTTGCACGACCATCAAGAGACTTCAACAAATAATTTCTAAGTTAAAGTAACGTTCTTTAATTCAACTGAATCACAAATTTAGATTGAATCTAAATCCATGTAATCAAGCAAGAACTTGATACTTTAGCTGATCAACTCTGGACCTTGAAGTATTTATTCAACCAGAACAGTAAAAACCTAAAGACTAGTGAATAATTTTACCTGGTTAAGTAGAATCTTTCATCCACTGATCACTGATGAAAGCAAAAGAGGATGCAGACTTAAACTTTCTTTTCTTTTGTTCTGTATTTTCATGGTAGTCCGAGAGGAGGTGTGGGGGCGGGCTTCGGGGAATACTCCTCTGGCACCACGGGCAGCCTATTCCCATACATGGTCCATATAAACATCACAACAAATAGCCCCAAAACCCCACATCCAGTCCCAAAGATTAGTGCTGGGACTCGCCCGGGGGGGGACGGCAGTGGGAGGAAACCTGTGGGCGGCGATGGTTGGTCGATGGGGGCGACTGTTTGGGGCGACAACGCGGTTGCTTGCGAAGGAAGGAGGGGCGACGGCAGGTGGGGTCGGACGGTGCAGACAGTGCTCGCGGCGGTAGAGGAGGGGGCGATGGCGAGAGGTGTTGGCTGCGATGGGGGAGATGATGGCGAAAGGTGCTCGCGACGGTGGGGGGCCGACGGCGATGCTCACGGCGCTGGTCGGGGAAGCAAGGAAGGCCGGTGGCCAATTCTCTTAGCTGTTGTGGGTTTAAGGGAGAAAGTGTGGGTTTGAGGGAGAGATGGTGAAAGAGACAGAGTGAGAGAGAGAGAGAGCAGTGCGAATGGGGAGGGGGGAGGAGAGAGAGAGAAAATGGGCGGGATGAAAAAGTTAAAAAAAATAAATTATTTATTTCGATAAGAGTTTCGGTAAAGGCTTATGTACAAGTAGCTTTATTCCATGAAACAGATCTACATAGTGTACTACATGCAGATGCAGTAGAGCAGTACGAGTACTTTTGTAAGGAAAGCCCATGTGGTCCCAATTTCAGATATTTTCATCCACAAAAAATATGAGATAACTTATCAAAATAATAATCTAAATTTAATTATTTACAAATTTAATCTTTCCCATTCATAGCCATAGGTAACAATAAGCCTTGAAGTTGAGGGGTAAAATCATTTATTTGTGTGACGCAAGGGCAATACCTGCACGGCGTCATCATCCCCCTTTATTTGTACTGGAAATATCTAAGACCACTTCTTCTTCTTCAGGGTTTGACGTTTGAATTTCAATAGGCCAGCTAGGCTCCAACGCAACAATGCTTGCTTCCAATAAAGGCTACCTTTATGTATGGGCCGCCAAGCCGACATCACCTTATTATTACTACCGACTACGCGTACGGCCATAATTCTCCATCCGTGCAATTTTCGAAGACGAGCTTCCATGCTTTCTCTCTCCCCCTCCTGCTAATTCAAATATATCTATATATATTTTGTTAAGGTTTTGTGTATTTAATATATTTTGTTTTTAATATTTAAATAATTTTATAAATTATAATAAATACATTATATTTTAAAAATAAGAATATTTAAATCCTAAAAATAAAATAAATTAAATGTATTCGTTATTTATAATAAATACTTTTTCTTTGTGCTATAGTACGTAAAATTTAAACAGAAATTAAATTAGATTTATATACTACAAATATTTTATTTAAAAAGGATTATATGTTCTAATCAGCAAACTTAATTTGAATAGCCGACCCGCGCGCCGTATGATTCATTCAAACTTTGGAATATCGATTCGCCCACGCTTGCAATACTCACGAAACCCTTGCTTCCTGCTGGCTGCTGTGTATATATATATACATCCAATGAGCATCGCCTTAAACCACAACCATTGCTGCTGCATCTCATTTTTTTGCAAACCCTAAACGAAGCTAAGGCAGATGATGGGGGTAAATCATATCAAAAGTCATAAAATTTTAACGTTCTTTTTAATTTGATCACTAAACTTCAATTCCTTATAAAGAAATAACAAAAATTTAAAATATTTTGTGATATGAGCACTAAAATAATTTTTAGATAATTTTTTGCCAAAATTGCTGACGTGGCAATGGCCACATCATCGTCACATCAGCAATTTTGGATAGAAACCATCAAAAAATCACTTTAGTAACCACATTATAAAATATTCTAAAGTTTTGTTATCACTTTGTAAAGAATTAAAATTTAATGATCAAATTAAAAAGAATACTAAAATTTTGTGACATTTGGTGTGATTTAGATGGCCATCGCCAATCAAGAACCCCCCAGTCGAGAACACTTTCATAGTCTAGAAGCGCACAGCTTTCGCAAACCATGGCTTCTTCCAAGACATACGAGGATCTCAAGCCTCAGCCGGCCTACTTCCGATTTCCAGAAGCCGTGATGATTTCGGAGAAAATAATTCATCTATCGTCGACGACGGGGAAGACGCCGAGAGAAGAGAAGGAGACTGTGGACGAGCTGGTGGCGATCCTGATCGAGTGCATGGACGAGATCAACACGAGAAGTAGGGAATTCTTGCTAAGGAAATTCTTCTTCGAGGTTGAGAGAAATGAGAGGCTCGAAAGGTTCATCGTCGAAAGGCTGAAGCAATCTAGGGTTGAAGCTATCTCCCAGCTCTGTAAAAAGCTTCCTAGGTCTGTGCGGCGGAGGTTGAATCCGAGTTCAGCCAATTTTGATCCAGAGCTCGAAGTGATGGACATTGATGATGAAGAAGGAGAAGACGATCGAGATGATAACGTTACGACAAGAGGCATATGTGTGTCTGTTGAAGGCTTCTCTCAGAAGCTTGAGAGATTCAAAATAAAGACTCTTGATCTGGGGGAGGCTGCCAACGAGGAAGAAAGGAAATCAGAATTAGGGTTTCATATCAGCCCTCAAAAGTTCTGTCAAAGTGGGAAACTGTGTTTAAATTGCAAGATTAAATTCTGTTGTTGCCAAAATACAACAATCTATTTTTTTTTTTATTGCGGACAGATGCAAGAGTCTTAGGAGTCGTGTCTTCACTGATAAGAATCTTGACGAGTAATTGGTTCTGGCAAAGTCCCAAATCTTATAGTTCGAAAGAGCAAACGGTCTGATAAGGCTGATGATCTTGTGGGTTGATAGTCTTGTGGGCTGATGATTTTGTGGGCTGAGGATCTGGTGGCCTAAAAGGATCTGGTGGCCCCAAAGTGATCTGGTGGCCTAAAATGATCGAGTGGCCTTGAGGACGACAAGTGGCCTTGATGATTAGTGACCTCGGGATGACGGGTGGCCTTGATGACGAGTGACCTCAAGGATGACGAGTGACCTCGGGATGACGGGTGGCCTTAAGGATGACGGGTGGCCTCAAGGATGACGAGTGGCCTTGATGACGAGTGACCTTAACTTCATGTCCAATTTACACCTAGATTCAGCTTGAATCTCTTAAAACTCAAAACATGAAAGTTGTAGATAATTCTCTTATATTTCCATAGGACTTTGAATCAGCTCAATCGGTACTCGTACAAGAAAGTTATGGCCAAAAAACCATAGCAATGTCGTACCCACTCGGCATAGCCGAGTGAGTCATGAAAAGTAAGGGGAAATTGGCCTCCCCATGACCGAGTGGGGGGCCACTCGGTCATGTCTTCTTTTGCCCAACCGAGTGGGGGGCCACTCGGTTATGCCTTCCTTTGCCCTTTCGTCTCGGTTCGAATCCTTCTTCCTTCAATACTTAACTCCAAGCCTTAATCAAGCAGGTGCATCAACTTTATTCTCGATTTTCGTATTGATTGAGATCGAATATATCAAAACTCAAAACATAAAAATTGTATATAATTCTCTTATTTTTCCATAGCACTTTGAATCAGCTCAATCGGAGCTCGTATGAGAAAGTTATGACAAAAAAACTAAGGCAGTGTCGTACCCACTCGACATAACCGAGTGGGGTCATGAAAAGTTGTGGGAAATTGATCTCCCCATGACCGAGTGGGGGACCACTCGGTCATAACCGACTGGGAGGCCACCAGATCATCACCGAGTGGGGGTCCACTCGTTCATGCCTTCTTTTTGGCTTTTGTCTTGGTTCGGATCCATCTTCCTTCAATATTTGACTCTGAGCCTTCATAGTACAGGTGCATCAATTTCATGACCGATTTTAGTATTGATTGAGCTTGAATATATCAAAACTCAAAACATGAAAGTTGTAGATAATTTTATTATCTTTCTATGAGACTTTGAATCACCTCAATCGGACCTTATATGAGAAAGTTATGTCTGAAAAACCAAAATAGTGTCGTACCCACTCGGCATAATCGAGTGGGCCCTCCCCACTTGGTCTCGGCTCGACCTCTTGCTCCTTCGGCTTATTTCCTTGATCTCCTACAACCCGTTGGGCCTTTGGGCTTCATGTCCACGTCTTACAACTTTTTTAGGTCTTGTAATTCTCCAAATTTGCAAGGCATATCAAATTCCATTCAATTGATTTATTATTTGTTTTAAAGATTTCTGTAAAGCATACTGTTTTACTGAATCCAAATTGTATCTTCGCGCATAATGCGTGTGTTAGGTTTTGGGGTTTGACTTGCCATGTTAATAATCTCTAAGTCCAAATTTACTCTTTGAAGGAACTCGAAATTAAGATAGAAGATCAGTTGCAACAGTGTCTTTTAGGGTTCTTTTATCTTGTGTTCTTAGGAGTCACAAACCTTATTGGCTGATGATATGAACGAAAATAAGAAATATTTATTATTAGGCAATTCGAGTATTTTCCTTTGGGCTCAGAGCAAAAGAACCCACAAGGTAATACTTGGGACATTTCATATGATTATTTGAGCTAGATTTCAGTTTATCCGGCTAGCTAACAACTTTGGGGCCCAATTGATTATTGAATCATCTATATATCTAGGCCAAATAGGTGTCAAATATAGCTTATAAAATCAATTAAGAAGCAATTTGAAAATAATTTGGCTACTTGTTTTATACTAATGGAGCTAGCTATATTCTGATGGTTACTTAATTTGGTGGTTTTGTTTGGCAAATAAGCAGTGCATGGGACTTGCAAGTTGAACTGTAGTCTCCTTGATGGGTTGTTTGAGTTCTTCTCTTTGGTTGATCATCTCTCCATCTATATATATGATCTGTGTAATTAGGTAAGGAAAATGATTTATATATAATTAGCTAGTGCACGTGGTAAATAGTACCCTTTTGGACTAGTTGTTGATATGTATGTTTTTTTATAAGTTGTATACTAACTTTTGCAGGTATCTAATTGGAGGACCACATCTGGTGTTTGGTTTTCTCAGTTTTTGTTTGTACGTTTGATGGATGATCCCGGTTTTTGGTTTTCTAAAGGTGGTTTTATAATACTATGGTCCCTAAGTGGTTAAATTATATATCCCTTTACCCTTAATTGGGCTCATAAGCATGCACCTCAACCAAAACAATTCAAGCAGGAGCTAACTTGTTCCCATCAAAACATAAATTCCCTGCATGAAACCAAGCAAAAGGTGACGATAAGTTTTATTAGAGCTGAGAGGAAAAGCAAAACCAAATGGCGAATCTTGATCATGAAGACCTGTGTCTTGCACGTATAACTTAAAAAATAAAATATTTTGAATGAATTAAGGTCTATTATATAACAATTGGCTGTTGTAATTTAGTTTTATATTTTTTTTAGGTAAAATTTAGATGGAAATTAGATTGAATCTGATCATTGACTTAAGTATGTTATAATTTCAAGTTTATGATGTCAAATCTTATTAGAAATTTTGTTTCTGTTCATGGAAACAAAATATACAGAAAATATTTTGAAAATTCACATTATTAATAGGGTTTTATAACATAAAAACACCTTGTTTGTGTTATCGACCCTATAATTTTTTATTTATGTTAGTTTATATCTTCAAACTTCTATTTTAAATTTGATTATGAAACTAAGAACACGGGTGACCATAACCAAATGGCTAGGCCGATTCCCATTATACTCTTTCGATTCGACCATTGTTTTGTTTAGAAACAACTGTCGAAGCCCATCAAGTTAAAACTAAAATTTCCAAATGATTATTTAAGAATCATAATTGCAACGTAATAATTATTAATCCGGATGGGCTGAGGCCTCATTAGATCATCATCCTGCCCAAAGCTTTACCCAAACCCAAGCATAAAGCTTTGGGCTTCGACCCAAAATAGTAAAAAGTTTCGAGCCCAAAAGTATAACACACACCGCCCTTCGTCTCTCAAAATTATTTTAAAATTTTAAAAAATTGTGGGAATAATTAAGAGTACAAGTGTGAGAAGCCATCTCCTTGAGAGGATGGCCATTGCCGCGCGTATACTGAAAGCTGAAGTCGCGAGCGACGATCGACAGCTGCAATGCATTAGCAAAGGGGATTTGACTAATGAATTTAAATTCGAAACTCAGCTGCTGTGTCCGTCTAATGCCGAAACACACTTCCTTTTCATAATTAGTACTACTACTGTTATTACTACTGCTGCCGAAATCAAAGCTTTCGACTTTCTTATGTGTCATGATTAAGCTTTTTTAGGTGACAACTCACTCCCATTCCCATAAAACAATAAGACAACTTTTAGATATAATCAACCCTAAAGTGATGGGCCTGCCTTGCCTGGCCGCCCGGCCCTGCCCCGCCGTTGCTTGGTGTTTTCCGGCCGCCCATCAATTCCTCTTTGACTTTCCCTCTCCCCACTCTTCTTCTTTAGTGCACCAACGCTTCCACTTTTCTCCCTCCAAAACAATATCTTTGGCTAAATTTAACAATAAAAAATAAAACTCTAGTACATTATAATAATAATATATATTATATTCTATTGGAGACTATTTAAGATATTTAAAAAAAAAACTCATAAATTAAATAACAGATAAACTTGTATTTTAACTCTCGTTTGATTGGTGGGTGGGTACAAAGTTGATGGGTGTTTGCAAATTGAACCCTTTGTTTATATATTTGGCAAGGCTAATTAATTAAGAGCTTCTTTAATTCATATATAATAATATAATGGTAATTATTTGGGCAATCCCTTTTGGTAGGTCTCCATCTTCATGCAATGGGGTCGCATGCTATCATAAACTGGGGATCCCACGACGGATCCCGATGAATTGAAATCATATATGATTGGATGTTGACAACCATATTGCCATTACCTCCATTTTGAATGGATATAATTTGCTTTTTTTCTTTTCTTTTTAAAGCTAAAATGCCTAGAAAAATCGTATCATTGTCCAAACCTTATAACAACACTTGTTTCCGGATTATAGCCTGTTATAGATAATGCTTTTATAAAGAAAAATCACATGGAAGTGGTATCTTAGTGATGCTCATGAATTAAAAACAAAAAGATTATAGTTTATTATATAATAAGGATTTAAATCTTTTTTAGAGCGAGATCAAATACAAATTTTTATACACATATATAATATGTGTAATTTGTAAATTATTGTATATATTTGTGAATTTATTTAACATAATAATGTGGAACATATTGACTTTGGTTCTAATCATTACAAGAAAAAGTATAAATAAATGAATGATATCTTTTTATATGAAATTTCAACATAAAAAATTTGCTTGTATGCCGTACCTACCTAGATAGCTAGCTAGCTATCATTTAGGCGGAAAATATACCCATATATGCAGCACAAATGATACAATTACCTTTGGCTTTAACTAAATTTTCCCTTAGTGGTAAGATCACCATGTTTGGTTGGAGACAGTGTTAAGAATTAGTGGAGATTTGGTTTCTTCAAGTTAACTTAACAAATTCTTATTTTTATCTTAATTATTATTTATCAAAAATATTTTAATTTTATCTTAATATAAATTTATTTTAATTATTTTAACAAACGCTATCTAAGAATATTAATATATTGTATAATACAAAAGGTATTTTATATAACATCACCCTTCTTATTATATATCACTCTTTTTGTTATATAATATATATTTTGTCTTATATAAAAAATATCATGACATTTTTTGGTGTAGATTTTTTAGAATAGACGAAATTAAATTTAATTCTCTAGAAGAGTGTTTTATGTTACCTACCACTCATCAAAAAATAAAAAAAATTAAATAAAGATTCATTTAATGCACTTAATTGGTATGGTATAATTTTTATTTTTAGAGAAAAAATTCTAAATAATATAATGCTCAGTGATAAATTTAAATCTCATTAATATATTTTTAAAATAAAAATTATATTACATGAAAATATATTTTAATATTATCAAAATTTCGTCGAATTTTATTTTTTAAAAGAAAAATCACATCAAGGAATAGATTAAATAATAATTAAAAAAACGATAATTGCAGTGAGAGAAACGTCAATGGAGCTAGAAAGCAGCCTCTGCTGATCTGCAGAATCCCTCCATCAATCTCATCACTCAATCCCTTCACTTCAATCTACAGAACGACTATCACGTCATTAGGTGAGTGCACCATTTTTAATTATTTGTTTTTGAATTAGTACACACAAACACACACCCACCCACAAATATAACATCTTTTTAATGATTTAATTAATTTGTCAAGAAATGGGCCTCCAATTGGGAGAGAGAGTGAGAGCTACTGCCTAAAACTTGTTCAAAAATTATTGGAGTATATATGGTAATGTTTGTTAAATTAAATAAGATAAAAGTTATATTAAGATAATATCAAAATAGTTTTTGGATAAAAATATAGAATGGTAAAGATAAAATTAAAAAATATTTTAAATTTTTTATTAGACTGTTTGTTAAATTTTTTAGAATGCATTGAGAATTACACTTTTTTTTTTATATGTTTGTTAAAATATATATGTTAAGCATCAAGATAAGAATTTCTTTTATCAAAATATTTTTATTTTTAAATTCATTCAAAATTAGGGTGACTACGACAGGTGAAGTAGAAAGATGAAAGAAAAGAGGATAAACACCAAGATGAAAGAAAAGAGGATAAACACCAAGATGAAAGAAAAGAGGATAAGTAGGAAATGTGAGGGTTTTATATATGAGATGAAGGTATATGGGTTTTTTTTTTTCTATAAAATTTTAAATAAAAAATTACTTGATTTTTTTAGTCAAATATTAGATAAATTTAACAAATATGATAAAAATATTTTTATTTAAAATATTTTTTATATTCCACTTTTATTCAACTTAATTATATTGCGAGTAACAAAAACTACACAAGCTGACTCCAATTATTCGCCGTCTATTGTCAATCTAAAACCCAGCCACGGCCGGACAACTCATAGTAAATGGATAAAGTAGTAGGCTTGCATGATCAGTTTTTAGAAATCTAGCCAGAGTGGCAGTTGGGTAATTTTCGGTTTGCCTAATTAATACCTTTAAATGTTTAATTATTTATTCTTAAAGTATTCAATATGTGTATTTGATAATAATAATAACTTTTACTAATGATATAATTAGAAAGGAAAATAGAAAAAACACAAATGTAACAAAAGGAGTAGATATATATATATATATGTGGGTATTATTTTTTTATATGGCTAATTATATATTATAACCTATAGCGTTTTATTTTATTATTTTGTAATGTATAAATATGAAATATGATAAATAAACCGAATCATTTTGGGTATGTTTTTAAAATAAAATTTATATTCTCGTCGTCATTCTCGTATATCTTGACTCAAAATGATGTAAAAAATAATTTACAAATGCCATCTGTATCCGTATGGATGAGCATGAATGATGAACGGATCACATCAACGATAAACATATATGTTTATACAGAATTTGGGCAACTGCATGTGGAGAGTCAAACTCAACCGCACGATGAAGTCTAAGGCTGGCATGTGCATGGCAGTGGTGCAGGTGCGGCAGCACCTGATCAGCGTAGATTCTGGGCCATTCGTGTCTCTTTCTCTATTTTACGTGCAGTGCATGGATGGAACGTTCTGCTCCCCTCCCTTCTCTCTCTCTCTCTCTCTCTCTCTCTCTCTTAACAGAGCCAGGGTAACTTGACAGCAGGGGGACGGTGAGATTCCTGTTTGTACACATAATGCCATTGCTTGTGTGTTTCCTAGCCATCATCGGGCTTCCGGGCCTGTCCATTTTTTATTTTTTTTTTGGGGTTTCGGATTTGATATAACAATAAAAATATCTTGTAAGAAAAAGAGTAGTTCATTTTAAAGGGGGAGACATATATACTTCGATATGAAAAAAAAAAAAGGGTCCAAAGTGCTGTGTGGAAACAAATTAATGATAATAAAAAAGAGTATATATAGTGTAAGAGTTACAGTATAAAACGAAGGGATGTGGTGTACTTTCATGGGAGGTGTGGTGTAATAAAAAGAGGTTGGAGGTACTGGTTTTCCCTAGATATATACTCTAGAGTTTCTCTCATCGAAGACAAATAAATAAATGAAAAGAGGTGACTACTGAGGAGCTGGATTTGATTATATTATTAAAATGATTGATAAGTTAAGATTATATTATTAATCAAGTTAAGTTTATTTTTATTAATGTCAAATGAGACCTAACTCAACTTGTGCTTTTACCTAGTGAAAGTCTGTCTTATTTTGATTATATTTTTGTACCTGTATTTAAAAATAAAGGTAAGTTATTGCATATGCATTCACGTTTACAGTCATATTTACTTGAAGTTGGGCACTTACAAAATGGATGAGAGAGATGCCTAATAAGGTGGCAGCATGTGATGAGGCTTAATTAGGTTGGAATGGAAATTGGAGATTTTGATTTCGAGTGTTGTCGTACGTATATTTAGTGGGTTTTAAAAGTGAAAGAATTATCAATGATATAAATAACAGTTTTTTTTTTTTTTTAAATTTTTGTGTGTACGTAATAATGTGAGTTATATAGTGTTAAGTTAACTCTATAAAGTTAAATATCACGAATGAGACACGCACTAAACAAGATTCTTTCTCCTCGACACACATTAAACATATATATATATACCCCGGCCCCTATTAGATTAATGGTCATCAGTTGCAAATAAAAATTTATATTTATATACAAATCCTTCAAAAGTGGGTGTTGACAGATCGATATAGAAAGATGGCAAACCCATTACAATCGTACGGTAATTAATTGCCGCTTTATAATGAAACTCATGACTTTGATAGGTATAAATATATATTACTGTATCATATAAAAGAATTTATAAAAAGTTTCTAATTGAAATTTGATTGCTTGGATAAAAATAAGATACCCTCTTCATCAACTTCATAATGAACTTGTTAGAAATGCCAATTAGTAGAGATGAGAAATTAAGGAAGTAAAATTTGAAAAAGCTCATGAAGAGGACATTGAAGTACCGAAGGTCTGAAGCTGCGTTAAATGAAGCACCTCAAACTTATAAATAATGCATATAGTAGTACGTTCAGAGTGGAAGCAGAGTGTCAGGATTGCTTGCAAATCACATGCTCTGATAAATTTTTGTTGTATTCAATTCAAACAAGATGGAAGAGGCTCAGAAGGCGGGCTAGGTAGCATTCATATATTTGCAACATTTATATATACCTAAAAAAAATTGAAAAGAAAAAAAACATGAACATGAAATGCAAGACAAGACATATGTATGTATATGAATTATATAGGCTTTGGAGAGATCACATGATCCGATTTTTGTAATATACATACTAAGGTTGATATCCAACAATATTGTTGCAGGCGTACCGTTGACTATTTGGTATCTTGTTTGTTTGTTATTTATTTATTTTGCTTGGTGTCTTGGGGGCCTCCCCACGTATATATCTTAATAGTTTACAACAATTAATGATTGGTTAACCCTTTAGAACAGGCCAATTAAGCTTAGTTTAAGTCCTCTAGGAGGGGCAGAAACATGTAGCTATAGCTCTAGCCAGTCAGTCAGTCTGTCACAACATGATATATATAATTCATTAGGCAGGGTGAATCAACTAAAGTTGAAAGAATTAATGTGGGTTTTCCCAAGTACGTACAAACTTGATTGCAAAATTTCTCAACCACTTGGTGCGACACTGAATTGGATGTCTTCTCTTAATAAAGAGAACATCAGCTTCGACAGCCGAAACTAAAGCAATTAGGCTGATTCTGTGCTTCTCATGCGATATACGTACAGCCACCTATCACGTTAACTTCTAATCTGGACTTATTATTCCTTTTTACATAACACATCGTCTCATATGACCCCTATAAGTGAAAGGGTGGGTCATTTGAAAATATTCCAAGAGATACAAATAAAGTTAGATATGTCAAATTCAACTAATATCCATAGAGATATAAAAATCTCTTTCACCGGATAAAAATCTTTTCAAAATATCAAGAACATATCGAATCTAGTCGACTCGATTCTTTAACCATATATAACAGTCTAAGCATACGGCAGCAACCACCAACTGTCATTTATCTCCTCCTTTACATTAGCTTAATTATAACTAAGAAGGCTCCAACGATTTCCTAACTCATCCCAGAAATGCATTCTTTTTGCATGTTGGGAGAAAGAGCATTTTAATCCAACCTGCACCAACTGCCACTGGGGGTTCCCTTCTTTAATTGATTGAGTCATCAATTCTTAAGATTGTGGATTAATTTTGTAGCACAATTAACCAATGTGAAAATGTCATTGAGACATTAAATTCTAACATTGTTAACAATGCCCATGCATTGAATTGTTATTCAGTGACATTAATATGATATAAAATACAACACATCAATATATGAATGTCATAAAAAAATATTAATGAATAACATTACCTTTGACCAATACCTCAAAATTAAGGAAACAAGAAGTTCCAAAGCATACAGGCTGCGAACAAACGAGGAAAGTAAAACAATGTTCTTTTGTTCTTGTGAACCGCCAGTTGGTTCGTTACAACTCAGTCTCGCATTTTTATATATATAAATCTTATAGTTTTTTCAGCGAATCAAGGGTTTGAACTTTGAATGAATCTAATCCTGTTGTTAGAATACATTTTAAAGTGGCGACCATATATTGCTAACTAAATCTTCCTATATAAAGTATATTTTATTAAAATGTATATATTTTTCCCAAATGAATATATAAAGGCAGTAACGTGATTTTGGCCTTGTTTTCTGAGAAAATAATACGTTGATATTATTTTTCCTAAGCAAATAATACATTTGAGAATCATTAGAAATCCTAATTTAGGGGGATATGTCACGTCCTTCACTTGTCTCTACGCTTTTGTAGGTGCTTTATGCACCTAATTTTTGGACATCATTATGGTGCAATTATCAAATCCTCTTTTACCTCTCAAAGGTGTGGTCCTAAAGTAATCTCCTCTTTCAATAAAATAAAAGAACTAAATGCATGATAACTCAATAAAATAAATAAACGAGTGGTTGATTGGTGGTGTCTTTAATTAATTAAAGAATATGGTAAAATATGTGATCTATATTTTAGGTGTAGCATAAATATATATATATATAAAGGCTACATTTATATGCTTTCAAAATCTCAACATCATTATATATAATCACACCTAGCTAGCAAATTAAATAACATATTCTTGTAATTTAATTAGAATTAACTTACTATATCGACTACATACTATCTGTGTGAAATTACATAAAGATATTGCACATTTAATTAATTTACGCGTCAATGGAGGCTCTATTATAAAAGCACAAATATTGAATCATCTAGTCATCATCATTCAATTTCTTAATCCTCATAATTAAGTAGGTATATTATACCATCTAATTATAATTATAATTAATTAATCAAGAGTTCAAGTTTGATTGTTGTACTCTGAATTAAAGACAAATCAAGTCGAAGGCATTCCATGTTCAATTCCACGCCACCTGCTCAAAGACTAGAAAAGGATCATTAGGACACAAGGTGAATTAGATTTAATACATTTTAATTATAATCATTCACCAAATCAATATAGAGAAACCTTATTTTATTAATTAAAGATTCTTCCGAAACCAATGTAACTTGTGTCTCAATTCAAAGAGTAGAAAACAGAGAGAGAGAGAGAGAGAGAGAGAGAGAGAGAGAGAGAGAGAGAGAGGGATCTAGAGAGAGAGATGGCCGCCATTGTCACTTTGTTACTTAGTACTATACAAAGAAAAGAAGGGACTTATCTTGATGAAGAGTCTATGGCTTAATTAAGCGTGAATCTCCCTCGTCACTACTTGATTAGTCTTCTAACCTTTTGACATAATGTCCTATCTCTCATTGTCATACACTGAACCTTCACATCCTATGGAATATGAAATGGTCATATATCAAGTTAATTAAATGTGCCAATTAAAAGAACTGTCGTTCAATGGAAGAAATATAACTCAATAAGGTTATATATATATAGTTATGTTAATGAGTCTTCTTGGGAGGTTAAGGTGTAATGTATTTATTAAAACAAATTAATAATTGTGCGCATTAGAGTACTGAGTGGAATTAAAAACATAATTAGTTAGTGGTATAAATATAAAAGAGTAATGTTGTTAAGGTGCAATAAATATCTTATTTTGAGATAATTTTTATTGTTACATCTTACTTTTAGTCCTTAATTAAATACTTATATATCGATTAATGATAAATATGCCTTGTTTTAAAACATTTTATTAACAAATAAGATTATTTAATTTGAGGCTACACTTTATTTCAAAACAAAATAAATTTATTACACCTTAACCAATAATCTTAATATTACTGTAAACATAAAAAAAAAAAAGAGATAATAAGTAATAAGATATATAAAATCTTATACATATATATTATATATAATAGTCGTAAATGGAGACATTCGGAGGACTAGAATTCTTATAAGTGCTCCAAATGATATGAATAATAAAGCTAATTAACCTAATAATTATAAAAAAGTGAACTCACCCTTATAATTAATTCATTTCTTTTGTTTTACTCTAAGTTACATGTTTTACTAACAATTATCATAAAACTAAATATAATTTTTTCAACAATTCCCATTTTTAAAAATCAAACAAATTTTCTTGTTAAATTTTAAGAAAAAATTCTTAAAATTAATTCACAAAACTTTTGAGAAACTTTACGTACGAAAGTTTGGATAAAACTAAGGATTAGGAAACCCTTTCTCATAATTTTACAATCTTTGTCCCTACAAGAAAAACCTTATAATTTTCAATCATAATATGTAATCCTCGATCTCCCAAAAATTGTCCACATATTATTCACATTTACAATCTTAATTGATCATGAAAACACGCACACATATATATGTACATACAGAAAGTCTAGCTAGCTAATTGCAGGATAACCTTATACCACAAACAAACTTTTTTACAAGAATATGATAAATATAAATTAACATTAATTTGTTTAAGAATATTAATAACACTTGAAAATTAATTTTATTATAGTTACAATGTCACATTAATTATTAACAATTCTCTGTGTGTGTATATATATATATATATATATAATTAATTTGTGATGGGTCCATCCATAGCCATGGTCCTCTGCATAAATTCAAAGCTTTTTCGTGAACGACACGATCCGGGTCTGCCGCTACTTTCACCGTTGCTTCTCTCTCTCTCTCTCTCTGCAGCCTTTTCACTGTTATCAGTTCACAGCAATCCACGCAAAGATGGAGGACCAGTACGGCTTAGCCGATCTCCGGCAGTATATGAACGGGCGGCCCCATTTTCCGGCCGGAGACCTCTTCGGCCACCGGAATCTTACTTCGCCCCATCAGCATCACTATGACATGGTCATGGTGCCTCCTCGCGGGCTTCATCCTCACCACGAGTTTGGGTCTGATACTGCCGCCGCAGCCGCCGCCGCCAACACCGCTGCCAGTGTGACGGGCACGCCCAATACTGGCAGTCTGAACAATGGGTTGGAGGTGGAAGCCGGCGGTGGGTTCGGCGGCGACGGCGGCAGTGGAAGGTGGCCGAGGCAAGAGACTCTCACTCTTCTTGAGATCAGATCTAGGCTTGATTCTAAGTTCAAGGAGGCTAATCACAAGGGTCCATTGTGGGATGAAGTCTCTAGGTGAGTTCACTAGTACACTACTCTCTCTCTCTCTCTCTCTCTCTCTCTCTTGTTTTTCTTTATCTTGAAATGGAAGAGAATTTCTCTTCATAGCACAATAAAAATGGTGAATTTATTCGTGTTTAAAGTCTTGTTATCCAGAAATTTTTACAGTATTTTCCGGGCAATCTCGAGATTAAAACACTATTGCACTGTGTAAAGTAAATGAAGAATCATACGCATGCCAATAATATACCATCTGGAACTAGGAATAATCTTGCTGGACGCTCGGGTAGTGAAATCCTGATCCAGGAACATTATTATATACAAAAAATATATTTTTTTTTACTTACTAAACCTACTTCTTTTTCAATTTGGTCGCCTCAAACTCAGGGAAAAGGAACAAGATTGTAATAGAAATTAGTTTTCGTCTTGTTCTATATATATGATATTTGAGTTTTCAAATATCTGTTTTTCACTTGTTTTATATTTGATCAAATTCCTTGAATTCAGATTTGGGCAATATACATAGCTTTGAGATGAAGAAACTGAAAGCTCAGTCTGCTTCTCTGTTGCTTTCGGGCAACTCGTATTCCAATCTTATGGTTTTGATTACTAATTTTTTCGTTAGAACATAGCACAATGGCAAGTTTCGATCAGTTAAGAGGTCTCAGAAGTTATTCTCTTATTTACTTCTGATTTTTATGCATAAAAATTGGCTGCCTAAATTAGGTTAAGATACTGGAATCCAACATCAAGGATCAGTCTCAAGAACATGAAGCAAAATCAAACTATATCTCATAAAATTAATTTCTCTCTCTCTCTCTCTCGCGCGCGCGCGCTAAGGAACCTAAAACAATGAAATATTTTGTATTACTTCGAATGACTTTTAATTATGGCTGCTCTACAGAGATAAAGATAAATAAATCAAAATTAAACTCAGACACAAGACTAATTTTCTTTTGTTTCTATATGCAGGATAATGTCCGAGGAACATGGGTATCAAAGGAGTGGGAAAAAATGCCGAGAAAAGTTCGAAAACTTGTACAAGTATTACAAGAAGACTAAAGAAGGGAAAGCTGGAAGACAAGATGGCAAACACTATAGATTCTTTAGGCAGCTTGAAGCTCTCTATGGTGATTCCGGACAACCAGTTTCAGTCTCAGAAACCCATCATATATCAAACAGTAATTTCACATTCCAAACTGCAAGAAACAACATCAATGCACAAGCAAACCAGGAATTCTTCCAAGCTGCCAAGCTCTCTGATAGCATTAGCCTTTCTAACTCTTCCGAATTCGGGTTTTCTTCGTCAGATGAGAGTGATACTAATGATCAGGCTATGTTGATAGACACTGATTCGGTGGAGAGGGGGAAGAAGAAGAGAAGAGGGAGAAGGACTTGGAAGGCGAAGATAAGAGAGTTCATTGATTCACAGATGGGGAAGCTAATGGAGAAACAGGAAGAGTGGCTGGAGAAGATGATGAAGACTATAGAATCCAAAGAGCAAGAGAGGATTTTGAGAGAGGAAGAGTGGAGGAAGCAAGAGGCGGCTAGGGTTGAACGAGAGCACGCTTTCTGGGCGAACGAGCGGTCGTGGATTGAAGCTCGGGATGCAGCTTTAATGGAGGCCTTGAAGAAGTTGACAGGAAAAGAAGTGAACGAGAATGGAGGGGATGAGATAAAGAATTGTATAAGGAAGAAGAACAAGAAATGCAAAGAGAATTCAAGTTACTTTCCGAGCAATGAATCGATGTACAATCAAGGAGGAGTTTATTGTGATGAAGCAACCAATGGTGGAGCTTCACCACCTACTTCAAATGCAGGCAATATGACCATGAATGAGAGCTGTTTCAAGTTCTTGGTGGGGTCTGATCATGGGGAAAATCTCTGGGAAAATTATGCTTTGAAGCTCAGCAAAGGAGAGAATTAGTGCACGAGAGACTTCTCACATTTCAAGTGTCAAGCAGTTAATATAGAAACTGTTCACGAAATTGAAGTGATTAACTTGGTTTAATGCTAAGAGAGATTTGACTAGCTATGTGTGGTTTGTGGAGGTGGGTAGCTAATATTAACTGAGGGATTAGGGTTCATGTGTATATTCATATTGATTGGTGTTTCATGGGTCGGATAATGTTGGCTATTGGGTGTTTTTAATTAATTGGAGTTTAATGGGAAATATTGGTGGTGGTTTGGCATTTGATAGGATTCTCATAATCCAATCTTTGATGAAATTATAATATATATATATACCTTAATCCTCCCTTAAGCCTGCAATTAAATATTGGTTGTTCATGAGTGTTTCTTATATGCTTATAATTAAATACACACACAATCTCTCTCTCTCTCTCTATTATATATATATATATGTGTGTGTGTGTGTGTGTGTGTGTGCAAATAGGATTTTTATACAGAATCTTATGTAGAATAATCAAATTCTCGTACGTACAATGATCAATTTTTTAAAAGTTAAAACCTTATCTTAAGAAATCCTATTTATCAAAACGTCATCGCGTATTAGGATATTGTTTTATTTTCCCAATTACGTACGGCCTCTAACCTTTCTTTCTTTCACTTTGGTTATTCAATATGATTATTCCTTCTAGATTAGCAGTATCTTTCATTTCTTGCTTGATTAATATCTATAAAGTATTTACAGAAAAAAATATATATCTCTAAAGTACACTGCCATATCCGTGACATTTTTTTACATTATGATTATGCAAAAATACTAAAAGATTTTAGTTTCCTTTTAACCATTAATGTTATAGATATATTTTTTAAACAAATTAAACTGCAATAAAAGAATGCTATTTCTCTATGCCCATTAATCCTCGTGGAACAAAAAATTACATATAAAGTAGCTTGTGATTTGTTTTTTTTTTTTTTTCCAGATAACAGCTTGTGATTATTTTTTAAATTGCTTTTGCCCTATCATTCCTTATTATACTTATTGTAAGAACAAAATTCCACAAAATTTTGTACGTTCTATCTAGCCAAAAAAAAAAAAAAAACAAATCTAAAAAATTTTCATTTTCCAAATCATGATTTGAACTCCAAATACAATGATAGATACACCCATTATACATACACATATGTATATGCTTGTGGAGGACACTCGCTTTGCCAAACAAGGGTAGAGTGGCAATCAGTACCAATTAATTGTAACTCTACTTACAAGCTTAGAAACTGATTGGAAGAGAACCTTCAATGGCACCTACTACAATGACAACACATGCTGATCATTTGCTCTATGCATGCAAATATATGTGTTTATACATTTATGTAATTGTTGGAGAGGTATATGTGCAGCTATTGCCTAGGGCAGAGCCAATGATGCTTAGGAAGGAGAAATGAAGCTCCAATTCATCGCCTTTTTTGGTTTTAAGGACCAAACAAAAAGTCTGCACAGTAGCAGCAGAAGTAAGAAATAGGAACTCGTTTTTTGTTCTTAAACTCTCTCTCTCTCTCTCTCTCTCTCTCTCTCTGTGGAAGCAAGAAATAAGAATGCTTTTTGTCTGAACTCAGTCTTAATATTGTTCCCAAGGCCAAACCCTAGAGGCTTGGAGAATTATTCAGCTTTTAAGCTTCTGGGTGACGCCATTGACTTGACAGGCTACTGAGCAAAACCCAGTAAAATCTGCCACTGCCCGCTGCTCTTTCTACTTTCCAAGCCCCACAAGGCAGAA
Organism: Diospyros kaki; assembly: GCA_036245055.1. Lineage (NCBI taxonomy): Eukaryota > Viridiplantae > Streptophyta > Magnoliopsida > Ericales > Ebenaceae > Diospyros > Diospyros kaki. The sequence continues at coordinate 4,865,994 of BSEG01000006.1, read as the reverse complement.
GCCACAATCCCAGATTAGGAAGTCTAGCTATGGTAGGACACATAATTTAGAAATAATAATAATATTCTAAATTCTAATTAATACAAAAAATATTAACAGAATGAGTTAAAAGCTTCATATTTTAAGTTGTTAAGATAAAGTTTGTTTGAATATTTACTAAAATAAGTCCCGATTATTCATTTAAAAATAAAATAAATTTAAAAAATTCGTATTTACATGATACATATTTTGAGCATGTCATATCATGAACTAGATATAGATAACCGCCTTTAATGTTTACAAAATTTCAAACAATCATATATTTTATCCTAATAATCTTGTTTTGGATATTACTAATTTTAACTTCCCCGGAGCTCACCCAACAACATAAGTGTCGTGTGGGCCAAATGATCGTTAGGCCCAATTGCCTGTACAAGCCCATAATCAATCCTTGACCATTGCGAAATTAAAGGCCCAGCAATTATTAAAATTCTCTCTTTTCAACATGAATTACATCAAGCATCCATCGGCAACTGACAGACAGCAATTATTATTATTATTATTATTATTATTATTATTATTATTATTATTATTATTATTATTTGTTTTTACCTCAATACACATGTAAAAGATAAAAAAAATATGTTTAATTTACAAAAAATGTGATTAAAGGGCAATGGTGAGATCATGGGTTGAATTGTATTTTATTTATAGTTAGTTAGGTGGTGTCGTTCAAAGAAATTATAATCAAAATATTACCCGAATCCCCTTCTTCTACTCAACTATCGATCATTGCCCATTTTAATGTAATTATGGTTTGGTGTGATTTAACATTTTACCTTCAACCAACCATATATGTAAGTCATGACACTACCACTAATCCAATCTACTAATAAGCTAGCAGCCAAATACGCCTCCATTTTCAACTCTCATGAGATGAGTTATCTTCTTCGTTTCTTATGAATCATTCGAAAACAAAAGACAAAAAGATTGCAACCCACTCACACTCCTAAACACATGCAGCTGGACTGGACTTACCCCTTTTAGTTGCTATATTTACTGGCCATCAAAATCTACCACTCAAAAGGCACAAAAACAGTAGCCCCCCAGTCCAGGCCTTTCTTTCTACCAAACCCAACCAAGAATGCTTTATCTATAATCAGCCAAACCTACCACCAATCGCATCTCCCACCAACCTCCTCTATCCTCGGCAACTCAACCTAATACTAATCACCTACCCCAACCCATCCTCCACTCACCAGTCACCACTTTCAGAAAAAAATAAAAAAAAAAGAAAGGAACACTTCCCACTGCAATTTCATTTTCAGTCGACTGGCTGCCTCTTAGACAGATCTATTCATAACGATAATATTGTAATTTTATTAGATGTGATGTGATGAATTACATAATTTTAGTACAAATATTTTTGTTTATCAAGACTTTATATACATTAATGGTAAGAGAACAACGCCGAGGTAGGAATTATTAATGTGTTCAAATGGCCATATTGTTTTGTTAAGGTGTTTTTTTCTTTAATCTTTCCAACGTTAGAGATTTTGGTTTGGATTCTCTCTCTCACTTTGTGCGTGTGATAGTCTTAACAACTATTCCAATTATTAAGGTTCCATTGAGCTGAGCCTTAACAATGAAGCATGGACTGGACTGACTGATAGCACAACTTTTCTTTCATATACTTGTCCAAGCCCCTGTCGTTTTTCAAGTTAAAAGAAACATCTATAAATGTTTTCTATAGTCAATAGTAAATACTGCGTTACTAACTTAAAAAATACAAAAAAAAAAAAATGCTCCTTCCAACACACCATATCTAAAATATAAAACACAAAAGGACATTATTTTGCTACTCCAAAAGCCTCAAAAGTAGATGCTAAAATGTTGCCCAAAACATTTACAAGTTTCTCGTTTAGCCCACCTTTTTGAGGTGAGACACTTTTGTTGTTTATTTTTTATATTTTGTTTTTATTTTCAAGTGTTGTACTACCCTTGGAAGTGTTTTTAAAAATAAGGGTGAAATATAACCGCCAAAGCTAGGTTACACAATAACAAAAATATGAACTGAAAATGGAAATATGATTTTTTTTTTTAAAAAAGTTAAAAATGAAAAGGTAAAAAAAGACCTAAATAACAAAATATGAAGACTTTTTTATAAATATAATTTCTTAATATAAAAAAAATTATAAAAATTATTTAATCAAACATAAATATAAATTTCATCTTCCATTTAAATAAATATAAACACAAATTACTTTTATATGTAATAAAAATACTGAGATAACAGTGAGGGTCTTTAAGGGATCATAGAAACAAAATTGCATTTTAAAATCGATCATGTATTTTTATTTTTTTTAATATTACCAAACAACTTCAAAATATTTTTAAAATTACAAAAATAACTTAAAAACACTTTTTTTTTCATGTTTATTAACTTTTCAAGATCAAAAACATTTAGGAAACACAGAAATGGTAACATTCCGATGCTCCCGTGCAGAGAAGAACAGTGTGTAAACTTACGGTTGCATATGAAGACAATATAACGCATTTTAAAGAGAGTGCAGTGTACTGCAAAGGGAAAATGCTACTTTGCCCAACTAAAAAGCATTAGATGACAAATATATCCACACCTTAAAATTACCACCTCGCCTCAAACATACCGCACGCGCGTCGAATGAATGAAGTCGGGGCGGACTTCAAGTCAAGTGAAGTCCGCCAGCCATACTGCTGGAAGGACTTCATATGGGATGAAGTCAGCCCAGTTCGGGCACCGGGCGGACTTCATCCATGATGAAGCCCGCCCGCCCGCCCGCCACACTGCTGGGCGGTCTTCTCAGCGGACATCAATCGAGTTTTTCAGTAAGTCCGTGCGTCAGTCTTTTCGGATACGGTAGCACGGCTCATTGCAAAGGGGATGCCGTGTAAAGAATATAGGAAAGGACACAATGTAAAAGCCATGATATAAATATCAATAAATGCAATACAATTTAAAAGGACCGCAATAATATTTTCCATATAACAAGGGGAAATTAAAAAAAAAAACACAGGGGAAGAAGACTCCAGTACTAGTACTAGGACCCGTTTAAACACCATTCCTAGTGAAACTAAACTCATTCCTCCTATTATATTTATTTTATCTACTGAATATTACAATTCAACTACTATAAATGAAAAAAGCTTGAGAAGCAACCCACTGGGTTTTCAAGCCGACCACCCAAAATAGGGAAATGGCAAACTAGACCCCATCAAATCCAGGAAGCTACGAATAATTCAATGGTTGGTTGGTTCAATTAGCCACATAATCCTGGAAGCTACAACTAAATATTCATTGACCCAATGGGATTCAAAAGAGCCTCTCTGTGCTTTTAGGACCTAACGCGTCAAAAATCGCAAGATTAAAATTATTCTAGCTTTAAAATTAAAAGTATTACTAATGTTCACACCAAAATCTAAGGTAGAAAATACTACTACCAATCTCACAAACAGCATCTCAGTGCAGCGAAAATAGATTGGTCACAAAAATGGCCAACCTATTGGGTTGACCAAAGGATAGAGCATATACTCGTATGGCACACGGAGCATCTCTTAGTCCAAACTTAACCTTCTCTTTTACCCAACAAAAAAATTATATATATATACAATTTTTCTAAAACAAATAACAAACAAACGCAAGGCACATCGCGTAGAGTGGTCGCACAAGAGTAGGATATCAAGGGCAATTTCTTGAGCAGTTATTAGTCTTGCACAAAATGAAATACGATTCCAACTTTCCTCAACATACCCACCATCCTCGAGGCTTTATTTTAGTTCCAAACAGTTCGAGACCAAATCAGAAACTAGAAACAAAACCAAATTAAGCCTCCGATAAAAGATTAAAGACACGGCTCATCTTACCCACCAGCCACAGTACTCTCTAAAGACACAAAACAAAACATCAACAAAAAAAAAAAATAAGCAAAGCAAAGCAAACCTCAACTTAGTACTTGTAGTCCTTGACGTGAAGACTCTCAGAGGCACCCGCACTCAATCCAGCGCCGCCCTTGTAGGTACCGAGGGTGGCCTCGGAGTTGGCCTTGGCCCTTGCAAGGAATGCAGCCTGAGCCTTCTTCACATTTTCCTCCTTTCCTGCCCAAGCCTTGAGAGTGCTCTGCTGAAGAGCTCTTCCAAAGGAGAACGATAGGGACCATGGCTTCTTGCCCTTCACCTTGTTAATGGCATTCAGGTTGAGGGTAGCCTCCTCCTCACTCTGCCCACCAGACAAAAACACCACAGCAGGAACTGCGGCGGGAACGGTTCTTTGCAGGGCACGTACGGTGTACTCAGCCACTACCTCTGGTGCAACCTTGGGGGAATCCGACCCAGGGGTCACCATGTTGGGCTTCAACAGAGTTCCCTCCAGCAAGACATGGTGATCATTTAAGGCCTTGTAACATGCCGCAAGAACACGTTCTGTAACCTCAGCACACTTTTCAATATCATGGGGGCCGTCTACCAGGATCTCAGGCTCGACAATGGGGACCAGGCCATTTTCCTGGCAGATGATGGCATACCGAGCCAATCCATTGGCATTTTCATTGATAGCGAGCTGCGATGGCTCAGTTGGACCGATCTTGAGCACAGCACGCCATTTAGCGAACCTAGCACCAGCTTGATAGTACTTCTTGCAGCGCTCTGCAAGACCATCAAGACCCTGAGTCGTTGTCTCACCTTTTGTTCCAGCAAGTTCAACAGTGCCCTTGTCAACCTTAATTCCAGGCAGGACACCACCTTCCTTGAGCACGTCGACAAAAGGCTTACCTAAACACGGCAACACCATTAGATGATGACACATTCTCGATTGGTGTAACAATCTCAAGCAGAAAATTTTAGACCAACCAAGATATTTAGTCACAAAGCAAAATCATCAGGGCGGAAATAAATATCCAGTGAAGAATCATGGCATAACAAAAGTTCATACCACCAGCAGTCGACTGATAAAGGGTTTCCTCAAATAGAATCACTCCACTCAGGTATTGAAGAGCGCCAGGAGTGGTGAAGAGGAGCTCTCGCAGAGCCCTCCTGTTTGATTCGACATTCTCAACATTGATGCTGGAAAGACGCTTTCCTATTGTACCAGTGGACTCATCAGCAGCAAGAATGCCCTTTCCAGGAGTGCCAATGTAGGCAGCATTGGCAATAAGCTCATCTGAACAGCACAAGAGTTTTGAGTTTATTACAACAATGTCAGGAGAGATACAAGTATCCAAAAAAAACACAAATAGTTCACAAGAAACAAGATCCCAGTCATCAGTAGGCAGGACAACGCAAAACCAGGCAACAAAGCTTGCTATCAGAACTAATATAGAAAGAAATCTGACTGGCCACATGTTAACTTAGTGCAGGTATCACAACCTATAAGTTCATCATCTTCGCCCAAACTAAATCTACGCGAATTCAGGCACTTCGAAATCAAATTTTCCGCAATTATACAAATCAAAGAACAGGAGTATCTAAACAAATCAAACTCAAAGAGACGTAACTTGAATCAGAAGAATCAGAGCCTAAAACAAATTGAAGGTATTTATATTGTTAACAATAACTAAACCGAATGGAAGTTAAATGCTCAGAAGACCACAATCAAGAAATTTTCCTCCAGAAACAAGAAACAACCAACTATACATTTATTTCCCACATAATGCTTGACATACATATGAAAATTCTTCGATTGTTTTCATGAGATAGATAGTATAATCAAAGCCAAAACAGAGCATCACAGTGCCGGCAGAACACAAATCCGGTAGCCAAAAATATTATACTAGAACACGCGATCCAAAAGCAGGAAAATCCTAGCAAAGTAAAAGTGATAATTGGCAAACCACCTACAGATCCTCAAGCACATGGATCAGCCTACAGATCTTCTTCTCTTTTCCTGTCAAAGTTACTAACACTAGTAGATCTGGAAGATAATGATTTCATCAAAGCATGATAACAAAATCTATAAATCGAACAACCCAATCAAGCTAGAAAAATCAGATCTGAGAAATCAATCAAATAAAGCAGATGACCGTCACTGTATGCGTGATATCGAACACTAGATCCACTGGAAAAGAACACTGTTTCACAGAAAAAGAAAAAACCCAGATTCAAACAATGAAATTGAGTACGAGTGGTCTACCATGGTACTTTCCCTTGAAGGCCGTCATGGCTGTAGCTGTAGAGAGAGCGGGGACTTGAGAAATTGATACGACTCCGAGCGAGAGAAAGAGAGCTTTGGAAAGAGACACGACGATGGGAAAGGGTTAGATGGTTGCTTTAAATGGGCCGAGAGACGTAAACACTGAAGAGAGAGAGAGAGAGAGAGAGAGAGAGAGAGACAAAGCACGATTATCGTGAACCTTACTTCTGACTTTTTTCCCAAGTAAACTGTTTTCTCTCTCCTCTTTGAAAGGCGGTTTTGTGTTGTTTTACCCTTATGCCCTTTGCTCATCTACCCGAACTGGGCTGGCCCACGTCACTTGCCTAATTTAGGCCCAAAATGAGATTTTTCTTTTCATTTCCATATTTTCATAGCAAATATCTTTTCTAGAAATTATAAAAATCTACTATGACTTCTCTCAAACAAACAATATTTTATTATATTTTCAAAATAAAACTGTTCAAAATATATATATATTATTATTATTAAGGTAAGGTAAGGTAAGGCAAATGAAAATGTCCGATATAACACATGCAGAACTGTAGAAGTAATTCTAACTAAAAAATGTTAATATTTTTTTTCTTGAAGGTATACTGAAAATCTCTTTAGTTGAAATTTTAAATCAGAAAGCCTTGTGGGTGGACGAGGAGTCATCTGGGCCAGCCCATTTACAATTCTTCTCTTTTTCCGACAGAAGGACAGAATGGAAAATTGAAGCAAAAGTAAGGGGAGTTTCCAAAGATGACACCCTGAAAACCAGGCGGAGCCGATTTGGTGGGTGGGAAATGAATCAAGGGTCGAAAACAAGAGGGAGAAAAGAGGGGGTATCCATAGATCATGATGCGGCTCACGGATTAATTAAGAAAACCCGTGGGTCGTGCAGTGGAGTTGCTTTAGCTGACAGGAGGACAAGGAAGCCTCCGGATTCCGATGGAGAAAACAATGGGACACCCCTCAATATTCATCGTCATCTATTTATATTTATATATATAATTTTCATTTAATAAATAAAATTATACTGTTTGAGAAATTCAATTCGTTTTTATGTAATTAACTGCCTGCCGTGATATTATTTAAAATTAATTTATCCGAAATGGCTGATTTTCAATTTAGGACCAGACCAGTAGGTATAGCAACTAGCAGCAGCGACATATACCTCCACCACCACCACATCTTGCCCCCACATCTGATGCGCTTTTCACCTTCTCCTTTACCTAACAATGTTTGAAAAATAATAAAGAGCAATTAATTAAAACTTTATGTAGATTAATTCATTTTGTTATGAATTTGTAAAGAAAAGAAATAAAAATGCATGTGAAATAAAATAGAAGTGAATCTTTTTTTATTTACTCTTTAGAAGGGTAAAAACATAAATTTGAGAAGGTTTAGATATTACCTTTATAATATATATATTTATGAAATTAGATAATAGGCCTATTTGTTGCACTTTAAAAATTGTAACTTTTAACTTTTAATTTTAAAAAAATAGAAATATAGTATTGGTTTTAGTTTGTAAAATTCTAATTTATAGTCTCTACTAGCTTTTAGAAGGGATAGAAGCTAGCTTTTTCAAAGTTAGAGTATCTCAACTTCTACAACTTCTGTTTAAATGATTACATTTTTGTGACAATTTTATCTTTATTTTTAACAAAGAATTACCCTACTTTTCACGCAATCAAGCGTCTCTCTTCTCCACCGCCATCTCCATTTTCAAATCTCTTCCTCCTCTTTCGCCATCTCTCTCTTTCTATACTCTAATTAATTTTTTTAAAACACTTGAAATTTATATATATACACTAATTAATTTTTAAATTATTATTCTATAACTACTAAGGGTATTATGGACAATTATACAAAAATAAGTTATTTTACAGATTATGGTATCAAACACCACAATTACTTAACTACAACTTTTGAGAAGCAAATAGGTTCACAACTTATTCTAAGTTTTAAAAGTTATAATCTGAGAAGTTATAAGTTATAATTTCTCTAATTAAGCTACAATAAACGGGTCAGTATGTGGATGATAATCTTGTTTATAATCTAGACAGACCTCCAAATGCTTCTATAATAACTCATCAACGTTACGGTTGATAACGTAATCAATTATTAGGGTTTAAAAATTGAGTAATAATTAGCGTAGTAGCCGTAAAGACAAGAACATGGTTTCAAGCGAATGGCTTCCCCCACTGTTTTAGTGTTTGATCGGTGCAAGGAAATGAATGAGTCACCCACCCACGTTATGACTCAAAGCATTGAAATCGAAATAGGGGTGGGTGGGGGTTTGTTTCCTTTTGATCAAAAGGTATCTTTCTTGTGTCATATCTCTAATGAGTAAAGGGGCTCCGGAGTTTTATTTTAACAATAAATTAGTTAAAAATCATTAATATTTTCTTAAATTTATCTCACGTTTTACCCTTTTATTTTTATTAAGAATTCTCTTTGACATTATTTTTTAATAAAAAAATTTAAATTTATATATTATGAATAAAGAAAATAACCATAATGTTCTATATTGCGAATCTATTAAAAAATAAAAATATCAAAATTACCGGTAAATTGAGAAAAATGGCTCCGATTGATAATTTAAGAGATAAAAATAGAGAAAAAAAAAGTGAAAAATACAATCACTAACTCTAATCAATCTCTAAATTAGAAACTAATTTTCTTTTATTATTTAAAGATAAATTGAATTTCACTTGAATTACAAACTAATTAACGTTTTTAGAAGTAAATTAAAATTTTGTTTAGATTTAGGCTATGATTAGGGTTAATGGTTATATTTTTTTTACTTTTATTTTTATTTTTTATCTCAAATAATCAATTGGCTCCACTTTTATCCGCTTAAGGGTAAGTATGAAATTTTTATTTTTTTAGTTATAGGATTGTGTATAATTATTTAAAATTAATTGAGATATTATGATCATTTTTCTTTTTGACATGTAAATCTAAGGGCTTATTTGATTGGTCATTTTTTCTATGAAAAATGACCATTTTTTGACTGTCAACGTTTGAAATCGGTCAACCGTGATTCGTTGGCTCGCAATAATGCTATGGATTCAAAAAACGAGTATGAGATATTTGGTTCGATTTCTTGAGCCGTTGGTTCGTCCCTGCAAGGTACTCCAAAGCTCAAGTCAATAAACGAGTAAGCAAAGGTCCTGATTATTAGTAAGTTGGTGTAGATAAAAAGTCTCTTACTTGGCTCTCAAAAGAGCTAGCCGATATATAGCAAGAGGTGTCCTTCTGCGTGTGTAGTATGTCTGCTATAGGAGATGGGACAGAATACCTAGTGCCGGTGAAGGATGTCCATGTAGCAGAAAGGTGTCGATGGAACCTTTATTAATGTGGATGAGATCCGTTATTAATGACGAGAGAACCCGTCATTAATGAGGATGGGATCTAAAATGAATGCGCGGAAACCCAGGCAGGGCGGTAATGATGTTGTCACGAAAAGACTAGGATGGGACTGGTATGGGTTGCCCAGATAGGCTGAGGAAGTGGGCCTGAACCGTCCAGGTGGGGCGCTGCCTGGCCCATTAGCACATCAGGGCTTATACCCTTTTTATTACACAAGCTGGTTGGCTGAGCCAACGAACTGCGAGGATCGCTGGGAGCTCGCCCAGATACGTTGATAAGCCGGAGGCATTACCGAGAGCTCGCTTGGTTTAGTTGTACTAGCCTAGGCTTCAGTCATGTATGAGCTCGCTCTGAGGGGCTTAGCTTGAGGCCTCTTGGCCCTTTAGCGGTTGGGTCGACCCACCGAGTTAGATCCAGCCCTTATAGAGTAGAACAGAAAATACCCATAACATTACCAAAATTATAGTTTTTGATGTGTTTGATTAGTCAAATTTTTTATTAAAAATATTTTCCATATTGCAATCACGTGACCCTTAATTTCCACTCTTGCTAGAATTGATTTTTCCATTGGGAGAGGTAGTTGGATTTCATTTTCCATGTAACTACACAACTGATCCCTCTTCAACCATCGCTCATCAAAAGTAGCGAAGATGGCAGCGATAGCGATAGGTAGGGAAAATGGCAGCGGCAGTGATAAGGGGAGGCAAGGAAAAGAACTGGGTTTGAGAGGAAGGAGGGGAGGGAGAGAGAGAGATGGATAGCAAAGCTTACCATGAAGGCTTTGAAAATGAGTTGGTTCTTCCATTGCGTCACCTTCTTAGAGTCGAAAAGCCAATCGACGGACACCTCATTGACGTCATCTTCTTCCTCTGCCGCCTTCTTATTCTCCAAGTCCCGATGGGAGAAGGCAGCGATGGCAACAATGGGAGAAGACAGATTCTCCAAGTCTCGTGCTGTTAGATCTCTCAATTCTCCAACGATTGGGAGAGGTAGGGAGAAGAATTGGTATTAGGAGACAATGGGAGAGAAAGAGAGACAGAGAAAGTAGGAGGAGATAGGGTGGGATGGGTTTGGAGAGGAACTTGCATAGAAAATAGAATTGGAATCAAACACTTTTAATTGATAATTTTCATATAAATAATTTTTTGACAATTGAATTGTTTAGAACATTTTTTTTTTCTATCCAAGTTTCTTGCTTGTAACGAAACGCACCCTAATTCTTTTGGCAGGAAAGGGAAGGCTTAATTAAATCAACACCCGAGATCGAGATGGCAAAGAAAGAAAGAAACTCCAAAGCATCAAAGATTGGTTCATCACTCGGTATTCTTACCGGCGAAGATCAAAAGAGAGAATCCAACACTTTCATTTTCCTTCTGATGATCCCAGATCCTCTCCTCCAACCAAATCCTGCTCTCCAATCCATTCCTTCTCCTGAACATGAACACGGCGCAACCAGATGTTTGATTGAAGAACCAGTCATGAACATCCCACATCACGTCCACCAGAATCCCGTCCACAAATATCGTCTGATTCCCCCGAAAATTCCACTCCAATCTCTTCACTCGGATCGCGTTCCTGTGATCCACACTCACAGACAACGCCCAACTCTTCGATCCTTTCTCCTCTATGCACTTGATCAAGATTTCATGGCAAAGTCCGGTCTCACAGAACCGAGCCCTAGTTGAGTAGAAACGGCCGCCGGAGAAGTGCTCGCTGCGAGAAACCAGCGAGAATTTCGCCACCGGAACGCCGGCGATCATCTTTTTCAAATCAAGATCTCCGTCTCCGTCTCCGTCTCCGCCTCCGTCTTCGAGGCGCAGAACTAGCTCTGAATCGGCGAAAATGATGAGATAAAAACCGGAGATCGGTTCAGGTCCGTCTCCGTACTTGGCGGCGGAAAGATTCCAGTAAACGTTAATATTCGAACTGGAGGATTCGAATGATCTCGCGCCTCTGGCCCTTCTCAAATAGCAAGAATTTGAGCTGAATTTGGAAGGAGAAGATGGATCGTCGCAGATACTAATGCTGTTGAGATTGCACCAGGAGAGTTTGATCAATAGATGTTTTCCGGTAGATAATCTGGCTCTGTAGGTACACGAAACTTCGTCTTGGATTGAAGGAATCGGAATTGGAGAAACATGAGACTGGTCCGACGGGCCTGAACGGTATGACTCTGACACCTTAATGGCATGTTGGCTGTAACAAGCTGCTATATTCCTCATTTTCCAAGGAAAATGAAACAGAAATCAGAAACAACTAGTTCGATTGAAAATTGGATCTTCAGCTTCAATAAAATCAAGAGTTTCAAACTGTGCTTTATCTTTAAGAAATGTAACTGAAGAATAATTAGAGACAGGAAAGTAGTAATGAAAGGAGAGAAGAAAATGCAGACTTCAAGCTCATTAAATTTGATTCCTCAGCCTAGAAACGAAAATAGTGTGAAGATAAGACTATATTGAATTCACAAGCAACGTCTTTATATGATATTTCTTGCTGCCAGACCCATCTCCTATATGTGACATGATGCATGTATTGACATAATAGACAGGAAAAGATTGGCACTGATTGAACTTTGACCCTCCTCTCTTTCCTTAGAATGCTTAATTGTATTGATATTTTGTTAATTGGGTATCTAATCTTCCCTGATGGAAAGTGAAGTTTTACACGTGATATTTTACATTTTTACATTTTGATAAAAAATACACAAGTCTCGTGACTTATACAATTTTATTTTATGAAGGGTTTTCGATGAATGAATCTTTGTTTTATTAGTCACAAGTCTCGCCAACTCGTACATATTATAAAGTTTATTCCTAACGAGTTTTTCAAATGATTCTCGTTAGTTGTGGAAAATAAAATCAAATCGTCTGTATGCAACTCACTCTTTGACTAAGGGTCCGTATAAAAAAGAAATAATTTCATATAGGTACGTGTTAAGAAAAAATTATGATTTATAAACAATGAGAATCATTTTTAAAAATAAAATCATGCAAACCATGCTTGTGTGTGCACATCTCTTTGTCAAAGTGTATAAATTAATACCCAATGCAACTCACGTCTCTTAATAAAGTGAGCAATACCTTGTACAACCTCACTCTGTTTAATGGAATGATTTTTATGCCATAACGTGGGAGCAAGTTAGGATTTGGTTGCTTGTTATTTAACTTATTGTTAGATATGATTAAGATTGGATACTAATATGTTAGGCAACACAGCCAAGCTAGAAGAGATAGAGAGAGGGCGAGCTAAGATTATGGGGAAAGGGGTGAATTTGCAAGTTAATTATCCAATAAAATGGGGACAGGGTTGATGAAGGTGAAACTGGGGTACAATAACTGAAAATAGACAGGGCAACCACCCCCTGCAAGATAGCTCTATCATCTAACTCTCATCATAAATGTTAATGTGAAAGGCTCCTTTGTCCCTTCTAATTAGCTACGGTTTTATAGTTCATTTGTTCTTATCTCTGTAAAGCAGCTACTTTTTTAAGCATATCAATATATGCAATTGGATTTGAGAGTGTGTATGAGAGGGAAGAAATGGAACGGATAAAACGGATCTCTTTTAACGATAATAAATAATCATATAAGTTGTGATTGGTAATGTCGAAAATTGAGTTTTTTGAGGTGCTCATGATTGAGGCGACATTATAAGTGTAGATAACGAGTTTTAAGAAGATTTTGGATAATAATAAAAAAAAAAAAAGAGTTTTGATGATGGGGTATGACCATGGTACATAATTGAAAAAAAAAATGAATGTAACTATTAAAAAATTAGAACTTTTATGTAAAAGAAAAAATACATACGAAGTTTATATTCTTATAATAATTTACTCAAAATTTAATGGAAAGGGTGAAATAAGTTACATGTCCTCTAAATTCTTTTTCCTCTTTCTTTCACGTGAGTACGGTAGAATAAACAAAAAAATAAAATAAAAGGACTATTTTACACTATATTTAAAGAGATTTTTTTTCTCTCTCTTTTCTTTGACCTTTTTTCTCTCTTATTTTCTTACATTTCAATCTCATGTCTCCACTCTCACATTATTGATAATCAATGACTCATTGCCAACCAACAACAATAGGGTTATTGCATGAAGATGGGATTTCTTACCTGTCATCGACTCACAGAGATATTCATGCGATAGAAAACTCTATTGTCTTGTGGTGAAGACCAGACAATAATGACTTATATATGGTGGAAATGGTGGCAAGGGAGACATTCAACGGTCTCCCTCTTTCTCTCCCTAACTTATCATCAAGCAACCTATAATTTAAGGGTGCGTTTGATTGCAAGTATAGAACTTACATAGAAAGAAAATAAATTCTAGGTAATTGAATTACCTAGAAATTATTTACATAGAAATTATCAATTGATGGTGTTTGACAACAAATTATTTTCTATGAAATTCTCTCCTCAAAACCCACTGTCTCCTCTCTCCTCCCCTCATCTGTCTCTCTCTCTCCCTCTCCCAAACCCACTTTTCCTCCCCTGCTTCCCCTCATCGATGGTTGCAGCGACCATAGCCGCCGTTCCCATGTTCGCTGCTTATCTTTCTCTCTCTCTCTCCCCCTCCCTCCCAAGCCCACTTCTCTTCTCCTACCTCCCTTCATCACTGGTTGCAGTGACCATTGTCGCCGCCATTGCAGGTTGCAGCGGCCATCGCCGCCGCTTCCATCTCCACTGCTCATCTCTCTCTCTCTCTCTCTCTCTCTCTCTCTCTCTCTCCCAAACCCACTTCTCCTCCCCTGCCTCCCCTCATCGCTGGTTGCAGCGACCATCGCCGCCGCCATTGTAGGTTGCAGCGACCATCACCGCCGCTTCCATCTTTGCTGCCCATTTCTCTCTTTCTCCCACCCTCCTAAACCTATTTCTCATCCCTATCCCTCCTCGCCGCTGCTGCCCATCTCTCTCTCTCTCTCCCCCTCCCTTCCAAACTCGCTTCTTCTCACTGCCTCTCCCCACCGCCGCTCATCGTCGCTCTCTCTCGCTCGCCTTCTCACTCACTCACTCATCTGTCGTTTCCTCTGTCCCTCTCTCGCTACAAATCTACTTTAAAGGGAAGGTGAATCCTTACCTTGAATGAAGATGATGAACCCTCGAAGCTTGTATTTGGCGGAGATGGCGACGAACAAAGGGAACTCAAAGATCAGGCGTCGAATGGAAGAGAGACTTGAGGAAGGAGCGGCCAGAATGAACTGCCAGATTTGCCTGGAAAATGTTTTCTGAACCCCCCGCTAAGAATTTGTTTTCCATCAAAAGTGAGAAAAGAAGCATCACGTGACCAAAGTGAGAATTAGTTTTACCTAGAAAATATTGTTAATCAAACACCATTAAAATTGGAATTTACCTGGAAAATGACAATTTTCTCTAGAAAATATGGCCAATCAAAGAGGCCCTAAGTTCAAAATCTCTAGATTCAGATAACTCTTTCTAATATTTTCAAAATGATTCAAATATAAAAAATTTTCTCATCACACAAATGTTATTTATCTTTATCTCATGTAACCCATAGTTCCGAACAATGAGTTATTTATTTTATTCTATTTTCAATTTTTAAAAAAAGAATAAAGAGTGAATGAAAATTTAAAAATTTTAGTAAATTTAACTTTGGTCATTTAACAACAAAAATGTATCTATTACACGAGAGGAGGAATGGCATTTTAGAAATTTTAATAAATTTAACTATCGTAACTTAACAACAAATGTATACTCTATTGCATGAGATTTAATCTCACCAGATATTAGTGATATTTTCAAAAATACATGAATAGTCTAGTAATTCAAGGATAGTTTGAAATTTGCCCTAATTTTTGTAAGCTTATGAATGTTTAAATTTGTTCATAACTTGAACAATTTTTTTACTAATAAGCAGTTATTAATTGTTATTTGTTATATAATGTCTATTCATTTCTATTATTTTCCAAACAAGAAAAGTTAATTTACTTTTTTTAAAAGAAATTTACATACATCCCACTGATTTCCTTTTTATATCATTACTCTCTCTCTCTCTCTCTCTCTCCATGCAATCCCTCAAACTGGGCTCAATTATGGAACCACAGTCCACAAATCTATTAATATCGACTACAATGAGATTAGAGAGAAACACTATTACATGCACCCATGGAGAGCTTCTCCACAACAACACCCCCTCCCCCCCCCCCCCCAAAAAAAAAAAAAAAAAGAGTATTGATAGCTATTTCATCATCTTAGACCATGTAAAATTATAAATTTTATTTCTAAACAGAACAGTGAATAGTAATTCAAAAATAATTTATCCATCTTCCAACTAAAATTATGTTGCTAAAATCATTACTAGGTAAAAATTAATTAGAAATATTAAATTTCTCTATATTATCTAATAAATAGACTTTTCTTCTTGGGTGTTGTAGATAAATATAGGGTAGGGCCAACGGATAAGAGTATAGAAAGATCGTCCTGATTGAATGAAAAGTCGGTTGCACCGAGACCAATGATACCTACTATTTTGAGCAGGGGACAAGACTTTTAGGAACCTAAGAGAACTTGGAAAGCAGGACACCCAGAAATTGTAATACCAGTTAAAAAAAAGGATCTTTAATGATTCTCGCAGAACAGAGAATCTCATGCATCCCATCGCCCTCCTATACTGTCCACAATTTATTCTAATACCTTATGTTTGCAACCCTTAACTTGGTTGCCCTTCCACCTAGAATGGCTTTCTAATAGACTCTCATGGAGTATCAGATTCTTCAGATCATTTAAGTCCCAGAATTAGCTTAACATCTAACTATATAATTATTTGGCACCAGATGCCGCAAGCATTATAACACAGTAATGACCATGGATAAGACTCACATGGCTGAAAGCATAAGCATATATTCTGATGGAACGAGGGCAAGAAGCACGTAAGTGGACAAGCAGCTCATGGCACATGAACTGATGCAGCTTCATGACATGGCAACAACTTCAGGGAAGGATAGAATCACAATCTGTAAATCCATCCTTGAGAATTCATTCAGCTGCTAAGGAGGACAGTTTCAAAGTGTTTGTTCAATCAGTTTTTGCAGTTGGACTGGACATGCAGGGGCACAAATACGACCTGTAAATGGTCTAATGCTTCTAAGCTCGAGCTTTGGCTTTCCAGGCTATTTGCGATGCATATGACATGGTATCAGTCTCCACAGATTCAAACTCACAGAGGAAATTTTGAACCCAACTATTTGACCAAAAAAACTTCCCAGCTAATGACTCCTCTTCGATGCTTATAAGGATAACTATCGTAACCCCAAGATTGAATGTCATCCCATTATTGTTGTGAGCTAATCCAATCAACTTAGAGAGAGAGAGAGAGATTGTATAAACTGGACCAAGCAGTAGTTTATTTTTCCATAATCTGTTAGCAAAGTCAAGAGAATTGTAAAGGTTACTGACACACCGGTTAAAAACAAATTTTGATCCCAGACAAACCAATGCAAAACCCAGCAAATAAGTGAAGAAAATATTGCATTTCAAGACATCTAAGTAGATAATTGGGTTGTGGAGCAACACTAAAAGTGCTGAACTTACTCCTCCGTGTGGCAATTCTCCTCTGCTTGCTGTTGGGAGCCCTTGAGTTTGATCTTCGGAAAAGTAAGAGAGGCCTCCTTTTGAAGAGCAGCTGGAGCTTCAACGATTAGTATGCTTTGGTCCAATTCTTTTCTTGCCTCTTATCTGTTCCTTGCTTTTCTTCCCTTCATCCTGTCAAAAAGTTCAACCTTGGGAATTTCATTTCATAAGATGCTTGAAAACATGAAACTATATAAAATAAAAGTAAAGAAAATTAAGGAACCTGCATGAGAGCATGGTGTGTGGCCTCCCTATCTAAAATGACTTCAGCAATCTTCTTAACGGCCTTCAGGGTGTTCTCTCTGAGATTTCGGTCATATCTCTCTGGCCTATTTCGCTTCTTCTCAACTCAAATGTTGACTCCTAGAAATTACAAGATAAAAAAAGAGCGGAAACATATCAGTAAAATAATTCACATTGTTCCATCGAAGTCCATCTGAAAAAAGCTTGTTTGCCTGTGTCATTGTACTTCAAAACGCCCGTAAAGCAGCTCCTACAAAGCCTACAACTCCAATTCTTTCACAATTTTGAATTTCAAAATAATAATAATAATACAAATCTCATTGAAACACATATCAATACAATCTTTTGTTTCTGTGTAATAAAGTCTACTCTACTTTATTGTCTCCATGCCAGTGCAGCTCCTGGAATCATGTTTTGAAGCACCAACACAACACATTGCCACACATGCAGTATTAATGCTGATATTTGACCAATGGAATTAATTTTAAAGGAATGTTGGTAATTTTTGGCTCAAGAAAACAATCCAAAGGTGTTGCTTTCTTGCATTAAAAACACACAGTACATCTCTCCCAAGAAAATGAGTATTACCATGAGAGAGACGATCGATTTCCGGGAAAATGATAAAAAGCAAAAGAAATCCAGCAAGATTTCCTTAATCAAATAAAATATCTATGGGTAACCATCTTAGTTTATAGTTACTGCATTTTACAACATATTTGACTATCATTTGAATCCTTACTGAACTTCCTTGGGAGGAGGTGGACTTAAAAAACACATTAACAAATATTTGAAAAGCAAGGAAATTTGCAACAGTATTCAAAAGCATAAAAAAACATGACAGGAAAAACACAAAAAAAACAGAGAGAATCAAATCACTTACCTGTCACGTTAAATTTTATCAAAAACGATGTTAGATAAATGCACATAGTGATGTTGCTTGTGTCAAGATCTCAATGAAAAGACATAAATAACAACTCAAACCTCCTTAGTAGCTTCCACCAACACTGGAAATAGCTGTAGGATAAAATAGCTAATCTGCCCAAGTATTGTTCCCTGCATTACGTTGCTATGCTAGTTCTCCTGCACTGCATTTCTTTTTAGTCTTGTCCTAATCCCAAACAGGAGAGAGAGAGAGAGATTTACCGGAAGGACACCAATGTTGGGAATAGCTGTGTATCACATTACATATAACGCAGTGAAAAAATAAAAAATTTAAAACAACTATTTCTATTCACCAGATCCTCAATTATTATATTCATTGTGTAATAAAGTCAACTACGAACATAAACAATAAAATTACCTCGTTTGAAGCTTTTGTAGATCCCAGATCTTGTCAAATCGAGCTACACAAATGCCCAGCCTCTAATGATAATCCACACAGAAACCAACAATAGATCTCCAAAGTTGAACTCTTCAATCTTAGAGGTGACTTTTCAATCTCAAAGAATGCTAGTTTTTCGTTTGAGATTGAAAGCCTACGAAATTATATGGTGTTGAATTGATGTTCCATTTTTTTCCCTAGTGGAGGCATAATGGGATATTTATAGCCTTAAGTCTAAGGTAATGTCACAATCCTAATCTAATTAGGATTAGTCCACCCTTTGACTTAAATACTCTTTGTGATGTATTTAATTTACACCACTAGTCTTTTTTATTTAAAGGCTGAATAGACTAATATATTCTGAACTTTGAATCAATTTTTAATTTTATCTAGTTTTGACATTTATTTCAATTTGATCATCGAATTTTCACATTTGTTTCAATTTTATCTTCGAACGGCCAAGCGTATGCCCCAACTTATATGGTGACTGATGTGTCCAATAATAGACACATTAACAAAACACCCGACCTGACCCATCCCAAACCCATTATCTTCGTCTTTTAGCTAGGGTTTTCTCTTCACCTGGAACTACGCTTTTGTAGTCTGTGAATCCTCGTCTAGGTTCTGTGATTAGCTCCATTTTCTAACTTGGGTTTCCCTCCGATTCCAAGTCTTAGGAAAAATGATCAAACTCTTAGACCTGTACCATGTTCTCACGGCTGTCGTCCCGCTCCACGTGGCCCTGATCTTGGCCTAAGGCTCCGTGAAATGGTGGAAAATATTTAGCCCCGACCAGTGCTCCGACATCATTGCTTCGTCGCCCTCTACTCTCATTCCACTTTATCTCCTCCAACGACCCCTACTCCATGAACTTCAAGTTCATAGCTGCCGACACTCTCCAGGAAGATAATAACTGACAACGTTTCAGATCTGGAAATTCCTAAAACATATCAAATAAGAAGCAGGTTGCAAGTCGAGAGGAAAACAAAGTCGTCGTTGTCGAAATCTGAACTGTTGCTGACGCTCACGGTGAAACAGAACCATCACCAATTGGGTTTGATGAGGTAGGTTTGACCAGTTCCGGGAAGTTAACGATGGAGAAGGGGCCAGTTTGGGTGGATCTCTACCAGATCTGGTTCGAATGAGGTAGATGGTTCGAATGAGAAAGATGGTTGTGGTGGTCAGCCAGATCCGAGTCTAGGTGACGGTGGTTGTGGAGGTCGGTGGAGGTATTCTGGAGCAGCAAAGGATTGTAGATCGATGGCCGCAAAAGCTCACTAGAGCAAGAACGCCTTAACGCCAGAGATGACAAGGCCGACAAACAACTGCCTAAGTAGCTTCTCGATTTAGGTCAGGAATGACGCCAGAGACTAGCGACTGACGAGGAACGCTGACCATTTCTAGTACAAGGTTGGGGAAGACAGAAAGCTTCACGTGATAGTAAGAAAGTCAACCAGTTCAAGTTCAGAGATTTTGCTGATGTGTCTATTATTGAACACATCAGCAAGTCACATCAGTCGCCACGTAAGTTGAGACACAAGCTTAGCCGATTAAGAATAAAATTGAAAATTGACTCAAAATTTAGGATATATTAATTTATTTGGCCTTATTTAAATAAATAAATATTTTCTCAAATTATTCTACTATTTAAATCTCATATATTTAAATAATAATTTCTACCTTCATATTTAAATAAATTAAGTCTCCACTTAAAATCCAATTTAATCTGTCGCTTAATTTCCTTTTTCTATGGACCCATTAGATCCTTACTAAGTTGGCAAAAAGTATAAAATCCTATCTTAATTAAAATTAGGATTTGATAAATTAAACACTTTAATTTATCATTAATTCTCCAATTAATCAATTTATACTTAGAGATCATGATTGACATTTAGCAATGTAACGCCCCAGTGCGTTTAATTTTTTCATATATATTAGGATTTTTTTTTTTTACACATACGAATCATATTAAAATCCTCAATATATCATATAAGAATAATACTCCCAAAATAGAACTAGGAAAATGAAAATCATAACCTACATCAATTTGTACATATTGTTTGCCCAACATAATATTACAGTAACAGTTAAAACCATACGACAACAAATATAAATTAAATACAATATCATCTAATTATCTAGTCTTGGTTTGGGCATAGGGCCCACAAAACCTCCATCATACTCATTCTCGACCACCCTTTTGCCTTTTCGGCTACTAGTCTCCCCTAGAACGTGGAATATTCCAGGGACAGAAGTCTAACATTAGAATATGAATCTTCTAAGAGAAGGTTAAAATAATTATGAATGATTGATGTATAGACATGAACAAACATATGCTCTTGTGTAACTTTCCTGACCCATCAGCCTGACACAGAACCCTAGGCAGAATCCTGACCTACTTTCAGGATAATCCTAACGTTATTCCATCAATTGCCCTTAGAGAATTACGGCTACACTATCAGGACCACATCTCATCCCGACACAAATATTGATATGCCAACAATATCATGTCAAAAAAAAATCACGATTATCGATGCAACAATATATGTACAAATATGACAAGATATCCATAAATTACATATCATTTAGCAACCATCATAAACAACATGCTCAATAAAGGCAAAATATAACATATACAAGCTTTTGAAAAAAATCACTCACCTTTCAAATTAGATTCAAAATACCTCGAAAAATGTGTATAGTCTCGATTTTTGTGTCGAACCTTGGAATTCGCACAATCACTAAATCTCAAGCCCCAAAACACCCTATCCATCATATTTATTCAAATAAATATTAAAAATTATTTTTCATAATTTCTTGCATTTTTCTCTATTTTCTTTTTATTTTTCTCTTTGAAAAATATAAAATAAATACCTACTCGAATATTTATTTAAATATTTTTACACCAAAATTCCTAAAATAATATTCCAGCTTTTCTGGAATTTTTCCAGATTTTTCAGGATTTTTCTCCTATTTTTCTCTAATTTCCATAATCTCATTTTTCTCAAAATTAAAAAAATAAATATTGCTTAAATAATTTCCAAAAATTTTCTCCACAATGATTCATAAAACAATATTATCAATTTTACTGATTTTTTTTTAGAATTTTCTCCTATTTATTTTTCTTCTTTCTTTTCTTTTTCTATTTTCTTATTTTTCCTACCTTTTCCGGTCGTCTTCTCTGACAACGGCAACCTGCAACGTGCTCCGATGCTCGATCCGACTTCACCTACTAAAAAATCTCCTCAAGTAGATCACAATAGTACCCTTGGATGCTAGAAAAACTAACTGGAAGTGCCTTAAATTGAAAAATTACAGTCCGACTCCAACGACGACCCGATCTTCCAACAACCCTTAAAACCTGCTCAAATGAACATGAAATCTCACAAAAATTTTCAGAAATGCTCCCAAAGACACGAGGAACAAAAACCCCCTATCCTTCTCTCTCAATTGTTCCTCAAACATGCGGACTCAAGACTCGCCCGATTTTCCGGCAAACTCTTAAAACTTGTTCAAATGAACACGAAATCTCACCAAACTTTTTAGAAATAATCCTAAAAATATGAGGAACAAAATCCCTTTATTTTCTTCCCTCAATTTTTTCTCAAACGAGAGAAATTTGAAGCCCAAATTTGTGAAAATCTTCGGCTAAATCTTTCTCTATTTATACTTGAAATCGACCCTCCAAACGTCCATTCCCGTTTAATTCAAGGCCACTAACGCATCCACTTGCCTTAGATCAGTCCAAAAACCTCAATGAGAGCCCCCAAAAATCCAATTACAGTGGCCCAAATTCCAGCCACTTTTAGCCAAAATTTTAGCCATTTTTGCCCTCAATACAACCGATTGTCAACCAAGGAACGGCCTAGGCCTAGCCCTGAGGCCCCTCAGCCCACTTCCTCTAGTCTTCTGTGACCAAAGTAGGTGATGGGAGGTTTGGCCAGTAACTTGGTCGGCTATGGCTACCAAGTTTTGAAAATTCTAGTTTTGCCCCCTCTCAATGGCCCATCGATTGGTCCAGTGAGTCACCCAAAATTGCTCGAAGTAGTCTATTTCCATTCTGAGATTTTAACAATTGATCAACTTTTCTAAGTTTTTCTAAACCTCAAGTTTATAGATCCCTAATGATCTCTTCTAAGTCTCCAAATAAGTTTGCTCTAAGGACCAGAATAACTTACCCTAATGGGCCTATGCAAACTTCCCAAGGGTCACCCATCCTTGAGCTTCCCCAGCTCAACCACGTTTAACCCGAGAGTTCTTTGCCTACATTCAGCCCAAAAGGTATCCAGCTGATGTTGTTTCTTTCCTTACTTATCCTCAATATATACTACGATTCTCTGGGATTTTGGGGTATTACATTTAATGTAATACCAAAAATACTTGCCCTACTTTTGAAATAAGTATATAGAAAGAAATACGAAGTTTTAAAGGAATCGGTATCAGAATATCCCGAGAAAATAACCGAATTAGCCATAGAGAATACCCGAGATCTTAGATATCTAGGGAAATAGGTTTGTCCCTAACAAGCATCTCAAGATATGATTTATGATATTGAAAGAAATCAGATCAAACACAATTTTCGATACAGATTTGGATCAGGCTAAAAAATTGAATTGTCATAAAGGGCTTCTGAACAATCAATGGAACACTTTGAAAAGCTAATTTTGGCATGAGAGAAAACCCTTAAGTGGTTTCAGGTCGAAACGAAAAGATTTACGGTCAAGTCATTCATTCAGACCTAAGTGTAATTTCTTGAAATTGCCCAAGGGAGGTCAAAATGACATTATTTCTGAATCTTCGGGATATAAATGAAAATTTTAGAACATATAGGTCGTCATGGAATTCTCGAAAACCCAAAGGGTTACCCGAAAAGGATCAAAATGAAATTTCTAAAGTTGAGAAGGGGTAAAACTGAAATTTTCAAAACTTGGATAGTCATGGCCGACCAAGCTACTGGTCAAACCTCCTATCACAGATTTTGGTCATGAGAGACTTGAGGGAGTAGGCTAAGGGGCCTCAGGGTTAGGCCTAGGTGGTTCTTTGGCCAACAATTGGCCATGTCGATGGCGAAAATGGCCGAAATTTGGGCCACTGTAATCGAATTTTTGGGGGCTCTCATTGAGATTTTTATACCGATCTAGGGCAAGTGGATACGTTAGTAGCCTTGGATTAAACAGGAATGGATGTTTGGAGGGCTGATTTCATGAATAAATAGAGGAAAATTTGGCCGAAGATTTTCACAAATTTAGGCTTCAAATTTCTCTCTTTTGAGAAAAAATTGAGAGAATAAGATAGAAGACTTTTGTTCCTCATATTTTTAGGATCATTTCTGGAAAGTTTGACAAGATTTCGTGTTCATTTGAGTGGATTTTAAGAGTTCGCCGGAAAATTAGACGAGTCTTCAATCCTCATGTTTGAGGAACAATTGAGGGAGAATGATAAAGGACTTTTGTTCCGTGTCTTGGGGAGTATTTCTGGAAAGTTTTGTAAGATTTCAAGTTCATTTGAGCATGTTTTAAGGGTCGCCAAAAAATCGGATTATCACCGGAGTCGGACTATAATTGGTTGATTTAAGGCACTTCTTGTTGGTTTTTTGAGCATCCAAAGACACCATTGTGATCGGCTTGAGGAAATCTTTCAGAAGGTGAAATCAGATCGAGTATCGAAGCAAGTTGCAGGTCTTCGCCGGAGAAGATGATCGAAGAAGGTCAGAAAAATAGGAAAATAAATATATATATATATAAATAAGAGAAAATTCTAAAAAATTCCCAAAAAAAATCAGAAAATTTAGAATATTGTTTTATGCATTATTGTAGAGAAAATTTTGTGAAATTATTTAAGAAATATTTATTTTTCTAATTTTTGACAAAAATGATATTATGAAAATTAGAGAAATATGATCATGAAAAATCTGAAAAAATTCCAGAAAATCTGGAATATTATTTTAAGAATTTTGGTGTAAGAATATTTGGAGAAATATTCAAATAGGTATTTATTTTAGATTTTTCAAAGAGTAAAATAGAAAGAAAATAGAGACAAATGTAAGAAATTATGAAAAAATAGGTTTTAATGTTTATTTGAATAAATATGATAGATAGAGTGTTTTGGGGCTCAAGATTGAGTGATTGTGGGAATTTTAAGGTTCGACACAAAAATCGAGGCTATACACGCTTTTTGAGATGTTTTGAATCTAGTTTGAAAGGTAAGTAATTTTTTCTAAAAACTTGTACTTGTTATATTTTATCTATATTAAACACGATGTTTATGATGATTGTTAAATCATATGTAATTTATGCACATTTTGTCATATTTGTACATATATTGTTGCATTGATAGTCGTGATTTTTCTTTGGCATGATATTGTTGGCATATCGATATTTGTGTCAGGATGAGATGTGGCCCTGATAGTGTAGTCGTAATTTTTCAAAGGCAATTAATGAAACAATGTTAGAATTATCTTAGGGTTCCATATCGACCTGGTGGGTCAGGGAAGTTACACTATGGCATATGTTTGTTCATGTCCATACATCACTCATTCATGATTATTTTACCCTCTCTTAAAAGATTTATTTTCTAATATTGGACATCTGTCCCTTGAATATTTCACGTTCCAGGTAGGACTAGCAGCCGGAAAGGCAAAGGGGTAGTCGAGGCATGAGTATGATGGAGGTTTTGTGAGCCCTATGCCAAGGCCAAGACCAGATAATCACATGATATTGTATTTAGTTTATATCTGTTGTTGTATGGTTTTAACTATTATTGTAATATTATGTTGGGTGAATAATATGTACGAACTCATGTACGTTATGATTTTCGAAACTTTTTAAGGTTCGAATATTGTTTCCGCTTATGTTTAAGTATTTTATTTCCTTAGTTATGTTTTGGGAGTGTTATTCTTATATGATATGTTGAGGATTTTAATACGATTTGTATGTGTAAAAAAAAAAAAATCCTAGCATATATGCAAAAATTAAATGCCCTAGAAAGGTGGGATGTTATAGGTGGTATCAGTATCGACCCTTGAAGAATGCAATCCAATGAGAGCGGGGAGTGGCGTCAGGGTGCGAGGGCTTGAACAATGAGCGGCTCCTGGCAGGCTTCTAGGATGACATGCTACAAAGGAAAAGAGATCTGGGACTAGTTGTAAGGTCGAATGACGAGAACGTCATGTGCTCAAGGGGGGAGAATGTAATACCCTAAGAGCCCAGAAAATAGTAGTATATATCGAGGATAAGTAAGTAAAGAAACAACACCAGTTGAATACCTTTTGAATTGAATGTAAACAAAGAACTCCTAGGTTAAGTGTGGTTGAGCTGGGGAAGCTCAATGATGGGTGACCCCTAGGAAGTTCATGTAGGCCCATCCAGATAAATTGTTTTGATCATTCCTATCACTCGATGCGAGATGTTATAAGCAATGTGTCATGACCACCCAATTAGTAAGAATGTCAATTGATTTTACAAGACCTTTCTATAAACGATTACCGTATAATTCAATCCTTTCATCATACTATATCACATTAAGCATAGAGTACAGAATTAGTGTCAACCCTATATTTGCTTAATGATAGTTTTTCTTGATACTAAATTGATACTCTAATGACAAGTGAATCTTGAAACTCCTTTCAAATTTCCTTTCTACCCTGCCTAGGGAATTTTGAATTATCAATTCATCAAGCGGTCATAAGGATATACTCTTATAGTTAAGAGTGATGAATTCTATATTAACCACTCACCTACCTCCATGGGCTTCATGTTATACCCAAGTACTACCATTTGAGCGACCCATGGCTAAGGTAACTGAAAATTGCATCGAAGTATACCAATCCACATACAAGATACAATGGTGATTTCCTAACAACATATTCACAAGCATGTTATCAAGTAAATTAAAAAATTCAACATATACTAATAAAAAGAACAATAAAAAAAGTCAAAATATGCAATTTAAAAATCTTTAAGTCAACTTAAATTAAATATTAAAATAATTTATAGATCTTAAATCTTAATCAAGATTAACTAATTATCTATTTTAAAAAATCTCAAAATCATCCTTATCATCAAGATCCAACATTTCCATATTTTCATCATTATAAACATCATCTCTAATATCCTCCTCCATATCATCTCCCTCTCTCTATCTTCATCTAGTTCAAATTCAACTAGAGCATTTGAAGTAATAACCTTTTTACTAATTGTCAAATTTGTAGTTGAACTAATAAATTTAAACTGTAAACAATAAAAAATTAAATTAAATAATAAATAATAAAATAAAAACCCTAAAAAATAGTTAAAAATGTCCAAGCGTGCCTAAGCCTAAGATGCCTTGAGCCTAGGCTCGCCTTGATGGTCTACGCCCGCTTAAAAGCATTCTAGGCGCCCAAGGTGTGCATTGCGCCTAGGCGCACCTTTAATTACACTAACTTGCACTACAGTCAGTCATTCATGTATCTCATACCTAATTACTGAATATCACAATCATATTACTGTTGGGACAGTGCTTTTGTGAATGAATCTACAAGATTCTCATTTATGGGTATACTCTCAACTTTTATTTCATTCTAATGATCTATCATTGACAGTAATTGGAGACAATTCCTCAACATAAGGTGTGTTATGACTTAGAAAATTTCGGATTATTTTTTTTTTTTTCAAAAAAATAATCTCAACATAACACAAAACTCTCAAAATTTCCATCTACCCAACTAGCATGAGATTCATACATCATATAAGCTAGGCTAGGTACTTAATCGATAGCAGAAGATAAGAATCGAATCTTAACTTTAACATTAACCATAATAAGGTTATACATCATCATCCTTCAAAACGTTCAGAATTCAAAGTAACAAAACTTAAATACATAGGTTGCATAAACATATAGCCAATACATCATGCACTTTTACTAAGTATCATTACATGCTTCATCCATGTTTGCTTCTGCTACAATCTTCATCTGAAACGGTTGAATATTTTAGAGACAGAATCCAGTTAGATGCTGAATCATCTAAAGGTACAAAATTCATATTTTGTGCATGTATGCAAAATGCAAGATGTCCTCATTCCTTTCGTTTGAGCCTATGAGGCATTAACTATACTCTATTACCACTCTCTATTTTTATAACTTTCTTACCAGGCCAAAGTGTATGGGGGCACCCGTGATAAAGCAGCAATATTTGTCCGTACTCTCAAACATATGCGATGCATAATCAATAATATCATCGTGAACATATGCATCTTTCATCATCATAACACGTGAATGCAAACTACATGATGTATTCATATCAAGGCATGTCAATATGTCAAACAGATTGTGGAGCATACTTGTATATACAAATCATACAAGTCTTTAGGGTATACTATTCCCAAACATTTGTAAACCAAATCTTTGCATAAAATAGGCTAAATTTGGATAGAACTACTTACAATTCAAAACCATTTGCATGCAACTAAATCAAGTTTTGGGTCGAACCACTCACCTTGAGGGTTTATCTTTAAAAGTTACTATTTATAGCAAGCAGGTCTAAGTTTTGCAGAAAACATGATTTTTGGTAAACCAAACCTCCAATATTTTTACATAGGATTGAAAGGCATTAAATGAGGGGCAAGACTAAAAATTTGCAGGGTAAAAGAATGCTTCACGTGCCCTTAGAAGATGGCTGACGTGCCCTCACGCTGGCGCGTGAGCTGCATGCGTCAGTCTTAAAATTCGCATAGCTTCGCCTTTTTTTATTTTTCGATCATAGCTCCCTCGTTTTAGTTCTGATTTGACCCTTGTTTGAACCTACAGGTCCCTATCTTCTCCCTCTATAGGAATATTACAAGAAATCAAACTTACCTCACCATTTTTCTGATTGTTTGGCACTAACTCTAGCGAAGACCCGAAAACTCTAGCGAGACCCATTCTCCCTCGTTTCTCCTTTGATTCCTTCCATTTTTTTTTTTGCAAAATTTTCTCCCATCTCTCAAGAATAAGATCATCACCTTAGATTCCCTCAATTCGATATAAAATAACCTCAAACTCACTTGGAATGATTTGTGAACAACCCCGTGGCCTTATTTATAAACTTTTCGAGCCAATCACGCGTCACCACCTTAGAGGGGTCATGATGAGGTTTCAATCTTATCCCTAAGTGGCCAATGGTGGCTTGTCACATGTTCCTAGACTTGATTTAAATAAGTTTTAGACTCCAAAATGATCCAAAGCTGGAATGGAATGTTATTTAAAATCCAAAATGATCCAAAGTTGTATTAAAATAAGTTTTGAAATTCAAAGTGATTCAAAACTATATTGGAATAAGTTTTGAAATCCGCAATTATGACTTCCAATGCTATTTAGCTAAGATGATGTGTCCATAAGAAGTATACGATTAGAGGGAAAGAAAAACCCAAGAATGGGTATTGGCATTGAGGGAAAACTTGATGTGAGAATTTGAGATTATTTTGTATTAAAAGGATAGAATTCTTTTGAGTGTGAGGTATTGAAACTAGTGTAAGGCATGAATGGACCCTAGTTGATTTGAGGATGAAGCAAGGTACATCTTAAGATGGGATAGGACTTGTGGCAAAAATAAACCCTAACGGATGTTGGTATGAAATGGAAATCACTTAAGAGTTGAGTTGGGATTTAAAAAACTGGATTGGGAAAGAATGAATTGGGCATATATTCATATGCGCATGAGAGCCATAGGATTAGCAACGATGAGTTAGGCCACTGCTCATGTAATGATGAATGAAGGGTAAAGTAGACCTTTGTTGTGATATAAAGGTCATATTGACACTTTGAATTTCAAAACTTATTGGAAATCATGATTGCGGATTTCAAAACTTATTCCAATATAATTTTGAATCATTTTTTATTTCAAAACTTATTCCAATATAATTTTAGATCATTTAGGATTTTAAACGACTTTCATTTCAATTTTGGATCACTTTGGAGTCTAAACCTTATTTAAATAAGTTTAGAGACATGTAGCAAGCCACCATTGGCCACTTGGGGATAAGATTAAACCCATATCATGACCTCCCTGAGGTAGCGACGCATGATTGGCTCAGAAAGTCTATAAATAGGGCCATGAAGTTGTTCACAAATCATTCCAAGCAAGGTTGAGGTGATTTTATGTCGGATTGAGGCAATCTAAGGTGAGGATCTTATTCTTGAGAGATGAGAGAAAATTCTGCAAAAAGAAGAAAAGGAATCAGAGGAGAAACGAGGGAGAACGGGCCTCACTGGAATTTTCGGATCTTCATTGAAGTTCGTGCCAAACAGTCAGAAAAACGACGAGATAAATTCGATTTTTTGTAATATTTCTGTATAGAGGGAAAATAAGGATTCGTAAATTCGAACAAGAGTCGAATCGGATCTAAAATGAAGGAGTTATGGGTAAAAAATCAAAAGAGGGCGAAGATTTGCGAATTTTAAGGGTGGCACGTGCAACTCACACGCCGACAAGGGGCTGCACGTGTGGGCGCATCAGCCACCTTCCTATTGTACCAATGGACTCATTAGCAGCAAGAATGCCCTCTCCAGGAGTGCCAATGTAGCCAGCATTGGCAATAAGCTCATCTGAA
Organism: Diospyros kaki; assembly: GCA_036245055.1. Taxonomy (NCBI): domain Eukaryota; kingdom Viridiplantae; phylum Streptophyta; class Magnoliopsida; order Ericales; family Ebenaceae; genus Diospyros; species Diospyros kaki. The sequence goes on along the minus strand of BSEG01000006.1, from coordinate 4,835,753 downwards.
CAGCATAAGAGTTTTTTACAACAATGTCAGGAGAGACACAAGTATCCACAAAAAACGTAAATAGTTCACAAGAAACAAGATCCCAGTCATCAGTAGGCAGGACAAAGCTTGCTATCAGAACTAAAATAGAAAGAAATCTGACTGGCCACATGTTAACTTAGTGCAGGTATCACAACCTATTAGTTCATCATCTTCGCCGAAACTAAATCTACGCAAATTCAGGCACTTTGAAGTCAAATTTTCTGCAACTATACAAATCAAAAAACAGAAGTATCTAAACAAATCAAACTCAAAGAGACGTAACTTGAATCAGAAGAATCAGAGCCTAGAACAAATTGTAGGTATTTATATTGTTAGCAATAAGTAAACCCAATCGAAGTTAAATGCTCAGGAGACCATAATCAAGAAATTTTCCTCCAGAAACAAAAGAAACAACCAACCATACATTTATTTCCCATATAATGCTTGACATACATGCGCAAATTCTTCTATTGTTTTCATGAGAAAGATAGTTTGATCAAAGCCAAAACAGAGCATCACAGTGCCGGCAAAACACAAATCCAGCAGCCAAAAATATTATACTAGAACACACGATCCAGAAGTAGGAAAATCCTAGAAAAGTAAAAGTGATAATTGGTAAACCACCTACAGATCCTCAAGCACATGGATCAACCTACAGATCTTCTTCTCTTTTCCTATCAAAGTTACTGACACTAGTAGATCTGGAAGACAATGATCTCATCAAAGCATGATAACAAAATCTATAAATGGAACAACCAAACCAAACTAGAAAAATCAGATCTGAGAAACAAATCAAATAAAATAGATGACTGTCACTGTATGCGTGATATCGAACACTAGATCCACTGGAAGTGAACACTGTTTCACAGAAAAGAAAAAACCTAGATTCAAACAATGTAATTGAGGACGAGTGGTTTACAATGGTACTTTCCCTTGGAGGCATACATGGCTGTAACTGTAGAGAGAGCGGGGACTTGAGAAAATGATACGACTCCGAGCGAGAGAAAGAGAGACAGGGAGAGAAAGAGAGCTTTAAAAAGGTGTAGGGATTTGTTCACCCCCTTTAACGGGAGTGAACATAACCCCCGTTAATTTTCACCAAGGGCGGTGCGTACCCAAGAAACCCACCCACCCTGTTTCTCTCTCTCCCCTTCCCTTGCTCTAGCAACCGTCTCTCGCCGCAGAGAAGGAGGATGCAGCGGCGGTCGGCGCGCGATAGGCGAGAGGTGGAGGAGACGCGGTGAAGAGAGAGAGAGGGAGAGAGAATGAGGAAGAAAATTGACGGGGGTGAACAAAATCGCACTCAATAGAAAGAGAGACGGCGACGGGAAAGGGTTAGTTGGATAAAATCGCATTCAAATTCGGGCACTTTGAAGACTGAAAATAGCAGTACCGATAACAAAAGGTATGCAAACTCTAAAGCGACAAGATCAAATTCAGAAACATAGGAAGAAATTTCTTTCCCATCTACATAATTCTTGAAATGCAAGTGCAAATTCTTCGTTTCATGTTCATGAGAATGCTAATTTGATCAAAGCCAAAACAGAGAATCAGAGCCATCAGACTGCCCGCAGAACAAAACCACACAAGCCCCAAAAATCATCCTAGAACTCTCGATCCAAGAAATCTTAACATGGTAAAAGTCAGTATATAATTTGGTGATCAACCTATAGATGAAGAAAGTCAACATTTACATCAAAGCCGAACTAGACAAGCTACAACAGTAACAAGTAGCCCAAGTAGAAAAACCATATCTGAGAAAAATCAAATAAAACAGAGGACTATCACCGTATCCATGAAATGAAACAGACCCAGTAGAATATAACAGAACACGCCCAGAGAAAGTGGGTGGGCTTTCCATGGTACTTCCCCTCGTCAGCAGACATGATTTCAAAGGGAGAGAAGGAACTGAGGAAAAAGATGACACGACCAAGAGGAGAGAGGGAGAGAGAGAAATACCTTGTTTCAAAATTCACCACGAAAGACATTTTGTGCCCCTTTCTTGACCAACTGGGCTGTCCATGCGGGCGAGAGAGAGAGAGAGAGAGAGATACCTGTAAAGCCGGTAAAGGGAGGGTCATATAGGCTTTCGCGGCTGCAGTTGCAATTTGCAATAGAAAAAAAAAACAAGGCTAGGGTAGGTATGATGTGACGGTGGGTTGGTGGTTTGTGATGATTTTTAGATAGGAAATTTTATTTGAAGTCGGCCTTTTTCGATTTTTTGCTGTCAGTAAAAGTTTACTTTTTTTTTATTTTTTATAAACAATCAACATTTTTTAAAAATATTATTTTTTATTATCATCACACACAACCATAATTACCTCTAAATAATTATTCTTGAAACACATCCTCAAACTCCAACAACTTAACTCGTCAATTAGTATTTGTAACGAAGACAACCTCCATAAAAAGTTAAAGACTACAAAATCAAAAAGAGACTGTGAGCGTGGATTGTCTTTATAAAATTAAAGGCAGCATCGTGATCGCCATCACGATCGCCACCCAAGATTTTGGGCTCAATGGGGGTAGTTATACCCGCAAGTGATAACCCTTTTCATGGCCTTAGGGTTCCCCCGAACCCAACCCTAAGGGCCTGTTCTCTTTATTGTTTTCATTCTGTTTTTCATTTTCAATTTTTCAAAACACTCAAAACGCGTTTATTTATCCATTTTCAAAAACGCATTTTCCAAAACACACAAAAAAAATTACACAAAAAACCCAAAACACTGAAATCACGTTTTGGCTGTTTTCAGCCAAAACCAACCCTTCCATCCAAAACACGGAAAACGGCCAGTGTTTTCACCTGCATCTCTTCCACCTCTCTTCTCTCTCTTCAAGCTCGGTCGCTACCACCATCCATACCACTGTCATCACTGCCATCCACGCCTACCACCGCCATCACCACCCCTGCCCAAATCGCCCAGATCCGCCACTGCCCTCACCTCATCATCACCGACACGACCGTCTTGTTCTTCCTCTTCAAGCCCAAGAACCTGAGAATCGCCGTCGAAGCCGTGACCTTCTCCTCCTCCAACGGCACCAAGAACTTCATCCTCGCGGGGCATATCGACAGCGACCGCACCCAGCACATGTCCACCAAGTTTGATGTGCAGAGGTACCCCCTTCCCCTAGGCAGGGGCGGCAAAGGATGAGGAGATCAGAAAAATATGATGATGATGATGATGGAGATAGAGATGAGGATGGACGTGGGCAGGAGAGTGAGGGTTTTGTGGTTGTTGACGCATCGGGTGGAAAGTCGGGCCAGGTGTCGTGTTGCTATTGAAGTCAGGGGTGGGCGTGGCTTGGTTCTCGCTCTCCATTACTGATTTTCTTCATTAATTTTTAAATATATGTACTATTTATATTTTATACGTTAAGTAATAATTATCTATCCATAAATTTTAATTTTAAATGTCTGTGAATTTTAATTTTAATTGTTACCAGAAAAATAATCCCAACTTTATTGTCATCATCGCTGTAATGAATAATTGTTGTTGTTGCTGTAAAGATCCATCCATCCAGGAAAAAAAAAAAGAAATAAGAGTTTTTAAATATTTAAGTAATTTAAATATTTAAAAAAAGAACTAGGGATTCAAAGTAAATTTAATTTTTTAAATTAAATTTATAATTTACTTTGAATCAAATTTCTTAAATAAAATATCATAAAATTAGATTTTATAAATTTCAAAGTAAACGTGTTTTCCAGTTTTCTGTTTTAAAAAATAATTTTTCAGAATAACAAAAAGAATACGTTTTTAAAAATCTCAAAATAAACACTCAAAACACAAAATTGAAAATGAATTCAAAACTTGAAACTAAATATTGAAACACAAAAAGAACACCACCTAAAATTTTGGAAGGCCATGAAGAGGGTTGTTGCTGGTGAGTGCGTGTATATATATATATATATATATTAAAATATATATATGTATATATATGTGTCTCTTTCACAAGCAAAGTCTTGCCTTGCCCTATAATCCATCACACCACAGTGAGATAAGCCCCTTTTTTAAAAAAAAAAAAAAAAGCCACCATCTGACTGGTAGTGCCTACCTGCAACGCCCATCACCCTAACACACCCCGCGACACCTCTCCAAAACTATAGGAATCAGAGTCCCTTTTTGTGTTTTCATTCCTCAAAAAAAAAAAAAAAAAAAGGTGGTCGTGTTGCATAACTTGCGTTTACTACTTTACTGAAATAAATGCATTCCGAAACTTCATTTTTTTATTATATTTAATCTAAAATTAGACCAAATTTCATTAATTAAATGGGATAAATTTTTCACTTAATCTTCATACTTACACACACTGCGTTCGTGTGAGTGCGAGAGCCCTATGATTTCTTACTCCATCTCTCACCAAAATTCATATTTTATATTGTATAAAAAAAAAAAAGCAAGGGAGAATAACGAAGTGATACATTGAAAGTAAAATGACGTGACACTAATCTACAAAAAATAAAATCATAATATTTTTAGTGATGTTCACATATTAATATATTATATTTTATATTGTATTAATATAAATATGAAATATATTAATACATAAATATTATAATTAAATATTCAAATAATATTTTTATATGCAACACAAATGAAACAACTAAGAGAGAAAATTAAGTCAAGGTCATGATTCGTCAAAAGCAAAATGCGAGCGGGGTCAGTGAGTCTAGCTGAGGGAGTCTATGAATTAGGGAACATATTATATTTATAGATAAATTTAATAAATAATTTTTATAAATGAACCTGATATATATAAATTTACAATAATTTTATTTAAATTTTTAATAATTTTATTAAAAATTAATAATATTTTATAATAGTGGATAGATTTATTATTAATTTTAAATACAATTATTATGAATTTATATAAAACTTTTGAGTATGTCACATCAATTTATAAAAATTATTTATCAAATTTATTTGTGATTATGTGTTTGATATCACAAGGTAAAAAAATAAATAAATTTCAACTTTCAAGGAAAATCAAAATTAACTCCCCCACCCTTAGAATTGATTTTCCTTTATTTTGAGGAAAACATGGCATTTTTATACGAAACAAATTCCAAAGAAACAATTACTAATCAAACACTCAAAATTAAAATTTAATTAAATTTTTTTTCTTTTCCATATTTCCCATTCCAATCATACACACAATATTTTCTCTTATTTTTCAGCATAGGGTATTGGCTGACGTGATAGATGATTTAGATTTAATTTCTAGAGATAAGTAGATTTCGTACATTTTATTTAGTAATTAATTTTATTCTATTATATATTGTGAAATTGTAAACACTCACATTTTTTGGTATAAACTTTTTGAAATTATAGTGGGGCTGTCAAATGTGCATTGAGTATAGACTCGACAGTAAGATAGCTTATTTATTTTATAATTTAGTATTTATATAGTGACTTTTATGTATTATTTGCCAATAACTAAGAAGATGGTTTATATTATTATGCACGTAAAAATAAAAAATAAAAGTTCATTGAGAATTTTCAGTTATAGTTTAGGTTTTTTTTTTTTTTTTTTTGTAGAAAAAATTTTAATAAAATAAGTTATGTTATGTGATAAAATTATTTATAAATCTAATTATATTTAAAGTGGTCACAGGTTTAAATATTATTAATATATTTAATTTTTGTTTTTTAAATAAGATACTGAAGGATATTTTAGAAATTAGAAAGTTCTCCATGCCTTCAAAATTTGGTAACATTAAATGTAATATTTGTTAATATAATAGAATAGATAAATAAATTTATACAACCACATTAAACTTGTGCATCTTTTATTTTGGTAGAGATCTTATAACCAAAAGGGTGTAGGGCCAAAATGGCTACTAAACTTTAAAATAAATCACATAATTTATTAAACTTTAATAAATAAGCACACATTAACTAACTTTCAACTTTCTATTTTGATACAATTAGACAATTGTAATGCCATTAACAATTGATAGTGGGCTAGCTGAACTTCATTTATAAAAGTTTAGCTTGCATTCTTTTTACTATTTTTAAGTTATTTTTAATTTTTGATTTTCTAAAATAATGAAAATATATTCTCTGTTATTAAAAATGTATTTTTAAAAATAAAAAATATAAAAAAAAAACTCAAAATAACAAAAAGTTGTTTTGCATTTTTTCATTCAAAATAAACTCTAAACTTAAAATATATTTATTTATTTATTTATATTTTATTATTGTAATAGAAAAAAATATTATAAAATTCATTAATTTTTAAATGTATATATTTTTTAATAATATAGTAACATTAAATATTTCTAATTTACTAAATAATCAAATTTATTGAATAAAATATTATTAAAAAATTATTTTTAAAATTTCAAAGAGAACGTATTTTTTAATTTTCTGTTTTAAAAAATAATTTTTTAAAATGACAAAAATAACACGTTTTCAATTTCATAAAAATAGACTATCAAAATAGAAAATTCAAAATTCAAAACTAAAAATTAAAAAATAAAAAAAACATAGCCTTAGTGGCTTATTTGATCCATTTTAAAGTTCTATAATAATTTTGTCCTTAGGTCAAATTATAATGGCCAATTAGCCCCCTTACTTATTTCAAAAAGAATATTGATTTATAAAATGTCAAATTAGTCTCTATACTTTGCCTATAATCAAATGGACTACTAAATTCTAAAATGATCCAAATAGACTACTAAATTTTCATAAACTAGGCTAATCCTTACTTTTCTATTTTAGATACTTTAATTAAGAATTCACAAATAATAGGTATTTGAAAAACATAAAGATAATAAACTAATATGCCCGCTAATAACCACATGATCCAATCAATCTTTGTAAATAAAATCTCACGAGTTTCATCCAATATTACTAAGTCAATCAAGAAATTTATTTAATATTAAAATAAAAAATACATAAATTCACACAAAAATTGATTCAAGTGTCTGATGACTAAAAGGGAATCTTTTTGTTCCTTTCAAAAATCTTCTTCCTAGTTTCTGATTGTCATGAATATTCACTTTTGATCCTCATTGTTCTTGTGAAAAAAAAGAACAAAAATAAATTAAATGCAAATTTTCGTGTGCATTTGATATGTGCGATGACATGGCACACGCTCCCGAATTCTTCCACGTGGAGTAATAGTGTTGGGCGGGGTGGAACGTCGTAGGAGAACGCAATTGACTTTATATATATATATATATATATATATATATATTCTGCTTATTTTTTAACCCAGCAAAACCAATCGGCTAATAATCAAAATACAATCCAACCTAAGCTCTCCACCTAGCAACATTTCTATAAATAAAATACTACAATTTTTTTGAATTTTAGAAATAACTTTTTTTGAAAAAAAGGCTAAATGTTAAATTTATAAGAATTATCTTCTGATTCATAAGATAATTAAAGAAAATATATCATTAGGTAAATCAGTAACAATTATCTAATATCTTACAAAATAATTGAGATAAATATTTTATCAAATATGATAATATTTATTTGATAAAATAATCAAATCAAATATTAAATATATTGATATTAATTTGATGAGATGATCAAAAAATTTAATAAAATAATAGATTACTTAAAAATTTAATTTGATTTAGATGATGTAGATAACTCTTAAAGAGTTTTCATTAAAAATTACTTCTACTATTATAAATAGGGATTTGGTCAATTCTCTGCTCAACATAAAAAAAAATAATTTATAATTATATTTTTACATCTGTAATTAAAGTTGGTGTAAAAAGGAAGAGATCAAAATCTAAATATTTCGTCATCAATTGATAATCATTTTACATTTTAAAATTCTAATGGATCGAGATAGCAGTACGTGAATTAGATGAGATTTTTATGATTCATGGCCATAATATTTAATTATTTGTTATTATTTGTATAAGTAATATTATTACTTAGAAAATTGTCAACTAAACTTTAAAATGAGTTAAATAAGTCATTCAACTTTCATGAATAGGGTCATGTTAGTTAAACGTTAATTGCATCTAACAGTGTTAAAATAAAAAGTTAATAATTGACTAGTCTAATCACACCTATGAATTCTCGTTATTTCGTGTATATATATATATATATATAAAAATTATACGATTGTAATTCGTTATCAAAACAGAGGGAATAAATAAATTAATTTTCTTTCTTCTAATGTTGCACGACTAGCAAAGGTTCAAGTGAGACAGAGAAAATAGAGTGAAAGTGAGAGTAAAATACTAACAAAATGTGTGTGTGTTTTTTTTTTTTTTGCACCACCTTTTTAAGGGTTGTGAGTTCTTTATATATTGAATTCTCGCAATAATGTTTTTGCATGCTGAGATGTTGTTGATTTTTATTTTATTTTATCTATTTTTAAATGAATGTGAAGCTTATTTAGTGGGTTTCCAAATTATTATACCACCACCCATTGTAAATACATACTCACTAATAGCTTTAGTTTCATCGCAATTTAAAATCTAGTTTGAGTCACTAAATTCTTCTAAAACACTAGGATATCCACAAAAATAAATTTCATAATTCATTGTTCCTTTTAAGTATTTAAATACTTTTTCTAATGCAAACTAGTGATTAGTACTAGGATTCCTAGTATAACTATATAATTTCTTCATAGCATATGTTGTATCTGGCCTATATCAATTTGACAAATATTTTAAAGAACCAATTATTTGTGAATACCTATGTTGAGAAATAGCATCACCAACATTTTTATGCAAATAAAATTTGAATTATGAGGAACTGAAAGAGGCTTTACATCATAATAGTTGAAAATTTTTAATAAGGTTTCAACATAATGAGATTGTATCAGTATTATGACATTTTCAGTTTTCAAAAATTTAATTCCTAAAATTACATAAGCTTGATCCAAGTGTTTCATGTCAAAATTATTAGACAAAAACAATTCCGCTTAATAGCATCAATATTAGTCCCAAAGATAAGAATATCATCTACATATCACGAAAGAACATATAGTTATCATCAAACTTTTTAATATTAACACATTTATCTACATCATTAATAGAAAACCCATTAGAAATAACATTATCAAATTTTCCATATCATTGTTTGGATGCTTATTTTAATCCGTAAAGAGATTTTATAACCTTATATACTTTATCTTTTTTGCTAGAAATTATAATTGATCCATATAAATTTTTTCATGTTTTACAACCAGGGGTTAATCAGTTAAAATCCATATATTGTTACTCATTAAAAAAATTTATTTCACTATCTATTATTTTATTTTTTTTTAAAAAAAAGAAGGATCTACTGATTTTTATAACATCATTATAAGTAATTAGATCATTTTCTAGTAAAAAGAATTCAAAATCAGAACCAATTTTTTTTCCAATTTTTCTTCTTTTGCTCCTTCTCAAATTAGAATCGTCTTCTTTATTAGATTTAAAATTTGAGATTTCATTTATAGAAGAACTAGAATAAGGCCCGTTGAAGTATTTATTTTTTTCTTTAAAGGAGAAATATTATCATAAAAAATAGCACCACGAGTTGGGTTAGGCCATGGATTGGCATAAGCCTCGTATAATGCCATGGGACATGATGAAATTGAACTAATGGCATGGCTTGGCATAAGCCTCGCATAACTGAAAGTCACTCCCAATTCGCAGTCAATCCGGTAAACCAAAATTTGATGTAAGAGTTGGGTTAGGCCATACGTTAAAGTGGTTTAAGTTTAAGCGTAATTTACACTCGTACCATATTGTTCGATTTTATAAAATTAAATTCAAAAACTCACTTGAAATTATTAAGTAAAATAAAATTAATTAAATTCAATAAAAATTAAGTTAATTCGGTTCAAATCTTGACGTTATCTAAGCCCTCAACAATTACAGGAAAACCTTTTCCCAAATAGCTCGTTGGTTTGCTTTTCACTTAGCAGCAAGTTTTGAGAGATATTAAGGACATACAAAAGACCAGTTATTCTCATGATTGGGCTGCACTTGCAAAGAGGGAGAGGCGATGGGCGTTGCCGGTCAGGCCCAAGGCTGAAGCAGACTGCGAAGAAGATGAAGACGAAGACGATGGTTGTTCTTCTGTTGAACTGGTTGGATGGGCCAATACAGTACCGGCCTTGCTTTCTGTGCTCTCCTGCTTGGATAATGAAGTTGGCTCAATCCATGTCAAAGCCCAAGTTTTTTTTTCTCTTCTCTGAGTGCATCACTAATATAACATCAAATTTAACACCATTTCGGTATCAAAAATATTCGTACATCAAAATTTTCAACACCAAACTATTTTTCACTCCAATGTGCTTAACATCGAATTGGCGCAAAAAGCAGCTTCAAACAATATCATATGAATAATTATTTAACTAATATTAATTAATGTCTTTAATAAAAAATATTATTATTAAATATATTTAGTCACATTTTATAAAAAAATTAATAATTACTCTCATATGTTTTTAAAAAATTTTTATAAAATGTGTTATTCCAACTAATTTTCCAATTATTTTTTTAATTAATTTTGTTCATCTAATTTTTATCAAACTAATTATTTATCCATCTTATTTTTTTAACTAATATTTTTAATCAAACTAACTATTTATCCTATAATTTTTTTTTCACTTAATATTTCAACTAAGTATCTCACCTTCTTTTATCCTCATAATTTGTTTTTCATGAAACAAGATGATACAATTTTTAAATCCATGAACAAAAAAATCAGCAAATTACTAGCATGTTTAAAGAAAGCTAAGCACATATGCAAGAAACTCAATCTCTAATGTAAAGGAATTATAAAATTTAACTGCTATGAGCTTAAAATGAGGCAAAAAAAAAAAAAAATAGAGTTGCGAGAATAACGTGAAGAGAATAAAATTTTATAGAGGGATGCAAATTCTGTAACACTCGAGAAAAATTTGAGGATAAAAATATTTGATAAAGGGCATAATTGAAATTTTGGAAAAAATAAGACTATAGGGCACACTAACACAGCTTTGGACAACCGAATTAATCAAAGGGAGTATCTCGGACCCTAGATATCCAAGAAAAATGATATAGTATCGACGAGCAATTAAAATTATGATTTTTTGTGATAAAAGAAAGAAGATCGGGAACAGTTTTCGGTACAACAAAAATACAACTGTCAATTAGGTCGTATTACCGAATTGCTGTAAACGACATCCAAAAGTCAACGGAGAGTGTCAGGGAATAGTATTCGATGTATAGAACAACCCTTAAGTGGTTTTAGGTTGAATCGAGTAGATTTAAGGTCAAATAAATCAGTCGGGCCTAAGTGTAATTTTCTAAAAATATCCGAGGGAGGTCAAAACAGTAAATTTTTTAAAGTTTCAAGGGAGAAATGAGAAGTACTAATCTTGGGGGTCTTAGTGATAGTGTTGGGAAGATCAGGGGCTTAAGGATAAGGGCCAAAATGTAAAAGAAAGTTCAAGAGGGGCCAAATTACAATTTTCAAAAATCTGCCAAAGCATGGCAGATCTGGCCGAGATTTTGGCCTGAAATTCTGGCGATTTGGGCAGCCTAGGGTTGTCAGGGAGTGGCCTAGGGTGGTCTAGGGGACGTGGGGAAGAAGCCTTGGCTGGAAATCGGCCACGTGGGGGTCGGATTTGGCTATAAATAGCCAAGGGTTTCGGTCGAAAATGAAGCATCAAATTGCTCGATTTTGAGGGCAAATCGAGGGAAGGAAATAAGGGAATTTTGATCCTTAAGGGAAGAGGATCATTTCTGGAGATTTTGAGAATTTTTGGAGCGGTATAGGGGTGTTTTTACATTTGGCCGTGTATATATATATATCGAGTGAAGATGAAATTGGGTTGTGGAGTAATCGATTGAGCGATCTAATAAGGGGCTTTTGTTAGCAAGGCGATGGGTAACTGATCTGGAAAGTTTTGTGTCAATCGGAGTTCGAATCGAAGGTCAATTTGGCTCGCCGAAAAATGCAAAGCTTCGCCGAAGCCAGACTGTAAATCGCCAAATCGAGCTGTTTCCGATGAGTTTTTTGGCCATGTGAGGGTGCCATTGTGATCGAATTGAGGAGGGATTCAAGGTGGTGTCGTCAGATCAGCCATCGGAGCAGGTCGCCGGTCACCGTCGCCGGAGAAGATGATCGGAGGTATTTTTCTGTGTTTTTTTAAATACTGAAAATATAGAAAATTCGATAAAAAATAGAATTAAAGGAATTAAAATTCTAGAAAAATATCCAGAAGTTCAAGGAAAAAGAATAGTTTATTTTGATGAATTTTTATCTTGGAAATTTCTTAAGGAAATAATTATTTTTGATTTTTGAAAGGAAATGTGAATAGAAAATAAATATGAGAAATTTTTATAAAATTCTGAAAAAATTCCATAAGGATAAGGAATTTATTTTATGAGTTTTGGTGATTTTTCTTGAAGTATATTCGAAGGAAATCAATGAGAAATAAATTTTCTCAAGGAAATGTAATTATGGAAATTTGAGAAAATAGGAGAAAATTATGGAAAATTTTCAGAAAATTCCATAGGCTTATAAATATTTTTTTATGAACTTTTGTGGAGAAAAATTTAGAAAAATGTTTGAATAGGTATTTATTTGGAATTATCGAGAGAAAAATAGGATGAAATTAGAGAAAAAATATGAGAAAATAGATATTTATTTTCCTTTGAATGCATATGATGTCTAAGGTATCATTAAAGCTCGAGGTTGAACTAGAGAGCGCTTGACACGAGAATCGAGGTCAATCGGGCACACATTTCGAGAAATCTTGAATTTAGCCTAAGGTGAGTGGTTCTACCCGAAAAGATTTCAAATAACATGTGAATGGTTTACTGTAAGTGTTCATCCCTATGGCTTGGGTTTTTGTGATGGATTGTCCAAATGATTATTTACACGTGCATTAAATGTTGATTTTAAGTGACGCATGTTATGATTTTAAGTGATGCATGTTATGATTTTCGACATTGGCTTGTTTTGTGTCGTCCATGTGGGACATGGGTTGGTAATCTGTGACGTAGCCTAGAGTGACAGTACTCGGGATGCGTACCTAGGATTAATGCTAGGTGACTCACTTAGGACGAGGCTGAGACGGACTTCACCCTACGGGACCTAAGTGGCGGGACTGAGAGTGGACACCACCCCGGTTGTTGGCTCAAGTGGCGGGGCTGCGAGTGGACACCACCCCAGGTTCCTTTGAGCAATAGCATTAATGCCGAGGTGACGTCGATTCCAAGGATAGTGCTGATATGACACTCTTGGGGCTAAGGTTGCGTTGGGTTTTGGAATGCTTTTGAGTCGGAGCGTAAAGCCTAACAATGACAATGGGGTGATTCTCGGGTTCATATGTCGAGGTTGTCCCTCTTAAACAGGATCGGTTTGCCAATGGGTCGATGTGGTCGTGTCGCATTTAGAGAGATTGCATTTTCCCCGGTTAGGGCTAAATGCTATGTGGGATTCTCTTAGGCTGGTGCATGTTGGGATTTATCGATTTTGGAACATGATTTTGCATATATTCATGAAAATATTTTTGAACTCTCACTTAGATGATTCAGCATCTAATTTGGACTATGTCCCTGGAATATTCAAACGTTCCAGGTGAAAGCAGTGACGCCAAGGGAAAGAATGTCATCAAGATGTAGCTGTTATGTTTAGTCATCATAGAGTTTTGTCTATGATTACGATGTTCAAAAATTATGTAATATTTTGATATTTTCATGTGAAACATCGATTTGGTTAATGTAAATGGAATTATCAGTTGTATATATTTGAGGTTTCGGTCTTGCTTCTGCTGATGTGATTGATAATGCCTGTCTTAGTCTATTATTAAACTTTAATATACTGAGAAGGTATGATCGGAATTGTCGGGAAATGGTTATGATGAGAGTATGAATATCAAGAGATTTATGTTGTGTTTGATTTTGGAAAAAAAAAAAAATTCCCGAAATCTCGAGTTAACGCATGCTTGGAAAAAAGTGGGGCGTTACAAATTCTATAAAAGATCTAATGCTACGTGATACTCTTTCGAAGTGAACAAATAATCATTTATGAAAAAATAGTGTGTGAGCAACAATTTCAAAGAATAAGTGAACCATTAAATTGCCCCCACGGGCATAACCCAGCAATTGAGATAGTACATGCATTAGTCTCAAAGAGTTCTGGACTTTAGCAGCTATATAGCCAGTTAGGGATTCCGTGTTCGAATCTCGTTGCTGAGTTTCGTGATTAACCTTTCTTACAAAAATATTGGAGTTGAGCTGCGAGGGCACTTAAAGTCAGGGACTTTACCTTTTGGTCTCAAAGTGAATCATCAAATTCATTTATTCAGTATTTTAGTGGATATTGAGAAATTAGAGGTGATCTTTTGAATTTTTTAATGATAATTTAGAATTAATTTATCAAAAAATTTATTTTTAAGTCAACTTCTTTCTAACTTTTTTTTCCTATTTTTATCATATATTTTTTAATTTAAATTAATGAGAATGTTATTACTTTTTATTATATTATTGAGTTTTTACATTAAGAATATTATCTTTCTATCAAGTAATTATTGAAATAATAATTTTTAATATACATAAGCAAAATTAGTTCATTTTATATTAATATGGTATTTATAATATATATTAAAAATTTTAAAATATATTCAATGTTATACTCATTTTATAGATTTCAATAAAATATTTTCAACGGTATATATTCTTTATAACAATTTAATTTATATTTATAATTATTAATCAAAATATATAAATATAATAAAAGTAATAAAAGATGTAAGGGGAAGAATTTGTTTTAAAATTATATCACAAAGGATAAAATTAAAATAAAAATAAAAATAAATAAATTTTGTGTTCATAAATAATATATAACATCATTCGAGCTTATTTTGACACCAAATTGGTTACCAATTTAGATGCTCTCACTTCTGCTCATCATTTCTTTTTCTCAGTACTTTTGCTCATAATTTGTGAGAGAGTGTAGAAGGGCAACCACTATCTAGTTTACGATTTGGTCATATTTCTTTACATAATCTTTAAATTTGAGATTTTTTTTCACAATATTCGATAAATTTTATTTTTATAAAAAAAAAGTGCAATATTTTAATGCTAAGTCAATTACGAGAATAATGTAATAATAATTAATAATATATCTCATTTATTTATTGGAATTATACTTTTATATAAGTGGTCAAGATGGTCGGTTAAGATAGGATTTATTAAATGGGCAAGAGGGCCACTTGATGGACCACCGCTTGCGACTTGAAGGTAGGCCAACCTCCTGTTGGGTCTCTTTTGTTTTGGGGTCCACTTTCAAGTCGTCTTGTCCCATTCTTTCTAGACTTTATATTAGTATCTATCACCAATTTGTTTGAATGTTGAATTTATTAGTGCTAAAAATAGGATTTTAGTTCACATAATAACTTCTTTTAATAAAATATATTCAAAAGTTTATTATTAAAATTTTGACAAAACTAAAAAAGAAAAGAACACCAAAATGCTTATTTGCTTAAATAATAGAATAGATATATATATATATTATATATAATGAAAGCAAAATCACATTGATGAATATCAATTACCAATTTATGTTCACCCGACTTAATTCATACTATTATTTCGTCGTAAAAATAATAAACAGTATAGAGAGAATGATCATATCATTTATGATCAAACACAATGCTAAAGAGTTAATTATTAAGAAACAAAATAATACAATACTTGAAAAAAGAAAGTCATCCGAATGTTCTTAAATAGATTGAAAAAAAAAGTTAAGAATTTAAAGAATATCGGATTCTAAACAGTGCAAATAAGACATTAAGCTCAGATAATTTATAATCAAAGTCAAAAGTGTACAACTCCCCTGTGACTGACGAACGCCAGCACCTTACATTATGCAAATCTAATTAATATCTGAGTTTGATCATCCCCATAAGATATATAATAGATCCACGGTCGGGTTTGTCTTTTTGCATCTGCATCAGCTAGCTAGATGCGACCTTCCTTCAACATCACGTGTGCAGGTCCTTCACCTGTTTGGCAACCGAGAAAGATGATGAGCATTCCACTTTCCCACTCATCAATCAGGAAAATGTCACTCCTTGCGTCACCTTTGGCACAGCTCAATTGACCTAAAGCTTGCCGAGCCAAGGTCCTTGTATGGCCCCACACCCACCCCATTTTCTTCTTCCTCCATGTACGCATTATGGCCTCTCTTCTTCATTCTAAGCCTGTAAACAACAAACCCTACAATTACCAAAACTGACAAGACGGCCACGCATAAGAATCCAATCCCAACCCCATATCCGACGCCCACTTCCTTCTTCCCTGCACCTTCCCGCACCTTAAAATACCCCACCTTGGTCTCATCCCCAACAGCCACCAATGTCTGTATGGGGTAGGATAGGGTGTAGCAGAACCCAGATGAGTTAGTGTACACCACGCCCCAGCATGTACAGTTGTTTTCACAGGCTTCCTCACATTGGGCCTGGGAGCCCATTTTCTCAAAGCTCATTAAATCTTTGTATGGTAACTCCAAGCCTTTTCTTCTTACAACCCGATACTTGGAATTGTTACTTTGGCCGCAGAAATCGCCGGAGTTATTCTCCGGCGAAGAGCAATGGCCGGAATTGTAGTCGGTCCGGTTGTCTATACAAGAACAGCCTTTACCCGGTTGGCAGAGGCTGTACGACCCGCAAGCACTAGGGAGGTCACACTGGTCCGAATCGGGTATTGCCTGGTAGTCCAAGACCCAACTTGACCCGGTCCAGAAATACCCCCTTAGGTTCCCGTCCGGTTCGAGCCGGACACGTCGGGCCCCCGATCCTCTCTGTTGAAAGCTGCTGAAGGATTGGACATCAACGGGGATCGACCTGTTTTGGTACATACCCAGAAACCCGTCCGGGCTGAGAACGAGGTAAATGGGTCCTTGGCCTTCGATTACGTCTGCTTTGGCCTCTAAAGCTCTGTGCTTCCAGTAAATCTGACCCGAGCCCGAGGCTTGATTGAAATTGGCGTATAACCCGATAAAATCGGATCCTAACCGCATGCAATAGAGTCCGTTCGAAGAAACCAGAGACATGGTACTGGTGAAATTTTGGTTCTCCACGAGGGTATCTGAGGGAAAATAAAAACTTTGCCACAGTATATATATAAAATCAGCAGATTCAGTGAGTGGACATCCCGTTGGCTGAAACCATTTTTGCAAGTTGCAGTTCAATGTCAAACCCCAAACCTACTTTCTTTAAAGGACCAAAAAGTGATGCATCCATATTTAATGTTCAATTCCTCGATATTTGCCTTTTATGAGACATATACGTATATGTATGTATAATACTTTTTGTGAATTTCTATGTACAGTAGATGTAAAGTTCCAGTTAATAAGAAAGATCAAAAGCGTAAAATTTGTCGGATATATCATGCAACAATATAGAAATAGAAAGAGATATGTCTACTTTTGCATGGTATTATCTGGACCCGTACATATATGGTTTAGTCTCAAACTGAGTTAAAAGAAATTCAACTTAGGTGCCTGTTTCTTCCACATGCCGTAATTAAACCATTTGGTTGAAGTGAAGGTCTTGGGTTTGATTTATCTTCCATTAATAATGGGAACTACTGTTAGAGCTATTAGAGCCTAAATTTTCTAACCCAATGGCCTTCAGGTAGGGTGGAAATTGACAATGTGAAAGTTGCTGTATTTCTGGAAATGTTAGTTGAAGTTAGGCTATGTCAGCCTAGTTATCAATTACCAGATTAATCATTTAATAGGCATCTATGTATGTAGGGACAACTGGGGCTGTCCAACAGCTCCAAGCCTAAGTCAAAACAAATTAACAGGCTCTCACCCTAGTCAAGTCAACCATTGGATGACATAAATGTTTATCTGATTATCTAGAAGAAACAGTATTTTGTAAAAAATAAAATTATTTAAAAGTGATCTTATATGATGACTCATATTTCATGTCCCGTGTAAAGTTTTTTGGTATGATTATTTTTAATTATTTTTTATATATCAAAACAATTAATGATAATTTCTACGATTAATTATAACACTGTAAATCCTTTATCTTTAAATGAATGTATCAAAGATCACATCATTTAGGCAATATTTTTATTAAAAATTTAGTATTTATTTGATTTTTTTGGCTGAATTTGTTAAGGGATAAATGTTAAGCAAGAGTAGGACTCTTTACATGATGACATACGAATTAAATTTGTAAAGTTTTTTACAAGATTCAGAGCATGTCTCGAACTAATTTGGCCTAGAAACTCTAGCACACTCGAAATAGAAATAACTACTTTAGAACTTTAGAGGGAAGATATATATCAATCTAATACTTAATAAGTTAGTAAATAATCCTAGAGATGCCTTGTAAGTCCGTGAGAGTAATGTAGAATATCATATATTTAGCTTGTCTCTCGAAATTTTTTTATACCTTTTATCTTTATGGGATGAGTTTCATGAGAAGAATTACAAGAAAAATTAATTGGTTTTGACTATATCACCAATGATTAGTTGATTTCTCCTACTCTCATGAGCTCAGAAATGATTTGGATTGAAGTTGTCAGATAACTGTGATATATACTATCTTGAAATAGTAAAACTATGATGTATACTATCTTGAAATAGTAAAAACTAGAATACGTGACATCAAAAAGACTTAAAATTGTCTATCATATTTTTTTTTAATATTAAGCTTGAATTTATTTAATTTTTAGATTATAAGTATTGTTTTTTGTCTATAGTTATTATATGAAAATTGTCTTTAAACAGAGGCTTAACAAATAAGTGTTTAAAGGTTTTCTTTCACTTAACTATACATTGTGAAGATTATTTATATATTATGGCCTAAAAGATATTTGAGTACTCATGTTTTGTCTAGATTTGGTTTTTTTGGTTTGCTCATCTATGAGTAATTCAAAATTTGATCTACTTGAAATTGAAATTTTTAGTTATAATTAAACATTCAAAATCAACTCATATATTAATCAAGTGCTTTAACTTTTAACATAATTTTAATTAGTGACATAACACTTAATTTTATCTTACATGAATTTTTATCATCACACTATGTTTATCTTTGCTAAAGAAAAAAGAAAGCTGACTTTGGTATGGGAGGAAAATTAATGAGAAAATATGGAGCACTCAGGTAAAGATTTGACCAACGAAGGATTGTAAGGGTTGATGGGTCATTCCATCAAATGTCTATTCCACCATTAAAGACAGTGGTAAGAAGCATGAGTTTTGATATACATCATGAGTTTTTTTTTTTTTTAATGAAACGAAACATATTATTAGTGTTAGAAGCAAATAACATACTACAGCTCTCAAAACGTCAATACTAAGTGACTTATGTGTTAAAAACCCTTGAATTAGGAAGCATAAAACAAGTGTCCAACAACCATACATATATATATATATATAAATATTTTGAGAAGAAGACAAATTGGATCATCCAAAAGCTCACAATTTATAAATTGGAGCACATCACTTTCCTTCTAGATGGGTTTCTTATTATAATGTTTATGGAAGACAATATCTTCTGCACGTAATCTTGAAAGCTCAAGGGGATCCAAATCCTTGGGGGCATGTTTGGAACATGGATTTTAATAAGGCCCCGGACCAAACCATATATATTATTCTTGTCGTCGGAATATTAGCTCAGTTTTGGCATGCATTCGTTTTGACTACGTACTCTCCCCGGCAATTGACAAATCTATGGAAAAGCATAATAATCTGATACATTATGTATATAATATATAAATAAAAAAAAATTGGGATAAGTGCTAACTTTTAAGAGATTTTTTGTTTTTAATAATAAAAGATAAAAGTATGAAACAAGTCATTTTGATAGATGTTTTTTAATGTGGTCAAATAATACTTTAATTTTTGTTAATTTTAGTTCTATTCTCAATCAAAATAACCTTACACGATCACAAATTAAGACAAATTTGATCTCAATTCTTAAAATATAGTGATTTATGTGTTCTTTTTTTAATATACAGTAATTAATTTAGTTCTAATACTAAATATAATAATTTATTTGACATTTCATGATAAAACACTTGTAACCCAAGAGATTTAAATTGTAGTGAGAGATGTGGTTCCACAGAAGAGTAACATAATAACAAAAATGGAATCAAGTTTACACATTGATCATGACCATAATCAAAAGTATGAGAATGATCCAAAATTAGAAATGAAAAAACATGAGAATTATCTAGAACAAAATTAGTATTAGAAACTTAAAAATTACGAGAATGATAGGGAGAAAACTTAACATCAAAAGCATAAAATGTGTGAAACTAGATTAAAAAATTAAAAACACAAAAGTACGAGAATGACTAAGATAACCCATAATCAAAAACAATAGATACATAAGAATGATCTAAAATAATGAAGACTAGTTAAGATGCTTAAGGGTCACTTGCAAAGCAAGAATTTGCCCTGAACACACAAATTAAAACAAAGACTCACTATCATGTCTAAGGGTCATTTGTGACTCACCATGGATACACACAAATAATCAATGACAACCCACTGAAAAGGAATATAGTAAAGAGTCATTTGACAAAATGAAGTCCTCTCAAAAAATTGGGGAATAAACCCTGACTTGAGAAGGAAGAGACACAAGAGAGTAAAGGAG
The DNA here is from genome assembly GCA_036245055.1 of Diospyros kaki. Taxonomy (NCBI): domain Eukaryota; kingdom Viridiplantae; phylum Streptophyta; class Magnoliopsida; order Ericales; family Ebenaceae; genus Diospyros; species Diospyros kaki. The sequence goes on along the minus strand of BSEG01000006.1, from coordinate 4,815,149 downwards.
CCCTAAAAGCCTACTCAACTAGGTTAGAAAAATCTCCATTTTGAAAATTGGACAAGAGCTCCAAATTGGAACCATCGTATTAACTTTATAGCCCTATATGGTAATTAAAGTTCTCAACAACTAATAATGGTGCTCTTCATGGAAAAACTCAGAAAACAAAGAGACAGTGGAATCAATAAAATAAAATGTCTAATAAAAAAATCACAATTGTTAAATGAAAGTCTTGTGTGGAAAGATATACTAGACAAGAAATGTTAACAAAAAGAGTAGAAGGCCTCTCATAAAATTTTCTTAAAAAGGGCAAGCCATAACATAGTCTTTGAGAAACTCAAATAAAAGAATAGAAAGCAATTGATGTGACATGAGAAAAGTCCCACTACAAAAGCAAAACACCCAAATGCAACCTATAACAGTCAACTAGAGACAGTAAGAGATCCCAATCAGACTCAATCTCCTAGAGACTATAAGAGGTCCCGATTAGATTCTAGTTTTTCAAAGACAGTAAGAAGTTTCAAGAAGACTCTAGTCTTTCAGAGACTGTAAGAGGTCTCAGTTAAACTCTAATCTTTTTGAGACTGTAGATCTTAGAATACTAGAAATGCTTATCATAAACTTTCACGCTCTTCTATAAATAGATTAACCCTCATTCTAAAAAAGATATATCACTAATAATGATTCAAAAATTCTATAACTTCTTTAAACATTCTCAAAAATCTGATTTAAACATCGTAGTATTTGAGCAAGGACTACACTATGCCCTCCAATTGTGTTCTCTGTTGTAGGACTCAAAACGATTTGATTAAAAATTTCCCAATTACTAATCTATTGTTATGTCACAACCAAAACACCTCTAATTATTCTTCAATGGGAAGGCTGATGTGTAAAGCAAAGTTGAATGAGATCATTTCTCTTTCATGGCAAAAGAAGATCGAAACCCAACATATATATGAAACTTTTGCATGCCCTTTTCGGTCACCAAGATTAGCCAACATCTCCTTGGAATATTTCGGCTAATAAAGATGAAATATAGAGAATCCAGTTTCATTCATTAGGAAAGACAAATTTATTGTAATAATTTATAACTATTAAAATATATATCACTAACATGTAAAAAGGGGCATTCGTCACTTTCTTCACATGAGAATGAGAAATGAGATAAACAAAACTCTAAAGGTTGGCCGTATGATAAAAAAAACTAGGATGACAGTCTCTATTATTAGAGTTTAAACCTCCTTAATTTAAAATAAATTCACATACAAATTTTGTATTTATCATAACATATACTATAAAATATTTCTGTCCCTAAAAATAGTGTGACATAGCCACATGATCATCGAGAGATGGTGGGGATAGGAGGAAGAAGATGGCGATGGGGATGGTTCATCCAATAATGCAGCGAGGAACATGATAGGCTTATATATATAGAAAATATTATTAGAATTACATTGATTAATATTTTTGTAATTATAGTGCTTTTGTACGGGTGAGTTTACTAAGTTTCTATTATATATGTACAACTTGATATTCAAAATTATAAGTGCCTTCTCTGAAAGTCTTTCTGCGGACAAACCCCCTTTGCTTCTGATCAGTTTCCTCACTGCATGCCCCTCTCCCTCTCTCTCCCTCTCTCTCTCTCTCTCTCTCTGAGCCATGAAGCAAATATCCCAAGTGATTCTGATCAGCTTCCTTATTGCTTTGCTTCTCTTTTCGAATTCAATAGCATCTGCAAGTCTCCTGCCGTTTAGTCAAAGTTCATGCAGCTGGATACACCCAAGAAGAAGATGATGATAATCTCTTTAATGTACAAATATGTTCGCTTCGCTTTCCCCCGTTATTTTAATTCTCAGTAATAAGACAATCTTAGTCCTTCTCTCGTTCCCACTGACATGTATAAATATGTATACTTAAGTATATTGTACTGTTTTTGGGCATGGAGCTACTGGGGCTAGAGGAATGCGACACGCAGGTTGCACGAAGAGGAGGATGGTTGCAGAGGCTCACTTGGATTACCCATACACTCAATCCCATATACCTGAAGGGCTTCTCTGCCCTTTATAGAGTCCCGAATATCAGTTGAGTATCAGTTGTTTGATTTGGGCAGTGTCATTGCTCTCTCTGTGTTTAATATCGAGTCGAGTATCAGTTGTATGATTTGGGTCATTGTCATATCGGGTATAAATATATCATGTCAAAATTTGGTGTGGAAGGCTGTTATATCCCACATTAGTAATTTATTGAGAATGTATTGAATGTACTATCTATTTAGTCACACAAACTCAAAAGTCGCCCTCCATCTGATACACTTTTATTAGAACCTGTAATATTACGGTTCTATCCAAACCATCCCAAAACTACTATAACAAGGGTACAGGCCTTTTGAAGACTGGCTGGTCAAACTCAAATACGAAATGTTTAGCCTGGTGAAATTAACGGGAATCAGGGAATGAGAATCTGTCACCTAGTAGTGCCATGCAGGGCTTACATAAGAGACTTTAAATAGATCAAGTCAGGTCAGGTCGTGCCATGATATTTGAACCTCATACCGACTGTCATCCCTACTTGGTTCATAAATCCAAGAGTCGTCTTTCCTTCATGATTAAGTTAAAAACAAACTAAAAAGGGGCATACTTTGCAAGAAAAACTCAGAAGGGGCATAACCAGACCTATTTTCTGAAACCCCGTGATGTATTGGTCAACCATAGATAGAATCAACAAACAAGAGCTTGCATATTCACCTATTAGAAAAAGAAAAAAAAATCTGGTGGGTTTACTCTTCCACTTCCTTATACACGAGCATACATCATTCAGAAAACAGAGCTATTACTGCGATTCTACTAAGCATTTCGTCTTGCTTATTGCTATGAACATGCTTTTCAAATAACATTTACATTATGCATTGTTGAGGCAGATCTAGAGGTATAATACAAGACCAAACAGACAAGTCACCAGGAAAACAAACCGAGACTCCAATACTGTAATGTTTACAACCAGAGTCCCCATGACATTAAATCTCACTACAGTATAATGAATGAAATCTACCCACCAAACACAAGAAGATAATACGCATAATCTGGAATGATTTGCACAAGAAAAGCTATCGAGAAACTGAAAATATTGCACCAAAGAACTCACCCCCAGGCGCCTGTCAAAACAAAATCCCTAGCAAGAAAATTACGGCTGAAGGGTGAACCTACTGCATTGTTATCCTCTCCTTCGTTCAAGACGCCTTCTCTCTTTCAAAATCATTGAGGTTGAGTTCTTGGCTAAGTGCATGCAGCAAGTACGCATCAAATAGAAAATTTCATAAATAAACCACCAATAACCAGATTACAAGCAATCAGCAGCTTGCTTGCAATCTCATTAGAAAGCAAACATAACATAGGAAGCAGCTCTTACAATAGATTTGAGGGCTTGGATCTTGCATCAAATTTAAATGAAAATAATTGCTTATCACATCCATTTCCACTCATGGGAAATATAATATAACACACCAGGGGCAAAGTTTTTCATCAAATTTATTTCTGCAAGGAACTTGCAACAGGAACACCTCCCCAAATTTCCATTCATGGAAAGGCACAAGGAATCCTTTTCAAGTGAACAGCATATGAATGGTGATTACAGTAAAGAACATCAAAGAAAAAAAAAAAAGTCATCAAGTAAATTAATAAAACCAGAACAAGCAAGGCCAATCAAGCATTATTGATGCCAGGGAGCAGGTAACAGAATAGCTCGTGCTGAAGAAACAAGGCAGTTGAAATACGAATGCACAACAAAGAAAGAAGAAAGTGGATACCATTTCTCCCAACAAAAACAAAGCCCACCAATGGTATAGAAACAAAAAGCATATTGGGCATTTTGATGATTTAGTAAGCATGCCTTCTGCAGATTGTGTAGCTTAAGAAACCTGCAGAGGTTACTTTTGCAAAGCTGCTAGCAACAGATTCGGGAGTCAAGAGTCAAAATGTTGCTTTAGCTAGTCAAAACGAGCAATGATGGACAACAGATCAACCAAATTAGACAAAGAAAATGGTTTGTAAACCATATGGCATTTCTTTGTATGATTTAACGTTAAAACTAAGAAAAATGAAAATTTGACAAACTAATAACCAGCTGTAGGCACCATTATAGCCACGGATGATTTGACGCCAGATGATGATGAGGCATATACAAGCTATGAATGGTAAACCTGTATATGCTCTATCTGTTTCTTTACCACATAAGCGGGCATTGTGACAGTGCTCCTTTTCAACTTAAAATATTATGCATCCATTTCCTGAAGAATAAAATACGTAATCAATTACCCATCTGAAAGAGACGCGTGTTTATGAAAAGAAAGCTAGAAGAGAACAAGAAGAGGTTAGGAAAGAAGATACATACAAGAGCTACCAAGAGAACACAAGAAAGTTAGGAAAGAAGATACACAGAGGAAAACAACAAATATAATAATTACCCAAGGTTGTTTTCATGATAAGGAACATCATTTGCAGAAAAATATGACAAATTAACACTATGGTTACCCTAATTTGAAGGCTAAATGTCCTTCATAGCAACTCCATGACAATAATACAAAATAATTTTGCCTCTGATCCAGGAATATACCATGAAAACTTCTCCATAAATTAATGTGACAATGTTAACTGTGTATCTGTTTATTTATAAGCACAACATCTGCAAGGCATTTCTACCCCATGCAAGCACCCTTTCACAGAAATCACCGATCAAAAAATGTGATGAATTTTTTTTCTTTTTTTTTTTTTAGGGGGGGGGGGGGTCAAAGGGATAACAGAAGCATTCATGCATGAACTAAACTCACCAAAATTTTCACCAACTTTTATTAGAAGTAAGCAGGTGCAAGGGCAAGGAAACTAGTTGTTTCAAAACCACTAGTGTAGGGGATGTGAACTAATTTATCTATAAGGATCTTTGACCAGAAGACAGTGTATTACAAATTCCAAGAAAGTCAAATGTTCTACAAGATAAACCCAGCTAGATCAAATTTCTTGGAGTCAATTATCCAATCAGATCGGTACTCATGTCACGGGGCAAACAACACTCAAGAACATCTTCAAAAGAAAGAAAAAATCATCCGTGTCAGATTGCAAAAGGCACAATTTGAAGAACCAAAACACTTACCAATTTAACACTGCTCCCCAAAGCCAAATCCTTAACTGAACGTTCTGATAGGCAGTTTGAATGAACAATAGGTCCCTCGGCAGCACTATCCTTTGAGGCTCCTACCATAGCATCTCCCATGGGTATAGTCATGTAGACAGCTCCTTTGAACATCCATTCAGCCCTTTCATGACTGTAAAAATCTTCAAAAAGCTCACCACACAAAATGCATGCGCATTGACTTTCATCTGCAGGAACCATATCCATGCCCTTCTCCATTCCCTTGCCAGATGTTTCCAACACGGTGGATTCTCTTACTGGTGGAATTCCAGCCTTTCCAGCTACCCAATCAGCTGAGTTTGCATACCATGTTCTTGAAGCCTTGTGTAGATCGGTCACTTCAGGATTTCTCAATGCATGCCATTCCATGTGACTCTGAAGTTGATCTTGAAGTTTAAGTCGAAGGCAACAAGTGCTGCACAGATGAGGAAGGTCATCAAGTAGTTCGGTGATGACAGCTGGATGTTGCTGACGAATTACATCAGGTTTAAACTCAATACCAATAAGAGTTTTTACAGCCTCTGAGGTCAATTGAGACATGGAAACAGAGCCCCCAGCAACAGGTTTGGAAAGCTCATCTCTATTGGATGAAACTGTGGTAGTCGAGGTAACTGGAACTGAAGAAACAGATACTGTAGCAGTTGAAACAGTGCTAACTTTCTGTTTATGGGGTTGATTAGGCATTGGCTCAGACAAAGATGCAGGTAGCTCTTTCTGTGATGCAGAAATTAATCCCTTTGCAACCAAAGAACTGATCAGACTAGACACTGGATTGGTGACGGCATCTGTCACATTTGAAGCTTGTGTCGACGCACTACCCACGAGCAAGGAAGGAGGACAACTAGGTGGCAGGGGTGGTTGCTCTACATCTCTTTCAAGGAGAGTTGTGGGGGCTGATTTACTGTCATAGGAAGGAAGACTTTTAAGGGATCCTGATGCTACTCGGGAACCTGAAGATGTAAATTGAGCAGGTGGAGGGCCACTCGGTAAAGGAGGCTGCATGAAAGACTTTGATGACATTTTCCCAGAATTCTGAAAACTCAACTTTGGTAGGCTGCCCGCAACAGAATTGGCACTGAGTATTCCACTTTCCACTATGGAAGCCAACAAAGTACTTGTGTTTGATGATTGCCCAGAAGTTTCTGCAGGAGGAGGATTTGCAGGATCTGACGAAGGATTCTCATGGGCTGATGCATTTCCAGAAACTACAGCCTGAGGAAATAGCAATTTATGGGATTTGTCAGAAGGTTCAGACATTATGGAGTCTGGTGGAAGGTGTTGCAGAAAAGAAGAGCGTGGCTTTACATCAGCAGAGGGTTTCACAGGAGGAGTACGCAAATTCTGGGGCTGTTTCTGTGAGTTTGCTGGACGAATTTTGCCAAGATGCACAGACATGGAGTCCTGAGAAAATTGATTGTGAGGCTGAGGCCTCATGTTTGACGGTCCTGAAAATTGTGATTTTTGTAATTCTGGACGAGGAAGGAACTGAGTTTGCAGATGGTCTTGATCAATCAAGCTCTCCAATCCTTGGTGGGGATGGTGCCCTGGCAAAGATGAGGGTAAAGCAGCTCCGACAGAATGTCGTTGCCCCATCAATCCAGTGGAACCTGACACTGGATTTGTTGACAACCCAAAACTTGAGGGTCCAATACTTGATGGCCCCGCTTGTGACTGGAAAGACGCCCTGGATAGAGAATTTGCACTTGTCGACAACCCACTGAAAGAACTAGGAAAGCCTTCTGAATGGCCTGAAATAATTCTATCAGAGCCTGAATGGCTCTCCCCATCTGTTGAATGCTTTTCCGGAGTCCATAATGATGACATCTGATGCCCAAAAATTGCTTGATCTTTCTGTTCCTTGGGAAGTTCATCAGTTGACGCTTCTCTTTCAACTCTTGACCCAATATCATATATGCTTTGTTGTTTCCAGAGATGGTTCTCACTGCCCTGTACATGGGACATGTAAATCATTCAATAATAAATGGCATACTACTACAACCAAAGCTAAGTGAAATTAACCAAAGAAATCAAACTAAATGATCAATATATTCATTTAAAAAACAAATCACACAAACACTCATGAAAGCAGGTGTGCATTACTGCAATTGCCAGACCAATAATATCTTTGAGATAAGGGCAAGATCAAATTGTTAATGAAAGGACTATACCACATCCTAGACACTTATCACTTTGCATTATGAAAATTACCTAGATGACTACTCCAGTCAAAAGGACCACATAATATTCTTAACAATTCTACACAATGGCACCTAAGCAACGTGCAAGCACATATATAATAAGGCAAGCAATTCAAATTCAGACACAAGAAATAACAACTATCCCCATGGTGCTCATACGGCACCATAAAATAGTGCATGAAGAGAACGGGAGATGAACAGTCCACAAGAGCCCAGTTACCACGTCAACTATGGCAAGATGCACATCAATCCCATAAATCAGTAGTAGTGTCTCTGAAAGAAAGGGATTGAATGGTTCAAGTGACAAGCAGTTTGAAACTTCGGAAGGATGCATGCTCACATACTTGGTCCAACATTACCACTTGTAAGTGAGAATTCAAGGAGTTAATCTTTGTCTAATAGTTAGTAAACAATACTAAACAAGATGTTTCTGAAAATTGAATCATTTCATGTTTCATACCAGATAATTTTCCAAACAGCAGGTGTGTTCATCATTTGAGAATTTAATATCCATTCTTGATAACTTACCAATCTTTCAGAACCATCAGGGGTCAAATAGTCTTTCCTAGAGCTACTGATTGCACCATGATCACTTGATCTGGAGTTCATATCATCCCACATATACTCCTCTTCATCAGAGTTCTTCCAGCTCTGATTCACCCCACTATTGCTTCTGCTGGGAATGTCCTTTTTTGGTTGTTGATGATGCACATCAATATTCGTCATTCTAGAGGCTGAATAACTTGGAAACCCATGCTTTACATCAAAACCATTCCTTTGTCCAGATATTGTCTCTGCCGCACTAGAACCAGCTCCATACCAAGGCTTGTTAAATGCTCGCTCCTTAATCTGCTCATCAGCTCTTCCTGTTCCAAAGCCTGGATGTGAAAGATCAGAACTCAATTCATAGTCTCCATATGACGCACCAATGTTCTTCTCACGAGCAGACTCCTTAGGTACATCCCTATGAGGACGTTGAGCATCCTGCAAAGCTCACAACATTAAGATACAATCAGATGGGATACTAAAGAACATAAAACCCAACAAATCAACTGCCTTACATGCATCTTAAGAGGAGGATCCACCCATGGCCTCCCAGAACTAATAAAAGCTTCCTTTTCTGGTCTCTCTATGTCCTCAGGTGAGTTCACCATTGTCCCACTACTGTCATTAGCCACTCCTTTTGCCTTCAAGAAGAAAAGTCAAGTGAATGAACATAAAGAAAATTCTAGATAACGCATTCAAAATACTTGTAAATTACCAAAGGAATCCATCCTAAGTAGAGAAAAGTGACAGATTATGCAGGTGTGTGCTTCAGCAATTGTGCCCCATACTGTTTGGATGCTATACAAAGCAACGGTCCATCACTTATCCAATGAAAGACTGGGAGTTACCAGATCACCTGTCACACATTGAAGGTGACCCTGAATACTGTTAACCCTTGAAAAAAGTACTTAATTTTACCATGATTAATAGCCTCCTCTCTTTTGTTTTTTCCTCGTATAAGAATATTGGCAGAAGCTCTCCGCACTACCAGAAAAGAAAAAAGGGATGGAATAATTTATTTTAAGATTTAAAGACTTAAAAACTCGCATTTCATTAGTATGACGCAATTTTCGCACATTAACATAATACACATAACTAGTTCTTCTGGTAAACCATAATTTTTCAGCTGTGAGAAATGTGAATTTGTTGCTGCCAAACAAAATGCACTAGAAGGGTGCTTCCAGAACGAGAAAGCAGGAGGCAAGTACCAAGTAGGTAACATAAGTAATCCATGGACAAGATGCACAAGATTACAGGAAAAAGGACAATAGATGAAGATCACCAAGCAAACCCTCCCACTCACCCCCCCCCCCCAACCCAAAAAAGAGGAAGAATAAGAAGAAAAAGGGGTGCAGGAATGAAAAGGCTACCAATGAAATTAGCTTAGGGATTATCGTTGCAAAAAGAAGAGAAAAAAATATCAATGAAACTTTAGGACTACAGCCACAACCCATGAATACTATTTTTTGGTGTAAATGAAAAACAAGAGCAGAATCTTCGAGTTGATCATTAAAATAATTTAGGACACATTCTACCCATATCTTTTGGTGCTATACATGTAAGTCTTGTATTGTAACACCCCACCCACCCCCCCCCCTCCCGGGGCCTCTCCACATCACCTCCCTCCTGCTCTGCACATGCAGTGGGAGGACAGTAAGAAAATTCTCCTGAGATTGAGTCAAGATACAGAACTTCAGATATTTGGTTATGGTTCTATGCCCTCCAACCTCATATGCTAATCTGAAAGTACCCATGGCTCTAGCAATATAAACAAGAACATTCATTCAAGCAGCAGGAACATGTATACATGGAATGCAAGAATTTCCACCATGCACATCAGCACATGTGTCCGTTTGTGTGCATGTGCCTCCTCAAAACTAGAAAATTTACCGGCCAATATATGCCATTAACCTTGTGACATGATCATAATATGCTAAGAAAGAGATACCCACTTAAAGATACTATTATGACATCAAGAATCAACAAAGAAGCATCTGAATAAATTCTAAGAAATTATGGTGCTCTAGTGACAAGATAAACATTACTATCCAGTTACACTTTGAGTATGACTGAGATTGGGAATCCTACATTTCCCCACCATATTTGAATCTAGAGTAAACAAATTCCAGATGTGCATCCAGACAGTTTATGTTTTAAAGATACTGAATACAAACCAAAAATGTCCATAACACTCAAACAGCAAAAGAAAAAATGTCCATAACACACTGACCCCATTTATTCCACTAGCTAAAGTTAGGGCATTCTCAGCAAAGCTTCAAGTCTCCCTATTCAGAACGGTAAGAAAACAGTCCATACAAACTAAATTATATTAGTTCTTCTAATTCTCATACATGCATTGTAAAACATGATTGTTCGGAATGGAAATTATGAAATTCCAGAAAATTTCTTCAGATGCAGACCATAAAACGTGTTAAATTACTTCAATTCTGTACTAGATTGGAAACTACCATGACACATGCTAAAGTTCTCAATGTAGACACATTTTTCTTACTGGTATAGTGATATTGCAATCTTTATTTTGTTAAATCTATTATTTTTTAATCTCTTATTTCTTGGATAATTCAAACTCCTATAAACTTCTAAGGCAACTTTACAAGCTACTTTTTTTATTGGAACTTAGACCATTGACACAGCCAATATAATGAGCTTATAAAGGCATAACAACACAATAAAGAAGGATTCAGGAAATGCATTTACCCTGCCTGTCTGTTGAAGACGTTGTCTTGCCTCTAAATACTTTGGATTTACATGAATGCTGTGTGCAGGACGTTGAGGCTGTGAATCAGGCCTAGATGTTGCAGGCCCAGAGGATGAACCATTGATGGCAGGAGGAAAACCAAGTTCTTTCTCAATCATCTGAAGGGACTGAGGAGGGAAGACTCCTTTCCAAGTTCCAAAAAGATGCCGCATCCCAGGATGTGTAGAAGAGTCAACCTGTCTATATGCCTTGCAGAATACCTAAAACATACCACAAATGAGGGGGAAAGGGAGCTATCAGTAGAAAAGTCAACCTGTCCATACATCTTGCAGAACCCAAAAGGATTCCTTAAGAAAGAGGAAACTATGAACGGACATAAGTGGTATAGGAGACAACTTATGAGTCAATTAACATGCAAATAAGAGAGACAGACAATTAATACATAAATAAGAGAGACAGACAGAGACAGAAGCCATTGTGCAAGATGTATGGACATCGATAAAGCCATTGTGCAAGCTGTAGGAGGCAATTTATGATCATTATCTCTGACATTTTCCATTTCCATAGATAAAGCAAGTTATAGGATGATTATTATCCAGTGAGTCTGAAAGTCCCTCAAGATAAAGGCAAAGTGGACAACAAAAAACCAAAATCGTCATTTATCTGGAAGAGTAATGCAGTGATGAGAAACTAGATGTACAATAATTTCTTACCTCAGGTAATCTGGCAGCAAAGTATTTTATGTAATCCCTCCCAATATTCTTCACAATGCTGTCTAAAAGATAAAGTGAAGGAAGCTTTTGCTCGCTTGGAACCTGTAAATATTTTTTAGGGTTAGATAGCAAGCTATGACTTAATCTACAAACAACTCATAACACAACCCACCATTCTCTGAAGTCTTAGGGTGCCAACAAAAACGCAATGAAAAGCACAAGTGATTACTACTATCCATGATTTGAAACACTAAGATGATTTGAAGATCATGCATTGAGGTCCTTTCAGTACCATATCACAAGTAAGATGATCTGCAATGCTAACTCAAATCCTCAAAAATTGACCCAATGGTAGGCTGCCTATATCCTCCTACCAACATCAATAGAAGACCATTTTCTCCATCCAGATGAAAATCATTCGGTTTATTCTGTCTACATAGAACTGCTGTGCTACTATGACAATGTTTAATTAGTGTATATTCTCAAAAAGAAACAAACATTTAGATGCCTTCATCAATAGAAAGAGATTGGCCCCTATTACAACCAGCTACATTACATAATATTGGTAAGGCCCATGCAATCTCATCTCTTTCTTTCTTACCTCCTTATGCACCACCTGAAAGCATCATTACATAGCAGGAAAAAATAAAGCATCATTATTCACAGCATCTAACTTTAGTAACCATGTTTCAGCACTTCTTGCAAGCACTGAATCCTTATGATGACATTAGGGGACAGTCTAGAGGAGAGAAAAAGAAGGCAGCCACTGAAAAAAATAAAAATTAAAGTATGGGCAGTTTGGATGGTGCTGAGTTCAACTTCTAACAGCCACATAAAGGCAAATATATTTGGAAACTAACTAGAGCACAAACTACTTGCTCAATTCTGGTACCCATGCACACAAGCTTGAAGATACAAATGCATTATCCCCATTAATGAGGATAAGCAAACCAAAAAAACAGAACAGAGAAAAGCTGCTTTCATGCTCAATTGAACACACCAGATTGTAACATATCCTTGCGTACATTAGTTTGTAACAGTAACATTGCATAACTCGATCAACATCATCTCCTCTCTGGAAAGGTAGCTCATTTAGAAAAACTGATAAATACATGTGGTGCATCAGGTGCAATATTCAGGCCATCCATTGCCGACCAAATAGAGATCAGCAAAGGTAAAGAGCTATAGCTGGAAAATTAAGATGAAATGGAGCTTTTCTTTAATCCCCAGATGAGATAGAGCTTACTGATATCCAAAGAATACACACTTACATAAGTAAAACCAATTGCTTTACAGAGAGATCTAAAAGATGGCACATATTCCAGAGGAGAACTTTGTGAGAAGTTCATCAAACCTCCCAGAACATGTTAGAGAACAAATGACCTGTGCAGCTCAATTATCCCATTGCTTATGTAGCAAATAGTTTTAGTTCAGCATTCTTGCCATGCCCTTAGAAAGTGGTAAAAGGATGAAAAATTACTTGGTCCTGGGTAGCACAAAGCCACAACTTGCTGGATTCATAAGCATTCCATGTTCTCAAGAAGCATAAACTCAACAAATAGCACAAGAAACCACAAAGAATCCATTAAGACCACTTCTATTTACAAATTAACTCCTCCTGTTTTCCTATTTCAGCTAAATCAAACCTAATACCTACAAAAGAAAACCCACAAGAAAAAGTATACATTTTCCTTTATCTTAGCTGATTTTCCTTGCACTTCAACCAACATGTCACTGAATTTAACATACAACAGCTTACACAGTGTAAATCCAGAATCACCTCGAGAATATTAGCGCAGACTGTGGCCGCAATGGCCTTGGCAGCGTACAAGTTCTCCCCGGCGATGATCGTCAAGTTAGTAATGATGGGCTTCGAATTGAAAGTCAGCTCCGCAAGGGCGGTCTTGTACTGACTGACAAGCTCTTGGTGTTGTTGATGTTGCTGCTGGTAAGGCCCTCGCACTGAATCGCTACTCTCCGAGTCCCTATCTCTGTCGTTGGATCGATATCTTGTGGGCATCGAACCGGACCCCAAAGGAGCAGGCTTCTGTGCGAAAAGCCGCGCGTTTGAATTTCTATCGATGGCGGCCTCTTCGGCCAATCTCGGCTTCTTCGGTCCCGGTTCTCTCGATCTATCATATGGTCTACGAGAACTCTCCATTTCCATCGACGCAACACCCAAACAAAAAAAATCACAAAATTGGGAACCCTAATCCTAGACCGGTGTTACTCCTTCCAACGTAACAATCCTCGAACTTCAAAAATTTAAAAAAAAAATAAATAAAAAGATTCACAATACGAATTTCATATCTTTTACAATTTGAACTTCAATTGAGAAAGTTGTACAAATCAGGAAGCTTAATCCAAATCTATATATGTACATCCAGAGAAAAAGAAATATACAAGAACTTGAGCCTTTGACTGGAGATTCCGATCTTGCAGAGGGGATTCTCTCTATGGATCCAAGACGAAGCCATGAAGCTCTTCGGCATCGAGCGAGATAGGGTTTGCACTGGTCAGTCCATTTATATATTATGTTCTATGTTATCGGTCTCTGTCGATTTCATATATATCTTGACGTAATTACATAAAAACCCCCTAATATGAGTTATATCGATTTGGAATCTGAATTGGCGTATACGGTGACCCTTTTTAAAGTGTGAGCTGGCATAATCACACTCGTTATTATTCTCACTATTATATTATAAATAATTTATTTTTTTATTTTAAAATTTATGTTTACCTTAACTATACTTTCAATTTTACTCTTTACTTGATATCATATTTTATTTAGTTATTAATAAAATTTAATTCTAATTTTATTTATCTTACCTATCATTTTTATTACTATAAAAACTTAGTATTTATTTCTAATTTAATAATAAATATTACTCCATTATTATGACTATTGGTCTCATTTAACTGTCGGCCTTTTCTTTTTTGTTGAATTCAATTTGTAATTCAATAGCCGTTAATGAAACTAACGACAAATTAGCTGTAATGAGTTTGTCATGTTCGTCTTCTTTAAAGGAGTTTTGTATTTTAACAGTGTCAATTACAACTACGATAATAACTACGATAGTAATAGTTGTGACGATGATCATTATGAAAAAAAAATGACGAGAGTTGCGATGGACAACAACAATAGTTAAAAGTAACAAAAGTTTTGGATTACTAGCAAAATTAGACAACCTACTTTTGGAATAGCTTATTCCATCGCCCTTGCTAAAATTTTGACTTTGCAAGGAGACTTAGCAGCGGTGGAAACAACCTAAATTGGAAGAATGTTTGATTTAACCTCTAAGATAGTTTGGTTAGGCTTTTTCATAGAAAGGAAAAAAAGTTTGATAGTATTTTATGTTTTTTAAAATTTTAAATATTTAGTAATTTAAGTTAATGAAAATATTTAGATAAAACATATTTTAAACTAACAATTTTATATATGTTTTTGATAAAATAAAAGTTTAAATCTATCGGAAATGAAAAAATTATCAATAAGGACATACTTCAACTTTAAATAAATAAATTTATATAAAAATTGTTTTCAAGAATGAATTTAATAAATAATGTTTATAAATTTATATTAAATAATTAAATGGACTTTTAATAATAATTCTGATTTTAAAAATAAAGGACATAAAATACTATTACATGATTAAATAATATTTAAAATTAAATTAAATATATTAACTAAATGTTAAATAATAATATTTAAAAATACATGTTAAATAATGAGTTTCACTCTTCAAAATATTAAATAATAAATTAAACCTAACAAAGATATAATAAGAAATACAATAACAACACCAAAGATTACAAAAAAACACAAGAACAAACCACAATAGTAACAATGATAAGAAGGCAATAATGGAAACAACAATAACAATGATAAAGATTGACATGAACATCAAATGTTAAAGATAAGCTACAGGCAAAGGTCATTGGAGATGATAGATTAAACGGAGCAAAAAAGATCAAGCAATGATAACAAATAAGAGGCGTTAGAAACAATAATAACAATGTTGAAGTCGAAGCCAAAAATGGTGGCCACCAATGAGGGAAGATAGGAGATGATCTACCAAGAAAGAAGAGAAAAAATCAAAGAGATGAGAGAAATTGCCACGAGTTTTATTTTGCCCTAGAATTTGAGGACATTCTTTGGAAATCTTTTATTTTCTTAATGGCATATTTGTCTTTTTATTAGTCAATATTAGCTTTTTTTTTTGTGTAGTTTTAAGCTTTGAAAATAAAAAGTTAGCATTGTTTGGTAGAAAAAGTAATTCACCATGGTTTCTAATTGAGGAATTTTGTTATGTTTTGCTATTTTTGATCAATCTAAAAAATCCATCCTTAGGGAAGTTCGCAAGCATTTGCTTAAGGATGTTATAAATATAATTTTTGTTTATTATAATTTTTTATCTCAATAATGCAATCTAAAATCTTAATAATACAATAATTTTTAAATTATTTTCGTAGGGGAACAAACATCCCCCACCTTGCCCTGACCCATTGTCTCGCCAAGTACAGGATGAAAATGAGAAGTGACGTGAAGAATGATGTCCCCAAATCTGCCCCTATTGCCCTCCCCCATCCAATAAAGGAAAATTTCCACTGCAGCAAAAACAAAAGGAGATAAAAGAGGGAATGGAATTTCCCCGTCTTGGACAACCTGTGGGGTCAATATTGTGGGACAAATTATCATTTGCCTTCTCCTAAAATTTGTAACTATTCAAATATAAAGATAAATAAATGTTCTTTAAGATATTAAATTATTTATACATAATTAATACTATTTTTTTATGAATAAAAAGGTTTTGCTTCATAGGAAAATGTAATTACTCTTTACATTTCGTTAAAAATTTAAATTATTTTATATACCTAGCCAATATTGACTATTTAAATCACGGTATTCAAATTTAAATAAAGAATAGGCTGATGTTTTTAAATAAATTTAGAAAATATTAAATATAAAGTTGCCGTGCTTTTTATAATCTGTTATTATAAATTACATGATAATATTTAGCCAAAAACATTTTGATTTTTTAATGTTAGAAACTTGCACAAATTTGGAGACAAACGTCGTATTAAATAATTACATTAAAATTTATAAAAGAAATGCTATATCTATAAATAAATTTTGATAAATAATTATCACATAAATTTATAATAATTTTATTTAAATTATTATTAATTTTAAATAAAATTAATATAAATTTAAATATATCAAGTCAATTTATAAAGTCTATTTATCAAATTTAAATGTAACTATAACATCTCCTAGAATAAATACACCAAATTTTGAATGGATTGTCTTCTCAACATCTCTACCCATTGACATGGGAGGCGACAATGTCAATGAATGATGGCGAATTTGACAGAACAGGTTGTGGTACCAATGTCATTTATACATCACAAAATGTTTCTTTACAACATTAAAAAAAAAAATATTCACGTAATATAATACACCAATCACGATGTATTAAATACCTTTTACGTTGTATAAAATAACAGTGCACTTGAGTATCATATAATTTTCCACTTATTTAACTTTGGTTGGCCAATTACTTGTGATCAGCCCAGGGTATAGACTGCATTATCACAAGAAGCTACACCTTCAATTGGAACTGAACTCTATGTTTAGTTACATTAACTATTCAAGCTTTCAACGCATTTTCATACTTCCCAACTGCTGAACCCTGCCATTCACTTTAACAAGTTCATGCATGTCAACAATGGTAAAACGTTTTTCATGTACTTGTAGTCAACACGTGAAGAGCTAAAATAAGATACAGAAAACGTAGGTACAATTGCCTAGTTATAGAAAAAGAAGACCGATAAATGCTCCTGCAAAGCAAGAAGAAGTTTTCAAAAATACAGATAAAAAGAATATTAAGAAAAACTTGGTAGAAATTTATCAGGCATTATATATGTCTTAACAATGGCCTCGTATTTCTTTCCAAGGCCAAGCTTTGACAAAGCCCATCAACTATAATCCTGCTCAAGAGCAAGCAACTGAGAGATTAAAAGAATGAGGTCATCTGAACAATTACTTCAAGATAACAAACAATGAATCTTCCTGTTCTACAGCACCTGTTGAATCCACAAATAGCTGCATATTGAATCAAAATTTCCCGTTTACAGAAATCATGGGAAACTGAGAAGCTTGCTTGTCTCTGAAGAAGATAACCTAATAATGACGAACAAACAAAAAAAAGGCAAAAAAATTAAGAAAAACACAAATGGAAACCACTCTCAGATCTGCTCTTCCATTATAACAAACTAGCTATTTGATTATCTTCAAATGAGCATATACAATGAGAAGAGGCAAGCAGTATTCAGGTCCCGCTTAACTGATTTGCTAAGCTGATCTTTACTCGCAATAATGCATAGATACAAAACTATGTGCAAAAAGTTTCCGACATGCTAGTATTGACCAGGAAATTTGCTTGGGACACAGTATTTGTTGATAAATTATACATAGAAATGCAAAAAGGGATCTCGTGAGAGCAACAGCAGCTTCTTGGGTTGCATGAAAGATCGAGTGTTCTTAAGGCAGTGAGTGAGAAGATATATGTACAAGGAATATCCTACAGATATCACACGATAGCAAAATTAGGACTCTTAAACAGCCTGCATATGATGGGGAAGGGGTGAGAAAACGAACAGCAAAACAGCAGCAATCAACAACAACAAAGACACATTAGCCACTTTAAAGGTCCTAAACTCAAGCTGTCAGAAAAAGACCAACAGGTGATATACATTCACATCTTATCTATGTGGTAAACACCAGTTCCCATCTTTTGGTCAGAAATAGCCATGAGCAGGAGATTAGCACGCCCAACATGTCATACTGATGATTAAAAGAGGACTTATAACTTCACTGTCCATCATGAGCATGCCTTTATTTCACATGCAAGTTCTTTTGCAGAGAGAATTTGAGAAAACTAAAGCACTGTTTCATCTTTTGGGAGGGGCTCTTATTTATACTTTATCTTGAGAATGGGGGGGCCAGGATCTCAAGATCCAAATATTTCCCCTTTTTGGAAATGAAGTAATAGGAACCAGCAAGAGGTTTACAACATCATGTAAGTAGTCAAGTCAAAACTGCAATTTTCCAGATACACACCTGAGATCATCTGAGCAGTGCATTTGTTGCAAAAAGTAGAGCATCAAAGAATGACATATATGTGCATAACTAAAACTTTCAAGATCTCATACAGCTTCATGTAACTGCATGTCTGTATGAACTGTTTGAGTTGTTGGAGGTTTAATCAAAGGCCTTAAAGAGTCCATGATACTAGAGAAGGAAGGGCGTTTCCGGGGATCACTGCAGTGAAACAAAAGCTTATTAATAGAAATCCAGAATTATTATTGAAGGGTATAATGGAAGCCAGACAAATGAGTTAATCAGCTCACTTGGCCCAGCAAGCTTCAATGATAGCTGCCACGTGAGGATTTAAATCACGCGGAATCTCAAGCCTTTTACCCTTGAAACCTACTGCTGCTACAACCTACATATAGTGCACATTCAGTTTTTTTTTTTCCAGGAATGTTGAGATAATTTAATGAACCAAATAGGTATAATACAATCTTATGCAAACTGAAGTTTAAAACGACGTCAAACATGCATATTAAGGAAAAGACAAAATGAATTTCAGGGAGAAACCAGACATTGATATTGTGTTTTTCAACACCTGAGTGTTGCGACCATGTGCAAGTTGTACCTGTAAAGTGTTTTTGGCTTAAACACCAAGGAAAAGAGGAGAAAGGGAAGGGGGGGCCGCGGGGGGGAAGTGCAGTAGACATGATAAAGCTTCAAAGATGGTCATAACCATCTAGACCACAGATCATTACAGGCATAAATTCTCTTTTTTTAGAATATTCTAGGTATTCCAGAGACCAAAAGTCACAATTATCACCAGAAGGGGGGGGGGGATATATCTTAACAATGAGAATTTATTGCATGATTAAAAATGTACACTTACAACATTGAACTTCCAGTATGAGACTAAAAAATTTCATCTTTAGAGTGAATTCCAGGAAAAAGAAGGAAAGCATTGCGATCTATCCCTACATCTCCGGATAAAGTTAATCATGTTCGTGAAATTTTGATGCAGGACAGAAGAAAATTGGCAGAGAGAAGAAAATCAGGGAAGAGAGAGAATAAATCTGGGGAAGATGAAGTAGAGGAAGTAGAAAGGGAGAGGAGGCCTAAGAGAGGTTGAGAGAGAGAAATCAATAATACTTTTGCAAATCAACAACTTTCTCCTGATTAAATCACTAATCCCTATTTATAGGCTAAAGTTCAACCAATAAAAGACAAAATTTCAAGTTACAATTATCCAAACAAATCTGCTAAAATAAAAGCTAAACAAATCTAAAATACAACTCAAAATCAGAAATAAATCAAATTTCCCATCACTTCTTTCATCTGCAAAACAATCATCTTAACACCCTTAATTGATTACCATTCACCATCATTATTTTCAAAGATGGGCACATATATCAAGGTGTCAACCTTTTTCTGAGGTTAAGTGGGTAAACCAAAATGCTAAATCCCTTTGGCTCTGGTTTCTATCATTTCACCAAGAGTATAAAGCCTACATCATACAAACCTGTGGTGGATTTAAACCGCTCCAGGGCTGTTGCAACGTTGCAAGTTCCCACAATATCACACCAAAGCTGTATACATCTGACTTCTCATTTGATGGTTCATCACGGAGAACTTCTGGTGCCATCCATTCAGGCTATTAGAAAAAGGCAAAAAGGAAAATTTTATTTTCTAAGCAAACAATGCCGAAAGATAAGTAAATGGAGTATAGAAGTGATTCAATAGGAAAGAGCATACAGTTCCTGCTGCTGACTTTGATGAAAGAAATGTGCTTGCTTTTAAACGGGAAAGACCAAAATCACAGACCTGATTTAACAGAAGGGAAAGAATTTAGTACACAAGCTAAAGCTAAAAACCAAAGGAAGTTAAACTTGGTATTGGAATACTTCACACACATAAAGCACACAAATACAGTACTTGTAACTGAAATATGTAACCAAAATGGGTATTTCACAACTAGACAAAGAGACAAAGATACTGGAGAATTAATATCACCTATAACTGGAAATGGATCCTTTTTTTTTTTTTTTTTCTCTTGATCCCAGTGCACAAGGCTCCCGCATTATGGGCTCTGGGGAAGGTCAATTGTACTCTGAATATAAATATCAGATAGGCACATTGCATATGCACGTGTTTCACACTATCAGTACAGCAAGATAAAACAAATTTTCATCCAAAAATATTGGTCACTGCAAAATCTATTAAAGATACCAAGTGTTTTCAGAATTTCATGAACTTAGCACAAAAGTAGGAAAAATAGTATAGCATACAATCACCTGGCAAGATTTACATATAATGAGCAGTCATCAATACATCAATATGTGTAGGAGGCTGCAGAAAATAGGCTATTTCAACTCAACCATGCATATTCCTGACAACCTAGGGCTAACTACAGGTTCCTATTTTGCCATTCCTCCATGCAAAGGGTCAATGCTTCACCACTTAACAGAAGCCTAATGTATTGAATCACTCTGAATAAGGCCCTTCTGCATCATACAAGTGTGAATTAAATGGCAGAATACCCAAAATTAACCATAAACATAGCGGTGTAAAAATATTTGCCTAGGATTAAGTCTTGAGACTCGGGAGAGGAAAGAATCAGAGAAGGATGCAGGCATCAGCAGGCTTCTAGAAGTCCGTTAGTTACATATTGTAACGGTAACCGCCACGTGTATAAGGTGGCTACCGGTTTCATTTAAATCCTTGTAACTCCTGCCCTCTATTGTTTATAAATAAAGGCTGGGGGGGGGGGGATTTCAACTATTGATTTCATTCTATCTTGAGAGAGAGTATGTGCTGTGTATGCTAGAGAGAAGTTTGTGTTATTGTTTTGTAATCTCTGGTTAGGACAGTGTGTGTATAGGGCTGTGAGAGAGTACAGTGCATGTAATCTATTCTTCTAATTTCAAGATAGTGAAGCCAAGACCCTCATCAGTCTGGACGTAAGCTCTCTCAAAAGGAGATCCGAACGAGGATAAATCTTCCTGTGTCACGCGTGTGCTTTGAGTTTTGTGTTATTTTCTTGTATCTTCAAATTATGTCCTACTTCATGTGAGTGTGTAATTCCTGAGGGATATCCTAGAGTGTGTGAAAGTGAGATTGTGACAACAATCTGGAATCAAAGCAACCGTCTTCCACATTCAAGATTTCAAGAAAGACTCAAGGGGAGAGACACGACCTGATAGGCAATCATGGCTTCTACTTCATCCGCCTCTAGACATGACATATAAAAGTTTAATGGGCAAAATGACTTTGGTCTTTGGAAGATGAAGATGCGTGCACTCCTCAGCAATCTTGGCCTTGAGGAGGCATTGGAGGGCAAAGCCAAAATGCCGAAGACCTACACGACATATCAAAAGAGGGAGATACTCAATAAGGCATACAACACACTAATCTTAAGTCTCAGTGACAAGGTGCTAAGGGAGGTGTCTAAGATGAAGACAACCGCTGAAATTTAGCTCAAACTGGAGAGCCTCTACATGACCAAATCATTGTCCAGCCGTCTATACCTCAAGGCAAGATTCTTTACCTTTAAAATGCATGATGGCCAAAAGCTTCAAGATCACATTGACGAGTTTAATAAACTCTGTCTGGATCTCGAAAATATAGAGATTAAATACGAAGATGAAGACAAGGCATTAGTCTTGCTTCACTCCCTACCTAGGACCTATGAGACATTTGTAGACATTTTAAAGCATGGTAGAGATACTTTATCCCTAAATGATGTAATAGGGGCCCTTAATTCAAAAGAATTGCATAATAAGGTTGACGGAAAATCCTCCCCTAGAGATGCCCTCACTGCCAAAATTAGGAATGATAGAAGAGACCCTAGGGGAAGGGGTAGATCAAGGTCTAGATCAAGAACTGGGAAAAAGCCTATAAAATGCTATTATTGTCGTGATGAGGGTCATATTAAAAGAAATTGTCCCAAGAAAAAGAAAGATCTTCAAGGGAGGAGTAATTCTGATGGTGGGATCAGTGTGTGTGAGTTCGGGTATGATAATGCTAATGCACTGGTTGTTTTAGAAAAGGCCGAGAGTGATGTCTGGGTTATGGACTCAGGTTGCTCGCACCATATGACTTCTAAGAGACACTAGTTTCAGAATTATCAAGAAATAAATGGAGGAAAGGTCTTGCTAGGCAATGACCATGAATGTAAGGTATTAGGGATTGGTGACATAAGGCTTAAAATGGTTGATGGATCATTTAGAACCCTTACAGCTGTAAGGCATGTCCTAGAACTCAAGAGAAATTTAATTTCTCTTGGTGAGTTGGACTGAAATGGCCTTAACTTTAGGGGTGATGGTGGAGTCTTGAAAGTCACTAAGGGTTCCCTAATATGCATGAAAGTTGTGCTACATAATGGTATTTGGCTGCTTAGCCTATGCTCATGTGAAGCAAGGCAAGCTGGAACCTCGGACTAAGAAATGCCTATTTATAGGATATCCCATCGGAGTCACAGGTTACAAATTGTGGAACCTTGAGACAGAAGGGCCTAGAACTATTGTCACAAGAGATGTGACATTTGATGAAGCGGCTACCATGAAAGCTGTAAATATAGATGTCCAGTTAGACTTCGGGGAAAATTCTAAGTCTATAGATGTGGAAGTCCAAGGCATAGTGCCTGAAAATGTCTAGGAAGATCCTCATGATCAGGAATCTGCACAATATGGGGAGAGTGAGGAAGAGAGCGATGCAGACTCTAATTTAGGAGACCAACCGGATACCTCTAGGTAAAGTGTGGCTAGGGATAGACAAAGAAGGAGTCGAAAACCACCTCTTCGATATAGCTTTTCAGACCTAGTGGCTTCTGTGCTAACAAGTGCATTTGAAGTGGTAGGGGAGGAGCCTCTTACATTTGAAGAGGCAGTGTCATCAAAGGAATCAAATAGATGGATAGAGGCCATGAAGTCAGAAATTGCATCCTTGAGGAAGAACCAGACATGGGTTTTGGTTGATAGGCCTCAAGGACAGGGAGTAGTAGGCTGTAAATGGCTCTATAAGATCAAGGAAGGGGCTGAGATTAATCCACAACCTAGATATAAGGCTAGGTTAGTCTCTAGAGGATTTACCCAAGTCCTAGGTATAGATTTCAATGAAGTTTTCTCACTAGTTGTGAGACATACCTCAATTAGAGTGTTGCTTGCCATAACAACCTACCTAAACCTAAAACTAGAACAAATGGTTGTAACCACAACTTTTCTTCATGGAGACCTAGATGACAGGATATTAATGGAACAACCTAAAGGTTTTGAATCTAGAGGAAAGGTGGAGCATGTATGCTTGCTTAAGAAATCACTTTATGGGCTTAAGCAATCTCCAAAGCAATGGTATAGGGAATTCGATATGGTTATCTTAAGCCAGGGGTATATTAAAAGTTCTTGTGATCGTTGTGTTTATTTTAAACATATCTCACCTAGTATTTCAATCTATCTACTCCTTTATGTGGATGACATGCTTATAGCAAGTCAATCTAAGCAACAAATTCAGCATCTAAAGCTGAAATTAAAGTCAGAATTTGAGATGAAGGAGTTAGGGGAAGCAAGGAAAATTCTAGGGATTGAAATTACTCATAATAAATAGCAAAGAAAATTATACCTATCTCATAAATCCTATCTAAAAAAGCTAATTAAGAGGTTTGTAATGGCATATTCTAAGGCGGTGAATGTGCCATTTGCCCAACATTTTAAATTATCCTCAGACCAGTCTCCTAAGGATGAGAAAAGTATGAAGGAGATGAGAGGTATTCCCTTCGCAAGTGCTGTGGGAAGCTTAATGTATAGCATGGTGTACACAAGACCTGATTTGGCTCATGCAATGAGTGTTGTGAGCAGATTCATGGTAAATCTAGGTAAAGCACACTAGAATGTTGTTAAGTGGGTATTTAGGTATTTAAAAGGGTCAAGCAGCATGGTTTTGACCTATGGTGGAGCAAATAAAGGAGAATTAGCCAGCATCCTAGGGTACTCGGATGCTAATTATGTTGCTAATTTAGATAAAAGAAGATCCACAACCAGGTATGTTTTTAAGTTGTGGAATTCTACTATCAATTGGAAATCAAGCCTCCAACATGTGGTGGCTTTATTTACAACTAAGGCAGAATATATAGTAGTATCTGAGGCAATAAAAGAGGCTTTGTGGCTAAAAGGTGAACTCCTAGGGACTGTAGTGGATGCCATTTTGATGTGTGATAATCAAAGTGCCATACACTTGTCCAAGAATCAAGCTCACCATGAAAGGACAAAGCACATAGATGTCCGTCACCATTTTATTAGGGAAATATTAGATAAAAAGGAGATAAATCTAATAAAAGTTGCTGGTGACAAGAATGTTGCAGATATGTTCACGAAATGTGTTCCTATGGCAAAGTTGAAGCATTGTTTGAAGTTGCTTCAAGTGGTCCAATAGGCTGGATAAGAAGAGTGGGTCAAGTATTGTTAAATGCAAGTGTCTATCTTGATGAAGTTTAATCCTATGCAAATGGTGGAGAATTTGTAAAAAGATTAGCCTAGGATTAAGTCTTGAGACTCAGGAGAGGAAAGTATTAGAGAAGGATGCGGGTATCAAGAGGCTTCTAGAAGTCCATTAGTTACATATTGTAATAGTAACTGCCACGTGTATAAAGCAGCTACTGGTATCGTTTAAATCCTTGTAACTCCCGCCCTCCATGGTTTATAAATAAAGGGATGAGGCGGGTCATTTCAACTATTGATTTCATTCTATTTTGAGAGAAAGAGTATGTGTTGTGTATGCTAGAGAGAAGTTTGTGTTATAGCTTTGTAATCTTTGGTTAGGACAGCCTATTAGAAGTTTGCCTCGAGTCAATACGATTAGTGAAGACAATTGTGCTAAGCGACTAAAGTATAGATAGGTCATTTTTATTTGTTCCAACTGTAATTTAGTTAAGTTGAGAGGTTAAAACAAGTAATATCTAATTCAGGTAATTTGTATTGGGATGTCCACCCACTTAGTCTATAAATAAGGGGGCAAGGGGGTTAGTCATTTTAATGAGAATTCATTTTTTGTGAGTGCAACTTCTATTTTCGTTCAGAGAGAAAAGGCTAAAAAGCGAGATAGGCCTTTGTAATCTTGGTGAGCAATTGAGGGTGTACTCGAGTATTGTTGTACTGATTGTTTGTCAATAAAGTAAGGCTGCTCTCAGGAGGATTCTAAAGTTGGATGTAGGTTCACTCCAAGAGTGAATTGAACCAGGATAAAAATCTGGTGTTCATCGTGTGGTTTGATTTCTTGTTTCTATTTATGCTCGATTTATTATTCTGTTGTTTATTTTTATGTTATGTTATTTCAATCAACCGTGTGTTTGCGCGATTGTGAGAGGCCTAATCCTGTCTCAAGATTAAATCTAGTGATCCCTTAGTTAACAACTTGGTACCAAAGCTAGTATTTAGGATCAAGGAAAGTAAAGATTTCATTATATTCATCTTTCTATCATAACATAGTGTCAAGAATGTTTGCCACTAGATATGATATTGAAAAATTTGATGGCTAGAATGATTTTGGCCTCTAGAAAATGAAAAAGAGGGCTTTGCTGGGAAACTTAGGATTGGAAGAAGCTTTAGATGGTGAAGCAAAAATGCCTAAAACATACTCGGACAAGCAAAAATGCCTAAAACATACTCGGACGAACAAAAAAAGGAAATCATTAAGAAAGCCTATAATACCTTGATATTGAGTCTAGGGGATAAGGTGCTGCGGGTGGTGTCTAAAATGACAACCACGACAAAGTTATGGCTTAGACTAGAAAGCCTTTATATGACCAAGACTCTATCTAGCCGATTATATTTGAAGGCTAAATTCTTTACATTCAAAATGAATGAAGGTCAAAGGTTACAAGAACACATTGATAGTTTTAATAAATTGTGTTTAGATCTAGAAAATATAGATGTTAAACATGATGATGAGGATAAGGCATTAGTCTTGTTACATTCTCTCCCAAAATCATATGAGACTTTTGTAGATATATTAAAACATGGCAGGGACACCCTAACCCTAGATGATGTAATAGGGGCATTGAATTCAAAGGAATTACAACATAGGGTAGAAGGAAAGAGTTCAATTGGGGATGTGTTATCAGTTAGGTCTAAACCTAATAAGAGGGACCCTAGGCAAAGGGGAAGATCTAGGTACAAATCCAAGAATGGTAGGAGAATTATAAAATGTTATAACTGTCATAAGGAATGACATATTAAGAGAAATTGTCCTAAGAAAAAGAAGGATTTCCTAGATAGGCCTAAGTCTGAAATTTCGTCCATCCATTTGTGAATATGACTATGATAGTGCCAAAGCACTAGTAGTGTCTGAAAATAAGGTTATACGTAGCCTTGGAGCATATAAAAGGAGATTCTTACCAGATTTGTGAGGGCTGTCATAGGCCTTAATTGAATTTCATAAAAAGTTTGGCCATAGCAATCAAACATCATTCTTAATATACAATTAACAAAAAAACATCTAAGAGAATAAAAACAAATTCAAGCACCAAAAATTTATCATTTGGGATAACTAGGAATATCTTATATTATATGAGGAGATGCGAAGATTTGATATCATTTGCCAATAGGAATATCTTGACAATTAGAAAAGATAATGACCATCTAATATTCCAGAGTACAAATTTACCATTTAAAGTTGTTCGTTGGATCCTGTTGTAAATAACAGGTGCAAATAGAAAGTTAATCTACCAAACATTGCTCGATAAGGAAATTTGTACAGGACCACACCCACTTAAGGTACCAGATGTCAACAAAACATGATTGAATGGTTATTTTAGTAAGATTGTAAGTAAAGAGGGAGAACTGATAAGAAAGTTGAGAGAAAAATGAGAGAGAATCGGGAAGAAAGAAAGATTGAACCTTCAATTTCCTGAATTCCTTCCTCTTACAACGAACTACCCCTTTTATAGGGATCCTCAACTACACTTCGGTAGTGCAGTAACTGAAAGCCCAACAGCCTTGGAACAGCCATTGCTTCTAACTGTTTTACAACAACCGAGACAACCACTAACTGCTTCTAACCAATCCACAACAACAGCAACCCTCAACCTACACAATTACCCCTCCCTACAACAACAGCAACCCTCAACTTACACAATTACCCCTCCCATAGCCTAGGGTCGTGACAATGATTTATTCAACACAGCCTAGCAACTATAAGACTATAAGAAGGAATTAACAATTGAAACTAGACAAAGAGCTTATTTGGCTTCAGCTGTTGGACAAATGCAGAGATGACCCTATGTACTTATGAAGAACAGAAATTAAGAAATGTCAAAGAAAGTCAGACTTACACAAATAGAATGGCCTAAGAAGTACTCTTAATTGATTCACAAGTAGCAAATGTCAACTTGAGGTGGCTAAAGAATATGAAATCCACCATAGTGAATTGAGAAAAGTAACTGATTATCAACCAAAACTGGATACAATCACCTATGAGCATGTAATCTTATTCTCACCTTCACCGTATATTTTTTGTCGACCAAAAGATTTGGAGACTTCAAATCTCGATGAACAATGGGAGGATTGCGATTATGAAGATAATTCATTCCCTTTGCCTACAGAAAACAAAAGTAAAAATTGGTAATTTCTCCCCAAAAGTGTATGAATGGACCTATTTGATTAAAAGGTGAAAAAGAAGTAAGGATTTAACAAAATTCTGAAACCTTTAGCACTTCATTGAGACAGCAACTTGTGCATGAGGAGAAAACACTATATTTATAGGTCTAACCATGCATAATAGATACAACAAAAACAGAACTTTCTAATGCATACCACATCATAAGCCATACTCAACCTGCGCCTCTCATCCAATACTTCTCTTGCACCCTGTTTATGTAAAAGTCGATATAAACTCCCTCTGCAGTTCAAAGCCAAAACTAGAGTTAGTTAGCTACTTGAATCAATGCTCATGGTGATACATCGATATCTAATCTCTGTGATTGATGGTAAGGGAATTACAAGAGACAATGGAAAACCTTGATAGATATTCTGTTACAATGGACAAGTTTGGAGGATGAGTAACAGCACCCATAAATAGAACTATATTTGGGTGCCGCAAGCGTTTCATAATTGCGACCTAAAACATAAGTAGTCAAGTCAAGAAGCAGAAATATATGAATACAAAGTAATTCAAATCATTAGGTACTAAACAACAAATACATAACATTCATTAAGTTGAGAATCCTCAAATTTAGACTCAGTTTTCCAGAAGTTTCAACACACCTCCCTTAAAAATTCTTTCAATCGCCCTGGATGCAAATCTTGATCCATAAGAATCTTCACAGCAACATCCTGAAAGATAAAAAATTGTGTGATCATAAAATCGGTTAGAATGAAGCCACTAGCACCTAAAAATATGACTGAACTGTGAAGTGATAGTTTATAGAAATAATGTCATAGATAACTAAGTGGAACCTAAAAAGAAGAGCAATAAGAAACAAAAGAGTTACGAAAATAAAAAATTGAAGTTTTATTGGATCTTGACAAGCAACTGAAATTGAGCTCATATCTCCATCAATATGGAACAGCAAAGACATACAGACCATATATTACAACCATAACAGGATTGTTCATCATGCTGTCAAGGTTAAGTTAAGACTATCAATCATATTAACTGATAATCTTAGGGAATCAGTGCAAGAAAAGTAGGCAGTAGCTAAAATTTTCCATTTGAGTGGGCAAGACTTCCATATAATCACACCTGATGATCAAGTGCCAACTGTTTACATCACAGATTATTCTGACCTAGAGCCTAAAGAGTATATGAGGTCAAAACACAAACAATTCCCTTACTTTTCACACTAAGGATGCTTCCGTATTATATAAAAAATAGCAACAGAATCATTTTCCCACATTTTAAATGTTAGTGGGGGCGTGCATAATTCGGTCCAAACCATTAAACCAAACTGGACTGGTTAGTTCGGTTTGGTTGGGTTTAAGTTTTGTTAAAAACCGGTTTGATTTGAATTTAAAAAAAAAAAAAAATGGTTTATGGTTTTGTTTCAGTTTGTGATACAAAAATTAATCAAAACTGTAAACTATATTATTATATTATATACTATATTATACAATACAAATAATATAAAATCAAAAGTTTTAAACTAATTAAAAAATCAAAAATAGCAAAACAACCAAAGGAAAAATGGAAAACAATATAACACATATAGATTAAGTAAAAAAAAAAAACTGTTGTTTTAGGCAATATTTTATATTTCACTGTCTAGTTATCAAAAAAACAAAAAGATTGATTATGTTTGTTTATCTTTTGATGTTAGATAGAGAGTTTTAGAAGTGTGACAGTTGTTGCAATTTATAAAATATGCATATAAAAATTATATAACTCTTATTTTGTTCAAACCGTGGTTTGAACTGAACCAAACTGCAATTTTTTGTTTGGTTTAGCCTGTAAAAAAGTTTAGTTTGGATTGGATATTCCAGTAAAACCTAAAATATGGTTTGGTCTCAAATTTTTTCCAAACTAGACCGTGCACACCCAGTATGTGAGGGAATAAAACAAAAAACAAATATATTCTGTAACACCCATACAAGATCAAAATCAGACACATAGATTTAACAAGGTTCGGCAATGTGCCTACATACACAGGCAAAGAAGGAGCAAAAATTCAATATGTCACAAATGGAATACAAAAGAGATAAACTCTCATTCTCAACCCCAACAAACTAATCTCACAACTTTCTCAGAGATTCATCATTTAATGCCCAACCGCAAATCTAACAATCAGAAATGAGGCTCTATTTATAGAGAGAAAAAGATAGGTAAAAAAAATCCTAAATTATCTGAGTCTTCGATTGAGCATAAAAATCCTATCTCCACCATACTTAGCGTTGGGTCATTTAATTTGAATTCAAGGCAATCTCAATGCCATATATTAGCAAAAAAGCATTATCAAAAGTCATCATATCTATACTATATTAGCAACTCTTTTTCTAGAGCTCATGCAATTAATTCATTCCACATGTTACATCCAAAAAAAGATAAAAAATTAAAGCAAAGTTCAGAATATGAAAGCACAAGCAACTCACATTGTTGTCATAAGATCTATATGCCAAAGGGACAGGAAAGAAGTTCTAATGTCTAGTTCCAAGTAAAATTAGTTTCCAAACTGAAAAACTTTAACTTTGCAGAAAATGAAACAAATAGCAATCTCAATAAAATATCACTTCCCTAATCTGTACAACCATGTTTGACAGAGGAGACCAACCAAGCTAAAATTTCTGAACAAGGGAGTCAAAAGACTAGGCTGCCTTCAACTAACCGTGAATTGATAGGATCTGTGTGCTTCAATATATTTATTGATCTCCAACACCACCACCACCACCACCACCCCCCCCAAAAAAAAGAATGTGGCATCCAATTTCATCTGCCCTTACTTCGCTCTCATATTTGAGTAGCCCAGGTGTTTTCACTAAATAGGATATTCAATTCAAGTGAATTTACTTTTTTACTGGAACTGAATAAATATTCTCACAGGAATATCATGAATTCCAGTCGAGACATAATCATAAAAGATAAAAGGAAAACTAGGTTGCTATGATTAACCAGTCAATATTTCAGCAACACCAAACAAAGCCATCCATTATTTAATTTTATATTATAACTACAATATTGCAAAGTTGTTAACCAAATATAATGTGGCACCTTAAGCCATAAGAACAATTAGGTAACTCAAATACGTTAGGATAGCCGAAATGAAAGAAAATCACATTACAAGGAATCATGGAAATTTACTCCTATTCATCAGTTTCTGAGAAGCGAACTTCAAATGGTAGCTTAGAACAGACAAGCAATTACTTACTGAGCCATGCCAATCAGCACGATGAACAGTGCCAAAAGAACCTGGTAAAGCATCATGTCATTTACTTTCAGTGTAATTTCCCACATACCTAGAAAAAATAACTTTTCTGCACAAAGAATTGTAAGTGACCTCCTGAAGTTTCTTCCAACAGGGAGAAAAAAGACTTACCTGATCCAATTCTCTCTTTCAAAACAAGGTCACTCCAAGGAATGTCCAAATCTTCCACATCAAGGGTAATTTCTCTTCTTTGTCTAATTGGAACCAGTTGACCACCCTCAACAAATCTCAAATTGTTAGCTGCATTTCCTCTCCGATCAGGCATAACTATAGGTGGTCGAATTTCTCTATGACCAATTGTCAGCAAATGCTCTAGAGGGACTCGATCATTGACCATATCTGTTGAGCTTATGATAGCATTATTTTTGTTAAATGGTTGCAAATCCCTATCATGAGCATTTGCTGAGGGCATAGGTAACTGAGGAATTTCATTGCTGTCACTTGAATTATGCACATGGCTTTCCCTATCAGATTGCTTAGGATATGTCGGTTCGCCATTATCTCCATGCAAAGCCGTACCTGCAACTTTAATTTTAAGAACTTTTAAACTCGGGAAGTGACAAATCAATATGATATTGAAACTACAGCAACTAGGGTAAGTGGGAGGACACACGTCAGGCTGATGACTGCCCTAGAACTGAACTAAACATCATTACTTCTACCAAGTATGGAAGAAAAACCAAACCCAGACATCAAATGAACTGGCCCAGTAATTCTCAACTCAATTTAAGTTCAACCCAATGTTAAAGCAGGAGCGAAGGTTGATGTCATGACCCTAGGGGAGGAATAGGCAATATTGTAAAATGTAGGCTTAATGAGGCATTGGAAGAACTACCAGCAAGCTGTAAACGGTTAATCCGTTGGGTAGTTAGAGTTGGTGAGCTAGCTAGAGGTCTTATAAAGCAAGGACCTACGGCATTAGAGGGTATGTTGGAAGTTAATAACAAATTCCCTCTCTTTCTTGATTCTATCTTCTCTCTCCTATCTGTTATTCTTATTCCCTTCTCCCTATCATTCGTAAGTCTGGAATTTACTGATCTTGCAAGCCTTAGTCTCAGGGCTTGACAGTTGAGCACAAATTCAATGTGGTTATATGCCATTGACAACTTATAGCTGTCATTATATTTTGAGTGAAGATTTTAGGAATGTGATAAATGATTTCTAGATGCAAAAAGCTGTACAGATAAATCTATTTCTCTTGTGGAGCTTATATAGAGTCCTTTCTTTGGAACCTAAACCTTATGCATCATCATGAAAACAGTATTAGATCAAGTCGGTGCATATGGAACTAAGTAGTAACCAGTAATTTTCAATTCAATTCCAGTTCAGCCCAATGATTTTTTTTTTCTCTTAAAAATATTTTTTAGTTGTGGGCCACATTTGTCAATAAGTCATTACTGTTTTGGTGTTAAAAGTTTAAACTAACCAGGCCACCATTTATTGGGCTATGGGATAGCATTACAGGCCAGGTCATTGCCATGCAACCTAAAAGATTAAGATATTAGGCCATCGAGTCAACTCCTCTTATACGGCCTAAGATCTCCCTTTTCTTATCTAATGTAGGATTCATGACAAAATTCTCCAATCTGAATCTGCTCTGTTTTTGAAATGGGTAAAAATAACCCTATCTACTCTAATAGGGGGCTTAGCATAAAATTGGATCAAGAGTTAAGCTGTTTTGATATCCTCTTGTCACAAGGTGTGGACTTACCATGCAACCCAAAATTTTAAGCTAACAGGTGGTACTGCCTAACCCCTTGTATGGCTCTAAGTCTCCACTTTCTTGTTCAAAAGAGGTGCAACAAATCTCATGATATCAAAATAAGGTTTACAAAAGAACAAGGTAGAAAATCTTTGAAACCCTAAACATAAATAGACCCATGCTCTCAAAGCATAAACTGTGCTGACATTGTCTGCCATAAAATACCCTTTAAAGAGAAAATTACATATATATAGAAAATTGCACTGATGCCCTATTTAATCCTCATCTACTTTAGATTGGAGTATAGAAATGTTATTCTTTCTGTAAATTAGATTATGATATAGAAATTCTAAATCACCTAAGATTTAGATTGAGTTATAATTAAGGTCGACCTACAAATTCAAAATGAAGTCAACCACATTGCCTTCATTCCCACAAACATACTGAAATAACTAAAATCTCTCAACTTCTCAAATATACCTTAACAGCCACATTATTACTCAAATGTCATTACTAACCAAAGTAAAATATCAATAACTAAACAAAGTTGGATTGAAATAGCCTACATATGGTCTAATCTAGATAGTCCAAAACCAAAAGTGGGTCAAAACCAAACAGGTCAACAAACCAAAACTGGTTTAAGAAAAAAATGTCTCAAATAGGATCATAAATCAAAACAAGGAGAAAATTTTGATTATTTCATTATACTTGTGAAATTCAAGCCAATGTGGAGAATTCTTGAGTTTCTTTTAATTAGTAGAACAAGCCTAGCTATAACTCAATTTAGGCAACTTCGGATTTTTGTCCACCCTATCTCTATATAATATGCTAATGCTACATTATCTGATTTACAGAGTATGGAGTGTTAGTAACCGGCCAACCGCGTAGCTTCGATTCTGCCATATTTGATCCGTAGAGTTGCAAGCGCAGACTCCTCCAAGTCGGTCCACACGATCGACCATTTCCACAACGCCTCGAGTAGTGCTAGCAAACCCTAGGCGCCTCCAATGAGAGATCCAAATTTCTCCTTGCTTTCCATCTTCTTAAGTAGCCTATTTATAGAGTTTAAAAAACCCTAATTGTGCCTTTGGAAAGCCCCTAAACGTTTTAGGCCCGGCCCATAATCATATTAGGCCATATCTCTCTTTTAATTTGTGAAACGGGCTCGACCCAAGTGTGTGACCCCTTAGGTCCATCATTGGGCTAGATGTAGGGCCAATTCTATTGGGCTATATTAAGCCCCAACTCATTAGAATAATTAAACTCTTCAATTAAACTTATGGGCTTCATAATTAACTCATCTCATGGGCTTCTTAATTAAACTCTTTAATTAATAGTTTTAGAATTAATCATATTAATTCTAAAACCCTACATATCATGGTTAATGTCTAGCAACATGCCATGAACGCCTAGCCAACGATAAAAAACACGGACCTTTTCGATTGCAATTACCGTACAGTAAAATCCTTTCATCATATGTCCCGATTGAATTTAGGGTATGGTTTTATGACGAAACCCTAGTCATTCAACAACTATGTATCCATTCCAGATTTATGACCCGTTCAATGAAATCAAAACACCTTTTGATTTTCATCTCACCTTAGCCAAGGATTTCCTCAGTCATGAAATCATCGGAATACATAGGACATCTTCTCATCTTGTCGATAAGTGATGAATCATATTTCAACATTCACAAGCCTTCATATGTGATAAGGTTACGCCCAGTGATAATTTGTTAATGACTCCATTGGAATCCAAAAAGAACCAAAGCGTAACCAATCAAATATAAGACTATCATGATGTCTCAAGTCTAAGGACCAATCTGCACTATTGCAACACAGAAATTCCAATTCAACAATGAACAATTACCATTAGGAATTCTGTAGCGGGTCAGTTCAATGTACTTATTCTTATAATAAGCACCCACATATATGCACTAGTGTCCACACACCAATGTCCATGAAACAAGGCATTCTCCTAATTGAGCATGCATCATATATGCTAGTCTATCCGAGTTATTAGTGTCCAATCCTAATAACTCTACGACTAAGAACATTTAAGATCAAGGCTTATAAGGAATATGTTTCATGATCGTCATCTCTATGCACGACCATATTCCACGAGCCTATCTGATCTATGGACTTTGTCAAATATGGAAATAATAAAGACAACCATCAATGACAAACAAAAAACATAATGCCTTGCAATAATAATTGAATGAAGATAAAGAGTCACAATATAAAATATGATCAATTACATGTAAATATAATTGGCTTGTGGGGCATATCTCTAACATGGAGTGCATCATAGAATCTTCAAATGATTGTGAGATTAGTTGTCTTGGTATTTTAGAGTTAAAAGTTTTTTATATTATGTAACTTATTTTTCACATAGTGAATTATCAATCCTTCATCTGCAAACACATTGTTGAACCACAGTAAGCCAATGTGTGACATGGCAGCCGCATTCAAACAGGAGGAAGAGTGTTACTGATTCAAGGATAACAGGATTGCAAGATCAGAGAAAACGGGGGAAGCTGATTATCAAGACAAAAGGGAAAATGCCAATATTATCCCAACAGAAGATCAATATGGGAAAGAAGGTGGCCTCAGAGGTATTTGTATTGACAATTCAGCTGGAGGATAATTGCTGAAATGAGGAAGTTAAGTATGAAAGGGTGAATCAGCTATGCCTTATATGGAGTAACGCAAAAATAAATGAGATGGCAGTGGTCCATGCTTGAGATGAGGCCAATTGTAATAACAGTTGAATAATTGTTATTAGTTAGCATGTTCAGCTCCTTTCTGTTGGCTATTGGTAAACAGGTTAACTTCTGGAGCCTAAGATATTGTATAAATAAACCAAGTATAGTATTTTGAATATTCAAGCAATGATTACATCTCTTCTTCTTCTTCTTTTTCTCCTTCTTCTTTTTCTTCTTCTTCTTCTTTTCTCTCAATTCTTAACATAAATCTCTTCATTCTTTTTCTGCTACTACCTGTTTTATGCAATAGAAGGTGATCACTGGCTTAGTAATAAGTCGTTAATAACAGTGTGTCTTTAATTTTGATCTAGTCTATTGTGGGTGTCAGGACCTCAGTCCTGACAGGTAAATTTCTCCTCTTGAGAGGGAAATTAGGGTTAGGAAGAAGGGAAAGGGGGGAAAGAACGAGAGAGAGACGAACAGGGAGTTGCAAGAGAGAGAAATTGAAGAGAGAAAAGAGTATCAGTTTTGGTTATGAAATTCCTTCCCTCTCTTATTGAATTGGGAGCTCTTATATATCCCCTTTCCCGCCAATCCTTGGTGGTTACAAACCTTAACAATCTGATGGTTACATCCTCCAACAGGCTAACAGCTTACTACACCCTCCTAACTGCCTACCAACCGCTTTAGCTGCCTATTGTTATGATATACAGCACTTACCCGCCTGCTGTTACAACGATAGGAAGCAAAATACAATTTTAACCTGGGTTCCATGTAGGGTCCTGACAGTAGGTTACAAAATTATTATTCAGCTTGATATTGATTTATTTCTAACATGTATGACAATAGCCCATGAAAGCTAATTCTTTATAGTAGGCTGTGAGAAGTGAGAACAAATCGTTTACTTCACAACCTATGTAGGAACAAAGGACTCAAAAGGCTTAGCTAGCTTGGAAAGGGATTCAATAGTTTGCGCATGCTTTCTCCATCAATGTTGGACTAGTGGAAAAGCAAGTACATTTTAACTTATTAATACATGGTTGGGTTAAAGCTTAAGTTTGTTGTAGATCAATTTCCATTTTGGTTTGCATAAGTACATACGTCAATCAAAAACCATACAGATGTCATAACCCAAACAAATGTACAAAACTGGAGCAAAGCATCATTTTTCCCTTCAAATACAATATCATGTACCGAGGCTGTAACCTTTACTTTGTTGCTATTTGTAGCTATTATTGTAATTTTTGGAGGGAATTAGCCTGCTGGTAGAAGGTTCCAAGCAGTGCAAGTTGTATGTAAACGGTTAGGCAACTTGACTGATTCTAGAAGGGACTTGGCAACCGTTTTGGCGCCAATCCCAAGTTGTGGCCGTATAAGAGATCGGCCCAACTCATTGTGAAGGCATGATTTGATAATTGAAATCCGAATTCTCCCTCCAAAACTTCTCGTTCTTTCTCTCTCTTTCTATTTTTCTCTCCCAATTCTACATTTCCTCCCTTATTTCCGCAAATTCTCTCTCGGATCAGAGAGAATTCTCTCTGTCAGATCAAGGATCTAACATCTTGGTATCAAGGCACTGTCTTGGCCGACATTCTCAATCGAGGAGACAATAGCTGACGACACGAGGATGAGGCAAATGGAGTTGTAGATTCAATAGGTGATTGCTTCAATGGTGGAAGGCCAAGCTCGAGTGGAAACAATGGAGGATAAGATTGGTTCGATGGTGGATCGAAAATTGGAGGGGATTGTAGAGAAGATCAGGATTACATGCGAGACCAAATTCGAGAAGATATGCGGGGGATACGCGAGCAAGGCAATGTGTTGCACAATCAACTGCAACAATTCATGATCATGTTCTCCGATCAACATCAAGTAAGGATTTCACCTGATTTTCCCCTAAGGAATGTACTGAACCAATTCTACCGGAAATTGGCATGAGTAACCGAAATGTTGGGCCATCGGAGGTTGAGATGGATCTATCCGGAAAGGAAGAGAATGTGTGGAAGAGTAGACATGAAGGCACTACTCATTCAAACCACACTGGATTTCTAGTGCCGAGGTTGGAATTGCCGGTGTTCAAGGGACAAAAACCCCAATGGTGGATCAGGAGATGTGAGAAGATGTTTGTGATCCACCAAGTGGTCGAGAACCAAAGAGTGTCCCTAGCCTCTGCCTACCTCAATGACTGGGGACATTTGGTTCCAGGGGTGGTCCAAGGTAAGGGAGTCCTATAGCTGGGAAGAATTTTCCAAAGGACTTTGTGAGAGGTTCGGGGAAAGAGGCATGATGGATGTAGTGGAAGAATTTAATCGCCTAAGGAAGGAAGGAACGGTGATGGAATACGAAATGAAATTCGAAGAATTGAAGTCCCTAATGTTGAGCAAAAACCCATACCTCACCGAGGAGTATTTTGTGTCTAGTTTTGTGGGAGGATTGAATGATGAATTGCGATCGGCAGTGAAGGTACTGAAACCCAAGATAGTACAAGAAGCAGTAGAGAGAGCCTCCTTGCAGGAGTTAAACGTTTGAGGCCCTGATGAGGAGACAAAAAGGGTAGAACAGAGGAGGGATACCAAGTACCATGCAATATGGGGATAAATTCACAGGGTGAGAACCTCCAAAGGGAGGAACAGGGGCCCGATATCAGGTATTACCACCTCCAGGGCCTAACTTACAATCTAGGGACAAAATTATTGAACAAATGAGACAAGCTGGGCTATGTTTCAAGTGTGGAGATAAATACTTCGTAGGGCATCAATGCAAAAAGCAATTGTTGTTGCTAGAAGGAGAAGAAGAGGAAAATGAGGAGGACCACACGATGATAGAAGAAGCAGGTGAAGAGGACAATGGGGCAATCTCATTACATGCTATAAAAGGGACAACCAGTAACAATATAATCAAAGTTGACAGAAGATATAAGAAGGTACCCTTATGGTGTGGATTGACAGTGGGAGTACCCACAATTTTATTGATGAGAGTACTACAAAGAAGATGAAGTGCCATGTGGCCAGTACACGTAGGGTGAGGCATTTGAAGCTAACCTGAGATTGTTGAAGCTGGGGGGTTGTCACATAATTTTGGGTGTGGATTGGATGAAGGGGGTGAGTCCAATCAGTTTCGATTTTAAAAAGATAGAAGTTTCCTTAGAAAAATAAGAAAGAAGGGTGGTTCTCCAAGGCAATATGGAGATGGGGTCCTATAGAATGATAAGGGGAAGAAGCTACATCAGCTTCTCCGAAAGAAAATATCCCAAGTGGCACATCTGTTCTCGATTGAGGCCAAAAAAGAAGGGGAAGATAGAGAGGAGACAAAGGGAAATCACTCAAGAAATGGCCCAAATCAGCCACATGAGGTATGGCAGGTATCTGATCTGACCTCACTTGAGTTATTACCGGTAGAATATCACAACCTGTTTGTAGATCCTAAGTCTCTTCCACATGAGCAACCCCTAGACCATTCCATTCCCCTAAAGCCAAATGCTAAACCGGTCAACATAAGATCTAATCGATACCCTCCCAAACAGAAAACAAAAATTGAAAATTGGTGAGGGATATGCTTTCCCAATCAATTATTAAACCAAGTCGTAGCCCTTTTGCCTCTCATGTCCTCTTGGTCTGAAAGAAAGATGGAACATAGCGTTTTTGTTGATTATCGACAACTAAACACCATCACCATCAAAGATAAATTTCCAATACCTATCATTGAGGACCTACTTGATGAGCTCAAACGCTCCTCAATTTTCTCTAAACTCAACCTACGCTCAGGTTACCACCAAATAAGAATAAACCCATCTAATATTCCAAATACCGCTTTCCGAACTCATCATGGGCACTATGAATTCATGGTGATGCCATTTGACCTTACTAATGTCTCGGCTACTTTCCAAGCATTAATGAACCATATCTCAGAAAATTTATCTTAGTATTCTTTGATGACATCTTGATATACAACTCTTCTTTTGACCAACACCTAGAACACCTTAAGACTACTTTTCAGGTCTTGTGATTCAACCGGCCATTCCTCAAAAGGTCTAAGTGTGCTTTTGCACAAGCACAAATTGGGTATTTGCGGCATGTTATATCTGGAGCAAGTGTTGGAACTGACCTCAGAAGATTGAGGCCATTACTGCCTTGCCTAAGCCCGTTAATATCCGAGCCTTAAGGGGGTTTCTGGGACTAACCAGATACTACTGTAAATTCGTGAAGGACCATGGGTCGATCAGTAAACCACTCGCTGAGGAATGAGGGGTTTAACTGGGATTGGAGGGCGAAGGAAGCATTTGAACAACTAAAGAGGGCTATGTGTGAAGTCCCAATACTTAGGCTACCAGATTTTGACAAGCCTTTCACTTTGGAGACTGATGTCAGTGGGGTGGGCATAGGGGCAATACTTTCTCAGAAGAGTAGACCCCGGCTTTTCTCAGCCAAGCCTTGAGCCCTAGACACCAAGGGCTCAGTATATATGACAAGGAGCTCCTAGCGGCTTTAATGGCAATGGAGAAGTGGAGACATTATTTAAAAGGAGGGTGGTTCATTATTAAAACTGACCACGAGAGCCTTAGGTTCCTCTCACAACAAAAACTTCACTCTTATTTCCCAAAAAAGGGTATGGCAAGATTGATGGGGCTAGATTATATCATATAGTATAGAAGGGGAAAAGAAAATGTGGCTAAGGATGCGTTATCCTACTGCCATGAAGGGGGAACATTGGTTGCCATCACCTCAGTAGTACCAGATTGGGTCCAAGAGGTCACTGAGAGTTACCAGCAAGGGACATGGGTCAAGGAGTTGTTAGAAAAATTGAGGGTTAATGGATATTGTAAGCTTGGTTATGCTCTATCTAATGGACTGATCAGACACAAGGGAAGATTGTTGATTGGGGAAAATATGACTTTAAGGAACCAAATCCTCCAATCACTTCACAGCTCCTCGTTGGGAGGTCATTATGGGATCCAAAACACCTATAGGAGGGTAAGACAAACTTTCTATTGGCCACAACTCATAAATTTGTGATGAATTGTGATGTGTGCAAGAGGTGCAAACATGAGACCATAGCTCAACTTGACCTACTACAACCACTGCCTGTACCAGAAGGAGCTTGGACCAATGTAACTATGGATTTTGTTGAGGGACTACCAAGGTCAGAAGGGAAGGATTATATTCTCGTAATAGTGGATCGATTTACTAATCCAGCCATTTCATAGGCCTTTCCCATCCTTTCACTGCCCAAGATGCGGCAAGGGTCTTCTTGGACAACGTAGTAAAGATGCATGGGGTGCCTCAATCCATAGTATCAAACAGGGATAAAGTCTTTACCAGTTCATTTTGGAGGGAGCTACTTAAATCCCTAGGCACTAAACTACATATGTCTACTGCCTATCACCCACAGATTGATGGGCAATCGAAGAGGGTGAATCAATGTCTAAAATCCTATCTGAAGTGTCTATGTTTTATGCAGCCAAGAGGGGGGCACAAGTGGCTATCAGTAACTCAATGGTGGTATAACTCATGCCACCGTAGTTCCATAAATATGAGTCCCTTCAAGGCTTTATACGGATACAAACCAGCATTGCCACCGACAGTAAGGGAACCACCAACAGTAGCGGAAGTGGGAGCTTATATGCAACAAAGGCAAGAGGTTGTGAGCCTATTGAAGGCTGAACTAACAAAGGCTCGAAACAAAATGAAACAAATGGTTGACCGGAGAAGAAGTGAGAGAGCATTCTCCGAATGAGTGGAAATATACCTAAAGCTAACTCTCCAACAGCTCAAATATCTTACTAAGCAGTCGGTGTCTAAACTGAGCCCTAGATTTTTTGGGCCTTATCTAGTGCTAGCAATGGTAGGGCCAGTGGCCTACAAATTGCAGTTACCAGAAGGCTCCCAGATACACCCTATTTTCCACGTATCCTTGCTCGAGAAAGGAGTGGACTCGCAAAAAGTCAGCCACACACTTCCTTCTAGTGCCAACGAGGAAGCAGGGCATGTCATTCCTACTACTATCGTAGATAGGAGAATCATCTACAGACAAAGGGCACCAATTATCCAAGTGCTGGTCAAGTGGTCTTCCCCATAGTCAGACACTTGAAAGTACTTACTTGATCTGCTGAGGTAGTTTCCTAGTTTGGCCAACCTGCTACACATTTCTTAAGGACAAGAAATGATTGATGGAGAGTGTACTTGTCATGTACCGAAGCTGTAACATTTACTTTGTTGCTATCTTTTACTTTGTTGCTATTTGTAGCTATTATTGTAATTTTTGGAAGAAATTAGCCTGCTGGTAGAAGGTTCCAAGCAGTGTAAGTTGTATGTAAACCATTAGGTAACTTGACTGATTCTAGAAGGGACTTGGCAACCGTTTTGGCGCCAATCCCAAGTTGAGGCCGTATAAGAGATCGGCCCAACTCATTGTGAAGGCATGATTTGATCATTGAAATCTGAATTCTCCCTCCAAAACTTCTCGTTCTTTCTCTCTTTCTATTTTTCTCTCCCTATTCTACATTTCCTCCCTTATTTCTGTGAATTCTCTCTCGGATCAAGGAGAATTCCCTCTATCAGATCAAGTATCAGACATACAATTAATTTCATCACAAAAGAAAAAATGGTTCTAGAAATGAAAACAGCTTCCATGATACAATATTCTCATGACAACCCACTTAAGAAAGGGAAAAAACAGGAATTACAAAACACAAAATAAGAGGCGCCTTATTTTATGCTATTTGCAGCTGATACTGCCTTGGCAGATGAGACAAAAAATACATGAATCTTAAATTTCAGTTATGGAGGAACACCTTCGAATCCAAGACTTCAAAGTTGGTCAAAAACCAAATGTATGGAGTGTAAATTCAGTACAAATAGAAGTGTGGACGATATGGTGAGACTTGAAGGCCAAGTTATTCCTATAAAAGATCAATTTAGATATCTCAAATCAACTGTCCAAAATGAAAAGGTGATAAGGAGGATATTACACATGGAAGATGGTTAAAGATGAAAATTTGTGCCCAACATTCTCTATACAACCATAAAATCTTTTTAAAGCTAAAAGAAAAGTTTTATCATACGACAAGGACACACTTATTGAAGGCTCAAAACATTAGGAGATAAGTACCAATATGTGAAAAGGATGAGCATAACTAAGATGGAAGTACACTAGGTGTGTGGGTAGAGAGAAACCTAAAATTAGAATGAGGTTGTGCATAATAAGGTTGGAGAAGCTCCTATTGAAAATAAGATGGGCAAGACACGATCAAAATGATTTGAACATGAGAGAAAAATAAGGGGTGGAATGAAAGAACTTTGTGGCAAAGGACGTATAAGATGAACAAAAAATACTTCATGAAAAGCCTTCAACAATAAAGGGTACAATATGTCACGATCCAAGGGCAATTTTGAAATTTTGTTGTTAAAGCAGTAGCCACTTGTATCAATTAGTTGTTGCTTTCATTGATTGTTTCCCCTATGGTTATGCTGATTAGCTAGTGGGAAGAGCCTATATAAGGCTAAGATGTAAGAAGATGGGAGTTCATGTTGAGAAATAACATAATTCTTTCCCTCCTATTTCTCTCCCCTCTCGATTCTCTCTTTCAAATTCTCCCTCCAAAACCCCCCTTCTCTCCCTCTAATCTTTGTTCTATTCGAGTCTCAACTTAGAGACTTGACACAATGGTCTTACAAAAGATATAACTATAGATAGAGATAACTGGGGAAACTATAATTCATGAAGCCGAACCCACTAGTTGAATTAAAGTTTCTTGTTATTGTACAAAACAACCCTAACTTGAAGAGGGGGGGGGGGGAAGCAAGAGAAGTCAAACCTTTTTTTTTTTTGGTT
The DNA here is from genome assembly GCA_036245055.1 of Diospyros kaki. NCBI lineage: Eukaryota > Viridiplantae > Streptophyta > Magnoliopsida > Ericales > Ebenaceae > Diospyros > Diospyros kaki. Next base: position 4,771,568 of record BSEG01000006.1, on the reverse strand, counting down.
AGATATCACAAATAAACAAGCATAAAAAATTGTAAACAAAATGTTCAAGAACTAAAGAAATTACCTGCAGGAGCCTCATCGAATATATTACTAAGTGATTGACAATCAGAGAAATATTGTTTTGCCAGTGACCTGAAATCAATTGGAGGTTCAACCTGTCTGAATCGCGGGAAGCGCAACGGTGAAGCAATTGATACAGAAGATGGGCCATTTAACGAAGAATCAGGTTCACTCAAACATCCTGGCATCCCAACTAAATCAACTAGATACTCCCTACAATAATACATGGATAGCATTAGCACCAATAATACAAGGATAACACTGACCAAGATGTGAGACATTTTGAATGTCCATGATAAATTTCATCCTTTTTTTCTATTGTGTGGCCTAGAGGAGCAAATACAATTCATATGATTAAAAAAATTGATTATGTGATAACAGGATTCATTCTGTATGCAACAAAACAAAAAAATGCAAGGGCAATTTGCGATTCCACAACCTCCCTTGCCAAAGAAAACAAAAGAAAATCTCAAACTTCATGACTACAGATCCATCCATTCACTTTTAGAACAAAAGAAATGTCTTGCCCAAAAGAATCAACAGAAAGCAATGTGGTGGGATGGTAGTGCTAGGCTACTAGCTATTAACCCACCTTAAATTTTGTTTAAAAAAGCACCTAACCTGAAATCTAAAGCTGCAGACAGTGTCTTCCTATCCAATCTTTCTTTGGACATGAACATTTTGTTTGCCCACCCAAATATGACATATTAACATACCTACATCTTAATTATAGAGCCACATTGCCAAACTCAATATTTTTAACTACAATTCCCAGAAGGGGGGAAAAAGTTGAAATTGTGTTCAAACTTGTCAAATCAAACACAAGTTCCGGCTTATTGGAAAAGGTTAAAAACATGTCAATGCCACTTCAACTATGCACAAGGTCTCAAGAGGGAGGAAATTAATTGATGGTAAATGAGAGAATGTAAAGCTATTGTAAGGTAGGGAACAATGTACAAATATACACCCTGAAGTGAAGTGTAAAAGTAGTTCCACATGAAAATTTTAGAAAATAACACAACACAAGAAAAACGAAGTAGCATGACACTCACCTCCCAAAAACGTGATTATAGAAAATATAGTTACAACATCAATGAATGAGATTATGTGAAACCACATCAGTAAGGCTTAAGGTATCCATAATCAGGAAGATCTGATGTATAATTCTTACATACAATTAAAATTAAAATGGGAATTGAGACAACAGCATATCCTAGATTACCTGTCAACCCCGAAGCGAACGAGGCAAGAGGTAGCATCCTCTCTCATACAATATTTGCAGCCCTTCGCAATTCGACATGGCAAATCAATTGTATCAGCTAGAACCTGCAAAAAATCAATAGTTGAAAACATACTGTTGGTCTTCGAATAACATAAATTTTTAACTTTAACCCAAGGAAGACATTACTGCAGTCTCATTTTGAAATCTTTGACAATGAAAAGGAGAGATGGCAGGAGTTCATAATGGATTTTTTTTTTTTTCGGGGGGGAGGGGTGCAACAGGCATGAAAAAACAATATAATAGTCCTATCAAAGAGTAATCAATAAAGCAAAGTAAATTTGTCCAACAGTAGCTCAAAAAGTTCCATTAAGTGGAGGCATTGCAATAGCCCCTGGTTAGGTGAACTGAGAATGCACAAGATTGCAAAATTAAGTAAATATTGGAGACTTGAGATGTACTTTGAATAGCAAAGTGCGGTGTCTGCAAAGACCAACAGGAAGGCTACTGATCCGCAGCACAACAGATCCCAAACGGTCCTTGAGATCATTGCTGCACTTCTTCCAGATGGGAACAAAGTCATCTTCTCCAGTTGAAGCTGTACCCCTTGAGATGGCAATAAAATTTGGTCAGAAAAAATACATAAAAAGGTGAAAAGTGAAATGAGTATTCCAAAAGCCTTTCCCGCCCCATCTCTTTTTACAAATAATTGTTCAGAGACTGTTTTTAACAGCCATATCAAAACTCACCCCATACAATGGCAGACTATCTTTGCAAGATGGTCAACAACTTCTTTTGTAGTGATGCAACTGCAAGAGATATTACAAATCCGGTTCTGTAGTTCTTTTAAGATGGGATCATTGCACCGATCAATCAAAATTATTTCAATAGAAGAATCCATCCTAGGATGAACAGCCTTTAGTGATTGAATTGAAGGAATGCGACCATTTTCTTCCAGATCAGTGCAAACAGTCCATACATATGGATCCATCCCATGAATTGTATAAAAGCCATCAGGAACTCTGTCAAAGTATGACAGACAGCCATTGACCTGATATATATATTACATCTCAAAACATGATATGTCAATGGTAGTTCACATTAAACTAACATCATATGATAATATCACACCATAATGCACATTTATCACATGACATTGTGCCAAAGGAGATACAAGCAGTAAACAGATGAGCAAATCATATGCATAAGGATTTTATTTTCCTGTCTTTTTTTGAATAGGTTAATAGTGAGAATCTCAATGTTGGTAATCATTTAAAACACTTTTCCATTGATGAAACAAAAAAGAAAAGGTAAATAAGAAAAGGAATTTGATAATCACTAATTTAATAGGTCTTTGCATAGCAGAGAAACAAAATAGAAAATACAAAGCAGCTAATCCATAAGATCATATAAAAGATTTTGGAATCTCTAATCAAGTAATCAATTTAAAGAAATGCAGGACATTGCCAACTAAGAGTGTTCATTATGTAATCCCAAAAACACTGAAGGGATAGGGTAGTACATCCCCAAATAAAAGGCCCTTGTCAGATGCCTACTACTAATTCTGGAAGTCTCACGGAGGATTTTTTCCCCGGGCTGGGTGTTTATTGTTACTGAAAGATGAAGTGTTTTGGATGTTGACCACTATGAAAGAGTAGGATAGGCCCACATCAGAGAGAAGAATCCCAAGCAAGGAAGGACTCTCACAGCCCCAATACATTAAAAAATCCTATGCAAGGGATTACTGCAAATTGATGAGAATACATAGAAGATTTTGAACCCAAGCAACTCGGAAGTATAGGATAAATCTCCCTGCACATCTTGATCAAGAGCCTAAAAGGATGCAATGACAAATCCTAGTGGGATTATAGGTTCAATAGGCGTAATACAAGGCAGAGCTGCACCCAATCATCCATGAAAGCACAAAGTACATTTCTTATAAAAAGGATTTTAGATCAAGCGTTGAGGAATGGAAAATATTGAGAATGTATTGTTCTGTTCTGAGAGATCTTTTTTTCTTGAAATAAATGAGTAAGTATTGGGGTGCTGGCCAAGAAGTCAGTCAGGCAGTGCACTATGCTCTTTGCTTTTTTGGGAAAAGTCAGGTTGACAACCAACACAAATGGTTCTATGGTCCCATTCCAAATTGATTGTACAGAATTTCCCTCACGGGAACATAAATGTGTGGGGTTATGTTCATGCGCTAGTTACAGCTATAGGCATGTAGCAGGCAAATTTGACAACTTATAATAGCATAGTTGTTGAGACAAATGTAAAGGATCATGGCTGAGGCATTCAATTCTAAGATCATGGCCACTGACTTCAGAACCCAACCGTCCATAAGTGCGTTTCACTCACAGATGTGCAAGTTTTCCCGTCCACTGGCATTCAAGGGAATACTCTTAAACTAGCAATTGAGGGGTATTTCTACTTGTTTATTCTATGGCATCCAATATAAGGCAGATACTTCTGAGTAAACTAAAAAATGTTGGCAAATATGAGTTTCACATTGTACCCTAACATTCAAACTGAAAGATCGACCCAATTAACACCTAAATCGGATCCATAAGAACTCGTACCAGATAAATGAAATTGTAACCAAGGGCAATAAAATTGAAACCATTAGAAACCCTACCCAGAATCTGTGCGACATGGATTCAGCAGAACCAGACGAAGACGACGACCGCGACGCCAATTCGTCCGGCACGGGATCCAAAAAATTGGGATCATCGCCAGATGTAGCATCGGACGACAACCGGAGCGCCAAAGAAAGCTGCAACTGATAACTCTCCTCCGTCTGCTGCGCCCAGCTCTTCGACGACGACGATCCCCAGCCGCCGCCGCCGCCGCCCGTCTCCGCCGTCTTCAACCTCCACTCTCCACCACCGCCACCGCTGACCTTGAAAACATCGTCATGAACGTGGCCAAACACATCAGAATCGCCGGGCGGCAAGTAGTAGTCCCCGGACATCGAGCTCCCGCCGAAACTACTCCCGCTCGACTGCCTTTGCAGCCCGATCGACGATGGGAACGCCCCCGGCGGGATCCTCGCCGGCGGCTGCGCCATCCGATGATCAACCAGTTCCCAATCCAATCCCGCCCCGCCGCCAGCTGCGGCGGAGATCTTCTGCAGCGGCTGGTGGTGGTGGTGGTGGCGGTGGTCGTCGTCGTCGGGGAGATGACTCAGCAAAGTGTAAACCGACCGTCTACCAGGCGTTTCCATTGAAAAAACTCCGAAAACCACACGAAGTGTACCCTCACAAAACCCTACAAATCGCCATTTTCAGAGGGCAGTTCGACCGTCCGTACTTTCTCGCTGACTTGCTCCATATTTCCTCTATCCTTATAATTTCGCTTGCTCGTGTTGTCAGAGTGAGAGATGACGGAGCAGGGGCGTAATCGTAATAATTGATGCTTAATTTAATAAATATTCCACTTTAATTAATTTTGGGGAGACAGCGATTGGCATCCGGAGCCTTCACGTTCCCACCATGGCATCATACCATTTCTTTTCGGTTTTGTTGTCTAAATCGGTGGCTTTTTCACGTGAGACATACGCGTTCTGAATTAACGTGGGACGGATTTTACTTCGCCATTCTCGCCTTCATTGGATTGGAGTCGAATCGAATTTATATAAAACACTACTAATCCTCCAATAAGTTAATAGCATTAAAAAAACACTTTTTTACGGCAATAATTGTTTCAAGTGATACCATGTCCGCACAACAAATAATATGTTAGCAACATTTTATAATAATAAGATCATTAGTCAAGATATCATGTGTTGTCAAAGTTTTAGAGATATCAAGAAACAATGTGTCAAAACAATTTTGACATATTTATACTTTTTTTATTAAGTTTATTCATGTCACAATTGATATAAGTTGAGCTCTAGATTAGAGTAAAGTTCTTGGATTCAAGCATCTGTATTGTACAAAATTTAAAGGGTCATTCATCATGTTTAATGACAATTTATAAATAAATAAACCAATGATATACAATCATCTATAATCTATCAAAAATTATTTACATTGGTTAAAAAACTTAGTTGAATGAAAAGTCATTAATAGATAATTAAAAACTTAGAAAAGATTGTAAAGCACAGTTTAGCAAAATTATACAAAATTTCTGATATTTAGAAAATAGCAATAACTACTCTTATTGTTAAATAAAGGGATAAAATGTCTAATTTACACTTCATTCTCTATTTTTTCTTATTTGATTAAATATTAAAATACAAAAATTTAATCGACATCAAATGAAATTTATTGAGTTTAATATCAATTTTGACAATAAAGTCAATGAATTAAGACCAAGATGCGGTGAACCTATCTAGATTCATCACATACCGATAATAAATTAAAGTAATAAATAAATAATAAGAAAGAGAATTATAATTTCTATCAAATCCAAAACAAAGAGAGATAATGAAAAATAAATGTTTAAGAGAGTCATATTTGAACTTCCTCAAACCTATATAACATAGAAAGATAAAGAAAAAATAAAAATTTAACTAAACCAAATAATAAGAAGAAAAATAAGAATAAGAAAAAAAAAAGTTATGACATAATGTAAGAAGAATAAAGATTCCGTTGAACCTAAAATGGGTTCAAACCTAGAACCCAAAAGAAAAAGACGAAAAAGATTCCATCAAAATCAAAGAAAAAAATAATAATAAAATAAATGAGTTATTGCTATCGTCTACGTTATTGTCACTAACCACTTAAAAAATGAGAAATTTGATAGATTTTTTCCTTTTAACTTATCTACAAACATAATTTCACGAATAAAATAGTAGACAAATAAAACTCATTATATTTATAAAGAATTGTCACTAACCACTTAAAAAATGAGAAATTGGATGGATTTTTCTCTTTTAACTTATCTATAAACATAATTTCATGAATAAAATAATAGACAGATAAAACTCATTATATATATAAAGAATTTAATTATTCATAAAAAATTATCAAATAACACAATTCGAAGATATGTCAGTGTCAAATAAATAAGAAGCATTAGAGCTTGTTGCGTGGATACACAAAATTAATTAAACAACCATTGGAAGGAGGAATCGGATCACAACTCAAGTGCCCACGAGTGGGGATTAAGAAACTAGCTCAAATGACCATATACAATGTATATGAAGCGATGAGCAGATATTTTCTGACGACACCTTCAAGATAAAGTAGTTGAAGGCAGCGGCAATGTTCGATGAACCTGGTTTCTAAATGAATTGATTAATTCCCATTGGGATATTCAAATGGACTCAACTGTTCGGGTTGCCACTTGCCAGCCCAGCCACATCAAATTGCTTTGCACGGAAACAATACGTTCGCAGCCGCTGATTAAAAATGTTAATTGCCAAGCCAAACCAACAACTAAAGAGTATTATTCTTAGAAAAACAAAAAGAAAGAAAGAGTATAATTTATGTATTTTATTATACATTTAATTTTGATATAATATACATTTGTTGAAACAAAACTATAATATTAGTAGTGTTTATAATAATAAAATTACATAATATATCGAAACTGAATGTGTAATATTATACAAAATTGCAAACTCTACTAGACGCTCACAAGACTTACACAATGAGTAAGTGAGAAGCTGGATTTCTTCTTCCCATGAACAAATACGATTTGGCATATAGACTTTCATTTTTATTCAATAAAAAATGTTTTTAAATTAAATAAATGCATATTAGTTTAGTCTCAGCTAATAATAAATAATAAAATTGGTGTTAGTGTTTATTTATTTAGTTAATATTTTATTATTGTGTTTTGTATTTCATAGAAAATGATTAGAAAGATTGTGGCGGCATTTTAATCAATTAGTTAGACTATATTATTTATAATATTTGAAGTGATATCATAAAATTGTAAATTCAAAGTGTCTCTTACATGACCAACAAAAAAATATGAAGACGTCTCTTATTATTAAAAAAAAAAAGTAATTCACGTTATATTTATTTTCAAAACACATTTGTTTTATCCAAACAAACAAAAAAAAACACATTTTTACACTTTTACTTCTTATATTCAAATTATAAAACTTTTAACTATTAAAACTTGTTGTTATCAAGATACAATACAATAATAGATTTATAATTGTAGCAGAGTCATCTTCAAGTTTTTGAAAAACTACAAAACAAAATACAATTAAGTGTACATGATATCTTATGCATGTGCTTTCTAATACTTAAATCAATTTTAGCTGAAAAATAAAAAAATAATCAAATAACTTATATATAAATTATTTCATACTTCAATCAAATTGATCGCTTTTCATTTATAGAGGTTGAATACTGACATATGGAATATCTATTTCTTTTGAGATCATCCATTTTGAATTTTTAGATATAAACTTTAAAGATGAGTTAATATAATCTTAGTGGGCCATAATCTGAAAGGTACATCGAAAACTATATCTCTAGAAAAGCCCTTAGAAAAGGTCTCTATGGGGTCTTTCAAAACTACTCTATCAAAAAGATATTTTAGGCCTCATTTCCATCCTTTCTATGCTTGGTTTAGCCCTTAACTGTAATACTCATGAATAATTTGAGAATATAAACGATATTTAATGAAGGGCATAAATGAAATTTGCAAAAAAATAAGACTATAGAGTACACTAACGCTGTTTTGGACGACCGAATTAGTTGGAGGAAGTACCCCGGACCCTAGACGATTAAGGAAAATTGTATAGTATTGATGAGTGATTTAAATTATGATTTTTAGTGGTGAAAGAAATTGAATCAAAAACAGTTTTCGGTACAGCTGTTGACCGGGTTGAGAAAATCGAATCGACGTAGAAGACGTCCAGAAAGTCAACGGAGTGTGTTAAAGACTAATATTTATTATATAAAACAACCCTTAAGTGGTTTTGGATTGAATCGAATGGATTTAAGGTCAAATCGACCAGCCGGGCCTAAGTGCAATTTTTTAAATTTACTCAATGGAGGTCAAAGCGATAATTTTTTGGAAGTTTCAAGGATGAAATGAATAGTACAAGACTTGTGGGCCTTAGTGGTATATTTGGAAATATCAGGGGTGTCTTGGTAGGGGCTAAAATGGAATTAGAAGAAATCAGGGGGTGAAAATATAAAAAATGGAAAGTTGCATAGTGTGAACGCAAAGGAGATTTCTGCCACCGCATGTGGCCGCCGTTTCCGGCGATGGGACGGGCGAGGCTAACTTGGGGAAGGTCGTATACGGTCATAGGAATGCTTGGGGACCAAGCTTGGCCGGTGATTGGCCGAGAGTTGGCCGAAAATTAATATAAAATGGGGACCGAGGGTTTCGAAATTTTTGGAAGAAATTGGCCGCGTTTTGGTACGATTTTTGGAGTTTTGATAAAGGGCTTTTGGTTGCAAGAAATCAAGGATTATTTTGGGTTCGTTTTGAGGCATTTTGGTGCTTGTTTAGTGGCTGTTCGAGTTCGGCCGAAGGTTAGAGGCGAACCGCCTAGCCGGACCTGTAAATCGATTTTTGGGAGGCTTTTTGGTGTTGTTTCAACCTCATTTTAGTACCATTGTGATCGACTCTTCAAGGGCTTTCAGGAGGTATAGGTTTTGTAGCCATCGGAGCAACCGCCGGTGACCGGATTTTTGAAGAAGACGGTGGCGCGTGCAGCCACACGCCAGCCTTTACCCTCACACATGCGCCAAGCGCGTGAGGGCGCATGAGCAAGGGTATTTTCGTAATTTCAACTCCAGTATTTTTATTTAATTATTTTAGGAATTATGGTGTTGAAATATTTGAAAAAATAGATGAGGAAATAATTATTTTGGAATTATCAAGGTGAAAAATGGGAAAAAATAGAAGAAATTATGAAAAAATTGAGGAAAATGGATTTTTTAATACTTCCTTAATTAATTATGGTGCTTAGGAAGTGTTGTGGTTCGAGGTTGACTGTAAATTCAAGAGTCTGTGATTTGGCACGCATAACGAGGTTGTGCACGAGGATCGAGGCGATCCAAATTTGTCGAGGTGAGTGGTTCTCCCCCAAAACTTGATTTGTTGTGGTTGTTGTAAGCACCTTCGTCCGAATATCCCAACCACCCGGTCTATTCGAACGGAAGCACTTACATAAGGGAAAAGAAACAGACACAAGACAAAAATGCCCTGACATGCATACATAAAAAGAAATACCACAGCGAAAGCAAAATGATATACATGCATGTCCATAGGTACCCCGCTGGAACAGCGGTCAAGGAGTATATATAAAAATACACAGACACCTGTGCCAACAAATACAAGGTACAGGGAATAATCTGGCACAGTAAAAAATGAAAAACAAAAATACCAACAAAACATCAAAGATAATGGGGCGGCTAACTGTACACCGAACCAACGTGGCCGGCTGCTAAGTGGAACGATCATCGCTCTCAGCCCTTACCTTACCCTTACCTGGAATGATCAAAAGCAAGGTGAGTCGCAAGACTCAGCAAGTTTATACGAAATAAAAGGCTATAAGTAGAGAAGAGACCACCCCAAACACAGCCCCGCACGTACACACAAGCCATGAGACGCTACCACACAACAGTGCAGCATAATAAAAGCACATACCGGTCCTTGGGGCCCACACAAGACACCTGGCACCCAAGTCCCATACTAACCTGTCGTTGCCCTGAAAGGCAACAAATATCCTCAACAAACCTGTGCGCACTGTCCCGGGTCAGTACTCTCGTCACCTGTATCCACGTCGGTACTCCCGACAACCGAGCCATAGGCTCCCTCAGAACGGTACTCCCGTCCAAGAACTAAATACTATCAGTAGCCATGCAATGCACATAAAATGCAATGGCGTAGTGAGTATCAACGTGATACACTAGTGCCCATACATCCAAGCATCAAGCCATGCTCCACCCACATAGTAAACCACACGCGATGCATATACCCGTGCTGGATGCATCATAATCAAACTAAAATGCCCGTGACCAAGCATAACCAAATCATGCCAGTCCCAACATGCAGTCCGTACTCATGTGCGTACCAAAACATGCAATAATAAATAAATGATACCAGTCATGCTATAATCACGTAACGGTAAAACCTGTCAATAGTGCTTGGCACCGGTCAACGGTCAGCGTGTAGGAGAGACCAGCCGGCGGCCTAAGATAGACCATACGATAGTCAACTCAACTTTCGCATGGCCGGATAATTTTTTTCTTCTTACCAAAATCTCTGGAATAACAAAACACGTTTTTCCCATAAAGAAAATTATTTTTCTTCTCCCTTTTTTTTCTTTTTTTTTCTTTTCTTTTCTTCTTTTTCTTCTGTTCCTCTTTCTTCTTCCTTATTCCTCTGCAACTCACCGACTCTGCGCGCGAACAACCACCGACCGCGCACAGCCCAGCCGCCCTCGGCCTTCGCCGCGTTTGCCTCTAGCCGATTTAATAGGCCCCGCGCTCACACCACCAACCGACACCCCGTCAGCCTCGATCTCCAGTACACAGCGTCCCCAGCTACTGCAATCGGCTGCCACCTCCTCCAATTCCCTTCCACCGGCCAAATCTGGCCTCATCGCAGCTACCGCTGCTAGCCCCCTCGCGCAGCCACCGGCCATCGTCCGACTTCCCTCGGCCGCCACCGCTCCATCTGTAACGCCCCATTTTCCCGGGCGCGTTATTTCTTGGGACAATCCCGGGACAATAATTTTTTTCTTTCCAACTCATACTAAATCGCGTCATTCCTCGCATCCGTCCCAGAATTTCCCTGCATTAATTTATTCTCTAAAGAGAGACATCATCACATACATACCTCAAATGCGAAAGCTAGAATCGAACCTGCCATCTTACCTTAACATAAAACATAAATCAAATCTTTACATCATCATCTCTCGAACTTAATCCTCAACATGACTTAAAACATAACATACGTTCTTACTAACATGAACCCTAAAAGGGGTTATACATCATCATTCCTCATACGTCATTCATCATCATATCTTACATCATGGATTTTCAAAGCGTTCAGACTTCGTAGTAGCAGGACTTAAACACATGGGCTACATCACATTCATTCATATCATCGTTCATTCATCATGCACTTAGCTAAGTACCTGCTACAATCTCCATCTGGAACGCTTGAATGTTCCAGGGGCAAAGCCCGATTAGATGTTGAACCATCTAAGTAAGCAGCACAAGATCATTTTCGTGCATGAATGCAATATGCAAATGTCATCATTCATCATTTCCTTCCGTGAATCGATCGCACCTTATGCTACCCGCCCATTGCTACGACTTCCTTCCCATGCCGAGGTCAATGGTGTAGTGGTGACGATCCGCATTCTCGTTGCACCTTAATGCTACCCCTCATTGCTACGGCTTCCTTTCCATGACGAGGTCAATGGGTTCAGCGGTGCCATCATAACTCATATGCAATGCATGATCAATAATATCATCGTGAATGTATGCACATCTCAACATCAATACATGTAAATGAAATCTACATGACATAATCACATCAAGGCATGACAACATGATAAATTATTTTCATAAAATAAGGTTTTGGGTTGAACCCCTTTCATATACCAAGCATCTTTCATAAAACTAAATTCATTTTGGTAAGTACCACTTACCTCGTACGCATCTCATAACATCTCGATTCTCGTGTCAGTCTTATAACGTGCTCAAATCAGATCCTCAACATACCCTGGCCATCATATTCATTTAATAACATCAATATTTCATTCCTCATAATTTTCTCATAACTTCTCTCTATTTCTTCTTATTTTCCTCAATAAATCCGTACTAACTATTCCTCAAATATTTTTCTCAAAATTCCTTAAACATTTTTCTCACTAAATAATTCATCAATAATCCAAATTAAGCATTACTCAATTACTTTCTCGAATATTTCTTAATCATGATTCATAAAATAATATTCCTAGTTTATTGGAATTTTCTATGAAATTTTGCTTACCTTAGCTTAGCCTCTCGGCCTGCCTCGGTATGCGTGCCCTGACCTCGAAAGGCATGTTTGACCTCGATTGCCGTGCAATTTCTCGATTCTCGCTCACTACCTTGATTCTTGCACATTACCTCGCTTCCCGTACATTTACCTCAATTTTTGTGCGACATCATAATTTTCGCGCGTCACCTCAATTTCGTGTACCATCTCGAAACGCGTGCCCGAACCATTTTTTTCTAGCCAAAAGCTCCGGAATATCATTACTTCTTTGTTTCCTATTTTTCCAATATTTTTCGAGATTTTTTTTCCAATTTCTTTTCTTTTTCTTCCTTTTCTTTCTTTTCTTTTCTTATTTTTCTTTTTCTTTTCTATTTTTCTTTTTCTCTTTTCTTCTTACTGTTCATCTTCCTCCTTCCCTTCACGCACCTGCAACTTCTCTTCTTCATTTCCTTTTCTTTCTTTCTTTTTTTCTTCTTCTTTTCTTCTTCTTCTTCTTCTCTCCTTCTTGCGGCTTCTTCCTCTTTTTGCATGCGGCCAGCACCTGCGCACAGGGCTGCCTTGTGGCTGCCATGCGCATGGCCACCTTGCTCGGCCATCCGACCACCGCTGGTCGCCCCGGCTTCCTCGCGCGCTGTCTGCCCCGCCTCGCGGCTATGGCCGCTCGAGTTGCTGTCTTGATCGGGCAGCTGCCATGGCCGCTGCAACGTCGCTGGCCGCAGCTTCCAAGGGCCATCACGAGCCACCGAGCACCACCGAACCAGCTGCTGCGAGCTTGCTGGACCTTGCGGCCTCCTTCGGATCTCTCACTCTCACGCTCTCATTCAATCTCTCTCTCGAGCTTGCTTTCTTTCCCAGCCTCTGCTTTCGGCCGAAGCTCTCATGGGCTTACGGCCATGGCCGAATTCGGCCTCCCTCTCTCTTTAATATAGGCCATTGTAGCTTGGGTGCTACTCTATCGGCCAGCCTCTCGACAACCTTCTAAATCTCTCTGCATAACCTATCTCCCCGATCCAACATGCTGAAGAGCTGCCCCTCACGCACACAGGACAATTGTCTCAATTTCTCTGCAATTCCAACAAGCCTCTGCCATGTTCCCCACGCCATACTCCATGCTTAAACATAATACACATATATATTTTATATAATTTATATTAATATAATTATAAGAAAAATACATAATTAATTCTCCTATTTAATCTTAATTACACTTAGGAATTTGACTAATTGAAATTAGACTCTCTAACTACCCATTAATTTGCATTACAATGCATTAAAACCAAAATTAATAACCTCGAAAATACTCGACAAGGCTGATTTCATCTCTGGGTCCTCACTGGGCCCTTAATTCGTCCTGAAATCGCCTAAGGGTTGATCGCTATGGAAAACCAGAGCCTCCCTAGGGTTCCGTTGAATTTCCGGACTTCTCATGTGACAATTCGGTATCTCAGCCTGATTCGAAGCTGCATTTTTAGCTGTACCAAAAATCATCTCGATTCCGATTTCTTTTGCTTTTATAAATCCTATCTTGGAACGCTTATCGAGACCATGCCATTTTCCTTAGCCAATTACACTCCGGGGTACTCCCTCCAGTCGATTTGGCGATTTATTTTGCTACCGAGTTTATTTTTGGTATTTAAATCTCACTTAAATGACGTGGCAACCTTACACCGAAACAGGGTATTACACCATCGTCGTCCTTGCCACTGCTACCAAATTCGGGTCGATTCAACCCGACTCGACCCGACCCGACTCGATCTGCTTCAGGTTTGACCCATCCCTGTTTCAACCCATTAGATCTGACTCATATATGTTCCAACCCATATCTGATTTGTTTAGATTTAGCCAGATCTAGATCTATCATGCGAGCCCAGTCTCGATGTGGGGCCTGCCTAGTCTTACGTAGAGGATGCAGTCCACAATGCATCTTTGCCCCTTATTTCCGTCGTGAGGATGGTACTACTCGTTTTGCCGCCATCCGTGATGTTTTTGGTGTTAGAAATTCAATCAACTTCCTAGTTTTGCTTCCGGTAAAAAATCGATTTTGGGCTGCCGATACATTCTTTATTGAAGCTCAGGCTTGGCTTCAGGATCCTGTCTATGGATGTATATCTCACATTCTTTCCCTTTAGCAGCAGGTTAGTGAGATGCAAGCTTATCGAGCTTATTTGTAGGATTTACTATTTGCATATTATGCCTCACATCCCCAACCTACTCCCCAACCTGTTCAATACTCAAATTGGAATTCTGATCTTCCCATCATTCCTGAGGACATCCCTCCTCCCAGTTTCTCAGAGGCTACTCTTCCACCTTACCCTGGTGAAGCCAGCAGTAGCCAGATGGCACCCCCATATGACATTGATGAGCTGGGACCTATCGTGTTTGGTAACCGTCGTCGTTACTAAGCATCAGTTTCATGGTTTCTTTTTCCTTTGAGTGATTGTACGGCTTGATTTCCTGTAATCGTTTGAACTATGGAATGAATATTATGCTTTGGTACTTTAACGTTTCATTCTCTTGTCTTAGCCTCGATTGCATTTTGATCATAAAATACCTCAGCCTCTTACAGCTGTTTAATAATTCATCAATTCGAGATAAAAATATCGGCTCTTAATTATCACCTGATAATTTACGTCCTTAATCAAGTTACACATAGCTAAGCATCTAAGGTATCATTGGCAATTTCATCATTAAGAAATAGTCCAATTAATTCTTTCAAGAATATACTCTGATATTTTTTATTTTTCATACGGCTTTTCACTGACCACAAGTGTCTACACCTCATATCAATAGGCTCCTTATTTTCATAATTCGCTGGCAACATTTTAATGATTGTCCAGCTATACATCTCTAAATTTGCCTACCAGGGCTACCTAGACTAATTGTTTAGCCACATGAGAGTATTAAAATCTCGAATTTCTTAATCTGCAGCTTCCCCTACTACGACCTGTTATTTTGGCACATTCGTCATAACTTGATTCTCTCAATCACATCGAAAATTTATACTATCTTCAAGACGACAATCCATAATCATACTTCCAACTAAAGCAGGTAGGTACTTTCATCTCCCATGGTACTCCAATCCTCACTGGGTTTCTTCCTGAAAACTCTAAAGTTCCATTACGAATCCCTAGATCCTCAATCAGTTCTTTCAATAAATTCCTCAAGAATCTCAAACCGATTTATCCTTGAAAATCCTGAATCAGATCGCAATATCCGGTTCTAGTTATCTCTCATGGATTTAATTTCCTTGCAATCGTGGCTCCCAATCCACTATTCATCATGGTGCTTTCAAGTTCATCTTGTCGGGTTGACCACCGACAATTTTACCTGATTTCACAGACCCATTTGGCACACTGAACCATAGTTATAACCTCTGTTGACTAGGTCTTTTCATCATTCCTTTAGGGTCGATACGACCTATCAATCAACTATTTCTTTTTTGATACTCAAACTCTACTTTAAACCGAGACTGTCTTCTCACAACTCGCCATTACAGTTTTTGGACTATCCATGCTCCACTACCTTAAATCTT
This sequence comes from Diospyros kaki, assembly GCA_036245055.1. NCBI lineage: Eukaryota > Viridiplantae > Streptophyta > Magnoliopsida > Ericales > Ebenaceae > Diospyros > Diospyros kaki. The sequence continues at coordinate 4,755,843 of BSEG01000006.1, read as the reverse complement.
ATTTATCAAGAATCATACCGATTCTCGCATTCCGTTCTTCATATCCAGCTGACTATCGGCACATGACCATTAAATTAGTTCTTCCTAGGTACTACACTTACAGCCAACCAACATACAAGCTGCCATCATCACCCCTATCATATAATAGGCTTACTCCTACATCATACGTCAACCCTCAAATGGGTATGCCCTGGGTGAAAATTGCACGGTCTCATCGTAATCCTTCAAGAACTATCATTCATTGTCGCTGCCACGAGTCTAATTTCTTTTGTAAAAACATTCATTCTAGGCCCTCATCACAGTCGATGATTTCCTCACCTCATAAGTAACACTTAAACAATTCACGAGCATTCATCTATTATATCCATATGTCGAGTATATTTTCTTTGCAACCTAATTCTTTCTTTGAGGCAATTACAAGACAACCATCTCATGATCTCACTTGGCATTTTCCGAACTAGACACTAAGGTTAAATTTCTCCTCGAGCCTCATTATCCTCGTCTCATTACCAATTCAAGAAATGATCATAACCTAGATACGATTTAAATATGACACATAGTCCGCATTCAAGACATTACATGTTTTTTATTCCTTAGATCGTGTCTCCTTAATACGATCCATCTTACCTTAGGTCGATTCCCTAGGCTCTCAGCCTTGATCGACAAACTAGTGGTACGCCTTGTATCCTAATTCATTGGAATTTGAACTCCACACAAGGTACAGACCCTACTGGTTTGTCCCAGATCTTCAGCATCTGATCTTCACCCAGACAGTCTGTTATAATGCTTTGGTCGACGGCTCTCCCGTACTTTACCATAAGCCATCTATCAGCCCTCTGCTCGTGGGTCCCTAGATCCAGATCTGTCACTGCGAACACCGAACCAGTAGTGTCGTTACGCTGTTAGGGTTTCTTTATCCCATCTTTCCAAGTCTCATCGGTTGCACCACCGTCTCCTCATCAATGGACGCAACTCACACGTCATTACTTGGCCATCTTCAGCCTCTTTGTTTGATCCAATCCGTTGGATCCCCTTATCTTATTTCCGAGATACTAAATGACCCTCGAAAATCCTTATCCTTCGATCCTTAACTCGACAGCTAAGCCATGACACATTGAACTAATCATCACTAATCCGATCATCTTCCAATAACCGTAGTTATCCTATCTTTCATTGTAAGGATTTCGACAACTGACCTCAAATCATCAGTCCCTAAATCTCTCGGATCCATAATCACGGTTATCGAGTCAACCTTATACTCGAATCATTTCATCGAATCCTTATTCCAATAACTAGATCATTTTTCCAGTATTAGCTTCTATTAGGCATTTTACTATTCATTGGGAATAGTAGTCGTCTACTGAAATAGTGTCTGTTGTAAAGAGTACACCAGGTAAGTTCACAGGAAAGAGAGGTGCGTCACAATGGACACACTTAAGTACCAAATCTTTCCTTAGCCAGAACTTGCCTAGACATGCACTTCCACTACAACACACTTATCCAGTAATCGTCAACACCCAAATCTTACGGTGGCTTTGCTTATCTAGCCACATGCGACCTTTTTCTTATATTCGCTCATACTAGAGTCACTCAAGGCTCAGACATTTCCTATGTCTTTAGTAATTATGCTCTGATACCAACTGTAACGCCCCGCTTTTCTGAGCACTATTTAACTTGGAATTTCAGGAATATTTTTTTTTTTTTTTTTATAAAGCATCTCCCGACAATCCCGTTTTACCTTCTCAACTCACTAAATAAGAATCAATAAGCTAAGACAGGTAATCATCATAAATGCGGAAGTTTAAAATCAAAACCTGATATGGTACATAATCAATTTCACTTTATAACCGTATAAGAATTCGTACCATATATTAACATCATATCCTCAATATTGAAATACATAAATACATGGAGATTCCATAATGTTCTAACAAGACTAATCATCAATAAAGCATCAGCCAAAACATATCCGAGTCAGCTTACTGAATCCATTAGCTATGTCATCACGTGCCGTCTCATCTCAACCTGATCCTTACCTAAGCTGCAAGTCTATACTGGAACGTTGAATGTTCCAGGGGCATAACCCATTAGAAGATGAATCTTCTAGTAAGGGTTTAAAAACATGATACATGAATACATGATGCAATAACATAAACAATCATGTGCCCTAGTGTAACTTCCCTGGCCTACCAGCCTGGCATGGAACCCTAGGCAGAATCCCGAACCTCTGCAGGATAATCCTAACGTTGTTCCATCATTGCCCTTGGGAATTACGGCTACACTCTTAGAGCGACATCCCCATTCCATGCATGAGTATCAATATGCCAATAATATCGTGCTATGCAAGAATAACGTCTTTTCATGCAATATGAAATGATCATAACTTCAATAAATATCATGCATAATGAAGCAAACGTTTCATATATAGGTTCTCGGGATAAAATCACTTACCTTTAGACGTAAACTCGAATTTTCTCGAAAAACGCACATCACCTCGTTTTGCGTGCCAACCTCGAAAATAACGTAAATCATCAAGATCCATGGCCAAATCACTTTCTGGCCAATCATTTCCAATTAAAATAAATAATCTAATTTTTTCATACTTTTTCCTTATTTTCTCTATTTTTTTCTCTATTTTTCACAGTCATAATTTCTTCCAAAATTTAAAATAAATACCTAATTATGTAATTTATTTAATTTTTCTTCATTAAAATTCATAAAATAACATTTATAATCTCTATGAATTTTATGAGAATTTTCCAAAATCTCTTCCTATTTTTCTCTAATTAAGTTTCCTTTCGAAAATTCAAAATAAATATTTAATCATAACATTTCTCAAATAAAATTTTATAAAACTGAACTATTCCTTTTTTTTGTATTTCTGGATATTTTCCCAGAATTTTATCTCTTTTATTTCTATTTTTACTCTATTTTTCTTTATTTCAGCATTTAAATAATATTAAAAATTATCTCCGGTCATCTTCTTCGGCGCCGGCACACCGAAAAATTAAACTGACTATACCAGAAGATATCTTACCTTGAGTTGATCACTCTGACCAAATTTGAGGTTGAAAGAACACTTGGAAGACCTCCCTCCAAGCAAAATTTAATTCGATTCCGGCGAGATCCGATTTTTTCGGCGAAACTCCGATCACCCCTTAAATGAACTCCAAAATTCCTCAAACTTTTCAGAAATGATCCTCAGCTCATGGGCAACAAAAGCCCTATGGTTTGGTGTCTCAATTTGTTCAAAAGTGAGGTCGATTTGAAACTCAAATCTTGCAAAACTCTAAGCCACCATATCCTCTATTTATAGGCGATTTTGGCCCCATAAATGACGGATCTCACTTCAATCAAGGCCTCTGATGTCCCCTATTGCCCTTAACAAGTCCAAAATCCACCGAAAGAGCTCCATTTTTGTGATCTAAGTGGCCAAACTTTCGGCCACTTTTTCTTCAATTTTTGGCCATTCCATTGCTTGTTGTCGGTCAAGCCCTTTACAAAAGATGCTCCTTGAGCAACCCTCTTTCCATCCCTGTGGCCAATTTCGGTGATTTGATGGGTTGGTCGACCATGGTTGTTTGGAGATTTTCTTAAAATTGCATTTTGGCCCCTCAAACTTTGGTTTTCTCACTTTGTCCTATTTCACCAAGCTCCTCGACTTTTGATAATTTCTTTCAAGACCCTAAAGTCCTAAAACATCAATTTGACCCCTGAGAATTTCGAAAAAATATCGTTTCAGCCTCTCTCTAGTAATTTCGAAAAACTGTACTTAGGCCCGAATATTCGTTTTGGCCCTAAACCTCTTCGTTTCTTCCTGAAACCACTGAAGGGTTGTTCCTTATGAAAAATCTAAGCCCCCTCAAGCTTCCGCTGACTTCTCGGAAGTCGTCTATAACGATTCGGTATTGCAGCCTAATTGGTAGCTGTATTTTAGCTGTACCGAAAATTGTTCCCGATCCAATTTATTTTGATGCTATAAATCATATCTTGGGGTGCTCGTTAATGTTACATCATTTTCCTTTGTCATTTTGGCTCCAGGGTACTCCCGGCAGTCGATTTAGTCAATTTTTCGGACTATTCAGATACCAATTTTCTCTGAAACCCCATTTCTCTAATAAATTACTTATTTTTAATTAATCCAAATTTCTCGGGTATTACATAAATGAAAGAAGGTCAAATAAATTTCCAACGAAAGAACCGACGAGGTAGGTAAGAAGAACTTGCCTTAACAGAGATATCCTTAAGCTCGTTTGGTCCAAAAGCGACAAAAATTATACAAAATGCAATATCTCAATTATTTGTCAAAATTAATAAAATTGGACGCAAAACGAAATTCTGACCATACAGAACACTAATTACTAGCTACTCTACATACCTGGATAATTAAATCGCTGATTAAACCTGATTTAATCCTAATTTTTCTCCAAAATCTTCCAACTTTTTGTTCACGCACTCGTCGTTTCTTCCTGAAATTTGTTTGATGATCACTATGTAAGAATCAGGCAGAAAACGGCCTTAGATTGGCCAAAAAATGAAAGGGGGAGGAGGCGCCATGTGGTAGTACTAGGGCGTTATAGGTGTTCTACCTGAAAACTTGGTTTTAAGTTGTGAGTAGTTTACCCTAAAACTTGGTATTTGATTTACTTAAATATGTTGTGGATTTCATGCAAAACGGTTTTGTGCATTGAAATGGTAACCGGTGACGGTTGATTTTACGAGGGAGGTTCGTCCCTAAACGTTTTGAACTGTGCATTGTATTTTATAAATGTTGTCTATACGATGCATTGAATTGTGAAATGTGGCATTGTCTTGAGTTTTATGTGTACGTATGAAATATCAGCCTCAGATGTTGTCTGGATAGTGTAGCAGTAATTCTTCAAGGGCGTGATGGAATAATAGGGGGGTATCTGATGCTAGGTATGCATGTTAAGATAGCCGCATTGGTTTCCGTGCTAGACCGTTTGGTCAGGAAAGTTGCACTAGGACGACTAGGTGGTCCATACTGTGTTGTTCATGTGGAATGTTAGCCTAGGATGTTGTCTAGATAGTGTAGCTGTAATTCTCTAAGGGCGTGATAGAATAATAGGGGTATCTGATGCTAAGTGTGCATGTCAGGATAGCTGCCTTGATTTTCGTGCCAAGCCGTTTGGTTAGGAAAGTTGCACTAGGACGACTAGGTGGTCCATGTGAAATTTGGGAGTTGGGATTGTATGGTGATTCCTAGATGCTTAAAGTGGGAACGTATTCTGGTGAGATGCGTTGGCAACACCATTTAAGCTAGAATCGTGTCGTGTCGTCGAGTCAGTATGGTGGCATAGCTTTTAGAGGGATTGCTCTTTTCCCGTGATAGGGTTAAGCGCGTGAGATTCTCTTGGGTAGGGCTTACCGGGTGTATTGGTTTATTTCATGTCTTGCATTCATTCATGAAAAATGTGTTGTGAACTCTTACTTAGATGATTCATCGTCTAATTTGGATTTTGTCCCTGAAATATTCAAACGTTCCAGGTGAAGGCAGCGGTGCGAAAGGAAAGGGAATTGTCGAGGAGTGACGGCGATTAGTTAATAGCTTGTAATATGTCGCTTTCAATAATATTGTTTATTTTGAAGACGTCTTGTAAATGTTGGTTTGACTTTATATTATAAATAAAATGATTTCGGTTATGGCCTGTTAAGGTTTCGATCTAGCTTCTGCATTTGTGTTGGTGAACCTGTTTTGGTTTATTAATAGTTCATAGTTGATATACTGAGAAGGTGTAACGGGATCTTCGGAGAATAGTTTTTGTGATGGGTTTTTTATTTGAAAAAAATTTTATCCCCAGAATCTTACGTTATGTTAACGCTCCCGGAAATTGAGGTGTTACATTAACCCACTTTCATTTGCACATAAAAAAATATATTTATTTATTTATTTATTAAAGTAGCAACTATTTATTACAAACTATTTTACATTTAATTTGAAGGGTGGTTGTGGTACTTTTTCAATTTAAAACAACATAACTAATTTTTTAAAATTTAAGTTGCATTTTTAAGAGTAAATATTTTCTTTAATACAATTTTATATTTCTTAATAAAAAATAATTATACTTATAACACAAAACGTCCCTGGTCATTAATAAGAAAAAAAAATTCAAGCATTTTGCAAGAGTTTCTAGAGGTACCATTGTAGGGAAAAAATTAATAGATAGAAACAGATAGCAAGTAGCTAGAACTCGATGTCACTGTCCTTAAAGAGTATTTTCCACCTCTCGATGAACAATGCAAAGACTTCAGTGGACATTCTCCCATGATACAACGGGTACTTCCAAATCTGCTGCACTCACGACATTTGGGAAAGTAAAGAGAGTAAGATACACAATATGAACACAGCAATAGGTTTGAAGCAACAATAATGTAATGAAGACAAAAAAGAGCAATAACAGGGATGAGAAGCAACAAATGAAAGTATAGCAATAAGAGAGTAGCAAACAGGAAGACGGGTAGTAAGAAACACAACAATTAAATAAAATAGATAGCATAATGTAAATAAAGAAGAAAATGGAGATAATATGTTTTTCTACATCTTCTGCAAGTGCATTGAGGGCTGCTTTTATAGGCGCCTAAAGGCAAACGTTGGGGGAGGAAGACTCGACCATCGGATAAGGCAAAGGACCAATTTCGCAGCACAAAAGATAAGCGAATAAAATAAACCAAAGCAAGCATAGGAGACTTGGTCAGCCACAACCTGATCTCTCTCATTTAAAATATCAATATTTTATAATAATCCCTCACATATTTCAAATGAGTTAAAACCAGAGGAATGATTGTTACTGGGTTGAGTGTAATACTTCGAATTTAATGTATTTTGAACTATGAACCAAATCTAGAAAAAATGAGACATAATTTACACGATCATTGGTGAAACTTATAGTTTCTATGAACCAAGGAACATGTTTGTAAATTATGATTCTCACTAATCATATTACATCTTTTTAATTCTTGCTACTCATCACGATTTTGCGCTAATAGGCCATGTGCGCACCTGGTAATTCATGAGTGCTCTAGAAATTTAGCTACAATTTCATAGATGCCGCCCCACTCCACACTCATATAGGTGAATCCATCAAGTGTATACTGCAATACTATACACTACCCATAAGGGATATGAAATTCATTAAAAGCTTAGCTCAACCCTCATCCATTGCAATTAATCTGCACTATTTACACCATAGGATAGGACACCACAATCAATAGTAGTGCTTCACAATAAGATCAACATAAGATTTGTTATTACCCATATGAACCTAATTCATGGGATCTCCAATCACATAGGTTGGGTTACCATCACTGTTGATTTCTCTCAATTGGCAACAGTCTTATTCCCCTCGATGTTTCATTTATTAATTTTCTACCCAATGGTTTAGTCAGAGGATCGACCAAATTCATTTCTGACTTCACATAATCTATGGAAATAATTCCATCTTTAAGCAACTACTTTATAACATTATGTCTCAATCAAATATGTTGATTTTTACCATTAAAAGTTTTGTTCTTTGCAATGGTTATTGTCGTTTAGCAATCACAATGCATCGACACTGAAAGTGTCGGTTTTATTCCTAATGGAATATCCATTAAGAAGTTTTTCAACCACTCAGTCTCATTACTAGCTAAATCTAGAGCTATAAATTCTGATTCCATGGTGGTTCTAGCAATAATGGTTTGCTTGGCTGATTTCCAAGACACTACACCCCCACAAAAAATGAACACATAACCACTGGTGGATTTTATCTCATCTGAATTAGAGATCCAATTTGTATCACTGTATCCTTCTAATACAACGTGAAATCCACTATATAGAATACCATAATCCATGGTACCTCTCAAATATCTTATTAGTCTAAGTAAAGCAGACCAATGATTACGATTGAGACTTTGTGTATATTTACTCAATGTACACACAACATAAGCTATATTAAGTCTAGTAAAGTTTATCAAATGCATTAAACTCCAAATAACCTGAGTATATTTAAACTGAACTACACTATCACCTTTATTTTTAATTAAATGGGTATTAGCATCATAAGGAGTGCTTACAGGTTGAACATCAAAATGTCCAAATTTCTTTAATAGCCTCTCTACATAATGCTTTTGAGTCAGCATTAAGCCACTATTACATCTTATGATTTTAACACCCAAAATTACATTAGCTTCTCCCATATATTTCATATGAAACTTAGAAGCTACAAGTTGCTTGGTTTCATTTATAATTTTAATACAAATCAAAAAATAAGCATATCATCAACATATAAACTAATAATCACACACTCATTATCAATACATTTTGTGTACACACATTTATCTACTTAAATACAAGAAAACTATTTGAAATTAAAACAAAATCAATTTTTTTATGCCACTGTTTAGGAGCTTGCTTTAATCCATATAAGGACTTAAGTAGTTTACAAACCTCAATTCTTTTCACCAAGAGTAACACAACATTCGGACTGAATCAATAAATCTCCTCTTCTAAATCACCATTTAGAAATGTAGTTTTAACATCCATCTAGTGAATAATAAGTTTATAAACAGAGACTAAAGCAATTAAAACATAGATAGAAGAAATTCAGGTAACTGGTGCAAAAGTATCAAAATAATCAATATTTTGTTTTTGAGCAAACCATTTTACAACCAATTTACCTTTATATTTATCAATAGACCCATTAGGATTAAATTTTCTTTTAAATATCCACTTACATCCCATAGGTTTTGCCCCTCGAGGCAAATCAGACCCAAGTTTGATTTTATAAAATAGACTCAATCTCACTTTGAATAGTATTTTTCCAAAATTGACTTTCAAAAGAAGTTATAGCATCAGAATAATTTAAAGGATTGTTATCAACAAGATACGTATAAAAGTCATTCCCAAATGAATACTATTTTCTTAGTCATTCACTTCTTAAATCATACTCAACATTTTCTAAATCAACCCTTTCTGAAGGTGAAGTAGAAATTATATTAATTTTAAAAGAAAAAATATTTTCAAAAAACTCAACATTTTTTGTTTCAACAATAGTGTTGTAGTCAAGTACATCACTTTTCAATACAAATCTATATGTAGCACTATGATTAGCATAACCAATAAACAAACAATCTAATATTTTAGAGCCTATTTTTCTTTTCTTAGATTCAGGAAGCATAACCTTGGCAAGACACCCCCACACTTTTAAATATTTTAAATTAGGACAGTAACCATTCCATAACTCATAGGGTGTCTTACCAGTTTTCTTATAATGAATTCTATTTTGTAAATGACATGTAGATAAAATAGCTTCACCCCAAAGATTATCAGGTGCATTAGAACTAATTAGCATAGCATTCATCATTTCTTTTAGTGTTATATTTTTTCTTTCAGCTATACCATTAGATTCAGGGGAATAAGGAGGAGTAGTTTCATGTATTATTCCTTATTTCTCACAAAAATCATTTATCATTATGTACTCGTCTCCTCTATCTGATCTAACTCTTTTAATCTTCCTATTTAATTGATTTTCTACTTCTGCCTTATAGGAAAGAAACATGTTAAAGGCCTCATCTTTGTTTCTGAGCAAATACACCTTAGTATATCTAGAGCAATCGTCAATAAATATTATGTAACATCTCTTACCACCTCTTGTCATAGTTTGTTTCAAGTCTCCTAAGTCAGTATGTATTAAATTTAATAGTTCAGATTCTCTTGCAACTGAAATACATGGTTTTCTAGTTAGCTTCTCTTCAACACAAATGTCACATTTATTCATGCATGAGTCACTAAATCCAGAAATTAATCATAATGTTTGCATTTTCTTAATATATGTACTGCTAACATGTCCTAGTCTACCATGCCACAAATTAACAGAGTCAAGTATATAAGCAGAAGAAGTAGCATTCTCATTAATTATTTTAGAAATATTAAGCACAAAAATACCCTAATTACAATAGCCCTTGCCCACAAATGTATTATTTTTTGTCATTATAATCTTGTCAGATTCAAATAACACTTTAACCCCAACCTTGCTTAATAAAGAAATAGAAACCAAGTTAGCTCTAATGTTTGGAACATGAAGCACATCAATGAGAGCCAGAGTTTTGCCAAATGTGAGTTTGAGAAGAATCTTTCATTTTTCAAGAACTGGAGTAGTCATTAAATCACTAAGGTAGATTGTTTCTTCTCCTTCTCCTACTGAAATGTAAGAGGAAAACATATTTTTATTTGCACAAATGTGTTTGGTAGCCCCAAAGTCTACCACCCAATCTTTCACATTAGCCACAATGTTTGCTTGAGAAATGATCGCGACAATAATATCATCTGTTTCAACCAAATTTGCTTTTGGCTGGGTAGATTTATCATTTCTCACTCTTTTCCTACACTGAGGTGCATGGTGCCTTGATTTTCCACAAACAAAGCAATAAGCTTTCTTTCTCTTAAAATTGGGGTTTGACATTTTTGGCTTATAATCAATTCTATTTTTGCATTCATGCTTTTTGATGGGATTTTGAGATTTACCTTGTACCAAGTTAGCCTTGTACGTCATCTCTTTTGTTTTTGTGGATTGTAGCTCTTTGCGGTTTATATCTTCAATAATGATGTGTACGACTAGGTCCTCGAGTGATAGTTGTTTATGCTTGTGCTTGAGTTGGTTCTTATAGTCGTTCCATGATTCTGGTAGTTTTTCAATGAGTAGGCCGGCAACAAATTCTTCTTGCAACACGATCTTTTCAGCTTTCAAATCTTCCAAGAGCTTGTGGTATTTGTTGATTTGAACTTTGATCTGCTTGTCATCCACCATTTTCCATCGATAGAATTTTCCAATCACGAACTTTTGTTTGCCCACATCTTAGCTGTGTACTTAGCATTCATGTACTCCCCAAATTTTGTTTGCTTCCTTATAGGGATAGTAGACATCAAATAATTCATTAGACAATGTACTAATTATCGTGTGCCTACATACCTTATTTGCATACGTCCAATGATCCACCAACTTGGCATCGATACTTTCATTAGGCTTGGATCCACTAAGTGCATATGCCACACTGTGTACATCAAGGATTGAGTATACCTATTATTGCCATCTTTTGAAGTTGTTTCCATCGAATAGCTCCATCTTGGACACGTCGGGAAATGGCTTTGCATATTGCATAGAAAGAAGAACATGTAGGGCAGTGGGCAACAATGACCCAATAGCATGGTTGACGGCATAGTGGGTCGCAATAGATTGGTAGGCAGCAGCATTGTTGGGTGCAACAACACCATCAACCAGATGGTGGACAAGAGCTGCAGTACCGATAGAGGCAACGGCATGAGCGACTACGATAACATCGACGATATGGGTAGTATAAGTGACTGGACGGTTGACGATGGCAATGTGGGAAAAAATGTCCATTATAATACTCTTTAAGATTGTAAGGAAAAAATTAATAGACATAAATGGATAGCAAGTAGCTGGAACCTGAGGCATGACAAATGTCACTGTCCTTAAAAAGTAATTTCCACCTCTCAATGAACAGTGCAAAAGACTCCAATGGACACTCTGCCAGGATACAACGGGTATTTCCAAATTTGTTGCACTCACGGTATTTGGGAAAGTAAGGAGAGCAAGATACACAATATGAACCCAGCAATAGGTTTGAAGCAACAACAACGTAATGAAGACAGAAAAGAGCAATAACAGGGATGAGAAACAACAAATGAAAGTATAGTAGTAAGGGAGCAACAAACAGAAAGACGGACAATAAGAAATGCAACAATTAAATAAAATAGAAAACATAATATAAACAGAGAAGAAGACGAAGATAAGATATTTTTCTACATCTTTTGCAAATGCATCAAGGGTTGCTTTTATAAGCGCATGAAGGTGAACGTTGGGGAGGAAGACTCAGCCATCGGATAAGGCAGAGGACCGATTTCGCAGCACAAAAGATAAGCGAACAAAATAAACCGAAGCAAGCATGGGAGACTTAATATTTTACAACAACCATCTCCTAATCTATTTGTGACAAAATTTAGGTGAGTGAAGGATAGGATAATTAATGTTGCTGGCTTAATTGCACTAAATAAAATTCGAACATTTGTATATTATAATTCTAATATAAGTGTCAATTGACTAGTTCAATGATCAAGGATGACTATTTTTTTTACAAGTTAAAGACTATACTAGGACAATATCTAAAAATTCGCAATAAATATGTGAAAAGTATCAACAAGCAAATAAGGAATGAATCAATTATTTTGCAAAATCTTGTTAGTCAAATTTTATAGGGAGCAAATGTGATGTATGCACGGTGATGAGCATCATCAATAAGGCCCCATCTCGGGCAAATTTATCCCATGAATGAAATTTGTCTTTTGTTGTTTAGCTCAAGTTAGTTAGATTTAAGATTCAAATAATTTTGACATATCAATTATAAAAGAAATTTTTTATTGAGAGAATAATGTATAATCCCAATATAAATAATTTATTTAATTAAAGACTAAGTTTATGATTTTTAATATGATCTTTCTTTCTAAGTGTTGAATGAACTATCTCATTCAAGGAATCCATTGATGAATCCATGGATGTTCAAAAATCACTTTAGTGACCACATTGCAAAACATTTTAAAGTTTTGTGATCACTTTACAAGGAATTAAAGTTTTGTGATCAAACTAAAAAAGACACTAAAATTTTGTGATCTTTGGTGTGATTTACCCTGTTATGTTTGAGAGTGATGCGAGGGTTTGAGTTGTCAAATGTATGATTATATGACAATCCAAGCCAGCATTTGTGGGGCCCAAAGAAATTCCCCTTTATCAAATAAATTATTTATTCATTGGTACCGATTTACCGAAGCAAATATTCAGCTTGCGTTGATTATGGAATTTGCAAATATTGGTAAAAGAAATAGTAAAACAATCTAAACTGGGAAAAAAACAATTTTGTTGGGAAAAAAATTTATTTAAATAAATAATTAGATTGCGTTCTCTTTATTAATTTTAAATCATTTTTAATTTTTGATTTTTTAAAATAATAAAAATATATTCTCTTTATTATTTTTAAAAACGTATTTTTGAAAATAAAAAAAATTATAAAAAAACTCAAAATAAGAAAAAATTATTTTGGATATTTTCATCCAAAATAAACTATAAACTCAAAATACATTTATTTATTTATTTATTCATATTTTATTATCATAATGAGAAAAAATATTATAAAATTTATTAACTTTAAAATGTATATATATTTTTAATAATAAATTAAAATTAAATATTTCTAATTTACTGAATAATTATATTTATTAAATAAAATATCATTTAAAATTTATTTTTAAAATTTCAAAAAGAATGTATTTTATATTTTTCTGTTTTGAGACATAATTTTTCAAAATAACAAAGATAACGCGTTTTCAATTTTCTAAAAACAGACTATTAAAATAGAAAATTGAAAATAAATTTAAAATTTAAAATTCAAAATTAAAAAATAAAGAGAACACACCCTTAAATTTTTTTTGCTTCTGTATAGCCATGAAAAAATATAACCCTTAACTTAATCCCTAAACTTAAACAAAATCTGAATTTAAATATAAATTTTCAAACACGTAGTTATATGAATATAATTTAAATATAACCAGTTTTTAATTGAATTTTCAAACACCTAGTTCTATGAATATTCTTATTTTTTAAAATAAATATAAATTTTTAATTAAAATTTTAAACTCTATAGTTATACATCTAATTTTAAAAGTTAAAAATTGCTCTGCTTCTTGGCAATAATTATAGCTAAAAATTGTTATAAAATGATAATAAATTGTATTTTAATTAATTATAATATTTAAAAATTAATTTTTTATTTATTTTCTGCACTCATCTATTGTTTCCATTTTATTTTTAAATCAAATTTTTGGAAGTGAAAGCAAAGAATGTTACCTTTTTATTTTTATTTTCAAAATAATAAAACTAAAAAAAAAAGGTAACGGAAGAAACTCGAATAAATTTTGTATGAAAAAAAGAATAAAAATAAGATAATGTAATTTTTATATGGTTATATTCTTTTATTTTTTCTCTTTTATTTCCTCTTAAATCATTATTTCACGTCACTTTACTCCATTTAAAAACAAGTTTGGTATTTTTATTTTTATTTAATTTATAATAATGAAATTGTGCATAATTATTTAAAATTAATTAGAACATTGCAATCATTTTATTTGTTCATTATGTAAATTCTTTTTCTTGCCCTAAAAATAATGTTAAAAGAGATTATTAAAAAAAAAAAGATTATACGGAAATTAAGTATCCCAAAATATATATTTTTTTAAAAAATAATGAATTTTATCCTATTTTTTAATATATCTGTTGGGATCATCATATTAAGTGGGAGATGTTTAGAGACAATGTCTCGTGTTATTGTGAAGAGGAACGATGACATGATTATTGTTTATCCAATTTGGAAGCAGTAAGCCTTGGGCCATGTGACAATATGTAATGGATATCACGTCAAACACTCATGCTCGTGGGATGAAGACCACTCACATGCAAATGATACTTAGAATTTCCTCCAACATAATGGCCATGCGCGAATGGCTTACAAGGTGACAAGCTCACCAAGTGATCCCCATGCTGGCGCCATGTGCCAGGCGGTTCAGGCGTTTAGGCATGGATAGAAAGTAGAAACACGACAATATTTGTGTGTTTACACGCGCGCGCGCACAAAGGGTGTGGTTTGCACTATGTATATGTAAGTAAAAAATAAAATATTGAGATTTAAATTTTATATTTTTTTAAGCATAATTTAGATAATGATTAAAGTTAGTAAAGTGATAACATTAAATATTTTATAAGGTCATGAAATCAAATTTCAGTAATTAAGTTTTATCTTTATTTTTAAATAAAAACATAAAAAGTATTTGGAAAATTTAATTTATTGATATGATTTTATAACACTAAAATGCGTTCTTTGCTTGTATAATGGTATTGATATATATAAACGCAATATCTATAAATAAAAATTTAACAGAATTTAGATAAATATTTATTTAATGGTGTTTATATTTACATTTCAATTTTTAGTTTTTATAGGTCAAACTTAAACATGAAAGGGCTTTAGTGTAGTGGTGAAGGTGTGTACAAATTTATGGAAATTGGGTAAGTTATGAATTTAAATCTTGTTGACAGCTTGGTTTTTTTTTTAACTAAATAAATAAAGAGTATTTTAAAAATTCAATTTATTGAAAGAATTTCATAAAAATAAAACATGATGTTTGTTTATATTATAGAAGAGGGTGGCCGATGCTATGTACTTACACAACAAAATTAAAATTGTTAAATGGAAGTTAATTGGGTGTCGTTTAACAATAACAATTTACTTTTTAATTTTTTTAAAAAAATTATAAATAAAATGAAACTTGGTGTGGTAATAAAGTTGTTTGAAAAATCAATGATTAATTTAAAATTATAAGTTTAAGTTTTGTTAACGTAGTTAATGTTTGTTTTTTAAACAAACTATAAAAAAAGTATTTTGAGTAAAAACTTCCTTGGCAAATCTTCACAACATCGAGATTTGATGTTGGCTTATATAATAATATAGACTATAGGGGTGGACATTGCTATGCACGTGGAAAAAAAATATAAATGAATATTTATTAGTTGGAGTCTGAACAAACAATAAAATATTGTTTAAATATTATAAATTTCAAAATTGTTAATATAGTTAATTTTTATTTTTTAAATAAGATATATAAATAATATTTTTAAAACACTTTATTAACAGAATTTGATAACAGTAAAATCTAAAGTTTGTTTATATAATAGTATATGTATATATATATGCACACACATATATATATTTGTCTTTAAAGTGTAACTTGGTTGTTGAGTGAATGCCATCTATTATTTTTGTTAACATATGAATGATTTTTTTTATTTTTATCTATAATTTAAAATCTAATCTTAAATTTTATTTTATTATCATCATAAATTTTTCTTAATATTTTTGTAGAATTTTTTTAAAATTGTAAGACAATTTTATTTAATACATTTTGAATATATTAAATATTATGCTATAAATTATATTTTTAAAATTTGTATACCATTATTTAATTAATATTATTTTATTTTATAAAAATACATCCTAATTCATATTCAATCATACCTCACTCTAACAATTGAACTATAAATCTATCATATTTTCAATTTGATACCCTTTTCAAATATTTTAAAAATTTAGACATATTGCCACTCATCACGATATGTCACCAATAAGTTAATGATCTGATGTTTAAGATTCTGTTACATTTAATGATAAATTACACTTTATTTCATAAAAAGATAGAGATTTTCATTAAAGGATGTAAGAGACTTCAATTAAAGTTCCTTTTTGTCCTCTCTCTATTTTTTTCATTTTCATATAGGATGTTAGATAAGGTAAAAGAGGAGAGAGAAAAAGAGATTATGGTAGAGATAAGATAGAATTGAGGGTCTTTTTGGAATTTTAAAAAGTGGGGCCTTCTTTAATGGCACAAGCATTGATAAATAGAAATTTGAAACATCAAGAAAAATTATTATAAAATTTCAAAATAAAAAATATATTATTTGAATTTTATCTAATATCAGGAGTACTAGTATAATTTTCCTGATTTTTTTAGAGATCCCTTTTATTAACTCAAATAACATATATTGAATTTTAATGATTTTACTTTTGACATTTTAAACTCTTACGAATTATTTTTAACTTTTTATAATTTAAAACCAACATTAAAGATAACATACTTGGGCTCTTAATGCAGGAATTGATATAAATAAAAACTAAACAATACCTTAAATATTAAATCATAGAATTTGAGCGAAATTTACCTTTTGAATTATCCATAAAAACATGTATATTCAATTATTTGTGCATAACGTTGATCAGTGGATGTTGCTAGGGTTGGTAAATAGGTTGGGGCGGCCCATGGGCTCGCCTAGTTCGGTGCTATAGCAAAAAGGCGAGGTCCAGACAGTGCTTTGTGCCCCACAGCTCGGCCTATCAAAAATAGGAGTGACACACCAAAATGGCTTGATTCGGCCCATCTTGATCCATTTATTAAGAGTCACACGGTTGTATTAAACCCCCATTTTTTATTGCTCGACTTGACCCGGCCCAACCTGTCTTTCTCGCTGGCCAAATTCGACCCGGCCCACAAAATGGGTGGGCCAAGCGGAAGGCGGGCCTGCTCATTTTCCATCCCCAGATGTTGCCGGTCAGATGGTTGCGATCCAAAATGATGAGACGGCCCAAGCCCAATTAAAAGGCAACCTAAGCGCGCGCCATTTTAAACGATCACGAAAAAATACGCAAAGCAGCATGGCGGCAAAAGTTCCCTCCAATAAAGCACCCCAAACAAACAGCCTCGTCAATCTCCTCGCCATTGCGACCGATCAGTTAGATATTTCTCTCACTGAATGGCCTTGGTATGTCTCCGATACGATCCACTCGCTATAGCATTCATGAACTCGAAAATAGAGCAGATTATGCACAAAAACTCTACACTGTACGTTTCCAGAATGCGTCTGTTTGATTTTTTGAAGCATTTGGTGTATGTGTTTTCTCTTTTCATGATACTATTAAGCTTGATTTTGATCGTCAAGGACAGTAAACGGTCGGATCTCGTCAATTGCGTAATGTTAGGATGAAGAACTCTGATTCGTTTGTTTAACCTTTTGGCCAAGTTGATTTACTTGTTTCAAGAACTGTATGCACTGAATCATCGACTATAAAGCATGGTTTTATCCATTGCGGATAATATATAAACAAAATTTGATCAATTGTCTCTATTTAGGTCACATGGCTCTGAAACCTAGTCAATTTTGATTGATCATCGTTTTCTTTGTCACTGCGTGGTAGGTTTTTGGAGAAATTGTTCTTGTTGACCATATAATTTTAACTAACATACTTCTGGTGTCTTTGCTTTCACCGGATTGCTACTTCTATCACCAGTCTACTAATTGCTTCTTCCTCTCCCGAGTTTTGACTAATTGCTTGTGGATTTCCTGATTCCAATACTAGTCACGGTTGTCTGGTAGCATTTTCATGTTTTCTTTCGTTTGATCAATTCAGGTTATTATTTTGAAAAGCACATGATTATAATGTGCACACTATATGGACAGTGCCAATTTCCATCCTCCAACTTGCTTGAAGACGCAGGTAAGACAGAGAAGAAGGTTCAGTTGCGTGTTTTTTGTTATCTTTGTTCAATACTTAAATTGTGTTCCAAGTCTTGATTTCTTTATATACTTGTTTGAAATGTGTTTTCTGGCTTCATCCTCCAACTTGCTTGAAGACTAAGGTAAGATACAAATTTATTAGTTTTAACTCAATTAAGAAATGTATATTTGATTACAAATATAAATGGTTTAGATTTATTAGTTTTAACTGATTAAGATTTGTTAGCCTATTTTGAACTTTCTATTTTTGTAATAATATGCTTTTTTTCATTCTCCATGAGTAGAAAATTCGGTCACTGAAATTTATTTTCTGCCCTGGGACAATGTATCGATGGCTTACATTGTTATTATTTTTGGTAGATAGATATGTTGTTATTATTTTATTTGATTGGATTTATCTAGCCATTTTAGTTCTCCCAGTTTTAAGTAGAATTTTTCTATGATTTTAGTAGACTTTATCTTGATAGCTTTTATTTTTTTAATAATAATTTGTTAATATAATCTATCTCATTGCAATCAGCCTCTAATCAGTAAATAATCAACTTTTATAAATAAGCTGCTAACATTTTCAGTTGAAAAACACAAATTAAGGGATGTAACCCACATAGCCAGCGTAAAACCTAGTCGGATCCAAATATGAATTCTAGACAAACTATCTGTTGGGATGTAACCCACATAGAAGTCTAGAATTCATAAAGCCAACCCCACATAGTGGGATAACGGCTGGATATATAATAGTATATACAAGAGTATCTCAATTAGATGATCTTTGTTAGGTGAGTTAACATTTCACACGGTTCAAAAATTACCTGAGGACATGTTTCCCTCTTTAGGTCTAAATCTTTGGTCTCTATTTTTGCCCTGTATTTGCATAATAGATAGGGGCAGACACCAAGAACAACACGGAAGGCAGAACCAAAAAAAGCAACCAAAAGGCATGCCTTGACATAATTTTATGGATTATTTAAAAATTGCAACTTTGAGCACATGTTAAATTGCTATAATCATGTTAATTATACATAAACTACAAGTTAGCCCGTTATCCTTTGTCCTTTCCGCTGACAACCACTCTTCTTGTCATTCCATTAAATGTTTGTCCCGCACAGCTCTTTCAACATCAACTCTAGTCAGTGCATCATTCTTGCTTCTGATCAGTCTTACTTTTCGTCCTAGTTAATTTGCTAGCTGGGAAGTGTAATCTTGCAATGAGAGGACGGGGTGCCCTTGTCTTTTGGTCGAATCCCCTTACGCAGACAAAACCTGCAGGAAAAAAAAAAAAGAGCAAGGTCTTGCGTGGTAGTAAATAGGGTGAGAGTTATTGCTTTGAACTTCCGTAATTTCTACTTGATTTTCCAGTCCTTGCTCATATTGATGGTTACAAAAAGAGCTGTTACCATGCCATTCCGTGAATCTGAATTATGCGGCCTTTCACGGAGTATTTTGTGGTCGCTTTGCAGTGTGTTTTAAGAAAAATTATTATAAAAATTAAAGGAAGTAAACACAATTTTCGTTTCTTACATACCTCTCCAAAAGCAGTGTTGAATGCTTTCTGTTGATAGGCCTATTAAATAAACAGACCAGTCAATTTGCCACTCGGGGTGTAGGTCATGAATCACCATTCATCGTTTAAGGCTACGCACCTTTAAATATTGTTGGTATGGAGGTTCCAAAATACACTGTGCGTCTTGGCAAATTCCAAATCCAAGCTCTAGGAACATCTATTGGGTGAAGGCTCGATTCATGGTCAGCAAATACCTGCATAGGTCAATTCTTCTTTACCATGGCCTAATTTTCTAACATGTGTCTGCAAGAAACACATTCAATTAGCTGATGATTGGTGTTTCAATTTACCTCATTGACTTGAAAATATGTCCCATTCAGGGGGAAGCTCCCTCTCATAGCTGTGCGACACGGTATCTGTGTAGAATGTGTATTAACTAACTGATAGATATTTGATGTAACTAGTTAATGCCATATTGAATGGTAGTGAAGAACATATTGTTACCAGAAGGGTCCCTCGAACAGTTTGGGAATTTGCTTCTCGAATGCTATTGCAAGAAAAACATGTCTTCTCATCACATAGTTTGCCCAATTCTTGGAAGTCACACCTCCCTTCTGGTGCTTGAATTGAATTTGCAGTTTCACCTGACCCGCATGGACACATTTTGATTTAGTAGAATCAATTACAAAGCCCAAAAAAGAAGGTTAAACACGAATGAATGTTCAAGTTTCATTGCCTATGTCCTTGCCTAGTGGCTGAATGAGATTGGAGAGCGGTTTAGTGATTTGTTTAGAATGCTATATATGTGATGGAGATATTTGACCAATTATCCATGCCCCTGAACCAATAATGTCTAATCCTTCCGTGTAACTGTTCCTCTGATGTTTTAAGCATCCTTACAGTTATATTCCTGGTTGCTGTTTGCACTTACCAGGTGTCCATATAGCAAGGAGGTATGAACATGGATCATCAGGTTCTCGTTTGTCCAACTGTAAGTTCAGCAAGTTTATACAATTAGAATATACATTTAGACGGAAGAGTCAAATTAAACATTTCTTGAAATGTGGATGTATACCAACCTGTTTCAGTAGAGGATGAGAGTCTGGAAGCTCATAGCTGCACAGTAGGAAGAAGGAATGGGTATATGTTAGCAAGGGTTCAACATTGTATTACCTTCTACAAAGATATCTAGCATTAGTTCATAAGCATATTTTTGCTGATTAATAAGAATTGTCCACAAAAGCATTTCCCTATCTATTCCCAGCAGATTTTCACCTTATGGCTGTCTGGAATATAGTTTTGGAAATGATTTTGATTTCTACATCTGGTGGTGGTTACATATTATCCATGATCCTCTCCTTTTGTTCATAGGATATATCTACACGATCATGACCACTCTGCTATATCCAGTTGCAATCTTATTCTATACTGTAAGAGGTAGTGGTCCGGTCATGACTTTTGTGATCTTGACCATGTTTTGAAGATATGGAATGTCTACTTACACTTGGTGTTCTGTTCTCAGCTGGCTCACATTTTTAAGTCTAGGCATAGGGATTGAAGCAGCTTCTGGTGTTAAAGCTACTAAAGCCTTTGACATTTTGTCTTCCTGGAGTTCCATATTCTGTTGCATGTAGTTCTGCAAATTTTGAGTGAACTCTTCAATATTGAGTTTGATCACTGGAATTTCCTCAGGATCTTCACAAAATGCATCCTCAATGTCCCGTTCTGGTACTTGTAAATGTTCAGGTTCTGGTGTTGCTGGCACTTCAATAATAGGCTCTGGCGTTGACGGCACCTCAATAATGGGCTCAAAGTTAATCATTTGAGGTTGGTCTTGCATTTGCTGACTAGTCGGAGGTAAAGGTAGCTGCAATGATTTGATAATCTCCAATGGCCTTTGGCTAGCTGCTTTGTTGTCCCTAGCACTTACTATGCTTTTTTCTTCTGGTCCCGGGAGGGCAAGCCTGGCACTGCATCCAACATGGTTCATCAGTGAGCATGTGTGAGTGAATATCTTTAATGTATATATAATAGGCTTGTTTTTGGATATCATTGCAACATCGGACAGAAAGAATTCCAACATAAATAGAACAAAGTTGTCACTTCTTGAAAGTTGCCAAATAAATCAACTATCTTTAAATCAAAGCTGATATAAATTCCAAATAAATAAAATCTATATGGATAAAGTTGCTTTTGCCATGCATCTTTTACTACTTGAAAAAAAAACACACACAAGTGTGTTTTTACAAATGCATGTGCCTTTGATTAGTATTTTTCACCCTTTACAACCGTATTTCTGATGACTATCATTCTCCTAGTTATGATTTTTCACCTCCCACGTCCTTTTGACTGATTGTTGAAAAGAGGATTCTAAATTTATCTGACTATAGAAGTGGTTCCCTCAATCCACATGTAGAAATCTCTAGCTAGATGTGCAGATAATTGGTTTGTGGTGGTTTAGGAGCAGAGAATCCCTAGATGATGGACAAACCTTGCAAATGCACTTGCAAAATGTCGGCATTCTCCTCTCATTGGGCATGCGTTGCAATTTGGCTTGCTTTTTGTACAAAAAACCTACATTGAAATGAGTGCCTGTAAGCTTTCTTTCTTTTTTTTTTTTTTTTTTTTTAAATAATCATCATTTCAGGGGAAATCAATCTATATTTCAAGTAAATACATACCTTTCCAAAAGTAATCATTTGGTAATGCAGCTCGTATCTGTGATAAATAGCAGTTTATTGAGTGAATGCCATTGCAAGTTTCATTTAGCTTTCTTGTTGTGATATGCATGAAATGTATGTATATGTGAATTAGGGGATATATAAACAATGAAACTATTACAGTGTTCTTTGATCAAGCTTGCAGAGACGTGGCCAGAGGTATTTCTGAATTGATTCCAACACTGGGTACCTATAGAGGAATAACAAGATTAACTTCATTTGTCTGTGTGCACGTTGTGCTTGTTTAAGTAGACACAAACCAGTAGGAATTTAACCCTTACAGTTCTAAAAGATGCAACTGAAGTGATTCTGGCAGAGGCTGAAGGGGTACCCATCCTAGTCTGACAGCTATACGCCCAACATTTGTGTCAACCTTATTTAAGATTTACAAGCACAAACTGTTTGAGTGAAGATTTTGTCCAACCTGTTTGCAATATCTTCTGCAGTTATAATTTAACTCATGAACTTACCGGAAAAGCAAGATGGTGAAGTGTCAAAAGCCGCACGCACTCCACGCTTTTCAAGCCCAATCCTCTTATGCTCAATAGATATTCTCTGCAAATATAAAATCTCTGTAAGCTTTTTATTGTTTAATCTTTTCATTCTATGGGATTCTGAAACTGTTTTGGCCATGAGGTACTTCAGATTTGTTCCTGGATGTATACAAAAAATGATCTGAAAATCTTCTGGCTTACTTTGCTTCATCAGGTGGAACATCTCTTAACCATTCAAGATCAATGCTTCCATGCTCTCTAACCAGCCGGTTCAGGAAATCCTGCATTTTAAACAATACGAGTTATAAACATAGGCAAGCAATCCACAGTTCAAGTAATCAAAGTGATGAAATGTTTATGGTATGCAAACACACCTTAATTCGCCCTGCTAGCACGTTATTCATTCCCCTATCTTTGATGGTGTTAGCAACCTCACTAACATCTGCACACCTCACTCCTTCCCAGTTTAATGAATCCATTGTATTGACTGTTCTTTCCGTTTTACCTCTGGTTTGTGCTTTCTGTCTTAAGTTATCCCAGTCCACTTTCTCTTTTGGCTTCCCGACCCTTCTCCGCTTCATTTCTTGAGCATCAGAACTCCCATTTATGTTCTTACCGGGAAGATAGTCCTGGTTCTTCAAACTTGACTCTACTGCCTTATGGTAACTGATCTGTGGGTTATTGATTTCACTGGTGCTCTCTGTGACATCCAACGTGTTCCTTGAAAGGTTTGGGACCTCAAGAACTTGCTGGATTCCACAGTTTTGGTCTTGAAGGCTGTTGTGTGCATGATTGTTTTTGCTGGAATATTTCTGTTTT
Organism: Diospyros kaki; assembly: GCA_036245055.1. Lineage (NCBI taxonomy): Eukaryota > Viridiplantae > Streptophyta > Magnoliopsida > Ericales > Ebenaceae > Diospyros > Diospyros kaki. The sequence continues at coordinate 4,732,121 of BSEG01000006.1, read as the reverse complement.
TGGAAACTTGCAGTCATGTTTTCTTGCATAGCCTGGCTTAAATATTCTGCTGTTACTCCACTTTGTTCGCTAGTGCAATTTTCTTTGTGCATGGAAGTATTAGATAATGAGGTGTTATCTTGCAATGTTTCAATGGATTCAACTTCCTGCACTCCTGAGTCGGGGATCATTTCTAAACGGTAATTACTGGAAGCTATAACAGGCCTCAGGGAGGTTTTAGGATCATCTGATATGTGCTTGTTTTCTTTTTGTGTATCACATTCTGAACCGTTCATGTTGGTCTGCCTTGTTTCTCTATAGGATGATTCATTTCCATTCTTGTGATTGTGAATTCCATGAGTGGTTTCCGTCCTTGGTAATATATCCACAAATGAAGAGCCAACAAGACTGATGGGATTTGAACTGATTCCTTTATCTTCTTCTGCATTGTCCTGCAAGCATGATCCTACTTTCTCAGATGTTTGAGCTATTGATGAGTCCATGGAGTTCTGACAAGAACCAACAGAATTCTGAGAGGAGAATACATCATCCATTTCTCTTTTATCTTCAATCGAACTTGCCACTGCTTCTTGGAGGTGCATGACATCTCTGTTTGCTGTTGAATTATGACATATACCTATACCATCTTCAGATATATCTGAGCATTTACATTCTGACTTATCTATTGGCTTCACACCATCACTGCTGCATGCAATCAATTCACTGCTGTTAACAACTTCTTTCTCTACATTTAAATCTATGCTATGAAGTGTCATAGAATTCATGTCCCAGGCTTGCAGATTTGACTTCTCTTCATGCCATCTGATGGTATCCTCTGGATAAACTGCGCACACTCCTGGTTCTTCGACCAATATACTTGTGTCTTCAAAGTATGGCCTCTCATTGTGCTTCTGTTTGAGGGGATATTGTGCTGCAAGAGACATGAAGGCAGAACTGCAAAAAAATGTAGTAGAATGAATAGGTTTGCCTTGACAACAGGTTTTAAATACCACATTGAGTTAGGAGGTTCCTTTGACCTAGAAAGATGGTCTGATACGTTTTGAGTAAGGAAAACTCCCACAACCGAGTCCACAACTGATCCTTTCCATGGGGAGAAGCGCCTATCTCCTGTGAATGACATTGCACTGTGAAAATAATAAAATGACATTGCACTGTGAACAATAACACGACATTGCAATGTGAAAGCAATAACATCTAGCAAAATTTGTTGAACAGACCTCATATTTCAATTCCATAGGTGTTTGAGAAGTAACAGGATGGCCTGAAGTATTGTTGGATGTATGGAGTGTTTTCTGCTTCAGTCTTCTGGACACTTTCTTTGTTTGGTAGGATTTCTTAAGAAGATATTTGCAAAACCTTCTTTTTGTTTGGGGTTAGTTTTGTCTAGACATAAACTTTTTAATAGAATTGCTTACAAGCTCGGGATAGCTTGAGTTTTTGCATTGCATTTAGCTGTTTTTGCTCTTCTGTTCCTATAAACTTGAAATTGGTTTACATCTTGAGTTTCCTTTAGCACTATTTGCCAAAGTAATCTATCTATAATAAACTAAATGGCTTCTATTTAGAATATAATTTATTCAGTGTTTGAACTTGTTTCAACTTTTTTGGCTATTCTAGCTGTCCACTTCACCATTCTTATTCTTCTATAGATTTTTGTAAACGAATATGTCAAGCCTTAATCCTATTGTGTGGGGTTAGCTACATGAATTATAGCTCGTCAATAATTTCTATCTATAATCTTTTTTTCTGTAAGACCTTTATCGCTTATATCATACATTTTTTGTTAAATACTTTTCCAATCCATCCACTCTTTTCAAAGGATTCTCTATTGGTTTTTTTCTCGCATGATTGAACCGTCTTAATTGTGTCTCATGCATCCTATCTTTGATAGGAGCTACTCCACCTTATTACTTTATTACAAATAACTTAATTTCTAATTTATCTTCCCTTGTATGGCTCCAAATCTGTCTTTACATTCTCTAAATATCTTTTAAGTAATATATATATATATATATAAACAAGCTCAAATAAGTTTTTGATGCAGTATCATCTGAACTCTTCAAGAAACCAAAGGTTTGTCGATTAAGAGTCAGTCTTGGCTTATAAGTAATGTGGTTGTGAATAGATTTTCCTATAACAGGTCTCTTTATCAGCAAGTTCAGGAATGCCATGCTATGCCTATAATGCTACTAGTACTGAAACAATTTCATTATTCACGAATCTTCTTTTATGACACTTTGATTTCTTTCTTTTTTGGCCTATTGAAAGACTTGGGCTGTTTTTCAACTTAACCGTTATGTGAAAGGTTGCCCTGTTTGTATCCATGTGCATGTTCATAATAGTTTGTACCTCTTTCAGTGTCTGAGCAGTCTCTCTCTCTCTCTCTCTCTATATATATATATATGTATATATATGTGTGTTTAACTACTGAGGCATTAGTTTGGTACTCTTAACTATTAAAGAATAAATTATCTGCAGACATTTGAATGATGAGTCTATTAAATACCTTGGACAAGATGCATGCGTGCAATAAATGAGTCCGCCCGTCCTTGGAACACTCTTCGTTCTTCTTCCCACCATTTTGCTTTCTCCTCATCTGTCCCATCAATACCTTCACTGTTAATATTTTCCAATAGAAGCTTCCATACTCTGTCTGTCTCACCATCAAGGTCAACTTTCGGACGAAGTTGGCGTTTCTTGATTGGATGAAATGAATTTTGAAAAGGCACAACAGGTCCACCTCTTTGATAAAGAACAAGTGCATTCTGCTCTTCATATGTTAAACCATAAGGAAAAAGTTCACACTGATGTTGATATGTCACTTGGTTGTTTTCCAGACTGATGTCTAGGGTCTTTAAAAAGTCAGTAATCACATCAACTGCAGGAATGCCATCCTTTGTTGCATCTGGGTGATGAGTAGAGGCCTTTGATCTCTTCTTTATCATCCTTCCTTTTTGCTCAAAAGCCAGTTTACACTCATACAGTTGCTGTTTATCGTGAGCTTCCACAAGTGATGCAGTTTTGGTTGAGGTGCAGCTAGTGTTAGACTGAGCAGCCAAAACTGCACAATTGGTTCCTGATATATAAGGACCTGCATATGCATTGTTCAAAGGGCTTGATGTAGTTCCTGTCATGCTAATTTCTGCAGCTGTCCTGATAGACAATGGGCTTGATGTAGTTGAAAACTGCCCTTTCCCGGTTCTCTTTTTCTTGTGAATTGAAGGAAAATTAATGCCTGGAGTTGCGTTGTCATACACGTTTGCTGGAAACATTTTATGGTATTCTTGCAAAGAATTGCATTGACATCCCATAATGTTTGTGCGGCTGAGTTCTGCTTCATCAATGGTGCATGAATGTACCCTCTTTAGTGTCCTTTCTTGTTGTGCGCTGCTGCTGCTGTTAGAATCATTTGGACTTGGTGCTGGTTGGTTTTCACTATTGATCACCATTTGTACATTGGTTCCTTGTTTGTCATGTGTTTCATCAGAGAAAACTATCTTGCATTTTCCTCTTGTACCTTCGCTTTCGGAAGAAGCCATTGATTTTTGCTGCAGTGGATCAGTGTTGGAAGGGGTCAGATAGCTCTGAGATTGCTTTTCAGATATTGATATGCAATCTTCAACCACTTTGTTTATGGAACTTGCATGGCTGTGAGCAATACCCATTTGTGTCTTTTCATTTGCAGCCTCCATCCTTTGGTCAAGCTGCACAGTTGACTGTGAGTCACCCCTTGTATAAAAGTTTTGAGCTTGTGCTTCTGCATTCTCATTTGGCCTTGCCTTACATGAAGTTTCTTCCCTTTCTTGTCCTTCAAACTTCAATTTTCTCCGGCATGTTTTTGTTCCACATGGTACTTTCAGATCACTGCCTGAGCAAATTCCTTCTGTTGGTGATGTTTCTTGGATCTTGTTAAGACCATTTTTCCGGACATACTTCCTCTTACCTGTTTGGTTATCCTTGGGGAGTGAAGGATTTGCAGTCTTTGGCTTCCGAGTCCTTTTTGGCTTGCCTTCTGTAACCACTTTTGGCCTGTGCTTTCTCCTTCTTGGCTTTTGTTGTGGTGTTTTCACATCAATGCCAGGGTTGCCTCCCTTGTCAGGGTTGTGATTCTCGTGCAATTGCATTGAAGTAGCAGCGCTTGAGAAATCATCTAGTACTGTTTGCTGTTTATCATGATAAACATCAATAACTTCAACCCTCGTGGAGACTTCATTTCCCTGGTTAATGGTTTCCTGGCATGTTTTTCCATCCACATGTATGTAGTGTATATTGTGAACCTGCTTGTTTTCTGCTTTCTTGGACTGATCTGATGTCAAGGGTGCAAACTGGGAGATATTCCTGCTTGAGAGTGCATCTGCTGATGCAACTGAGATTGCATCTGTTGATGTCAAGGGTGCAAACTGAGAGATATTCCTCCTTGATAGTGCATCTGTTGATGCAACTGAGATATTCCTGCTTGAAAGTGCATCTGATTCCCTAAGTTGTGAGCTGAGATGATTGGTGGATTGGAAAGGCATGTGAATTCCATCTGCAGTATACAGGTGTTAAATTCATCAGTTTCAGGAAAAAAAATATCAACAGAATTTTAAGTAATGTTTTGAAATGGGAATATGCCTTGTGTATGTATTTGAATATGTTATCTAAAGAACAAAGATTTTCTATTGTTATCTAGCGGTTGGTGAATTAGTGAGATGCTGAAAAAATATCTTTCAGGAAAATGTTGGCAGTGGGTGAGGAACCAATCAAAAGGGCATCTGTGGTGTGCTATATACAGAGGTTGAGGACACACTAGCTTCACTTTGCTCCTAAATCCTTCTCTCATTTGTGCTACGTTCATGCCAGTTTGAGATTCAAGGGCCAGATCAAAGAATAGGTCAGAATGAAAGGAGAGCTGGGTTGTATTCTGAAATATAATGATTGATAAAACAAGTCGTAGAAGATCGATGCACTGGGGCACTGTTCTTTTCTTGTATGCTCCTGCCCTCAACTTAGGTGCCATGCAGAAAGAGCTATGTATGTTCTCTAATTCCTGTCTTATGCTCATTGCTTTTTTACAGTTAAGCTATGTTGGTTTGCTAACGAGATTTTGGGTTTAGTAATACCTATATGGATTAGAAAAAGGAAAAATCAGAACTTCTACAATAACTAGGGATTGTCTATAAGGGGTGGATAGACAATGCCATAACTAATGGGTTAAGCTAATTTTCCACTTTTGGAGGGTTGGCCACTAGGCCTGGACTATACATTTGGACCAAAAGAGGCACGGAAAATGGGGGACTAATGGGGCCTATGGGATTAAATATCCAAATCCCGTCCCTATAATTCCCCAGACTTGGGGCTACGGGAATGGCCTCTTCTTGCCAGTTCCAGTGCTCAGAGCAAAGCATGTGTCAGGAACCTATTTTTGTTTGGCAAACACCAAACACATTGGCATTTGACGGCTTGACACTAATGAAACTGCGCCTTGCCTTGATCTTTGTTTATAGTCATTTGAATTATCTGTTTGTTTTCGTTCTTCACTAAATGCAGGTGAAAGCACAGCTCCAATTAACATGAACTGAACGCGGAGCAGGGGTGAGGGTAGTGACACTCACATAAGGGGGCATCTGGCGCACAACTGCTGTTGCTCCATGAGTTTGACCCAAGTGAGCTTTGCTGGCCAGCAATGCAAGCCGTGGAGCCACTCTCGTATTGATTACTTTCAAATTGAGGCCCGAAAAAGGACATGAATGGACTGCCTGCTTCATTAACATCTCCTTGCCTAGTACCATCTAAAGAAACTGTCGGGCCAGCTGCATCTGCAAGAGCCATAAGACTGGTAAAATGTCCCCTTGGGAACCTTTCAGACCCCATGATGTACTCACTAAACTTGGAGAAATCAGCGGAAGCTCTGGATTTCGCAGCACTAGCCTTGTTCAAATCAACGGTATTTACTGAACCAGAAGATGCTACTGTTCTTCCATAAGCTTGAGTTTCCTTTTGAAGCCCAGTTGAAAATCCATCCGGCACAAACAAATTTGCTTGGCCCGGCTGATTTTCTTGGTTTTCCTCACAGATCGGCTGCTTTTCTGGTGGAATATTCTTCACTGGAGTCGTTGGAACCCAACCGTCGTGAGTCTGGGACTCTTTCCTCTCTGGAACCGAGGTTTCTCTTCTCATATCCATTTCCAAGGCTGTAAATCAGGTAGGTACCTACCAATCGAATTTCCCTCTTTCCCTTTCTTCAAGTTGCTCAGTAAGTTCCTCTCTTCATCTGCATACCATAGATTACACAACAAATTTCAGAAATTCTTCCAACTTTCTTCACTATTTTCCCCCATCACGAGACTACCTTACCCCAAAGAAAATAAGAAATTAGAGAAACATGGGCACAGATTCACACAACAAGATCAGTGAAACCCAACATCACAAATCAAACAAAAACACCCATCACTTTGAACAAATTACTCAAATTTGCCGGAAAATCACCACAGAATCTGTGATCTCCTCAAAGATTAGTTCCGTTTCACTTTATTCCACTACCAAGATGTGTATTCCGGCATCTGCGTGTTTTCAAAACAGAAGCCATGAATAAAATGTAAATTTGGTAGAGCTATGGATAAGATTTACCTGAAACCGAGTCATTGCCGGAGATCTGGTACACTTACCAGGCGGCCAAGCGAAACAGAAAGTAGTCTTTTATTCTTTAGAGAGAGAGAGAGAAGATAGGGAAGAAACCAAACAGAAAGACCAGGGAGAAAATTGTTAACATACTTTCCCGGTAAACCACCCCGTAAAATAAGTGACAAAAAAAAACCATTTAATACATTAACTAATAACTATTACTTTTAAATGACGTGTAAGATACTGATATAGGTTAAGTCGAGTTGAGTGATAAGTCTGGGTAGGGCGTTATATTGGTAAATTGCAAGAGCAACAATGAAAGCGGTGTGCTAGGCGTCTAAGCAAGACCCCAACACGTGACTGAACTATAGCCCAAGGGAGCTCACGTGGCGAACGAGTCGTGACACATGGTGCGTGTGAGGCTCGAGAATTGACCATTATAGGCTTGTTGACGCTGTTAAGAACTCCGTTAATCATCTCGACGTCATCTAGACGTGGTTACCGGTTCACCGATTTGGCTCACAGATACTGTAGTGCACACTTTTCTATTTGCGGGTTGGGAGAGGGGAGAAAATATTCAATCTAACTGTATTAATTGTCGTGATGTTGACGTGATATTACAAGTTAATTATATTTAATAATATATTTTAAAATTTTATAAAAATTTAAAATAATTTTTATTTTATTAAAATAATTAATAATTATATATGTATATTTATTATATAATTATATAATAAAATATAATATAATATTAATATAATTGCATAGTAATACTATTTAATTATATATTTTATAGTGATAGATATCCCATGCCCTTGGAGTTTATGCTTTTGCTTGGATGCTAATGGGCCACCGGTATAAGATAAGATAGAGTTTTGTATTAATTAGTATTTTTTATTAAAAAATTAATTTTACTTTTAAAATATATATCCTGACACATTATTGTTCTTCTTTGAGATGGTGGGGACGTGATTGGTGTCTTTTATAAAGTTTGTTTTGTTGTTGTTGCAGTTATGTTCGTTATAAGTATTCATATCAAACTCGAATATTGTGTATTAATAAAATTTTATTTATTTGATTTGAATTCGTTTGACAGAATTTTTAATTTAAATTAATTTTTAATTTTTTGTCAAATTTTTTCCTTTGTTTAGAAAATAAAAATTAAATATATTTTATAATATTATTCTAAACTGAACCAAAGGCTTGATATAAATTTTCTTTAGTTTATTTGGTGATTAAATATATGTCAGTTTATTTATGTAGACAAAAGTGTCCTTAATGTTAAAATCTGCTTATTTGTCTTTTCTTTTTCTTCCTTTCATTCTTGGCACATCTAAACTCTGCTCTCAATTTGTGAACTCATATTCGGGAGGAGCTAAAAAAAGAGATGGGGCGTTCAGTTGGGGTAGCTGTTGGAGAGGAGGAATGAAATATGAATAAGTTGAATAATCTGAGAAAAAAATTAAAATATTAATTCAAGTGTAATTCTTTTGAAAATTTTTCAAGTTTGACTTTTTTAAAGAAATTCAATAGGCCTTAAAAGTGTCATTCTATTGAAAACTGAAGTGTAGCAAAACATGCTCTTAACAATTCATTGTCGTTATATGTAATTACATTTAAAGATACCAAATTTATTTATGTAAGCCCAATATTAACTAATTGTTGACTTAAAAGTTGAAAGAAGGCTGATGAACATTAAAGACATGACCATTTTAAACAAAAATCGAAACCGTCTGATTATGCTTGAAAACCTAGTGATTCTTTTATTAAAAGGTTCTAGTTTCATGGCCTGTTTGCATCCTAAACTGGTGCTTTTACCTCGTCAAAGTATAAGTTTTTAATATGAAATTATCTTAATTAAAATCTAAAGTCATAGTAACTATGGTTTGAATGTACGGTGAAAAAAAATGTGACATCTAGTATAAAAGATTTTTGTGTGCGAATTTATTTGTAGGAATTCAAACTTTAATTGCTATAAGTATCAAAATAATCTTTTATCATCTTGCTAGCCCTTGAGATTAACTGTTCATAATGGTTTAAATTTATAAAATTGTTACTCTACCTAGCGAAAAAAAAATTGTTTTACATTAAGTTTTTATCAGATTATATACTCGAGTACATAGTTTTGTTGGATTTAATTTTAATTTTGTTAATACATGAAATATAAATATTTAAATATAATTCAATTTTATAAAAAATAATAACCAATTGATACACTTTATCAACTTGAACGTATTTTAAAAATTATAACAATTACAAAGGACAACACTAAAATGAATATTTAATTATCTTTTAAACAAGATTTAAGTGATGACCAATATTGTGAGTTTTAATAACAAAAATAAGATCGAATTTGAATTTTTTAATAATTTTTAATGTATGTATTTAAAATTGTTTTCCACAAAAAATAAATTTTTTACTTTATTTGAAAGAATAGAGTAGAAGAGAAAAGAAACGAGATGCCTAGTTGCTAGTGTTGTATTTTTAAATTATTATTGTAACAGATGCTTTGTATTGTGATAAATGAACTATCATTATTTGCAATTCAAATAATTTTTGAAGCAAATAAATGAATTGAAAGACTTCAAGCCCCTTCCTCAACGATTGCATCAAAGATAACTATAATGTAGTTTGTTGTATTTGAAACAATTAAATATCATTAAATTTTCAAACTCAGTTAAATATTGAGTGGTTGATTGGTTAATATTTAACAAATTAATTAAAATTAACAAATCACGTGAATTTCAAAACCATTAAATTCTCCAAACATTGTCCATGCGAAAATCAGGCAAAGGCATGTGGGGTGAACCGGAGTATGGGCCCCATATCATATCGGAAAAGAGGACAAAACGGAAGTTGCAACAGTAATGATTTCAGAAATTTAGTGATGTTATAATTTTTTTATTAATTTAAATAAATAGTTTTAAATTATTATTAAAGGGTTAAATTTATTTACAAGTATTAAAAATTTATTTAATCTCAGTAAATTTTAAAAAATTCACTGCTTCCTCAATTTTTTTTTTTTCCAAATAAGATCCAAAAGAATAATAAATTTTGTATGAGTAGTTTTACGGGGTAAGCTTTATTGGGGTGTTTTTTTGATTTATTTTTGTTCTTATTTACTTTTTAATTTCAAAAAATGAGGTAGAAAAAAAAAAAGAATGATACGTAGTTCAATAGAATAGTCCAACTCCATCAGTCTATTCATTTACCTCGGTAAAATTAAATGATTTTGTGAAACAGCATAGCATGTACAAGAGAAATTATACTCCATACAACTAACGGTTAGAGATGAGTAATTGACTGGAAAGTATGACGGTGATTTAAGGACTGATATTCTTTTATAATATGAATGTTATTGTCAAAGAACATATTACACAATTAAAAAAAGCGTTGCATGACACGATATGTGATATATATAATAAAAAGTATAATGTATGTTTTTTATCTTATATAAAATATTTTTTATATTATGCAGAACACCAACACTCTTACGGTGATTGTAGGATTTTTTTAATTAAATATCATTGTCAAACACATAAATCCAAAACTCGTTTAGGCACTTTCATAGGAGGATCCAAAGGACGATGAAATCACGGCCACACAAAAACGCATCTCCTCCGTGTCCCACACGCACATGCGACCTTTGATTTCTGCTAGGTTGGGTTGGGTTGGTTTGGCGTCTAGCTTACGAAAATGAGAGGGCCACGTAGCCACACGGGTTGTCCGTGCCTCGGCTGCCCTCGATTAACATGTGTCGTACATGCAATTTTGCTGCAATTGTCTTTGTCTTCTTCTGCGTCATTCGTTGACCCATTCAAGGGGTTTGGTTTGTTTCCCCTCAAGTCAAAATTTTGCTCGGAATTATTTATCACGGTTCTGCGAAGGTAAAAAAATTATTATCATAATGATAATTTTAAAATGTTACTGTTTTATGTTAATGTATAGTACGGTAATTCATCTAAAAGTTGGTTTAAATCACCTCCTTTAAGAACCGAACCATATATTATGGGGATGTGCGTTACACATACATTAGCAAAAGGATAATGTTATTTAATACTTATTACTTTTTATAATATTTTATGATAATAAATTAAATCACTTCTTAACCGGCGAAGTTAACAGTTACTTGGTCATTTTATTTTATTTTTTTTATTGAGTGTTGTTTGTTTAAAAAAATATTCAATTTAATTATGAATACTATGTCATGGTTTTGACTTAAAATCATAATTTAATTGTTCTCTTCGATTTTAAATAAAAGATGTTAAAATTTATAAAAATAAATCATGGTCATATATTTAGAATTTGTATATATAATAAGATAAAATCAAATTATAATATTAGGTTAGTGTAATGAACTAATGATATAATATTAGAATTAGATTGAATATTTTCATCAGTTATCAATCACATTGTTGGGTTTAGTTTTAGTCACCGATAATGTTGCACTTCCAATCGCGCAGGGATTTATTATAAAATAACAGGCCACGTGACATATTGGCAAAGCATTATCGTTGACAAAACGTTTTACTATTTTTTCAAAAAGTTATTATCAAATAAGATAATGTTACTTATCTTACAAAGAAAATAAAATGTGGATAATGATGTGATTTTTAATTGATAATTGAGAAAAAAAATTGAGAAATATTATGTAATTTTATTGACCGATAACATTAATTGAGAAATGAAGTGATAGTTAAAAGTTGCATTATTGTCTGTCTTATATTTTTCTTGTTTATTTAATCTGTTAAAGTTATTATTTAATGATAAAAATACTTATTTTTAACAGTACTTTATAATTAAAAGATTGATAAGCTTGATTAATAAATTGTTAAAATTAAAATTGTGTTAAATTTAAAAATGCAATATTTTTTTATAATTGACCTTTATTATTATTATTATTATTATTATTATTATATGAAGGGTCACATCATTCTGGTGATATGTAAATTTTTCTTAAATACAGGTAGATCGTAATTCACTACGGTAAACCTTATTATTTACAAGAATAATGTTGCAGTTTCACGTAATCTGAAATCATTATCAAATTATAAGCCAGCTCTACCAGACATTCCCGTTAGCCAAAAAAAAAAAAAAGGATAATGTTTTTATAACTAACATAGTTGCTCAGTACTTTAATCTCTGTGTTACGGATTAAAAAAATTATAAATATCATGAAAGTAAAAATACAGGTAGATTTTCTGACACTTCGAAAATTACTTATCTTTTTTAATTACTTTTGTGCTACTAAGAATTTTAAAATATCAAAAATACACTCAAATTCTCTCTCTCTCTCTCTCTCCTCCCTGTGGCAATGGTGGTAACAAGAATGTTTTTATAATCTAGCAATTGAACCCTACAATGGGCTTTATATTGGAGATGTTAGACAGAAAACATGTTTCTATAACAATAACAAGAATTTAAAAATAAAAAGAAATGGAAAATGCATGGTGAAAAATGTACCCCAAATAAAATGTGAGATAAAAAATAAACATGGAATTAAGAAGGAAAATTGGTTCGGTGAAAACAGAAAGAAATATTTTGGGGATTACTTCCAAATATTTTAGGCTTTTGTTTTATATTTGCTATGTCCAATAATAAGTCAAAAAAAAAGAAAAAGAAACATAGAACAAAACCATCATGAAACCTAGTCAAGAGACTTGTGTAAAACTTGACTTAAGGCTTACGAGAGACTTGGTCGAATGGATAGTTGATTAATTGAGAGATTAGTCAAGTAATCAAGTCAAGACTTGGTTGAGGGGTTTGCAAGAGATTTGAGTGAGGGACTTGCGAGTGACTATTGGGAGAACTTGGCGAATGAGCATTAAGAGACATAGTCGAGTGACTTTTAACTAAATCAAGTTTGAGTGACCTTACTTGATAGCAACTCTTGATGCTTTTGAGGGACTCTCTCAAAAAAGTTATGAGTCATTCGATAATTGCTATTTTGAATACTCTTATAGGTTATGTAATACCCCAAGAGTCCAGAGAAGTTAGAATATATTAAGGATAGTGTAAGAAAGGAAACAACACCAGCTGGATACCTTTTGGGTTGAATGTAGGCAAGGAATTCTGGGGTTATGCGTGCTTGAGCTGGGAGCAGTTTAAGGATGGGTGACATTTGAGAAATTTGCGTAGACCCATCAGGGTAAGTTGTTCCGGTCCTTGTTATCGCTCGATGCGGGATGTTACAGGAGTCACCCATCCTTGAATTGCTCTCAGCTCAAGCACGCTTAATCCCGGAGTTTCTTGCCTACATTCAGTCCAAAAGGTATCAAACTGGTGTTATTTCCTTTCTTACACTATCCTCGATATATACTAATTTCTCTGGTCTCTTCGGGTATTACATTCTACCTCCCTTGAGCACATGACGTCTTCGTTATGTAATCTTACAACTGGTCCCAGACTTTCTCTCCTTTGGAGGCTACCATCCTAAAAGCCTACCAGAAGTCGTTCCTTGTACAGGCCCTCGAGCCCCGGTGCCATTCCCCGCTCTCATCGGATCGCCTTCACCAAGGGTTGGTTCTGATACCACCTGTAACATCCCGTTCGAGCGATAGGAAGAATCAGAACAACTTATCCTGATAGGTCTACGCGAACTTTTTAGGGGGTCACTCATCCTTGAACTGCTCCCAGCTCAAGCATGCTTAACCCCGGAGTTCCTTATCTACATTCAGTCTAAAAGGTATCCAGTTGGTATTGTTTTCTTTCTTACACTATCCTCGATATATACTAACTTTTTTGGACTCTCAGGGTATTACAGGTTAGCTATTTCGATATCATTACCTATAAATCTAGAAAAAAGTCCAAAATGTTTGCTAAAAATTGTGAGTTTCCTTTCAATCTCTTTTTTTCCTATAAATTGGGGATTTCTTTTTCAACAAAGTAGACACATAATCTAGATAAAACTATAATTTCACTTTGGATATGAAATTGGTTTAAGAATCAGAAAGCTCGTGAATAATTGATTTCTTCGTTCTAGGTGATTAGCGACTTACACTTAGATACTTTTTCACACAAAAAAAATTATTATTATTTATTAGCAATAATAATATTATTTATGATCAAAACCATAATTAGACTAATTGTTATTAGGAGATAATGAGAGAAGAATTTTAGTTTGTGCTATTTTATTCACTATTAGATTATTTGGTAACAATGTGACAAAAAGGTAATATAAAACTTGAGCAACTTGAAGAGTATGCACCCATATTTTTTTCAAAATTAATTAAGGAGGGGAGCACATGTGTTCTCTATCAACTATACATAACTGCCCACTGTATGCAATGCTGGCCATTTAAATGTGAGTGAAAATGTTAGATAACTTATTAAGTTTTAGTTTTTGAGTTAATTTAGTTATTTTAATAATTAAATAAATTATTATATTTTTAAGATTGAGATCAATCTAATCATTGTATTTTAACAATGTGAAATAAACTATTGTACTTTTAGATATAAGATCATATTAATCATTATGATATATGTTCTTTTAACATTGTCTAAGAACGATTTAATTATATTAATAATGCTAACTTTATCCCAAATTAAAATAACCTCACAAAAATTTGTAAATTTAAATTCAAAGGACTTTGACATATTTATAGTTTATGTTTCTTAAAGTATAGTTATCGATTTGATCATAACTCTTAAAGTATATTAGTTTGTTTGACTATTTTTAAAGTACAACGAAGCCCATTTTTGCACTTTTGTTGGTGATAAACCTATCTCAGTTTGAGACTAATCGTTGACGTGTGAACTCATTTGGGTTGGAAAGAGAGATAAGGAGGAGGAGAAATAAATAAAAGAAAAAGAGTAAATTAAAGAGAGATGAAAGGGGAGATTGAGTGGTACTTTATTTTGAATATAAATTTGGGTTTGAGAGAGAGGAAGAAGAAGAAGAAGAAAAAGAAATCAAAGAGAGAGAGAAAAGTCGATCAGGTTTGAGATGAGCAATGAACTAGATCTAAGTTTAGAGAGAGGGAGAAGAAGAAGGAGAATAAATTAGATAAAAAAAATAAAATTATTTATCTTGAATCTAAATTTGTTTCAAAGAAGAGACATAGCAGATGTCTATGGTCATTGTTGCTGCAATGAATAGCTTTCATTGTAACCAAATGCCTGCATTGTTGCCTATATGACTAGTTTTCACTGTCATAAAATGACAACTAAAAAGAGATCAGAAATGATATGTTGTCTACTGGCGGGCAACATAACATTTGTCTACCAGTGAAGATAGTGTGAGCTCTATGCACGTGGGGGCCATGTGCAGAGGTGGGCCCCACGTGCATGGGGTCCACACTGCCCTCATTGGCGGGCAAATGTTGTGTTGCCCGCCAATGAGCAACATAGCCTTTCTAAGAGAGAGATATAGTAGAGAGAAAAAGAAAGAGAAGATGAAGAATTGTTTATTGTTGGCTAAAAGAGAGAAAAAGAAAGAGAAGATGAAGAATTGTTTGTTGTTGGCTTAAAGAGAGAAAAATAGAGGAGAAATTTGAGAAGAAAGAGAAAGAAGAGTGAGAATAGAGGAATGTAAATTTAAATATACGGGTATTTTAATAGTTTTGTAAAATTTAATAGTTAACTAACATTAAGAGAGAAATTGTAATTATCATTAAAGCTTAAGGATACTTTCTGTATTTTTTTAAATGTTGAGAAAACCTTTTACATTTACTCTAAATTTTAAAGATCTTATGTGAAACTTTCTCCTTAAATAATAATACTATTCGATACCATTAAAATTTATAATTTTAAATTATTAAGTTTAATCAATTTGATTGCTATGTTACCATTTTTGTGGGAAAACTTTTGAGACTTGGCGAGTTTCTCGACCCCAACAAATATTTAGTAATAATATTTAATATTTAAAAATTATTTAAACCAACCAAAAATTGTGATTTCACTATTCCTTAGCACATTTTCGATGACGACAAATGGTGTTCACAGAAGAGAGAGTTATGCAAGTGGGGGGTCGATAATGGGCGATGCTCTAAAGTATTGGTAGGGAAGATGGCGAGCGACGACGATGACGACATCCTTAGGCAATGGAAACGGAGGTGCAAGAGCGATGTGGGGGATGAACACTGCAATCTGCAGGAGTGGGTGTGAGAGAGAGTATGAGAGAGAGATAGACCCACTTTGAAAGAGAGTGAAAGTGAAAGAGAGACTGAGAGGCCAGATTGAAAGAGAAAGTGAGAGCTTAAGCTGGAGTTATCTTTTATATTAAAGGTTAGATATGTAATTTTATTAGAATTATGCACCAAGTTGTCCAACTTTTTTCGTGTAGCATTATTTTATTTTTATTGGTGAGACAGGCAAGAAACCTCGGAAGGGGAGAGCTGATGTGGGCTCACTTTTAGGAATCAGTGTCTCCAGTAGTTTCCGTACCGTTTGGATTGCTTCCTATGACAAAACAAAGTGTGGCCCATTCACCATTAGTAGATCAAGTGGCACGTGGATCATATGTATCCATGGAAAACTAAAACCTGTACTTGATAGGTACGGCTCAACAAACCCATATTTTTTCACTTGAAGTTTATATGAAAAATTTATCACCCTTTCAAATTTTAAATCTAATATTTAATTTTTATAATTTATAGTTATTAACTAATTAATTTAATTTAAAATAATATATAAATTATATGTGAGGTGAGATAAAAAAAATAATAACAAAAGAAGAATAGATCAATTTAATCATTATGTTCACTTTTTTCTTTACTTTCAATTGTTATTTTTATTTTTATTTCTCGTTTACCGTGACTATCTCAACTAATCTTGATAGTTACAAGTAAGGGGAGTTAAAAAAGAAGAAAAACAACAAAAAGAAAAGTAGAAGAAGAACTGATCGAATCGATCATTCCTTTCATCTTTTCTTTACATTCGACAGTTATTTTTGTTCTCGTCTTTTTTCTCTTGTAGACTCAAATGAAAGAACCGAGTCTTTCGTAGACCGTTGTTGTCTCGACCAATGCCTACCCTTACTCATTACTTTGACCAACGATCATAAGTTGTGATTGATCCATCCTTTGCTTTCTTTGATCAATCACCCGCGACCAACTCATCCTTTCATTTTCTCTTTACTTTGATTAGCGACTTATGACTAACCTTCTTTTTTCCATCTTTTTTACTCTGCCTATCTTTCCTCTTTACTCCAATTAACGACCTATCATTCCCATTCTCTTTGATTTAACTAACGTTCAATAATTTATCTATTGATGAGTTTGTAATTCAATAGTCATTAAATGTGATGTTTTGCTAATTTTTTTTCACTTAATGACATATTAATTACACGCTCAATACTGACTAAATAATTAGATTGTCAATTGATATAAATTAGAAATATTAAGTATTTAATTAATAGGTCAGATTTAAAATTTAAGGAGGTGATAAGCTTTTTTTATATAAAGTTCAAAAAATATGGATTTGACCTTTATTTAATTATAATTAAGTTAGGTTTATTATTGGTCATTTTATTTAAAAATTTTACGGACTTCATCTAAGTAGCATTACTCAAGATTATTATATATAATATAAAGTTCTACACAACACATTTTTATTATATTTTAATTTGTTATTTTGTATAAAATATTGTTCATGTTCTATAAAATATTACGGGACATCGATATTCTTGAGATCATAAAGTTTTTCATTTTAAATTAAAATACAATGAATATATTTATTATATTTTATTTTAAAATTTAAAATCAATTTTAATAAAATAATTTAAAATACAATTTATTTAACACCCATTAATTTATGAGATCTCTAAATTCAATTATTAGCATATCAATTTTTTTCTCTTTTGAGATGATCGTCATTGTGTGGCTTTATTATTATTATTTTTTTTAAATAATCTAACCAATTTGAGAGGAGGCACTCTCCAATATATTTAAGGGTGCTCCTCTTTTCAAACGTGCACGCTAAAAAGGAGCCTAAAACCAGCAATTTTCTAGAGTTTGCATTTAATGCAGTAAGTGCCCAGAAAAGAAAAAAGAAAAAGAAAAAAACAAGAGAGTAAGTGTATACATCCGTCCAATAACTTATAAAATGTGTTAGATATTATTAGGTAAGGGATGATATAAAGGCTCCCCAAATTGAGTTTGGACAAAATTTTAAATTCAGTTATGTGATTGGCTTGTGCTTCAAATTATTTATTATTATTATTCAAATTATTTATTATTATTATTTTTATGCCTAATGACTTAGTCATTAGGTAATTGTTTAAGAAAATGGATTAAATGGGTATAGGTGACTTTATTAGACATGACGTTTGAAAAGGGTAAATTTCATCGTGATTTTCTAATTTTTTAGAAATATTTTTTAAACTTTGTTTTTAGTATTTTTAAGTTTCTCTAATTTGCTTTTCAGACCAATTATACATTAAAAATGTGCTTTAAAAAAATAAATTATATGAACTCAAAATATTAAAAACTAAACAACATATGTAGAAATGTCTAAATCATAAGGATTTAAATAAATTTACCCTAAAATAGAAGTTGAAAATTTTCAATCTTTCCTGATATTTGAATTTGAGTTAGAGAATCTTTTGTTGTCTTACATTTTTTTTTTTTTACCAAAAAAATGGGTCAAATGATTAGGTAGGTTGGATTTGACTACCATCCGATATAGGTGGGGAGCTAGCTAGGGTGTGACACTATGTTCGGTTATCATATTTGAGTGTTGTATAATTGATAGAATTCTAGAAGCTTTAGTTTGACATTGATATTTAATTACAATAACATTTACACATGATAGATATTATTGTAATTTGCATTATGGTTTGCTAGTACGTAGCTTTCAAATATATTGTCTTCTATTAGGCCAATTCATTTGATTGGTTCTCATTTTCATGACATTAATTATGAAGTTTAGAATTTGATAATTGAGTGAGAATTGCAGTTTTGCCCTTGATTGTGGGCATTAATTAAGGTACAACTAGCTAGCTAGCTAGGGTTTTAGAGATTCTATAGTCAAAAAATGGAGGAGTGTTTGGTGGGTGTCCAGCATTCTGGCTATCCTACTCCTGGAAGAGCAGCCCCAGAGAGAGAGAGAGAGAGAGAGAGAGAGAGAGCATATGAACCAACCAAACATCTTCCATCTTGGGTCCTTGTTTGATTATTTTGGTGGCTTCTACGACGGACACGACTCTCAGCTAATAGAATTCAATCCATGCACGTGAACCTGTGCAAAGATTCTACGTAGCTTTGCCCAATTTACTTGTACTACTCTTCTGGGTACAAGTGAAAGCAGCCTCCTCCTCCTCCTCTTTTATTTTTTCCACTCTTTTTTCTTTAACAATTTTATATAATGAATAAATTCATCAATGCCCTTAATATTTCAAATACCATTGAAACGCCCAAATATATATTACATGCAGGACATCTATACAGTCTTAGGTCACTTTCAGATTTAAAGTGGCTGACAATCTTAAGTCACCATCACCTTTGATCCACTTATATAGATCACTTCCACACATTATTTGAGTCTAACTGGAGTAAAAAAAAAAAAAAAAAAAATCTTTTAAGTATCTAAAAACAAACTAATTTTGTCTAGAGTTGAATTATCTAATCTGACTAGTATTTTCCTTTAAAATTAAGTTATAAGCTCAACCATTATTTATGACTGTTTTTTACAATTTAGTAATCAGTCTAAATTTCAATAAATTTAGAATAAATCTATTCTCCTAAATTTTAAAAAGTCAGTCACAAAACTAATTCACTTGAATTGTCTAATATATAATTATTTCTAACCATCATTTAATAAAGATATTTAATCTTAAGTGAATGACTATCTCTAAATTGTTGTAAATAAAGAAGTATGTCTCCTCCCAAGATAAACATTTTCAATTATAATCTCAACCTCTCTTGCTCTTGTTTCGCATCTAATTTGAGTATAAGAATAATTTTTTCAACTAGCATTTCGGTAGTCACACCATTCTTTCTTGCAAAAGATCAACTCACGAGTTCGAAGTTCAAACTTTTCTTACCACCTTATACGTTTTATTCATAAAATCATTAATGGTTAATTCTTTGCGTAATCAACTACGTACATACACGACATATATACATTCTTAGGTCACTTTCATATTTAGAATGTCTCATATTCTTAGGTCACCATCACCTTTGATCCACTTACATATATCACTTTTTGCCTCGACATGCTACTTGAGTCTGACTCGAGTAAAAAAAAAAGAATCTTTCATGTATCTAAAAGCAACTAATTTTGTCTAGGGTTGAATTATCTAAAAATAGTCCATTTAGATTAATTTTGGTTTTCCCGTTGGAGTACTCAAATTTTGTTTTTTCTATTTCAATATTAAATATAAAAATAATATATTTTAAAAATAAAAAAATATTTTCACAATTTTAATTGAGAATCCCTTTTAAAATTCCCTGTGTTGAGAACTTATTGTTACGAGAATTAGTTCTAATTGCATACTGAAATCTGCACCTTTTGTTGAGATTGATTTCAGGATTCTCTCTAGAGGCGTTGCCCTGCTCGGCCCGGCCCGGCCGACTTGACCTTAGAAGTTTTTTTTATATAAATTATTGTAAAAATTTAAAAAAAATAAAATAACTAATCAATAATTAACTCTTGTAAATTTATTGTAAAAATATAAAGTTTTTGTATATATAAATTGTCGATCGCTATTGTGTATATATTCATGTCAACATTTATGTTATTTTTTATTTACAATTTATACATTTTTCAACATATTTTAATAACAAATTAATTAATATAATTAAATTGTGATCTACCCAGTTGGTCGCACATGAGTTATGCTGCGTGGACCCTAAGAATCAATTAAAATTTTTTGAGACTTATGAGGATGGACACTTTAAAAAGTCTAGAGCAGCCCAAATTCAGAGGGTTCAAAAGAATAAGTCTACCTCAAGGTCTCGTCACGGACAACCCAAACTTGCATCATGGTGGGTTAGGGCCCAAGCTTGAACCTATAATCGATTTCCTTAATTTATTTTAAAAATTATATTCGACAAATAATATAATTTTATATTAGTTTTATCGGTTGCACAAATTGTCTGTATAAGGATATAATATCTAAGAGTTTAAATACGACACTTAATATATATTTATTATATTACTAATGTATCATTTTCAAGTATAATGACTAATTTAAATATTTGAGAATCTATTAAAAAACTAGATCTTTTTGTTTTGATAAAAAGAATTAATTTAAAACACGCGTCAAACTCATGATTTTTAGGATATTCTAAATACTATGGAGTAGCTAGAGAGTACACAGATATATCAAAACCACAGATAGTAATTGGCCTTGCAATTCTCGTCAACTCAGAATGGAGCCATCCTGCGGCGGAGCCACGTTATGGCGGCCCCAGTTGATTTTTTTATTTTTTTAATTTTTTATATATATTACTATAAATAATTATAATTCTTATAATTTAGTTAAGACTAAAATTATAATTTAGCCTGAGCTAAAATTTTTTTTCACTCTGCCACGGTAGCCATCAATTTTATCAACACTGTTATCTAATACTAACTTCAAACCCTAATAATTTTGGAAGGATATGTGAATTGAATTGAGTCCGATGGGTGGTCCGTCATGGTGCGTGCTGGCTCCGCCCCACTGCCATTTTGGGTTGTCCTACGTGGGCGCTCGTGGATGACCCAACATTGCATCCTTGCAGGGTTTTACATTTTTTTATATTATTTTTAATTTCTTTTAATATAAGCTTATATTAAAAGATTTTTACATTTTATTCATTTAAATTGTTCTACTCGACAAAAAGAAACATTTTTTTTAATATTTTTAATTCCTTACTCTTCCAAACAAATGTATTTTACATTTTATTTCACTTTAGTTTAGATTCTCATAATTTTCTTTCCATTCTATTGCTCAAAGGAAAAAACTTTTTGGGGTTTAGTTTAGAGGGGGAGGGGGAGGGGGAGGGGGGGGGGATGTATAACAACTATTGGTGAGCTTAATGTGCCATTGAACCTTCATATCCACAGCTAAATCAAGTTAAATAAGATGAAGTGACTGCAATTGACAAAGTTGAAGTGTAAAGCAAGAAAGGCTTGTCAATGAAGGAATCATATTTGGCATTTCCCTGCTTTAGCCAGCCTCCTGGGGACAAAGTAAAGGTCAGTCCAAAAGCAATAGAAAGTGCCACTACACCTACCCAACCCAACTTCCAAGGCAAGGAGATGCCAATGCCCCGCATTGATAAGGACAGGATATACAGAGCATTGATTAGAGAGAAATTGATGATCGCCCCCACCTTGTTTTACTCATTTTGTTTGTCTGTGCATGCATTTGAGTAAGGGTCGATATGGAGAACCCTTTAGAAAATGTTCACAATTACCAACCAACCAACCCACCAAAAACTTACATCCAATAGTATTTATCACATCATCTTCCAACTCATTAAACTTGCGACAAGGGGTAGAACTGTGTGTATGTATGTGAGGGTGGGCTTTTAACTTTTAAAATTGCACTTTTCTCTTGATATTATGTATATAAATTATCATATCTCCTAATATTTGTCCTTTTAAAATAAAAAACATAAGAAGTAATAAGTAATGTAAAAAAAAAATTTAATATATAAATTTAAAATTTCTGTTCCCCACTCAAGGGCCTAACTCCGCTATTGCTTGTGACCTCAATAAATACTAAAAACAAGATCCAAATTTCAATGACCATGTGTATTGGTTTTAGCTTATCTTTTTGGTTCCAACTTCATCTAGCATTGAAAGGAGAGGGCCCATAAATAAAAGTTAAAATATGGGACCATGCACTAGAGCAGTCATAATCTAGCATTGATACAATGGCAAAGTTTTGTTGCAATAATAATCTGCTTACTCATATGAGGATCTTTGTTGCATTATAGAATCAATATCTTATAAATGTTGGTTGCACAACCAATTTGATGGTGCAACACTTTAATAATTTGGAATTCTTTCTTACATGCTAAGATTACTCAGGCATTAAAATTAGGAATGGCAACGTGGCGAGATGAGAGCTAGTTTTTGTGCTTTAATAGAATACCTCTCATTTATATTGTCAATAGAAAATAAAGATCTTTGAACTTGCAACATTGTTTAAAATCCATCATATTAACAAGTAAACAATAATAAAAAACTACTTAAATAATTAATAATATATGATAATCAACAATTTTGTAAAATAATTATGAAATTACTTTCAGAACCATTCAAATCATTGCTTTAATAAATTATCTATTTTAACAACAAAAAAAAATAGAAATAAATTCGTGAAAACTTTACTTCATTGGAGAAGTTTGCGGAGTATAGACTTCCCTTCTAGAGAAGATGAAAGGGAGCCTTTCCTCTCTAATCAAAGGTCTCATTAAATTTATACAAGTGATGATATTTTATACTAATTTCTTATTAGGTGGGAATCCAGAAGCCTTACCATTGGTGTGAGGTTTGAACAAATTGAAGAAGTAGTGCCGGCCGGCAGTGGGGGATGGTAGGGAAATAATGAAAATGAAAAGAAAATTGTGAAAATATCTTTTATGTCCACAAGCAGCACCCCGACGGAGAATAGTGCCAAGGAATACACCACAAGCATCTTTTCTCTCGGCCAAAATCTTGTCCCACAAGGACCACCCACCATAGAAAGTAAGACACCAGTTCCTAATTGTGCTTCTTATCAAATTAATCTATATTCTAATTAACCAAACACTGCGTTCATTTCATATAGTCCATGATTATGTAGAAAATTTGTTTTTGCAGCCTATGAAATTTCAAACATCATATGGGTTTAACAGAGCTTGTAAGTCAGCGTAAATTTCAACCTCTACTTCTTCTCATAGACAGTAGCGAGTGATGTTTATTGATCTCTCTAAAGATCAGGCGCGGCTTCAACAAGTCAAAGTTCAAAAGATGAAGCAGCTGCTAGAATTTGAACACTTTTCTTCTCAGGACTTTCCTTGATTTTAACACCAGCAAGAACCAAGCCTCCCTTCCACCAGTCACTGTCTACTTCGAACATCCCAAACTCGACGCTTCCAGATCCCTCGCCATCGCTCGGTGCTGTAAATTCTCCCCCAGGAACCTCGTGCCACTCGTCAGGTTTTGCCCGGTACTGCTCTAGTTTCGCGCTTTTCGGGGCGTATTCCTTTCCGGTTACTCTGACCATAAACTGGACCGGAACAGAGTGCCACCCAAATGCATCGACCTGGAACTTGACGATGTAGTATACTGTATACGTTTTGCCTGCCTCGAGTCGTTTCATGTCAATCTTCCCCGTGACTGCGAGCCAGTTAATTTGAATTAACATAGCCGCTTCTTTGGAGTCCGGCATCCTGAATGTCACAAGAGACACGAAATGATTTTGCTGTCTGGAATTCTGACTCTCTTCATACAAGTAGCATACAAGTCATGATATTACTACTTAGGTGAGAATTGATGATCAAAGATCTTACTGGCTTTTTCCCATTTCCCCTTCCTCCATTTTGATCCACTGCCAGTAACGGGTGTGGCTCCCCCACACGATGTTCAACGCTCGGGCGGGAATGCAATTTGGACCTTTTATGTGAGACGGTTCCTGTATCAATCAAATCTAGGTTTAAAACCCTGCTTAGAACCAGAACAGATGAAGGGCGAAAAAGGATGAAGATCTTACAGCTTTCCAATGAGGGTCCGCGCTACTGCTTCCGTGATCTTTCGCCATAGGTTGAATCCAAAAGATGCAGATCCAGCCTGAGAACCTACAGCCTCACTGAACTAAATCAAACTGGAGACAGATTCATTTATATGGTCTACCTTGCTTCTTTTCCTTCTGTGTTGGGCAAATATGGACAGAGATTAATTGTGTTCTAAGTACAGAATAATCCAGAATATCAAGCCGTGCGTCACATCTACCATGTGAACAGTTCGAAAAGAAGCATTCCATGGAAGCAAGGAATCTTCTTGCTTTCTTAATCACTGACGGTAAGAAAAAACAAATAAAAGAATAAAATAATTAGATAGAAATCTAGTTTAGATACTGTTTAAGCTAGGCTGGGCATAAAGCAAAACTGAACAAATATCCTGCACAGGCACAGGTATATAAAGCAAACAAACTGAACCCTGCTACATAATTGTTTTCACATTGCGGCTTACAGGAGTTTATTCCCAGAGGATAAGTAAAACTGAACAAATATCAAGCCTATGATTGAGGAAATAGTGTCAAAAAACAAAAGCACTGCTTCTCAGGCAGCATATACGCACAGACCAGACCAACATTAACACCAAATCCTGCACAGGTACATGAACTCCAATGGTATCGGTTTGACAGCTGATATTTGCTTCAATTTGTTCTTCCAGCTTTTACATGTTAACTCCTGTAAACTTTCTCTGACAGTAAACCTGTATACAAACACCACGGTAAGCTGCCATAAGATGAGGCCCGGTCCTGGAAGCAGGAATACCTGAACCTGCAACACTAGTGAAATTTGTAAGATCACAAACTTCTGTGCAAGTAAAATAATGAAAGGAAGATAATCCAGCCTGAAATATCCATGTATAATACTTGCTTTTGTTCAAATTTGCATCTCTCACCATGTTTGGGATACATTATCATACCAAAACATGAGAATTCTTTCCATTTGCTCTCTCGAGAGTAAAATAGCTGGAAGGCAAGTCAAATGTGCTAAACAGATTGGACAGGTAGAAAACCCTCTATACAAATTTGAGAAATCAAGGAGTCCTTTATTTGTAAAAGAAAGCTTACTAAATGAAAAATTAGGGGGAAAAAAAAAGTTACCCAACTTACTTATGAATGTTCTTTCCACTATGCTCTGGAAGCTATTTTGTCTCAATGAAGATGCTATTTAGCATTAATGCAAATGGCTGTATGTCAATATTTCACCAGAAGTAAAACTTTTATCCTTTTTCTGGAAAAGCATTTTGGTTATACCATGGACGGTATACCATAAAAAATTCTAAAATATCTGAATAAGTCTTAACTGAGAGATTATGTAAAATCATCTTTATGAACAAAGGAAACAGAAACTGAAGAACTGAAATGGTTTTAGTATAGAGATTCAAGTACCAAGGTGGTCCTTTGTGTCTTTCCTTTAAAATTCACTTTCCAGCTTCTTTTTGCAGGTGAGGGGAGGGAAGGAAGAAAAAAATGCTTTTATTTTCAAAATCATATGAAAATGAACCTGTACTCCACCTGCAAAGTGGTAAATGGACAGTAAGCCAACTTTTATAAAATTATACCTTTCCTTTAAAAACAATTCACATAAATTTTGTTTTAAATTCGAGGAGCAAGATTATTGAATCAATTAAGAAAATCTCGGGTACAAACCAGACACTGCTACTTGGCTCAAAAGTTGTACCCTCCGTCAGCCTGCTGCCAATCCTGATCAGGGTTGCTATACCGCTCCCCATTCAGTGCCATGTCATTCTTGTTATCATCAATGTCACCATTACCATTCTTGTCAGTGACTTCCGCCTGTTCCCTTTCCCTGTTCCATTGCTCAATCTTTGCCCTTCTCTCAACACTGCTTTCCCTAACTGGGCTCCTATTTCTCCTTCCCCGGGGACTTCTACCACGTCCTCTTTGGCCAGGGCTTCTGCTTTGAGGCCTCCTGCCCCTATCATGGCGGCGGTGATCACGGTCATCATCTCTCCTACCAAAACCACGACCCCCATGTGATGGCTCCTCGTAATTACGATTCCGTTGTGGACTGCGGCTATACCTTCGTCTACTCCTTCCAAATAATTGCCGCCTCAACTCTCTAATTGAAGGGGAAAAGGAATAAGTTGCAAACAAACTCAGAAGAATATGAAACAATGGCAAATAACATGAAAAACAAAGAAACACACCTGCTAATCTTTTTCAGATGCATAAAATTGCAGTAGCCACCTCGATTGCATACATTTTCCTCATACTGCCTACATGTAGCTTCTCGGAAGTCTGTCACTGGGGAGAAGTCAACAATGATAGGGCGTCCTAAAATATTGGAGTTAATGATGTCAGTCACCATGATTAATAATATTATTTTTACTTTATCGTTGTTTTAATTTAGTTTCAGCTAAAACTGCATTCACCCACCCATATATCATGAGAATGCATATCCTGATTCCTAGATTCGAAAAATAACTAAGCTCTCTATTTGTCAATTTTTTTCTTAATAAGTATTATAAAAGGAAGGCACTAGAAAGGGGCAAATCCTGTACAAAAGGAGATACATGACCTCAAAGCCTGCATATACTTGATGTTTGTAGAGCATTGAGAAGATAATCAAGGCGAGAACTTGAAATTCATCCATTAGAAGGTATAACTGGATTCTCCATTTCCTGGACTGCTGGACCTTTTTCCTATGCTTTTCTTTTGAGCAATTTTTCTATGCTTCGATGTATATATACTGATAATTGATTGTCACAGTGAACTGAGTATTTTAGGCATGTTTTTTCTATTGTCAACTAGAAAAGGATGTTTATTGGCAATGACATAGAGGCATGAGTACATGGAGGTCACATGCCAGTATGATCACCTTTTCATGAAAAAGGTGGGAGTCTTCATTGGGCTATATAAACAGTTGGGCTATATAAACAGAAGGGGTTAAGTGCCACAGGATCTTTGTTTTTTATTCTTTGTTTTGTGCGTATGAATGTGTGTGTGGGTTGGGGAGCTCTCACATGGGCCAATAATTCACTTCCATAAGCTCACGAGTTCTTTCGAACCAAGAAACAAGCTTCTGATAAAGTGTGCAATTTCTGGCCTGTTGTTCTCATTTCTTTGAGGAAGGAATGGTATCTACCTAAAATGGTACAAATATATAGAAAATAAGAATGGAAAATATTTGAATAAGATCCTCCCCAGAACAAGAGTAGGCACGTCAAAAGTGATAGGAGATTATAGACTTAATATAGTGATTCTGATTAACCTTCCAATCCAACATATTGCTCTAAATGATCTGAACAAGTTTTCATAAGACTGTAAATGAAAAACCTGAAGTATTTCCACTATTGCATCCAATTAACATCATGAAAAGAAGTTCAATCTTCTCAATAACTAACCAAACTTCTATTATATAGGTCCAGAATTCTATGCTTAACAGTCTTTATGATGCAATATTCAGGCAACCTATAAATTTAATTGTGTTGATTAGCCCATCCATATTAGAATGCCGTGTAGGATAGCAAATATTCATTACGATGAATCATTATCTCCTGGTTAAAAGTTAAAACTGTAATATTAGAAAAGAACCAACACTGAAAAGCTGAATCTATACATGCAAAATTAGCCAGTGGGAGCAGTAAGTGCATATCTGCAGGTGTATATATGTTAGAATTGAGTATCAGTTAATAATGATATGAGGATGATAATCTAGCCTGCATAAAACCTCCCACTCAGATTCTGCAGAGCGTTTGCAGCATGTTCTTCCTCTCTGAACTGAACGTATACATTACCAACCTGCATAAATCCATAGAAAAATTAAGAGGAATAACATCAGGAATAACAAGTACTGAGATCAAAACTAAAGACAATAAATACCATGTGGTCAGCCAAGTTGTCACAGATGTTCAAGCTCTCTATCTCTCCATATTTGCTCAGCTCCTCAAACAAGTCCTCGTAAAAATCCTGCATCCAGTAAAACTTTAGCATATTCAAACAAAGAGCAAACCATTCTTTTGGTACTTAGGACAATAGCAATGTGAAAACAATGGTAAAATGAATCAATTGCCTGAATACAATCTGTAGTAAGTAAACATCATCCTAAGTCTCACTTCATAATAAAAAGACAATTCATCAATTTTCTAGAGCAACATAAACATTATGTCATAACAGCATATTTGCCAATGAAACTACTGAGCAAGAGACAAAAATTAAAATTGAGCAAATAGCACACATTGCTATGGGCAGTCACAAACAAAACCATGGGCTACATCTAAAACACGTTTGATTGCAAAGGAGCCCAAAACTGTGGAACCAAGAATGTCAATACCAATCTCTCCTTCCAATTTAATTTGTATCAATGTGATGCAAAATCCAAATCATTAAGAATAAACTCTGGAACAAAATGAGCACAACATTCTTGGATATAGAATCTAAAATAAGACATAAAAAGGGAAATTATAAACTAAAAGATTACAGAGAAAAAAAAAACAATGAGAGAGAAGGAGAGTTTGATCATTTCCATAGGCCAAATTGCACAGCATACCTGAAAACCTACATACCACCAAAAAGAAAATTTTTACTACATGTATACATGTACATTAGGACAGACATATTTATGTGCATATATATGTACCAATGGGTACGCATTTTTAAGTCCATACAGATGTCACATGTATAACAGGCAATTGTAGGCATACATACAAAATATTCTTACATCTGGTATATATCACATACATAACATTATTTTTACATTTGACACAGACATTAATGTGCATATATATGTACAAATGTATATGCATTTTTTAAGTGCATACAGATATCACATATATAACAGGTAGTTATAGGCATGTGTACAAAATATAAACTTATATCAAGCAAATAATTTTAGGCATACCTGCAATATGTACGTGCATATCCATACTAATGTGTAAATAGGGTACAATAGCTTACTCTTTCTATCTTCTTGGAACAGCATTACTTTCTTAATTGATAGCTTTATCCATACAGCACTTAGTTATTAACAGCTTAATCATCTAGTTTTTAACATGAATGTTCATGCAAAAGTAACAGTGCCCCTTCCTTTCATATTAACTACATTAGATAGACCACGTTAGATAGATTCAAGTTTAGTTCATTGACAGGAGGGAAGAAAAACAAGAGAAGAGGGAAACCCAGGCACACAATGTGTCCCTGGACACTCTATATACATACATATTTATGTGAATAGATATCTTTATCTGCATACGTGTATGTAAGAATGTGTGTGGGTGCATGTGTGCGTGCATGCCTGACTAGCTAAATGTTTGCAGGCACATGATGCAACCTAGTTGATGCAAGGTCATCTTAAGTTGTTACAGAAATCAGGATTTGTAATAGTATATTCTAATCATAGTGTTTCATGTCATGTACCTAGGGCTTACCTAGGTTTCATGTCAGGTTTCTGCCAGTCTCACGAAGATTCTCGTTCAGAGGGACAGCAGACCAGTTAGGCAGGGAGAAGGGATCAAAGCGTTCACCTTTGAAGATCGTAACTGTTCCATCATTTCCCTGGAAGCCGATATTCGGAATGCGCTGAAATGAAAGGTGAACTTGCGATTTCTTCGCATTGGCGTGCAGATGTGAGCAATTGATAATGCCCCTTGTAGGCGATCATGGTCAAATTGTCGATTATGTAGATGGCAGGATTAATATCCCAACACTGACGATTTCGATCTTGCTTAAATGTGGTGCCATCGCCGTCGAAGGCGAGCAAGGCCCGAAGAGAGGGATCGGCAAGACTGCGTCGGATCCGCTCCGCGATGTCAGGAATGAGATCAACAAGAGACATATCCAAAAGCGTTTGAGGACAACAGGCTGCCCAATAAAGCCTTAAATGCAAGGCAGCATGGTGTAAGGATGAGTTGACTTATTGGAGAGAGAAATAGTTTTCCGCAAGAATGAGCTGGCCAACCATTATCAGCGTGGGCCACGCTGACAGATGTTGCGTGAAGGATCAGCTACCTCAAAGCTGACCTGCCATACCCGTTGACTTTATATGGGATCACAAATCGTCCATAACTCATTTTCCAAATCTTGTCCTTCCGCGCCTCGCTACCATGCCCGCCAGCGACGCAACGTGCGTTGCCGCGATCGCCTTCCCCGAGGGCAATTGGGAGGAAGAACTTGCTGCGCTCCGCGCTGTCTGCGACCCTCTTGAGGTGGTTGAGATCGCAGCCGGAAAAGGTCTTAGCGGCATATGTAACGTGGTTGCTGCAATGGACCCTGAAAGGGTGAAAGGCGTCGGTGAGGTCATCGCGCGTATGCCCGCTCTAAATCAACGTATTGCTGTCGCCGCCGCTGAAACTCCGCTGCGAGATCTTGGAATCGGCTACCAATGCGTAATCTGCCATCCCGATATAATCAGTGCGATGTTAGCCACTTCTGAGGGGGTCAGCCACTCTGTCCACGAAAGGATCGAGAACGAAGTCGCCCAGGACATCAAAGAGGGCGCCACTATCTACATCTTCATTCAGCTGAGAAGGAGTTCCAGAAGCACTCCCGTTTCCCTCAATTTCACCCTTTTGTTTGCGAGAGCAGAAACTCTCTTTGATGCCAGAATGATAGAGAGCTACAATTTCATGAAAGGCAATGACAAAGTGACCGCAGAGAAATTGAAAAGTCATCAGAAAAAGCACGGTATTGAGAGACCAGGCCCGCGTCCGGCTGCGTCCAAATTTGAACTCCTCTTCGCCTCTGTGCCCGACAACAGCAAACTTGCCGCCACCGATCTCACGCATCTCGGTTCTGTCAAGCGTGATAGGGAACTACTCGGAAGCACGGTTTTCAGCATTACCGCTAACAAACCTGGAACTGTAATTTATCAATGCGACAAGGTTCTGTGCTTGGAAGTTGACGTCCAGGCACATCGCGCGCTGGAGGTGCTCCACCGCCTTGGGGAACAGGCATATATCGCGAGTTGTGGCACTAGTTTCGGTCTTCACACCGGTCCTTCCTCCTGACTTAATCTTTCCGCTGCTGCGCTCGGCACGTTTTTCGAACGGACTGATCTTTGTTCCCTGCCGTTGAGTGATGTTTTTGTCCTCTTCTGCGACCATGCCAGCCGCGCCTACTCCGCCAAAGAGAACGGCCTTCCACTCACCACTTTCTCCCTCACGAATACCAATCAGTTCGAACTCGTCGACCGTCAGGCTGTCAAAGAGTATGTTCTCGGTCTTTTCGATGCCCTGACAATAGTTGTTCCTCGTGATCCGAGCCGAGCCAGCTTCTGCAGCCAATATATCTGTTTCCGCGAACCGCATCCTCGTGAAGCGTTCAATGAAATTGGTGTGTTGATTCTCGATGCGGCTGCTCAAATGCTCGAACGCTATGCCAAACTCTTAGAGGATGAAGGAGGTGTTAAATTCCCATTCGCGATCCGTAACATTGCTTGCATATTTGCTAGTCCGCCGGACATAATTCCGCCTGGTGGTTGCAGTCCACACCATCGTGCTCTCCATCGTTGCAAATCCGACGGAATCACAATTGACTGAAATCACTCAATTCTTTTCGAGGCAGCCTTTGAGCTTGACTTTGTACATTATGCGGCGAAGCAAAGAGCCTGGGCCATGCGCTGAAGCCGTCCGGGAGGTATTTCATGCATTTACGGGTTTGACGGGGAGTGTCGATAAAGATCGTCACTCCACAAAACGAGGCGAACGACACCGATTGCATCGGTGAATGTCAGGTCGACTTTCTTGTACCATGCGGCAGCGTAAGGGCGCGTGGTTTGGCTGAGAACATCACCCGCCCACAGGGTCACGAGACTGTATAATGCCAAGAGTGAAGGTGTCGTGCGGATGATGGCGTTGCCATTCCACTGGCGCTGGGTCTCCACACCAAGATGGGCGCGTGTTTCGGCGAACGTCACCTCGATCAGCTAGCGTCGAACAAAGTAGGTGATGATCTTGGTCGGTTCGAGGTCGGTATTGGTGCTCATGAATGCTTGTGGTTCGCGGCGACCCATCGGGTCTCGAACCAGGACCCAGCGAATTGCCCATGGCGGGGTTCCCCGCCGATACCACAAGCCAGTGCCTGTCGTGATATCGAGGGGTTTATTGGTTTGTCTGCCGTACCAGCTTGAGGCGATGGTGCGTTGCCACACGGTCATGGGGTTATTGAGGATTGCTTTCAGCTTAGGCAGGGGCATGCCCTTTTGTGCCGGCCGCCCGAGTGTGTGTTTGTGTCGCGGATCTGGCGGGGAAAACAGACTGGCGCCCAGACGCAGACGTCTGATGAGGGTGGCCCTGCCAGGCAGCGCCGCCGCCAATGTATGGACAGCAAAACTGCTGTCGCCAACAAAGATGAGATTGCGTTCAGGCAGCCAGCGGCAAAGCTGCATCACGCCCTGTCTTGCCCAATCCGTCAGCAGTTTGTGCTTTTGTCCTCTCTTCTTATCGTAGCGCTCCGAGGGGGATAAAAGCATCAAGACTGGTAGGGCCTTGATGCATTTGGCCCATGGGACCGGGGCAAGAACCATGAAGCTCAGCCAGCACAAGCCGCTGGCTTTGACGAAGTGACCGTGACTGGAGCGCACCGGATCGCGATAAATGCCACGGGCCTCAATCTTTGGTCCCCATCGGCATTCGATGGTGTCATCCATGCCGATCACAATGGGACCATCGGGTACGAGGCTGGCGACAATGACCGATAATAGCCGCGAAGCCAGCGTGCGCGGGTTCCAACACGCGCGATTAAGGAGCTGATGGTAGAGGGAAAAATTGCCAGCCTCGGCGCGGCCAGTGATCCGCAAACAGGATGTCACTGTTTGTTTGCCTGGAGACAGGATCGCGCCCATCACCAGGACCAGTAGATGCTCCCAGCTGGGTGCCGTGAACCAGGGACGAAACGACGACAGCCACTGGCGAAGGATGTGCGGAACAGGATCACCCGACCCGACGCAGTTCTCATTGTGATCGGTCATCCATCGGTTCGAATCCGGTCACACAAAACAGGCAAGTCACAGAGACTGCGGAGAATTGATTCACCCTGCTCAAATTGCCCTAAAATGAGAGTACCGCGCACACCCCACGCTGCCAGTACACGGAAGGTCAGCGCCGCCGCTACAAACCTGAAATTCCCAAGCAATTTTGTACAAAGTCAAGCTAAGAGTCGCATCGTTAGGTCGGGGCCTGGTGACGATGCTGACGGAAGTGGTATCCCGGCGGCATTGTTGCTGAATTGTGTGTTGTCGCAAGCTACAACATCATAGGCCCCGTTTTCAGTTCCTCGCCGAACAAAGAAGGTGCAAGCTACCTCTCTCCCATAAAGATTGGTCACTTTTAGCTCACGCAAGTGGATGAACAAGGTGCTTGCGAAAATAGTGATGAAACACTCCAGATCAGGTTCCTCCGTCCGGCTGTGCGGCCAAGCAAGGTTGTGCACGCGGAGCATCTCCTGGACGGACAGCTCGCTCCGATATGGCTGAATCATTGTCGCCAGCACGGCATCCATTCCAAACGTAATGGACCTGTCCATTAGCACTTTCTGCATCTTCTCGCGGGAAAGATAGACAAATACATGTTGGTCCTTCTCTCGAGCCAAATCCGGTTGATCTACAAGGATAGGAGGATGGTAGCAGATTTTGTACTTTAAGAGTTCAGCAAGATGTTTAAGTGTATTAATGGGCGGAGTATTTGCATCCAATTCTAGGACGTCTTGAGCCCATCTTGTTTGGAAATCCATAAGGGTTTTGCTATAGACATGGCTATAGGTTTTAAAAGCGCGTTGCATCTCCTCGAACAAGTTTATCTGACTCCAGGCATGAGTGAGATCTCTTGGATGGAAGCGTGGAAGGAATATCAACTGGGTAGTCATTGTGACGTGAGATAGGGAAGATTTGAGGAAAACCGCGAATGCCAGAGCCATTTTAAGTACGGCGGCAGAGAGTGACACCAATTCAGACACAGTCTTTGGTCGGTCGGGAGCAGGACCGAGATAGTTTGGCAGTAGTCACAATCTCATCAAAATCGATGCTCGCGACATGGAACACTTAAAACCTGGATTAGCTAAAATAATGCAGGCTCACTAGTAATGGTTGTTGTCTTTTCTGTTTAGTTTGATTCGCTTTAGCAAAAGATGGTCGAAAGATGCCGCATAAGGGGGAGGAAGGGTGTAAAAAGATAAAACGGATAAAGGCTTTACTCGGACTTCGCGAAAAGCGGCGTGGGCAACGTGAAAGGTGAGCCTACCAAAAGATGCTTGTTCATATTCCAAGAAAAAGTAATCCAGTATACCTCAATTATATGCAGGTGATTAACTGAAATTTGTGAATTATGTAACAATTATGATATAGTGCCTTGTGAGCAGCTATATCCAACCCACAACTCAATCATGTATTAAAATCACAAATATAAATGTGCGATTACTTATATTGCTAATTCATTTTCAGCTAATTGATACAAAAAAACTGCTTTGCTAATTCCGTTATTAAGCAAGGCATATCTATCACAATTCTCGATTCATTATTTGCGTAAATTACGTTCATAAAAACGCCTTTTAATCACGTTGAAAGCACAACCGCATATTATTAATAGCAATAGTCAGGCCCCTAAAGCTATAGCATACCAAATTTAGCAGCAGTGAGTCCATTTAAAAAAGCATTCCGGGTAATTGTGCACGCTTTTTGAGGCGCAATGGAACATAGCCAATTGGACACCTCGAAGAACGTCGATTTTTTGGCTGACGGGATGATTTGATGCCATCCGGAGATTTCGCTGGTCCTATTGTCGTTGGGAATTTCGTCATGATTGCTCCCGGCGAGGGAATTTTTATGGGCTCTGCCTTTTCCGGGGGGCAGCGTTCGTCATGCGGTCGCCCGTTTGCCCTCATGGAAGACATAGCGCAGCATGTTGTAGGCGATATTGGCCATACCGATTTTCAAGGTCGCCCTGTCGATGCCAATCGTGCGGATGAACAACCCCATCTTGTCCTTCTGCCGGGCGAAGACATGCTCGACAGCAGACCTGATCTTGGAACGCCGGCCATTGGCCTTCGACATCGCATCAGGCATGGGACGTCCCTTCGGCTTCTTCTGATGAATGTCGGATCTCAACCCGTTCTTCGTGAGCCATTCCTCGTTCGCCTTTAACCGGTAGGCCGTATCAGCCCACACCGTCGAAGCGATATTGTCCTTCGAAACGACGTTCCTGAGCTGCGCGCCATCATGGGCTGAAGCACCCGTCACCGTCCATTTGCGGATGAAGCCGTGCGCCCGGTCGATGCCTGCATGGTTCTTGTAGCCGAACATTGGAATGGCAATGTCGCGCTGCTTTTGGTTGTCGACATGCGGCGTATCACCCGGTCGCTTGGCCTTGGAATATTTCACCGTCCAGCGGGCGTCCTGGTCCTTCTGCGCAAGCTTGGCGGGCTTGTCCTGCCAACCTTCAGGGATTTCGCCTCGCTTGATGGCTTCCTTCTCGTCATCGCTGTTGCGTTGCTTCGGCGCTTGAATAATCATGGCGTCGATGATCTGCTCGCCTTTGGCCAGATAGCTGGATTTGGACAGGTGCTTGTCGAACCGGGCGAACAGATTATCGATGGCGCCGGCACGCACCAGGCTTTCGCGAAACAGCCAGATCGTCTTTGCATCCGGAACCTTCTCCGACAAGGAAAGCCCCAGAAACCGCATGAACGACAACCAATCCTGGATGACGAATTCGGCCTGGTCATCCGACAGATTATAAAGTGCCTGCAGAACCAATATCTTGAACATCAGAACAGACGGATAGGGCGAGCGACCGCCCTTCGTGCTATCCGACCGCTTCAGCACTTTCGCCAGCGGCTTCTCAAAAACCGCCCAAGGAATGATCCCGTTCAGCTTCTCAAGCGGATCGCCCACCGCGCTCAGCCGAGCATAACATTCATCCAAATCCCAAAACCTGGCTGTCCCCGCATAACCACCCCACAAATCACCGCAAAAGCAGGGAATCATAAACCGCCGAAAACTACGAGATTTTTAGAGGTGTCCAATTGTTATTTATTGCTCTCATATTATAATATTTCCAGGTGCGACGTTCCGTTCGAGTCGGGCCTCTTCCGGATTTGGGGTGCTAAACATTGTCGTGAGTGTACTTGTCAGAAATGGAGGAGCATGATTTCCTGCAGCGGATTGGAGCTTTGAGCGGAGTTATTTTTAATTTTGATCGTGGAACACTGCTCGGCGGACCAAATGGGCTTTTCTAGCCTACCCAATCTGCGCGGCCCAAATGTCATCAGTCAGTTGGGCTTGTATATTGTCTTAACTATACCTGCGTTTGCTAGACCATCTCGCGAGCCCAATAGGCCCGGTTTCGCATATAATTCTTTTAGAAGAAAATATTTGATAATCTAATGCCTTCATGATTTCACTAAATTATTAGGGAGCATTTCGCAAATAGGTTAGTTTGCAAATGGATGCAATCAAAATACCATATTTGGCTTAAAGGTCATTTCAGACTAATATAATTTACAATGATATAAGCATTCAAATGTCATAGTTACTGTAAGCTTTCAGGACAATCGAGGCATACAAAAGACACCATCATGACATGACCATACTTGATTGCTTAACTGGTCCCGCTGAGTTGGATCTAGTGATGGGAAATGGGCGGGCCGGGCCGGGCCGGCCCGGCCCGCATCCCGCTTGGCCCACTCATTTGGTGGGCCGGGCCGAATTTGGCCCACGAAAGAAACGGGCCGGGCCAAGAAAATACAAACTTAGGCCCGACACGGCCCTATGGTCCTTAATAAGTGGGCCAAAGTGGGCCGGCCCGGGCCATGGGCTCGCTGGGCCGGCTCGTGGGCCTGTTGGGCAGGGCCGACCCGTGGGCTTGGTTATTTGGGCCGGCCCATGAATAATTTATTTTTAATTTTTTTATATATAATTTTTTAAATATGTTTTTTTATTTTTTTAATAAACATATTAATGTTTAAAATATGTTTAGTAAACATTAATAAACATTGTTTACTTATATTAATAAACATATTATGTTTACTTACATTAATAAACATATTAATGTAACTAATATTAATGTTTACTTATAATTTTGATGTTTGTAAAATTATGATATTTATAGTAAACATTATGTTTACAAAAATAACACTAAAATTTTTTTTACAAACATAATAAACATTATGTTTACAAACATAATTATGTTTAAAAGCATTACAATAAAATTATATTTATAAGAAACATAATTTTTTAATTTTTAGTGGGCCGGGCCGGGCCATTTTAGCGGGCCAGTTGATGGGCCGGCCCACGGGCCAATTTGATGGGCCGGGCCGGGCCGGGCCGCGGGCCGCGTATTGCTGGCCCGGCACGACCCTTATTTTTTTAAGTGGGCCGGCCCGGCCCGTTTGCTACAGTAACGGGCCGGGCCAGGCCGGGCTATGAGGCGGGCCGCCCGGGCCGGCCCATGGGCCGCCCGGCCCAATTCCCATCTCTAGTTGGATCCAAGGCGTGTGTCTGCCAATTCGATGGAATCTTCACAATCGGTCCATCTCCGGCATTGATTATAGTTTGTTGCTTAGCTTAGCTTTATCCCACTTTTCCCCTTGTGGGGTCACGGGTAGCCTGATTTTGCGGTGCTTTATTGTTATGGCTGCGACAACTCTCCTGCAAAGTCAAATTTTGCATACTCCTCATCGAAATTTGCGTCGAAAATATTTCATATGCCTAATATTTAATTGCATCATTCCATGACGGAATCAGCATCTTGCTGATAGTCAAATTATCTTCATATTCGAAAAATCCATAAGCCATTCCCATGGCAATACCCGGATATTCACGCGGCCATTTTCCTGTATTTGCCATCAATTGCTGCTCTCGCCGGAGTGAATTGCGACGTACGCTGTGCAATGCTTTTGTGCACTATACTCGATTTTGCGAGAGATTACTGCGATATCAGCAAAATTGGGCCGGCCTGATTTTGCTTTCTAATGAAGATGGTGATGATCATGACAATGGCGCCTTCGAAGATATAGCATTGGTATTTCAAATTTCCTTGTGTCTCCATCCTCCTCATTTGCGCGAATTGGAAACACTTGCTGCCCGAAACACCCCGGTTTTTATCTATACTTCCCAAGAAATTTGACAGTTCGTTTTCATCGTTCTGCGCATCAGTCTCCTAGGTCTTGTGATCATCTATATTCAATAAAAGGCGCATGTATTGTGTTATGGTTTTGTAATAATATTCAAGTAATACTTTATTTTAATTTCATTAAATATAATATTATGTGTGTTCTATAAATCTAATGGCGTTTTGTGGCGGGATTTCGAGATGGTGTATCGTATGTGTTTGCTTGTGGTGCCTAGATTATATATCTCCTCGATATTTTCAAGGGGCGTGTAGGTGGGCCCATTAAATGGTAGAATCTGCGCCATTAGTTTTACTAAACCTTCTTTTGAAAAATAGTTGTTGCACGTTCTTGCACATGTAGCAATGACGTGGCCCACCATGTGAAGAGCGTTTGCTGTCACAGGAATCAAAACGATTCCCATTCATGTCCCTATGTCCTTGCCTGCGTCAAAAGGAGAGCCACCCACATGTCTCGAGCAACGTGGCGCTTAGCTGTCGACCACTACACATTTTTATACATATTCTATATTGCGAATATAAAAGGGATCATGAAGTGCGCATCAGGCAAAGTAGCATGTCATAATCCTGTTCAAAGTTTGAATTTGCTATTTGGAATATTTGATAGCAAATAATATTAGTATTATTTCAAATCAAAAAGAGATTTTCAAAGATACAATCAAAAATTCAAAGAGCATCGGGAAAATGCAATCTTCGAGGACCTATAAATCTGGCATGGAATATTTGACTTTTCGCCCATAGGTCTCGCCGCACTGTTCATGATTGTAAAGTGTCATGATTGCGAGATGCAAGAGGCTAGAGATATGTTAAATATGTGCTCAAACAATCTGAGTCTGTCCAGATCATGCATTCGAGCTTCATTAAGGTTGGTCTGAGCTCGCAGTTTGATTTTACCGTTTATTTCCTGATATATATTCCATTTACCAGATTTAGCGTTTTCTTTTTAGGATGGCGCTGGGAGGAATCAATGTCCCCGAGATGGCTCATATTTTCGGCAAATCGACGATCTCCTTTTGCAAGTTCATGAAGCGATCAAAAAGGGGGAAGAGCAAGGCCAAACTGCTCCAGCTACCCGAGAGCCCTCTGGCATCATTTTCTCGACCAGCATATCCAAGCAGTGATCCTCTGCCGGCGATTTCCAAAACGGAAGGTTTGCTCCTAGAGTCGTGCTGCGTAGCTAATTGGGCTTGCTGTGTCTGGGCAAATCGGAAGCTAAACCTGGAAGACTAATGCGCATTTTAGAAGAAACCTGGGAGACTAATGCGCACGTGGGTTGCTAAATCTAAGTCATCTCTATTCTGCAGTTAGATAGCTGTTGCTCATAAGTAATTATAAGTTAACTAGTGGTGGTAGTGCTACATTCTCGAATTCACTATAGGTGTTTAGTTAAATTAAAACTAATTCGTGTAACGGCTTAGATGTTTTATATGTGTTGTTTAGTGTATAAAATTATTCAAAGCGATTGAGATAGTCGTCATTATTCAAGACGTAACGAGCTAAATGCTCTGTAATTACATTGTCTCGTCGCTTATCGACGTTATAGATCTGAATATGTTGTTATATTGATATGACAGAATCATCAGAGAGCACGCAGAGATAAGGGAGTCGAGTGGCTCGTTGGACCACCACTACAGTGGATTGCGTGTGAGAACAGAATCCTAAACTGATCCTCGCGAGTGATCCTGGCGGAAATCCTTGGAAGCAAATTCGTCGATCTGATCGGTTGGTGATGAACTTGGCCCAACTGATCCATCCAATGTGCAGACTCTGTCTAGAAGCCTTAATTTCGCGAGGGCATCCTCATTATGGTTCTTGACCAGCAAGCTTTGCATGTTGCCCTGTCTGCGAGAGCCGCTTTGCAGTTGATCGGCCTTCTCGTCCAGCTCTTTAATTTTCACCAGGCTACGAGCCCAAAGCGCACGAAAAATTCCTGAAGTTTTCGCGATGTATTCGGGCGTGAGGGGCATCTAATTCAAATGGATGTCATCCCCGGGCTGGAGCCCTTCAGCTGCTCATCTATGTGGCTGGAATGCAATCTAATGATTTAGGAATTCAGCTTTTATAGAAGATCCAGTAGGGAGGTAAATCATTAGATTGCATTCCAGCCACATGGATGAGCAGCTCGTTGAAGGGCTCCAGCCCGGGGATGACATCCATTTGAATTGGATGCCCCTCACGCCCGAATACATCGCGGATACTTCGGGAATTTTTCGTGCGCTTTGGGCTCGTAGCCTGGTGAAAATTAAAGAGCTGGACGAGAAGGCCGATCAACTGCAAAGCGACTCTCGTAGACGGGGCAACATGTAAAGCTTGCTGGTTAAGAACCATAATGAGGATGCCCTCGTGAAATTAAGGCTTCTAGACAGAGTCTGCACATTGGATGGATCGGCTGGGCCAAGTTCATCACCAACCGATCAGATCGACGAATTTGCTTCCAAGGATTTCCGCCAGGATCATTCGCGAGGATCAGTTTAGGATTCTGTTCTCACACGCAATCCACTGTAGTGGTGGTCCAGCGAGCCACTCGACTCCCTTATCTCCGCGTGCTCTCTGATGATTCTGTCATATCAATATAACAACATATTCAGATCTATAACGTCGATAAGCGACGAGACAATGTAATTACAGAGCATTTAGCTCGTTACGTCTTGAATAATGACGACTATCTCAATCGCTTTGAATAATTTTATACACTAAACAACACATATAAAACATCTAAGCCGTTACACGAATTAGTTTTAATTTAACTAAACACCTATAGTGAATTCGAGAATGTAGCACTACCACCACCAGTTAACTTATAATTACTTATGAGCAACAGCTATCTAACTGCAGAATAGAGAAATATAAGAATTTTCACTTAAATCAACATACACGAACATATTTATTAATATAATGATCGTCCCGATTACACCAACTTATAAAATCAATAATAAGTGCCATAAATATTTTATCAACATCACACCACATGATTCATGCGGACCGGGTTTAATAAAATGAAATTAAAGCGAAAGCAGATTCTTTTGCCTCAATCGGTAGGGCACACCTTTAGTTAGTGGAGTCTGATACATCTTTCACATTTTCCCAACCCACTTGTTTCTGCAAAATTCGAATAAAGGTTATCATTCTGAGGCAAACTAGTTAATCATACATCAATTATGCGCCAACTTTGCACTAGCTCGTCGTTTTGCACGTTAGATGCTCGTGTGAGCAGAATAGTACATCCACTTGCTTTAACTTCCTGCCTATCAGGGTTCTCTATCTACCATCCATTGGGGACCACGTGTCCACTAGTGCATGTAATAGCTCACAGTTCGATGACCAATATCTATAGGAATTCGGTCATTTTCTCAAGTTCACTGTAAATTCTCCTACAAACTTTTGCTGTTTAATCCAGGTTTTTGGCATTCCTTGTCGCGGTGATATCCATTTTCTTGACCAGATTGAGACTGCTACAAAACTATGTCATTCTCCCGACCAAGAACTGTTGTGGACTTTAGCGACTGTAGCTTCTGCCGTTCTTAAATGGGATGAATGTTGCATTGCCCAACAAAACCTTCCTAACTCACCAATACTATGGCTTCTCGGCCCTTAAATCGTCCATATTTTCCGCCTTACAACCTCTGTCTTTCCCAAGATGGGCCAACACTGCGCAAAGAGCTTCAAGCTGCCTTTGATAGCTACAACCAGTCTTTTCGTGGCGAGCTAATGCGATTTCAGAAGGATTTAACCAAGAGGGTGCTCAACATGGTTGAAAACAGATACCCCGTTAATCACCTCAAAACCAATGCAGAAATCCTTAGCCGAAAAATGTGTTATCATTCCCCGATGTACGACCCATTAGACATAGCGCTTGAGAGTCAGCAATATTTATTCGTCTATCTTTCTTGTGAGAAGATTCAAGAACTGCTGCTTAATCGGCCTTTTTTGGTTGGGACGAAGGCGGTACTCGCGACATCTATTCAGCCATATCGCAGTGAACTATCACACTGAGAGATGATGCGGGTCCACAACCTTGCTTGGTGACGCCGCCAAACCGAAGAATCAGATATGGACTGCTTCGTTGCTATTTTTCCCAGCACTTTGTTCATTTCCTG
Organism: Diospyros kaki; assembly: GCA_036245055.1. Classification (NCBI taxonomy): domain Eukaryota; kingdom Viridiplantae; phylum Streptophyta; class Magnoliopsida; order Ericales; family Ebenaceae; genus Diospyros; species Diospyros kaki. The sequence goes on along the minus strand of BSEG01000006.1, from coordinate 4,689,693 downwards.
GTGCGAGGAGAGAGCAGCTGACATCTATGGCGAGGAGGTCCTGTGCCCCTTTCTTATCCGCCAGGGGACGATAGAGCGCGCCTATGACGTAGTGGCTTATGGGTTTACCAAGTTTGCTGACAATGCCACCATTCCACCTTTGCTGCCGAGGGCATCGTCGTTCCTCGATTTGAAGCTTGGGTCGCCGGTCTCAGCAACAGATGATGAGGCTGCTGATGAGGGCCCAACACTTGCCCCAAGAGGGATAGGGACAAGCGCTTAACCTGAAGGCCAAAAATGTACTCGTGGGTCAACATTTGTGGGGGACGGGGCACTTTCAACTTGAGTGTTTTCATAAGAGATGTTGCAGCTGGCTCTCTTGAATCCTGTGACGACCACCATGGTAATAGTGTATAGCGTTTATCTCGGTTTGTATCTGGCGGCCTCCTCCTTGGAACGTCTGCATCTTGTCTAATATTCCTCTGTATCTCCGTCCATCGCCGCAATGAATGTGTAACCGATGCGTCTTATCGTGCATTTCCTATATATGACATCATATTTGCGTATTACTAAATATAAATTTGCACCATACTAATTACAAATCACTCAAAACGCAGTACCATTAAAATACAAACGAGACGTCCGATGGTAACAACCATACAAAATACACAAAACAACGTTACATATACTTAGATGACCATAGGAGACATTAAAATTGACATATATTTTGCCTACCGTAACGGCATCGTGGTTTGCTAATTATTCGAAGCAGCAACACAAAACATTAAACATAACTACCATCACCTCTAGTGAGATGACTTAGATTTAGCAACCCACGTGCGCATTAGTCTCCCAGGTTTCTTCTAAAATGCGCATTAGTCTTCCAGGTTTAGCTTCCGATTTGCCCGGACACAGCAAGCCCAATTAGCCATGCAGCGCGACTCTAGGAGCAAACCTTCCGTTTCGGAAATCGCCGGCAGAGGATCACTGCTTGGATATGCTGGTTGAGAAAATGATGCCAGAGGGCTCTCGGGTAGCTGGAGCAGTTTGGCCTTGCTCTTCCCCCTTTTTGTTCGCTTCATGAACTTGCAAAGAGAGATCGTCGATTTGCCAAAAATATGAGCCATCTCGGGGACATTGATTCCTCCCAGCGCCATCCTGAAAAGAAAACAACGCTAAATCTGGTAAATGGAATATATATATCAGGAAATAAACGGTAAAATCAAACTGCGAGCTCAGACCAACCTTAATGAAGTTCGAATGCATGATCTGGACAGACTCAGATTGTTTGAGCACATATTTAACATATCTCTAGCCTCTTGCATCTCACAATCATGACACTTTACAATCATGAACAGTGCGGCGGGACCTATGGGCGAAAAGTCAAATATTCCATGCTAGATTTATAGGTCCTCGAAGATTGCATTTTCCCGATGCTCTTTGAATTTTTGATTGTATCTTTGAAAATCTCTTTTTGATTTGAAATAATACTAATATTATATGCTATCAAATATTCCAAATAGCGAATTCAGACTTTGAACAGGATTATGACAATGACATGCTACTTTGCCTGATACGCACTTCATGATCCCTTTTATATTCGCAATATGGAATATGTATAAAAATGAGTAGTGGTTAACAGCTAAGCGCCATGTTGCTCGAGACAAGTGGGTGGCTCTCCTTTTGACACAGGCAAGGACATAGGGGACATGAATGGGAATCGTTTTGATTCCTGTGACAGCAAACGCTCTTCACATGGTGGGCCACATCATTGCTACATGTGCAAGAACGTGCAACAACTATTTTTCAAAAGAAGGTTTAGTAAAACTAATGGCGCAGATTCTACCATTTAATGGGCCCACCTAGACGCCCCTTGGAAATATCGAGGAGATATATAATCTGGGCACCACAAGCAAACACATACGATACACCATCTCGAAATCCCGCCACAAAACGCCATTAGATTTATAGAACACACATAATATTATATTTAATGAAATTAAAATAAAGTATTACTTGAATATTATTACAAAACCATAACACAATACATGCACCTTTTATTGAATATAGATGATCACAAGACCTAGGAGACTGATGCGCAGAACGATGATAGAATACAGGCACAAGAATCTCTAAGAGTAACTGTATTTTCTGAGCATGCAATTGGATGGATTAAAGGCTACGAGCATACCACCGATGCCCTGAACAACAGTGCAAGCTGCGTTGATCCCCATCTGCACAGCTCCCTCCCCGCAGGCTGCAGGGAAGGAGTAGTTGCTGTCTGCCGAATAGATCTTCTCGTTCTTCTCGGTGGAAGTTGCATCCAAGAACTGATAGAAGAAACGGCTGGTATATTCATCTTGGCCAGGATCACCAAGCTTGGTAGAAATGGCGTCGAAATCATTTGTTGGAGAGCTTTGAAAGACATACCGACAATAGTCTTCATCCATCGGAACTAGATGCTTGGCAAACTCCGGAAAGATCACAGCAAGCTCCCAGACGAGATCCCTGCACCGTCGCTCCTTGTCGCAAGATTTGGACAACCTGCCAGCATCATCCTTCAACGCATAACGAAATAGCACTAAGCCAGCGCCATTTGGCAATCCAATATCCAGGCAATATAGCTCTCGAACAAGGCCGTCACTCCAGATCGCGACGGGGAAGTCAGTATTGATCCAAAACTTATGATTTGTGACCATGAGAAGCCCAGAAGTGGCAGGGGCCTGTGAAGTTCTCCTGGCATGCGGAACATCGTAGCTGAAAAAGTTCTCGTTGCCGGCAAACCCAGGCAAAATTCTAATGTTTTCGGTATTGCCGCTAATGATGACTCTGTCAAAAACGCGAGCTTGGCCATTTTCCAGGCACACCTGGGGTTTCCTTCCTTCTTGCCTATACAGCGAATGGGATGGGAATCCGATTGTGATCGCGCATGGGCATTTTGAAGTATGTCAGCGCGTAGCCGTGCTTTTAAAAGTTGGGTGCCCCCGATGATGAGATGTTGATCCTCCTCGTAGCCATTGATTACCCATCGCAGAATTTCCGCAAAACCGGTGCGGTAACAATTAGAGACGCGGCCGAAGCCAAATCTCAGCATCCCAAAGGCTTCAAAATTGCCAGGTCGTTGCCACACTTCGCCGCCAGGAGGATCAAGACCCGTAAAGATCTTGACTAACGCTGTATAGAATGAAAAGTCACCAAATTTTCGGTGCCAAGCCCGCCAAGCCTTTTCGGCAGTGCTGAAATCCCGCTTTTTCAGCATACAGGTAATCTCCATAGGGGGAACGAGCCTCCTGCCATTACGATTGCACCCTTCACGCAACAGCGCCTTCCAGCCGGTGTATACTCGTTGAAATATAGGTGGCGAAGCTTGGCGAGCGCGCCACATATAGCTTTTCCGACGGTAGTAGACCGCAATGTCATCCCTGCCAATGCGGGGAAAACATGCATCGGTTGCAATCCTGTACCTGTTCAAATAATGGCCTAGGCAAATTTGATTGGAGGGAAATGGCGTAACACCAAATGAGGCAACAAGGTGGTGATCGTCACCATAGGGGATTTGAAGAGACACATCATCGCTAATCCCAGGAGGCGACGGAAAAAAGGTGATATCTTTAATGCCGGCTCGCAATAGTTCTGTTGCAGCAACAAGACCAGACAGCCCTCCTCCCACAATAACGACTTTCGGTGGCGTTATGTCTTTCGCATAGCGGCCTATGCCGTCATGTGCCTCACTCTCTTGAAGAAAGATTTCATAATCATACAGCAGATCAACGCAACAAGGTGAACTTACAAGAACCGTCTCGGGACTTAATTCATTATAAAAAAGCGTCCCTCCAAAAGCCACGATGTCGTAAGGGCTGCATGACACGTGGGGATCTTCAGCTCTACGAAAGAAGCGGCAAGTTCTCCACGTACCATCTCGCGCCTCCACGTCATGAAGGGAATCTTCGACAAACCAGTCACTGAGCTGGATGGCTATGAAGTATGCGATATCTTTTTCGCTACTGTATCTACCTGGGCGGACGCGACTATGTGCCTGAAACATTTCTTGCAGTGAGATTTCATTCATGTGGGACGGAATCATGCAGGCCAATGCTGGGCAGCCGTCCGGAGGTGAGATGCATTGATTCTCAGTGAACCATCGCAGAAGTTCTTGGGAAGTATAGATAAAAATCGGGGTGTTTCGGGCAGCAAGTGTTTCCAATTCGCGCAAATGAGAAGGATGGAAACACAAGGAAATTTGAAATACCAATGTTATATCTTCGAAGGCGCCATTGTCATGATCATCACCATCTTCATTAGAAAGCAAAACCAGGTCGGCCCAATTTTGCTGATATCGCAGTAATCTCTCGCAAAATCGAGTATAGTGCACAAAAGCATTGCACAGCGTACGTCGCAATTCACTCCGGCGAGAGCAGCAATTGATGGCAAATACAGGAAAATGGCCGCGTGAATATCCGGGTATTGCAATGAGAATGGCTTATGGATTTTCCGAATATGAAGATAATTTGACTATCAACAAGATGTTGATTCCGTCATGGAATGATGCAATTAAATATTAGGCATATGAAATATTTTCGATGCAAATTTCGGTGAGGAGTATGCAAAATTTGACTTTGCAGGAGAGTTGTCGCAGCCATAACAATAAAGCACCGCAAAATCGGGCTACCCGTGACCCCACAAGGGGAAAAGTGGGATAAAGTTAAGCTAAGCAACAAACTATAATCAATGCCGGAGATGGACCGATTGTGAAGATTTCATCGAATTGGCAGATACGCGCCTTGGATCCAACTTAGCGGGACCAGTTAAGCAATCAAGTATGGTCATGTCATGATGGTGTCTTTTGTATGCCTCGATTGTCCTGAAAGCTTACAGTAACTATGACATTTGAATGCTTATATCATTGTAAATTATATTAGTCTGAAATGACCTTTAAGCCAAATATGGTATTCTGATTGCATCCATTTGCAAACTAACCTATTTGCGAAATGCTCCCTAATAATTTAGTGAAATCATGAAGGCATTAGATTATCAAATATTTTCTTCTAAAAGAATTATATGCGAAACCGGGCCTATTGGGCTCGCGAGATGGTCTAGCAAACGCAGGTATAGTTAAGACAATATACAAGCCCAACTGACTGATGACATTTGGGCCGCGCAGATTGGGTAGGCTAGAAAAGCCCATTTGGTCCGCCGAGCAGTGTTCCACGATCAAAATTAAAAATAACTCCGCTCAAAGCTCCAATCTGCTGCAGGGAATCATGATCCTCCATTTCTGACAAGTACACTCACGACAATGTTTAGCACCCCAAATCCGGAAGAGGCCCGACTCGAACGGAACGTCGCACCTGGAAATATTATAATATGAGAGCAATAAATAACAATTGGACACCTCTAAAAACCTCGCAGTTTTTGGCGGTTTATGATTCCCGGCTTTTGCGGTGATTTGCAGGGTGGTTATGCGGGGACAGCCAGGTTTTTGGGATTTGGATGAACGTTATGCTCGGCTGAGTGCGGTGGGCGATCCGCTTGAGAAGCTGAACGGGATCATTCCCTGGGCGGTTTTTGAGAAGCCGCTGGCGAAAGCGCTGAAGCGGTCGGATAGCACGAAGGGCGGTCGCCCGCCCTATTCGTCTGTTCTGATGTTCAAGATATTGGTTCTGCAGGCGCTTTATAATCTGTCGGATGATCAGGCCGAATTCGTCATCCAGGACCGATTGTCGTTCATGCGGTTTCTGGGGCTTTCCTTGTCGGAGAAGGTTCCGGATGCAAAGACGATCTGGCTGTTCCGCGAAAGCCTGGTGCGTGCCGGCGCCATTGATAATCTGTTCGCCCGGTTCGACAAGCACCTGTCCAAATCTGGCCATCTGGCCAAAGGCGGGCAGATCATCGACGCCACGATTATTCAAGCGCCGAAGCAACGCAACAACGATGACGAGAAGGAAGCCATCAAGCGAGGCGAAATCCCTGAACGTTGGCAGGACAAGCTCGTCAAGTTTGCACAGAAGGACCAGGATGCCCGCTGGACGGTGAAATATTCCAAGGCCAAGTGGCCGGGTGATACGCCGCATGCCGACAGCCAAAAGCAGCGCGACATTGCCATTCCGATGTTCGGCTACAAGAACCATGCAGGCATCGACCGGGCGCACGGCTTCATCCACAAATGGACGGTGACGGGTGCTTCAGCCCATGATGGCGCGCAGCTCAGTAACGTCGTTTCGAAGGACAATACCACTTCGACGGGGTGGGCCAATACGGCCTACTGGTCAAAGGCGAACGAGGAATGGCTCACGAAGAACGGGTTGCGATCCGACATTCATCAGAAGAAGCCGAAGGGACGTCCCATGCCTGATGCGATGTCGAAGGCCAATGGCCGGCGTTCCAAGATCAGGTCTGCCGTCGAGCATGTCTTCGCCCGGCAGAAGGACAAGATGGGGCTGTTCATCCGCACGATTGGCATCGACAGGGCGACCTTGAAAATCGGTATGGCCAATATCGCCTACAACATGCTGCGCTATGTCTTCCATGAGGGCAAACGGGCGACCGCATGACGAATGCTGCCCCCCGGAAAAGGCAGAGCTCATAAAAATTCCCTCGCCGGGAGCAATCATGACGAAATTCCCAATGACAATAGGACCAGCGAAATCTCTGGACGGCATCAAATCATCCCGTCATCCAAAAAATCGACGTTCTTCGAGGTGTCCAATTGCAAAAAATTCGACAGTTCGTTTTCATTAAAACACACAATTATAGGCTTTGCCTAAAGAGGAATAGAGAACGAGATACTATCTTTTAATATAGTTATCTTAAACAGAAATAGCAAGCTCAACTATATTCACATATTACTTCATTGAACTTTTTAAATTAGAATGTATTCTATAACGTATTGTTTCCAGGACAAGAATCCATCCTTTTCAAGATACTGTAACTTTAGCGTTGTAATCGCGTCTAGATGCATAAAAATATATTCGCTGAAACGTGCATTATTATGCACTACTAAAAATTCAGTTCTTTTTCAATCTGTTGGCTAAGATCCAAATTATTTTCCCACGGAACCCTATGCGGGAACATCGCAAACAGGTGATTGTACTAGTGGTGATGTTAAATCAATGAGACACGTTGCGTTCCAATGTACAAAATTCGCTTTCTGTAGGAATAAAGATAGGCTCCGCTTGGCTAGGCCGACCTGACAAACAAGATGGAGACCAAGATTTCCTCTTATTTAACTGGTGCCTGCATGTGCTCAAAATGATTCATAAACGTACCTTCTCTACCCTCAGAAATCATAAGCTCTTTCAAAACCAGCAGTGACCTCCAATCCATCAATGAAGAACTTGAGCTCTGCTAGAGTGGCGATTGACGAGAAGCTCAAAAGTAGCTGGTTTCATAGCCGGCATCTCAAAAAAATTAACGCTTCAAACCTCCTTGGTGGACCGTACTCTTACGTCACTGAAGAAACCAACGTTGGACAAGAAGCAGAGTGCATTGAAAGGTATTCAGTGACGCTCACCCAAGAGGATGAACTCGAGGCACTGTACCAAATGCAGCAGATATCTGCATCATGCCTCGCGCCAGATCCTCTTGTGCGTGCAAATGCACCCTCTCCAAAGGCAACTTAGGGAATGCCGATGCCATCATCCGAAGACGGTATGTCAGACAAATCCTATACTCTCTATGTTAACCCGAGGCACAGCTTGACAGAGACACTCATCAGCATGCCTCAGCCCACGCGAAACGCTTTTGCTGCACGAGCGCGGAGGGAAAGAGATGAAGCTTATCAATATATACTGGCAACGCCTGACCTGCCCCCACGGGCGAAGAAGTACCTACAAAAACACATTAGCTCCATTCAAAGGCAAGAAATGAGGTGGCGATCGAGTTCTCAGGTGCTCTGTTATGAGAAAGCACTATTTTGGTTGTGGTTGGCCATCATGCAGGCAGCGGTCGTCGTTCACGATATCGTATCGGGATTTCTCGGCGCGGCAGTTGCTGTTTTGCGTTCCGGCCCGATCACTTTACAGACGCAGCTTATGGTGCTCGCGATTTTTGACTTTCCATGGGCGGACGAAAGGCTTGCACGCTTCTTGGCTTGCGAGATTTTTCTGGGAGGACTGCCAGTTGTTCTTTTCGGCACACTAGCCATTGCCATGCCCTCACGTAAAGGAACAGCCTTCCATAGTGTTAAAGATGTTGCATGGAAGGCGACACTTTGTATTCTGTGGCAAATGTTGATGCAGAACAGGAAAAATATCCAAGACCTTTTCAATTATGCATCCTTTAGAAAAAAGAAAATCTCCATTACTCAGCACCCCAATTTCAGTTTACAATACAAGAAGTTGAAGAATTCCAGCACCATTATATATTCTTGGTTTGACACCTTTCACGTGAGTAACCGCCTACGTGCTTAGATAGGTTATCACAAGCAAGACCATGAAGATATTTTAAAGGCATTGCGTTGGGTTTCCAATATCACCGATGATGAAAAAGGCAATCCCCGAGGGAGTAAAGCAGGTATACTTGCGGCGATCTTGGCGATGGTTGCCTTGATATGCCTCTCGACCTTTTCGATCGATCCATATTCGGGCCTGATTGCGATGGCGAGTATGGTACCCTTGGCTGTACGAGCTGCTGTTGACGTGATGGACAAATCGCAAAGTTCGCACGATCTATTGCGTCTTTTTACCGCAACTGCTGGCATAAGCTTCCCGAGCACATTATTCATGGTTGCCAATATGGCTTACTGGCTTCTAAAAAGCAAAGTTCTGTTTATGAACCTCTCGAGTGTTCGATTTTGGCTTAGCTTCGTTCTAATCTTTTTTATGAGCCTCTTTCCAAAGTTATGGGGCAAGCTGTTCATGTACTTTGGTTCGCGGTGTCTCAATGGCAATTCAGCACCCTAGCGACAACTTAATATTAGCTCGCCCAAACCACTGATCAAGCGAGCACTTCTAGCAAATAATGGGAATATCATAGACAGAACGTGTAATAATTTCATTAAGTTGTATTTGTTCTCCTAAGTTTGCATAGTAGAATTAAATCCCGTTTCGGGAATCTCTGTTTTTTAATATATTATAGTGCTTTACATCTTTCAATTACACAATATTTTGTTGACAAACGCGGCTAAGTATATTGATTTTATCTTTTCAAATTTAAGAAAGTACGCTTTATTGCTGAATGTATTAAACAATCGCAACACAGTGTGTTACACAAACATAAAGACAATCGATCTCTTGTATGAAACCGACGGACAACACATTCAGGAGTCGAGCTCAAGCGCATCAAATCCGAACACAGACGTTAATTGCGCCCTCTGACTATCATCCTTTGGGCCATCTTCGAGGAATTCGGCGCAGCGTTCGAGCATTTGAGCAGCGGCTCTCAGGATCAAAACACCAATTTCATTGAACTCTTCAGCCTGATGCGGCTCCCAAAAGCGAATATATTGGCCGCAGAAACTAGTGCGGGTTGGATTGCGAGGCGCAACCATCGTCGGTGCGTCGAAAAGTCCAAGAACATATTCCTTGACGACCTGAGGCTCTACGAGTTCAAACTGACCAGTATTCGTGGGAGAGAAGGCAGTGATCGGAAGGCCATTTTCTTTGGCGCTGTAGGCACCAGTGGCATGGTTGCAGAAAAGGACAAAAGCATCACTCAGTGGAAGGGAACAAAGGTCCAAACGTTTGAAAAATGGAGCGAGCGCGGCGGCAGAAAGATTAAGGCAAGAGGACGGACCGGTGTGAAGACCAAAGCTAGTGCCACAGCCCTTGTTATAAGCCTGCTCACCAAGGCGGTGAAGTAGTTCAAGCTCGCGATGCGTCTGGACATCGACCTCCAAGCAGAGAACCTTGTCGCATTGATAAATGATCGCGTCGGGCTTGTTAACGGCGATGCTGAAAACCGTGCTGCCGAGTAGTCCTTTGTCCCGCTCGACAGGGCCGAGATGCGTAAAGTCGGTAACGACAAGTTTGCTGTTGTCGGGGAGCGAGGCAAAGAGAAGCTCGAATTTAGAGGTGGGTGCACAGATGGCTGGTTTCTCAATCCCATGCTCCTTCCAATGGTCCTCCAGCTCCTTTGCGGTCGTTGTTCCATTGCCTTTCATGAAATTGTAGCTCTCGATCATGCGGCTGCCGGAGGTGGCCCCCTCTCCCACAAATTGAAGGGTGAAATGGACAGAGACAGGAGCTTTGCGGGAGCTCATTCTTGGCTGAACAAAGACATAAATCGTGGCGCCCACGTTGATGTCCTTTGCGACTTCATTCTCGATCCTTTTGCGGATGGCGTGGCTGATTCCTTCCGAAGTGGCCATCATTGCATTGGCAATGTCCGGATGGCAGATGACGCACTGGTAATCGATCCCAAGATCTCGAAGAGGAGTTTCGGCCGTGGCGACAGCGATACGATGGTTGAAACTTTGCATACGCGTGATGATCTCACCCAAGCCGGCGACCTTTCGGGGGTCCATACCGGCAACGACATTGCAGATACCACCAAGGCCATTGCAAATCGCAATTTTGATCACTTCGGCGGCATTAGATATGTCACCAAGGCAGGCGAGCTCGGTCTTCCAGTTGACTTTTGGGAAGGCCACTTCTGCAGCGCATGTGGCATCACATGCAGGCATGTTGGCCACGAGGCAATCGCCAAAAGCGGACAAAGAACGGATCACTGAAGTTGTGATTGATATGGTCAACAAGGACAAAAAGCTGTCGCTATTTATAAGTGCTCCAGAGCAGGGACCATTTGTCAACGTGCCAGCTATAAGAACCTTACCCAGATCATACCGTTCCTTGTGACGGGCATATTTGAGGCGACTAAAAGCCAGCATCACTCAGCACATCACTTGCCTTACTGGTTTTGAACGTCACTGTGGTCCACCATTCCCCATCATGTCGCTTTATAAGCTGATTCCCGATATCAGTGGGCGGATGGCACACATAGCAGATCCCTCCTCACGAGCTTTGGTCGCCTTCGACGGCGACGGCACCACCTTCAAACAAGATCGAAGTCACCTGGTTTGGGAGATCAACCCAGCCAGCAATATTGTCAGCAATCTGACCACGATCGCTTGCAAGGGGCATTACCAGTTGCTCACATCCGCACGCCAGTGCGAAGAAATCGCTAATTCACCTTTTAAAGCCATTCCAAATATTAGTTTTCAAGGCAATGACGAAACGGTGACGATCTTTAAAAGTCAACGCTATGACTCGATTGGCTTGCCCAACTGGACGACCGTCCACGCGGTCATGGAGAATAAACTCGGGGGCATCCTCAGAATCCGCAACATCCCAATGGAACATTTCTATGGCAGCCAAATGTGGGATTGTCATCAATGTTACGGGAAAGCCGGAGCCATACTCTCTTCCGCTATCTCGCTCATCGATGACCCGTCTGGCCGCGCGTTCAAGACGGTTGCCTCGCCTGAGGGTCATTATTTGGTGCCCATCCAAACGCCCGGCAAGCGCGAGGGCTATTTCGCCTTCGTCAAATATCTCTCTCATAAGATTGGCCTACATATCGCATGCGGAAACAACGGAAACGATAGGGATATGCTGAGTGCCGTCGGCAACCTGGAGAACGGCATTGCATTCTGGGTCGGTACAGCAGAGACGAAGCCCTTCGGAGCGAACGTCTACGCTGTACCGAACGAGGACGCTCTCTCTGCAATTCTCATCGAACTCGGCGAGCTTCTTCCCGACTGCAACACGTGATTGCACCGATCCAAATTTCTCTATCAGTTGCATCATTTACAATGATGGATGCTGTGGGATTGAAAGTGTGTTTTTCTTTGATGTTTTATGACTTTTCATATTGGACTTGCCTCCACAGCATTATCTAATAAACTTTCGATGAAGCCCGTAAAATTCTCTTTGCTTGCGCCCTGTATTGACTGTTATTCCATAAATCATTTTAATAAGAAATCCATCGTCGACTAACTTCGTCATACTTATATTAAATATTAACAACAATCAATCCGGGATATTATCTCAATAATAATACACATATTTTATTGTCGAATAAAATAGCATCTTACAAAGCATCCATTTTGCCTCATAATTATTTGGTGGAGAATACGTATAAAATTATTCTTATGCTACATTAATACATTCCAATCTTTATTCTTTATTGGAAGTTTAAAGCTACCCGCTGCAAGATGGTTCAACGATGCAATCTCGCGTTATCAAGTGACCTGGCGGGGTGCCGAACCTTTTAGGAATTCGCGCGTCTAAATGGATGGTGACAAATTCAACTGCAGCCGCAAGGTCCTTTGCCAGCGCAAATCGTTCTGCGTGAAAGGTACGGGCTAGCCCGAGTGGAAACTCCAGTGGGATCTTCTAGTGGATGTCACTGTGAAGGACGTCCTTGCCCGCCACTCTGTATCGAATCTTCTTCAACACATTACCAACTTCGCTAGCATACACAGGAGCTGGATACCTCATCGATCGCCATCCGAGTGCAGTTTATCTCTACGCACCGAGGCAGTCCATTGTGATCACATATGGTGAGACGAATGAAAGCGCCCGTGTCAACAAATTTGTTGAAGTGTTCCCGGAAGATCTATGGGACTTGAAGGCTATCGGCAAGTCAGTGTACGACGCCACCCTGGCTGGAGCGTAATACAGCGTTGTATCAGCCACTGTCCGACGTAGCGGAGACAGCCGCACTCCTCCAAGAGAACTTTCATGTGCCGCTCACCTTACATTTGATGGAGGATGGAGGAGTGCCACTGCCATTTTCACTTACAAAGCATCACGTGCGCTCTGCCAGGAACCCGATGAAGTCCTTACCTGCTTTGCAGGAATCATCCCGAGTGGAATGGGGACCGGCGGAAATATTTTTCCCGTTTGGATGCACCAGTGGTGCTATCTAATGACAGATGGTCCTAACACTTTGTATCGCTTCCTGACCGATATTGAAATCCCAAAGATGACATTGCCAATAATCATCGAGCTTACTCGCAACCACTTATTGAGGCCCTTCAACCACTTTGAATTTCTCAGCGACCTAGGCTTAACAAAATTTAAGGTTTGGGGGCATATCTACTCGGTTGCACTCGACGATGTAGGCTCTCTCGAAGAATACAAGCTGCTCACAACGGCGCTACTGACGTTGATAAATTTCTACCATCAACGGGTGCAAACGCGCTTTCCATTTCATCTCGGAAAGTCGTTTCCGCGCATCAGCAGAGACGAAGCTTTGAAGATTTCTCTCCTCCCTGAGTCAAATTTCAATTCCATCCCATCACCTCCATAAAGAAAATAGCTTATCCAGGGCCATTAATGCATAATATGCATGGTGTGTTAAATACGCTACGTTTGCTTCTTATTTTATATTGATGTTTCCATGTAATATTCACCGTCATATGTAGCAATCCCCTAAGTTTCCGGTAGAAATATATTATATCTTGACTTATTTCTAATACCTTCAAAAAATATTTCCCGAGACCGATGAAGTAGTTACACTCCGATTTACGTAATATTTATTTTTTGATTTTTATTGGTGGTAGAAATCTACTTTGAAAGCAATCAGCTTGCTGAACGCATCGATGAATAGAAAAGGCCTTACAAGGGACCAACGACAGGGATTTCAACCAGCCACACACCATAATGCATGATAACCCATACAGCATAGCGCGTGAGCGCGGTACAATTTGCCAGCCTAACAGGCACGTTCTGCCAATCCCTTCCATAAAAAATGACTAACAGATATTCTCGCAGATAAGAATCGATTTCCCTACCCCATACCCCACCACTTGGCACAATTACTTCCTTGTATGATGTGCTTCTGCATGCTCAGGCAATAAGCCAATAAAGGAAAAAATGTGCCACTAACGTAGTGGCAACATCACACCAGCACTCACATTTCACTATTTATACCCCCTCCCCCTTGATTGGCAACTCAGAGCTGGTTCGAAGAAGCGATTGCTCGTCCCTTTTGGACCTTATCATTGCACGCTCCAACGGTTCCGCCGTCGATGCTTGAGTGGTTGGCGGTAAAGACAGTACCCATTTAAGTGGCATACCGTAGCTCCTAAAGCTTCATTTCAGTTGCCGTATTTTGAATATGTGTAGTCCCCAGAGCGAGAAACGTGTAAATGCAACACAGCTACCCACACGTCTAGTTTCACAGCTGCCTTGTTTGACATTTTGGGAAGCGTGTGAATTAACGCGTCCTCTAAGTCACCATTGCAACGTTTGCTTTCATTGCTTGGAGTGCCGCAATTTTATACTATAATTGTTCGCTCGGCATTCATAAGTCATTCAAAAGCAAAACGTTTTTTGCAGTGACAGCGTACTAATTATATTACAATCACCACAGTTGATAATTATATATCTTTTAGAACATTCCAGCTTACATACTAATCCAATTTTCCTCATTATGATATCCGATCCGTATTACTATTTTTTACGTATACATATTCAGGGAGCCACCGTCAGTGGTTGGCTTATATTATCAAAAATGACCGATTTAATACATAGCATTCGAACCAACTCCTCGCGCAAGTTAATTTGCTCCCTGATGAGGGACCCTAGCCGCCCCTGGGGCCTGGAACAGGCACTTTCCGGCAGAAATGATGTCATATTTGAAGCACTCCGCGCCAAGATCTGCCTGACGTGGTCTCACAAAAACATCAAACTCTAAACGGCAGTCGTCGTCTGTATGGAGCCAGCATTGGCCAACCTTCTCGAAACGCGCGCTCGGCAGCAAGGCAACAAAGTGTTTACTCGAGGAAGCCTCTCCATAGTCTATCATTGGGCTACCCCCACTGAGGAGCTAAAGTCCGTTGGATAACGCACGGCCGCTCGCCTATGTGAGATACGGCGGCAGCGAGGTTACCAATGCTCCGAAATATTTACTGTTGTAAGGAAGGCAATGTTCCTTCACGCACCATTCGGCGATAGATTCATCCATATACATGTATAGGACTCGGCTACCCGACCTGATCAATTCAGCATCGGATGCGATCTGGTTGTCGTCCAAGGGCCATTCCTCAAGATCATCGCAGAAACCGAGCAAGCCTGCGTTGAGATCTGCCCATAGATTCTACTGTACTTAGATTTCAGCGAGTGTCCCACTTACGAGCTGGGGGTTTAGTCCTTCCATGGGTGAATATTAGAGGTCTTGGACGAACAGCAATGGCAACCTGATGGGATATTAAACCCCGCTCCAAATTGTTCCTTGATGTTGTCCGCATTTTGCCAAGCTCACCACGCAATTTAGGACAAGACAGCTAGGGAATATTGCAGAGCATCATGGTGAGCCAGCCCACTCCCGCCTTTTGTAATTAAAAGACGATGTGGTCCAGCAAACTAGCCAATCGTTTCGCATAAAATGAAAAAGGGGAAATCCCCCACACAAACACGAGCCTTTCCACTAATGCCATCGTTGTGGACGAGAATCTGATGCTTCAAAAGATATCATTAATCTCAAAGGCTGCCTCGAAAAGAATTGAGTGATTTCAGTCAATTGTGATTCCGTCGGATTTGCAAAGGTTCGATGGAGAGCACGATGGTGTGGACTACAACCACCTGGCGGAATTATGTCCGGTGGACTAGCAAATATGCAAGCGATGTTACGGATCGCGAATGGGAATTTAACGCCTCCTTCATGCCCGAACCTCGCCGTCTCGGCCGTCCACGCAAGACCGATTTGCGTGAGGTTGTGAACACGTGCTTCTCTATATCGCTTCGACAGGGTGCCAGTGGCAAATGCTGCCGAAGGACTTTCCACCCTGCTCGACGGTCCAATTTTTATGAATGGCGGGCCATGGGCCTTTGGCACCGGGTCAACCATCATCTCGTGAAGGAAGCGAGGGAGTTGGAAGGCAAGGAGGCCAACCCGACGGCAGGCGTTATCGACAGCCAGAGCGTGAAAACCACCGAAAGCGACGGCATTCGGGGATATGATGCCGGAAAAAAGATCAAGGGCCGCAAGCGCCACATTATTGTCGATACACTTGGTCTGATGGTTGGTCTCATGGTGCATAGCGCTGATATCCAGGACCACGACGGTGCTCCTGATCTCCTGAAATCCATCAAAACCAGATGGCCATGGCTGCTTCATGTCTTTGCAGATGGCGGCTATGCGGGCGACAAGCAGAAAAAACGGTTGCAGAAAATCGGCAAATGGACACTCGAAATCATCAAGCGTTCTGACAAGACCCAAGGGTTTTGAAATTCTGCGGCGCCGCTGGGTCGTTGGGCAGACGTTCGCATGGCTCGGACGCTGTCGCAGGCTAGCTAAAGACTTCGAAAAATCCATCGCTTCAGCACAAGCATGGATCATCATCGCCCACATCCACATGCTCACCAGAAGGCTCTCAAGATATGGATATCGTTGAACCCTTTTCGAGTCCGACTCTCAGAGTAGTGGATGCATGACAGTCAAAGCATCCTTTACAGCCATACGAATATTATTCCTTGCCTGTGACATCGCTTTTCTTTTTTAACAAATGGATGCCCTCTTCATCCAGTCAAGGTGCACAGGTAAATAAACTTGTTATTTCAAGATCTGTGAAAGCGCATTCACAAATGGCGAGCCGATCGGTTAAGGGACTGATCACTGAACAGGAGTTTTGCCGAGCCGGGATACTCATCTTTGGCAACATCTCAGCGGCGGTCTTTCCAAGCCAAGGCATGCTCCTTGTCGTCTGCCAACCAGCAAATCAAAAGGTACAGCCTCCACCTCGATTGGCTGCTAAAGGTGCCTTACTTGGGTTCTAGGAAAGCGTGCCCATTGCAGTGCTGTCAATGAAATCTCTCGGAAGGAGCTCAAACTCCGACATAATCCGCCCGATTGGGCTCACCGGTGACTGCAATCTCCAGCAAACTCCGGATACGCACCGTCTCCTTCTCAAGAAGGTTGGAACGACTTGAAAATCTGGCGACCACCGGCAAGTCACTCCGGTGACTGCAATGTGCTCTCTCTCGGACCTCTGTCAATGTTGCTCTTTCTGTAGTCGTACCTACGTCAAATGGCTTTCGAATGTTGACTTTGTATCGGACCTTTGTGTTTTGATTGATTTCTTTTTCAACATTGTTTTATTCAGCAATCCCCGTCAACGTCTTTTTACTTTGACTAAACAGCACAGTGTCCAAACAAAGATTATTTGTTAAGAGTCTGGCCCATTCTTAGTTGAGGCCTGACCCATAAGCGGACAAAAATGATGTGGTGTTAATAGATGATAAACATATTAACATTCATGCTTGAACATGTTCAACATAAAAAAACCTGCACTTATGGAACAACCTCATGGCATACAATTTTATTTTAATACAAATACTGAGGCCCGCAGCCTGTAAGCGGACATTGTAATGGCCCCATAAATCACCGGACACGATCTCCCACCTATTAAGTGAGCGAGGTAATGTGCCCATTATGAGCAGTCACAATCCGAGGATAGAAGTTCTTTCCGGCCTGCAGCGCCGGCGTCACTGGTCGACGGCCGAAAAGCTAGCCATCGTTCAAGAGACGTATGAGCCAGACGTGACGGTTAGCATCGTTGCCCGGCGTCACGGCATCCAGTCGAACCAGTTGTTCAATTGGCGCAAGCTCGCAGCTCAGGGGGCATTGACCGCCACCGCGTCGCAAGAAGAGGTCGTTCCGACTTCCGAGTATCGTGCCCTTCAGAACCAGGTCAAGGAACTGCAACGCCTGCTCGGCAAGAAGACGATGGAAGGCGAAATTCTCAAGGAAGCCCTTGAGATCGCCACCGGCCCAAAAAAACATCTATTGCGATCGCTATCCTTGCCGAAGGGCACTTCTCGATGACGACAGTGTGCGAGACTTTAAGTGTTGCGCGGTCGAATATCGCAGAGCGGGTGAAGCAGCCTTCTTCCAAAGCCTGTGGACGACCGCCACTTGCTGATCGGGGTCTGGTGGAGGAGATCGAAGCGATCATTACCGATATGCCGACCTATGGATACCGCCATGTTCACGCCATCCTACGCCGCAACGCCTGGAGCGAAGGACGTGCGTGGCCAAATGCCAAACGCATCTATCGCGTGATGAAGCTGCATGGATTGCTTCTCCAGCGCCATACCGGTGCAATCGATAGTCGCCGCCATGACGGATGTGTTGCCGTTGAGCGCTCAAATCTTCGCTGGTGCTCTGACGGCTTCAAAATCGGCTACGACAACAAAGAGAAGGTGCGCGTTGCCTTTGCTCTCGACTGTTGTGACCGAGAGGCCATCGCCCATGTTGCGACGACCGAGGCCATCAAGAGCGAGGATGTTCAGGACCTCGTCATCACGGCCATAGAGAATCGCTTCGGTAGCATCAATATCCTTCCGAAACCAATCGAATGGCTCACGGACAACGGCTCGTGCTTCATTGCGAATGATACGAAATCGCTGCTGCGGGAGATCGGCATGGAGCCGTGCTCGATGCCAGTTCGCAGCCCACAATCCAACGGAATGGCCGAAGCCTTTGTCAAAACCTTCAAATGCGACTACGTCTCAATCAATCCCACCCCGGACGCTGAAACGGTCATAGCCCAACTGCCTTTGTGGTTCGAGCATTACAACACGCTTCACCCGCATAAGGCATTGGGATATCGATCACCGCGTGAGTTCTTAAACCATCAAGCAGAAGTCTGATCCTGTCCGGCTTTTATGGGGCAACTCCAGACATCTATAAAACCGGTAACATTCACGGTTCACGTAGCATATACTAAAATAAAACAGAGGCTCCCGCGCAGATCCCCCGGGCCACTGCATATTCTAGCAGCACCTTGCCAATAGCCAGTATGGCATCATAACGCATAGGCCCGCCCAGTTCCCTGCTGAACATCTTGCAGCGCCCTTTCCTGTCACTTCGCTTCTCGATTTCGCAGCTCTCGAAGTCGAATTCTTCATCTGGGACAATGGCGCCAAAATAGTTCATGTCTGACTGTCCCTGGTATTCGCCGCCAGAACCCGAGTTATGGATTGCCCTTAAGTCAGCTAGTGAGACATTTGTTTGATAGGGAGGAACCGCGCAAGCTAGCAGTTCCCAATTTGACCCTTCCTTGCACAAGAGTATGGGTTTCCTTGCAAGCTTTCGCTATGGCCTCGGAGGTATAGACAAAGGCCAAATGAAACTTCAAACCGGCCGGATGCAGCTCCGTCTCTGCGTCGCTGAGGCGCACCGCCTGTCTATCTGTCCTATCGACAGCGACCGATGATATATAGTATTTTAACGTCTCTGTTTGCGCGGACTTGTACGCCTCCGCCGCATTCAGAAGCTGAGCCTTCAATCGACGGGGGTCCTTGATCCAACGCAGATCATCAACATGAAGCCGTCGAGAACTACTGGATGAAAGAGCCATTTAGACTGTACCCTATAAGCTCGCTTATTAAAGATCGTCTACATGCATGGGAAGAGGCAGTCTACTTAAAGGTAATTGGTTACGACTGTCAACAACGTAATTTATCTGGAGCACGACCGTTTGATTGTCAGTTATTACTCAAGGCCATACTATCGTGACAAATATTTGTCACTTTTTAGGTATACCAAAAGCAATCGCAAATCATGGAAATGACACTTAGCTTAAAAAAACCAACTCCAGAATTATTGTCAAACAATGTAGGCAGTAATGATTTTTTTGAGACTTTTTGTTTCCTCATGTTGAATACATGCTATAGCCCTAGCCTCAAACGAACTCCTTGTTATTATTCTGGGGCGCATGACTCGCAGTTTTCAAGGGAGTACGACTTTGCGTGGTTTGTGAAAACATGTCAGCCCATTTTTTCAAACGCCGTATATAATTTGGCTCCACTAATCAGCTATTGCGGCGCGTGGGCCAAGTTTACAAGTTTATATGAGTCAAATATTGCGGCTATCAGAGAAAATTCACGAGTTGCATTTTTTCTGGTTGCTCCTCTACGTCGGTCAGCGCGCAAAAACACACCTCGGACAATAATAACAAACAGAATAATTATGACTCCACATAACAATGGTAATATTATTTCCAACAGATGAAATATTTGGATTGGCACAAACACATATTTGAAATTATTAACACTGGGTACATCAAAATAGATTCATATCTTTTATTACACACGATTTCCTTTAAGGGAAAACAAGTCACACACCCTCAGCTCCTCTTGACACGAGATCCGTCAGACTAGTGACTAACCATTAGCCTCTTGGAAACTAGCACGGGCCATGCCTCACCAACTCACCAGGTTCGAGCGACCCAGGATTGCAGGCATAGAGATCGAACTTCAGGGGCTCTCCTGCTGTCGACATTAGCTCCATCTCCTGATCCAATTTTCTGACGCGCCCGCGGAAAGAAAACGCAGCGAAGTACGCACTACGGATAGGATCCTCGTAACCGAAAAAATTTGATGCCCTCCTCAGCCCATTAGACACCTCACTACACGTTACATCACCTTGGTACGGGGGAAGGCTGGTAAGTAGGGCGCCTCCCATCCAGTTGTGGGGCAAGACTTTTCCATAAAAGCACTGCATCATCGTTGGGCAGTCCAAATAGAGGTACAGTAAACTATTGTCCACTGAGCCCTCTTCTTCATCGATATCCATGGATTCACTCTCCGCACCGTGCTCCATCTTGGGTTTTCGCTCATCTGCGGCGTTCTCCATGTGCTTCCTTAGCTCATCGCTGCACGTCACGCCCTGCACATTGAGTTTCAAAAATAGAGGACATAGATCATCTTCAGCCATCTTAGAAAGCAGGATCAGTCTGCTTGTATTTCCTGAATGGAAACACCCTTACTATTTATAAATGGCTCCCCTCGCTGTATGTTAGGGAAGGCACATGTATAGGAATATTTTTTGGGTTAGTCTGGATATGGAACGCAATGGAAATAATTATATATCTGTCCCAAAGCATGCGGCTGTTAGTTTTCCACGTCACTCGGATTGCACAACACCAATAGAATGGACCACCTATCCTCAAGACACTAATTTTAATTGTAAGGGTTTACACCTAGGGGCGCGAATAGGTTCTGTTCGCCAATAAAGGTGGCATGTCGCATGGACATCTGCTTTTTCCGCTTTTACATTAAAAATGGATGCACCTGCCTACCTTTACTGATGTTGTTGCAAAGCACTATCCGCTGGATTGTTAGGCCTGTCGGCACCAAAGACACACAGTTGGACACCTCTAAAAACCTCGCAGTTTTCGGCGGTTTATGATTCCCGACTTTTGCGGTGATTTGCGGGGTGGTTATGCGGGGACAGCCAGGTTTTTGGGATTTGGATGAACGCGGTGGGCGATCCGCTTGAGAAGCTGAACGGGATCATTCCCTGGGCGGTTTTTGAGAAGCCGCTGGCGAAAGCGCTGAAGCGGTCGGATAGCACGAAGGGCGGTCGCCCGCCCTATCCGTCTGTTCTGATGTTCAAGATATTGGTTCTGCAAGCGCTTTATAATCTGTCGGATGATCAGGCCGAATTCGTCATCCAGGACCGGTTGTCGTTCATGCGGTTTCTGGGGCTTTCCTTGTCGGAGAAGGTTCCGGATGCAAAGACGATCTGGCTGTTCCGCGAAAGCCTGGTGCGTGCCGGCGCCATCGATAATCTGTTCGCCCGGTTCGACAAGCACCTGTCCAAATCTGGCCAAAGGCGGGCAGATCATCGACGCCACGATTATTCAAGCGCCGAAGCAACGCAACAGCGATGACGAGAAGGAAGCCATCAAGCGAGGCGAAATCCCTGAAGGTTGGCAGGACAAGCCCGCCAAGCTTGCACAGAAGGACCAGGACGCCCGCTGGACGGTGAAATATTCCAAGGCCAAGCGGCCGGGTGATACGCCGCATGCCGACAGCCAAAAGCAGCGCGACATTGCCATTCCGATGTTCGGCTACAAGAACCATGCAGGCATCGACCGGGCGCACGGCTTCATCCACAAATGGACGGTGACGGGTGCTTCAGCCCATGATGGCGCGCAGCTCAGTAACGTCGTTTCGAAGGACAATACCACTTCGACGGGGTGGGCCAATACAGCCTACCGGTCAAAGGCGAACGAGGAATGGCTCACGAAGAACGGGTTGAGATCCGACATTCATCAGAAGAAGCCGAAGGGACGTCCCATGCCTGATGCGATGTCGAAGGCCAATGGCCGGCGTTCCAAGATCAGGTCTGCCGTCGAGCATGTCTTCGCCCGGCAGAAGGACAAGATGGGGCTGTTCATCCGCACGATTGACATCGACAGGGCGACCTTGAAAATCGATATGGCCAATATCGCCTACAACATGCTGCGCTATGTCTTCCATGAGGGCAAACGGGCGACCGCATGACGAATGCTGCCCCCCAAAAAAGGCAGAGCTCATAAAAATTCCCTCGCCGGGAGCAATCATAACGAAATTCCCAACGACAATAGGACCAGCGAAATCTCCGGACGGCATCAAATCATCCCGTCAACCAAAAAATCGACGTTCTACGAGGTGTCCAGTTGGCTATGTTCCATTGCGCCTCAAAAAGCGTGCACAATTACCCAGAATGCTTTTTTAAATGGACTCACGGCTGCTAAATTTGGTATGCTATAGCTTTAGGGGCCTGACTATTGCTATTAATAATATGCGGTTGTGATTTCAACGTGATTAAAAGGCGTTTTTATGAACGAAATTTACGCAAATAATGAATCGAGAATTGTGATAGATGCGCCTTGCTTAATAACGGAATTGGTGAAGCAGTTTTTTTGAATCAATTAGCTGAAAATGAATTAGCAATATAAGTAATCGCACATTTATATTTGTGATTTTAATACATGATTGAGTTGTGGGTTGGATATAGCTGCTCACAGGGCACTATATCATAATTGTTACATAATTCACAAATTTCAGTTAATCACCTGCATATAATTGAGGTATACTGGATTACTTTTTCTTGGAATATGAACAAGCATCTTTTGGTAGGCTCACCTTTCACGTTGCCCACGCCGCTTTTCGCGAAGTCCGAGTAAAGCCTTTATCCGTTTTATCTTTTTACACCCTTCCTCCCCCTTATGCGACATCTTTCGACCATCTTTTGCTAAAGCGAATCAAACTAAACAGAAAAGACAGCAACCATTACTAGTGAGCCAGCATTATTTTAGCTAATCTAGGTTTTAAGTGTTCCATGTCGCGAGCATCGATTTTGATAAGATTGTGACTGCTGCCAAACTATCTCGGTCCTGCTCCTGACCGACCAAAAACTGTGTCTGAATTGGTGTCACTCTCCGCCGCCGTACTTAAAATGGCTCTGGCATTCGCGGTTTTCCTCAAATCTTCCCTATCTCACGTCACAATGACTACCCGGTTGATATTCCTTCCACGCTTCCAGCCAAGAGATGCAACTCGCTTTTAAAACCTATAGCCATGTCTATAGCAAAACCCTTATGGATTTCCAAACAAGATAGGCTCAAGACATCCTAGAATTGGATGCAAATACTCCGCCCATTAATACACTTAAACATCTTGCTGAACTCTTAAAGTACAAAATCTGCTACCATCATCCTATGCTTATAGATCAACCGGATTTGGCTCGAGAAAAGGACCAACATGTATTTGTCTATCTTTCCCGCGAGAAGATGCAGAAAGTGCTAATGGACAGGTCCATTACGTTTGGAATGGACGCCGTGCTGGCGACAACGATTCAGCCATATCGGGGCGAGCTGTCCGTCCAGGAGATGCTTCGCGTGCACAACCTTGCTTGGCCTCACAGTCGGACGGAGGAACCTGATCTGGAGTGTTTCATCGCTATTTTCGCAACCACCTTGTTCATCCACTTACGTGAGCTAAAAGTGACCAATCTTTATGGGAGAGAGGTAGCTTGCACCTTCTTTGTCCGGCGAGGAACTGAAAACGGGGCCTATGATGTTGTAGCTTGTGGCAGCACACAGTTCAGCAACAATGTCGCCGGGATACCACTTCCGTTAGCGTCGTCACCAGGCCCCGACCTAACGCTGCGACTCTCAGCTTGACTTTGTACAAAATCGCTTGGGAATTTCAAGTTTGTAGCGGCGGCGCTGACCTTCTGCGTACTGGCAGCGTGGGGGTGTGCGCAGTACTCTCATTTTGGGGCAATTTGAGCGGGGTAAATCAATTCGCCGCAGTCTCTGTGACTTGCCTGTTTCGTGTGACCGGATTCGAACCGGTGGATGACCGATCACAATGAGAACTGCATCGGGTCGGGTGCTCCTGTTCCGCACATCCTTCACCAGTGGCTGTCGTTGTTTCGTCCCTAGTTCACGGCACCCAACTGGGAGCATCTACTGGTCCTGGTGATGGGCGCGATCCTATCTCCAGGCAAACGAACAGTGACGTCCTGTTTGTGGATCACTGGCCGCGCCGAGGCTGGCAATTTTTCCCTCTACCATCAGCTCCTTAATCACGCGCATTGGAACTCGCGCACGCTAGATTCGCGGTTGTTATCGGTTGTTGTCGCCAGGCTCGTACCCGATGGTCCCATTGTGATCGGCATGGATGACACCATCGAACGCCGATGGGGACCAAAGATTGCCGCCCGTGGCATTTATCGCGATCTAGTGCGCTCCAGTCACGGTCACTTCGTCAAAGCCAGCGGCTTGCGCTGGCTGAGCTTCATGGTTCTTGCCCCGGTCCCATGGGCCAAATGCATCAAGGCCCTACCAGTCTTGACGCTTTTATGCCCCTCGGAGCGCTATGATAAGAAGAGAGGACAAAAGCACAAACTGCTAACAGATTGGGTAAGACAGGGTGTGATGCAGCTTTGCCGCTGGCTGCCTGAACGCGATCTCATCTTTGTTGGTGACAGCAGTTTTGCTATCCATACATTGGCGGCGGCGCTGCCCGACAGGGCCACCCTCATCACACGCCTGCGTCTGGACGCCAGTCTGTTTTCCCCGCCAGATCCACGACACGAACACACACTCGAGCGGCCGGCGCAAAAGGGCATGCCCCTGCCTAAGCTGAAAGCGGTCCTCAATAACCCCACGACCGTGTGGCAACGCACCATCGCCTCAAGCTGGTACGACAAACAAACTAATAAACACCTTAATATCACAACAGGCACTGGCTTGTGGTATTGGCGGGGAACCCCGCCAAGGGCAGTTCGCTGGGTCCTGGTTCGAGACCCGACAGGTCGCCGCGAACCACAGGCATTCA
Organism: Diospyros kaki; assembly: GCA_036245055.1. Classification (NCBI taxonomy): domain Eukaryota; kingdom Viridiplantae; phylum Streptophyta; class Magnoliopsida; order Ericales; family Ebenaceae; genus Diospyros; species Diospyros kaki. Next base: position 4,664,650 of record BSEG01000006.1, on the reverse strand, counting down.
TGAGCACCAATACCGACCTCGAACCGACCAAGATCATTGCCTACTTCGTTCGACGTTGGCAGATCGAGGTGACGTTCGCCGAAACACGCGCCCATCTTGGTGTGGAGACCCAGCGCCAGTGGAATGGCAACGCCATCATCCGCACGACACCTTCACTCTTGGCATTATACAGTCTCGTGACCCTATGGGCGAGTGATGTTCTCAGCCAAACCACGCGCCCTTACGCCGCCGCATGGTACAAGAAACCCGACCTGACATTCACAGATGCGATCGGTGCCGTTTGCCTCATTTTGTGGAGTGACGATCTTTATCGACACTCCCCGTCAAACCCGCAAATGCATAAAATACCTCCCGGACGGCTTCAGCGCATGGCCCAGGCTCTTTGCTTCGCCGCATAATGTACAAAGTCAAGCTCAGAGGCTGCCTCGAAAAGAATTGAGTGATTTCAGTCAATTGTGATTCTGTCGGATTTGCAAAGGTTCGATGGAGCGCATGATGGTGTGGACTGCAACCACCTGGCAGAATTATGTCCGGCGGACTAGCAGATATGCGAGCGATGTTACGAATCGCGAATGGGAATTTAACGCCTCCTTCATCCTCTAAGAGTTTGGCGTAGCGTTCGAGCATTTGAGCAGCCGCATCGAGAATCAACACACCAATTTCATTGAACGCTTCACGAGGATGCGGTTCACGGAAACAGATATATTGGCTGCAGAAGCTGGCTCGGCTCGGATCACGAGGAACAACCATTGTCGGGGCGTCGAAAAGACCGAGAACATACTCTTTGACGACCTGACGGTCGACGAGTTCGAACTGATTGGTATTCGTGAGGGAGAAAGTGATGAGTGGAAGGCCGTTCTCTTTGGTGGAGTAGGCGCGGCTGGCATCGTCGCAGAAGAGGACAAAAACATCACTCAACGGAAGGGAACAAAGATCAGTCCGTTTGAAAAACGTGCTGAGCGCAGCAGCGGAAAGATTAAGGCAGGAGGAAGGACCGGTGTGAAGACCGAAACTAGTGCCACAACTCGCGATATATGCCTGTTCCCCAAGGCGGTGGAGCACCTCCAGCTCGCGATGTGCCTGGACGTCAACTTCCAAGCACAGAACCTTGTCGCATTGATAAATTACAGTTCCAGGTTTGTTAGCAGCAATGCCGAAAACCGTGCTTCCGAGCAGTTCCCTATCACGCTCAACAGAACCAAGAAGCGTGAGATCAGTGGCGACAAGTTTGCTGTTGTCAGGCACAGAGGCGAAGAGGAGTTCAAATTTGGACGCAGGCGGACGCGGGCCTGGTCTCTCAATACCGTGCTTCTTCCAATGACTTTTCAATTTCTCTACGGTCACTGTGCCATTGCCTTTCATGAAATTGTAGCTCTCTATCATTCTAGCATCAAAGAGAGTTTCCGCTCTCGCAAACAGAAGGGTGAAATTGAGGGAAACAGGAGTGCTTCTGGAACTCCTTCTCGGCTGAACGAAGATGTAGACAGTGGCGCCCTCTTTGATGTCCTGGGCGACTTCGTTCTCGATCCTTTCGCGGACAAAGTGGCTGACCCCCTCAGAAGTGGCTAACATCACACTGATTATATCGGGATGGCAGATTACACATTGGTAGCCGATTCCAAGATCTCGCAGTGGAGTTTCAGCGGCGGCAACAGCAATACGTTGATTTAGAGCGGGCATACGCGTGATGACCTCACCGACGCCTTTCACCCTTTCAGGGTCCATTGCAGCAACCACGTTACATATGCCATTAAGACCTTTTTCGGCTGCGATCTCAACCACCTCAAGAGGGTCGCAGACGGCGCGGAGCGCAGCAAGTTCTTCCTCCCAATTGCCCTCGGGTAAGGCGATCGCAGCAGCGCACGTTGCGTCGCTAGCGGGCATGGTAGCGAGGCGCGGAAGGACAAGATTTTGGAAAATGAGTTATGGACGATTTGTGATCCCATATAAAGTCAACGGGTATGGCAGGTCAGCTTTGAGGTAGCTGATCCTTCACACAACATCTGTCAGCGTGGCCCACGCTGATAATGGTTGGCCAGCTCATTCCTGCGAAAAACTATTTCTCTCTCCAATAAGTCAACTCATCCTTACACCATGCTGCCTTGCATTTAAGGCTTCATTGGGTAGCCTGTTGTCCTCAAACGCTTTTGGATATGTCTCTTGTTGATCTCATTCCCGACATCGCAGGGCGGATCCGACGCAGTCTTGCCGATCCCTCTCTTCGGGCCTTGCTCGCCTTCAACGGCGATGGCACCACATTTAAGCAAGATCGAAATCGTCAATGTTGGGATATTAATCCTGCCATCTACATAATCGACAATTTGACCACGATCGCCCGCAAGGGGCACTATCAATTGCTCACATCTGCACGCCAATGCGAAGAAATTGCAAGTTCACCTTTCATTTCAGCGCATTCCGAATATCGGCTTCCAGGGAAATGATGGAACAGTTACGATCTTCAAAGGTGAACGCTTTGATCCCTTCTCCCTGCCTAACTGGTCTGCTGTCCCTCTGAACGAGAATCTTCGTGAGACTGGCAGAAACCTGAGCAAGCTGGGACTGGCCGGGGCCGACGACGAAGAAATCCTACTCGCGTTGAACGGCATTAGTCGATAACAGGTCAATAAGTTGTCTTGTCTGGGGAATATAACCCCTTAAAGAATTGCGCATAGACAGCTTGCGCTGCCTCGTTCGAATTGAACAATAATAATGTATTTATCTTTTTCCAAATGCGCGTTGCTTTTGTTTGTTCTTTCTCGTTTCCTCCATCGAGCATGACGCGTTGATGTATTGATCATAAATAAATAACTTATATAAGCATTCAGATAAACTTTTGCGCATTTCCGCTATTTGTATTCTAATGTTACATCAATACTAGCGTAGTTCTATATTGAAATATGAAATATTCACAATACACAATAGATTGTATTTGAATCGGAAATTTTACTCTCCTGGTGAGCCAGAGATATGGTTATCAGCCTAAGTGTCGCGCGTGAAACGTTCAGAGTTGGACGAACGCTAATCCTTTGACATGGACATTTCTCACTAGCGAACCGTTCACGTGCTCACATCTTACAGTTGGCAAGTTCTCTGTTCCAGCCTGTCCTCCTTCCAGACACACTTTCCCATGTGATCATATCTGCCGCGCTGACCTGTCGGATCACACGACGCATCAGAAACAAAGAACTTGCCAACTGCACTGTAGGTCAATCACGCAATTCTATAATGGATCAGCCAATCGCAAAATCCCGCATGAAAAAGCCACTGCATCACAGCTAATATAGAATCTCTGGCAATATTTATCCCCGCTCGTCCTGGCAATCAGCATAACATATACCGTATAAACCGATCAGAAAGCCCGCTTCACCTCTCGATCTCTCCGCCCACAGGTAATTGATACCTCTGTTTCAGTTGCAACATCGAGCCCTGCTGACGAATATATCTGCAGCAATGTCTTCCCAAGATGCCCCTGATCATCCCAACCTTGTTACTGAGGTCTTGGACGACGGCATTGTGCGCTATCGTTTCTTCCGCGCTCCTGGCTGGTATGAGGTTCATGCATAGAGAAATCCAACACATCACGTTTTGTCGAAAATGAAAGGCAGGGGATTCTATGGCCTCATTAAGGTCGAGCACGCCAAAACAAAAAGTATCGGTCCTGTGGCAGGAGTTGCCACTGCTCCCGATATCGTGGCAGGCAAACAAGGTCCACTCCTGGAGGTTAATGGTGGGTCTTTTATTCACTACCCTCGGCTCTACCTAGACATCGAACAGGGAGGCCTGCTTCCCGATAGCCGTCTGTATCAATCCGTCGGGTACACTACCCTCAGCCCGAATTATGTGCCAGTCGCTCCGACGTACAAATGCAAACTTCGCTTCCGCGAAATGGACGATGGAAGCGGCTTCACTGTCGGTCCCTCTCTGCGCAATCCTTTAGCTAGCACAACTCCCAACTTTACCCAGATCAACACTATCTTGGGCCGATTCAGCTACTTTGTGCATGACCATTTGGGACAGAAAATCCCCAGTCCGCTCCGGGACAGCTCGTCAACTGGGACAAACAATATAGAAACTTGTTGGAGCGAAAGGAGACGACCACGATAGTTGAGAATGAGAAAGAGGGCCTCCTAGCAGCCGACAAGTTCGAATTCCGCAAAGACGATGGCTCCATTCAGTACGCTGCCAATGCACCCAACAACAAATACATCAGATCATTTTGGGCTCGCGTCCCAGGCAACCTATCTCATGTGATGGAGCCAAACGAGCGCTCTGGTGTTTCTCGACATGGTGACACTTGGCTTTTCCATGCGTACACTTGTGTACGTGCTGACGGCTTGACCATGAATGAATTCCGAACAATGGTTCGGGCTGGAGCCTTCTTTCTAGGGCTTTCGCTTGACGACATTCCCGCCGATCACGCGTGGGCCAATGACGGAGGTCCATCCATTTTCCAACTTTTTGTCGCCAAAGATGGCAACGCAAAGTTTCTTGCCCAAGGCGGTCTTGATCAAGAACGCGCCGATGTTGATGTTGATTTTAATTTGCAAAAAGTAAGGAAAGTCCCCAACGCAATTGTGGCGAGATCCTGCGTAGATTGAGATTTCTTGCCCTTCTGTTTTAAAATATCATAAATATGTAAAAGTGATCTTGTTTGTTATTTATGGCATCATAATACAAGTTTGACTCCTATCAGTTAAACATACCATGCATCCAATATTACTGCAACTATATTCTAAACATTCATGAAATCAGTTGTAAAATTTGAGGATTGCCGTTAGCCGCAGTCAGTTGGGCGAGCAGCTGCGACAGAGGATGAAGCTAAGCAAGTTCAATGAAGCAGGAGAATCAAAAGAATAGGAAGTGAGGGAGAGAAAGATCAAGAGAGAGAGAGAGAAAGGGAGAGAAATTGGAGGAGAGAAATCAAAAAAGTTTCAAATGTATTCATTCATACCCATGGATTATGCTAAATCAATCATATATACTGATCCAGATAGCAGTGATTTGGCACCAATAGGGTTGCCAAATATTCAAACCAATTATAACTAAAGGCTGTTGCCTTCTAGGTACAATTGCGAGCTACTTTTAAGTACAACTGGTTCAATCCAAACTAATAGCAAATGCAACAAAGGAATACATCTATTATCTATTACTACTATACCCTTGGGTCCTGACATTTCCCCCGCCTTAAAACATTTCTTGTCCCCAAGAAATGCCACCCCTCCACAGCTTCCAATATGCTTTTCCTTCTCTTCCATAGCTTGGACGGCGCAATCTTGAAAAACTTTTGTAAGCCTAACACATTGTCCATAGCTCTATTGGACTCATCGGTTGAAACAAAACCCGAAGCAATCACTTGTTGATTGTCGTAGTGAGCAGTTGAAACCTGTCAATTGTTGTTCACACCAATTTCCCCCATCATCGCTCCTTCAATGTTGGTTCTTTGAAGTCTAGAGGAATGGATGACTATGCGTGTGACTTCCTTTAATCATTCATCACCATCTAATATAAGTAAGGATGGCAGACACACCTCCATAGCTACTTTAATGTATTTCAAACAAACCAACGGCCATTCTCTACTGCAAAAATATCTACAATAACTTGCAGATGTAGCAGTTGAGTAGTGTAGACTTGCTTCGGATACCCAAACAAGAATTGTCTAGGAGCAACAAAACTAGGAGTTGTTGCAATATCAATTCTAGTCATCACTCCATCCTTCATCACCATAGACAAAAATCCTAATTGGTCAGCTGGAATGAGAACAAACCCAGTAGCAGGAGCTTTGTCCTCTGTAGCAGAACTTCTGGCTCCTCTAGCTGTTTTCCTTAGCTGAAACCTCGATAGAGATTTATTTGTTGAAGTCATACTTTTGTCATCTCCGAAGTAGTGTTTTGCTTAACTGGCAAAAGGTACCATAACCTTCCTTGAAAAATTGAATGGTTTAACTCATGCAAGACCTTGTCTCCAACCGTAATGCCTGTTTCCGATCTTTTCTGTAGTTGTCCTCCAATTACATGTTGTCCCCATACTTCCTTATCAAGTCCACACACCTTCACAACATTGGAAGATATGTCAGCTAAGGATATACCTCCAAACATACCATTTCCAGCAATAGTAAAGGACTCAAATTTCTTTGCCCTTCCTGTCTAGACATACTGATTGCATAAGAAGTGATAAGAAAGTTCCACAGGTTCCTCAATGGCTGAAACCAGACCTCCATCATGATGTTTATCCCAAACATGATTTATAATCGGATTATCCAATGAAACAATATCCTTGACTGGAATATCAGCTACATAAAAGCCATCTTCATAGTAGTTCTCATCCCCAGTCTATTTTATAGCCTGTTATTCAACCGAATCATCAGCCTCTTGCCCTTATAAAATGTGGTCTACACTGATCTCTTTATCCACTTTCTTTTCATCTTCCGAATCCTGAGTTATCATTGACAAGTTCACTTTAGTTTGTTCCTCAAATTCCTGTAAACCAGAACCTTGTGGAAGGACTCTGGCACCATCTTCCTTCATATTGACTAATTTCTTAGTCAGAACTTCCTGATTCCATGCAAAAAATTCAGCCACACCTTCTTTTGTTTGTCGAAATATCCCTCTACATGAACTTCTCTTTCAACAGGATCAGATGGTTCCTTTGGATCTGCTGTCCTAATAACCTGATCGCTATAGTTTCCCTTTGGAGAGTGCATTGCATCGCCAATATCATCTCTGACATTACAGTCGTCCTTCTTGTCATTATGGCGGCCTAAATCAAAATTCTTCTTCTACTCAAGATCGGAAGTACGCAATGAATCATTTTCCCACAATTTTGACCCTTCCTTAGACTGTTGCATTTTGGGAAACTCCTAAGGCAATAATGCTTCCTTAACCACGTCCTTCTTATTATCGTTTTCTACCCTAGACATTCCAACATCCCATTCCAAAACAACTGTTTTGTCTCCTTGCATTGGATTCTGAGATTTGTCAATAGAGTTCTGGTTCCATGGATGAGTAAGGTAAGGATTCCCAACAAGATTTGACCCAGTTCTTCGAGGAGAGTAAGGATCAATCGTAGGATTTGGTAGCTTCTCTATAATAATTGGATCAAAATATTCTCTAGAAAGTAAACAAGCAGGTAGTCTAACCTGATTCAAACTGGCAAAGAATATCATGTTCTAGTCCATCATCCAATTTCTGAATTCATCCATAATTTCATGCTTGTGATTGATCTACTCTCGTAACAAACCAGCAACACTGTCTAGCTTCCTATCCATCGCCGATTCTACAGATCCAACATGGATCTGCCTCTCCGTCATCATTGTCATCATTTGCTACAATTGAGATTCCCTTAGCTTCATCCTGATGTCATCCACCATTAGAATTCAAATAGCTGGTGGAATCGTCGGCTGAGGAATAACTCTCGATGATTCTACTAAGGATCGAACAACTGCTATTATCTGCCAAAATTGAGAAGCGATCATTGTAGATGCCTATAAACTCGCTTCAAGACTTCCTCTGAATCAATGAAGTTGAATTCGCCTGCAAAATTTGAACACAGACTGCCAAGCACTGCAATAGTTTATGAAATGGCTTCCAAATCTATCGAATGTGCCTCACCCTTCCACTTCAAGCAGCAAATGGCTCGATCCAATCTGCAGAGAGTCATCAGCTCTGCTGCAATCTTCCGAGAATTCAATTTTCTCTGTTGAATTAGCTGCACTAAATCTCCAGAATCGCCTGTGGAATTAACTACATTGCATTGCAGCTATGAATTGCCCATCAGCTTCAACTGCAACACTTTGATTTGCCTTCAAATTTGGAATCGCAACTGTAGTGGCTAGGAAAAATAGCAGCAAATCAACCCGTTGCTCTGCCTTCAACAGTCGAACCTTCCACAACCAAGGTCACCTTCATCGCCTTCACAATCTGTACCTTAATCACGCCAAAATCCACCACTGATATGGCCTATTGTGAGGTGATCAGAAATCGCCTAGGTTACTTGCCTTCCTTGATCGAACCCCACTTCCAGATTTCTGAAAGCCAAGAGGCAATCCTCTATTCGAATAACTAGAACTGAATTCGCCTAAATTCAGTTCGCTCCACCTGAAGCTCACACCCATTGTAATTGATCGACTTAGTTGTTAGATCAATTTTATCGCTACTTCTGGTTTTCGTAGTGTTATGTTGTCGTCTTGAGTATAGGATAAAGTCAGCCATAGTAGATCAATAAAGGCAGTTGTAACATCCCGCTCGAGCGATAGGAAGAACCGGAACAACTTACCCTGATGGGCCTACACGAACTTCCCAGGGGGGTCACCCATCCCTGGATTGCCCCAGGTCAAGCACGCTTAACTTGGGAGTTCCTTGCCAACATTCAGCCCAAAAGGTATCCAGTTGGTGTTGTTTCCTTTCTTACACTATCCTCGATATATTCTAACTTCTCTGGGCTCTCGGGGTATTACATTCTCTCCCCCTTAAGCACATGACGTCCTCGTCATGCGACCTTACAACTGATCCCAGATCTCCCCCCGTGCATGGCCAATGTGGGATTCGCCTAAGGTGCCTACACGCACCCCCCATAGGGGCCTCACACCCCCCTCGGGACTCAACCTCCTTGCTGAGGTTTGCCCCACCACCGCGCTCAGAGGCTCGGGGGTCGGCTCTGATACCATCTGTAACATCCCGCTCGAGCGATAGGAAGAACCGGAACAACTTGCCCTGATGGGCCTACACGAACTTCCCAGGGGGGTCACCCATCCCTGGATTGCCCCAGGTCAAGCACGCTTAACTTGGGAGTTCCTTGCCAACATTCAGCCCAAAAGGTATCCAGCTGGTGTTGTTTCCTTTCTTACACTATCCTCGATATATTCTAACTTCTCTGGGCTCTCGGGGTATTACAGCAGTGCTCATAAGTGACTATTGAAGATTTAGATAAGAAATTATATCCCATGTGAAATTAGTGAATGTTATGGGGTTAAACTGTAATTATCTAAAGTCTTCATTGGGATGTCCCCCTTATTCTATAAATAAAGGGAAAGGGGTAGTCGAGAGAGAGGGATTTTTCTGATTCTATTGTATCGGGTGGATATTCATTCCGAGAGAAAGGCTAGTGAGCAAGATAGCTTTGTAATCTTGAAAAACGAGTGTTGGATGTACTCGGGAATAGGAGAAATTACTCAATTTATTGAACTGATCATTCATGGTAATAAAGAAAATTGTTCTTGGTGGGTGTTTGAAGGTTGGATGTAGGGTTGCAATCACTGCAATCCAAACCAGGATATATCGCTTGTCTCTTCTTATGGTTTGATTGTTTCATTTTTGTTTTCATTCCTTTAAATTTTGTTCTTTAAATTTCAATCTTATTTCTGTTGTTTGGTTTTGATTTCGAGTGAGGAGTTGAGAGAATTGGTAGTAAGAATTATTGTTTGAGTTATCAAAAGAGCTCCTAATCATAACACGTAGTCGTCTACAAATTCCGAGAATCAATCCTCCTTGCATTGGACAGCAGTCGTCGATTTATGTTGAAAATTAATCAACAAGAAAACTGCCAAGGAACGATGCTTTGATAGCAATTTGTCATGTACCTAGGGTTGGATTGAAAATTGAAAGAACGAGGGGGGAATTTAGAAGAAGAATAGGGAGAATCAAAAGAACAAGAAGTGAGGGAGAGAAAGATCGAGAGAAAGAGGGAGAGGGAGAGAATTTGGAGGAGGGATATCAGAAAAGTTTCAAATGTATTGTCATGACCCAAGATTCCATAGGAGTGCATTATAGTAATAGACTTAGCAAGTTGTTAGGAGATATTTTGTAATGTTGTTACAGCACATGGATGCTGTTATTTTTGTTAGATGAAGCCTATATAAAGGCCCCATTGTAAGAGGACGAGATGGGCATGAAATGAGTAAATGAATATCTGATTCTCTCTCAATTTCTCTCTCTTTCTCTCCCTCAATTCTCTCTCTCGTTCTTCTGCCATTCTCCCCCCCATTCTTCTTCAATTCTTCCCCTAATACATTCTGCCCTTGGCTTTAATACAATCGGATCTTCCGATTGTCCATTTCAGCCTGTCATGAACCCTAGGTTCATGACAAATTGGTATCAAAGCATCCTTTTTTGGCTGTTAATGTCCGACGGCTCCTTTGTGATTGATTTTCGACGATTTAGGCTGTGATCTTTAGCAACCCCGGCTAGTTTAAGGAGCTACCATTTATCTATGGTCCTCGGCCAGTCGTTAAGATTGTAGTGAGTAAGGAGTCAATTCTTCATGTTGATTGGAAATTATAGTCGAATTGAATTAGAAGACTTCCAGTCGTAGAATCCGCTGCGACTGGTTCTTCCAAACGCCGAAGCAGACTCAAGGCCAGGCGATTCGGGATTGGAAGTGTTGTCGATTTTTGGAGGCGAAGCCAACATTGACGCTCGGTTGTGGAACTCAAAGCGTGTTGCCGACTTCAGTGGCGACTTTGAAGGATGGTAACGGAGCCAACCTTAGCCATCCAAGCAAGCTTAGGGAGTGACAGCAGTGACGCGGGTTGGTCGAACGACTGGAGTGGGTGACCAGAGGGTGACGCGAACGGCCAGGAGGTCGCAATTTGGACTGGAGAGTGTTGCAACTGTCCAAGGCGAGCGTAAGCCCGTCGAAAGTGAAGCGGACGACCCAGACCATTACGACCCAGACCGGTAAGCTTCCTATAGCTGTGGTTGTGGCAGTTTTGATTGGGAACTTCGTTCGGAACTTTGTGGGTGTGGCCCTTGGATCGAAAGGCACGGTGATGCTTCAATTTTTGGGTTAAGAAGCAATTCTGACCGTTCGGGTGAGGCGAGTTGCCCACCTTGTTCGGAAGGGGATTCCGACCATTATAGAAGAATTAACCCAAAGAGAATCGAGCCCATAACCAGCGACTGAAGCAACGAGCAAGTGATTTTCGTTGGTGATTTGGAGGCGACTTGGCTGGGCGGTGTTCCAGCGACTCTGGAGATCTGGAAGGTGGTTAGGTGTGGAGGCCTTTATCAAATGCGACCAGTGAGCGAGAAGAAAGTGTGCATGTGAAAGAGGCAGCAAATCAATCTTGGTTGTCGCGACTTGGAAGGTGGAACGGCAAGGTGGATTGCTGCTGTTTTCCGAATTGCTATAGTTGATCCAGAAGGGGAGGTGATCGCTTGTTTTTGAGCGACTAATGTGAAGCGGAATAGCAGGTTGTTTGCGGCTATTTTCCGAGGTTGGGCAGTGTGGGTCAACAAGCTGAAGCACAACAACTAATTCTAGCTTCCGATTCCTCTTACTGCCGCTAAATTATGTGGCGTCTTGGCTAAGAAGTGCAGCAATTCCGGTATCTAATTCCAGCAAGTCTCGTAGCAGCTGGGAGTGTAGTTTCGAAGGCATTCCTAAGCCGGTGAGCCTCAGCCATTGCGTGATAGAGCAGTGGAAGTATGGTGAACTTTGCTAAAGAACCGAGCAGTGGATTTTATGTGTTTGAGATTTAAGTTGGAAGGAAACAAAGTTGATCGGAAATTGACAACAAGCAGTCCAGGGTGTCTAGGGTGCATTCAAATCGATTATTTGTTGTGATCCTTATTCAGATTTTGAAGGAGACTCCTAGAGCATTTCCGGTGATTCTCAATTGCTGCGTTTTCGATTGTGATTCTTAGCTAACAGTTAGACGGTCTAGAGGACTCTCGAAGGCCAATCAAGTCGCTGTAAGTGTACAATTTCTTCTGTTGTTACAATAGATTTGGTCTTGAAGCATAACAGTGGCTGCAATTTGCCACTTATTGGATCAATTTTAAAGGTGATTGGGTGAGGCAGTTACAGAAGGGAATTAGGATGGAAAGAGCTGTTGTTTCTTGGCCTATTGCTTTTCCAGCTAGTGAGATTTCGACCAGGAGGAGTAGTGCACGAAGGAGTCCAATGGAGACTCAATTGCAGCAGAAGAATGCTTCATTTTCAACTGAAATGGAGTCTCAATGGCAGTCAAAGGAGGCCGCCTTTTTAGTTGGCAGCAACAAGGAACATAAGAAGGGAATCAGCCAATTGGACAAAGGAACCAGCAGTGGGTTTGATGAAGAGTGCAAGGAATTCGTTCGAATGTTTCGCGAGAAATTGCAAGAGTTTGCAATGATACTATCTAGGGAGTATCATTACAGTTTTCCCGCCGAATACCTTGATGATTATTATGGAAGTTTTAACAAGGAAGAATTCCTTGAAATAGAGGAGCCGAAGGAGAAGTCAAGATTATGGAAGAGCGATTCATTGCTTACCTCCAATATGGAGTGGAAGAAGGGTACCAGTTTCAGCAAAACTACCAAGGAGGAATGCAACATCAGTGATGAAATTGGTGGTGAATGGCATTATTCAAAAGGAATCTATGATGAACAGATTGATAAGGAAGCAAAGGCAAAGGGACAATCTGAAATTGTTGAAAGAGAGGTCCAAATAGAGGGGAATTGCAGCCAACAAAAGGGAAAAGAAGTTTTCGATGGTGATGTTTTTGGGATTCTGCAACAAAAGCAGTCCAACTTTAAGGAAGAAGGGGAAGAGGAAGAAGAGGAGGAGGAAGAAGAGAGTGAGAAAAAGGAATTGGAGGATGACACTCAATCAATTGACAGCCTCTCAAGCACTCTTACTAGTGCTGAAACGCTTGGCCAGGTGTCAATTAATGAGCAATCGTTGGTTGGAAGTGAAGTTGCAGCTTCTCCTAATGTTCATGCTCTCAAACAGCCTTGGTATGAGTATTCAAGGAAAGAATACAAACCTCCATTGCTGCATTTTGAGGCTGCTGTTGATATTTCTTCAGCAAAACATGGTTGTGGGTTGAATGGGGATATAGTAACAGCAACAATGGCTGAAGATCTGCCCTTCTTACTTGTTTTGGATGATTATGAAGTTTTCCCTATTGAAATTCTGGGCCAATTCATACTTGGAATTGATCTTGAAAACCTAAGAATGAAGAAGAAGAGACCTAGAAGTAGAAAGAAAGAAATGAGGATTATCTGCATAGAGAAGGTTGGAGTTGGATGAAGAGTAATGGCTACTTGCGGCAAGTTCTTGGGGACAAGAACTCTCTTAAGGAGGGGGGAATTGTCATGACCCAAGATTCCATAGGAGTGCATTATAGTAATAGACTTAGCAAGTTGTTAGGAGATATTTTGTAATGTTGTTACAGCACATGGATGCTGTTATTTTTGTTAGATGAAGACTATATAAAGGTCCCATTGTAAGAGGAGAAGATGAGCATGAAATGAGTAAATGAATATCTGATTCTCTCTCAATTTCTCTCTCTTTCTCTCCCTCAATTCTCTCTCTCGTTCTTCTGCCATTCTCCCCCCCATTCTTCTTCAATTCTTCCCCTAATACATTCTGCCCTTGGCTTTAATACAATCAGATCTTCCGATTGTCCATTTCAGCGTGTCATGAGCCCTAGGTTCATGACATGTATTCATTTATACCCATGGATTATGCTGGATCAGTCATATATACTGATCTAGATAGCAGTGATTTGGCGCCAATAGGGCTGCCAAATATTCAAACCAATTATAACTAAAGGCTGCTGCCTTCTAGGTACAGCTGCGAGCTACTTCTAAGTACAACTGGTTCAATCCAAACTAATAATAGATACAAAAAAGGAATACATCTATTATCTATTACTACTATACCCTTGGGTCCTGACATTTCACTTCCTTATTTTTAGATGTTCTGAAGGCTTATTTATATGACATTCAAGCTCAGGTTGTTACTAACATGGATAGGGTTATGATAATTTAAGGCAATGGCAATTACTTGTTATAAAGGTTTTGTAAGGTCTATATTATAAAGGTTTTGTCGTTCTGCTGTTGTTGGCTACCATTCTCTCTGTTGCTGCTGCTTCTTTCAATTATAAATAAACTTCTTCATGTGTTCTCCCCCTACTCTTGCTGCTATTATCATGTTATAAATTCACTGCTGCACCTCCGTTTTCACCTCGACGTTGTTATTTTCATTTTCGGATCTTTAACCATATATACAGTAGCAAGGCAGCATCAACTAGTACCAGACATCAATAGCGCACCAAATGCATGATGAAATTCCTACGAAATCTAACTTTTATCACATGATTACAACTATATGCATAGAAAGATACTTAATAGGGATGTGTATGAAAAGAGAGAGGGGAAGAGAGACCTCGTAGTGGTTTTGCATTTTCCGAGGATCAAGAGGCTGCCCCTGAGCGTCGACGCCGGGAGTGATCATGTCAGGACGCTGATACATGTTGGAGAGGAGCAGCGTCGGGCTGATGCTTGGCTTGGTGTGGAGCCGTGAGCATCGATCCCCGTGCCGGCAGGCCCCGATCTTGAAGTAGAATGGGCAATTTACTCTATCCTTCTCGGTTCCGAAGATCGAAGCCAAGTGCTCCGCCATCCCGCCTCCCTATTGAATACACGCCTCTTCTCTCTCGCTCGCTGTGTGTGTGGGTAATCTAGGTCTACGGTTTACGTTTTGGGAGCTCGCAGTTTCAACTTTGAACGTCAAGAAGGAGGACGTTGGCTCACCGTCACTTGGGCCGTAATCAAATCGTAACTTGAAAAGAGGAACCAGAGCAGGACTTCTCCCGGTTTCAGTATGGATCCGACCCGAACCGTACGTCTAACATTTATTTATTTATTAATAAAGTAACTGGATAAATTGGATATGAAGACCAACCTTACATGCAGATGCATCCAAACTGAACCTTCGGTTCGCTCATGACTCGTCAAACTATTTGGTTCATCGCGTGTTTTCTATAGGATTCTATACAACCTTCGTATATCTGTGAGGTTTTATATAATTTTTGTATTTATTTAATAAGATATAAGAGGGTCCCTCTTGATAACTTTTATTAGTGTTTGTATTGTCGAATATATACAAAAAAATTTGAAACTATAGGCGACAATTTTCAACTCTCTGATCTCATTGACGATATATCCAATTATAATAATCGGTCTGATATATTTATCTACATATATTGTGTGTATATATATATATTCTATATTTGTTTTTATAAATTAAATATATTTTTATAAATGCTGTCTTGGCAAAAGTTATTGAGGTGGGAGCCACATCAGCAAACCATGTTAGTGAGTTAACTGTGGTCTAAAATTGAACAGATTTAAAATTAAACATTAGTTTAAAAATTATATTCAAAATTGAAAAAAAAAAAAGTAAAAGACAATTGGCCCTTTAATTATTAATACCCTTCCATTCTATACATTTCCATTGCTCTCCTATAAAGAAAAAATATATATTTTTTATTATTCTCCAAAAGAGAATGATATATTTTATATTTCATTTCATTTATTTTGACTCTCTTCAATTTTATTTCATTCTCTTACTAAATTTTTCTTTAAAGGCGAATATAAGTTTGGGCGTGGGGTTAGGCCCAAAATTATTTTCATATTTCAGTTGTATCTACGGGCTGTGATCGATTTATGGGTGTAAATCAGGATTGAAATTTAAAAATATATGTCTAATAGATAGAACCATTGAAGGGAAAAACCTGCTGTTGCCTTCCAAAATTCCGGAAAGCTTATCACTCTCGAGCACAAAATCAAAATTTATTTTGAGTTCTAAATTATGAAGGAAGGGGGACTGTCTTGTCTTCTAATTAGACTGACCCATTTTACATGTGGATTTCTTTATTAACTGCAAGGCCAAAAATTCAAAAATTCCAGACAGTATAACTGACTGTCTTCAACTCAGCAGCCTCGGGGTCTATCTAGTAAGGCTCCACTGGCGCTCGGAAGCTCGCTCCCGCATAAACTGCTTCTGAACCCAGCTCCTCCTCGATTCGCAAGAGCTGCGTATGTACAGTACACAGCCAAGGAACATTATACGGCTTTGAAGTTTTAACATCTCATTCTTAATGCATTGGTAAAATAATTTAGAGCTTGTAGTCGG
Source organism: Diospyros kaki (assembly GCA_036245055.1). Classification (NCBI taxonomy): domain Eukaryota; kingdom Viridiplantae; phylum Streptophyta; class Magnoliopsida; order Ericales; family Ebenaceae; genus Diospyros; species Diospyros kaki. The sequence continues at coordinate 4,648,750 of BSEG01000006.1, read as the reverse complement.
AAGTAAAGCCAGGACAGGTAAGTTAATTAAGTTGATGCAAATGTGGAGATCGGGATGTTTACCTGGTTATATTTGGCGAGACGCTCGGATCTGCATGGCGCTCCTGTCTTTATTTGGCCCTGATTGATCGAATTCACGAATAATCGACATCAGGGATACATAGCTGTTGAGGGATGATATAAACTTAGACTAGGCTTAATATGCTCACCGTTGCCAAACCGACAGAGAGGTCAGCGATGAAGGTATCCTCTGTTTCCCCACTGCAGCCAAATAATGTGAACCATATTGGTGACTTGGAACTTAATTTCATGCATCATGAAAATACAAACTCAATTGAACTTCTGACGTTCTTTTGAAGATATGATTTTGATACCTGCGGTGACTGGCCATTACACCCCAACCAGCAAGTTTGGACATCTTTACGGCTTCAATACTCTCCGTTACGGATCCAATTTGATTGACCTGTTCACAAAGCAAGAAATATGATTGCATGTGTACATATATACTAAAATGGTCTGGAGATCAACATTCCAGTGTTCCAGCAAATGGGGAATTCAGTGATACCTTCAGAAGAAGCGCATTGCAAGTTTTCTCCTTGATTGCCTTCTCAACCCTCTGCAAGTATATGCAGCGGTCACTAAAATATACATACCTATATATATAATGCATACAGAAAAGTGGGGTGTGTGTGTGTGTGTGGTGGGGGGGATAACCTGTCCAGACAATGATGCAAAAAAGCAATGTTGCTCTTTAGTGAATGAAAGGTCAAGGAATTGGAGTTGTGGAGACAATCTCTTTGCAAGGATTAAAAAAAAAAAAAAAGAAGAATAAGGCTTCATACAAAAAACAACCATCTCCCAACCCTTATAAAGCAGGGAGCCTTATGTACTAGGCAAGCCTTGGTAGCAATAGAAAGGTCATTTACTTGTGATTGGAAGGTCACAGGCTTGAGTTACGGAGCAGCCTCTTTGTTAAGAAAAAAAGTAAAAGTAAAAGGAAAGATGTGCATAAATACAACTCTTCCCCACCCTCGCAAAGTTGAGAGCCTTGCACACTAAGAATGCCCTTTTTAGATAATATGATGGATACATAGACACACCATGGGAAGGCGCCCAACTAGTTCGAAATAAAAAACAAACTATTTCTGCATCCATTCTTACCTTTGGGTTGGTGACCAAGAGATCATCTCCCACAATCTGTACACTTGCACCGATTTCACTTGTAAGTAGGGAGTAATGCTCCCAGTCATCTTGGTCAAATGGATCTTCAATCGATACAATAGGGTATTCATTGACAAATGTCTTGTACAGATCTTTGAGCTGCTGCCCTGAGATCTTCTGTGAGCCATTATTGTTCTGCACAGCCAAAGGAAAAGAACCAACAAAAGGACACAAACTTATATTACATCTCAAGGAAGCTCTGCAGTGGCATAATAACAATTTATATCACTGAATCCTGTATTTTTATGTCAGCATGTATTAGTGTACTTAATAAGAATCTTAAAACATTCTTGCCGTGCCTGGCAATATTGAATTTGTTATTGTTGAAAATGTTTCAGTGATTAAAAGAAAGTACCTAAAGGCTGAAAAAGAATTTTAACTATAAATAAATTGACCATTTTCTAGAAATGCTGATTTGAGAACTCAAGTGAGAATCAGAAAAGCGTGGTATGGATAGACTAATATTGTTTATGTTCATAGAAGGGACCAAGGAATGAACCAGCAACAGCGAATGTTCCAGTTCAAGAGAAATTGCATCACCTGGACTTTCAGTCTGAGACATCTCTATTATGTGCAAAGAATTAATGGGCTGGTCTTGCATGAATGCGTATAGCATAAAAAATGCAACATAACTTCTGGAACCAACAACTTGTAGACAGTTTAATTTAAGTTATCAATATGAGTTTATGCAACCTGGGATTTTGAACAAGAACGAGCGCACAGCCTCAGGAAACACTAGGCCTACTCTGCATTAGAAATTTAGAACAACCGCAAGATCCAAGTGGCGCCAAGTAAGTGAATAATATACGAACTCTTTTCAATTCGCGGTCAATGTGACAGGAGGATCACCAATTTGAGTTGTGGAAACAAACTCTTTGCAAAGTAAGGATAGGGTTACAAAGAAGACACTTCCCCAACCCTTGAAAAGTAGGAAGGCTCTCTCATAGGTGATGCACTTCTTTTAGTCAATGTGATATTCATTATACAGAAGATTGACCAATATTACACTGATTATAGACAAATATTGTTAAAGAAAAATATTTAGTTTCAAAGCACTTGCCTTGGTGGCATCTACATGAAGTTAAAGATGAAAAATAACTCCAATTCTACATACAGATTTATACCTCCCCTATGTTTTTCTGAGTCTTCCTCCAAAACCAAATCTTTCTATGAGTCACTGCTGCTTTTTTCCCCCCTCTTTTTCCCCTGTTCTAAAAGATTTTTGCAAACTACTTTCAAGATGAAGCTATTGCAAGAGCTAATTTGGAGAGTTTTCTAAAAAGTTGCTTGATTAAATAAGGCAAAATGGTAGTAAATACGCTTTCCCAAATCCCAGGTTCCCATGGTTCACTGCTCCATTTCATGTGTGCTCTTCTATGGGAGTGGTTTCAGGCTGAACTCTAGATATAAAAAGAGAAAGGGTTCACCGTTTGATTTCAAGCTCTGTTTCCAAATCTCAAATATCGCAAATGACCATAGTGACCACAAAAATATAACAGAAAGCTCACCTCTTCCTTGAAGTTCAGATCATAGGTCTTATCTGATCCATAAAATTCAGATGCAGCAACATCCATACCAATAACAACCTAAGAAGTTAGGAACCACTTAGTCTATAATTTCTTAACATATGATAAGCATAAGATTGTGATAGCTAGTGATCAAGACTGACTTTTCCTGTATAACCAGCTTTAGCTATTGCTGTTTTGAGCAATTCAAGGCCTTCCTTGTTCTCCTGAACTTGCAAAAAATAAAATGCTTTTAACAATATATCAAGATGATTTATACAGATATATAGCTCCTAAGAAGTAAAATTGCTACTATGAAAACAATATTTGACCTGAATATTTGGAGCAAAGCCACCTTCATCACCAACATTTGTTGCATCTTGACCATATTTCTTTTTAATCACAGCCTGAAATTAGCAAGTAGAGTATGTAGTGATGGTGAAGTTGGCAGTCAAGGATTAACTCTTAAGATGGAAGGTCAAATACAGAGAATAAGTATGATACAACCAAATAAAAAGGATTATGTATTAGTCAATAATCATGTAATTTTGTAGAAAATGAACCCAAGGGGACAAGAAAAGAATATTGTAAATCACATGTCCTTGCTGCAAAAGCCCATTGGTTGTAAGTGATTCATGTAAATGTCTGAGAGGAACAGAATTTAGCTAGCGAAGTCAGAAGATCAAGTGACAAAATTTCCTCAGTCAGACCCATGAAAGGTATTATCAAGGATTGATGCAATTACTACATTCAAAATAATGAGGTGACAGATGAACTGATAATGCTGTAGTTCATGCAGCATGCCAGAATGAATATCATATAATCTACCTTCAAATGGTGATACACTTCAACACCCATTTTCATTGCCTCTTTGAAAGTAGAGGCTCCAACTGGAAGAATCATGAACTCCTGTAAACGAAAGTTGATGGGAATTTCAGACTGGATAAATATTTTGGCAAAATAAAGCAGCAACACTATATCACAAGACATGCCTGCATAGCAAGTTTATTTCCAGCATGCGATCCACCATTGATAACATTGAAAGCAGGAACTGGCAAAACCAACTTTTTGTTTCCAGCAAGGTTGGCTATATGCTGCAATCAGAATATACAATTATTTCAGATCTATGCTTTTTGATGAACATTTACCTAGTCATGGATGAAACGTCACAACACTAAATAAATGTCAAAGACAAAACCTCAGACTCAGAGCCTAATTTGATATACGGGAATGTAAAAGTAGTGTATTAACTTTGCTATTCATTGATTGATTGTAAAAGGGTGGGAAATCTTGATAATGTCCTTCATTAAGATGTTAGGATAATAGAAGTGGGGGAATTTGGAAGGCATTGCAAATGCAGCAAGATTTTGTGAAGGAGCCAATTACAAAACTAGATAGAGAAACAGGTCCTGGAAGAGTGATCTATACTATACCTTGTAAAGGGGAATATTCTGGACACTAGCTCCAGCTTTGCAAACAGCAAGAGACACAGCCAGAATAGCATTTGCTCCAAGCTGAAAAACAGAAATTGATTCAACGTGTAAATGATGTTCAAGAAGCCTGTCAAACTGTAGTGTAGACAAGCAATCTGGTAAATACCTTCTGCTTGCACCAACCCCACTCGTTTACAGTTCCATCAAGTTGTTGAACCATGAAGTTATCAATAGCAGCCTGTTCCCTCGGGTCCTGTAAAAGCAATAACAAACTTTCACTTAATGCAAAGGAGGCAATCCAGGTATTTGACTGTTACACATAAGTTACTTCTTGTTCATTTCTCAAATGACTCAATTGATCATCCTAACCTTTGAAAATACAGATTGGACAAGTTCACTTATCAATTTTTTTAACAAAATTGCTTTGCATCTGGTATAGAATGTCAGTGCCACCGCCAACTTCATTTATACTAGTAGGAACAAACAAAGTGTGTTAAACAAACCTTTCCAACGAGAGCAGGCCCAATAATTGTATTCACATTTTCAACAGCCTATATGCGGAGGAGAGTTGGACAAAATCAGTAGAGGGTGCATGAATTGGGTGATAAGAACATGAACTGAAAGTAGTAACTACCTTTGATACACCTTTCCCAAGGTAATCTGACCCTCCATCTCTCAATTCAAGGGCTTCATAGATTCCTGAAATGAACCAAAAATTACAAATGAGATAAGCATGCGATCTTTGCGTAAACTTCCAACAATTTTGTGCTTAAGCATTATGAAAGCAATGGAAGCCACAAATTTACACCCGTGAGAGATTTTAAGTTAAAAATTCGTAGAGAAATCAACTAATAAGCTATAATCTGCATTTCATCAGAAGAAAAAAGACAACATGGATCCATTTAATTCTCTTTCCTTTTGTTTTAAAAAGGATGATAAAAGTTTTGTTTTGTTTTTTTTTTTTTTTGTAAATAAAAATTCATTAAACAAGAAAAAGCATTCAGGATGATAAAAGGTTTATTAAAAAGGATAGTTTCAGGGGTACCCATGTACCCAGGTTGATGAAAGCATTCAGGGAGTCAATAGAGAAAAAACACAGTGATCAATTGACATAAGAGGAAATCAAGTCGCCAGATCACCCCGCAAAAATTAATTTACAAACGACAAAAAACGAGGCTGTATTTATACGACATTTTCAAATTACGAACTGGTTACAATTTAACAACATGTAGTAGACAACAATGGACACAGGATTCATGCAGAACAGTAAAAGAAGTAGCACTGGTTTCTACCCCATGAATACATTGAATGAGCATCCCATAAATCCAGACAATCATCCACCATCATTTAGATGTTAAGAAAATCATTTAAAATGACATGGTATGGAAACTGACTTACTATTAAGCAGACTGAAGCAAATAAGGACATAGAATATGGTATCTTACAAGAATATAGAATATATATATCTATATATATATAGATAGATAGATAGATAGATAGATAGATAGATTTGGATTGCACTCGTAACAGATCTTGCCTGTGGACGCCCCGCTAGGAACAGCAGCTCTGGCTTTAGTACCATCTGTTAAAACTACATCCGCCTACATGCAGCATAATCAAAATAAATCAATAGATCGCTAAGACATAAAAAAGCAATGAGCAATTTTTGTGAATCTGCTGTCAACTTCACCACGCCAAAAACATATTGTATCCCCCATTAATAGTCATGCCCGGAGTTCTGATAATTACACTTGCATCACACGTTTTCTTTTCATTTTCAAAATCAACAAAAAAAATTAAGTTTATTTCAATCCATCCTGTTTGTTTTCCTTCGTTCTCATTTCCGCCATGTATCTAACAAAGAGTAAACTCAGGAAGCGAATGTAACATTGGATCATGCGAAGTCCTAACCACACGTTTACTGTATAAGCGATGAAATCAAGTTGACGTTCATAAGATGACTCATGCTCACGTCAATTCAATCGCCGATTCGGCTCAATGAACTGAAACAATGTAACAGAGAACGAAACTAAACCTCCACGGTCGGATTGCCGCGACTGTCGAAGATCTGGCGTGCCTTGACGGACTGGATGGTGGCCATTGGGGATTGTGTTTGAATCTTCTTCAAAAGAGAATCAGAGATTAGAAAAAAGAACTGCGATTAGGAGGGGATTAGCTTGGGAGCGTATTTGAACTTGGGTTGGTTAATAATAGCCGTCCGATCTGGGTTGGGTTAGGTCTTAATCAGAAAAAAAAAAAACTATTTTATAGAACCGTGGATCCCGTGTAATTTAATACTTCTATCATACTTATTTTCAGCATTGAGTTGATTTTCAGTATTTTATTAAATAATTATAATTGAAACTCAATTAATCTTGTCAGTTTACTAACTATTTTTATATAATTAAACTTACCTCACCTGAATTTACTCACTTAAATCACAAATAAGCCTTAATCGCTGGGGTTTTTAAAAATTATCAATTATTCTTTCTTATATAAATGATTAAAAATAGTATTATAAAAAATGGATCGAACTAGTTAGTTGAACAAATTAAGTTAGGAAAATGTCTGACATCAATCTGATTCATCGTAAAAAATCAATTGTCAAAAAATCAATGTGAAATTGCAGTTGGACTGATGTATTGGACTAGTTAAATTGATTAATTTTTTTGTTTTAAATTTTATTTTTTTTATTTTTAAATATAAAAAATATAATAATAATTTGAGATATTTAAAAGACCATATACTATTTGAATAGTACTATCTATCCTTTGATAATATATCATAATTTTGTATTTATAATTCAAATATTTGATTTGATTTTACTTTCATCATAAATATGCGTTAAGATTTTTGTAAAATTATTTAACTATAAGATAATTAATATGACTTTAATATATTTTTAAATCAATTAAATTTTATGTCATAAAATTCATTTTTCAAAATTTAATAAGATAATTTTTATCAATATACATTTTATTTTATTTTATAAAAATAAATATCAATTTCACCACAATTTAACCTCAATATCTATTTTTCGAGTCAACACATCTCTTATAAACTATCCTAAGACTAAATATATATTTATACATGAATGATATATTGTCCATGTCGAACTAGTAAGAGGGGAGAGATGGGTGTGTGGGTCCCACAACCCCTTTTCTCTCAATTTGTTAGTGTCGGACAAATTTTATATATATATTGTAAACATAAAAGTTGTGTATATTTATATATATATATATATTATAAACATTATTTAGTCTTTTGTTTTATCTAAGACTAAATATTATATGTTTCGAGTGCTGATATGTTGCTCGTGTCTGTTGCACGATGCAAGCTAGCAATGGGTGGGGCCCACAGCCAGGCCCATGCCCATCCTCTCACAATTGCTTGCATCAAGCAACATAACAATTATCTATGTATTCCATCAAAATATGTAAATACATATACATCTATTATTTGATTATTAGTTCGATTTTAGAATATTAATTAAAGAGTAATGTTATCTGATCACCCTTAGTGCCATCCCACGAGATATTGTGATATCTTGCATTTTATCAACTTTAAAATATTGCGATATGAAAAGCAACGCAAAAGCCAATTATTTCAAATTTATGCCCCTCATTTCTCACTCTCGCTCGCGCTGAAACTCCTCTCTCTTTTCCAGCCATCGCTCTCTCTTCCTTCTGACCATCATTCTCTCTCCCTTTTAGCAGCCCTTAGGTTAGTCCTACATTGAAACTCTGCATGTGTGACCGATTGTCTTTCTCTCCCTTTCGGCAGCAAATGGGTCGGTTATGCACATGCATTATCCACTGACGTCCTTTCACCTCCAATGGTCGTCTCTCTATCTCTAGGCTCGTTCGATCGTGTGTATGTGTGTGTGTCTCTTTCTCTCTTATTTTCGACCGTCTCTCTCTTTCTCCCACCCGTGCCATCGATTGTCCTCCATTGCAACAGCTTCCTTGTGTCCTCTATTATTTAAAAAGTGACCCCTGCGACCGAGCCTCCTTCATTGCAACAACTTTCATTATCTTTCAAGAACTCTGTAAAACACTAACTGATTTTGTAAAATCCAATTGTCTGATCTTCAATTCGAGCATATTTTCACTGTAAAAGTGGCCCAATTTACAAAGAAGTAAGTCTTTAATTTTATCAACGATAATTTTCAGCATATATCCATGATATATATGTATATATGCACAATTTGAGTTTGACCGAAAGTTTAAACTGAGATTTATGAAAATTCGATCGTTGGATGTTGCTGATTTTTGAATATGTGATCGATGAGGATAAGGGTGTTGGGTGGTTGTCTCGGATAGTCGAAAATCATAGGCCATGGTGGCCGATGGCAACTGACAATTAGTTTACAGTTTGGGTTTGGCTAAAAGTTTAAACTTAGATCTATGGAAATTCGGCCGTTGGATTTTGCTGGTTTTTGGGTATGTGGGTCGATGGGGACAAAGGTGTCAAGTGGTTTCCTCGAATCGCTAGAAACGACCGGCCATGATGGTTGGTGGCGATTGGCAATGCGTTTACAATTTGGGTTTGGTCGAAAGTTTAAACTTAGATCTATGGAGATTCAGTCGTTGGATCTTGTTAATTTTTAGGTATGTTGGTTGATGGGGATAAGGGTGTCGGGTGGTTGCCTCTGATCACTGAAACCATCAACCACAGTGGCTGGTGGCGACTAACAGTGTGTTTACATAGGTGTTGGATTTGGCCAAAAGTTTAAGTTTAGGTATAGAGAGATTTGGCCATTGGATCTTGCTAATTTTTAAGTATGTTGGTCGATAGGGATAAGAGTATTGGTTGGTTGCCACTGATCACTGTAAACCACTGGCCATGGTGGCTGGTGATGATTGGCAGTGCATTTTTAAGTTGTGGCTGAAATTTAAAAATCAGATTTAAGAAAATTCAACTATTAAATCTGGTTTATTTTTGTATATGTTAAGCTTATCGACTTAGTGTTTTTAACAATAGGCTCTGATCAGGGAAATTGTGGTTAGTTTGGATTGTTTTTGCGTGTACATACATATATACATATTTATATATTCTCTTTTCTTGTGCTTTAATTTTTTTGTTTGTTTATGTTTTTTTTTTTTATGGTGATGATTTAATTTTTAAAATGAAAATTAAAGAATATGATTTGTTTTTTTATTATGTTGTGTGTGCATCTAGATGTTGAAAAGGTAGTTTAGGGTCTCATTCACGAAGGAGACAAATAGTTGAGTCTATGTGACAAGGCCGGCGAACGAAATTCACTCGCTAGCGTATGCTACAAGGAAAGGGCTAGAGACGATGCTGAGAGAGACAGATTACAAGACGGTGTTGAGAGAGATATGCTTTGTTTATTATATTTTTGTGTTAATTTTTTATGTTATGTTTTAATTTATTCAAAAATAAAAAATTTAATGCATTATTTAGTAATTTTAGTTTGTTCAGTTTTATTTATTTATTGTATATATATTAAAAATAAATTAAACATAATTTTACTTGTAACAAGTATTATCTTTTCATTGTTAATGAGTATTAACATGATTTTTAAGTTGTCATTAATTCATTTTAATGAATTAAAGAACATTGACATTATTAATAAAGAGGTGAGAATGAATAATGAATTAAAGATTGTTTATGTGAAAATTATTAAAAATAATATTTTATTATTTTAGATTTGAATATGAAATAATAAAAAATTTAGTATTATATTAGGTTAAAAAATGTACTTGTCTTTTTTTTTCATTTTTATAATATGTTTTTTGAATTAAAAATAATAAATATATATTATTTTTAAAACTTAAAATATTTATTATCAAAAAGAATCGACAGAGCCACATTGAATTAATAAATTGAATTATTAAAAAAAATTATATTAAAGACTGAAGATTGGATTTTTGAACATCGATCTTAAGCATGAAAAATTAAAAAGACAGAAGTGAAAACTCTTGAAGACTTATTTAGAGTACAGATGTTGTAATCTTATTCTCCCAATTATTGGAATTTGCTTACTGCAGTATTTGATATTTATTCTAAACTTTCATTTAAACTAATATGAAAGAAATAAACAATGAATACAATAAACATTTTTACTTAAAATTATATGAATGCATTTAAATTCGTATATTAAGTGAGTTTGATTTTGGATTGTTGAAATGGAAATTAAAGAATATGATTTGTTTTGAGTTGCAAAAGAACATGATTTGATTCCTTATTATGTTGTGTGTGCATTCAAATATAATTAACTTTATTTGATTAATTAGGCTAGATTGAAATTAAAAAAATTTCATTTTAAATACTAAAGATGAAATTAATTTATTATAAAAAAAAATCAACATAGTTCAAATTGAGTTAATAATTTTTTTATCTTATTTAATATAAATTTAAAAAATATATACACATTAATAAATACCTAAATTCAAATAAAATTACCAATAACTATTTACCATTCAATTCTTAATTAAACCTAATAATTTAACTTCAAAGGTCCACAAAACAAATATAAATCAATTCAATTTTTTGACATTCAAATTTTAACTAATTATTTCATTTTAACCTTCACAATATTTAAAATATCATTGATCCAATCAACATCTGCAATACAAATCTATAATTAAATATCACATTCAACGTCAACATACACGTAACATTAACTAAAATAATTATAAAATAATATTTAAACTAATTTGCGTCTCTGCACCGTCTACAACCTTTTCTCCACTGCATTCACCAGAGGTTGAATTCCATTCGCCAACCCCATCATATATGATTCTCCATTTTCTTTGCAAAAGGGACCTCAAACTTCTTTACAACATTTGGATGCACACAAAACACAATAAAAAAAAATAAATCATGTTCTTTTGTAACCAAAAACAAATTATGTTTTTTAATTTCTATTTCAACAACCCAATCATCATTGTCATCACCATAAAAAAAAAACAATATATGCAAAGAAGAAAAACTAAAGCAGAAGGGGGATATATATGTATGTATGTACGTACGTGCAAAAACACCTTAACTAGTCACAATTGTCACCACCAATGCCCATTGGCGACCACCAGCGGCCACAAGTGACCATCGTCGGCCATTAGCGGCTGCCAGTGACTACTACCGACTAAAGACTCCTATGATCAGAACCTATTATTAAAAACACCAAATTAAGGGGGTTAACATACACAAAAATAGGTCTAATTTAATAGTTAGATTTTCGTAAATTTGATTTTTAATTTTCGACCACAACTACAAAAAGCACTGTTTATGGTTAGTGATTTCCGATGATCAAATGCAACAAAATCTGCCTATATATACATTGTCAGTTGTCATTGGCCACCATGACGGGTGGTTTTTGACAATTAGAGGCACCCACCCAACACCCAAGGGGTCATCGACTAATATACCTAAAAATTAATAATCAAATCTCCTTAAATCTAAAGTTAAACATTCGACTAAACCCAACACTCGCTTATATACGCATTGTCAATTGCCATTAGTCATTGTGGCCGGTGGCTTTTGATGATCAAAAGCAACCACCTGATACCTAAAAACCCATCAACCAAAATATCTAAAAACTAATAAGATGGAATGACTGAATCTTTACATATTTAAGTTTAAAATTTTTGTCAAACCCAAATAAGTGTACATACGCATATATCATCGATCCGTGGCAAAAATTATTGTGAATAAATAATAGAAGCGTGCAACGAATGGGAGAGGGGGGGGGGGCAGAGCCACTGCAATGAGGCGGCATGGAAATTATTGTAATGGAAGAGGCTGGGTCGCATGACGACGAGCTTGAAGACCGAAAGGGAAAGAAAGGAAGCGAGAGAGAGAGAGAGAGGGGAAGGGTGGCGTAGGCTTCTGGTTTAGAATTGAGAGTTTGTTAATAATTGCTCAATAGAATGGACAGGTGGCCAAATATCATTACTCTTAATTAAAAAGGTTGTTTATGATTTTTGATAAGACATATTAAGCTTTCCGTTAACTCTAGAAAGGTCAATGCCGGGGTGAGGGTGATGGAGTCCTGAATTCCGGGAGAGCTTCTACTTCTATGCGACAGCGCCTGTTATAGAAACCTGACGAGCTCCTCGTCATAAGAAGCGGAGGGACCAGGTCCTAAAGCGTGCCATTCAAACAGGAAATGGACGGTTCGGATGATGAAAATTCATTTGCAACCATGAGCGACAAGGCTCCAGATTATTCCTCCTCACGTGACCGTTCTGCCCCCCGTCCCCCAATTTTCCATCTCCCGTTCCCCTTCTTCGTGTCCTCCGCCCAATTCTCCAATCCCATCCAAATCTGTGTCTCTCTCTCTCTCTCTCTGAAATGGCCGCCACAGTCGCTCAGACCATGTCGAGGCTTCTCTCATCGCCAAAACCCATCTCTGTTTCCAGCACCGCGTCTCTGCTCTCCCCCAGAACCCTCTCTTCAACCCTCCTTTCCACCCGTCTCCGCTCCCTGCAGCTCCGGCAGCATCGCACTACGTCCCATAGATTCTCCACAGCCTCCGCCCCTCCCTCAATCTCCGCCGCCATCAAGGTTGGTGACAAGCTCCCGGACGCCACCCTCTCCTACTTCGATGCCGCAGACGAGCTCCAGACCGTCACCGTCTCCGACCTCACCGCCGGCAAGAAAGCGATCCTCTTCGCCGTCCCGGGGGCCTTCACCCCGACCTGCTCTCAGAAACACCTCCCCGGATTCGTGGAGAAGGCGGCGGAGCTCAAGGCCAAGGGCGTGGACACCATCGCCTGCGTCTCCGTCAACGACGCCTTCGTCATGAAGGCCTGGAAGAAGGACCTGAATGTCGGCGACCAAGTGTTGCTTCTCAGCGATGGAAATGGAATTTTCACGAAGGCAATTGGGTGTGAGCTCGATTTGAGCGACAAGCCGATTGGGCTCGGGGTTCGGTCGAGGAGGTACGCCATGTTGGTGGACGATGGCGTCGTGAAGGTCTTGAATTTGGAGGAAGGCGGTGCTTTCACGTTCAGCGGCGCCGAGGATATGCTCAAGGCGCTCTAAGCACGTGTCGGTAATTTTCTATATTAAGGTTGAGCGATTAGAGTCTTAACAGTTTTGGAGTCGAGCGATTTGTGTTTGATGAATTGTCCCAGTGTCGTGAATTGGCGTTTATGATGTCATCTATATACTGTTCGTTCATGGTGAATGTCCTCAACTTGGAACTCTTTTTGATAATTTGGTGGCGAGACACTCTTTTTTTTCGGTTTCTTGTCTTGCCTTGTGTATGGATTTCTACTTAAAACCAGGTAAATCTGAATCCTAAAAGAGATTTGAGGCAACCCTTTGGCTTTGTGTTTGAGTTTGCTTTTAGGTTGAAACTCAAAAAATTGGGCTTTTTTTTGGGTTGCATTAACCACCCAGTGTCATCCGTGGGTTGAGAGTACCCATATCCATTAGATTATGGTGATGACGTGATTTGCCCTTGTACCATTGAGTCGCTAGATAGTATGTAGGGACAATCAACTAAAGGCAAAAAATATAGACTTTCTCTCATGAGCTACCACCACAGAGATTATTATTATTATTATTTTTTTGAGTATTTGCCTGTAGAAAAGGTGATCTGAGAGTACAGTTGTTTCGAGTTCTAGGTAATGGAGAGCGAGAGCAGGAGATTTGGAATTGGGCTGTGGCATTTGTGGAGAAAATGAGTATAATTTGTTAGATTAATTGTCTGTCATGAAACACTTGTGCACTGCCCATTATATGTTTGTTTTTATTCCCTCGAATAAAGCTTTAAGTCTAAATTTCAAGTTACACACGTGGAGCATGAACACCCAAATTCTTGTTTCTCACATTAAGTTACATTTAGTGGAGCCAAGTCTATGGTGTTCTTTGTGGGACTGATAACACCTGATATTAGATTTCAGTTGTAGTTTTATCAACACATTAACTTGTAGAGTCCGTCTAAACTCATGAAGGATAATAAATAACCGGACTTATAAAAAGAAAGATTGCTCATTTAAACTCTGAAACACAACTCGTAAGTGGTATGCTTACGTGGCATGACCACCATTTGGTTTATGAACCGTATAATGTGTTTGATTAATTGAACTGAGCGTTATAGTCGGTAGATTTTCTGATGTTTCTTTTTGTGTTTCGCTGCTGGGAATGTAAGATGAAGAGGGAGGAAATAGGAAAAAGTTGACGTCAAACGACAGAGAGAGTGGAGATGCAGGGTACCTCTACCATCTGAGCTACATCCCCAATTCAACAGTTAATTGAACGTTTATTTATTCTGTAAATTAGTACAAAAACAGGCCCATCTAGTACAGGATTTACGAGAACTATCTAACATTCAAATTCATTACACCTTTAATCGAAGCTCAATTAACTGTTTCTGTTCCTATCAGAATTAATCAGACCTTCAATTGGGGGTCGATCTCAATCCTTGCCACTCCTTCCCTGGCTTCTGCCGCCTTAGCCACCTCAACCTCCCCAACCACCACTCCGTCAATCTCCTCCTCCTCCGCCGCCTCCACGTAGTTAGGATCCCTCTCGTCTATGGCCGGCGGTGCCGGGTTCAGCTCGCCCCCCGCAGGGCCCTCCCAGGTGTACTTCCCGCCGTGCCCCCCCTTCGGTGGAGGCTTCCCAAACGGCAGCCCGTCGGCCGGATGGCGCTCCAACCGCTGGACGCCCTTGTCAACGAGCTTCCTCTCCACGTACTTGAGGGTGTCGACGCTACGGGTGTTAAGCTCCACCTTCTCCACCCTCTTGTGGCCTTCTTCGTCTCGGTGAGCCGCCCGGATCGTTACCTTGTGATCCTTCTTCTCGTCCGCTGGCTTCATTTTCATCCGATTAATTCTTTTAACTTCAACCAGTGAGTAACTAGCTGCTGCTGCGTACTCCTAATTTCTTCTATGGCTTTCGACAACCTATGCTTGCGCAACTGGGTGGAGGCTTATAATCAAGGGTTTGAATGGAGGATTTCGAGATAATGGAAGGTGCTGGAGAGATGGAAAGATGGCGGGGAGGAGAGGGGCCAGAAGGTTCTGGTACTCGGCGACGATACCCAGCTTGACAATGTATTCTTTTGGTACCTGCTAGAAGCGTCGGGAAGTATTTAGTGTGCTGGACAGATATGGACGAGACAGTTGAAGAGCGCTTAAACCCTTAGTGAAACTGGCTAAAACCCCACTTTGAGCCGCCATGTTAGAATATGGAGGGAAGAGCTTTTGTTCTTCACTATTGAAGGAAAGGCCAACGGCCCAAACTAAAGAGAAGCATGGGCCAGTGGAAAAGAGAAAGTAAACAAACTTTTCAATAGAAAGAAATGAACTAGGGTGCGTTTAATTGTAAATATGGAATTTGTATGAGAAAAAAATATTTTTTAGATAATTAAATTGTCTAGAATTAAATTTTTTAAAAAATATCAATTAAAGGGGTTTGATTGGTTTAATTTTTTATCTAGAAATTATTATATATATATTTTTTAATTTTTGATGTTTAATTATCATTATTTTTTATAAAAATAATTATTTTTATATATTTCATATTATTTTTTATCTCCAGGCTTGTCCAGCCATCGCCCAATTCTCTCTGCCCCAAAACCCCACCATTTTCATGACTTTGATTCCACGTTGTTGTAGCCTCTACCATTGATGGATTCTCTAAAATCTATTTCGGCTCCAACCAAGAACAAGCTTTCCAAGACCTTCCATAAAGTCATCCACTGCAAAACAGCCACCAAAACCCTCTCCAACTTCGGCTCTTGCCTCTTCATTCCTCAAGAACACAAGCCAGGGAAGAATAGGGTTGATGTCTTGGAAGTGTTCGTGGCCAAGCTCTTCACCATCGTCTTTGCGACCAAAGCGGCCTACGCTGAACTGGAGACAACCAAGTTCCCCTACAATGCCGACGCCATTCAGGCGGTCGATAATGTCGTCGTGCGCGAGCTAAAGCTGCTGTTGAAGCTGAAGCATAGTTTCTTGAAGAAAAAGATCGATTCTTCGCCACCCCATGTGAACATCTTGCTCGGTAAGATTCAGGAGTAACAGTCTTTGATGAAGATGGCGATGAACAAGGGGAAGATCTAGCACCGATTTCAAGAGAAAGTCGAGGTTGAAAGAGCGTCATGAGTGATGAGGAGTGATGAGGGAGTGACGAGGGAGTTAGTGAATTGCCTAGAAAATGAATTCTTCACCCTCCCTTGAAAATTGATTTTCCGGCAAAAGTGAGAAAAACTCATCACGTGATCAAAATTTAGAACTTGTATTCTCTGAAAAATATTGTCAATCAAACACCTCAAAAACTAGAAATTAGATAGAAAATGATCATTTTTCATGAAAAATATGGCCAATGCAAACAGGCTCTAAGGGTGCGTTTGATTGCAAGTATGGAATTTGGGTAGAAAGAAATATTTTTTAGACAATTGAATTGTTTAGAATTAAATTTTAGGAAAAATGTTAATTGAAGGTGTTTGATTGTCTTAATTTTTTGTTTATAAATTATTATACTTTTATAACTTTTCATGTTTGATTGCAATCATTTTTCATGGAAATAATCACATACACATATAGATAATAATCAAATACATAAATTAATAATCAACTATATAAAATAATCAATATACACATATTCAAAAAAATAAATCAAATATACATACACAAAATAATCTACTTGCCTAGTAACTTCAGCCACAGCCATCGTCGCTCGCCCACTGCCATCGCCGGTGACGTCGCTCACAGCCATTGCCACTGCCACCATGGTCCTTTAGCCACTGCCAACTACCATCGCCCGTGACATCGCCCATTGCCATTGCCACCGTCGCTACCACTGCCCCTGCCCTTGTTACTGCCATCGCCAATGACTTCTACAACTGCCAATGGTGAAAGAGGAAGGCCACTGTGGTGGGCAGTGGTGGCCAATGTGGTTTTCCATTTCCATGGAAATCAAATTTAGCCCCACTTGAGAAAATAAATTCTAACAAAAGTGATAAAATAAGGTCACGTGATTAAAAGATGAAAATCATTTTTTATGAAAAATTTGAATAATTAAATACATTAAAATCTAAAATTTAAGTAAAAAATAGTCATTTTTCATAAAAAAAAAATGTGGCCAATCAATTAGGCCTAAAAGAAAGCATCTGCCTATGCCTAAGGGCAGAAACTAAGAGAAAGAACTAAGGGTGTGTTTGATTGCATTATCTAGAATTAATTCTAGGTAATATTGCCTAGAAAATAAAAATCACTCCACCCCCTTGAAAAATGAATTCCATGAAAAAAAGCTTTAAATGCTTGTACCATACATATTTTTCCATAGAAAAATAAAGAGTGTTTGATTATTTTTTATAGAAAATGTGTAATAATTACATATTTTCTATGAAAAATGTGTGCAATCAAACACACTTTAAAATGCCTAATTTTTTCAACACTATACCAATTATTATACTGAATTTTTTAACAGAAAAATATTGAATTTTTTACTTTTGGTTAAATTCTTTCCATAACCATAAATTTAAATTTAGTTGTAATTTGGCTTTTGTTCTTATATTTGCATTTATTATTATAATATTTGAAAGTTGAAGTCATATCATCATTGTTTGTATATAATTTTTTTTTTTTATAAGCACAAATAGGTTCCATCCAAGAGTACAATAAATTAAGCAGTAAAATACAATACATGAAAGAACAATACTTACAGAGTTGTTTGAATATAAAAACAAATTTATTTATTAAAATTATTATTGTTTGAATACAATTTCTTGAAGAAAAAGATCGATTCTTCGCCATCCCACGTGACCATTTTGCTCACCAAGATTCAGGAGTAGCAGTCTTTAATGAAGATGGCGATAAAAAGAGGAAGATCTGGCGTCGATTTCAAGAGAAAATCGAGGTTGAAGGAGTGTTGGGAGTGATAAGGGAGTGACGAGGGAGTCAGTGAATTGTCTAGAAAATGAATTCTCCACCCCCTCTTGAGAATTGATTTTCTAGCAAAAGTGAGAAAAACCCATCACGTGATCAAAATTTAGAACTTGTATTCCCTGAAAAATATTGTCAATCAAACATCTCAAAAATTAGAACTTAGATAGAAAATGACCATTTTCATGGAAAATATGGTCAATCAAACGGTGCGTTTGATTGCAAGTATAAAATTTGGGTAGAAAAAAAATATTTTTTAGGTAATTGAATTATTTAGAATTAAATTCTAGGAAAAATGTTAATTGAAGGTGTTTGATTGTCTGAATTTTTTGTCTATAAATTGTTATACTTTTATAAATTTTGATGTTTGATTGTAATTATTTTTCATGGAAATAATCATATACACATATAGATAATCAATAATCAAATACATAAATTAATAATCAATTATATAAAATAATCAATATACGTATATTCAAAAAAATAAATCAAATATACATACATAAAATAATCTACTTGTCCAATAACTTCAGCCATAGCCATCGTCACTTGCCCACTGCCATTGCCGGTGAAGTCGCTCACAACCATTGCCGTTGTTGCCATGGTCCTTCAGCCATTGCCCACTACCATTGCTGGTGACATCGCCCACTACCATTGTCGCCGCCATTGCCATTGCCCTTGTTGCTGCCATTGCCTCTGCCCACTACTTAGGGGTGTTCAAAAAAATCGGTACACCGCGAAAATCGGCCAAACCAAACCGATCCGATCGGGTTTTTTTTTTTTGCGGTCCAAAATGGTTTGGATTCTGTCCAAACCGCACGGTTTGCAGTTTGGACAGTTGGCGGTTCAGTTTTAAACCAAACTGCCCAAAAAAATAATAAAAAAAATTATAAAAAAATTATTATTATAAAAATCTAATAATTGACAGCTCCATCTTATTTATTTTTTACACTATTTTGTCTTTATTTTTTGCTTCTATTTATTTATATTTAATTGTCTTTATTTACCAATATTTGTATCTTTATTTATCATTTTTAAATATTTTTTTAGTGATTTTAAGTAGCATTTCAAATCGTGGTAAACCGCACCAAACTAGACCGCAAATGCGGTCTGGTTTGGTGTGGTTTGGCCGAATCCAAACCAGACCGTGGTTTGGTTTGGTTGAAAAACCGCACTAGCTGTTTGGTGTGTTGAAAATGATTCAGACCAGCCAAATCGCACCGCGAACACTCTTACCACTACCTTTGTCGCCCGTTGCCCGCTGCCATCGCCAATGACTTCTACAACTGCCAATGGTGAAAGAGGAAGGCCAGTGTGGTGGGCGGTGGTGGCCAATGTGGTTTTCCATTTCCATGGAAATCAAATTTAGCCCCCCTTGAGAAAATAAATTCTAACAAAAGTGGTAAAATAAGGTCACGTGACTAAAAGATGAAAATCATTTTTCATGAAAAATTTGAGTAATTAAATACATTAAAATCTAAAATTTAAGTAGAAAATAGTCATTTTTCAAAAAAAAAAAAATGTGGCCAATCAATTAGGCCTAAAAGAAAGCATCTGCCTATGCCTAAGGGCAGAAACTAAGAGAAAGAACTAAAATGCCTAATTTTTTCAACACTATACCAATTATTATACTGAATTTTTTAACAGAAAAATATTGAATTTTTTACTTTTGGTTAAATTTTTTCCATAACCATAAATTTAAATTTAGTTGTAATTTGGCTTTTGTTCTTATATTTGCATTTATTATTATAATATTTGAAAGTTGAAGTCATGTCATCATTGTTTGTATATAATTTTTTTTTTTAAACACAAATAGGTTCCATCCAAGAGTACAATAAATTAAGCAGTAAAATACAATACATGAAAGAACAATAGTTACAAAGTAAAGGAACCAAACAATATATTTTCACATACCTCGTTAATTGTTTGTTTGTTGTTTGAATATAAAAATAAATTTATTTATTAAAATTATTATTATTAAGGTATTTAGATTTTATAAAAAGAAAATGATCAAAGAGCATAAGATAGTTATGATACAAACACTTTAATATTTAAGTAAGATACTTTAATTTTAATTTATTTATTAAAATTATTATTATTAAGGTACTTAGATTTTGTTAAAAAAAATGATCAAGAACATAAGATAATTCTGATATAAACACTTTAATATTTAAGCCAATCACTTAATTTCACTTAGTGAGACGATTATAGAAATTGCTTTTGATACTCTAAAAACTTAGATGCAAAGTCAAGGATTAAGAGAGCTATTAATATTAGGACCTTCTTCATCATCATATATGTTACTCGCAGATTGAGATCCTATGAGAATTATTTTATTTTATTTTATTTAGACTTTTTAAATATTTTTTATTGATGGTGTCAATTATTGTCATTCAAACACAATAATAAACTTATTCAGTAAGAATATCGTTGTCAAATTGCTTAGACTTCATAAAAAAGAGAACGATAAGAGAGTATGAAACACTCTCCATAAAATCACTAAATATCGAATTTAAATTTGAAAGATTTTTAATGTCTCACAATTATGATCTAATTAAGATTTCATATGATATATAAATTCAAATAATTTATAAAAAAAGCACAGTAGATCTCATTCTTCATCTCCTAATTCAAACAACTAACTTTTGTCCATTTTAAAATCCTAAACTTCAGTCCATAAAATTAAAGATGTAGCCTGTTCAATCAAAGGCACAACTGGTCAAAAACCATGGTGACCCATGACTGATGACTCCAAGGCCCCAATGCCTTACTAATAAATGCTATTTATGAGCCATTGGACTATTTAGCATCTCTCATCCCTAAAGAAACAAAAATTAGATAAATACTAAGCGTAAGGCAAATGTTCACAACATTTGTTTATAATTTCACAATCGATGCATAGTGTGGCGTACCCTATATATTTTAATTTAGAACATGTTGATGAGTAAGATCTGTTGTATCTCATGAATTAAATTGATACATCACACCTAAACAATACGACACGTTTTGGCATTGAACACTTTGGACAAAGCATATGCCCACAAAATTCCCGATTCGTCATTGCACAAGAGGCACAAAAAGTTACAAAGGCATATGTTGGCACCAAATGAAAAGGAAGGTCCAAGCTTGGGATTACTCAGCTAAAAAATAATTGTTTTATTTAAGGGGAGTCTACACAAAGATTTCCATGTATTTGTTCTTATGAGATTATTATGCTTGCTCAATAAATTTATTCAATGAACCTTTTGTATACTTGCATAAAATGCATGACTTATGCACACTTGATATGGATAATTTAAAAAAAAAAAATTACATCTTGGTACGGATGAGATTTAAAATAATTGCATGAACTACCCTTAATGTTTGAGAAAATACAATAAATATTCTTAAAATTTAATGCCATGTGATAATTTTTCCTTTGTTATTAGTCAGCCCTAGTTAACATTAAGAAATGACTAAGATATGTTTATACTTAAATATTTTTTCTTGATTTCTTATTTTTCTTTCTTTCTTTCTTTTCATAAGTGATTATTTTTTCAGAATAGGTTCATGATTATTTTTTAAGAATAGGTTCATCTCTTTACTTTTCTCTCTCATTCGAAAGATTAATTGAAACTAGATTTGGCTTTATTGTGTGATGAACATTTATCTAGGTTCATCTATTTTCTTTTATCTTTAAACTTAAATCTAAATTCAAGACACATTTGAGTTCAATCGCAAATCTCAATTCCTAGTAATCATTAGTGATTGAACGATCATTAGTTATTTTTTTTAATTTTTTTTTTATAAAATCAAATGAAAGATAAGAAAGAAAGAGAGAATAAAAGATAAAATAATTATTTTTTTATTTAACAATGAAAAAGATTATTATTATTTTTAAAAATAAAAGGTGGTTTTTACAATATATCAAAGTAAAGAGGAGACTGTTGCAATTTTCCTTTTGAAAAAGAAAAACTCAAAAAGAGACGTTCTGAAAAGGATCCAGCATTCCCGGGTATAAGCCGGAAGATGATCCGATATTCCACCGGGCCTGGGGCGCTCGGACATTTGTTCTGACTCCGCATCCGCTTGTCTGTCACCATCACTGCATGGAGCACTTCGCGCTAACCGACGCGGGGTTGCCCATGCTAATATGGTATAAAACGCCCCCTCGTCGAGCTTTTCCCTCCTCTCTCCATGGCTCCCGCCGATCGATGTTGCTTCATCCACTTTCAGCGTTTCGTAGTTCTTCGAGTCAGAGGTGAGTCTCTGTCGGCTCCTGCTTTTTATCCTCGAGTTTTCGTTTGATTTTCTTGTTTACTTGCTGCGATTGATGTCTGTTTGGTCGCTAAGAAAGGAGAAGAACGAGTGCTGGATTTCTGTTGCGCGTTAATGATTCATTATTGCGTTGCCCTTGCTTGATCACGAGTAGTGATGATTCATTATTGCGTTGTCCTTGCTTGATCACGAGTAGTGAAGTTTGAGAATCATATTGTTACTGAGAATATGTCATGAATAGGGAAAGAAACTAAGCATAAGAAGATGACAATTTGAGAGGGTTCGGTAGCATGATGCGACTGAAAATTGGGCTTAACTGGACTTCTAAATTTGCTTCGTTTGGTGTTTTTTTATATTTTTTTATTTTTGACATAGAGGATAGGAATGAACTCTTTGCTATTTATCTCAACCACAATTGAAGGAGACCCTTGTGATGGGTGTGTGTTGTAGGAAATACCAAGAACTGAGGCTCTTATTTGCATACATAATCCTTGCTGAAAGTAAAGTAGTAATTTTAGTTTGTCTAACTGTTGGCTTATCTATTTGATTCAGGAGTTGTAATATTTGTCAGAGATTTTGAGATATCACTGTAGGTTGCTTCTGTACTAATGGATTGTGACACAGTGACAGAGCCATGGTTTAGTAATTTGTGGAGAACTTCACATAAGGGCGTAGGGCCTGATTCTGGCAATGCCGTGATTGGAATTTTGGCATTTGAAGTTGCAAGTTTTATGTCCAAGTTGGTTAATTTGTGGCAGTGTCTGAGTGATAGCGAGATTGTTAGGTTGAGGGAAGAGATATTGAGCTCCAGTGGTATCAGAAAGCTTGTTTCGAATGATGCTGATTATCTAATGGATCTTGTATGTGCGGAAATGATTCAGAATATTGCTAGTGTGGCAAAATCAGTCGCAAGGCTTGGGAAAAGGTGCGATGACCCTGTATATCACCAACTTGAACATGTTCTTGGTGATCCAATTAACTTTGATCCCAAGTGGTGTTCCTGGGAATACAGGTTGAAGAAGATGGAGAGGAAAGTTAAGAAATTGGAAAGATTTGTTGTAGTTACAGCAGAGTTGTATCAAGAGCTTGAAGTATTGACTAAGCTTGAGCAGAATCTAAGGACAATGCGAGGTAGTGTTGGTTTAAATCGGGTGAAGTTACTTGAGATCCAGAAGAAAGTATTATGGAAGGGACGGGAAGTGAAAAGTTTGCAAGAGATGTCTCCGTGGGTGAGAACATATGATTATATAGTCCGGCTTCTGCTAAGATCCATTTTTACAATAGCCAGGAGGATCAAACATGTATTTGGGATTAATAGATGGGCATCTGTTGAAGGAACTAGTGATTCTGAACTTTCAAGTGCCGATTGGGGTGTTCACAGCTATTCCTGCCGTATGCATACTTTAGTTCATCCATCTGAAAATAAGTTGTCCGCACTCAGTTCCAGACATCTGGGGAGGTCAGCATCAGATTTGGGGCGGAGTGGTGAAAATATGGAATCAAAGAAAAAGAAATTTCAAGCTCATCAGCAGTGGCCCCTATGTGGGAAGCCCCAATCTCCAAAAACCGAAGGTTTGGCTCATGCTGGACCTTTTAAAGGATGCATGAGTGGAAGGGAATCTCCTCAAAGAGGCATGCTGATGAGAGCTGGGTCTTTGAGGTCAACTGGTGCTTTCCCAAATAACATCGATAAAAGTAAACATCTCAACATTGTGCCTAATTCTTGCAGAAACTTTACTCATCCTGAAATATCACTTTTCATTTCCAAGTCCAAGCTACTGAAGACCCCTCCATCCACTGTTGGTGCTGCTGCTTTATCTCTCCACTATGCCAATATCATTGTTCTGTTTGAGAAACTAGCTTCATCTCCTCTCTCGATCAGCCTTGATGAAAGAGATAAACTATATAATATGTTACCCACAAGTGTCCAAACCTCTCTAGGGGCAAAGATGAAGTTGTTTGCCAAAACTTCTGCTTCATCCGTCTATGGAGCCGATCTTGCAGTGCAATGGAATATGACATTATCAAGAATATTAGCATGGCTGGCTCCACTTGCCCATGACACAATAAAGTGGCATTCTGAGCGGAATTTTGAGAAACCGCGTATGGTTCCTGGGAGAACTGTACTACTTATCCAGACCCTACACTTTGCAGATCAAGTGAAGACAGAAGCTGCAATTATGGAGCTTCTTATGGTTCTGAATTACATCTCAAAGTTTGGAAGAGAAATTCATGAAAAGGCTCATCTTAATTCTGCTGGCGGGAAAGCTTGTGACAATAATTTTCTAGGAAGAGACAATATTGTATTCAGTGTCTGATGAACACAAGACTAACTGAGATCGGGGCTCAGTTGCTGCCTGGGCACTTGGGTAGTGTCATATTTTCTATTCTACTTCTTTGTCGATATTGAGTAGGCTTCTTCCATCAGTTAAGGTACTTTGTTTAAGCATTCAAATAGATACCATTTTTCCCTTTGGAGTAAGCCACCCATGAGTTGGCTTGTTTGGTTGAGATCCACAAATGTTGCTTGGAGTAAGTCAGCCATGTCAGTTTCATAGCCACTTTCTTTTAAAGTGTATTTTATAACTTGTACCATTGAGATTTCCATGGTCAACTTAAGAGAATATGTACAATGAGACACTTATTTCATCGGTTTCTCTCTCAATGAGAATGTCTCAGCTTGTCTGCAAACTTCAACAGTTGAATTAGAGTTGAAATATAGAATGTATGGCAAGGCACATGATAGCTCTCAAATAGTCATCACGGGAATGTAATGCAAGTGATGTTTATAATCCACAGGAACTTGCATAATCTTGGTCCAGCATGAGGCCTTTGAGGTCTGTTTTTGCTTTTACTAGTTTGTTTCCCTTTATTCAATGGTTGGCATGTTAATTCTTGTTTATATCAAATTTATTCATTATGTTTTTTTTTTGTTTTTCTGATGTTCATTATTTTGAATTTGAAAAATTTAAAAAAATGTCCAAAACATGATCTTTCTAGATCATTAGCACATAGGGTGTGCAAATGGTCGGTTAATCGACCAAAATCAACACACTGAATAAACCGAATAAGAGGACTAAATCGAACCGAACTTATTGATTAAACCCAATAAACTAAACTAATTGATAACTAAAAAAATTGAATATAAACCATACAAATCAAACTGATTGAATAAACAGAACAAACACAAAAAAACTAATCAAAACCAAACTAACCAATAGATCGAACAAGCTAGAAAACTGTGCAATGGACCAAAAACGATGTCGTTTTATAACCATAAAAATGTCATTGTCTTAAAGTTCAGTCGATTTGGTTAGTTCGATTATTTTCAACCAAAAAATCGAACTGAAATCGAAAAATCAAATTTTCCTAAACAATTAACTGAACCAAACAGAATAAAAAATAAAAAGAAAAACCAAACCGAAGTTTTGTACACCACTATTAGCACAGTTGACACAACATAAAAAAGACCTGTTTGTATTTCACTTAACATGGTTGGCTGGGCATAGAAAACCTATGTTGGCGGAATCAATGATCAGGCTTAGCAGTTACTCTGGAATCAGTTCACTTGTTTTCAATATGAAAACTTTTCCAATTTTTCTAACCATAGATGCAGTGTGAAACCTGCCCAGTCACTGGATCTGACTGATGCCAGGGGAACCACTCAAAGTAGCTAATTTGCCATTCCCATGATCTGCTATGAGAAGTGAAACTTAAATTTTAGGGACATCTATAGGTTCATCCAATTCGTACCACCCTTTCAGCTTAGGTTGTTTGCATTTAACTCATTTGAATACTTTTCTTCTTTTTCTTTTTTTGGGTATTATATAAAGGGACAACAGCAATTTTTTGTGACAATTTTACCTTAATGATTCATATACATACTCTTAAACACTTTTGGTCTGAGTAATTTTTAAATAATTAAAAGGTAAATATGAAAATCACACATATCAGTTATAGCTGCAGACAGGAAGAAGAAAAACAAGAATAATAAAACTGAGAGACAGTAGGGATTAGGCACTTACATCACCTAAGGAGTTGTTTCTAGTGAAACTTTATGGGGACTTTGGACTCAAATTCTCTTCATGGAGGAATGCAGCCAAAGCTACCGGGTGTTCCCAGGGGCAACAACACACGAACTGCAACCACGAATGAGACAGAAGTACCTGGATGGTCATCCATCATTCTCCATGCCTCCTCTCCTTGTGGGTTTGGCTTTCAAGGGTTTTAGCTTCCGCAGAGTTATACCTATCCTTTCACTCATATCCATGGTCTCTGGAGTGACAGAGCTATCAAGCTCCCATTCAAAAGAGTGTAGCAGGGCAGCAAGAGCAAGTGGAACTGTTCGGTGAGCCAAGGGTAAGCCAACACACATTCGTCTCCCTGATCCAAATGGAATCAGGTCAAAATGCTGCCCCTTGTATTCAGTGTTTTTGCCAAGAAACCTCTCTGGCCTGAATGACGAGGGATCTTCCCAGTGATCTGGATCTCTTCCAATTGCCCAAGCATTCACAATGACTTGTGTGCTCTTGGGTATGAAATATCCCATATAGTTCAAATCTTCCAATGTTTTCCGTGGTACCAGTAACGGAGCTGGAGAATGTAGCCTGAAAGTTTCCTTCACTACTGCCTGCAAGTATGGCAGCTGATCCATGTCATTCTCTTCAACCTTCCTGTTGGGTCCAAGAACTCGATCAAGCTCTTCTTTAACCTCTCTCATTGAATCAGGGTGTCGTAGTAGCTCTGCCATAGCCCATTCAATCACGCCACTTGTCGTTTCTGACCCCGCTAGGTACATTTCCTGCATGATTCGTCCCGGATTAGTGATATTTTTTGTATATTAATCTCGTGCTAATGGTTTTACTTCTGTAGCGAAAATCTTCATGCCTGTGATATGTGAACTCAATGACTGCAGTAGTGCAATATTATTACCACTATGATGATATTCACATTCCTCTCTGAAATCTTATCTGGCCCTTCATTTCCACCTTCATCATGCTCCAGTAGAACATCGAGGAAATCTCTGGTTGCCTTCTCTGTGCCCGACTGCTTTTGTTTTACCCTTTCATTGACAAACTCAGATACAATCTTCATGGCTCGTCCCATATCTCGTTCCATATTCTTTTTGATGCCCTGGGGGTCGAGCCATTTCAGAAATGGCAGGTAGTCTGCGAGATTAGGCTTGCCAGCCCAATCCATGATCTTGTTCATTGCATCAAAGAACTCACGCCCTTCCATGGATTGGGGTTCCAGGAGATCTCTTGACAGCATGAGGTTGCTCAAGACATTGAAAGCCATGAGGAACAGGAAGTGGGATATCTTTACCTCACTTGATCCGCCCTGTGGGTGCGACATTGCTGCATCCTCCTCAATCCAGTGGATCATGTTGTCAATGCATTTTTGCCGGAGAGTGGCTGTCTCTTTAAGCCGTTTGTTAACCAGGAATTCTGCGGTACAGAGGCGCCGGATTCTTCGCCAGTATTCACCATAATTACCGAATACCACGGATCCCTGATGATAGCTCAAGGCTGTTAGTGAATCGGGAACCATGCGTCCGCAGACACTAATATCATGGTTCCTGAAAAGTTCTTCGGCTGCCTTGGCTGATTGTATAACCATGGTGTTCACGGATCCAAGCTGCAACCAAAGAACGGGTCCATACTTGAATCTGAGCTTGTGTAGGTTCTGGTGTGGTGCATCTCCAAGATCAAGTATGTTGCCGAGGATTGGCCATCCTGGTGGCCCCGGTGGCCGCTTATTGTTGGAGCTATTCCTTGCCTTTGCCCACCGGAGCACAAGCCCAAGAGCAGCTATCAACGAAGCACCTAACCAGGCAAGTGAAGTACAATCCCACTTCATTTTCTACAAGCTGTTGATGTATTCTCTCTGATTTCACCTCAAGTTTGTGATGTGTATAACTATGCTTCACCCAGTCGGGGATCGGTTGCCTTGGGAAATAACAAAGACGAGAAGAGCTGCACAAAGTAGCATTCATTATAATTACATCATCCCATATTTTGGAAATGCTATGGAAACAGAATTCTCACAAAGTAAAACCACAGGGAAAATGATATCTCTTTCTTATCTATTTACGCACAAAGAATACCGTCATGATTTGTTATCATTCACTGTCAAGTGTTTTAGTATTACTTTTTATTGAAAGGCTCTACTAAACATCATTTTCCTCTGATTTGTTTTCTGTTTTTTTTTAAGGAAACATGCTGAGCTAATGGGTTGGCATTCACGTTCCAACCTCTTGCGGGTGGACAGAGAATTTTGATTTTCCTTTTCAATATGGAACAAGCTTAGGTAAAAGGTGTCGGAGGTGAAGCTCCCTATTTTATGCCCGTAAATATCTGATCAAATCTTCCTGAATCTTGTCTTTTTCGATGATTTTGTATTTGCCCACTATTTTATCCCTTCCAAGTACTTTGTTTTAGATCTGAAGGGAAATGAAAACCAAGAAAAGTGAGAACTCCCAGATTTTTTTATTATTCATTCGCTTGTTCTTTGTTGATATCAAGATCAGAAGCAAGGTGGCAACGTAATGGTAACAGTAACCTATTGGAGGTGAGTCATTTCAGCTCTAGATGTGCTTAATTTCTTCAAACTCTAGTGCAGAGTACAACAGTTAAGATTTGAAGAGACTGGGAAGTCTGGGAAGGTGTACGTGGATTTGTCATTTGCTACAGGATGTCAAACACTTTTGGTACCAATAATGTAATTTAATTCCCGGGACGGGGGGGCCATCGAACTACTGAATTCTGGTCATTCGCGTATGATAAAATAATATGGAGATCTCTATCTGATTCGATACTTTTTTTTTTAGGGTAAATAATAAAAAAATTATTTCTTTTCATAAATTTATCTGAAGATTTTAATTTTGATAATTATATCTTAATTAGTTTAATTGAGTATAATTTTATCTAAAATTTTAAATTAATTTGAGAGATTTGTGTTATTACTGATGTGACATGTCACTTATTATAAAAAAAATATAAGTAAAATTATATGTACACATAAACAAAGTAAAAAATAAAATTGTATATTAAAGTTTAACATTTGAATCCTACTCTTATATATTTTTTTATGATATGTGACTTGCTACATCAATAATGACACACGCATTCCAAATTAATTTCAGGTATTGGATAAAATTACATTCAATTGGAATACAATTATAAAAAATATTTAAATAAATTTATAAATTTGCAAAAAAGTTTAATTTTTTTTTGTTGTTGTTGCTATTTGCCCGGTTTAATATATAGGGATTCTTTGTACTATTGAAAAATATGATTTTTAGGTCCTTAGTTAAATTTTTAACGTATTCTCTTTTTTAACTTTTTTTTTGTCACATTAAGTCTCATTCACATGCTTGTAATAATGCATGTTTAATTCAGACGACAACTAACATACAGGGGTGGAGCTAAGATTTTAATTCAGTAAGGGCGAACTTAAATATAAAAAATATAATTTCAAAAATAAGACAATAATGATAATATTAAAATATATATATATTTTTATAATTATTTCTTACAACTTTTCATACGTTGATAACGTCGTATATTAACCTTATTATCAATTTTATTAAATACATCATTTTTAACATACACAACTAAAATATCATTCATCCATTGATTTTTAATCCTATTACACAATCAATTATTCATAATATTCATTGCAGAAAATACTCTTTTAACTATACCAGTAACAATCAAAAGAAAGAAAATCGGGTGAGAATTGGAAAAGAAAGCAATAAATGAAATAAATTTGAAAATAAAATGGATTAGAACTTAGGAGTTAGTGGATTTAGGTCATTTAGCCAATTTAGACTAAGTTTTAATACAATAATTTTGTATTTATTTTGGAAGATGGATTTGAATTAAAAATAATATAAAACCACCTCACTTGGCTCCACCCTTGCTAACATGAAGGACTTAAGGTGACCAAAAAATGGTTGAATGAGAAAATATGCTAAAATTTTAATTAAGGGGCTCAATGTTACATTTCTTAATAGTCCAAAACCTCTCTTGTATGTTAATTAGGCTAATTTCAAGTGATGTGGATTGAAAACTTAAGAAAAAAATTTTAAATTCTCAAACTCATAAGTCCACCCACCACACATTTTCACTTGTCACCACCATATCTCCAACCTTATCACTAGATTCTGCCCTGCTTACCTCCACAAACTCCTTGTTAACATCCATTATCCCTAGTTGCTATCACCACCGCAATTAAAATTCTAAGTCCCACCAAGAAATCAATAAGTTAATTCTTTTTTTTTCCCTTTCAATCACCTCTTTCTCTCTTTAATATTCAAACACCAAAATTACCATTACCATCGCCATTCATCCTAAGCCAACCATCGCAACCACGACTACCATTGCAACTAGCCTTTTCATCTCAAACAACCAAAACCAAAGCAACCACCACCACCACTAGCCGCTTTATCTTAAACCCCTACCACCACCATTGTAATGTACCAGCACCTCCATCTCAAACAACCGCAACTACCACCACAACTAGCTTTTCCTCTCTCTGAGCAACTGTGAGGTGATTAGATATGGTGGATGAGTCAAGGTTCCTAAACAAGTCAAGATCTTAATTCAATTTTTGTTTCTTGCTTTTAATTTTTCATTTATTTTTTGTGAGGTTTGATTTTCTTTTTTTTTTAATATCACATTTCTTATGCTTGTCAAGGATGTTGTTTTTGATAAATGAGGTTTGATTTCTATTACCTCTTTGTTTGGTTCTCGAAAAAATTAAGCAAAATATATAATTATGAATTTCTATAATTTTCTTTTAATTTTTATGGCAATTTTCTATTTAATTGCAAGTGTGGTGTATCCAGAATTTATTTACTCTTGCACGTTTTGGTGTGATGGCATGCTGGGCGGAGTTTTTGATGGGTGGTTTTTGGTTGAGTAGAAATGGTCGATGATGGTGATGGTAGAGGGAAGGTCTAAATGATTGGGAGGTAGTGCTGGTTGAAGTGATTGGGTGAATTTTGCTTTGGGAATGGCTAATGGCTGGCGATGATGGCAAAGGTAGTAGATAGTGAGTTTTGTGCTATAAGATGAAGATTATTTTTTTTCATTTTTTTTTCTTTTTGGGAGAGACAAGTGATTGTGGTGGTGAATTGAAAAGAAAATGATGATGGTGGGTGGTGGTGGCATAGGGATGAGAGAGAGATTGAGAAGAAAGAATAGAAGGAAAAAAGAGGGACGCTATGGTGGGCAAATAGCTAGAGAGAGAGAGAAGTGACTCTGATAGTGACGGTGGCCAACTAAAAGGAAAAAAAAAGAGATGAAGTTGGTGGTTGTGGTGGTATATGACCGAAAGAAGAAAAAGATTAAAAAAAGAAAGGAAGGAAGGCAAAATAGGCTAGAGATTTGAGAAATTTTAGAATTTTTGTACTTCTATAATTATTATAAAGGATGATGTGTAAAGATTAGTCATGATGTGTAAAATTAATTTGATGTGCTAGAGAGATTTAGTCTTATTTATCACCGTTAATTGAGCCATCAACTCTTAATTAATTGATGGACTTAATGTGATGAAAAAAATAATTAAACGAGAAAATATGTCAAAATTTTAATTAAATGATTAAAAAAACATCCCTTTTACATGCTTGTAATGTACATGTAATTCATGCTTAATGGAGACTGAGAACTTAAGGTGTAAAAAAAAATTGATCGAAAGAAGAAATATGTCAAAATTTTAGTTAGTTGTGGGGGATAAATGTCACATTTCCTAAAAGTTCAGGGACTTCCTTATGTATTAAGTCTTTTTTTTTTATTTAAAGAATGCATTAAATACTAAAAGCTAAAAAGGTTTTACAGAATCAAATCATGAGAGGTTGCAACCCGAGGATCGAGTAAGAAAAAAACCTACCATAGTTCATAACAAACCATTTTCAAAACAAATAACAGGTCAGACAAGAAGGAGCTATAGCCATCATAAATAATGTAGGATCAATAGAAATGGAAAGATTACAATTCAAATCATCTACGATCCCTTCTTTAGCAAATAGCTCAAGTCCACACTAGCTAACAAGCACAGTCCAATCATACTGATTTCTATTCTCTATTTTATTAAATCCTAATTCAATAATGCTAACAGTTTCCCATATTTTATTACTAATATTTTGAATATAATAATATACTAATAGTTATCTAGCTTGTGACAAGTACTGTTCATCGCCCCAAGTTTTTTGGAGCCAGTTGAGAACAAAAACATCACAGGCAAGAACCAGAGCTCTTTACGGAGAAAGAGAGTTGGATGCTTAGGAAGTTTTAGAACTATGAGGATGGCATGTAAGAAGACTTTTTTTTTCTTTTATTTTCGGAAAACATTGGTGGCATTTTTAGTGAACTAAGTGTTATGCTTAGCGGGTATTAAGAAAGGTTCTAAATGCTAATCACATCACAAACGTAAGACGCATCTTGTAGTTTGGGACAGTGACAACATGTAAGACAAAGGGAGGCCCGGGCATTGGTTGTACTGATGTGACTAACAACTTGTTTGACTAAGAGACTTTTCTTCGGCAGTTGGCAGATCAAATCATTTTAAAGAAGATAAACTTTGGGTGGAGGTTATCACATCTAATTAGTGCCAGCGCCAGTCTTGCAAGGAAGAAAGTTTTCCAAATAAACCAAAACCTACTAATTTTAGCTACTTAGAATGGTGTTGTAAGAAGTGTTAATCCAACTGGATTTGATTTTCCAAATGGGGCTTGTGGGCAACCTTTTCCTCTAAGTGGGGTTTGTATTTATGGCAGCAATGTGGATAATATTGAAGACTTGAAATAAAGAAATCATTTAGAATAAAGGATGAGCCTAGCAACATCACCGATGAGTCAAAAGTTTTGTTTGTAAATGTGTACACTTGTACCTAATTAATTGGTAAGTCAAAAACTGTGAATGAAAAGTGCAAAATTAGGAAATTAGGCCAAACCTGAATTCCCGATCACCAACGACATCGCCGAACTTCCATGGATGAGTAGACTCGTGAGCGAGCAGACTTAATGCTTAAATTAGGCTGATCTTCTTCTGCTAATTGATTTCCTAAAGCGCCAATAGCTAGTTCTTGCTCAAACCTCTTGGTGTGCCGTAGCTGTAGGCCAGGGTTTTTGGAGAACTTTTGGATAGAGATTGGTTCGAGGTATTGGCTAGCTAGCTTGCAGACGCGGCCGCCATGAAGGATCGATCTCGGCAAATCTCAAGGTCGTGTCGTGTCGTGTCGTGGTCTTCCATGGCTTTTTGCTGGGTGGCTTAGACGGTCGACGGTATACGGCTTTCGGTGATGGCGACACTGCGACAAAGAAGAAGACTGGTTAAATCGTTCGGTACACTGCACTCACAATGGCGGTTCTGGGATTAATTAATGGCGGTCTGGCTGTATATGGCCTACGGCACTGGAACATTGTGCAATGTAAAAAATATAATGTAAGTAATAATTATATAATATATCTTTTATGTATATATATCTTATGCATATAAAATATACTTTTCATTTATATGTTATATTTTTTTTTTATCGATATCTATAATATATTTATATAGCATTTTTGTATTGCAGTCGTAATTAGGTCCCGTTTGATAGTCACTTTTTTTAAAAAAAATTATTTGTTTACCCAACTTTTTACTTGTGCAATATTTGATAGCTAATTTTTTTTCAATTAACTCATTTTTCCATTTATGGTCCCGTAATTGATTTTTACTTCAAATCGTGAAAACGAAATTTCTTGAAGGGGAGGAGCTGTGATTTTCTTGGCAATTGAAGCAGTCAACCCACCGAGGGACTAGAGAAGCGGTAAGGGAGAGACTGAGGGGAGAAAGTCAAAGAGACAACAAGAAAGAGACTAAGGGAAAAGCCGGCGACTGATAAGGGCGAATGGGCCAGGGGGTGACTAATGAGGCGGAGATAATGAGGTCGAGGTGGTGCCGACGAGTGACGGAGCTAGATAGAGGCAAGAATGACTAAGCGATGTGAGTGAGTAGCAATCGAAGAGGGCGAGCGAGTCAGCGACGATTTGAGTCATCCGACAGAGACCGGAACGAGTGAAAATAAGAGACAGGCAAGCAACTCACAACCTGTTGGTCTCTTGACACACAATAACCATTCAAAATGGGGTGAATTGAGAATTAAAATCTTATTAAATTGAATTCTTCCCTTTTTAAAACTCTTGAACTTTTTTTATACAAAAAAAACACTTATTATAAATATATATATTGTTTGGGAGTGATAGCAATATAAAGATGCAAATAATAATAACAATACAAGAATATATAGTGGTTTGGTGTCTTCAACACCTACTCCACTATCTCAAGGTCAACTCGACACTTGAAAGAGTGATAACAATATAAATATGCAAATAATAATAACAACACAAGAATATATAGTGGTTCGGTGTCTCCAACACCTACTCCACTCTCTCAAGGTCAACTCGACACTTGAGATTCAATTATAACTATATCTAGGTTTTTCAACAAGTTCACATAGAAAACTTTTACATCACACCAAGGTTTTTTCCTTAACTCACCCTAAAAATTAATACAACAATACACCTAGATTACTTGGGTTCTAGGAGACACTCACAATCCACAATTAATACAAATAAACAATCATATGTTCAACAAACTTAAACTAATATGGATATAAATACAAGAACAAATAATACAAGGCAAATATACAACTAATACAAGAATTATCAACAAGAAGAAAACTTATTTTTCTTTGTCTTGGGCTCCAACGGATTGATTTTTAATGTTTGGAATTTGGATTGCTTTTCTTGAGTGCTTGAGAGCTTGGATGTGCTTTAAAATGATAGATCTTGATAGTGCATTAGCCATCTCCAGATTTCTCCTTTTCCTTTAATAGATTTGGCTTCCACCGAATCTGTAACGGTTAGAAAAATCCGACCGTTAGAATCTGAGAGTTGACTTTCCTAAAACAAGAGTCGACTTCTCCAATACTAAAGTCAACTTTTCACAAGTAAATTTTCTCATTTTCCTTAATTTATATTTTACTCTCCATTTACTTTAATACATAAATGTAAATAAGAAAATACCTCCCATTTGGATTCAATAAAAATATTTAAAAAATCAAAATTCAAGACAATATTTGTATTAGAATTTTGGTTTTAGTACAAATTCGAAATTTAAGAATTTTACCACCTCCAAAATATATACCTTCTGTAACGCCACCTTTTCCTAGAATGCGCATTACCTCTAGATTTCGAGAATATTTTTTTTTTCAACATCATACACACAACATAAGTTTCTCGATATACATACCCTCATCATAATCATTTCCCGACAATTCCGATTATACCTTCTCAGCATATCAAAATTTAAAAATTAACAGACTAAGACAGGTATTAACAATTGCATCAATGGAAGTAAGGATTGAAACCTCAATGATATATAATCGATGAATTCCTTTTACAGTTAAATAACCAAATCGATATTTCACATGAAAATATCAAAATACTACATAACCTCTGAACATCGTAATCACAAACAAAGACCTACAAAAACTAAACATAGTAGCTACATCTCGACGATATCCTTTCCCTTGGCACCACTGCTTTCACCTGGAACGTTTGAATATTCCAGGGATATAGTCCAAATTAGATACTGAATCATCTAAGTGAGAGTTCAAAAACATTTTCATGAATATATACAAAATCATGTATAAAACAGATAAATCCTGACATGCCCCAGCCTAAGAGAATGCCACATAGCACTTAGCCTTAATCAGGGAAATTGCAATCTCTCTAAAGGCGACACGACCACATCGACCCATTGGTAAACACAATCCTGCTTAAGAGGGACAATCTCGACATATGAACCCGGGAATCACCCCATTATCATTGTTAGGCATTACGCTCTTATTCAAAAGCATTCCAAAACCCAACGCAACCCTAGCCCCAAGAGTATCACATCAGTACTATTCCTAGAATCAACGACACATCGGTATTAATACTATTGCTCAAAGAAACCTAGGGTGGTGTTCACTCTTAACCCCGCCACTTGAGCCAACAACCAGGGTAGTGTCCACTCTCAGCCCCGCCACTTGAATACCGTAGGGTGAAGTCCGTCTCAGTCTCGTCCCAAGTGGGTCACATAACATTAATCCTCAGCACGTATCCTGAGTGTTGTCAC
The DNA here is from genome assembly GCA_036245055.1 of Diospyros kaki. NCBI lineage: Eukaryota > Viridiplantae > Streptophyta > Magnoliopsida > Ericales > Ebenaceae > Diospyros > Diospyros kaki. Next base: position 4,612,299 of record BSEG01000006.1, on the reverse strand, counting down.
TCAGGGGTCATGTCATAGGTTAACAAACCCATGTCCCACATGGGCAACACATAACATCCAAAGCCGAAAATCATAACATGCATAACATAAAATTAACATTCAATGTATGCAATTTACCGTGCGAAATTCAATGCATGAGTAAATAATCATTTGGACGAACTATCGCACGAAACCAACCGCTCACAATAAATCAAAAGTGATCAAAAGTAATAAGAATATACACAAGAATTGGATTGAACAACTCACAATAAACCATTCACATGCCACAAACAAGTTTTTCTGGTAGAACCACTCACCTTGGGGCTAAGTTAAAGATTCCTTGAAATGCGTATCCGACCTCGATTCTCGTGCCAAATACTCTATAGTTCAACTTCGAGCCTCAACGATACCCTAGATATCATATGTATTCAAAAAAAAAAAAAATCAATATCTATTTTCCCAATTTTCTCCTAAATTTTCTCTAATTTCTTCCTATTTTTCTCTCGATAATTTCAAGTAAATATCTCTTCAAGTATTTTTCCAAATTTTTCTCCACAAAAATTCATAAAACAATATTTATAAGCCTCTGAAATTTTCTGGAAATTTTTTAGATTTTTCTCCTATTTTCTCCAATTTCCATAATTACTTCACCAAAACTCATAAAATAAATTCCTTTTCCTTCTGGAATTTTCTCAGAATTTTCTAAAAATTCCTCATATTTATTTTCCATTTACATTTCCTTTCAAAAATCCAAATAATTTATGTCCTCAAGAAATTTCCAAGATAAAAATTCATAAAAATAAACTATTATTTTTTCTTGAATTTCTGGATATTTTTCTAGAATTTTATTTCCTTTAATTCTATTTTTTCTTGAATTTTCTATATTTTCAATATTTAAAAAATACAGAAATTACCTCCGGTCATTTTCTCCGGTGACGGCACACCGGAAAATCGAACCGACGACACCAGGCTGCTCCTCTCCCTTAGTCGATCCCAATGGTACTCTTTTTTTTTTGGAAAACACCACCGGAAGCCATCTGATTTGGCCAAAAACTCTCTACCCAAGTTGTTTGCCACCAAATTCCGGCAAACCAAATTGACCTTCAATTTGAACTCCGATTGATACAAAAATTTCCAAACTAGTTGCCCATAGCCTCGCGACTAAAAACCCCTTATTAGATCCTTCGATCGATCACTCTACAACCTGATTTAAACACTCACGCAATATGTATATATATATAGGCAGTCGAATATATATATGCGAAAACACCCCCTATACTATTACAAAAACTCTCAAAATTTCTAGAATTGCTTCTCACAACCTGGGGAACAAAAACCCCTTATCCCTAACCTCTTCTTCGCTGTCAAATGTGAGAAATCCGAAGTAAAATCTTTGATGCAAACCCTTGACCAAAACTCGACCATTTATAGCCAAATCCGAACCTCTCAACACCAATCACAAGGGGTAATGTGAGCTAGAGACCACCCCCATGTCCATGCCAGGCTCACCCATGCCCTACTTGCTGATTTGACGAATGGTGGCAACTATGGCAGCCATATCTCTCGCTGCAATTCTGGATTTTTTTTTAACATGATAAATTATAATATCTTTTATTAAAACCAGCTATAATCTAATATATCCTTTCCTTTAAACATCTAAATTACGAGGTGTTCCTTATCGGAAATTCAATTTTTAGCCCGAATTGAAGTTGTATCGAAAATTAACTCCGATCTGATTTCTTTTGATACTAAAAATCCTATCTTGGGATGCTTAGCAATGACATACCATTTTTCTTTCAAATCTCATACTCGGGACATTCCCTGCAGTTGATTCGGCGATTTATTTTACTATCAAACCCACTTTCCGGTATCCCAAGCTCCTCGAAATTACGTGGTAACCTTATGCCAATACGAAGTATTACACCTTCTATTTTTTGAAAAATTCATTAAAAATCATTTTAACAACAATGAATATTAGTTATCAAAATATCGGGAAATAGTTTTTCAAAATGAAAATATTTTTTTATATGATTCCTTATAATATACTAATCTTCCAAATTTAGAGAAATAACATTTCTTAGTTTATTTTGATACACAAAATACTATAACACTTCAAATATGTTTTCTACCATAAGACATATTAAAAATCCATTACGAAATTTAAAAATACTAAAAATAGTTTTACTAAAATTGTATTTTGTTAAATATCAAAATGCACAATAGGTTGATTGGAGTAATTTGGTTCAACACAGCCGGCAACGAGTGAAGCAAAAAAGCAAGAACGGCAGGGGATGGGCGACAGCTAGCAGCGGGTGCTTGGGCGAGAGAGGGGTTGTACCTGATTTTTGTGTTGGGAAATAAAATTAATAAATACAAACGTATAGAAATAAAAAATAAAAAATCATGTACAAATTAATAAGTTTGAAAAATAAAAAAAAATTAATTTTGTGGCTTCATTTCTTTGGGAAAATGATTTGATTAATCTAAAATACGTTATTATTTTAATTTCTCTATACAGGATTCAGTATTTTTCAATATATTTTCACCATTGAATTCTATGAAAAATATATCATTTTTTATGAAAAATAATGCCTATCAAACACGAAATGCTAGAAAATTGATCAAATTTTATAAAAAAATATTACCAATTAAAGACCAAAAAATAAAAAATAACATCATTAATTTTTCAGGTAATAAATTATACCAATCAAACAATTTAAACTTTCAATTTTTAGAAATTCATTTTCTTTCCACTCAAATTGCACCTTTGCAATTAAACGCACCCTTAAATTATTTTAGAAGTTAAGATTTTTGTAAGGTCATTATATATATTTTTTTAATAAATAAAAGTATACTTTTAAAAGGACTCGAACTCAATATTGTTTCAACCCAACATTAATTAATTTTGTTTTTTTTTTTTCAAGTTACAACTTGGAACCTAGAATCATGCTTTAGCAGGAATAAGCCCATTTGTGATAATTCTCATAATTTCTAGTTTACAATTGATATGGTCAAGATAGGATAAGAGAAAGAAATTCAAAGAAGAAAACTTAAAAGGCATTTTCAAAAAAATAGTCTTAGGGCCTCTCTTGAATATTCCGGAGAGATACCTCTCTCTCTCTCTCTCGTACCCCTGGGACCTTTCTTAGGTATGAGAGATACATATTTTAAGAGATTTTTTATGGTATAATATGATGAGAATATATTAAATTATTTTGAAAATTTTTGTCTGGATATCTATAACAGACAATTCTAAAATACTTGAATGTCATTTTATTTGATAGTCACAATCTCTATAAATAGGGGATAATTTTTTCGATTGAGGTATATAAAAACTTTTATATAACTTATCTGAATACTTTTTTATTTTTACAAGTTTTCTTAAAATTAGAGGTTAAAAACAAACACTCTCTCACAATTATAAATTTACTGTTATCTTTTGACGATGACAACAACAACAATCTTTTTAGTAGATAAATTATATTATACTATTCAAATTTACTAGAGAAATAACTAAAATTTGGACGACGACAACAACAACAACAATCTTTTTTTAAGATAAATTATATTATACTATTCAAATTTACTAGAGAAATAACTAAAATTTGGTAAAATTTAAACTAGAGATCTCCCATTACTACTACCCATAAACAGCCCCATAGTTAATTCAGCAGAACAATTCAGACAACATTCTTCTTCTTCTCCTTGATCTTCTTCCTCTCCACCGCCACGAGTGGTTCAAGTTTTCTGGCGGTTACCCCCATCGCCTCCCTCCGATCCATACTCTCACCAGAAACTCCATCCTCGAGCTCCCAGTCAAACTCATGCAATAAAGACCCCAACACAAGCTGCAGCATCCGGTGAGCCAGCGGAACGCCGGCACACATTCTACGGCCAGCTCCGAATGGCAAAAGCTCATAATTCTGGCCCTTGTAATCCACCTTCGAATCCAGAAACCTGTCCGGCCGGAAAACCGTGGCCTCCTCCCAGCACTCTGAGTCTCTTCCGATGGCCCAGGCGTTGACGAAGACCTGCGTGTCCTTGGGGATGCGGTATCCGAGGAAGTCCGCGTCCTGCACCGCCTTCCGGGGGATAAGCAGCGGGATCGGAGGGTGCAGCCTCATGGTTTCTTTCACTATCGCCTGTAAGTATGGAAGTTTCTCGATGTGGCTCTCTTCCATCTTGCCGTTGGCTCCGACGACCGCGTCAAGCTCCGATTGGGCTTTGATAAGGGCCTCCAGATGGCACAGAAGCTCTGTCATCGCCCATTCTATGGCGCTGCTAGTTGTTTCTGATCCCGCTAGAAATATTTCCTGCAATAATTATGCTTCCAGTTTGAGTTAGCTGCGGCTGAGGTGTGGAAACAGTGCAAATTCTTTATTATTAGAGAACATTTGCTTTTATAGAGATAAAAGTCAGTTTTTTTTTTTTTTATTTACTAACCTAATCTCAAGATGAAGGGTGATGTTTACTGCTCTAAGGGTATATATAGATATCGAGCGGTTGTACAAGTGATATGTTAAATTTGTATCGATGGATCGTAAATTTGATCATTATCTTATGCAGTGAGACAAAGACTTATACTTGCAAATTTAACTCTTCTATTGAAATCGAGAACACGAACGACGGAATTCCCATACAGATAATTATCCCAAAGAGGGGGTGGGGGGTTCACGAGTAGGTCTTATTTTTATAAAATTATTGCATTTTTATATGCTTTCTTAGTACTAAATATGGAAGGTTACTCTTAGAAAAAAATTATAAAACAAATATTCTATATACATGATTCATACCATTGATAAAAGTAGGGCGAAGCCATGCCCTGTTAACCCATTTTACAATCTACTCTTGTCTTATAAGTACAAGTCATTTAATTATTGAGATTATATAATATGACTCAATAATTAATTAAAGTCTATGACTGATTATGAACAATATTTATAAAAAAATATTCATTAGAGAATTAAGTCATTATTATAATTAACATCGTCAAGATAAACATAACATGATTAAATAATATTATATTTTGTCATATTTCTTTATTTTTTAGATCCTAGCTAGTAGCTAGTAGTAATAACACGTAGAATTTAGGAATTACCAGTATGAAGATGCTGATATTTTCCACTGGTATTTTAGCCGGCTCATCCTTGCCATTGCCTTCATAATCCAGCAAAACATCCAAGAAATCCTTCCTTTTCTTCTCGTGGCTGGTGCCGGCGCCGGCCTCCCGTTCTTTCAAGCGTTCCTTCACATACCCAGAAGCTATCTTCAAGGTTTTCTCGAGCTCAGAATCCATCTTCTTCCTCAGACCCTGAGGGTCCAGCCATCTCAGCCATGGAAATAAATCCACGATATTCGGCCGGTTGTGGCCCTCCATCAATCCGATCATCGCTTGGAAAAACTCCGACGCCACCTCCGACTGCGGGTCCACCAAGTCACGCGACAGCATCAGATTTCCGAGCGTGTTGAACGCCGCCAGGAACACAAAACGCCCCACGTGAACCCCACGCGCCGCCGCGTCCCCATTCATCGCTCCCGACTCTATCCACGTCAGCATGTCTGCGACGCACTTCTGCCGGACGGCCACCGTCTCGTTGATCCTTCTAGCCACCAGCATTTCCGTGGTGCAGATGCGTCGGAGCAGCCGCCAGTACGGGCCGTAGGGGGCCAGCGAGAGGGCCGCCTTGTGGAATCCGTGCGACTCCATGAGCTGGGTGATGGTCCGCTCGGCGAAGGCCAGGTCGTGGTTCTTGAACAGCTCGCCGGCGGCCTTGGCGGATAAGATCGCCATGGCGTTTCTGGAGCCCAGCCTGAGCCAAACTACGGGGCCGTACTGGTCGTGGAAGCCGGCTATGGTGTGGTGCGGCATCGAGCCGAGATGGAACATGTGGCCGAACACCGGCCATCCAGGCGGCTCCGGTGGCAGCCTGCCGCCGGCGCGCTTTCCCCAGCGGAGGAGCAGGATTGGCAATAGAATGATGATGGACCAGACGATGATGCTCCAGTCCGTTCCCATGCTTCTCAAGTTGCCAATTAATTCTCCCTGATTATGTGATATATATATATATATAATTAATAATAAAATAGGTTAATTTATTACGGAGTAAACATTACAAAAAGATGATTATGATTATGATTTTATGTCGTGTTCCAAGTAACATAAACTAATGTACTATAAATTAATAATGAGGTGCAGTTAATCTTGCCCACATCTGTTTGACTTCTACCTGATTTGCGGCCGTCCCCTCCATTACCCATCTCAATGCCATTACCCTTCTTATCACGTGTAATATATATAATTATTATATAATATTAATGTAACAATTTAAGTATAATAATTATATAAAATTTATCTCTTTAATTATAAGATATACCAACATCATTATATTTGATATGTCACATTAATATTATTTAGTATAAACTAAATAATATTAGTTAGAAAATTAATATATATATATATATTAACCAACAATATCTTTTTATATAGTTGAGAAATAAAGTAAATGAGAATCTGGCAAACATAGAAATGCATTTTAAAATTGAGCTTAATTACAAGTGATTACAATTTTAATTTTTTTTAGTACACTCTTTCTGTCAATTTTAAATGCTAACGTCATATATTATGAGTCAAATAACTCAGTTTTGCCATGGATAACTTTAATAAAGTTAAATTAAACAATTAATGTATTAACCTATAATTACATTACATCTAATTAAATTAAAATAATAGAACAAAAAAGAAAAAAGGCAAAAAATAGAAAGCGATGTTCTTTATAATTTGGGAAGAAATTGAAATTAGGTGTTAGCTTTATTCTGATTTAGGATGAGATTGAACTTAATTTTACATCTTCTTCATTAATTCTTGGTCATTTTTGTGGTCGATTCCTCTTCTTCTCCCAAAACCAATCTCTTTCCTCTTTCTCTTTTTAGATTCGCCTTCAATTTGAAATTTATCAAAATTGTCTGGCAAGATTTTAGTTGTTAGAAGAGTTATTGGACAATTTCAATCTTTCTTCTTCTTCTTCTTCTTCTTCTTCTTCTCTTTTACTCTCTTTAGATTAGCCTCGAGCCAACAATTCTAGCAATTGCAACCTCCTCAATTACTTGGCACTTTATATTTTTTATTTTATTATCTTAATTTAACTTTATTAAAATTATTCATGGCAAAACTACATCGTTTTAACTTATAACAAACGACCTTAGCATTTAAAATTGATAGAAAAGGCATGGTTGAAAAAAATTAAAACTATAGAAACTTTTAGAACTGATTTTAAAATAAAAAATATATTCTAAAATGAGTCAAATCACAAAAAAAAATATATTTAAAATTTAACTCAATATATATTTTTTATTTCCTAAATCCATAAATTGTAGTCAGTAGGGGTGCAAATGAGCCGAGCCATTCGGGCTCAGCTCAATATTTGACTCGATAAAATTTTATTCGAGTTTGTTCGCTAAGGTAAATGAGACAAACTTGAGTTTAACCTTAAAGCTCGATTTGTAAATGAGCTGAGTTTAAACTTAGTAAAGTTCAGTTTGTTAGCTCGCGAGTTGGTTCGAATAGATGCTCATGAACTGAGTCGATTATAGACTTGTAAGTTGTTTCGAATAGAGGTTTGCGAGCAAACTCGCTTATAAACTTGGAAACTGCCTCGAGTAGAGGCTTGCAAGTTGACTCGTAAATAAGCTTGTCTACAAATATATTAATAAAATTATTTATATTTTTATAAAAACATATTTAATATAAAATTATCAAACTTTACTTTATTATAATAATATCATAATAAGAATGTGTTGATAAAAAGATTTGTTGTGACTTAAAAATTAATCAAATAATGTATGAGTTTGAATAATTATCATTTTAATAAAGTAAGGAAATGTTTAGTTGAGTAACAACTAATAAATATTGTACTCTATTAATTTTTTTTTCAAGTAAAATCTAAACATTTAGGTGATTAATCGATTGTATATTTGTCTTACTTGAATATATGATACAATAATATTAATTAAATAATTAAATAGTTAATTCTTTTGTCACATGAAACAAAATAAGGTATGTGATTCTTGGAAGCTTTTAATGTATTAGTATTTTGTAGGTTGATATATGTGATTTGATATATAATTATGATTACTGATTAACATTACAATTTTAAATCGCAAATTGATATTTGGAGTAGTTAATTTGATGTTAAATTGAAAATATATTTCTTGTGTTGTAATTTTAAGTATGTTTGTATTTTGAAAATAATTAGACAAGTAATTTGATTATCTTTTTGTACAATAAATGATATTATGCTTATTATAATTTGTAAAATTATTATTACTTAATTATCATATCGATATTATATTTGTTGATTATTAGGTTTGGTTCATTTAACTATATTTATTGATTATCATATTGATATTTATTTTTATTATACATCAGTTTATTAAGTTTTTTTAAATAAAATTTTGATAAATATTAGTCTGAGCTCAAGTTCGGGCTATGCTAATCGAGCTCGAGCCAAGCTTCCAGGCTTAATTTGAACTTGAGCTCGAACTTGAACATGTTATAAAATATGTCAAGCCGAGTCGAACAGAGCGACTAATTTACATTCCTAGTAGTAGGTGTTATCCCACCACATATAAATACAATAATTTCTAATTATAGGTTTAAAATGTAAATTTCATACCCTTTGTAAACATTGTATCCTTAAATTTTGTAGTTCTTTAATAAGGTGATATTTTGTTAATTTTTAATTTTTTAGGGGTCCAAGGTTAATTTTTTAATCTTTTACTAATATAAAAGAACAACCAAGGAATGCTACAAGAAAGAAAAAAAAAAAGAACAGTTTTAAGCACTGGGCGGGGAAGGTGAAGAGAATCATTGAGGGGGAATCTTTTCGGTGGTCCAATGTAGCAAAATAATTAACAATTAGTTGGATTATTATTCAAGTGGAATCTTTTAATCATTCATCCGGGGCATCCGATAGCCCCAACTAAGCTAATGGCTTCTTTATCTGAAATTTGGACTTTTCATTGAAAAATTAAAAATATAAATATTCATCAGTTAAATATTTTTTATAAATAAAAATATATTAACAAAAAAAATTCTAAAATATCAATAATTTACGTTAAGACATACTTGAATAACCAAATAAAAAACTAAGCGAGTTAAAATAAAATCACAAAACACACTAACACAAAACTAGCCTAACATTATATTTACAAAAATATGGAAGAGGTTAGCGCAATCAAGTTGAAAATGAAATCATGTGAAGTTTTCTCTAATATTTATATATATTCTTTTTACGTTAGGAGGAAAATATATATATATATTAATTAATTAAAGTTATTTTTTTTTAGATTTTTATTGTAAAACTCAAGATATGCTCTAACATAAAATTATAGACACTTTGAGTTTTGGTTCTATGAACACTTATAAAAAATAAAAAATAAAAAATAAAAAAACATAACTGAAAATATAAAATGATATCCGGAGATAAAAAATATATTCTTTAATTAAGCAAAGTCAATTAATCATCAATCTTAATTTCAATTGTGCACTCATGATTTGTACCTTTGCGTTGCTCAAACGAAGAGAATCTTTTCGGAGATTCCTCAGCTCAAGTGGCTGCATTGTTTTTTTATTATTATTTTTTTATAATTTTTATGAGAGTGATTGCATCGCTACAATTAATTGTTTTTATTTTTGTTTTGTTACCATCACTTGATTTGTAATGTATTCCTTAATATATTATTAACACACTTTATAATTATTTTATAAAATTAAAGAGATGGTCACTGCAAAAACCAAAAAAAAAAAAAAAATTCAAATAAGAGTTTATTAGATGGCGTTTGACCATTATATTTTTTATTTTATTTTAAAAATAATATTTTAAATAAAATAATTTTAAAAATGAGCTATTTATATAATAATTCTTCAAGATGTTGTAATAATATCAGAATATTGTAATAATATAGGAGTATATGGACTTATCATTTATTCCTCTTCCACATTAATTTATATTATACAACTTTGAGATTAATAAATATCATAAATTAATTCATTAACATATATTAAATGTAATTAGGACACGATATAGATGTGTCCGATTATAAGTGCTTCTAGAATTAAGGAAATCTTCTTTCTTCTTCTTCTTCTTTTTGTTTTTTTTTTTTTGAATAATAAAATTTTAAATTAAATTTATTTTCTAATAAATAAATTTTAATGAGAATTTATTTGATCAGTAGATAATTTTCGATTTTTAGAAAATTCCTAAAATACAAAAATTATACTTACCAGTTATCAGTAAAGTGGCCCAATTAGACGAGCAAAATAGGGCTGCTTTGGTCGGTCGGACTTCATCAGGGCTTGATGTCGTGATGGGCTTTGGCCTGCACATCCATTAACGGCTTGAAGATGGGCCGCCAATTTGATCCATTAGAGATGAGCAAGTTTTAACTTTGATTTTCTTAGAAAAAAAAAGTTGACTTATTTTGACGTAATATTATTCTGTCACTCAAATTAAGCAAAGAAACATATTAATTTGTAAATTTACAAGGAGATAAATTTTTTTATTAATTAAAGTAGTGAAAATATAAGTAAGAGTTTAATATATATTAATTAAAATAATGAAAATCTATGTAAAAACCACTCAATGAGTAATTTAGTTAGTTTGTCTCATCACCAAGGAGCCAGCCCTCGCCGACATAAAGATATTATGTCATCTTCATGGGAGGGCGCGGACCCTCTGACGAAAGGAGGAAGGCTGTGACGAAAGAAATTCAAGGTAAATTAAATTAGAATGTTTTAAATTTTACATTTCATAATAAAATGTTCATTATATTATTACTATTAAATTTTAATTTTGGTTAAGATTTATTCTCTTTTTTTGATATTTTTCATCAAATCCTATTAACAAAAAATGATATGATATATACAATAATATTAAATTTTAAATCACTTAATATTAAAATTAAAATAAGTACCATAGTCGAGTAATTTTAAATAATATATTAACGTATACCATTTTAGTCTTCTTTCTTAGAAAATCGAACTGTAACAAAAATTAAAATTTAGTAATTATAATGACAAAAATTAAAGTACAGTAAATAATTTATCAGCAAATTTTATATAAATTTAATTAAATTTAAGTTTGACAGATTATTGAATAAGTATTTAAATGAAGTGATTTTGAACAGTTTATGAATTTTAGAATAATGATAAGTTTAGGATTTAAAAAAAAAAAGAAGTAAAAGTTCACGGGAATAATGACACCATTTATATGTTTAATACATAATACATATTATTGCATATACGACACACCATACCATCATCATCGTCGCCCTGCAACTAAGCTTCTGCTTTGTTTCCTACTGGAATTGGTATCGCTTTTAGCGGAACCGCCTTCCTCAGCGTAATCCCCATCGTCTCCATCATATCCATTTCTTCCGGCCGTACGCCGTCGCCCAAAACCCAATCAAACGACTTCAAGAGCGAGCCCAGAGCCAGCGGCAGGACCCTCGAAACCAGCGGCACCGCCGGGCACATCCGCCGGCCGGTGCCGAACGGTAAGAACTCGAAATGCTGCCCCTTGTAGTCCACCTCCGTCATCTCCGGCTCCAAGAACCTCTCCGGCCGGAAAAATAATGGTTCCTTCCAGCTCTTGGGATCGCGGCCGATGGCCCAGACATTGACGAGGATCTGGGTCTCTTTGGGGATGTGGAAGCCGAGGATTTTGCAGGATGCCATGGCCATGTGAGGGACCAAGAAGGGGAGAGGCGGGTGGAGCCGAAGCGTCTCTTTGATCACTGCTTTGAGGTAGGGGAGATTGTCCATGTGTTTCTCTTCGAGCTTGGCGTTTGGCGGGACCGCAGTTCGCAGCTCGGCCTGGAGTTTTTGGAGGGTTTGAGGGTTGTGGAGGAGCTCCGCCATTGCCCACTCCAGTGTGCTGGTGGTGGTGTCGGTCCCCGCCGTGAACATCTCCTGATGATGGACTCAGTATGCAAAGCATTCGGTTATTTTCATGATGTTTCGAGAAAAAAATATGAAAGTGTAGTTTTGTAATTATAAGGAACGCATAAACAAGAGGATTTACTAAAAAGAAAAATACTACATTAGCTGACTAAATGATCGAGAAGATGACTGAATGTACTATTTTGATATTTAAATTAAAAAAATACCCCTTACCCCTTCTTATGGTCGCCTTCTCTTTACTTTTTCTTCTCCATTTTTCATGGTTGTCACTTATTGTCTTCCTCATCCCTATCTTGCCTCATCACTATCCCGCCTTATGTTGTTTCACCTCTATTAGTTGTCACTGCATCCTCTCTTTGTCACTGACAAGGAGGATACAACTGCAGTGGTGCGAGACGAGGCGACGATGAAAAAGATGACAAGCGGCAACCATAAAAATGAGAGAAGAGAGAACAAATATGAGGCAGCAAGGGTGAGAGATATTTTTGTCATTGCATTTGTGTATATGAAGCTGAATATCAACCTCTTGAACAATGTGGTAAGGTCCTTACTAAAATGTGAGATTCATACCATCGACGATCTCTCTCTCTCTCTCTCTCTCTCTATATATATATATATATATATGTTGGACACAAAGAACATTTTGAGATCAAAGAAGATGGCTTACAAAGACAATGACGTTGATGGTTCTTGAAGAAAACCTAAGAGGCCCCTCGACTCCATCGCCTCTATACTCCAAAAGCACATCCAAGAAATCTCTGCTTCTCCCTTCACGACCATTTTCGTCTCCCATTCTTTCCTTGATAAACCCTCCTGCAATTTCAAATGCTTTTTCCACATGAAACTGAGTCTTCCTCCTTATCCCCTGAGGATCAAGCCATCGCAGAACAGGCAAGAAATCTGCCGCATTGGGTTTTCCGGCAAACTCCATCACCTTCCTAGCGTGGTGGAAGAACTCTACCCCTCTCTCAGATTTGGGGTCCAAAAGATCTCTCGAGAACATGAGGTTTCCAATGAGATTGAAAGCCATCAAGAAAATGAACCTCCCCACATCTATGGCCTTCGTCCCGGACCCACTAGCTTCTGCTACGAACTCCACCATCCGGTCAATGCAACGGCGACGAACCTCCCTGGTGTTAAATAATTAAGAAAATTTATCTAAAAGTTAAAAAATAAATTTTAATTATGTTTTAGGAGACATAAACACCTGGTGGCATCGAGGCGACTGGTGAGGAAGAATTCGGAGGTGCAGAGCCGCCGAAGCATCCTCCAATGTGGGCCATATTGGGCTGTGATCAATGATCCTTCATTTCCGTAGTGACCTTTCATAGCTTCATATATTTTTCGTCCAGCTAGAACCACGTCATGGTTCTTGAACATGACTCGAGCCACCTCGCTAGATGAGATCACCACCGTGCTCATCGAGCCGAGCTGCAGGGTCATGATGGGCCCATGCTTACGAGCTAGCATGGCGAATGACTGGTGGGGAGACCAACCAAGTTGGAAGATATTGCCGACCACTGGCAAGCTCCTCGGCCCTGGGGGTAGCTGGCTCACATCTTCGTGGCTACGGCGGAGGCAACGCTCTATGGCTATAGCCCAAGCAACCCAAAGCAACAAACCAAGAACCAAGCCCAGTATTTCGTATTCCATCTTCAGAATTTCTTAATCGGAACACTAATGGAGATTCCTGTTAAAAGATGAAAAGAAATGGAGAAAAAATTCAATAAAAGAAGTAGATTTTGCTGAATACATGTTAATATATAATAATATTATAGAGCCTTACGAAAGATAAAATTCAACTAGCTAGTCAGACTACCTATAATAGGATATAGTTGATTAAATTTGAGCTGAGAAGGATGAGAAGCCTGTGTTCTCAACGGTTTAATTAGATGTGGATTGGCTTCATCAATGAAATTGCATTAGTATCAAATTGCTTGAGAACACAGTTCATCAATTAACTGTTTGGACTTTGATTTATATACACATTAACTAATATTAATTCTCAAGCATTTAATATCGGAAGTAATCCAATTAAAGTCCCAACAGCTCGAGCCTATACCACAGAACCAAACATTTTGAAAAATTATATTTTAAATTCTCAAAATATCATTAAAATAGTGTCATGATGTTTTTTAGACTATAACAAGATGTAGGATTAGTTGTATATATGGCACAGGATATGCTGCCCTTGTGATTTGCTATGTATATTTATTAATTTAATACTCTACATTATCAAAGTTTGCAAATATATATAGAATCGTTACCCAAAAAATTAAATAAAATTATTGATGATTTTTCCTTTACAAATTTGACCTTTTGACAAGCATCAACGTAAAAAAAAAAAACAAAGATATTTGGGATTGCAAGTTAGAGAATCTGTCAGAAAAAGGAAAGGAAAAACCAAAGAGGTTCATACCCTAATACAGGACAATTAATAGAACAACAAACAACCCAAATAGCTTGACATAGCCTGCAATATACATCAACATTCGAGCAAGAAACATGGTGGGAAACGAGCCTTCAATAACACAGAAACTTCGGATTACGTGCCCGATTCAACAAGCAATCTCAAATAGTCAAGAGTTAATTAAGTAAATTGGGGCTAACAAGGAACTGATTGGAGAGAACCATTTACCCCAAATCATAAACCCAATCGCCAAGGAAGACATGGTCTGATAACCTTGGATGGTAGTCTATGAAAGGGGCTATTTTGGATAGTTATAAATTTCCAAAAAAGAGAGATGAAGATCACCATTAACAATTTATGCACTTTCTCTAACTATATAGAAATAATCACAGGGGTTCGTTTGAAAAATCCTAAGTCACATAAGAGAATCTAGAAAGGAAAAGAAGTAACACATAAGTTTCGTTTTACTAAAAATGAATTCTTTTGCTCATGTAAAATTATATTTTGTTTATTTTTAAAATTAAAAAAAACGATCTTGGTCACCTCAAAATTAAAAATCACACTATCCATGGTCGAAATAAATTAGAAATAAAAGAATATGTTCATTGAACCATAAATTTTTAGAATGATACATAAAATATTTACCCTAAAAACCCTATTTTTACATATATATATATATATAGAAAAAAGCACAAACCCTATGTCTATTGGACAAGGAAAAAGATATGATGGTGGTTCCAAGATATTATTTTTATGTAAAATAAAATAAAATGAATTATGTTTTCATATTTTTCAAAGAAAAAACGGAAAAAACTGAATGCTATGTATAATTCATATTTTCCATAAAGCTGAATATTACAACCAACCAAGCAAAATGAATTATGTTTTCATATTTTTCACACGATGTTCATTACCCTAAGAAATTAACAATTTCTGTATAGTTCTTATTAACAAATTAAACAAAGATAATCAACCAGTATTTAAATTGAAATCTAGCAGAAAGTTAACTTTTTTTATTTTTTGGGGGGTGAAGGAAGAGAGAGCAAGGCTTTGTTCTTGTTCTGATGAATATACAATACTGAAAATTAAAAAAAAATGTTGAAAAATAATGGGTTCTAGATGGGTCGCAACTAATAGTTGAGATAAATTGAAGATAAAATGAACATAAAGATTTACATGGTTCACCCAATATAGACTATGTTTACGAGTAAGCAAAAGAAGAATCTTACTAGAAAAAATAAGGAAATTACAACTACTCTCAAATTGTAAGGAGATAACAATTATTATTCTCTCTCTAACAAATAGGAGTAAACACCTCTCTTAATGAGGAATGAGATGCAAGATGAGATGCCAAAACTAATGGGGAAGGGGATATTTATACATTGAGCATATTCTTAAAGGACAAAATTAGGCTATCGAACTTAATTAGACAAAATTAGGCTACCTAATTTTGTTAAAGTTAGACATAATTTAACAAGCCAAGGTTAAGCTCAAATCAACAAAAAAATATATACACTTAGAAGAGATACATGAGTAATTATGGTTATTAGGCACAAATTATAGAAAAAAAATCTTTATTTCTGCAGTTAGTTGTAGATATATATTTGTACTTATAGAGCTTCAAAAACCTATAAATCATGTCATGTACATATACGTACATGCAACTGAAAAAGAAGAAACTCTCTGTATAGAAAGTATTCAATCCATATATAATGAAAGTTTAATTTAATTACATATGGAATTAAACTGGAAACTCCAAGAATTAAGAGAAACAGGTGAGAAACGGACTCAATAAAAAGTACAAAAGGTTTTTGTTGTTCTTCAACAAGATTTATTTTTTGCTAATCATAAGATTAAGATTTTCCAAGTAAGAGAACACTCACCTTGTCTGGCTAGCTCGGCCAAGTGGTTGCATAAACCCTAATTTATGCAGACAATATAACCCTTTTCAGGCTTTCAGGTGTGTTAAGATATGCAATCTAAGATTCTGGGTTTCCTTTCTCTTGATTTCCTTCTCTACATTCTCTAATCAGCCAATAAGCTTGCACTTGCATTTATAGTACCCTTTCACACTTAATCAACCAGCCAAAAGAAGGTTAATTAGCAAGTAGTTAAGCGGTCTTTGCAAGGTTTGATGTGGCAACCATAGGATCAAGATCATTAATAGAAATCCAATTCTTAACCACCGTGTTGTTTTGTCTTGCTTATTAAATAAGAATACAGCTCTTAGGAAGCAACTAATTTTGTCTGCATTTGTTAATTAAGCTTATGGTCAAGATGAATCATTATGTCTTAATTTTATTTTATTTAAGGTCATGGTCCACTCTATTGGCTCAGAAAGTTTAGTTTAGATGCACCCACAAGCCCTAACAGCAAGGAAAGGTTAAGATGAGTGGTCCATTAAGAGGATTGATTGAATAAATTAGTAGTTATCCGTATGAAATATTAAATGGGAAAACATATATATGAAAGTTGGTTAAGCATTGACACTAACAAGAAACAAAATTAAGAGGCTGAAGATAATAATTAATTAATTACAAGATTAATTATGGATGATTATGAACTCACGCGTGCTGCTTTTTGGATTATTGTATTCTTTCTCTTCCCAAATATGACTAAAGAGATCCACTCGAAAGACAAACTTCCTCTTGGAGCCTAAATAATAATTAAAAATCATTTTTGTTAGTCCTCCTATAAACAAATTAATCAGAGGGCTGATGCACTCTTTTTTTTTTTTCCTTTTTAGTTAAATATGTCTTATTATCATGGGGAATTCAAATGTTTCAATCTTAATTTATCAAACTTAAAAATGTTTAAACCCATTTAACATTGAGTTTTGAATGGCACTAAGTTAAATTTAATGTCAAACTCAATAATAATAGTGTATGATAATCTCAATTTTACTTCATCTATACTCACTTAAGTGATCAATTTAGAAGCCCGAACTCAATTTTAAGTTTGTAGTGTGTTAAGTGGGTTTAAGGATTTTACTAAATAATTATAATTAAAACTTAATTCAACCTCACCTTATATTAATCCCTAACAGATCCGCCTATGATCTTAACTCTTAATTTACAATGGAATTTTCATTTCAAATATAACTTAGTGCAAGTAAATCCTTGTGGGTTCCAAGATCTCACTTTTATAAGCACACATGTTTGATTTTTAATTATTTTAATTGTACAAAAAATTATTACGGCTAAAGTCCACAAACTCGGGAAAAATAAGGTTAAACAAAGAACAAGCTCTACTAAAACTGACTTTTAATAACAGAAGATAACTGTGAAAGTAGGTTTAATCTGACAAAATTTAATATAGATTGGCAAAGACTTGAGACCATATATAAAAGTAATTGCACAAAGTTCAATTAAGTCGTTGTCAAACTCTCCAAATTGTAACAAAACTATTAATTAGTACAATCTTTGGACCTTAATTAACTGTTTTGCCAATAGAACAGGCTCCCTTGACAAGGTATATTAGTGTGTGTGTGTGTGTGTGTGTGTGTGTGTGTGTTTTCTTATTTTTGCAATTTTTAGCCAGGTGAAAGATTGGCTGCAATCTCAGTAATCAACCGATGTCTGAAGTGAAGGGAAAATTTGGCCCTTTGGATGAGAACAAGAAGAGGATCTGCTTTGTAACCCAAATCTAAATATTCTTATCATTCTTGTGTTTGTTTAATCATTCTGTTAATTCTGGTGCTATAGATGTGAACTCTCTAATTAATATCCATATTGTTGTTGTTCTTGGTCCCCTTAGTTAAATATTATCATATTCCCATTTCTTTAATCTGTTTTGTATTATTTATTCTTAAGTTGATTGTATTGAAGATTTAAGTTCTTATAATAATAAGAGTAAGATTATTCTTTTGTGACTTGAAAGTTTCTTATTAAAGTAGATACTCTTTCTACAAGAAAAGTAATTTCGCTTCGACTATTTTATCTTCTGAGTTTATTTCAAATTTTTGTACACAAATATATATTTTCTTTCCTATCTTTTTATATTTTAACTAAAATAATTATAATATATATATAACATACTATTTATACACTTTGACTATCTTAAATACTCTATATATTATAGATCACCTAACTAAGTAAATTCTCTCTTTGTTCAAACTTGTCAAAATATATATCACATGAAATTATTTAAACAATAATTAATCCTAAATCCTAAACCATAAACAATAATTAATCTAAGTTAATAAACTCAAATCAACAATAATTATATAATTTCTTATAGTTATTTAAACTCAAACCCTAATCTCTTCTTTTTTATAATTTCTTTGTCCTCCCTTTGAATTTCATTAACATGTTATGAATCATCAACATACTAATTGTGAATGCCATAACTAAATTTAATTTTCCATATATAAATATTAATATTATATAAAAAATTTAAATCAATGATTATAATTTTTTTAAAAATTATTTAATATATAACTATAAAATTTAGTCCAAAAATTATAAAACAGTATCCTGTTGTTTTTGTTTGTCACTTCTCTTTTATTTTTTTCTTATGTTTTAAAAAATATTGCATAAAAATAATATTTTAAATAAATTTATGGACCAAATTAATTGACCGAAAGTGTACAAAATACCTCTATTTTAGTTTTAACAATCATGGTCATTTTTGTCATTTTGGCCTCTTAGCTAATTAATTGGGCTAATAATTTGTTAAAATATTATTATTATTTTGCTTAATAATAACATTATTTCCCTATTTACTGACATCGGGTTCTATCCTTAAACCCGGATCCGGAACCACTTATCAGAGGCTCCGCAGGCCGCCCAAAAATTACCGAACCCTCCCCCTCTCTCACTGCCAATACAGTTGGAAGAGAGAAAATGGCGAGAGAGAGAGGGAATCTACTGTACATGGTGTACAGAGCTTTAACGTACGGTCTATCACCGTTGATTCGCCTCCACTTGCGGTGGCGCAAACTCCGAGGCCTAGAGCATCACCTCAGGTGGCCGGAGCGAATCGGCCGCCCCTCGCTGCCCCGCCCTCCGGGACCCCTCCTCTGGTTCCACGCCGTCTCCTTAGGTTTAATTTCTCTCTCTGCGTATATACAATTGCGTGTATTTAAGCATGTAGATATTTGTAGCATATTCCAATATCTCTGTGTTTAATTCCAAATTGTCCTACATTATTGCTCTCAAGATTGATGGGGCAATGTTTATTTTTGTCTTCTCCATTTTTGTTCTGCTATATTTACTTTCTCCATTTTCAGTTGACCTGGTTCACCAATACAATGTGCGGTGTTAATTTAACTCAGTTATTTATTTAGGTATCAATTTCAGCTACACTTTGTTTACTTGAATTAATTGTTATATGTATAAGTTAGTAGACAAATAGATAGATTAATAATGAATGTGTAAGAGGAAAACGTTTCAGAAAATAAGCTAAAAGAATAAAGAAAAAAGATACGATGTGGGTGGACTGTGTGAATTGTTGCATGTCTTTTATATGAATGACATGATATTGATGCCAATTTGAATTTAAATTTTGAAGTAAAAAAGGTTGGCATTAGTGAGATATATGATTAAAATAATTAATAAATAAATGCTGTTTAATTGCTATAGAACCCTTACAGATAAGGAATTTAATTGATAATCTATAAGTACATAGTATGGGTTAATATTCTACTATCCTTAGGAGGTGGCATATTGAAAATATAAGATTATAGATAGTGCCACACGTACCCTACTTAGGGTAGAGAAATAATTCAGAGTAGGACAAATTTTATACATATGTGTGTATACTCTCACACGCATATACATCTTTCTTTGTGTTTATTTCCTTAGTTTATGCTTCACTTTTTCCTCTGTAAGAATTGTATTGTCTATCTTTTCTTTTCTAATTTTAATTTTAATTTTTTGGGGTCATTCCTTGTTGGAATTCTTGATCAGGTGAAGGAAGGGCTGCTATTCCAGTCATAAAGTGCTTTGTTGAGCACAGACCAGATATAAACATCTTGATGACGACAGCAACTTTGTCTGCATTGTGAGTTAAAATCAGATTTGTTTTCATGCATTTTCTGTAGAGATTATGGTGAGTAATCTATTGTAAAGGAGATGATATTGTGATACAATGACTCTGATTAAACTTTATAATAGAATATCATTCTTAGTATTATATAAAATTTAAGGTTCTATTCTGTATAAGTTAAAAGCCTTCTCCTTTAGCAATTTGAGTTAATCTAATATAAAGCAGTGGTCCTGGACTTTTAAAGGTCCATTTTGTGGATTGATTTAAATTTCAATTGTAGTCAATATGGCCAAATTCCTACAAGGAATGAAATCCAGGTCTTGAACAATACAAGCGAATAAAATCAAGAGTAATGAATAAAAGAATTATTGGGAAGAGCACTAATTATGTGGGTCTTCTTCCATTTTGTTTTGTTTGGTTATTCTTACTTTTAATATTTGGGATTATGTTCATTTAGTTAGATGTTAAATGATATGTCGTCCTTTGATTAAACTTTTATGATTATAAATGTTATATAAAATCCAGTCACATATATCATGTATTGACATCTTGAAACAATTTCACTATCAAAGAAGTGGTCCAAAATTTCACGGTCACATATTTTTATTGATATATTAAAAAAATATCACCATCGAAGAAGTGGTCCTGCTTTGGGAGACAAGTTAAGAGGGGGCAAATTTGAATTGTTACTGAAAGGCACATTTGTTGCAAATTAAACATTCTGGCAGGTGCAGTCAAGGCAAATCAAGTTTGAGAGGAAATGACAGAAAACAGCATTAATAACTTGGGATGCAGAAGTTTTTTCTTACCCTTTTGGTTTATTTTTGTATGAATAACAAAATCTCATTGTTAGAGTGAGAGTTAGCAAAATGAGGTGGTCCTGCCTCTGTTGATGGATTAGGTTGCTCATCTGAGTGTTGATATTGATAGGTTCATTTGTTACAAATTTGCAGTCAACATCTCCAAAATTAATATCAAGAAAAGAAATGAAATAAGAATAATAGAGTTGGTAATTGATAGATTGTGGGCATCAAACAATAATTTCTCTTCGCACTAATTTAAATCATTAGATACCAGCTAGTCACATTTTAAAGTCATACTCCATTACCTTCCACCACCAAATTGGAGATACTCCATTGCATAATTTCTCATTGCACGCTACTTTTCTTTCTTTTGGATGATATCAGTTTGTTTTTGTTTCTCAAAGTTGACAGGCACCGAAGACCCTGCAAAAGTCTTTTTAGATTTGCTCATTATGCTGCTAGTTTTTGCTGACTGAAGCTGACCTGAATTAGATCGTTACTTGTAGCACATAATGAGCTTGTAGGTCCATTTTCCTCTGGTCCATTTTACTTGATATGTACATGGACAGGAACAGGAATATGGTACACCAGATTGTTATAGTAGGATGTACTTACATATACCATATTGGAACTTTAAGGTACTTCTTAGGCAATTTTGCTGTAACAATTAGGCTTTGAATAAGAAATAGTTTTTTTTTAATTAATAATGCAGACACATACTTCTAAGTCGTTATGGCCTCCTTTGGTTCATTAGATTCTAGCAGTTTTGTTTTCCAACATTGTATTTGATTTTTTTCATGTTAAAACCTTTAAGAAAAATAAATGAAAAAGAGAAGACTTGGGATTTCTTTGGCTTGCAAGAATTTATAGTTGTGATACAAAAGCATACCACGTTTGGGAAACTGAGTTCCGAAATTAAAATTTCTCTATAACTCTATCTGACATTGTTAATGGGCTTCCCTGGCAATCCATAGGCATTATGTCACGGGAAATCTTTGATAGGTTGAATAGGAAGTCACACAATTCTGCAGATAGATTTATTTATTTATAATCCATTTTACCACTTTTTCTAAGCTTTTATTTTGAACCATTGCGCTGCATGTCTTTGCTGAAGTTTCTCATCTACTTCCCTACCTTGATCACATCTTATGAGGATTAGATTGATAATGATTAAAAACTAAACCATGGCTGTTATTGTTTTCTTATGTGGATTATTGAGTTAATAACCTTCTGAATGTAGTATTATCATTATGGTAGCTATATAATGGTCATCGGCTGTAATTGCTTTGGTTACCTTGTCAGATTTCATGCAAGATATCACTGTGATATGTAGATGACTCAAACTTGTATATCTTTTTAAAACATTTGTGAGATTCTTCTATAATTGTCAATTCCTAGTAAAAGAGTGCCTACTATTTTTAGCCAGACTTTATTAAGATGAGACAGATTTGGGTACAACTAGACATTTAGCAAGATTTTAAATTTTTAAGTACTTTCTATTGACAATTAGTCTCATCTTTCACTGCTTTGGTAATTGGGTTCATATTGGCACTGATCCACTAGTGACTAGTAATTTGTGCTTGTCAGGGTGGACTAGTCATAGTTCTCATGTAGGATCTTTCACAAATGTAAGGTGATTATGGGAATTGTAAATGATTCAAAGCAACATTTGCTCCTCTAGCAATAAGTATTTGTATCAGGTTACTTCTGGAAATGCGACGGCCTGTTTGTTTTGATCTAATATTTTATTGGACTTTTCTTCAGTGGTATCTATCCATTTTGCATAACCTGAATAGTTCTTTTTGATAAGTTTTCTCTGGTTCCTTATTGGTAGTGAACCACTGTTCTTTAGAATAGGCTGATCTATCACCGCAAATTTTGTTACTCTCTGTAAAGATCACTGACATGGGAAATTGCCTGTGTTGGGTCACTAGTAAGCTTCAGGTGTTCGCATTAGTTTATGTAAAATGTTCAAAAGATTAGAGATTTTATCTTGATTTATGACTACTAGTTACTCCATGCTTTAATTTCTTTGGTTATTTTATATGCGTAGGTTGTGAAATGAGGAAACAGTTTTACATACATGATGTGCAAAAGGTTTTACTTGGATCCCTCCATCTTTCCTTTTCGTCTACTCTTGCCCTTACACCCTCCTTCCCAAATCCTGTGGCTAAGAAGCATCCATACAGATATGGATGCAAGACATGAGATTCGACAAAAAAAATGACATAAAAATTCACGAGTGCTAGAATCTAGTTGTAAACAAATTTGAAGTAAGGTGGTAGAGTTGCAAAAATTAAAATATCTAAAGGCATACATTTGATATTCTCTCTCTCTTCCCCCTCCCCCAAAAGTACAGAGGAATTAGTATATTTCATGAGTCATGTTGTTTTACTTTATTTGCGCCTTTCAAGTTATTCTTTTCCAAAGTTTCAATGTGTTGAAGAGGGTAGACTTACATTTGAGTTGTTTTTATCTACCACTCCTACCTATGTTGTAACGCCCCGTTTTTCCCAAGCATGCGTTAACATGGAATTTCGGAGATATTTTTTTTTTTCAACATACACTCAACGTAAATTAAACCCCGACAATCCCGATCTACTATCTTAGTGCATTAACTTAAAGGAATAAGGTAAGACTAGTAATGACATCACATCAGCGAAAACAGAATCGAAACCTTGATAATACATAACCGTATTTCCTTTATTCATAATATAGAATTCATACCATCGATGTTTAACATGACATCATCAAAATAATACACCTGCAACTGAACATCTCATACATAATAAAAGACCTACAAAAGATCTAATATGTAACTATCGGCTACATCTCGAGAACCTTATTTTCTTTGGCACTGCTGTTTTCACCTAGAACGTTTGAATATTCCAGGGATATAGTCCAAATTAGATGTTAAATCATCTAAGTAAGAGTTCAAAAATATTTTCATGAATATATGCAAGACCATGAAAAACAAACCGACATATTCCGGTATGCCCCAGTTCAAGAGAATCCCACATAGCACTTAACCCTAACTGGGGAAAATGCAATCTCTCTAAAGGCAACACAACCACATCGACACATTGGCATAACACAATCCTGCTTAAGAGGGAAAACAACCACGCATGAACCTGGGTATCACCCCACTGTCATGTTAGGCTTTACATTCCCACTCACAAGCATTCTAGATCTCAACAAGACCTTGGCCACAAGAGGATCAACACTATCCTTGGAATCAACGTTCACCTCGGTAATAATGTTATTTCTCAAAGGAACCTAAGGTGGTGTCCACTCTCAGCCTCGCTCCAAGTGGGTCACATAACATTAATCCTTGTCATGCATCCCGAGTGCTATCACTCAAGTGCCACAATACAGGTTGACAACCCACATCCCACATGGACAACACATAAACATGTCAATGCCACCACACATAACATGCATCATATATAATCAACATTTCAATGCATGAATTTATAACGCACGAAATTCAATGCATGGGCATAAAACAATTTGGGATGAACCTCTTACATGAAATTGATAGGATACCAGGTAGCAAATTTACAGCAATCAAATATCAATGGTTTTCAATAATTTGCAGCAACGAGAATAAGAACAATAGGGCATTCGAGAGGCCCAAACTCTCCAACAACCTTCTACAAAAATTCCACCCCTCTCTCTCTCACTCTCTCTTATTTATACCTCATCCTACTCAGCATAACTGTCTCTGGCAGCACATGCTGGTTTGTTACAACAAACTAGCTATTTCCCCTCCTATCCTCCACCCATTTTACCTCCTAGCCCCTGCCCCTTGGGCCGCCTTTGGTAGGTCCTATGGACCGGGGGCCTATCATTATCCCCCCCTCTCACTTTCACCTTGTCCTCAAGGTGGAAATCTGGAAATTGTTGCTAAAGGACGTTAACTGGTTCCCATGTTGCTTCTAAAGGGGGCAACCCCTTCCATTGAATTAAAACCTCCCTGCCTTGTCGATTACTTCCCGATCCCAATCGAACCCCCAGAACTGCCTCTGGCTCCACCAATAGCTCCAAATCTGCACTCAGCTGGCTGGGAACTTACACACTAGCCCTCAACGCCCCTCTTGCCTCGCGTAATTGGGACACGTGAAAGACGAGGTGGATGTTGCAATGGGAGGGCAGTGTTAATTTGTAAGCAACTGGTCCTACCTCCTTTTCCACTTCAAATGGACCATAAAATCTAGGCGCCAATTTCTTGTTGGAGCAACCAGCCACCGATTTTCTACGATATGGCCGCAATTTCAAATAAACCAAGTCCCCCACTTTGAAGTTTACCTCTCTTCTCTTCCTGTCAACACCACTTTTCATTACTGATTGAGCCCTCAGCAATTGAGTCTTCTAGTCATCCAAAATCTTATCCCGTTCAACTAATTGTCGCTCCACCATTGACACCGGAGTGGTACCTCTTTCAAACCTCACCAAGGCTGGAGGTTCTCTGCCATACACCACCTGAAAAGGGGTCTTCCTTGCAGCTGTATGGTAGGATGTGTTGTACCATAGTTCAGCCCAAGGCAGCCACATGGACCATGATTTCGGTTGAGAGGAAGCAAAACAACACAAATATATTTCCAAGGTCCGATTCAGTACCTCTGTTTGCCCATCAGTTTGTGGGTGATAGGCGGTGCTTCGATTTAGTTTAGTACCTTGGAGGCAGAACAATTCCTCCCAAAAGCGGCTCATGAAAATTTTGTCCCTATCCGATACAATGGACCTTGGGAGGCCATGTAACCTTACTATCTCCTTAACAAAATTTCCAGCCACTTCCCCTACAGTAAATGGATGTTTCAGCCCGATAAAGTGCCCATATTTACTTAGTCAGTCTACTACAACCAATTTTGAATCCATTTTGCCCGACCTAGGTAACCCCTCAATAAAATCCATAGCTATATCTTCCCAAACTTGGTTAGGGATGGGGAGAGGCTACAGTAATCCCCCAGGTGTTAAAGCTGAAAATTTGTTCTGTTGGCAAACAACACAATTACTCACATAGTTGTGAATGTCCTTCTTCATCCCTTGCCAATAAACACTAGCCGCCACTCGCTTGTAAGTCTTCAAGAACCCTTAATGCCCCCCGAGACTGCCATCATGTCCCTCATGTAAAATCAATGGAATGAGAGATGACCCTTTCGGTATGTACAACCTTCCTTTGTATAGCAGTTGGCTGCCCACCCACTGAAAATTGGGTTGGGAAGCAGGATCAGTGTATAGATCCTTGATAATTTGCTGCACCCTGACATCTGTTCCTACTTCACAGGCCAATTGATCCAGTTGGATTACTTGTGGTACTATCAAAGCCATGAAGGCTGCTGGATGGTTGATGCGTGATAACCCATCAGCGGCCTTATTCTCCAATCCCAGCCTATAATGAATCTCAAATTGAAATCCCATTAGTTTCACCATCCATCTCTGATATTCGGGGCTTACCAATTGCTGTTCCATCAAGTTTTTGAGGCTCTTTTGGTCAGTCCAAACCCTAAATTTCCTCCCTAAAAGATAATGTCTCCATTTTTGCACTGCAAAGACTATGGCCATCAATTCCCGCTCATAAACTGATTTCGTTCTCCCTAACTAATTGAAAGCTTGACTGAAATAGGCAATGGGTCGGCATTAAAACAGTCCCCATGCCCTCGCCCGAAGCATCCGCCTCTACCACAAAAGGTTTATCAAAATCTGGCAAAGCGAGCACGAGCAAGGAAACCATCTTCACCTTAAGCTGTCGGAAAGCTTGCTCGGCTGCCACATCCTAATAGAAATTATTCTTCCTCAACCGTTTAGTTAAGGGCCTTGCCATCTTGCCATAGTCTTTCACGAAGTGCCAATAATATCCCGTGAGTCCCAAGAATCCTCTCAATTCCTTCATTGTTGTAGGAGTAGGCCAATCTACCATCGCTTGCACCTTAGCGTGATCAGCTGATACACCTTGTTGAGAAATGATGTGGCTTAAGTATTCAACCTCCGGCTGCCCGAACAAGCACTTTTTCCTGTTAGCAAGTAACTGATTTTCTGCCAACATTTTTAAAACACAACGTAAGTGCTTCGCGTGTTGCTCTAAACTCTTACTATACACCAATATATCATAAAAAAAAACCAATACAAAACGCCTTAAATACTCCCTGAAGATATCATTCATTAGTGATTGAAAGGTTGCGGGTGCGTTTGTCAACCCGAACGGCATAACTAGGAACTCGTAGTGGCCCTCATGTGTCCGGAAAGCCGTTTTGGGAACATCTTCAGCCTTGACCCTAATCTGATGGTAGCCAGATTTTAGATCCAGCTCGGAGAAAACCACAGCCCCGTGCAGCTCATCTATCAACTCCTCAATCACAGGTATAGGAAATTTGTCGGGGATGGTTACCTTGTTCAAAGCCCCGTAGTCAACACAAAACCGCCACCCTCCATCTTTCTTCTTAACCAACAACACCGGACTAGAAAATGAACTGCAACTTAGCTGCACAATCCCAGCTCCCAACATCTCGCCCACCAGTTTTTTAATCTCATTTTTTTGCATATAAGGATAACGGTAAGGTCTCACATGTACGGGTGTTGTTCCTGGAATCAAGTTAATAGCATGGTCTCTTTTTCTTCATGGTGGCAGCCCCTCAAGATTAGAAAATACCCCTTCAAACTCTTCCAGCACTCTTTGCAGCAACCTTGGGATTACCCATTGCTTTTCTTCAAATTTTGCTGTAATGGCTCCTAACTCCAGCAACATCCCCTCCCCACTTCCCTTAAGAGCTTTCAGCATGGCCTTCAAAGACACCATGGTTTTACTTAAGCTTGGGTCGCCCTGCAGTGTTACTGCCATACCCTCCACTCGAAACTTCATTGTCAAAGTTTTCCAATCCACATTCATTTTCCCAACTGCGGCTAACCACTTCATTCCTAAGATAACATCTGAGCTACCCAGCTCTAAAGGCAAAAAATCCTCCATGATTTGTAGGTTATATAGGTGCAATATCACCCCCTTGCAAATGCCCGCCCCTTGCACTGCCATTCTCGTCCCCATAATCACCCCATACCCGGCCGTTTCTGTTCTTGGCAGCCCTAACTGCTGCACCAACTCAGCTGCTATAAAATTATGTGTTGCCCCTCCATCAATAAGTACTGTCACTGGCTGCCCTTCAATATCCCCTTGCAGCTTCATGTTTTGTGGTGTTGTCAATCCCACAACTAAATTCATTGAGAGTTCAATGACCTCGCTGCCTTGCCTCACTTCTTCTTCTTCCCTTCCTTCACCTGTTTCCACCTCGACTGCTTCCTCTTCCCTTTCTTCATCATAAATCATCATAACGTGCAGCTCCTTGTTCTTACACCGGTGGCCAACCAAATATTTCTCATCACAACGAAAACATAAACCCTTCTCCCTTTTGGCTTTCCACTCGGCCTCACTGAGTCGTTTGAAAGGGACATTGCTGTCACTCCCCGCCACTGGCAGCTTGTTGCTCACCTGACTAAAGACTCTCGAATGAGGAGTCGGGCTTCTTGATTGTATGGGAGGGGGTCGAACGACATTGGTTGTAGAGTGGGTAGGGGAATTACCTCTCGCTGGTCCAAACGCCCTACTACAGCTGAGCATGGCTGCATTTTTATCCTCAATACATTGAGCCATCATCATGATTCGATCCAACCCCCTAGGTTCCAGTACCCTGATCTCAGCCTTGATTTCTGGCTTAAGGCCGTTGATGAAATGGCCCTCCAATAACACCTCAGAGACTTCTGACACTGGCACGGCCAAGGTCTTGAACATCAGCCGGTAATCCTTGACAGTACCATCTTGTCGAAGAGGCAGGAACCTCTCCTCTAGCAACCCCTCTTGAGTTGGACGGAATCGGTTGAGAATTCCCTGCTTGAGCCCCTCCCAAATATGGATCCCCCTGCGCCTAGACTCCCACTGGAACCAAGTGAGGGCCCCTACCTCGAAGCACAACGCGGCGGACTCAATCTTCTCATCATTGGACAGCTGGTTGATTGCGAAGTACCTCTCCGCCCTGAAAATCCAATCGTCCGGGTTGTCTCCCTCAAAGGTTGGCATTTCCAGTCGTCGACCTCTCCCTTCTTGTCGCCATGCTACGCGCATGCCTCCCTCCATTCCTCGGTTCATGCCGCCCCTCGGGTTCACTTCGGAATCTGGGGTAAACTCCGTTGGCCATTCGCTCCCATGGGCCTTAGCCTTCCTCTCCCGTTCCTGTTCGTCCCACCTTGTTCGTATGATGGCGAACTGTTCGAGCATCTCTGCTACGTTCCGGTTTATGGTTTGAATCTCTCCCCTCATCGTGTCGACCTTCTCCTCTAGGTCCCCCACTCTCTTGGTTAGGTTTACTATGGTGATCGACTAATGCTGTGATACCAAATTGATAGGATACCAGGTAGCAAATTCACAGCAATCAAATATCAATGGTTTTCAATAATTTGCAGCAACGAGAATAAGAACAATAGGGCATTCGAGAGGCCCAAACTCTCCAACAACCTTCTACAAAAATTCCACCCCTCTCTCTCTCTCTCACTCTTTCTCTTATTTATACCTCATCTCTGGCAGCGCATGCTGGTTTGTTACAACAAACCAGGTATTTCCCCTCCTATCCTCCACCCATTTTACCTCCTAGCCCCTGCCCCTTGGGCCGCCTTTGGTAAGTCCAATGGACCAGGGGCCTATCAGAAACTAACCTATCGCAGGTCAAATCGTTTGTATAAACAAATCGAGTATAAGGTTGAACCACCCAAAATAAACCAAGTTTGGGGTAAGAACTCTCACATACCAAAATTATTTGCATGAAACTAAATCAAGTTTCGAGAAACAACTCATAGTAAACCAAATTTAAAGTAGAAATTCTCACAATAAAACCAAACTTTAGTTATGAACTCTCACCTTAATTTCGCTTTTCGGGATTTTTCGAAGAATGTGTTGACCTAAAAAATCGTGCAAATCTCCAAATCCTATAACCAAATTTCCTCATGATTAATAAATATCCAAGAGAATCAATATTTTTTATTTTCCTAAATTTTTCATAATTTTCTTAATTTTTCTCGATTTTCTCCTATTTTCCTTAAACCTCATTTTTCAAAATAATATCTCCTCAAGGTTTTTTTTTTCCAAATTTTTCTTCACAATAATTCATAAAACAATATTCCTAATTATCTAGAATTTTCTAGAATTTTTTCAGATTTTTCTCCTATTTTTCCTCTATTTCCATAATTCTCATTTTTCCTCAAAAATGAAAAAATAAATAATTCCTCCAATATTTTCCAAAATTTTCCTCCACAAAATAATTTTCCAATTTTTCCAAAATTTTCTGGAATTTTTTTGGAATTTTCTTCTATTTTTTTCCTTTTCTTTTTATTTTCTTACCTTCTTCGATTGTCTTTTCCAGCAACAGCGACCGACGATGATCTCCGATGGCTAATCCGACGACATAGCCTTGAAGAACTCCTTGAACTGGTCACAATGGCACCCTTTGATGGCCGAAACACCCGCCGGAAAGAGCCAAAACGATTGATTTTCAGACCGGCTCCAGCGATATGTGCGTTTTTCTGACGAGGCTTCAATACCCCTTCAAACGTTCATGAAAAATCACCAAACTCTCTAGAATTGCTCCTCAACACATGGAGAATAAAAGTCCCTTATCCTCGACCTCCGATTCAATCTCAAACATGCACGATTTGGAGTTTAATTTTCGACACATTCGGCCATCTAGAATCCTTTATTTATGCCAGATTTTTGGACTCAAAACGGGCCATACCTTTGTCAAATCTGAGTCTCTATCATCCTTACAACCATTTAATGGCCTCAAATCGTGATGATTTGATACAAACACCCCTTTCCCGATTTTTTGGCAACCCACGGCCATACTCGGCCATACCTCATCAAATCATGACCATACCTCATCCAATCACGGCCATGCTCCATCCCAATCGACCCACCATGCTGTAGAGCCTATTTTTGGCCCTCAAAATGACCCTCACGACATCGGTCGGAGGCTGGTCGGTGGTGGCCATGGCTATTTCTTTGAAATTTTACACTTTGACCCCTGCTTCTTTCCAAATTCCATTTGAGCTCTTAATTGAAGTCTCTGAGCTTTCCAACTATTCCAATAAGATCGCGATTTGACCGCAAATCCTTTTGTTTCTTCCCAAAACCACTTAAGAGTTGCTCCTTATGCTAAATATAAATCCACTCA
This sequence comes from Diospyros kaki, assembly GCA_036245055.1. NCBI lineage: Eukaryota > Viridiplantae > Streptophyta > Magnoliopsida > Ericales > Ebenaceae > Diospyros > Diospyros kaki. The sequence continues at coordinate 4,580,952 of BSEG01000006.1, read as the reverse complement.
AGGTCCTGTTGACTTCTCGGATGTCTCTTACAATCATTTGGTTTCTTAGCTTGAATCCTAGTTATACCGAAAACGATTTCTTATCTGATTTCTTTCGATGTCATAAATCTTGTCTCGTAATGCTTATTACTACCATACTGGTTTCCTTTGATGTCTAGGCTCCTAGACATTCCCTACTGTTGATTCAGTCACTCAAAACTATATCGATAATTACGTTATAGCCCTAATCCACTAAAGACTTCACTTATGGCCCAAGATAAATTATACTTAAAACCTCATGAAATTCTCGGGTGTTACATGTGCTATATCCCATTTTACTATTCTTATTTCATAGTGAAGTTGAGGAACTTCAATGAGTCTTTTTTTGTGGAAAGTGTTTGGGGTGAGTTTTTTTTTATCTAGTTGGTTGGAAGGTTGGGGATTAAAAAAGATTTGGCCTTGCGGATCTGCTTTGGAGATTGGTTTAAGAGTTATAGTTTGTGGAAAGGGATTTATATTTTGCAAATATGATAGTTTATGAGATGCTCTTCAAGCAGTGTTGGTGCTCCTCATTGTGTTAGGGTTGTGGAAGGGGATTGTAAGGATTTGGGGTGACGTCTCCATATTTTCCACATTCCATGTTGATGATGGTTCTAGAGTGAGGTTTTGGTTGGACAGTTGGTAGTTTTAGGCCCTAGTCTGACTTGTTTTGGACCTTTTTTTCTTTTCAATCGGCTAGGGTTAAATTTGTTTTTGTGTTTATTTTGCTAGGGGCTAGCACTATTGGTCCCTCGCATTTTAGGGTGTGATGATCCTCCAAATTGCATATAATAAGTTGGGAGGATAAGTGGGTATGGCACCCATTCTGCCTTCGGGGTGGGGGGTGGGGGGTGGGGGGTAGGGGGAAGTTCCCTTGTTTAGGTCAAATGATCATCAAACAATGCTCTATGTGACCTTTTCTATTGAGATTCTCTCTCTTAGATCCATTCTCACTTGTTATAATTTGAGGAAATGCGAGCTTGTTTTGTGGATTGGTCCTTCATGTGTAAGAGAATGGAAGTTGGGATTCAACTCATACCATTTTCTTCTTCACCACTCTGATGTTTGAGAGATTTGAGAGTTTTCCTTTTTATTAGTTTGGTGTATAATGATGATAACCTCAATGTTTGACATATTGCACGTGTAGGAACAGTGGTGCCCAAGAAGGTGTAAAAGGCAAGCATCAGCCACCAATCCATTTGTGTTAATGGCGTAGTACTTGGCATGAAACAAGTACAAGAGCTTTAGTTGAAGTTTAAAGTTTGATATTTGTCTGGAAAGAACATTCTATTTTCCTTATTTTTGTGATGGGTAGGATGTATCCCTTTGCATGTGATCCTATGTGTACTTTCTCATTGGTTTAATTTTATTTGCAGAAATTTAGATCTTTTTGGCCAAGAACATAGATATTTGTTTGTATGCTCTTTTTACATCATTGTCGCCATTCTTGGCAGTTTCTTTTGAGAAAAATCTTTAGTTATAAAGACAACAATGGAAAACTTTGAAATAGGTCTGATTTTAGATTCCTTTTCAGTTATGTATGGAAATAGAAGTGAATAATTTTTTAAAAATTTGAAGGTTTGTTTCCTAACTTCTTTCTCCTTTTGTCTTGTCCCCCTGTTCAGTGAAGTAATAAAGAATTGGCTTCCAAGTGGTGTGATATATCAGGTGCTCATTCCATATGTTCTGCCCCTAATACTTTATATTCATTAATGATTCTAGTACAATTAATTATACTCAATGTTGATATTTAAAATTTGTGATCATATCAAATCTTTTGCGAGTTGATAATTTCCTGAATTGCAATTAATTTTCCTTTCTGTGATTGACTATTTCCACTGCCATTATTGCCTACTAAAAACTAAGAAACTCCCTTTAGTGTTTTTAGGTATAGACATTTTTGTACCTATTTCTTAACAACTTAAAGTTTTGGGATAATTGGTTATGTAAAATGATATTGATATTTCCTGGGAGATTCTAGGTTCAGGTGTTCTGATATGCATTTTTTCTCGTTTTGTTGTCATTGTGACATTAAAGTTTGATATGAAGTGTATGAGCCTAAATGAAGATATGACAAAAGATAGAAATACATGGAAGTCTAGAATTCATGTAGCCGACCCCACATAGTGGGATAAATACTGGATATATTGTTGTTGTTGTGAAATTTCTCCTACTATTTTTTTTTCGCTTCTCTCTGCCTCTTTAGTCCTTTTGCAAATTTGGGTTGCATATGAGAGAGAGTGCAACTTGATATACAATATTGGACCCATTTCCTAGCAATTTAAGCTTTTGATAGTAAGTTAGGGTAAATTACAGCACTAGTTCTTGAACTTTGCACTCCATAACAAACTGGTCACTGTACAATTTTTGTCACCACAGCTACTAAACTTTGATTTCTGTTAGAATTCAGTCCCTCTTTTTATTTTCTGTTAACTGAAACTGATGTGGTATACATTAAGCTAAATGTCTGTGGTGACAAAAAATTAAGTACCACAACCAATTTATTATGAAGTACAAAGTTCAGGGACTAACGGTGTAATTTACCCTTATTGGTGATCTAACAAATGTATATGGGATTATTATAGAATTTTACTGATGAAACAGCAGGGGGAATATTTGTGTTCCATTTTTTATACAAGGTCCTCAAACTCACAACTTCTTTTAATGCTAGAATGGGTTTATCATGTAATTTTTCTGATGGAATTGCACTAGGAGCTTACATTTTGTCCCTGTTCTAAGTCATTTTCTTTGTCCATGTTGTTTAAGTTATTGTTTCTCTCTCTTGAAATTCCTGACTTGAAGAAAGAGAAGAATCTAGAGAAAGTGCCTGTGATGGCATAGCAATATGTGATGTCAAGAAATATAGAAAGCAAATATGGTTTTGGAAGGATATGAAGCTTCTCTTGCTTTTCATTAGTCTTCTTGTAAATGTTCTTTTGTATGACCATATACAGAAAGAGAAAAGACATTAAGCTTATTGTGCTATTCGTTTGCCTTGCTGCTTCTCAAATTTGAACTTCTTCCTAATATGCCAAACTAAAATCTATTTATGCACTTCAAAAGACTCAGGTAGAAGCATTTTATGATGACATGTATATTTGTACTTTTGAACTTTCTTATTATGTATTTAAACCTCATGGATGAAACCAGTTTGCCCCACTAGATCTTCCTGCTGCCATGGATGATTTTCTTGGCCATTGGAAACCAAATGCAATAGTGTTAATGGAGAGTGAACTTTGGCCAAATCTGATTATGGGTGCCTCCAAAAAGGGTGTAAGTTATTCCTTTTTATGTAATTTAGTCCTTAGCTTGTGCATGCTTTTGAAAAATAAAAAATGAACTCCTTTATCCAAACAAGTTTTCTTTGACGAGAAAATATTTAAATGAATTTGGGCAACTGACTTCTTATATCTACCCATGCCTTTTGGAAACTGCTGATGTCTTCATCCTTCTTTTGTGTGGATGAATTTTCCAAGTTTTCCATTGGCTTGTCACAGATGTGTTTTTTGGTCTGTGTTGTGTTAATAATTCCTTATATTTTAGCTGTTACCAACTGTATGCAGATTATATTGGCATTGTTAAATGCTCGGATGTCTGAGAAATCCTTTAACAACTGGTCTGGACCTCTAGTTAGTCCATTAACTTCATTATTGCTGTCAAAATTTTCCTTGATTGCACCATTGGTAAGTTCCTACTTTTCTCTAGAGTTGTTGATTTTCTGCTATGGTATTGCTGATATTTTTCCCCATATTGTCCCAGAACACTTTGCAGGCTATTCGTTTTCAGCTGCTGCAAGCTCCCCCATTTACAATTAATTTTTCTGGTGACCTGAAGTACGGTATGCCTATCAATTCAAGCATGAGACTCTTTATATATGTTGACTCTTTCAGGTGGTCCATTTTATAAACTTGTTTCTTGTATTTTTTCTTAAATCAGCACTGACTGTTACCATTATCTGGCAAGGATAATGTTACTTTATATCTCCAGTAAACCTTTCAGAACTTATTTGGTAGGGTAAAGGATCTTGTTTCTGTTTAATATCCCATGAATGATAATACTATACTGCTGTACTGCTAAATTTGGTTAAACTTATTTTAGGTTATTGTTTTTTCTATTTCAGCTATGGACGAATTTGATATGTCTGGCAGAGACAGGAAATGCATTGAAGATCTGCGGGTACAGCTTGCGCCTAGACAGGTTTGGATGGCTTCTTCCATACATAAGGGTGAAGAAGAAGGTTAGTTTCCAATAGTATTCTGCAAATGTTTCAAGTCTGCTTATTATCCACCAAAAAGCAGGAAAAAAGTTTCAATCTTATTGAGCTTGAGAGTTGCTGCTATCTTGAATTTGATTTATGGGTTCCAAGTGAACTCAAGGTTAGTTGACTTGGTCACTTTTAGGCAAAACTTAGGAAAGGTAAAGATAACAAAAAGGAAATATCAAGGGACAAATCTTTACTTATGAGTTCCATTTTGTGATTCTATTTTTTGGTCTGTGAGCCATTAAAGTCTCCTGAACTCAGGCTGGCTTAAATTGGAAAATCTCAACTGGACTTGAACATGTGTAGTTGCAAACTCATGTGTTATACAATGTATCCCTTGTGCTATTTATTTTTGAGTGTAGGGGTTTTATCCCAATATAAAGACATTAATATCCTTTAAAATTCTCAACTCAAACTTAGTTACTCTAAAGTCTGAAGTAAACAACTCATTCTTCACAAAGTTTCCATTTTAGACCACAGAAACTCCCCAATTCATAGTTAACTGGCTCTCTCTCTCTCTCTCTGTCCCCTCTGTGTTGACTAGACCCTGCTATTGTTGGGTCTGCTCCTCTATTGCATCGCATTAGTTACCTTCACACTATGTGAGACATAATGTTAGTGTGAAGCCTAAGTTTAGAGTTACGTTTTATGGTTTAGGGTTTACTGAATATTAGAGTCCCTTATGGAACACCACAGTGGCATAGTTTACGTTCTTGACAATATACTCGACTTTGGTCGTATTAAGATACATATCGAAGGAAACCAGGAATTGTATCTGTGAAATATTATTGTCATTGTGTATTGTCCTTGATGAGGAAAGTTCATAGTTATTATTATTAATGATTTCTTCACTGAACTACTGTTTGTGTTATGGATGGGTTTGTGGTGCAAATGTTGACACCAGAGATCAATTAATTACTATCTTTTTTCCTTTTCTATCATCATATCTTTCTAGAACGGTTTCTTTTTTCTCATAACGCTACTTCCTTACTGCAGGTAGAAAATAAAATTTTCTTTGCTCTTGCTTTCTGACTAATGAGTATAATTAGTTTAAAACATGTTGATTGATATGTTCCTTAAAATTAATCCACAGTAATGCTGGGGGTTCATGAAGCGCTAAAGGAAGTATATCCTGGTGTAGTTACCATTCTGGTGCCTCGCCATCCACAGCATGGAAAAGAGATTGCTCTAGTATGTGCTTTTTCTTATGTATTTTTCTTTTCCAGATAAGGAACTGAAGTTTTGCTGAGTATAATATTTCTTCATGGGTAATCTGCCTGTGCCTCTCTTTGCTGTTTGATACAAGGGTTCTTTTATTGCATTTTTTTTTTTTACATTTTTCTCCTCATGCTCGAGCTCTCAGTATGTATTTTGCAGTATGGAGGTGTAATATATATGGCTTGGTTCTCAAGTTTATAGGCAGGTGCTTGTGCTTTGTATGCAAAACCTTATCAGACTTTAGGAATTTGGCAATTTGTGATTTTGGCCTTTTTTTTGGAATTAAAAGAAGAAAAGGCCAATGCAATAGAAGTAATTCATCATCATCATGACTACACCTTGTTCTAACCAAGTTAGGGTTGGTGGCATAACATTCATAATGTTAATTAACTTCTAAAAGTTGCATTGACAATTCAAATCCGTGTAAAAGAACAATGTGGCAAAACTTTTTGTTGGATGCCCTTCCTAACACAGCCCTCTAGTGAGGGAATGATGGAAGTAATTTCTTCTTTATGAAAAAAAAATTCTTAAAGATTAATTGCTTTTTTGATATGTAACTTATTGGTGAGCACACATTATGTTTTATTAAATAAACATGCACGTGAATTAGTGTTCATGTGAAGTTGTTGGGTGCAGCCAACAATGCAGGAACTAAATTAATGGGATTGCTCTTGGTCCTGTTTCGTTTTGTTATCAAGGCATTCTGGTTTCATTTTCATTGTTGAAGACACAGTCAGACCAATTGATCATTCTTTTGTTCTGGTTTGAAGTATTAGATAAATTAATTTAATCCACAGAACTTCATTTCTTCATGGTAAATCTAGTTGCAAACTGAGAAATTAAAAAAAAAATATGGAATTTTAATTTACTAGAAACAGGTATACACTATACAGTTATATCTCCCCATCATAAAACTCTACAAACCATTTTTGCGAATCCTTTATAAATCATAAAGAACAATTTCATGAACATCTTCCCTTTAACACTTTAATTTTCTGTAAACCTACTATTGCTCTGAAAGAGATTAAACAGGAGTAAGGGACAGAAAGCTCTTCAAAAAGGATACTAATCTGTCTCTTTTTCTTCCTTTTTCCTGATATTTTACATTTGACAATGGTATGTGCTAAAGAGAAGGCTAGAGATTGCAACAACAACAACAGCACAATCACAGGCTGCATCCCACTTGGTGGGGTTGGCTTTATGTATTTAGATCTGTAGCCATCTCTCTCCATGGCCATGTCCACTGTAGCCATCATATTCTTTGTCATGTTTAATGTTTTTCCATCAAGTGTTCTTTGGCTTCCTCTCCCCCTCTTCTTACGTACTTCCTCCATTTCATCCACTAGCCTTATTGGTATGTCTATTAGTCTTCTTTTCACATGTTTAAACCATTTTAATTGTGGCTTCCACATCTTATCTTCAATAAGCACCACTTCAATCTTATTATGTACAATCTTGTTTCTTATTTTGTTTTTTATATGGCCTCACATCCATCATAGCATACTAATCTGGTCTACACTCATATTTTAGAAATACTGAAGCTTAACTGCTAGCATTCTGAGTCATATAAGAAAGATAGCCTTGTACTTGTTTGCTCAAGTGTTGACTGTGCTCCTTGTTATAGCCTGTACCAAACTCAGATATTGGAGGAGATTTATGTTGCGTAGGGGGAAACCAACTTAAACCTCGTTATACCAAAAATCAGTTAAAGAGTAAATAAAAATAATGAATACTTGGAACAATGAGAACACTGCATCAATGAATTAATGCAATGTGCCATCTAAATTATGCAACAGAACAGAGGCTTAATCTTGTCTTCACTAGAGTAATCTTTGGTAGTATGAAATAATCAACTTGATGAAATGTCTCTGTATATTTTTTCCTATGACGCAAGATACTTGTACTCCACTCTATTTATAGGAGTACATGTCTTATGCTTGTGTGAAGGCCCAGTGTGATTGTGCAGATGGTTGTTTTATGCATGAACGTTTAAGAATGGCCTGAGGAGCATGCATGATAAATTTAGGAGTGCTTCATATTCTTTCCAAATCTTGCTGTGAAGTATTTTATCAACTGTAACTTTTATAATAAATTTCTGGCTGCATGGTAGAGTCTGCAATTGTCATGTTCTTTTTCTTGATAAAGCAGGGATTGCAGAAGAAGGGAGTGAGTGTTGCACTAAGGTCTCATGATGACAAGCTTATGCCGGAAACAAGCATATATGTTGTGGACACATTAGGTTTGTGTTCATGTTTTTCTCATACTCTCTTTTTCAAAATTATATTGTACAGTCTGGTTTTGATCTATGACCAACTTGAGAAGTGGAAACTTCTTTGCCTCACAGCTTGTCCTTTAACTCTACTGAAACTCATGACCTCTAATTCCATCTGCTCGTGTTTATAATATTATAACTTAGAATCAACTGACCAGTTTCTCCTTATTAAGCAAACCGATACCATCCTTTTTTCCCTCTTGCTTGACCCTGTCTTTATCAGATGACAACTTCTCAGTGATGGGTGACTTTGTACTCGTGCAAACCATGTACTTGAAGACTATGGAAAAAGGTGTGAATGCCAAAATTTATGCTTTATGTGGTGTCTGAAAGGAGGAATTAAGTACTTTTAACACAAAATAAAATTATACAATATTCAATCACCTTATAGAATTCAAAATAAGCCAATTTAAGATGATTGACACCACCAAGCTGCTTAATCCCAGTAGGTGGAGTTGACTACATAGATTTTAGCTTGCCAATCTTATATTCATGATCATACATTTTGTAAGGCCATTATATTCCACATCATACTTAAAAGTTTCCTGTCAAGTTTTTTTTTTTTTTTTTTTTTTTTTTTATCTTCTTCTTCCTTTTTTGGGGCTCATTTTGGCTTTTCCTGATGGTTGCACATCCACCACAACATTCTCTCAATTACGCTCATATTTTGCACATATGGGTGCTTAATTGCTTGAAATTCTGTGCCACATTTAAGATGTTTAACATGCTCTATCTTTTCAGGACTGCCTCCTCTTTTCACGATATTCTGTGTCAAAAATTAGAGGCTTGATTAAAGACGAGGCTTTTGATTTGGACTATTATCATATAAAAAGTGAAATTAATTTGTCTTTATCTGAATGTATAGAGAACTGAATTTAACGTGCTTGTGGTTGGGGAATAATCAAATATTTTGAGCTTAGGTCATTGTCAAATCTCAACTTGTTTTTATAGGTGAACTAAGAGATTTTTATAAGTTGACTCCAGTAGCTGTGATTGGAGGTTCTTTCTTGCCTAATTTAGCTGGCCATAACATTTCAGAAGCATCTGCAGCTGGATGTGCTGTTTTAACTGGTCTGAAGTTCTGTAAAATCTCTCCTAATTTTCTTCATATATGGTTTTGAATCTTTCCGTAATTTTACTGGATTTTTGCTTCAAAAAGTTACAGGTTATCATATTGGACATTTCAGGCACATGGTACGGGAAATGCAACGGTTAAACCCTTTGTCAGTTCTGCAGGTGACTAATTTACATAGCTGTCTGTTTGGCTGACTGTGTTTTGGAGAATCTTATTTTGTGGAGGCTTATCTTGGAATCTCTTCTCAAGAATAGTTGCATGTTCTTAGATAATATTCCAGTTGATAATACATCCATGTCTCCTTTTCTTTTGGAGTAAATAATGAAATTGTTTTGTTCGCTATGGTGATCTTTTCCAATATGAAGTCATGATTTGGTACAGTGGGGTTTCATAAATCTGAAACAAGGTGGTTGTGGCGGTAGATAATACTTCTCTCATCACTATGTTATTCACATTATCCACTCTGTGCAAAATTCATTGTCAAACTTTTTCCATGAATAAAGTTAACAATAATGTTTTACATGAGGTTTGTAATCTGGTACTTTTTTTTATCTGGTTGTTAAATTCCTTATGCTTCCTTCTGTTTCTCCAGTCATTCATCCGTCCTTGTTCTTCCACTTCTGTTTGAGAAGATCTTAGTGTCACTGATCCTGCAGGTTTCTGGGAAATTGGAGCTTGAAAAAGCTCTCTTCGAGCTCTTCAGTAACTCAACACTTCTGGAAAGACATCGTGCAGCAGCAAGACAAGCATTTCATGTTTTGTCAAGTGGTATTATCGAGAATATTTGGAGTATATTAAATTTCCATGTTCTCAGGAAAGCCTTGCGTTAGAGTTGAAAGCTGTGGTGGTTGCAGAATTAAGTCAAGGTGAAGTGTTGTCTCCATCCTTCAACGTCAAAGTAATTTATGATCCACTGTTTCTTTATCCGAGACCAGTTCCCAGAATTAGTACCTTTGTAGAGGAGTATTCTCTCTTATGTAAACCAAAAAATCCAACTTTTTGAGCCCCATATTTAATCACTTTCTTTAAAAAACGAACTCTTGCATTGCTATTTGAAGAAAAAAACAGTGACCTAACAGGCAACAACATATCGTCTTAATTCCATTAGGCAAGGTCAGCTACATAAATTCTAGGCTTTTTAGCTTGCCAATCATCTCTATTTATGGCCATATCTTCTACATGGCACTTGTAATTCATATTGTATTTATGAGTTCCCCACCAAGTTTTTTGGTCTTCCTCTACCTCATTTGCTAGCAAGCAACATGGTAACTAAACGTTCCTTTTTCTAATAAAAAATAAATGTGTCTTTTGTTTTCCCGAGGCCTAGATGTCAAAAATACGGTATAGTTGTGTTGGAATGAAATAAAACTCCATTTTCTATAGGGCTTTGCAACTGACCCTTGAAATCTGAGAAACTGAGTCAAACCGAACCTTTTTGGTTCAGTTTGGTACCCTTTGGATTTCTTTATTTTTATGTCCTATTACTTTGAAATCATGTTATAACTTGGTATTGTTTAATTTGAAAATTCTGAGTAACTCTACATTACAACTGCAATTGGCATACCCTATTTTCTTCCTTCAACTGACCTGTGAGAACTGAGGATCACTAGTCTATATAATCTTATAGTTTTGCTTTAACAATGCCTATTTGAATCTTTCATTGGACTGAAAGCCATGTAAGTATTATCTTTTCTTATTGTCTCCAATCATCACATGGCCTGTGTTACATCTGGAGAGCAACCACCAAAAATGGATTGATTCTCTCCTTGGTGAGCTCATCCAATGTGTGGATCTGCACATTAAATCAATGATAGATAAGAGTTATAGGCTGTTTAAACATTATGCTATGATTTGACAAGTTCAAGTCGGGTTGGGGACTTGAAGTTAATCAAGTATGGGCTTGATTCATTTTGTTTGGTTGAGGTTGGCTTAATTCCCAAGCCTTGCCAAGAACATAAAATACAGTATTTAATCCTTAGGTTTATGTTAAATCTGGCACTCCAAAATGATGCAAACAATCTACCAAGTCATTATGTTGTTATTTTTTCTGTAAAATGTTTGCTTAGTCACTTTCAAACAATTCATTGGTTTATGCGACTCAAAAATTAGTCAGCAATTAACTTCTCTATGTTAACTTTGTCAAGAAGATCTTTATTACTTCATGATATTGCCAGCTACCCTTGCTTTTACATATAACATAATGAAGCTGGACCACTGTTCAAGCAAGCTCAATATGTAATCAAGCATGAAACACGCTTTCATGCTTGGTTTTTCTAATTGGTGATGAGCTTCTTATTGAGCTCAACTTGCTCGAGTAAGCAGGTGAACTGCAATTCTACCCTCAGTCAAATGAGTCCTGCTGAAACAAACCAGAAAACCTATTTGTTTCAATTTATGCCTGTCAGTTTCGTGTAACTAACTATTCACATAAACTTCCTAACCCAGATCGCTTAGGAGAAAAAAATACGAATCCTACATTGATATGATTATTTTCTATCTTTCAAGACGCACACATTACAAATCTTTACAGTTGTTGATTAATTCTTGATCTTTTATGCTGTTTGTAGTTTTTTTTTCTTTTTTGCCATGATAAATATGCTGTTTGTAAGTTAGCAAGAGGAGAAGAAAACCAATTCCTCTCTCTATGCTTCTCCATTTACACTGCAACTGAAAGAGAAGTACTAGAACCATAGATAATAATTGAAGGTGAATCTGGCGTGCAGGGGTAATATTGAGTTCATCAAAACACCGGAAGCCAGCTTCTTTCTTTCTAGGTGGCGAGTGAAATGACCCGCCCTATCCGAGGAAATGGTTTGTGACTTGAAACTTTGAAGGGGAATTCATCGGAAGATATAACCAGGGGACTGTCAATGCCGTAACCATACTCTTCCCCACGATTGGTCTGTCTATCAACTGGTGGAAAACCGGATGGTTCAGGCAATCAGCCATTGGAACAAACCCTCCTGTTCAACAATGCTACCAGGCCTAGAGAAACATCGCCTGGCGGTTTATTTTCCCCAACCTTGCTAGTTTCTGCCATGCCCGAGTCATCCTTTTGAGATGCACAATGTTACTGACCGGACGTCTAGGGCGCCCTGTAAAAGCCCTGATAGATTTATTATTATTGCCATTATTGTTATTGTTATTATTCAAGTTCTCTTTCATTGGTTGAAAGCTGAATCTTTACTTGTCAGATTGGAGTAACCCCCTCTCAAGCCATGAACTCTACTCTTGTGGTGACAAAGGCATATTACTACTCTATTCTACCATTGTTGAAAGTTGCAGACTCATTAACTGCCCCTGATCTTCCTATCTCAAGGTATTTAAAACTAGCTTTGTCGTACTACGGAAGGTTGAAAGAGTTGCATGGAGAAAGGCTTGCCTACCACATGTTTGTTAAAATTTCTGGCCTGCCTTCTTTCCCTAAAGCTACAATTCACGTTGATGGGTTTTTGGCATCACGGCCTTACACGCATTCGTTAAAGGTTGTTCAGTTAGAGCTCTTGCTAGGCCACACCACTTGCTGATTTTATATATAATTTAACGCGAATTGACCATATATCGCCTGGGTTCGATTTTTACCCTTTGTAGCAAGAGACTATATAATGGTCAGTAATGGTAAAAATTCGACTCTATTAAACTATTTCATATAATTTATTAAATTTTTTAAACTAAATATATAATTATATATAAATAATACTTTAAAATACATTTATTTAAATATAATCTTAATTTAAATATTAAATTAATATCAAAATTTTACGTAACTTTTAAATAGAAAAACTTAAAACCATCCTAAAAAACAGTAAGCCTAACAGCCTCGGAATCACGTGGCCACGGCTGTCCATTTGAGACCTACCCCTTCCATGGTCGCGACAATGGCCCACAATTACATCACGTGCAATTTTTTAATGAGAGCCTGCCTGCCTGCCGCAGCCTACGAAGATGAAGAATATCTGAGAAGACAAGATTTCCACACCCCGTTCTTCGCATCGCGTGGTGATCACGCGTTAGAGGAAACTATAATTTAAATTTTATTTATTTAGCCTGAATTTTTTAAAATTAGGATGAATTGTGTGGTTAATTTAGTTGGCTTTAAAAAGTGTGGGTATTAACTGAATCAATTTTAAAATTTAAAATATATTCAGTCAAATAATTAAAGTTCAGAAAATATTTGGTCAATTTATCTCAAGTAAGATTCATGTAGGTGGAAATTTATTTTATTATTTAGCATATTAACTTAACAGTAAAATAAATAATTATTCATTTTTAAGCATTTTCAACAAAAAGGACCCATTTCTTATCGGCAAAATAAGAAGTAAAATAAAATGATTTTAAGTTGCATCATCTTTAATATTAATATTGGGAGAGATTATAATTTCTGAAAAATAAAAAGAATCATTTTAATTCAGCCTTTAGGTTTGTTTGCCTTATTTATTTTTGCGGGTGCGACGCGTGCGGTTCACTCGCCTCTCGGTGCTGTGAGGGCGTACGGTTCTGCTCTGCTCTGTCGTGCGTGAAAAGCTTTGTGGGAAAATGTAATTTGAGCCCCCGCACAAACACAAGCATAGATTCACGTGGCCATTTTTTATCCGGCCATTCTAGTTCTAGTTGGTGTCAGAAGATGGATTAATCTATTATTATGTGCAGTGGCGCTTAATTAACTTATGACCGCACCATGAAATTAAACATGATATAATTACTAACATTATTTGAGATTATCGTTATTAACTCATTAATACCTTAAATTAAATTATAATTTAATTTTTTTTAGAGTTATATGATATAAATTTAGTTTATTCTAGAGAAGTAAAATAGCACACTAATTAGAATTAGAATTAAAAAAACAAAAAACATAAAAATATCCCTTAACTTTAGCAATTTGGTCATTTAGTCCCTCAAATTCAAGTTAGTCCTATCATGCCTCTCAACTTTCAATTTTATAATAATCATGTCTCTCAACTTTTTAATTTTGTAACAATCACACACCTCTTTTTCAATTAACATAGCTAGTGAATTCACACACGATTGACGAGTGTGCAAGTTGAAAATTTCATCAACATTTTTCTCTTCCTTCCTCATGCGTGGCCTTCCTTGTCACCGCCAACTGACTTTTGGCATTTTTACCACAAACCGACCTCTCACATTCTTTCATCGTGTCAACGACCTCTCATTCTTCTCACTATTGTTGACGACTTATTGCCTTTCTTATCATCATCGACTTTCTCTCATTTTTCCTATTTATCTACTAACATCTCCTCTATCTCATTGTTGCACGCCAACCTCTTGCCTTCATTGTCGCTATCGATTGACCTCTCTCTTACCTTGCCACCAACCGATTTCTCATCTTCTTACCATCTACCTACCTCTCGTTTTTCTCATCGTCCACTAATCGTGGTCTTTTATTCCTTATCGTAAACCAACCCTGGTTTTGCATTTCTCGTTACCAATCGACCCTATTTGAGGCTGAATCAACCATGATGATGGCTCAACCTAGTTTGCATTTGTGAATTGACAATAACACTAAGTATATTTGAGGTTGAATCGGTTTTGTCTTGCATGGAAATGGAACTACTGAGGACAAAAACGTTGATTCATGTTTGTGAATCGATGAGGGTTCAACCTAGTTTGTGTTTGTAAATCAACGGTGCTAAGTACCACTGAGGGTCTTTATTGTCTTCGCATTTTTCTTTTGCGAGGCCAGGTTCGTTGGCTTTAACTTTAATGTCTTTCATTGTTGACTTATATTTTCTTTTATTGAGACTCAGTTTCATTGTGCACCATGTCACATGTGGTACCCTTTTATTGGCATAATCAATGAAGGGGTCTATATCATGTATAACTCAAGCATACTTAATTATCAGATAAGATGTGCGGTTATTTCAAAATTAAGAATTAGAAACATAATGCATTTACTCTAAAGTTGAGGGGCAAATAATTATCAGGATAAAGTGGGAAAGTATCTTTATGCCTTTTGCCATTAAAAAAATGATGGATGTAAACGAGGGTTTTGAATTTAGAAACAATTGACAATGACTGGCACCAAGGTAATTAAAGTGTCGAGTACAACTCAAGCACGTGCGCTTCGGCGGTTGGAGGGGAGGAAGGAAGGAGAGGAAGAGAGAAAGAAAGAAGAGGTCTGGGTTTGACTCGGAGCCGAACCGCCGGTTCGGTGTTCAAAATCAGGAACCAGACAACACCGGCATATTCTCTTTCTTTTTGCCCCAAGGGTTGCTCTCCGGTCGATTCACGCCATCTCTCTCTCTCTCTCTCTCTCTGCAACTCTTTGGTGCAGCTTTGCGCGCAGTTTCAGAATCGTTCATCGATCAGTCGGAAAAAATGCATTCCAATCACTTGCTGCTCGAGGAGCCGATAAGAATGGCCTCCATTCTGGAGCCTTCGAAAGCCGTAATTTCCAATCTCTCCTTCATTTTCGTTTAATCTGAGGCCCGATCTGTAGTGGTTACTCATTTTCCTCTTTGTGTTTGTGAATTTTTCGATTTTGATTGCGCAGAGTTTCTTCCCTGCAATGACGAAGATTGTCGGGACTCTTGGGCCCAGGTCTCGATCTGTTGAGGTCATCTCCGGCTGCCTCCGAGCTGGAATGTCCGGTATTCTTTCTTTCTTTCTCTTCTCTGCTTGATTTCCAGTTCTTATATATGTTGTGGAGGTGCTGTATGTCTGTGGTTTTTCACAGATTGCTGCGTTGTTTTATTGAGTGGAAGTTTGATTTTTCTGTGGAGTATCGGCGATTTGATTATACTGCGTGAATTGTTGATATTTATTGTTTTCTGGAGGTTGATGCTTTGTAGTTGGGTTAACGTTTGAGTTTGTTATGAGGTTCGGGGATTTTAGTGATGCACTTTGTGAATTCTTGGTTTGACAGTGGCTAGATTCGACATCTCGTGGGGGGCTCCGGAGTATCACCAGGAGACTCTTGAGAACTTGAAGGTGGCCGTGAAGACAACTAAGAAGCTTTGTGCTGTATGTCTCTCTCTCTCTCTCTCTCTCTCTCTCTCTCTGTGGGAGGGGGGGGGGGCTGCTTTGTGCTTTGTGTGTGTGTGTGTGTGTGTGTCATCCTGAGGTGTTTCTTTATTTTGTTTCTTTGTTTACCATCTATTGAGTATTTTCACTTTCGCTGCATTAAGCTCAATTTATTTAGATCCTATTGGTTGCAGAGACTACTTGGGGGAGAGGGAAGTAAATTGAATTTCCTTTTTATGCCTAGAAACAGAACTTAAATGAATTACGCATTGCTGTTTTCTGGTTCCTATGAAAGCAGAAACCCTCACCTTATCTTGACCAAAAGTTGTTGGCTTCAGTTTTAGTTGAAGTACTCTAAAGATTAATGTTTTAAAGTGTGAAAATTGTGTGATTTTCTTTTTTTATTCATGCATTTTTCAACTAACCTTATGGAAACAACAGTTTGAAGTACAAAACTGAATTGATGGTGGAATATTGTTCTTTCCAGGTTATGCTAGACACAGTAGGTCCTGAATTGCAGGTTGTCAACAGATCTGAGAAATCAATTTCACTTCAGCTAGACAGTGTAGTCATTCTAACACCCGACAAAGGGCAGGAAGCCTCTTCTGAAGTGTTACCTATCAACTTTTCTGGGTTATCAAAGGTATTGACATTGGAATCGCCCAAGCTTATTCCCTATATTACATGAACTGGGGTGTGAGTGTCAGGAGGAGATGGGGATTGTTTGTAAGGTGGATCTCCCTGAAACTTTTGATCTTATGGCATTGGGATATCTGTCCGGGCTTGGCTACTATTTGCATGAATGCATCAAATGTATTTAAATATGGTGTAATTTATTATAATGTAGCATAGATCAATGTTACTACTTGGGGATGCTCTTACAAAAAACTGGAATTTGGATAACAACAACAACATATCCAACCTTTATCCCACTATGTGGGGTCAGCTACATGAATTATAGACTTCCATGTATTTCTGTCTTTTGTCATATCTTTATTTAGGTCCATACACTTCATATCAAACTTTAATGTCTCTTTCAAAGTCTTCTTAGGTCTGTCTCTACTTTTTTTTTTGACTAATTGTTCCATTTCATCAACTCTCCTCACAGGAGCGTCTCTTGGTCTCCTTCTCATATGACCAAACCATCTTACTCTAGTCTTTTCCATCTTCTCCTCAATTGGCACTACTCCTACCTTATTACGAATAACTTTATTTCTAATTTTATCTTTTCTTGTATGGCCACACATTCATCTTAACATTCTCATCTCCGCTACGCTCGTCTTTTACTCATGCTGGTATTTGACTGCTTAACATTCTAAATCATATAACAAGACTGGTCTTATAGCTGTCCTATAGAATTTTCCTTTCATTTTTAATGAGATTTTACCATCACATAACACCCCCGATGCATTTCTCAATTTAGCCAACCTGCCTTAATTCTATTTGTGACATCCTCGTGAATTTCTCCATCTTTTTGAATCACTGATCCCAAATATCGAAAATGGTCTTTTCTTTGTAAGATTTGGTTTTCCAATTTTATTATAACATCCTCCACTCTTGCATTCTTACTAAATTTACATTCCATATATTATGTTTTCTTTTTACTTAATTTAAATCCCTTGGATTCTAAATTGTTTCTCTACAACTTAAGCTTAGTGTTCACTCTTTCTTTTGTTTCATCCACCAACACTATGTCGTCTACAAATATCATACACCATGGCACCTCTATCTGAATATCTTTAGTGAGTTCATCAATTACTAGAGCAAATAAGTATGGACTTAGTGCAGAACCTTTATACAGTCCTATTGTAATTTTAAACGGTTCAGTATTCCCTCCGCATGTTTTGACCCTTGTCTCTGCATTGTGATACATGTCCTTAAGGGCTTGTATATAGCCTATTCGGACTCCTTTCTTTTCTAAAACCCTCCATAATACTTATCTAGGGACCTTATTATAGGCATTTTTTAGATCTATAAACACCATATGTAGGTCCTTCTGATGATTCCGATACCTTTAAATTAGGTGCCTCAATAGGTATATAGTTTTCATTGTTGACCTACTAGGCATGAAACCAAACTGATTTTCCGAGACCTTTGTTTCTTTTCTGAGCCTCTGCTCTATTACTCTCTCCCAGAGTTTCATGATATGGTTCATTAACTTAATTCCTTTGTAATTTTCACAGTTTTGAACATCTCTTTTGTTTTTGCATATAGGAACCAAAGTACTATTTCTCTACTCATCTGGCATCTTTTTTGATTTAAGGATCGCGTTAAATAATTTCGTTAGCCAGGTGATGCCTTCTTCTTCCATGCATTTCCATGCTTCTATTGGTATATTATCCGATCCCACCGTCTTATGATTTTTCATTTTTTTTAATGCTTGCCTTATTTCATTTGAACTTTATGCGTCGATAAAATGTATAGTTCACGTTTCCTTCAGAGTTACTAAGATGTCCCAACCTAACTCTTGTATTGCCACCATCATTGAATAATTTTGTGAAATACTTATTCCATCTCTCCTTAAATCACTCCCTCATTCACTAATACATTTTGATTTTCATCTTTTATGCATTTCACTTGATTTAAATCCCTTGTTTTTCTTTCTCTTGCTTTAGCTAATTTATATATATCCCTTTCTCCATCTTTTGTATCAAGTCATTTATATAGATTCTCATATGCTTTTGACCTTGCTTCACTAATAGCTCTTTTTGCTGTCTTTTTTTGCTTCTTTATAATTTTTTTGATTTGCTTATTTATAGTTTTTTTGGATAAAATGAAACATTTCTATCTCCCAGTATGCGAGGCTAAATTTCTTTTTTTATTATCAAACGTGAGTTCTTCTTTCTTGAAAACTTGTCAAATTAGAGGATCAAAATCTCTAATTTGTGTATGTAGATCAGATATATATTTTGTATCCCTATCTTTTTAAGTTTATGGGACATGAAGCATAGCCTAGGAAAAGAAGATTTCTTGGTATCTCTTATAGAAGTTTCTGGCCTATGTTTACTCCTTGAAGTATCTTCCACTTAAAAATGGCATGATTCAGCTGTTTCAAAAATAGATTCATGTCTGCATGTGCATGAATATGCTTAGACTTGGAGTTCACAGTGCAATACTATGCTTTACCTCTGATTCACGTTGGCCAAAAAAAAAAGAAGTTTCTAATTCAAATGGAAATATTTTATTTGGGCCTCATATCTTTTAAATTTTGAACGAGAGTTTTGTTAACATTGGGTTTTGTGATTTAAGTTCTAGATTGTAAAATGGAGATGGCTATATGGTCTTTTGATACTGGCATTAGTGCTTTTATCTGGAATTATAAAACAATGAATGCTTAATATTTGGTGTAGTGTGGGAAACTACCACAGTTGAAAAGTTGCCAAATGGCTGTGAAAGTTCCTTCATTTAAGCTTGCTTGATGCCATGCTTATAGGTTCTTCTTTATGCCATATTAATAGTTGTGTAGATTCAGGTGGAAGCATATTTTATACCATAATCATGCAGTGACATTGCTATAATCTTGAAAATGACCTCTGTCCAATCTCCACATTTACCAGGCTTTCAATGTGGTTTTTGCAGGCAGTGAAAAAGGGTGATACCATCTTTGTTGGTCAATACCTGTTTACTGGAAGTGAGACTACTTCTGTTTGGCTGGAGGTAGGAGGCAGATTACTTCCTCATTTTAATAAGGTTTTTAATTTGATTTCACGGACCCCTGTGTCTGTATGCTATGGAATAGGGGGTGGAAATTGTAGGGGGTCACACACAGTAACAAATGGAGTTCGGTTGTTGGACTCCTTGCATGATACCTAACTTGAGTTTTAAATCTGGTATTTGGCTTAATTTGCTGGGAATTAGAGAGGCATAGATGTAAAAGTAGATACTTGTCTTAATTTGGAAAAAAAGCAAGTGGGACTATTATGATTTGTACATTACCCATGATTGACTGGGTTGAGCAGGTTGATGTCGTGAAAGGAGAAGATGTGGTTTGTGTGATAAAGAATACTGCAACATTGGCCGGCTCATTGTTCACTCTCCATGCCTCCCAAATCCGGATTGAGTTACCTACCCTCTCTGAAAAAGACAAGGAGGTGAGCATATTTATAAAATTGTTGGGTCTTAGCATGTTCTTGTGCTGTTTGTTTATGAAGAGGCCAAAAATATTCCTGGGGATACGCTTCTGTGGTGAACTGCTGGTCATGAAACAGAAAGCTTCCCAAATTATTATTTTTTATAGTGATCAATGTGCTATTCCTAAATTATATATTATTTCAATTGATTTAGTCATACAAAAACTTAAAGGAATGGATTAAGTTCACTATTTGTCGCCATTTATGCTGATGAATAATTTGAGTGTTTCTAAAGTTTATATGATTGCTGGTATAAAAAATCCAAATTTTTGGTTGTTAGAAGTGCCTTAATTTTTAATAAGATCTGCACAAATTATATGAAGCAATCCGTTTCTGTATTTTGCATACTGCAAAGCTTGTATTCTCCCGTATGCCGCTTACTTCCATGACTGTTATCAAGTGCTTTTGGTGATAATTTAATGTTCATTTCAGGTCATTAGTACATGGGGTGTTAAAAACAAGATAGATTTCCTCTCACTGTCATATACTCGCCATGCGGAAGATGTTCGTGAAGTAAGGATTGTTCCTTATCTGCAGTCAAGAATTTTTCCTTATCTTTATTTTGCTTATGGAATTTGTAATTTTCCAGTTCTTCAGTTTTTTCAAACTCTGATATCATCTTTGTTTTGTTATGACTTAGGCACGTGAATTCCTATCTAAGCTCGGTGATCTCTGTCAGACCCAAATTTTTGCAAAAATTGAGAATGTAGAGGTGAGTTTTGGAATTGTGGTAGCTTTATGGAGCTTGCTTCTGCCATCAGATGCAACTTTGTAAAGAATTACTTGCAATTGTCTGAGAGTTCAAGCATATATTTAATTTCAGGGTTTGACCCACTTTGATGAGATCTTACTAGAAGCAGATGGCATTATCCTTTCTCGTGGAAATCTTGGCATAGATCTCCCATCGGAGAAGGTTAGCTCTATAATTCTAGAACTTTCTCATTGATTTTTGTGCAACCAATTGAGTGATAATGTAAATGTCTCATGTTCTTAATTCTTATCTGAGCAGCTAATCATACTTAAGAATTATTTTTTTATTAAAGTAGCATGAAGATCACGGAGAGATAAGTAGAGAATCAAGAAAGATACAAACACAAAAAATAATGGGTTCTGCTTCAGTGATGTAGTTGCAATTCTCTCTGTTCTTCCTTTTGATTATGTCCAAGCTGTGAGTCCCTCTTATCTGGCTTGCATGTGGCACTAGAAGGCTTTATATTGTCAGAGGGTCTTTGAATTTTGTATTTTGAATTTTAGGTTATCTTGTTTTCGTGATTAGAGTTTTGAAATGTTGTATTTTGAGTTTTAATAGATTTTTTGATAGGATTATTTTAAAGGAGTTAAATTGTTTTGGTCTTTGCCTGGGAGATGGTTAGTAATTGAATGGAAATGAAAGTGATTCCAATGGAATGTAAAATATTTTCTCCTCATTTTGGAGAGTAGGAGATGGAAATTAATGTAAATGCTTTCTTCTAGTTTGGAAGAGCAGTGAAACTGGATGGACTGAAAGGATATTAAATGACAAATGAACGTTAATATCCTCTCTATGGAAAGAAAGAGTTTTGTTAACTAAAGGGAAATTTTGATTTTTTTGTTGTTTTAAGGTGTTTAGCCAATAAATATGGCTTCTTGATGTATTCGGAAAACATGATTGAGTTTGAATAAAATTGAGTACTTGATTCTTGTTCTCTTGTTTCTTCCCTGGTCTCTTCGCTCATCTTTTTCCTTCTTCTTCCTCATCTTTGTCTGCTATTTCTTCTTGATCTTGCATGAATTAGGTTTGCAGAACTAGCCCCTCTTCCTAATGGTGTAAATATCATAGAGGCATGATTACAGTTTGTTTTGCTTTTTATTATCTTATTAAGAGCAGTGTCACTGTGTTGTCTATTCTGTAATATCAATATCTCATGATCAAGAAAAGTCTCACGTTGGATGTCCAAAACTTTCTCAATTGTGGATGGTGTCTGCAGTTTGTGATATAAAAAAATTCGCTGACCATACAGTGCATTTCCTTTGTGCAATTTGCAGGTGTTCTTGTTTCAAAAGGCTGCTGTTTACAAGTGCAACATGGCTGGAAAACCTGCAGTTGTAACCCGTGTTGTAGATAGCATGACTGGAAATCTTAGACCAACACGTGCAGAAGCAACTGACGTTGCCAATGCTGTATTGGATGGTTAGTTAACAAATGAGTTAGTGCTTTTTTAGCTGTTCATTGAGATCCCTTTCATCACCATTTATTTTTCAGGCCATATTCTCTGCTGTCTGTAACATATTCTTGCTGACCTACAGAATTCTAGTTATTTGGGGGCCCCATTTGAGCCATTCCTTTTTCAGTTTTCTATTTTTTTTCTTGTTATTTTAAAAATGAAAGCAAAAACCTGTGTTTGATTGCATGTTTTCGTTTTCAAAAATTTTGATTTTTTTTTTTATAAAAATGGATACAACAAAAAGGTTTTTTTTACATTTTTCATTTTATTTTTATTTTCTTTCCCTCCCCTACCCTCCTCACTGTAGGTTGCTGGACTCTGCGCAAATCCAAGAAGGATTTGGATCTGGGAGTGTTTGGTGACTGGCAACCACCGCTGGTGGAGTCTTTTGAACAAAAAAAGAAAAATTGAAAACAACAAAAATGTGTGTTTTAACATTTTTCCATTGTATTTTTATTTTCTTTGCCTCCTCTAGCTCCCGCAGTTAGTTACGTATGTTACCAGACTGCCAGTGACCCCCAGAAGGATTTGGATCTGCAAATGGTCAGTGACAAGAAGGCAAATCCACCTGCGGTGGCAGGAGAGATGGGAAAGAAAAAACATACAGAAAATAGAAAATAAATTGGAAAGCAAACCAAAGTTATCAAACAACATGATTGTTGGTTTGAGATTTCCTGAAAATGTTCTTTATTGTCAAGGTGTTTGAGAGGTCTTTGTCATTTTTGATAGTAAGGTGTGCAAAATTTGAAACCTTCTGCGTCTTCTATATGTTATTTATCTGGTTTTTGATTATGTAGGAAGTGACGCAATTCTTCTTGGTGCTGAGACTTTGCGGGGATTGTACCCTGTTGAGACAATCTCAATTGTTGGTAAAATTTGTGCTGAGGTAAATATCAGTATTCCCAAATAAATTCCTGTTTAGCAAGATCTGTTCATGGCTAAATTGATGGAGTATCTTTGTTTATTTATTTTTTTGGTTGGTGGGGGGGCGCTTGCCTTTCTATCTTTAGCTTTTTGTGTTTGTGGTGCTTAATTTCCAATTAGCCGCCCCACCTAGTAATTAAGGATTGTGATTGTTGTGTTGTTGGTGCTTAATTGCCATTATTACCCTGTTCTTGGAATTGATAGCTTCATGATTTTTCCTTTTGTTGCCCAGTCAGATGCTAAATGATGATTGGCTATGGTGCAATTCATACTTGTTTCTCCAGGGACGTAGTTCTGCAGAGAGGATGTTGTTTGTTTTGTTTTTGTTGTAACTTAACATGTCAGTGTACTTTATGGAACCTTTGCTCCATAGATATTTAAACCGTAATAGGAAACAGTGGGAAAGCATGACAAATGTCTTAGATTTTTCCTTGCATATTTTAGGTAATTTTCTTTCTTATACTATCAATTTAGATGGGAAAGCACGATTTTCTTTTGTTGCTTTCATTTTTAAATTTCCTAAATTGGGTTACAATCTGAAATAATCTTTCAAGTAAGTGAAATCCTTGTTTTTGCTTTCAATTATATTTCCTGTCATCACCTTTTTTGATTGACAAAACTAGAAGTAAAATTCTGACTTTTGTTCCTGATATTCTGTTCTGGTTTATCATGTTCATTCTTGTTACTGTCAAGACTCATAATGATGTGGTCATAGTGAAAAGCAACAAAAGAATTTTAGTAATGTGCATTTTTAGTAGAGGATATGCTTATTTCCTTCTTCTTTTCTTTTCTTTTTGTAATTGGTACATACTTTTTCTTCTTTGGCTTTCATTTTCTACAATTTTATTGCGTATCAGTTCATTAGAAATGCAATTATGGCCTTGGCAAATGGTTCAAGTGGCTATAATTGATACTCTCTTGAGAAGTTGTTAAAGTAATTCTTATCTTGCTTTACTGTGTTCCATAAAATCCTTTGGCAACTTACTTGTGCTTACATTGCCATACAGGCAGAGAAGGTTTTCAACCAAGATTTGTATTTTAAGAAGACTGTCAAATACGTTGGAGAACCAATGACCCACTTGGAATCAATTGCTTCCTCCGCGGTATTTCTTTTTAGACATTGCTGCTGTACATTTTTTTTTCTGCTCTTCCAATGAACTTGACTCAGTATTAGTTTCTTTGGAATTAATTTTCTTGTTATTACTAAATTTGGATTCCTTGTAGGCTAATATTCAAATTCTTGTTTAGGTGCGAGCTGCCATTAAGGTGAAGGCATCTATTATTATTTGCTTCACTTCATCCGGAAGGGCTGCAAGGTATTCTACAGATTTTTGGATGCTAATATCTACTAGTATATCTGGCCATTGATGGATTATTTAATGAGGCCTTCTAACCATGTTCACATGACTCAAAACTATATCTCATGCAGGTTAATTGCAAAGTATAGGCCAACAATGCCTGTTATATCAGTTGTCATTCCCCGTCTCAAAACAAATCAACTAAAGTGGAGTTTCAGTGGTGCATTTGAGGTATGTAGGGCTCCGATTTTCCATAGAAATTCAGATCTCTTTATTCTCCCGAAATTTCTGGAGTTCCATTTTCTTCTTTCTGATTCATATTCCTTTCTGCCAATGAATTAACATTGATGGATCCATGCTATTCCCTGTTTGTGAATGGTTAGGCAAGGCAGTCATTGATAGTCAGAGGTCTTTTCCCCATGCTTGCTGATCCTCGTCATGCTGTAAGCTCTTTTTTTACTTGCAAAGAATCTGGTTTATGCTGCTGCCAGTTGATGAATCCACATTCCCCCCCCTCCCCCCCCCAAAAAAAAGGAAAAAAAATAAAAATTATGTTGTAATATTCATTACTTTTTGCGAGTTCTAGCAGTTTGGGAATGTCAAATAACCTATGTTCAATGTATTTCTTCACCGGATGGTCTGTGGTAACCTATTTGATTGTGTAGGCTGAGTCAACAAATGCAACAAATGAGTCAGTTTTGAAGGTTGCACTTGAGCATGGAAAGACCTCAGGAGTCGTAAAATCGCATGACCGTGTTGTTATATGCCAGAAAGTTGGGGATGCATCTGTTATCAAGATCATTGAGCTTGAAGATTAGAATACTTTGTTCGGGCCCACTTTTTCCACTGTTTGTGGAGGTGATGATTGTTTTTGTCATCTCTTATGGGATGCAGATCTGTATGTTTGGGGTGCATCTTATTATTTAACACAGTATGCATGCAGGCGGGGAGCTCCTGTCTATTGGCAATAAAGTGATGAAAATTATGTTTTGCTTTTGAATGCACCTACATCGTTTTCTGCTCGGTGATATTCTAAAGTTTCTTTTATGATGTTTCATCAATGAATATATGCTCCCATGGCTAATGTAATTTTTAGCATAGAATATTTTTGTTAAATATCTTTTGCCGTCCAAAAAAAGAGGAATTTAATTTAGGTTTTTCTGAGATTCTCCTTGGTGTCCAAATTTCATAGAAAAGGCCTTTGTTTCCTTTAAGGAGGTTGACTGCCCGCATTCCAAAGATGGCATTTCTATTATCATCCCCCATTGACATGAAAAAGGGAAGCTTTTCAATTTAACAGTTTGGATCATCATATTCATTATTGACAGTGATTCTAGATGGTTTAGGTAGATTTATCATGCAGCTTATTCTTTCCAAAGCATTTTATATCATGGATCATGGTAGTATTCTTTTTTAACCCAGTTTTCGTTTCACTATTCCTTGCATAAAATTAACGGAACATGATTTGTTATCAGTTTCTTTGCCAGAATTTTTAATAACATTTGTGATCTAATTGAGATGGGAATTAGGTATCTTTCTTCATTAATGTTGATTTTCCTTTATTACTGCTCAGTATCATTGAATGTTGTTGAAAGCACTGTTATTGCATGCATCCTCTTTCATCTATTCTCAGGCTGCTCAGGTCTTCCTGCCCCCTATTTCAGGCTGCTTTGAGGTATGCTTTTTGAGGTTCATTCTCACAGACTATCAATGCATTTGCTCCTTTCTGAAAATTTGTTGAGCCTTATATGCAAATAGTGCCTTCTGTCTGGTGGTGTGTCCACTTTTGGAAGTATTCCTCCTGTGAGATTTAACTTTATGCTGCTCTGGTCTGGTGTCCCTTAATTGCCGTCCATCGGTTAAATGGTGGAAAACCAACTACTGTAGGAGAAAGTAACAGTTCAACCTGCAATGACAGTTTCTCATGCCTTTAAAAGAAAAAGATTAGAAAGGCAACAGTGTGTTGATGTGGTGAAGTTATGGTACGTTAGGCCTTTTTCTTAGTATACCATATCTGGCAAGAACCATGCTGCAAGGCCGCTTGTGTCTCGGATTATAGTCACTTTGGGCTATCTTCTTGGTGGTAGATTTTTTTTTTTAAGAAAAGGTAAAATGGACTGTCGGGGGGACATAGTATACTACTGTATACCTTGTGGGAGTTAGCACGCCAACTATCCAAAATATTTGGAAAAATCCTTGTCACAAGTCATCGGAAAAACCTGTAAAATTGTAGGATGAATGACCAGTCAAAACAATTAATGGATACTGAACTTCAAATTTTCGTTCAAGGGGTTTCATTAACGGAGCTATAACCTTTAGTGGTCTTGGTGGTAGGTAACTTTCCATGTTTGACATCTGATTCTGAAACCAAGAACACTGGCAATTTGAAGCTGGTCGCTCCATGTTAATATTCTCTGAGACTATACCCCAATAGCATATAAGAGAATTAACATGTATCGTTGTCCATATGGCCTCCTCTAATTAGGGTTTATATATTTTTCATATAAATAGATCATTTAAACAGAGATTCTATATAAAAAGATGAAAATCTCTTGTATTCATTTACAATTAATTAAAAAGTTATTAAATTATAGTAAATGAATGAAATGTTGCAAAAATTAGCATGGTCCCCTTCACTTCTTCAGACCCTTCTCCTAACAGAGACATGTCCGCCATGGCATTAACTAAAAGCATCTGTGGTTTTATTTCTTATTATTGTACTGAAAATAAAGATCCCTGCTACAGCCCTAGATCACGGCTTTGTATTTAATGCTCGTGTTCAAAAAATCAGCTGAGCCTCCGCCGACCTTGGTCCTGCGCCGGCGCGCCGCCCATATGAAATTATGCAGAATTCAACCCCATTTGGTTAGGAAAGGGGGGGCATTTTGATGTTTCACAGAAAATTGAAACACGAATCTGTCTTTTAATTTTTGTGTTTGAAAATTGAAAGTTATATCTTATTTAGAATAAGTAGAAATTTTTGGCATGCTAATGTTAAGAAAATTAAATTCTTATATAGAGAACATCAAATAAAAAATGTTTTCACAATTTTTTCATGTAGTTACTCAAAATTTTTATTGTTTCAGTTATACTATTAAGATTTGTATTTTTGAGTTAATTTAAATTTTATATTATATTTTTTTATGATAATTTGAATTTTTTATTTTTTATTATATTTTTAAATTTATATTTTTAAATCAATTTAATTCATATATTTGATGTTAATATTGTTTGACTTATATTTCGTTATTTTATTTTTTATATATAAAAAAATATAAAAATTAAATTAATTTCAAAAAATAAGTTTAGAAATGTAATCAGAATAATGAAAAATTTATAGTCACAAAAAAAAATTTAAAGTATAGAGGTTAAATTAATTTAAAAATTATATTTAGAAATGTAATTAAAATAATAAAAATTTTAAGTAATCACATAAAAAAATGGAAAGTATATAAATAAAAATATGAATTTAGCCTATAAAAATTATGCAATTTTTTTTTGCATTAAAAAAATGAAATGATTTTTGTCATTCACTTTTTAACATTTACTTATCCAATACTATAGCTTAGGCTTGCTAAATAAATAAAGATAAGCCAATTCAAGTACGACTTGGCCAATGAGTTTTCAAACATATTGGAACTACCATTGTTCTTTCAATAATTCGATCCACCAAGCAAAGAACACACACACACGCACATATTGCCTATGCTCATAGAACATGTGGCATAGCCTTTGTGTTGTGGGGAGGGCTCCATTGTTTTCAAAATTCCCATCTGAAAGCAAACACAAAAAGGCAACACACAATTGATGGTCCAACCATTGCCATATGTTGGATTGTCTGCTTCATAGGCTTTATTGGATCTCAAGGGGAAATGTTACGGCACCCAAATGCTGTCACTTATAAAGGTGACACGGGTACACTGGGGGCAATCAAATGCTGTCACTTATAAAGGTGGGCAATTTTTTAACTTGGATAGTCATTTTTTTATATTTATTTACATTATAACCCAAAAATTTTAAGATAATTATAATATAGTCCCTAAAGTTTACAAAAAATGTAAGATTCTAAAATCACTCAAATGTAAAAAAAAAAAAAAAAAATAGCAACATTACTGCCAGGATGGGTTTTTTCCTATTTGCCGACCATGGAAGAGAGAGAAAGGGATCATAATTTGGGTTCAAATCCAAATTTGGTTTGGTTTCAAATTTGTTTTGGATTTGATCTAAAGATCAGAGATAAAAAAGAAAAAGAAAATTTAAGTGCAATAGTTTAGGGGTAGAAGTGTCAACTACACAAAAGCCCAGAACTTCCAAAAATGATGCATGACTCCTTTTTCCTTTTTCAATCTGCTTCTCACCGTCGGCGATGCTCTGGCACTTTCTGGTCATCTCAAATGGCTCATTTTCACATCAGAAGCTTCGATCCCTGCAGCATTGCTGATCCTCGTCAACCACCTCCCGTCGTCGAAAATTATCGAAGAAAGCTTGAAACGTTGCCACCATAGCTTCTTCTTTGGCAACAAACCGATCGCGGGACCGATTTTTTCAGGCACCAAAAGCCTTGGTTTTCCTTCATTTTCCTCCTCTTCTGTTCTCGCTCTTTCTCGCTTGGTGCATCCAAAACTAAAGAAAACCTTGACTTTTATAGTCAAGTTTGGTGACCTCAATATGCCACCACCATTACTGTCGTCACCTAGCATACACCGCCGCTATCATCACCGCTGGCCATCTTCACCAGTACTTGTGCCGTCCTTTTGCTGCCCAACCATGCTTATCCATTACGACCAACAAATCTAAGTGATTGAAGCTTAGATTGTCTAGTTTTGATGAACCTAACATACCACCATCTCCTCACCAATCACCTCTGCCACTGTTTGTTCTCGCCTAAGACCTCCATCGTCATTGTCAATCACCTCCGCCAGTAGCTGTGTATCGTCCTTCGCTGCCCATCCATGTTTGCCCGACCATTCCTCAAATCAAAATTATTCTAGTTTTGCATACATATACAAACGGCAGTCAGACTTTTTCCATGTTTAGCTTGATTTGCTTTGGATTTCTCATAGATTTTCTCAAAGTTCTGCATCGTTCTTGTATATATAGCCGATTGTGATCAAATTTGAGTGATTAAGGCTCGGGTTCAATCGAGCTTGCGTATTGTGCAGCAAACACTTCATTGGTTTCTACAATTTCGTTTTATTATTTAGTCAATTTTTAACCTCCAATATCTTGCTTGTCATGGATCTACGAGTGTAGTAAAATAGTTCTGTCTGGCTCCTGCTTTTCTTCTCGGGATTTAAGCTTAAAGTGGCTTACTTGAGTAGTTCATTATGTCTTACTAACTTTTTTACAATCTCTTAAACTCAATATTTATGATTTAATGGTCAATAGTGAGATCTGGATGTACCGTCATGCATGTTCTCGATTATGCCTATGACAATCATTTTTCAATTTGGTTCAACTTGAGACCATTCAAACTCAAATAACTTTTAATTTGTTTGACAATTTTTTATGAACTTGAGTCCCACAAGTTCGTCATAAGCTCGCTTATGATGTCTAGTATTAAACTAACTTGACCCTATTTGATTCGGTTTGATCGAATTTTGTGTTTAAAATCAACTCATTAACTAAGTGAAAATGGCTTATTTGAGAAATTTTAGAGAACTACTCTTCGACGTCTATTTTTTTATAAATTCACTTTTTGTTCTCTTAAATTCCTCTCGAGATAATTTTCTCAATTATTACTAAACCCCCCATTTGAGTCTAAGGCTAATTAATTTCAAATTAATTTTAATGTCCAAAATTTTCTAAAATTTTTGGATATTACATTTTGCCAATCAAACATTGTCCATCACCTGTCATCTATTGTCTTCTAACTCCATCTATTGGTACCAAAGTCATCTTGTTGGCCTTTGCATGTGATGCCATTCTTTACCACCAAACTCATCACCTTTTTATTTTACTACAGTTCAATATAGATATTTCTTTTATACCTACTTAATCTTTATTGTCTACCTCGAGAAAAGACTTCATCATCATCGCTATAAACGAGAAGAAGATGCAAATAAAGATCCCCTATCATCAGAAAACTTAGCAAGAAAACAATTAATTGGAGAATGTTGAGCCGAGGCCAGGTTAGGCCGAGTCCAACTCCTCTTGTGATGGAGAGATAGAAGTTGGGCCAAGTCACAGTCGAACCATGGTGTGATGTGTTATTACAATATAAAGGAAATAAGATCATGTATCTACTAATAGTTTAAACTTTTGAGTTAGTGGCAAGTGCTTGATCTTACGAGTGGTATCAGAGCCCAAAAGTCATGGTTTGATTTCACTAGGAAACTAACATGGATTGCTGATGGGCAAGTACTAAGGGGACCAAGTTGGGTTGATTCTAGTTCCGATCGATGACAAAGTCTTGACCTGCAGGCACTAAGGGGATTGTTGGGCAGAAACTAAGTTGGGTTGATTCCAGCTTCTATCGTGGGCAAAGTCCAAATCTAAGGTCGCAAGAGAACAGGGCCAACAAAGTATGACTGTTGGTCGGTGGAACATATATATATATATATGTATGTATATGTGGAGTAAGCAAGCATTCAAATGCCAAGCTTGAATGTTAAAGAACCCTTGACGTTTGCAGAAAGTGAGCCATTTTTTCAAAAATATGATTTTCTTCAGTTTAAGTTAAATTATTATATTTGTTTTGACACATTCTTAAAAAGATGGCTTTACTTTCAGAAACACTTTCCCCATATTTTATAGTTTTATAGGGAAAAGTAAACCCAAATTTTTTAGACAAAATTCCCCTTTTTAGATTTATTGCAAAAATAATAATAATAATAAAATCCTAATATTATAGTACTTCGTTAATACTTTAAATATGCTACTTTATTTTGGTATACAATATGCAATATGTATTTTATTTTATGTAATACTATATATTAAGATAATATTAATTATATATATTATATAAATAAAAATACATAATAAATATTATATAATCATACATATATAATATAATATATTATTATTACTATACAATAACATAATGTGTATTATTATATACAATAATACATATTGATATATGATATATTATATCATAATGCATTTAATATATTGCAAAAATAAAATATATAATAGATATTTTAAACATCTCTTAAAACCATGAGATTTTATTTTAACTCACTGGGGTATATATTCTCAAGGTTTTTAAGTACTTTTCAATAAAAATATTGTCGAAAATACTAAACATAATAATGTTAAATTCTTAGGATTTCAATTCATATTTTTTCATGCATATCAAACACAAAAATGTTTTTTTTTTTTTTTTATAAAAGCGACTCCTCGCAATGACATTTTCAAACCTCGTATTCTTAAAAAATAAAAATTGAGAAAACAAATTAACACCACTAATTTAGACTATAAAAATAGTCATGTCATGTCATCATGTCTTCAAATATAAAAGAAAATATCCAACTAAGTAGTTTTTTTTTGGAATGATTTAGGCTATTTGTAGACCTTGGAAATGTAGTTGTAGTTAACTCTAATAGTTTTAGATTAAAAGAATAGTCATATATCATCTTCATTAATAACAAACATCCTTTCATTATATTTTTATTTTTACTTTTTTTTTTTGGGGGGGGTGGGGGGGGGGGTGGGGGTGTTTCATTTGGTAACATAGAAAAAAGGATGTGTTTTTCCCACGAAACAACCATATATTGTGTATTTAATTGGCGTGGAAAAATAGAATAGAACTGATCCCTATACTTAAATGGGGTACCTTAAATATCAGTTACAGTTTTGCACTCCCTTTTATGAGAATAATAATACCTTTTTCTCTCCATAAATGATCTCTCTCTGCCGCTGATCAAACTGACGCAGTAATTCAATGCCATTCAGATATATTACGTACACATATATGCAGAGAGAGAGAGAGAGAGAGAAGCTTTAATTGTCTTGCCCACTGCAAGTCAATTAAGGTCTGGAGGAAGGAATAGAAAAGTCATCTTCTTCTCATCTGATGGTTTCTGTCTAAAATTTTGTCATTTAATGGAGGTGCATGCAATCCAATACTGAGGATTGGAGAGCTGGGTATCATTGCATGTTGCCAACTTAAGCAGCTCGTGTCGCTTCCCATGTTCTCTTTTGGCCTCACCTGTGTGTGTGTGTGTGTGTGGAGAGAGAGAGAGAGAGAGAGAGAGAGAGAGAATTAACAGTGTTGCTGAGTATGGAAGAAGCAGAAGAAGAAGTAGTGCGACAGTGAACGAGGCGTGGGAAAGGGAAGTCACAATGGCAGTTGTATATTGGCAGGATTTAGGGGACCAGATTGAGACCTTTCATTTCTCTCCCATGTACCCCTTCCTCCCCCAACCGACAGCACCCCCCCCCCCCTGTATATATCTCTCTCTGTCTCTCTTATAGTGTTCATTGCTTGCACCCTAAAGCGTAGTATGGAAGAACCTCGCAGCTCTCTTTCTCAGTACAGTTTGTTCCACATTCATGCATAAAAAGTGTGGAAAATTGGGTATAGTTTAATTAATGAGATTAATTGTGATTTTCTGTCATTATTCACGCGATGACAGATAACTGGGATTTTGCTAGAAACATACATAAACGTTCTGTGCAATTAATAATAGTAGTATTTTCCAAACCGCACCAATCCATTGATCATCTCGGACTACTCCATTCTGTCCACTGTTAATTTTCACCCGAAAGGGAATTTTATATTATATATTATATTGAGACGTACATACAATTGTCTTAATTTAATATACCAACAGTAACCGTTTCTCTTCCATTCCCCCCATCCAACCCCCCCCCCCCCCCTCTATCTTTCAATTTAACACTGTTTTCTTGCCCCCAAAAGTGAGGGAAAAAGCTCCACAAAAATCTTTCTCAATTTCACTTTAATTCACCCTCAGAAGAGGACTAGAAAGCTGGAAACCCTGCAGCTCTCTCTTGTACCACACTTCTCTCTCTCTCTAGTTGTGGTCCAAACCAACTGTTGATCAGTCTAAGATCAGAAGACCCAATATAATATATATATATATATATATATATATATTGCAGAACCCTATGGGATAAATTGGAAGTGAAGAGAAGAGAACAAAGAAAACAACAGAATAGCCAAAAACAAAAACATGGATTGGAACGGAAACCTGCTGCTAAGACCCTCTCTGGACAATTCCTTAAGCTTTCTCCCAACTTATAACTACGACAACCACTACCCAGGTAACCCCTATCACTTCACTTCAGTTCACTTCTCTTGTGTCTTTCTTTATTTGTTGTCATGCATTAGGAAGCGGCCATTTTCAGTTATATAAGAACAAGCATTCGCTCTCTCAGTATATCTTAGGCTACTATATAGGTAGACTTCAAGAAAATGTCTGTACAAATCAAAGAACTGGAAATTTTTCTTTACAGTGTGATATATAGACACACACACACACACACTTATATCCTCTTTGGGTCTTCTCCATTTATCATCCCGATATATAGCAATGAAGAATCAATAATATGTGACCCATATGAGATATATATAATCCGCTTTGATTTAAAGGTATCCTCGGACGTTGCCGCATTATTTTTTCTTTAAAAGGGCTTTGATGGGTAAATGGAATTACCCCTTCACTTATTAGTCACAACTCTCCTCTACTTTGTCCCATATTGGATTATCCCTTCCCATCAGTATTATAGGAAGTCATTTTACATGGAGGGAGAGCTAGATTAGATATGGGTTTATATAAGCCAATTTGGTGGTTGCTTTTGCAGGTGTAGAGATGAAGTATCCGGTGGGGAGGGCGCTGCCGCACGTGGTGGTGACGGGAATAGGGAAGAGCAACAGTGGTTATAATGGGAATGAGGAACAGAAGAAGAAGAAGCGGCTGACGAGCGAGCAGCTGGAGTTATTGGAGAGCAGCTTCCAGGAGGAGATAAAGCTGGAGCCGGAGAGGAAGATGAGGCTGGCCAGGGAGCTGGGGCTTCAGCCTCGCCAAATAGCCATTTGGTTCCAGAACCGGCGCGCCAGGTGGAAGGCCAAGCAGCTCGAAAGGCTCTATGATGCTCTCAAGCACGACTTTGATCTTGTTTCCATGGAGAAGCAGAAGCTCCAACAAGAGGTCCTCTCTCTCTCTCTCTCTATATATATATATATAACCATGCATACAAGATTAATTACAAACACAATGTGCCTTTGTTAAAGAGAGAGAGTTATCATCTTGCAGAGCTTTTATGAAAAAATTATAGTTTCCCAAATTGTTATCTTAGTTAGTTTTAGTTTAGCATGAAAATGATATTCTATATATTTAGGATGTATATAAATATATGCAATTGTGCTTCATTTTAATTTTCTTCCAAATTAGTGGGGATATAAAGAAGTCGTTTTTGTATAAAATTTGGATTAAATATCACTTGATCTGTTCTGAAATTTTAGCTGAACTAGCTAACCATATCTTTTACTGCATAATTAAAATATATAAAAAGAGATTAAATTATATAACTCCAGTTCTCACTATATAGTCTATATTAATTCCTTGCTTTGAAAGCAAAATTTTATGATAGTGATTTATAATTATAAAATGGTTACTATTTCATTTTTTTGTCCACAAAAAATTAGATAGCAAAAAATACAAAAAAAACCCACTAGAAATAATCTGGTACATTTTTGAGTCTATTATTGGTTTATTTTTCTTTATAAAAAAAAAAAAAAAACCTTTTTTAGTTGCAAGAAGAACCTCAGTATTACATCAGTAAAGAAAAAGAAATTACTTCTTTCAAGCTTTTTAATTTCTTGTTTTTTGTTTGCATTTAGCATTACTATTTTTCTTAAAGCAAGAATTTGCTGCATTAATTGGAAGTAAGTGGGGCTTACTGTAAATTCATAAAATAGATCATATAATTAATTAGATTTAGACCTTAATTGTTTCACCAAACTTTACAAACTAGTGACAGATTCTCCTAACATTACAATATTTTTACTTTCTTGGAACACATGCATCTTGCATTCTCTAACGTTAAGTAACTTACGATTTCAAAGGTGGAGGAGTTGAAAGCTAAAATGAAGGAGCAAGCTTTCAAGAGCCAACCCACCGAAATCTCCATTGAAGAGACAGTCGACAGCGCATCGGTGGAAAATCGAAACTCCAGGAAACCCGAAACAAGCCATCGGCAGACGGCTCAAGGCGACTACATTTTCAACGTCGAGGACTACAATTCGGTGATGCCGCTCCCTTACTGGGGTGCTGTTAATCTGGCCTCTTATCCATGAAAGGCTGCTCTCCTGTTCATAACAATAACTTGTAACTCGTCTTAATTAGCTACTTAGTTTAGAAATTGGGTTAGTTATTTGACTTCTAGCAGAAATTAGGTCGACAGAAAACTCAATCTATTGTATTACGCTGCGGCAGTGAGCTCTTCGTGAGGACCTCCAAGGGATTGTTTGTTAATCGCTGATGGAACTTGGAAAAAGGCTACTTCTGCATTTCAAGTTATATGATTATAGACACTTCTTGTTTGTGTAGTTTATTAGCTCACATCTTTTACCAGTTTGACGCATTCATGCTTTCTGAGCAAACACAAATGCTCTCGTAATGACTGCAAGAAGCATATAAGACGAACACCCACGTGTTTGTTCTACAGTTCCCCTCATCTAAACTTTCGTTACAATTCCAGTACAATTATCCTCCCATGTCCCAAACACAGTATCACCACCACATCCACGGCAGCAAGGGTGCAAAAATGCCAAGTAGAGCCGAGCTGAGTTTCGCTTAGTTCGACTCAGCTTGATAAATTT
Organism: Diospyros kaki; assembly: GCA_036245055.1. NCBI lineage: Eukaryota > Viridiplantae > Streptophyta > Magnoliopsida > Ericales > Ebenaceae > Diospyros > Diospyros kaki. The sequence continues at coordinate 4,544,783 of BSEG01000006.1, read as the reverse complement.
TATCACAAGTTCAAACTCGAGCTCAATTTTGAGTCGAGTCTGGAAACTTGACTCGAGCTCGGCTCAGGCTCGACTCGGCTTTAGCTCGTTAATTTGATTGACAAGCCAACCTCAAGCTCGAGCTTAGGCTCAAGCCAAGCCCCAACTTGAACTTGGCCTCGGGCTCGAGCTCTAAAATATATCAAAATTTTATTTAAAAAAATTTAATAAATTGATCTACAATAAAAATAAATATCAATCTGATAATCAATAAATATACCTAAATAAACCTAACTTGATAGTTAACAAATATAACATCGACATAATAATTAAGTAATAATACTTTCACAAATTATAATAAAAATAATATCATTTACTATATAAAAAGATAATCAAATTACTTATTTAGTTATTTTCAAAATACAAACATAATCAAAATTACAACACAACAAATATATTTTCAATTCAACTTTAACTTAACTACTCCAAATATCAACCTACAATTTAAAATTGTAATATTAATCAGTAATCATAATTATATATCAAATCACGTATATCAATTTATAAAATACCAACATATCAAAAGTTTCTAAGAATCACATATCTTGTTTTGTTTCATATGACATAAAAATTTCAATAATGTTATCCTATATATAAAAATAAAAAAATTAATAATTTTTATCAATATCAACTAACAAGGTGCTCGCGAGCTATGAAGCATGAAAATGGCTCAGTGATGCCATTTCAACTTTTCCGAACCGTTTCCCATTTCGAAAACGGGAAAACGGCCCGAAACATTTTTCAGGCCATTTGTGTAATTTTTAAAAATTTTTGACCCGTTTCAAAATTTAAATAACTTACGTGAAACGCATTTCCACCCAAAAACGGGTTTCAACGATTGCCCAGCCAGCTGGATACCTACAAAAGCTTTCTCCTCATTTTTCCCTTTTTTATTCTTCTTCTTCCAGCCATTTCTTCGCCCTCGTCGCTCCGCCATCTGCTTCCAGTCCTTCGATCGCCCTCGCTGCCAGTCATTCTCCAGTGCTCCGTTGTCTGCTTCGGTGCTCTGTCGTGCTTCGAGTTTTTCCCACCGCTGATCATTCTTTCCCTGCTCTCTCGCTGTCAGTGCCAGTCTTCCCTTCCTTTCTACAACTGTAAATAACTCCCTCCCCTCTCTCTCGATATATATATATATAAGTTAACAGTTATATATATGTGAAAATATATTTATTTAACACTAAAAGTATGCAGATTTATGTATATATATGCGAAAATATATATAAGTTAATAGTATATATAAGTTAACAGTTATATATATATGCGAAAATATATATGTTAGTTCATTTTGTTGGTTCATATATTGTTTGTTTACTATTTTTGCTTAACTGATTGTTAGTTTCTTAAGCACATTGTTAATTTATTATTTTAATCATTTATTGTTAGTTCATGAAAAATTTAAGAGCTCTAAACAATAATGTTGTATTTATCATTTTAGAGTAATGTTTGATTTTGTTATTTAAATTCACTATTTATTTTTAATTACTAAGTTATGTAAGGATAATATAACTTTTTAAATATTGTTAGTGATTGTTTAAATGTATTGTGAATTTTATATTTATGTTTATTTAAATATATTATAGAATTTATATTTATGGTTATTTATTGTTAATGGTTGATTATGTTTGAATATTTTTTTATATTAAAAATTATATTTATAAAAAATTTATATTTTTTAAATTTATAATTTATCCCACGTTTTCATTTCTTATTTTTTAAAAAAATATTGTTTTCACGTTTTCGTTTCTTATTAAAAACGTCTCCTGTTTCTGTTTCTATACAACCTAACTCACAAGCCTATAAACAAGTTAACTCGCGAACCTCTATTCGAAACAGTTCACAAGCCTATAATCAATCCAGTTCATAAACCTCTATTCAAGTTAACTCACAAGCTAACAAACTGAACTTTATTAAGTTCAAATTCAACTCGTTTATAAATCAAGATTCAAAATTAATCACAAACTTATTTCATTTAACTTAACGAATAAACTTTTATCAAGCCAAATACCAAGCCAGGCCAGGCTCATTTGCACCCCTAGGCAGCACTATTAAAACAAACATATTTGTCAAGTTATAGCCTTCTCTTTACATGCCCAGTCCATATCATGTTCTGGAATAGTATCTTATCTGACATTATAGGTTAACTTATCAAATCGCTATCTACCAAATCAAGGGCAAAAGGAACTCTTTTTTCTTGCTGAGAAGAATCCAAACATGAATACTGAAATTAAATCAGTTATTCTAATTCTCTTTAAGCAAAAATAAGTAGAACTGCAAATGCAACAAACCTTTCACTGACATAATACTGAAAATCTTACAAGACCCAGAAGGAAGCATACATCCTACTCACTACGTCTAACGAAGCACTCGTTCAACGCTTCCCTCCGCCACCTCCAATTTTAGGGCCCTTTGGTGCAGCACCCTTGGGAACATTTCCCCTGCTTCCGGCCTTTTGTGCCTTGGACATCACTTCGGCTTTCTTTGCCTTCTTTTCATCTTTTGTTTTCTTGATCCTCTCCTTAATTTCACTGCACAAAACAAATTAAGTCAAACAAGAAGACAAAACTAATAAAATTCCTCAGAAGCAACACAAAAGTAGACGTGAATCGGAAATAAACTCTGGAGTGCCCATAAATTAAATAGGTCATCTAACAAAACTAGTAGGTAACAGTAACATACCGGAGCGCAGCTTCCCTAGCTGCATCTCGGACTTCGGGCTTTTCAGTTCTTTTCTTCTGGATAACTTCCAAGGTTGCACCCACAATGGATCTGGAGTAAGGCTTCTTGGTGGCACGCCGCCTCTTTCTTACAGCTTCCTGGGCAATATCCTGCAAATGACAACAGACATAGTTATGCATAAGCATATAAGCCAGAAGCAACAATGAAGATGGGTTATCTCTCTGTTTTCACGAAATGCAAACCACGCGCACAAACACCCATCTTAATATCAACTAAGAAGCAAGTCTCAACAGGGACAAAACCAGTCACAAGCACTACTGATGGGAGACCTGTTAAACAAAAACACGTGCAAAAACACCCATCTTAGCGTCAACTACAGAGCAAGCCTCAACAGGATCACGCCTGGCCACAAGTACTGGTCACAGAAAACCTGTTGAACAGCATAGTCTAGCCCTAGTAATGTAGCTTGAATAGAAATGATGCCTATAACAACTAGTTATCCCTACCGCTAAGTACCTAATATCAGATGGCTTCAGCTCATAGTTGTCAAAGGGACAAAGCGCACGAAGGCATATATTAGTGCTTGGGGCCCAGGCACAAGGCGCTTGGGGCTCACACATGAGGCACAAAGAAAAGCACGATTTTTAAGCACATGAAGTGCACATTTATTCAAAATGCTTATAAAATACCCTTATACTATTCTTTTCAGTATGTACATATAAGGAGGTAGATAAAAACTCAAAATCATAAATGACAACTAACCAACCCTACAAGCAAAAAAAAAAAAAAAAACAATTAGTTTCTTCCAACTGCAAAAGAGACTAGAGGGAAGAAAAAATTATAGCAAAACACATGCAAGAAAAACAATTACAAGAAAACAATTAGTTTCTTCTAATTTGTTTTGCAATTAGAATTAAAAACATACAGCATAACACACAGCAAAAAGGTTCCAGGAAAACAATTAGTTTCTTTTAAATTACAAAAGAAATTAGATGAGAGAGAAAAAAATTAGTTGATCACACAATGAAAACATTTGTTTATTAGCAATTAGTTTCTTCCAAATTGCAACAGAAATTAGAGCAAAGAAAAAAAATTAGAGTAGAACATAGTGAAAAACAAGTACAGCATAGAATTAATTTCTTCTAAATTGAAAAAGAAATTAGAAGAAAGAAATAAAAACGAAGCAGAGTGCAGACATGAGTAGTTCTCTAGAAAGTGAACATCACTTACACCGCTAGGTTTTGCCTCTCACCAATATACAAGAATATGCAATCAAATCCACATGAAATAAGATATAAGATGACAAATGGACAAGAAATAGGGTTTTAATACACTTATATATACAAGGAATGCGCCTCAAGTGCCTTGAGCCTTGCACCTTGCATGAGGCACGTGCCTTGTGCGCCTAGGCAGCACCTCAAGCATGGCACTGTGCCTCAGTGGTGATGAGGCTCCTCTGTGCATGCCTTTGATGACTATGCTTCAGCTATCTACGTAACAATGATTTTAACTGAAAACACTAGGCAGAAAAGCATATAAATGAAATTAAACAAATTTAACTTGCCTTCTTATGCTGCTTCCTGTACATTGCTGTCCAGGTAAGTTTTGAAGGCTTCAGTCGGTTGTGGAAGTATCTCTTGCATTTTGAATTGGCAAACAGGAAAACCTAAATAGATCAAAGCAAGGCCACAAGTACTCAATAATGAGTAAGGCAAGAGAATAAAATGAGAACTAACTGATTTTGCTTGCTAATTGAACTCAGACCCAAAGATCAGTTCAATATTACCTGAGAATCTGCACGAACGAATCTGATACCCTTTCCAGGGTATATCTTGGCTCCACTGAAACGACAGAGTTCAGTCCTGAAATGCCACAATTTAAGACAGGTAATGACTAGCAAATTCAGAACACAGGTGTCTTACATCCCACCGAAGCTCAATTAACCCAAGAAAGCAATCGCGGATTAAAAAACTCATCTTTAGTACAGTTGACAATAAACTAAATAAGGGGCAACCTTTGACATTGACATAAAACTAATCCACGGAAGTCAGCCATGAGGCATCTCCAAATTGTACTTGGTAAACTTGACCCCATTTAGACTACAACCAACAAGTCATCTAGAATAAATTTAACTAACGTGTTTGCAATCTTTTCCTGGAGGTGGATGGATAAACATCACTATAGAGTACATCAACTTTAACAAAATGTCTTTTATGAGTGAATAATTATTCAAGTAAAATCATTTTTAGCTCATAGTAAAAAACCTAGGTAATTATGATATGGGTTACTAACATAATGTACTGAAAAGTGCTAAGCAGTGCAGCATGAAAATGTAGGCAGGATTCATTCATATTATGGCCAATAAACACATTCTAAAAATATCCTTTCAACGATTTAGACCTTTCCAGGCTCAAAATCAGCTAAAAAACATGTAAACAACTCAAAACATCTACTGATGATGGAGCTCCATTAAGTAGTGGGAGCACATGTTGCTAGAAAACTAAGGGACCGTTTGATAGCCCAATTTTTCCCTGGAAAAGAGGTTTTTTCCACCTAATTTTCCATTTATGCAGTGTTTGATAGCCAAAATTTTCCTGGGAATTCATTTTCCCATTTCTTGTCACGTGATAGCTTTTTCCTTCAAATCAAGGAAACCAAATTCCTTGGGGGGGAGGAGCTCCGATTTTCCAGGCAATTGAGAGAGCAACCCACTGTGCTCCCATCTTCATCTCATTCTACTTCCATGGAGATCTGCAGCAAGAGCGAGCGAGAGGGCGGGCGAGCGATAGAGAGAGAGGGCGAGCGAGCGAGTGGGTCAGCAACAGTGAGAGGCGACGAGTGGGTGAGGCAGCAGATCTGTATGTATGTGTGCGTATATATATATATATATATGTGGGTGTGGGTGTGTATCTGTGTGCGAACGAGAAGGAGGGCAAGCAAGCGAGAGAGAGAGAGAGGCAGCAAGAGAGGGCCTCTGTGTGTGTGTATATATACATATATGTATGTATGTATGTGTCCGTATATATATATGTGTGTGTATCTGTGTGTGTATATATATATATATTTATGTATATATATGACTGTGTATGCAGAGATGGAGATGAAGAATTTTCAGTGTTGATATATATGTGTGTATCAGTGTGCGTATATATATATGTGTGTATCTGTGTGTATATATATATATATTTATGTATATATGTATGTCTGTATAGGGATTCAGTATTTTTCAATACAATTTCACCACTGAATTCCATGGAAAATGTGTTATTTTCTATAGAAAATAATGCCTATCAAACATGAAAGGTCAAGAAAATGACCAAATTCTATGGAAAATATTACCAATCAAAGACCAAAAGATGGAAAATAATATCATTTTCTAAGTAAAAAATTATACCAATCAAGCAGTTTAAAGTTCCAATTTCTAGGAATTCATTTTCCCAGGAATTCAATTCTCTGGAATTCATTTTCTTTCCACCCAAATTCCACCCTTGCAATCAAACGCACCCTAATAGCTAAACAATCATTTCATCCATCAGGTGGATCTTAAAGCCAGCCACTCTACCTGCCTGATCAATTTCTTCACTCTCCATTGTCTGTCGCCCCTCCATAACACTGCTAACGACTCCGCTCAATTCACTAAAACATTTCCCAATTAATTGGGTTGGCCATACCTATCCATTTTTTAATACTTAGCTTTATGAGGTTACAATTTCAACTAAACTGCAACTTGATAGTACCGACCTACTACTGACAGATCCTACAACACACGATTAGTTTAAACGGCTTTGTATCCATTCCGTATGAGTTGAACTTTCTGAAATCAATTCCTTTCTCAAAATTACATTAAATCCGATAAATAGCAGGTTAGGAACAACTAGTGTATTTGTTATATATATCACAAAATTGTTGCATCAACCAATCACACACAGATAATCTAACAGAAATAATACATAAAAAACCACGCGTAATCAAACGACGGGAAACATAAACAAATACTCTTATGAGAACGTATAGACACACACACACACACACACACACACACACACACACAGAGAAAGAGAGAGCAATAAAAGACCATACTTGAGAACCATGGCTACGGATGTCGCTGTAGTCGATCTTCCTGCTGTGCCGAGTCCTTTGTTGGGCGAACCCTAGAGAATGAAACCCTAATCCCATTTATATAGATTCTGCGGACATCAATAATTGGCCCCCCTCTAACAGAAAATCTACGAACATGCCACTGGTGTACAGCTGTTTGGGCCTGTCATTGGGCGGGTTGGCCCAATAACTGTCGCTGACCCGGAAAACTTACAGTTCTTTAATCAGTGTTCAGAAAAATCAAAACAGAAATAAAATAAGAGCTTAATAATTTAGGGTTGAATTAGAATGTATTTTTATAAAATAAAAAATAAAAAATAAAATCTGTCTATATTTTTTATAATTTAGGCTATTGGTTGAGACACACTTTATAGTTCAGAAATGTTAAACTAGTCTATGGTTTAGTTTTTTTTGGACAAAGACACTCCTTAATGATTACTAACTCAGTTAAATTAATTAAAATTATTTAATTAAATTAAAATAAATCTTAACTTAATCAAAATTAAAACAAAAATTAAAAAAAAAAATTGTTGGTTGGAGCCGTTGTCAATGATAGTTCCAGCTGGTCGCTAATGGGCTCTAATACACACAAATGAGATTCTAAGTAAAAATACGATATGTTAAAATTAATGTATAATTTTATTTTAGTAATATATGTACAACTAATATTAATAAGATCATAAACAAACACAATAATTAAAGTAAGAAATTACTTAAATTTATAACTTTCATATTATAATATCATAATAGAGCAAAACACTAAAATTCATCTTCAATGATCTTTGTGTAAATACAAATTAAACTATAATAAGGCAAGACACTGAACATATATCAAGCAATCGCACCGAACAATCCCCCATTGAAACAAATCAAGAAGCACTTAAGCAAATAAGAAGTTTTGGACAAATATTTTAAAACAAAAATTATGTATAATCGGTAATGGAACAAATCAAGTAATCGGTGATAATTGAGAGAGGAAACGACAAGCGATGACTGTGAAAGGAAATGATTTGTGATGACTGAGAGTGAAGGAACGACAACAGAAAGTGAATGAGCAACAAAAAATAATAGGGATTGAAAATGAGGAAATGATGACCAAAAGCGAAGAAGTAGCAAGTTTTGATGCACAATAGAAAATTTCGAGATTTGAAAATGCAAAGAATTAAAAGAAAAAAAAAATAAAATAAAATAAACACTGGAGTTTAGAACTTATATTATATAGTTGTGTCTCTAGTGATCATTTTGTATAATTTGTGAAATACTTCTAAAACATTTCATAAATTATATAAACAACTAAAAAAACATTTCAGCCCGTCTTGGTCATTTATGAAATGAGAAACGGTTCGAAAACGTTGAAATGACATCTCCGATCCATTTTCATGCTTTATGGTTGTTAGGCATTGTTAACGAAATGCTATAATTGATGTCAGCAATAGTTCCAATGAAGCAATCTTTTTATTTTTGTTTTAATTTTGATTTACTTAATATTATTTTAATTTAGTTAACATTTAAATAAAATAATTAAAGTTAACCTAATGAAGTTAGTAATAATGAGAGTGTCGTTGCTAAACAACTAAACCCTAGAGATTAGCAGAAGTATTTCCAAATCATTAGATGTCTAATCTAATGACCAAAATCACATGGGATTTGAGTGTATTCCATCCTAAAATAAATAAAGATAATATTAAACCATTGATGACCCCTAAGGCCCAATAAGTGTTTTTTATTTTTTTTATTTACTTAAGGTGTGTCTGATTGCATTACTTAAAATTTAATTCTAGGTAATATTGGCTAGAAAACAAAATCCATCCCACCCCCTTGGAAAATGAATTCCATGGAAAAAAACTTTAAATGCTTGTACCTTATACATTTTTCCGTAGAAAAATTAAGAGTATTTGATTGCTTTTCATAGAAAATGTGTAATGATTACATATTTTTTATGAAAAATATGTGCAATCAAACACACTCGTAAAGTATTTGAATTTCGCCCTACTAATTCCTAAAGACAGGTGACCTTCCCCCCTAATGTACCTTTGGATAAATTCAGATGCTGACATAGTTTATACATATTTAGAGTTGGACATTCAGTGTAGTTTATGTGACATTTATCTTTCAGTCTTATTGCTGCATTCTAGCAATAATTTTGTCTTTCAAGTCGTCGTATTGATTTAAACCTCAATACTCTATGTAAAACTCTAAATGGTTTATCATTGCATTATGCCTGGGGCACAATAAGTGTATTTTGATTTTAGATAATATGTTTTTAATGCATAATATTTTAAACTAATTAATTATCTCAAAATGTGATTTATTTATCATCAATTAAGATTGTTTTAAAGTTGAAAATAAAATATAATAAATGTACATTGCAAGAAAATAAAATAAAATTTTATACCTTAACATAAATTTAAAAATAAATATATATTGATTAAAAGAGTACTAAATAACACTAGTGGGATACCCGTGTTACGTAAAGAATGAGTGTTTTATATTTTTTCAATTTTTATTTTATAAAAAAATTGTAAGGTGTAAATAATTGTACAAATAAATTTATTTAATGATTGTCATTTCATTTATTTTTATTTTTGGTATTTGAAGGAATTTGTAAAATATAAATAAATTGAATAGAATTTTTAAAATAATAATAATATTATTATTATTATTTTGAGCTTCTTTCTCTAAAAATGTGAAAAATATTAATAAGTGAATAATAAGAAACGACAAAGATATTTATAAAAATAAGTGATAATAAGTGTTTATAAAATAACTATTTTGAAAACTTTTAATTGTAAAATAATCTTTAAATATTAATAATTAATTATTCTGTAACCGCCGGGAAGAAAGGGAAGGGAGATTTATAAAGTTAAAAGGGATTTCTGTTATTTTTGATAAGTTAAAGATATTTTATGTCGTTTTACTAAACTTGAGGCAGCATGGGTGCAATTTTCCAATAAAACCAAGCAAAACCCCGCAAATATGGTTCCAAGTTCTCGCATTTCAAACTTCTTCAAACACCTATCGTCGTTTTCTCGGACTTCTACCGATCTTCATTGGAATCGAATCATCGTTAAGGACTTGAATCTTTTGTGAGGATCAGAATCAAATGGATGAAAAGAATGTGAATCTTCATCACCATGGGGCGGCGGAAGTGGGGGAGGAGGAGAATGGGATCGGGAGCAGCAGCGACTACACGTCGGAGGACGAAGGGACGGAGCAGAATGGGATCGGGAGCAGCGACTGCACGTCGGAGGACGAAGTGACGGAGGAGAATGAGATCGGGAGGAGCGACTGCACGTCGGAGGACGAAGGGACGGAGGAGAATGGGATCGGGAGCAGCGACTGCACGTCGGAGGACGAAGTGACGGAGGAGAATGAGATCGGGAGCAGCGACTGCACGTCGGAGGACGAAAGGACGGAGGCTTACCGATGGGGCGGCTATGACGCCGTCCGAGTCGGCGACACCTTCAAGAGCGGCCAGTATGTTGTTCAGAGCAAGCTCGGGTGGGGATTTTTCTCCACCGTCTGGCTCGCTTGGGATACTCTCAAGTCCGTACGTCCTCTCTCTCTCTCTCTCTCTCGCTTCTAACTGTTGTTTCAGAAATGCCTCGACTAGGATCTGAATAATCTGATTGCTTGTTTCTTCTGTAAAGATTCAATTATTCTTAAAATCTGTGCTCGGAACTTGGATTTCTGGATGATAAATGAAAAAATGGAAAGCGGAAATATAGGAGGAACAAATGAATGAATTGATGCTAGAGTTACTATTTATTTATTTTTCTGGTGGGTGAGAAAATGAGAACCAAATGAGCTGGAGTTTTGCCAAAGAAAAAAAATGGTTATTTGACAAAGAATAATGATAATTGTGCGGATATTTTTGACGGAATTAATGGGCGGACTGGAAGATTGTTTGATCGGCATTTGTTTGATTGCTGAAGCAGTGGAATAAAGAAAGAGGAAGGAAGTTTCTATATGTTCTGTCTATTCCTCTGTTCTAAGAACTTGCGAGGTAAACCCAATTGAGCGCGATGCTGTTTTGTGCTCAGCTTAGTGGAACTGTTAATTTTGCTTTGATGAATCCAAATAATGAAGCCTGTATATCAGGTTTTCTTTGTTTAACATATGGGCAGTACTTTTCTTTCTATTTAGCATGAAACAAAATCTGCCTGGCTTTGGACTTCCCTGCTTCCCAGAGCAGGGAAAGTACCAGTGAAATCCTAGCCAAAATGGTATATGAGATTTGATATTTACTTTCTTCATCTTTTTCGTCTCTGCCTCTGCAATCGAGTGATGAGTTCGACCATGAGTGAGTGTTGCTTATTATTATTATTATTTCCTTAGTTCAATGTGTATAATTTATGAACATTGCAGCGGTATGTAGCGCTGAAAGTGCAAAAGAGTGCTCAGCACTACACGAGAGCAGCAATGGATGAGATTACCATCTTGCAACAGATTGCAGATGGTGACCCAGACGATAAGAAGTGTGTAGTGAAGCTTCTGGATCATTTTAAGCACTCAGGTCCACATGGACAGCATGTTTGTATGGTTTTTGATTATTTGGGGGATAATCTACGTACACTTATCGAGTACACAGATTACCGTGGGTTGCCTATTCAAAGAGTCAAGGAGATATGCTACTATATTTTAGTGGGTTTGGATTACCTGCACAAACAACACTCAATCATACACAATGATTTGAAACCAGAAAACATCTTGTTGTGCATGATTGATCCATCTAAGGATCCTAGATGTTCTGGTGTTCCTCTCATTCTTCCTCCTGCCAAAGCAAATATGTTGTCAAAAGATGATGGGATGAAGGGCGAAGGGAATGGAAATCAATTTCATAAAAGAGGAAGCCGATCTGCAAGGCAGAATCTGTTGGCATTGGTTGATCTCAAATGCAAATTAGTTGACTTTGGTAATGCTTGTTGGACTTACAAACAATTTACAAATGTTGTTCAAGAGGGGCCATATTGGTGTCCTGAGGTCTTCCTGGGGTCTACATATTCTACTTCAGCAGATCTCTGGTCTTTTGCTTGCATCTGTTTTGAGCTTGCAACCGGCAATTTTCTTTTTGATCCTTACGGCGTTGACAAGTTAGACCGAGATAAGGTATGGATGTGTTGCATTTCCTATAATACCCGAGAAATTTCAAAGGACTCAAGGGTAATTTGTTTTGGGGCAAAATTGGAATTTAAGGATTAATTGAGGGTAAAACGGTAATTTATTACCGTATAGATGATTGAATCGACTGCCGGGAGTACCCTGGAGCCGAAATACCAAAGGAAAATGATATGGTATTAATGAGCACCCCGAGATAAGATTTATGGTGTCGAAAAAAATGAGAACGGAAACGGTTTTCGATACAGCTAAAAAGGCAGCTGCCAAATAGGCTGCAATACCGAATTGTCATAGACGACTTTTCGGAAGTCAACGGAAGCTTGAGGGAGCTTCGGTTTTTCATGAGGAACAACCCTTCAGAGGTTTCAGGAAGAAACGAATGGGTTTAGGGCCAAAACGAAGATTCGGGCCTAAGTGCAGTTTTTAGAAATTGCTAGAGGGAGGCCGAAACAAGGTTGTTTTGGAATCTTCGAGGGTCAAAATGATGTTTTAGGTCTTGAGGGGCCTAAATGAAATTATGGAAAGTTGAGGGGTTTAGTGAAAAGGGCTAAAATGAGATAGCCAAAAGTCAAGGGGCCAAAGTGCAATTAAGCAAAAGTTTGGCCAATCACCACCAAGTCTCCGGTCATCGATTTCGGCCGATCCAACCGTAGGGATGGTACGAGGCTTGGTCGGGGATGATTTTTTGTAAAGGAAGCAGGGGGCAACGACCACTCGAGTGGTCGGATTTTGAAGAAAACCGACCGAACTTTCGGTCGTTTTTGGCCGCCACCTGCAAGTGGCTTTCGTGGTCGGCCAAGGCTCGGGGGAGGTCGATCTAAGGTAGGTTGAGGCTCCTAAGGTAATGGGTAAGGCGGCCAAGTGGGTTTGAGAGCTCGGGTTTGCCTATAAATAGGCATTCGAAGTGGCCGAAAGTTTAGCATTTTGGAGCTTCAAATCGGCCGTTTATTCGAACAAATTGGGAGTCAAGACCATGGGGCTTTTGTTGCCCATGGCTTGAAGATCAAATCTGGAGAATTTGGGCCATTTTGGTCGAGGTTTCAAGGCGATTCGAGGCTCGCCGGAAAGCGGAGGCGGTGCGCCTGGCCGAGAATTCGAACGGCCGGTTGGCCGTGCTCCGGACCTCCTTTGAGGCTCAAACTTGGCCATGAGGATCGACTAAGAGAGGGCTTCAAAGTGGTGGAGTCAGCCCCGATCGCCGGCGACCGGAAGGCCGGAGAAGACGACCGGCGCGTGGCATACACGCGCTGGTCTTCACGCGCGCCCAGTCGCCCTAGGCGCGTGCAGGCGCGTGAGGGCGCGTGGGGATGGGAAAAAAATCAGGAAAAATGATGGAAAATCGAGAAAAATGTTTTATGGAGGTTTGTGCAAAAAGATCTGAAGTTGGGATTCCCGATGTCTCGGTTTTAGAGCCAAAGTGCCTCGTTTTGCGTGAAAACGCAATATCCGGGTAAGTTCAGTATTTTTCCTTGAAAGTTCATAGCATAAAATGAATTGTTGTGAAGTTAGATTTGAGGAAATAGTCTCGGTATATTTATTAGGATTTTTAGAAGGAAAAATGATGAAAAATGAAAGGAAATAGGAAATAAATGAAATTTTGAGGATATTTAGTAAATAAATATTATTTTATGTTTGAGGAGATCGAGATGATGAGGATGGTGCAACTTTTGAGAGTTGGCACGAGAATCGAGGCGGGGCACGCATATCGAGGCGATGCACGCTTTTCGAGATGTCTTTGTCTTTGGGCAAAGGTGAGTGGTATTCTCACAAGAAGTTATATTTATGATATAATTGATATATATGCATGTTATTATGAATTGCAATATTCATTTGTCATATTGCATTGAAAGTCGTGATATTTCCATTGCACGATATTATTGTCATATTGAAATTGTGCATGGGGATGAGATGATACCCTCAGAGTGTAGCCGTAATTCCCCTAGGGCATTGAGGGAATAACGTTGGGCCTATCCCGTAGACGTTCGGGATTTGCCTGGGATTCCTAGCCGGGTTGGGGATACCTGGGAAGTTACATTATGGGTATATGTTGTTCATGTATTTGCATCATGCATCATATATATGTTTTTGGACCCTCACTAGAAGTTTCATCTTCTAATGGGTTATGCCCCTGGAACATTCAATGTTCCAGTTGAGACTTGCAGTTAGGGCAAGGAGCAGGTTGAGATATGACGGCACGTGATGGCGTGACCGATGAATGCAGCAGGAGATTTCAATATTTTGTTTATTGTAAAATGATGATGTATGTATTCGAGGTTTCATATGATTGCACCTAGGGTGTTAGATGTTATCTCGAGATAAATGTATTTATGTAATTGAGGATATGATGGTAACATATGGTACGAATTCTTTATGATATATATATAAGTTGAATTCAGGTATGTACCGTATCAGGTTTCGATTAACGCTTCCGTATGTTTAATGATTTGCTGGGGTTTCCCTTTGACATACGGCATTTGATGTATAAGAAAAGGGATTATGTATGTATATGATGGGCCCCAGCATAGTGACACGCCCCTCCGACGGGGCGGGGTGTTACAGTTGGTATCAGAGCGAAAATGTTGAGGACATAGGAAATGTCTAACTCTAGTATAGTTTATATTAGAGCGAACCTAAGGAAAAGGTCGCGTGTGGCTAGATAAGTAAAGCCACCGTAAGATTTGGGTATTGACGGTTACTGGATAAGTGCGTTGTTGTGGAAGTGCATGTCTAGGCTAGTTCTGGCTAAGGAAAGACTTGGTACTTAAGTGTGTCCATTGTGACCCACCACTCTTTCCTGGGAACTTACCTGGTGTACTCTTCACGACAGACACTATTTCAGTAGACGACTACTATTCCCGGTGAATAGTAGAATGCCTGATAGAAGCTAGTCCGAGTAGAATGATCTAGCTATTGGAATAAGGATCCGATGTTATGATTGGAATGTAAGGAAGACTCGGTAACCATGATTAGGGATCCGAGAGATTTTGGAGACTAATAATTTAAGGACGTTAGTCAAAATCATTGAAAAGAAAGATTGGATAACAGGTAGTTATCGAGGATGATCGGATCAGGAATGATTAGTCTGATGTGTCAGAGCCTAGCTGATGAGTTAGGATCAAAGGATAAGTATTTTCGAGGATCATTTAGTATCTCAGAAATAGGAAATGGGATCCCACGGATTGGGACAAACGAGAGGCCGAGAATGGCCAAATGATGGCGCATGAGTGCGTCAATTGATGAGGCGAAAGTGGTGCAACTGATGAGACTCGCAAAGGTGGGATAGGAAACCCTAGCAGGGTGACAGGACTACTGGTCGGTGTTCGCAGTGACAGATCTGGATCTAGGGACCTAGCAGAAGGCTTGTGATGAGCTTACGATCAACGTACCGGGGAAGCTAGTTAGCTGTCTCGCGGTATGAGTCGAGGACTCAGGATCTAAGTTGCTTAGTGTACTGCCGAGGAGACGATCAGATGCTGAATATCTGGGGCAACACAGTAGGGTTTGTACCTTGTAGGGGAGACCTAAGTCCTAATAGGTGCGAGGTGTGCCACTAGCTATGATAGATCGAGGCCGGAAGCCTCAGGAATCTAAATGAGACAAATTAAATATGGACTGTGTGTTCTATTTAAAGATTGCAAATGGATCATGAGATGGTCGTGTTGGGTGGCTCAAAGGAAAGCTACCTAACGTATGGAAAGGAAAGATGCATGCTCGTGAGCCGTGTAGGCGCTACCTAAGAGGTGAGGAAATCACCAGGCCATGATGAGGGCCTAGAAAGAAGGTTCTTACAGAAGGAGTTAGACTCAGGGCAACGACGACGAATGATAGTTCTTAGAGGACTACGACGAGACCGTGCAGTTTTCACCCAAAATGCACCCGAGTTAGGGTTGACGTATGACGTAGGAGTAAGCCTACCATATGATGGGGGTGATGATGACAGCTGTGTGCTGGCTGACAGAAAGAGTAGTGCCTAAGAAGAACTAATTTAATGGTCGTGTGTCGATAGTCAACTGGATCTGAAGAACGAAAGGCGAGAGTCAGTTGATTCTCGGTAAATGAGATTACAGGTAGTGGAGCATGACCGGTCTAAAGGCTTGACCGATGAATAGTGAAATGGTAGTCTCGACTCGAGGTAGAGTTCGGGTACTGAAAAGGAAAGAGGTGCTTGATGGTCGTATTAACCGTAAAGGAATGATAGGGAGACCTAGTCAACAGAGGTTGTGACTACGTTTCAGTGTGCCAAACGAACCTGCAGAATCAGGTAGAGTGGTCGGTAGTCAACCCGGCAAGGAGAGCTTAAAGGCACAATGATGAATGATAGATAGAAAGCCATGAATGCAAAAGAAATCGAGTTCTTAGAAGATAAATGGAACCAGATAGTGTGATCTGATTTGGGATCTTCGAGGATTGATCGATATGAGATTTTGAGGAATTTCTTAAAGAAATGATTGAGGATCTAGAGGTTCGAAATTGAACTTTAGAGTTTTCAAAGGAAGAAATCCAGCGAGGATTAGAGTACCGTAGGTGATATAAGTACCTGCCTGCTCTAGCTGGAAGTAAGGTTATGATTATCGTCTTGAAGATTGTGCAAATCTTGGACGTAATTGAAAGGATCAAATGGTGGCAGATGTGCCAAGATGTTAGGTCGCAGTAAGAGAAACTGCAGGGCCAAATTGATTGAGGATTCGAGATTTCGATTATGGAGATTGGAACTCTCGTATGGCTAGACAGTTAGTCTAGGTAGCCTTGGTGGACAAATTGGGAAAAGTATAGCTGAGTGATGTCAGCAAGTTATGGAAATAAAGAGCCTGTCGAGTTATGGTTCAGGCACTTGCGGTTAGTGAAAAGCCGTAAGAAATGGAAGATGGTAGGATATATTCTCGGAAGATTTAACGGGATTATTTCTTAATGATGGTTACCAATGATAACTTGAGGTTATAGGATGATTAGCCATGTGTGGCTTGATTGAGGATGTAAATTATCAGACTTTGGATGAGATGATAATTAGAATTGATAGCCTGTACCTGGAATTTGGTGAATAGTGAAACAGCCGCAAGAGGCTGGGATTTTTATGATTGATGAATGATCGAGGTTAAGATAAGGAAATAAGGTATTCTGAAATCGATGTTTTGATGATAAGGATATTGAGATAATGATCTCGGAATTGATGATTTGACCAATGTACCATTCGCATTGAAGTCGCGTTGGTAATTGTGTCTAATGATGATACGATAGTATACTTCTCGGATAGGGAGACACATGAGGAACATTGAGGATCTCAAAGTTGATGATATGATAGTGTACTCCTCGGATAGAGAGACGCACGAGGAACATTGAGGATAATGTAAAGAAACATCACGATTGATGTTATGATGAGATTGGCTTGCTAGGTAGTAAGCAGATTATGAAAGAATTGATGAGAGCATGAGGCTCTATGTGGGTGAACGTGAAATCAGAATTGATTATCATAAGCACCATGAGGATCAGAAGTTTCTGAAAGGTAAGAGGTCCTGATAAATTTCGGGAGACGAACCAAGAGTTTTAAACAGAGGTTGGTTCGAGGAAAGGTTGGAAACCTAAGCGAATGTAACTCTGAATAGGATCGAGGATCTGTAAGATTGGAGATTTAGACTGGTATTGAAAAGTATCAAAAGTGACGGGAGTCGGATCAATTACAACTCTCGGAGACGGGACAAGGATGCTCTAGAATAACGATAGCACCATGGGTGTGTGGCCTGTAACAGCGGATCTGAGCCCAAGGACCAAGGTATGAAGGCTAGTAAAGAGCTTATGATCAACGTACCGGGGAAGCTAGGTAGCTGTCTCGCGGTATGAGTCAGGGACTCAGGGTTTAAGTTGCTTAGCGCACTGCCAAGGAGACGGTCAGATTCTAAAGTTTAGGTACCACCGTGACTGTTATGGTTTGACTAGGATCCAAGTTCCAATGGACTGGAGCGTTGTGATAGGATCCCTACCTGTCTATGAAATGATGGAAAATTTTTGGAGGTTGACAAGCTGTGTCAGGGGTTCGAGAGGGAACTCTCTGAAATAGCTATGTCTATGAAAGGACTCGAGTAGAGAGTCAAATGAGAATGAACTGCTGGGTGCAGTAAGAGCTTGTGATAACTCAAAGGAAAGGGTTGCATAATAGTGCAACAGGAGTGAATGATGGCGTGTGGATCATGCCAAGGCACAGAAAGGACTACCCGATGTATGACTTGGAACTGGCAAATGTGGTGTGTGCTCTCGAGATTATGAGACACTACCAGAATGGTGGGGCATTGTTATGCTCAAGAACCACGAGGAGCCTGAAGTATGAGTTCTCGCAGAAGGAGCTGAACGAGAGGTAGCAACGTTTGATAGAGTTCCTTAAGGACTACGACTGCACTACTTCGTATCATCAGGCGCGTGGCAGAGAGGTGCCTAACGCAGGACCTGGTGGATAGCTGTGAGTGTCAGATGAAGTTAGAGGCTAGTTAGCCTGCTGACTATGATGGTAGTGCCGAATGGATCGTCTATTTTTATGGCTAGCCTGGTTGTTTAGCTGGATCTGGTGAACGAGATACGAAGGCAAGGGTGGTTGACAAGTGTACTTGTCTATGATGATGATATGACCAATCCAAGAGAAATGATTTTTGAAATGCGAGAGGGCATTCTCAAAGTTTCAGGGTAGAATGTGCGTGCCTAGAATAATGAAAGATATGTGGTCGTCTGAAAAGAGCCACAAGAGGAAATGATATGAATGAACACGATATGCTTGTAAGCATTGCTCGTGTAAGGAATGCAAACCGAGAGGTGTTTGCTAAAGGATCAAATAAATGTTTGACTTGAGGTGTTTCGGTAATAAGCTATTTTATGTCTTAGTTACCTGACTGACAGATGAAAATTTCGAGGACGAAATTTCTTTAAGGAGGGGTGAATATAATACCCGAGAAATTTCAAAGGACTCAAGGGTAATTTGTTTTGGGGCAAAATTGGAATTTAAGGATTAATTGAGGGTAAAACGGTAATTTATTACCGTATAGATGATTGAATCGACTGCCGGGAGTACCCTGGAGCCGAAATACCAAAGGAAAATGATATGGTATTAATGAGCACCCCGAGATAAGATTTATGGTGTCGAAAAAAATGAGAACGGAAACGGTTTTCGATACAGCTAAAAAGGCAGCTGCCAAATAGGCTGCAATACCGAATTGTCATAGACGACTTTTCGGAAGTCAACGGAAGCTTGAGGGAGCTTCGGTTTTTCATGAGGAACAACCCTTCAGAGGTTTCAGGAAGAAACGAATGGGTTTAGGGCCAAAACGAAGATTCGGGCCTAAGTGCAGTTTTTAGAAATTGCTAGAGGGAGGCCGAAACAAGGTTGTTTTGGAATCTTCGAGGGTCAAAATGATGTTTTAGGTCTTGAGGGGCCTAAATGAAATTATGGAAAGTTGAGGGGTTTAGTGAAAAGGGCTAAAATGAGATAGCCAAAAGTCAAGGGGCCAAAGTGCAATTAAGCAAAAGTTTGGCCAATCACCACCAAGTCTCCGGTCATCGATTTCGGCCGATCCAACCGTAGGGATGGTACGAGGCTTGGTCGGGGGATGATTTTTTGTAAAGGAAGCAGGGGGCAACGACCACTCGAGTGGTCGGATTTTGAAGAAAACCGACCGAACTTTCGGTCGTTTTTGGCCGCCACCTGCAAGTGGCTTTCGTGGTCGGCCAAGGCTCGGGGGAGGTCGATCTAAGGTAGGTTGAGGCTCCTAAGGTAATGGGTAAGGCGGCCAAGTGGGTTTGAGAGCTCGGGTTTGCCTATAAATAGGCATTCGAAGTGGCCGAAAGTTTAGCATTTTGGAGCTTCAAATCGGCCGTTTATTCGAACAAATTGGGAGTCAAGACCATGGGGCTTTTGTTGCCCATGGCTTGAAGATCAAATCTGGAGAATTTGGGCCATTTTGGTCGAGGTTTCAAGGCGATTCGAGGCTCGCCGGAAAGCGGAGGCGGTGCGCCTGGCCGAGAATTCGAACGGCCGGTTGGCCGTGCTCCGGACCTCCTTTGAGGCTCAAACTTGGCCATGAGGATCGACTAAGAGAGGGCTTCAAAGTGGTGGAGTCAGCCCCGATCGCCGGCGACCGGAAGGCCGGAGAAGACGACCGGCGCGTGGCATACACGCGCTGGTCTTCACGCGCGCCCAGTCGCCCTAGGCGCGTGCAGGCGCGTGAGGGCGCGTGGGGATGGGAAAAAAATCAGGAAAAATGATGGAAAATCGAGAAAAATGTTTTATGGAGGTTTGTGCAAAAAGATCTGAAGTTGGGATTCCCGATGTCTCGGTTTTAGAGCCAAAGTGCCTCGTTTTGCGTGAAAACGCAATATCCGGGTAAGTTCAGTATTTTTCCTTGAAAGTTCATAGCATAAAATGAATTGTTGTGAAGTTAGATTTGAGGAAATAGTCTCGGTATATTTATTAGGATTTTTAGAAGGAAAAATGATGAAAAATGAAAGGAAATAGGAAATAAATGAAATTTTGAGGATATTTAGTAAATAAATATTATTTTATGTTTGAGGAGATCGAGATGATGAGGATGGTGCAACTTTTGAGAGTTGGCACGAGAATCGAGGCGGGGCACGCATATCGAGGCGATGCACGCTTTTCGAGATGTCTTTGTCTTTGGGCAAAGGTGAGTGGTATTCTCACAAGAAGTTATATTTATGATATAATTGATATATATGCATGTTATTATGAATTGCAATATTCATTTGTCATATTGCATTGAAAGTCGTGATATTTCCATTGCACGATATTATTGTCATATTGAAATTGTGCATGGGGATGAGATGATACCCTCAGAGTGTAGCCGTAATTCCCCTAGGGCATTGAGGGAATAACGTTGGGCCTATCCCGTAGACGTTCGGGATTTGCCTGGGATTCCTAGCCGGGTTGGGGATACCTGGGAAGTTACATTATGGGTATATGTTGTTCATGTATTTGCATCATGCATCATATATATGTTTTTGGACCCTCACTAGAAGTTTCATCTTCTAATGGGTTATGCCCCTGGAACATTCAATGTTCCAGTTGAGACTTGCAGTTAGGGCAAGGAGCAGGTTGAGATATGACGGCACGTGATGGCGTGACCGATGAATGCAGCAGGAGATTTCAATATTTTGTTTATTGTAAAATGATGATGTATGTATTCGAGGTTTCATATGATTGCACCTAGGGTGTTAGATGTTATCTCGAGATAAATGTATTTATGTAATTGAGGATATGATGGTAACATATGGTACGAATTCTTTATGATATATATATAAGTTGAATTCAGGTATGTACCGTATCAGGTTTCGATTAACGCTTCCGTATGTTTAATGATTTGCTGGGGTTTCCCTTTGACATACGGCATTTGATGTATAAGAAAAGGGATTATGTATGTATATGATGGGCCCCAGCATAGTGACACGCCCCTCCGACGGGGCGGGGTGTTACATTTCCTGTTACTGTTTTTGTGTACATTGTTGCTGTTTTTGTCATTGTCTTCTTGTTCCCTTAAGTTCTTAGTCACTTGAGTCCTTCATGACAATCAAGTAGGGCTGCTGCCTAATCTAAGTAGCTTCACTTTGATGCATTTAGACACTTGTTTGAACTATTTTTGTAAAGTACCAGCATTTTTAGATATATTATGTTCGAGCAGGTGTTTGCTCAGCTTGGTTTCCTTGTAAGCCTGGGCTCTTATTTTTTCAAAAGGTTATGTAAATTTTGTAATCAGTTGTATTTTTCAATCTTTCTTTGATATACTGTTTACCTTATTGTATTTTTACAATGTCTTCTTTATTTATTTCTTTTTTGGGCATATTTTATTCTCATGTATCTTTTATATAACATTACATTTTTCTTCTTTATATTATGAGATCTTATGATCCTTGATCCAAGCATGTCAATCCTGATTTTTGGCCCTTAATTTTGAGGTTTCTCTTCACGAGCTCTCACTCTGTATCTTATAAAAGCTTGTCAGGATTAATTACTGGTAGTCAGAGAATTAGTGCCAAAACCAAGGACCGTCCAATCATATGGGTGGATAGTGGCTGGGAGTCCCCAACTGAAGTGAAAATGAAAGATATGTTTAAATCCTTCTTACCCTCATGGGGTTGGGCTTGCCCAAGTAGGTTAAAACATCAGTTTTGGAGGATTTTTCCTTTTTGTTTCTGGTGGCTCATTTGGTGTGAGAGGAATAAAAGTTCAGATGTGTGGACAGATTTTTTACCTTAGGAGAACCGTTATTGTCTTTTGGGTGAGATTGGGGATCTTCCCCCGTACTAGAGTTCTAAGTTCATTTTTAAACCATTTCTTGTTGTATGTATCCCGTGATTTTTTTGTTTTGTGCTTCATTTGCCCCTTTAAAGTGGTTTTCTTTTCGATTGACACTTTTACTTGAAAAAAGAAATGTTGAGATCCCTTTTCTTATTATGTTTCTTTGGTTTTTTTTCTTTACTAAATTCATGTTATGTTTCTGTCATGCCAAAAGTAAGAGGATAAGGGATAGGAAATGGAGGTTCCATGAGCGTGAATATTTACAAGAGAGTGTTGTCCTAGGTTGAAAACCAAGCCAAATACTTCTTTAAGCAAGTTTTATTATTCTTTAACTTTTGTTGTAGCAAACAGTCATTGGAAACTTGGGTTATGTTTCTATCACTTAAATGAATTAGACTTTTGAACTCAATTGGAACCATGAAAGGAAACCTTGGGTACTTCAGGCCCAGCCAGCAGTTCTCAAACTAGAACCAGTGGCAGAGCTGGGGGGTTCCTGTTTGGAACACCGCATCTGCCAGGGATTGTCTCCTGGGTCCTCTCACCAAGCCCCCATGTTTCTGTTTGACATGACAACAGTCTTATTTAAGGAAATAGTTTGGTTGGAGTTTTAGTTTGAATTTTGTATCTGTAGGAAGTCTTAATTATGTAAACAAACAATCATGCAACTCGGTTTTTGTTGATCAGTATCAATTCCTCTGTTGACAGGACCACTTAGCATTGATGATGGAACTTCTTGGAAAGATGCCACGAAAGGTAAAAGTATCTTCATAAATCATAAGTTCATAACCATCAGAAGTTGGTTACACTAGGCTGTTAGCATCTTACTTTTGGTATGGTGAGAATTTTATGTAGATTGCATTGGGGGGCCGTTATTCCAGAAATTTCTTCAACAGGTATGGTGATCTAAGTCACACCCGGTGCTTGCGTTTCTGGCCCCTAAATAAGGTCTTGATGGAGAAATACAAATTTAGCGAGCAAGATGCAAATGACATGGCTGACTTCCTGGTTCCCATACTTGATTTTGCCCCGGGTAAGCGACCAACAGCAGCCCAATGCATACTTCATCCATGGATTAGTTCAGGTCCTCGCCTTTTAGAGCCTTCAGTGCCATCTCCTCAATCTCAGGCTGCTGGTACTGCAGATTCTGAGAAAAAGAAGCGCCACAAAGAGTAGAGGGAAGCCATGGAAGTCGAAACAGGGAACATGACCAGGAAACAGGTTAAGACTCTCAGTCTAGTATATAGCAAACAGTCAAAAGGCATGTTAACTAATTTAAGATCTTTGGCTTAACTTATAATTCACCTTTTAACAATAAGGGAAGCTTAAAACATACCGTACTCATTCCAATGGAATTGCACCAAGTAATAGAACACTTGAATTACACCAATTTGTAGTCCTTTCTGTTGTGTTTCCATATTATACTTGTTGGTTTCACCATGTCAACTAAGTTATGGAACACAACTATATCAATTATCTTCATTCACCACCATCTCATGAAATTTCTCCATGTAAAGATGGTGTTCAAACTTCATTTCATCATTACTCTGTCAGGGGATATTATCCACTGCCGGTCCCAAGTCCGGATAAAGGAGGAGGGTTGCGTTAGGTAGCCGACAGCCAGCGTAAAATCTAGTCGGATCCAAATATAAATTCTAGATAAACTATCTGTTGGGATGTAACCTACATAAAAGTCTAGAATTCATGTAGCCAACCCCACATAGTGGGATAACGACTGGATATGTTGTTGTTGTTATAGTCCTTTCTTTGACACCTTCTTGTTGTCTATTCAGATCTTGTTGTCTTCTCCTTTGTTCTTTGATCTTCTTTCTCCTCACTCTTACTTTGTGTTTGTATTTTTAGTTATGGGAATCAAGGAACATTGTGATTGTGAGTGTAGATAGGAATCAAAGAGTAGGAATGGCAATTTGGATATAGTTGACTCAATTTAATCCAACTCATACTTTTTAAGTGTATTAAACAGATGAAAATAGAATATATAGATAAATGAGTTGCATATGTCAAATATTAAGACACATAACTCTATTCATTGTACTCTTATAATATGATTTTTTTTAATACTAGGATGGTTGTGTTTATGTTTTTTTTATTATTATTTATTTTTTATATTTATAATTGTTTTCTCAAATTAATTTTTTAAATTGATTTTCTAATTATCCTTTAAATTTTAAGTACATGTATACTTCAAGTCTTGATTTTCTAATTGAATCAATCAGATTGATTGATTCCTGATTGATGCAATCAATCTGATTTTCATTCTATGGCTTGCCACTACTAATTTGAATCCTCCCACATTTTCTTAGCACAATAGGAAGCAAACAATTGTTGCATGATTTGCCACGAAAAATAAATATTTGATACTTGTGTCCAGAAATAATAAGAGAAAATTAATGATAAAAATTAGAAAAGTTGAGTTTTGACCATTTTTTCACATTTTTTATTAAAGAATTCATACCTTTATCACATTTTTAAAATTATTTTTTTTAATATTAAAAATTTTAACTCATAAAAGGTCGCTAGCAAAACTAAAAATTGTTGTGTATTTTAAAAGAAGTATTTGACTTTTTTTGTTTTTATATTAAAAGTTGCTCTTGTTATTAGTTATGATAAACAAAAAAATCTTAGTGGCACCATTTTAACATTTCAAAACGTTTCGAAATGCCAAAAAGATCAAAAAAATTTGTTGGGTTATTTTTATAATTTTAAAAATATTTTAAAATTATTTTATAGTATTAAAAATACATCCTCAAGATGTTAAAGGTTGAATAACTTAAATTTTTTAAATTTATTTTTTATTTTTTTAAAAAGTAAAATTTTAAATTTATTATTTGTATTAAGTTTGATTATTTTTTTCAAATTTATTATTTATTTTTAATTAAAAATTTTTAGTTTGATAAAAATTATGTTTTTGTTTATTTAAATATATTATGAAATTTATTTTTATTTTTTATTAAAAAAATATTGCTATATTATAAATTAATAAAAATATCTTTCTATTTTTTATTTATTTGTTTTCTTGTATTTTAATTTTTTTATCTTTTTAAAAATTCAAAATTATAGCATTGACAATGTGATAAAAAACAATTAGTCAAGTATGATTTAAAAAAAACAAATAGTTAAATATAGATAAAATCATAAAAGAATATTTTAGTTACTTTTTTTTGGTTAAAGAGAATATAATTTTAAATTTTAATATATACTTATTTGACAATATTATTATTTTTTTTTATCTCAGTAAAAAGAATACTTTAATAAAAATATTTGTGGATTCTAACAAAAATACTTTTCCTCCTGAATTGCTCTCCTTCCATTGGACCCCAAAACCTCCACTATAATTCCGACAGTCTCGAACTCAAACCCTAACAATCCGAGAAATACTACAAGTAAAACCCCCAAATTTTCTTCCAATTTCTCGCTGTCCAAACGCCGATTGTCGTTTTATTCGAAATTCTGACGATCCAGACATCGATCTTCATTGCAGTCGAATCACGGGTAAGGGCTTTGGAGTCTTCTGTGAGGGATCGGAATCGGATGGATGAGAAGAATGTGAATCTTCATCACCGGCGGGCGGAGGAAGTGGAGGAGGACGAGGAGGATGGGAGCGAGAGCAGCGATTACACGTCGGAGGACGAAGGGACGGAGGAGTACCGCCGGGGCGGCTATCACGCTGTCCGAGTCGGCGACACCTTCAAGAACGGCCAGTATGTTGTCCAGAGCAAGCTTGGTTGGGGACACTTCTCCACCGTCTGGCTCGCTTGGGACACTCTCAAGTCCGTACGTCCTCTCTCTCTCTCTCTGACCTTTGTATCGGAAGAGCTTCGACTTTGATCTGATTGCTTGTTTTCTTCTGTAAATATTCGATTACTTTTAAAAGATATGCTCGGAACTTGGATTCCTGGACGATAAAGAAAGGAAACCCAAAAATATAGGAAAAGCAAATGAATGACTTGATGCTAGATGAAGAAAATGAGAAGCTAATAAATTATGAGTAGGAGATTTGTCAGATAACCTTTCTTTTATTTGTTTCTGGTTTTAGTCCATAAAAATGAAAGTGTCAAGTGGTGTTTTCCTTTTATTTTTGTTTCCCCTAGACAAATTGAAGTTCCAGACATAGCACTAGTGGCATTTGTTTTTAGATTGCCTTCTTTGGTCACTTAGGAAATTGTGGAGTTTAGAAATGAAGTTTCCAGTTTTCACTACTTTGATTGATTGTTTGATCGGCATTTGTTTGATTCCTGAAGCGGTAAATAAGGGAAGAGGAAGGAGGTTTCTGTATATTCTGTTATTTCTGTGTAACAAGAACTGAGAGGTGAACTCAATTGAGTGCGAGGCTGTTTTGTTCTCAGTTGAGTGGACTGTTAGTTTTTGCTTTGATGGTTCCAAAATAATGAATCTTGCGTACAAGGTTTTCTTTGTTTAACACACGGGCGGTACTTTCTTTCTATTTGGTACAAAACGGAATATGCCTGGTTTTGGACTTCCCAGAGTAGGAAGTACTTTTGAAATCGTAGCCAAATGGTATATGAGATTTGATGTCTACTTTCTTCATTTTTCCTATCTGTCTCTGCAATCAAGTGATAAGATCAAGCATGAGTGAGTTAGTTTTTTGTTATGTCTTCCTTAGTTTAATGTGCATAATTTATGAACATTGCAGCGGTATGTAGCGCTGAAAGTGCAAAAGAGTGCTCAGCATTACACAGAGGCAGCAATGGATGAGATTACCATCTTGCAACAGATTGCAGATGGTGACCCAGAGGATAAGAAATGTGTAGTGAAGCTTTTGGATCATTTTAAGCACTCAGGTCCAAATGGACAACATGTCTGTATGGTTTTTGAGTATTTGGGGGATAATCTACTTACACTTATCAAGTACACTGATTATCGTGGGTTGCCTATTCAAAGAGCCAAAGAGATATGCTACCATATTTTAGTGGGTTTGGATTACCTGCACAGACAACTCTCAATTATACACACTGATTTGAAACCAGAGAATGTCTTGTTGCTATCCATGATTGATCCAACTAAGGATCCTAGATGTTCTGGTGTTCCTCTTATTCTTCCTAACAGGAATAGGTCTGTGTTTGAGACTAGTATTGCCAAAGACGTCAAGACATCCAATGGGGATTTGACAAAGAATCAAAAGAAAAAGATCAAAAGAAAAGCCAAGCGTGCTGCTCAGGGTTGTGTGGGGAAGGAAGCTTCAACAGAATCTGGGACAGAACCTGAAACATCTGGTGTTGTAGAAATCCCTGACAACTCAAATTCAAATGTGGGTTCTGCAGAAGACCAGCCTGCTGGTTCTGTCAAAGAAAATATGTTGTCAAAAGAAGATGGGATGAAGAGCAGTGGGAAAGGAAATCAAGGCCATAAAAGAGGGAGCCGATCTGCAAGGCAGCAGCTGTTGGCATTAGTTGATCTCAAATGCAAATTAGTTGACTTTGGGAATGCTTGTTGGACATACAAACAATTTACAAATGACATTCAAACGAGGCAGTACAGGTGTCCTGAGGTCATCCTGGGGTCTAAATATTCTACTTCTGCAGACCTTTGGTCTTTTGCTTGCATCTGTTTTGAGCTTGCAACAGGCGATGTTCTTTTTGATCCTCATAGTGGTGACAACTTTGATAGAGATGAGGTATGAATGTGTTTCCACTCCTGTTTATGTTCTTTACCCCTGTTCCTGTCCATTTCCCTTTAAGTTCTTAGTCACTTAAGTCCTTTATGCCACGCAAGTGGGGCTGTTAGGTTTCCAATCAGCTTGAGCTTGGATAATTTAGTCACTTGTTTGAATGGTTAACAAAAATACAAGCATCTTTTGATATACCAAGCTTGACCAAGTATTTCTTTGGCTTGGTTTGCTTATATGCCTGGCTCTTTTTCAAAAGTTTATGTGAATTTGTATTCAGTAATATTTTCTATTTGTTCTTTGATTAATGTTTAGCCTATTGTATTTTTGCAATGTCTTCTTTAGGTTTCTTTTTTTTTTGGGGGGGGGGACATATTTTAGTCTCGTATATGTCTACTTTTTATTCCCTCGCTAGAGGTTTGCATTAGGAAGGGCATCTAGTATAAAATTTTGCCTCATTCTTTTGCGTGCATTTTTATTGTTAATGTGACTTTTAGAAGTCAATTGACCTTATGAATATTATATCACTGACCCTAGCTTGGTTAGGATAAGGTGTAGTTGATGATGACGTTGATATGTCTCCTTTTAATGGATTTGTTCATATATAACATTAAATTTTTCTTCGTCATATATTTTATGAAATCTGATGATGCTGGATCTGGTCACATCAACCCCTAAAAATCCGACATTAGGATCCTGATTTTTGACCCTTATCTTTTATGTTTCTCTTCTCGAGCTCTCACCATTTATGTTAAAAAAGCTTGGTAGGAATGATTACTGGTAGTAAGAATCTAGTGCCAAATCCAAGGACCATCCAATCATGGGTGGATAGTAGCTGAGAGTCTCCAACTGAAATGAAAATGAAAGATATATTCTAATCCTTTTTGCTCTCATGGGGTTGGTCTGGTCCAAGTAGGTTAAAACATCAGTTCTGGAGGATTTTCCTTTTTGTTTGTTCTATCTCATTTGGCATGAGAGGAACAAAATTGTGTAGACAGGCAGATATATATATATCTTTATCTTAATAGAACCGTTCTAGGTTTTTTTTTTTTTGTGTGAGATTGTATCTTCTCCCTCTTGCTAGAGTTGTAAGTTCATTTTGTAAATCATTTTTGTATGTGTCCTCATAAATTTTCTGTGTACGTTGTATGCCCCTATAAATTGACTTTCTTTTCTGTGTATTTTCACTTGAACCAAAAAAAAAAAACTGAAATCCCTTTTCTAATTGTGTTTCTCTCATATGCCAAAAGTAAGAGGAATAGGGATTAGGGATAGGAAATGGAGGTTTAGTGAGCATGACTTGATGCATAAATATTTACAAGAGAGTGTTGGACTGTGTTTAAAACCATGCCAAACACTCACTTAAGCATGTTTTATTATCTTTAAGTGCTGTTGTAGCAAACACATATTGGACACTTGGGATATGTTCCAGTAACTTAAATTAATTAGACTTTAAGAAAATAAGTTGGACCTCAGTATAAAACAAAAACAATTTATTTTTTTACCTATTAATTCTTTTTCATTTAGAAATTTCAACTTTAGGGAAGTTGATAACAAATATTTTTAATTTGTTTGCAAATAAACTCTCTGAACAGATATTTGCAGTTTATGTTTGCTTGTCTTTCCTAATTTATAGTATGTAAGAAACAATTTCTACTATAATGACAAAATAAATTATGCATTTATCATCATACAGGAAAATAAATATTTGTTACTTCAGTTATTTGCATTAATATGTATTTATTAATTAATCTATCCCAGCTATGTTGAATTGTAATCCCTTTTTGCTTACCATGTTGGTGCATTATTGTCATGTTATGTCATGTTCAAGTGCTTTCTTGGTGGCAACACCTTTTCATTTTGACGTAGATTGTAGGCTTGCCTATTATCCATTACGACGTCAGACAAATGTTTGTTAGCAGTGCGCCCTCTCTCTTTCTCTCTCTCTCTCTGCTTAATGGGCAAATTGGCAAAGAATTAACTCCATTATTGTTGTGGGGGGGGGGGGGAAGAATCTGTATGGACAACAATGGAGCAAGAATTTCCTCAGGAGTGTGCATTAGAGTTACCTTGTGAGATTCAATATGATGGTGGGGGTTAAATTTGTCTCACGGGCTAGTCATTGAGTGGCTTCTTGAATTGGGGTAGCTGTTTCATATGAAGTTCGTCGTTAGTTGTATCAATTGTATACTCATGCCATAAGTGTTAGGATTCATCAAATGCTTATGCTAAAGGACAGTAGGACTAAACTACAACTCATATATTCTTTAGAATAGATATTTCATTTGTTTGATGAAATTGCTTTTATAAACTAATCGGGGCCCTTATATCCAAACACTAGGAGCCTTATCCATACATCACGAGTCTTATGCTTAGTTGCACGTTGAACTATACTTTTTAGATCTTTAACATGTTTTACTAGGTGTGTGTCAAATTAGAAGTGTTGGAGCACATATCCCAAGCGGGAAGTATCCATAGATGTAGTTTACAAATTTAGAAAAGTTCACTTAACATTATTGGTGAATATCTACCTTGCTGAGGAATAGGGTTTATGGAAGAAGATGGGCTGTTGTGGTATGGATGTAAAGTAAGCGTGGGTGTGGTTTGAGAAACCTCTTGTAGGGGTTGATGGGTTTCTTCATAACTGTGATGAAGGGAATTCAGGAAGACAATGGAACATGTGCATACAAGCAAGAAATGAGCATGAGCATGGTTTCATGAGTTTTCTGCTGCACCTTGGGTGCCTTGTGTCAGGCCAGAGTAACAGTTCATTTTTAAATATAGGGATGGCACAGAGTTAAAAGGGGTAGTTGTATGAACGTCAGGCAGAAATCTGGCAGCTATTTCTAGTAAGAGCAACAACCTGCCACTCCCTCCCCCTCTTCCCTCTCTCCTTAGACTCCAAGATTAGGTTGGGTCTTTTTGGCGTGTTCACCATTTATGAAGGGAGGACTGCAAAATGCTGCCGCTTCCTCTCCAATGCTTAGTCATTCCAAGATTCGGGGGAGGCCAGGGCTCTGCTTCTGTTCGGAGTATTGGCATGAATTTCAGTTGAATCAGTTCTTACATCATTGGTAAGGATGTTTTTGATGTGGAGTAGGGTGTGCAGAGCGCTTGGAAGAATGTGCAGGATTGTGGAAACGAGCAAACTGGGGTAATAGTTGGGCGGTAATGGGTTGGTGTCATGGGGTTGGTAATTGCAAAGAATTCAGGCTGAACCCGGGTCCTCTCCTTCTCAATCGTAAGACAGGATCATGATATTTGCATGAGAAGGGGTCTTACAAATCTTACTATTCTTGTAGTTCAAGATTTTGATCTCTCTCCTGTTACAGCTGGAAATAGGGGTTAAAGCATGGCACGGTGATGCATCTTTGATTTAAGATAAATTTCCTTGTTGGCAGAATGCTTTCAAAGTTTCGCTTGTTTTACAACTAAGACCTTTGAATTACACATGATTTTGCAAGTGAGCTTGTTTGCTAAATCATAATTAGTTGCACTTATATCTAAAATGTTAATTTAGAAAAGAATTCTTTAAGTTGAAATGACTCGTTCAAAATCTATTTTGACACAATACGTAAGCCTGAACATTTACCATTTTATGTACAATTTTTTGAAGGTTATCTGCATTCTTTTATGTATTAAGCAACTAATAAACTCACTTTTTCCAGTTTTTGTTGATCAATATAAACTAAATGCTCGCTCTCTCTCTCTCTCTCTCTCACAGGACCACTTAGCGTTGATGATGGAGCTTCTCGGAATGATGCCACGAAAGGTAAAGAAGTATCTTCATGACCATCAGAAAGAAGTTGTTTTCACTGGGCTGTTAGCATCTGACTTGTGTATGGTGAGAAATTCATGCAGATTGCACTAGGGGGCCGTTATTCCAGGGATTTCTTCAACAGATATGGGGATCTAAGGCACATCCGCCGCTTGCGTTTCTGGCCCCTAAACAAGGTTTTGATGGAGAAATACGAATTTAGCGAGCAAGATGCAAATGACATGGCCGACTTCCTGGTTCCCATACTTGATTTTGTCCCGGAGAAGCGACCAACAGCAGCACAATGCCTGCTTCATCCATGGATTAGTTCAGGTCCTCGCTTTTTAGAGCCTTCAGTGCCATCTCGTCAATCTCAATCTGCTAATACTGAAGATTCAGAGGAAAAGAAGCGGGACAAAGAGGAGAGGGAAGCCATGCAGGTCGGAATGGGGAATATCGACATCAATACAGACTCCAAACAGGTTAAAGATCCTGAGGTAGCCATAGGAAGTTCATCGAGGTAGGCTGACCTATCTTCTGTTTGCAACCTCTTGATCAGCGGTTCGATTCTTGCAAGGCATGGTTTCTTCCGGCATTAGTTTGGACTGACATTCGGTTTCGGGATAACTGGTCGTGTTCTAGTAATGGGTGGGAAGCCAAAGGAGACATTGCCTTAATGCAGCTAGATGCTGTGATTGATGGGAAAAATGAGAGCCATTGCCCTGATGCAATAGGTGAGAGATGCGTGCCATGAAAATTCCGATGCTTGGTGACTTGTTTGTAAAGGGATTCATCTGCTATTATTTTGGAACTTCTACTTATTCTGAAACTGTTTTACTGAACACTTTCTATCTGGTCAAATATTGTATTTTTATGTGAGGTTTTACTTCTCACATAAATTCCAGTATTGTGTTTACCTTAAGTGGCAATCTGAGCGTTTTCAGGTTACGTTGCTTTTTGGAAACAACTTGGTTATGGTACACGCTTAATAGGCATTCTGAGATGTGCCCCCATCGCTCAATGGCACCCCAGATGTTCGATGAGAATGTACTGAATAAGAAACTACGAGCAAACTTGTGAGAAAAGCACGTACCAACGGCCGTGTATTACTACCTCAATTGAAGACACTGGACTGGGGATAAATTTACTGGGTTCGTCGTGACTTCATTTAAACATTCTTGATTTTACACAACCCCACCCATCAGTAACGAGAAAGGGGGAATCTCATATATCAGTTGTCGCTCCGGCCAACGTTGTCAACACTCCGGGAAGCCATCCTATCCGCATCTTCGAGGTCTGAGGTTGCAGCTTCGGCCGTTGTCTCCTCCACGTCCACCAGCACGCACCTTCGCCACCTCCGCCCTCTTGGGGCCGCCGTACTCGCTCGCCGAGCGGGTCTCCTTCACAATGTCGGTCGGGATTGTGAGCTTCTCCTCGATGGCCTCTTCCACGCTGCCCATGGCACCGTATATGTTGCTCCTTGCTGCCGTGCCCCTACCACCCAGTTCAACAAAGTGCGTTCGGCAGTTATAAATAGAAATGATGATTACCGGTGAACTAGAATTTCATATATTATGTAATGGGATAGCGGCTTCATTGTTTTGGCAGTACCTGTTGGCTGCAGTTTCCCAGTCTGCCTCGGCTTTCCTTCTATCTTCATCATCGTATTCGTTTCCCTCCTGTTGCAGCTTCAGTTCCTGCAACCTCCTTCCGGCTTCACACTCGGTGTCAGCCCCAACTTCTCCACCCTTGTAAACAAAACGAGAAAATTCCACATCAAGTACAGGAGCCCCTTAGCTAGGTTGCAAAACAAGATAACCATATATGCATTAGTTTTGTTTTGTTTTCTAGGTCATTGTATATCCACGGCTCCTCAACCAAAGTGGAAAAAGTTTTGGGAACTCGATTAGGATTTTAGCAAAATTTTTTACCTGACCCCCATTTTGTATAAATTGATTTTTAATACCACTTCACCTCAAACGCCAAAATCTCTCTCATAAACTGTCAACGTGTAATTAACTCTTTGGAGTGGTATAGAGAGACTCGCCTTGGAAGGGTCAGCAGCCTGATCCTGATATGCCTTTTGCTTTATCTCTTCCTTCTTTCCACTCAACACATCCATGGCCGTCTGGGCCCCACTGCCCCGAGCCTGGCCGCCGGTGACGGCCTCCTTGGCGTGCTCGAAAGTGCCGGCAACCGACTTGTAAAGGCTTGCAATGACGCCGGATTTTTGCTCCGGCCGATGATCAGACTCCATCTTAACTTCTCCATACCCACTCCTTTCTCTGTTAGCATCACTGACGTCAGATGCTCGGTTCTCCTTTCCCTGCATTGATGATGCCATTCCCATTAGCTGCTGCAATCTTCAAAATCTCTCTTCACCACAAAAGCCAAACATTTGGAGGAGGAGGATGTGGGCTGATTGAATTTTGCGGAGGTGACACGTGGAAGAGAGTTTATTACGTGTTTTGACAGGTGGCAGCTGGGTATGGTTGATGGACACTAAGCTCACCATCCATATCATACAAATTCTTTTTGTAAAAATATATTGTAGCAGTGAGATGATACTTTTATAATCTGTTAGCATGTCATAAAAGTTTAAAAACCTATAATTAATTAGATGATAAATGCTAGCTATTAACTATAGTAGTTTTCTTCAAGTTTAATCATTAAATTGATTTTCTTATTTAACTAGACATGGGCTAGAAATTACTATATATTCCAAATTAAACGTTATTATTTCCCTTCAAATTAGGTGAAATTCGTGATCACATTTATGTATTTTGAAAATATTCTTACTATCCCTTATGCTTCAATTCCGTGGACATCTCTTGATGGAAATTAAAAAAAGATTGTATGATAATTATATATCTGTAAGTTGTTTAAATTTATTATATCATCCTTTAGCATAATATTTTATATTTTTTCATCAAAATAAATTAATTAGATACTGTAGTAATTAAAATATATATAGACTTACCAAAGTTTCGTATAATTAACATGATATTTAAGTATTTCTCATCAATTTTACATATCTAATTAATATGATGGAACCACAAAGAAGAACAAACAAACTGCACAAGCCCTAGTGTTGTCTCTGTTCACAGACATTACACATTCTTCTACAACATTGATAAACTAGCAAATGAAATAAACAACTTATTTCAAGCTTTGATCGAGTTAGTAACTGGGGATTCTCATGCTTATAATAATTGGGGTTTTCAATTAATGTTCATGAACCCTGATATTTGGGGTTTTCATTATTAATTAATGTTCATGAACCCTAATATTGAGTCTCCTAAGCCAGATAGAATGAAGAATCATATGGAACACATCAAACCTCTTTGGAGGCGAATTAACCTCAAAATGCCTCCTCATTTGCAGTCCCCTCCTTTGCATCTTCAAATACTGGGTTGAAGAAATACCCATCAGAATTCTCTTCAAGTTTGGGATATCCTCCACTGCAACTATCACTGAGAACGTGTTCCAGTTGAGAACGTCGCTGAATGGAATGACATAATGGTCCTTGATAAGCACTGGAACACAGCCAATGTAAAGGGCCTCCACCATTCTAGGGCTGGCAACTTCGTAGCCGCTAGGGCAGATGCAATACTTGCTTTTTCTCATCATCCCGTAGTATGAGACGTTCTCTGGGAGGTACTGGTGCACTTGGACATCCGGGTCCTTGTTTTCCCAGTGCTCCAGCAGCACCGGCCGGATGGGGCCATGGATGCCACCTGTTGGGATTTTGAGATTTCTATGTGACGTGACTTTGAACCTAAATTTAACAATTAAGGTTTGGTAATACATGCAAATTAATTATATATATATATAGCATCCACCTGCATAGAACACTAGGACTGGGCGGCGGGACGGCGGCGGGCCGCCGAGGATGCCCTCCGTGGTGCCCGTCGGGAGGTGGATTTCTGGGATGGAGACGTCTCTGGCGGGGTTGAATTGCTCCGAGGTGTTGGCGTTGCATAGTGCTCTGATGGAGTTGTTGTATAGGTTTGGCACAGCAAAGGAGATTTCAGGCGCCTGCGCCACGCAGTACACATTGATTTCATTTGATTCTAGAGTCTACCCAGACCCATGAAACCTAAACATAATTTTCTTACCCAGTCATGGCAAGCAAGGATGAAGTGATCGGCTCCTAGGCTTCTGTTCCAGTAGGGATACTTAGCGGCAATGAGATTGACATAATCCATGGCTGTGTTTTTCATGGAAGACCAGTCATGGGAATCCACCACGTAAACAACTTGAGTGATCATGGTGACACTGAAGGGGAGGAAGAAAACATGGGCTTCCTCAGGATCCCAGGTCCTGAACTGGCTAACCTCCATTCTCTGAATGAACAATCCCTCTATTGCATACGCGTGCGTGCAGGGGCCGTAATGAAACACTGGGGGCTCTCCTTCTTCGTAGATGAACACCTTCAATTGCTTCTCCATTTCCAAATAGCTTCTGCACTTGGAATAATAATTAATGAACTCTAATAATATATATATATATATAGAGAGAGAGAGAGAGAGAGAGACAGACAGAGACAGAGACAGAGAGAGAGAGGTGATGAAATGGTGATTAATTAACCTAAGAAAGGCAGTGGCCTTCCGGTACATTGGGCCCTTAGGGAGGTAATTATCAAGATGAGGATGATCCTGCTGCTGCTGCTGCTGCCGCTGCATCTGGCTGCTTCCAGTAGCTCTTATGGCAGCTCGAGCACGCCCAAGGCTAGCTTCAATCCTCTCTAAATTAAAATTATTGCTGTAATAATTACCCTTCCGGGAACTTGCACCCACTGATCTGTTCATGCCCGCAGTAGTAGTAATAGTACCGTTCCACATCTCTTCCTTCTCCCCAACCTGCTTAATTAATAATTAAACATGTTATTTGATATAAACTTTATTTATTTTATACAATAATTGAATATATATAATAATTTATTTTATGAAATGATCAAAATTAAATATAATAAACAAATCTTAAAATGAAGTATTGACTACGAAGTACATTATATCATAATGTGTAAAAATGAATTATTTATATATATGAGATTTTTTTTATATTTACATGTACTAAACAAGTAAATGCCCAGTTGTAAGGACCCAGAAGAGGGAGAGATTCATCCAGAGAAAATTTCCTAATAATATTAGAAAAACGAAAAACAAAATCTTTGTGGAATTAATTAGCAGCATCTCTAATTTCTTTCTTTCATTATCGATAGAACAACATTAAATTATAACCCCCAAAAGCATCATCACAATTTAGAAAGGACTAAACGAGAGAGGAGATGAAGGATTAAATGTAAAATTAATCTATGCGCTTGATTGATGTCAGAATTAGAGATGAGTTCCATCTTACTGGTGGTTGAATGCGAGAAGAAGAAGAAGAAGAAGAGCTGTTAAAAACGCCATCGTTTGATGTAGACGTCGCGTTCATTCTCGGAGTTACGGAAGATCTCCATCGCCATGGATTGTAAGAAGTAGCGAACATCCAATTGAAGTAGCTCGTCGAACTCAGTAAAGCCATGGACCCAGAAACCAGAATCAGTGACAGCGTAACGATCAGCAGAAGCCTCGAAGAAGACGACCACCGCCACCCCCATCTTATCCTAATCAAATCCCTCATCCCCTCTCTCTCTCTCTCTCTCTCTCTCTCTCGCATGTGCGTACCGTGCTGTTGATGGGATTCGAGGATTCTGCGTCACTTTCTTGGTAAATGACGGAAAGTTCTTGGAGTGCTGGGAGAGAAAGGTTCCAAAAATGGTATTTAGAAACATTTTTTTTAATATTTTATGCAATATTTAATATTAATAATTAAAATTCTATTTAATTATAAGAAGTTTAATTCATTTAATTAAATTTTTTTATATCAAACCTTTTTTTTTTGTTTTGGTTTTCATCAATTTTTTTGGATTTTTGGGTTTATTATAGCACTCTCAATTGATCCCTTTTTTATATGTCCACTCATATTAATTTAACTTACCAATAATCCCCCTCCCATCTTATAATTAAGAATGTTCTTTTAATAAAATAATAAACTATAGGTCAATTGGGTCAGCCAGCAAGCTTGACTCGAAGAGTTTAGATCAATGTTTTAAAAACTGGATTGGATAGTGAATCGATCTATTAATTGAGTCACGGGTCAGTTGATCCGATCAGATGATGTCATATATATATTTTATAATTAAATACTATATATATATTAAATATATATTTTAATATATATTTGAAATACTAGTATTTTATATATTATTATGAGAAATGTTATTATTAATTAATATACAACTAATATTTTATATATAATTATTATATATATTATTAAAAAATTAATTAATAATTAAAATTTTAAAAATAAATGAGGGGAGTGAAAAAATCGGGGTCAACCCGGTTCTCGATTTACCAGTTTGACCTATTTTGACCGAGTTGAGAGTCATCTATTTTTTTAAGTCAAATCAGACTAGATAGGCTAAGTTTCCAGTTAAATCGATCTGATCGACTAGTCTGGTCCAGGTTTAAAAACATTGGTTTAGATTGTCTAGCAATGGAGTCACGTTTGCACAATCCATTTTATAGCTTTAAACCACACATCATTGAATTAATTTAATCTGTACTCAATTAACAACATTAAATCTTGTCAGATTCATGGTTTCTTAGTCTCATAGTGTAATACCCCCTGTCTTCATGAAGTTGCCATGTAATTTAGATAAATTTAAAATATCGAAAAGCGACTTGATGGTAAAAATAAATTGCCGAATCGACCAAATGGAGTACCCCGAGGCTTAGATGCCTAAAGAAAATGATACATCAGTATCGAGTATTCCAAGATAAGATTTATGATATGGAAGGAAATCGGATTTGAAACGGTTTTCGGTACAACTAGGATTCAGGCTGAGGAACCGAATGATGGTAAGAGATTCCCGAGAAATCAATGGGACCCCGAGGAGGACTATATTAAATATAAGAAACAATACTTAAGAGGTTTCGAGAAGAAAACATAAGGATTTTCAATCAGCATATGATCCTACGTATAATCAGGCCTAAGTGTAATTTATTGATTTTGGTCGAGAAAGGTTAAAATGATAGTTTTTCTGAGTCTTCGGGGGTGGAATAAAGGGTTTAGATCTTGTGGGGGCCTTAGTAGAATAGTTGGATAAGTCAGGGGTTTGAGGATAAGGGCCAAAATGTAAAAGAAAGTTCAAGGGGGGCCAAACTATAATTTTCAAAAATCTGCATAGGCATGGCCGATCTGGTTACAAGTTTGGCGAGAAAATCTAGAGAAATGACAGCCAATCTCATCACAGCATGGCCAAGGATAGTCCAAGAGGCGTGTGAGAGAAGCTATGGTCGGAGATTGGCCACGTGGGGGTCGGTTTTGACCTATAAATAGTGAGCCGTTTTGGCCGATTTTAGAGCAACAAATTACTGGAGCTTGAGGGCGAATCTAAGGAATCCAATAAGGGGCTTTTGATCCTTGATGCAAGAGGAGAGTTTCTGGAGATTTTCGTGGGTTTTCGAGGTGGTTCAAGGGTGTTTTGAGGGTGGTTGGAAAGGCAAGGCGGTCCGCCAAGCCACGTTTGCAACTGCCGATCAGGGGCTTTTCGGTGTGCTTTTGGCTGGGGGTTGGTGCCATCTTAATCGATTGGTTGCGAGCTTCAAGTGGGTACCCTCAAATCGGCCATTGGAGCTGTCGCTGGCGGCTGGAAATCGGAGAATAAGGTGGCGCGTGAGCTGCACGCGCCACACTTCATGCACAGCCACGCGCCAGGTGCGTGAGGGCACGTGAGAATGGCTATTTCGGTAATTTTTCTTCTAGTATTTTTCTATATTTATTTTAGGAATTATTATGTTGAAAAATTTGGAGAAATATTTGGGAAATAATTATTTTGAAATTATCAAGGAAGAAAATGGAAGAAATTATGGGAAAAATTGAGGAAAATGGATTTTTGATGCTTTGTAATTAAATATGGTGTTTAAGGAGTATTGTGGCTCGAGGTTGAGTAGAAGTGCTAGTTGTGATTTGGCACACAAATCAAAGCGGTGCACGAGGATTGAGGCGGTCCAAAAACATTCAAGATGAGTGGTTTTATCGAAAAAATTTATTGTTGCATGTGAATGGTTTATTGTGAGTTGTTCAATCCAATTCTTGTGCATATTCTTGTTATTGTTGATTTATTGTGAGCGGTTGGTTTCGTGCGATGGTTTGTCCAAACGATTATTTACACATGCATTGAATTTCATACGGTAAATTGTATATATTGAAATGTTGATTTTATGTCATGCATGTTATGATTTTCGACATTGACATGTCATGTATTATCCATGTAGGTCATGGGTTGTTAACTCGTAACGTGGCCCTTGAGTGACAGCACTCGGGGTGCGTGCCAAGGATTAATGCTATGTAACCCACTTGGGATGGGACTGAGACGGACTTCACAATACGGTGCTCAAGTGGCAGGGCTAAGAGTGGATACCACCTCGATTGTTGGCTCAAGTGGCGGGACTGAGAGTGGGCACCACCCCAGGTTCCTTTGAGCAATAGCATTAATACCGAGGTATCGTTGATTCCAAAGATAATGCTGATATGATACTCTTGGGGCTAAGGTTGTTTTGGGTTTTGGAATGCTTTTGAGTATGAGTGTAATGCCTAACAATGACAATAGGGTGATTTTCGGGTTCATATGTCGAGATTGTCCCTCTTAAGTAGGATTGTATTTGCCAATGGGTTGATGTGGTCGTGTCGTCTTTAGAGAAATTGTATTTTTTCCAGTTAGGGCTAAGTGCTATGTGGCATTCTTTTAGGCTGGGGCATGTCAGGATTGTCGGCTTTATATGTGATTTTACATATATTCATGAAAATATTTTTGAACTCTCACTTAGATGATTCAACATCTAATTTGGACTATATCCCTGAAATATTCAAACGTTCTAGGGTGAAAACAGTGGTGTCAAGAGAAAGGATGTTGTTGAGATGTAACTGTTATGTTTAGTTTTAGTAGGTTTTTGTCTATGATTACGATGTTCAGAGGTTATGTAATATTTTGATATTGTCATGTGAAATATCGATTTGATTATTTAACTGTACGTAAAAGAAATTTGTCGGTTATATATCATTGATGTTTCAATTTTGCTTCCGCTAATATGATTGATAATGCCTGTCTTAGTCTATTAATTGTTTTAAATTTTGATATGCTAAGAAGATATAATTAGAATTGTCGAGAAATGATTGTGACGAGGGTATGTATATCGAGAGACTTATGTAGCATGTATAATGTTGAAAAAAAAATATTCCCAAAATATAGAGTTAACACACATTTGAAAAAGGTGAGACGTTACACATTGACTCGAATATTGAGTCTTCTAAGCCAGATTGAGTGAAGAATCATATGAAAGACATCAAACCTCTTTGGAGGTGAATTAACCTCAAAATGCCTCCTCACTTGAAGACCCCTCCTTTGCATTCTCAGATACTGTCGTTGAGAAATACCCTCCAAAATCTTCTTCATGTTTGGAATCTCCTTCACTGCAACTTCAACTGAAAACGTCTTCCAATTTAGAACATCGCTGAAAGGCTTAACGTAATGGTCTTTTATCAAGACTGGAACGCAGCCCATGTAAAGGGCCTCCACCGTCCTAGGGCTGGCAACTTCCCAGCCGCTGGGGCAGATGCAGAACTTGCTCTGTCTCATCATCCCGTAGTAGGAGACTCCTTTCGGAAGGTATTCGTGGACTTGGACATCTGGGTC
Organism: Diospyros kaki; assembly: GCA_036245055.1. Classification (NCBI taxonomy): domain Eukaryota; kingdom Viridiplantae; phylum Streptophyta; class Magnoliopsida; order Ericales; family Ebenaceae; genus Diospyros; species Diospyros kaki. The sequence goes on along the minus strand of BSEG01000006.1, from coordinate 4,503,418 downwards.
CTTGTCCTGCCAGTGACTCAGAAGGATTGGCCTGATCGGGCCGTGGACCCCGCCGGCGAAGAAGACAAGAATAGGGCGTTTCGATGGCGACGGGCCGCCGAGCAGGCCCTCTGTGTTGCCCTCTGGGAGGTAGATTTCTGGGATGGAGACATCTTTTGATGGGTTGAATCTTTCTGAGGTGTTTGCATTACACAGAGCTCTGATGGAGTTCTTGTACAAATATGGTACTCCAAAGGAGATCTCAGGCCCCTGTCACATTTTGAGAGTTATGAGTTATTATATAAGACATGGATACTTATGAATGGAACACCTCTGGGGTGGTAGCGCAGGTGACACACGGGAGTTGAAGTTCTTAGGAAAAGGTTCCATGTTCAAGTCACCTATTTGGGAGCATATATATATGGTTGGTCGCCAATGATGTCCCCACTGGGTGTCCCAGGAGAAGGTCAACTAGAACTCACCCAATCATGGCAAGCAAGCATGAAGTGATCGGCCCCTCGGCTTCGGTTCCAGAACGGGTGTTTCCTTTGAATCACATTGACATAGTCTCTGACAGTGTTCTTCATGGGATCCCAGGCATGCGAATCAACCTCATAGACATAAAAAGTGAGGCTGATCACACTGAAAGGCAAGAAAAAAACATGGGCATTTTTAGGATCCCTAGTCCTAAACTGGCTCGTCTCCATGTCGTGGATGAAGATCCCTTCCAAACCCAGTACGCCCTTCGAGAGGCCATAGTGAAAAACTGGAGGCTCTCCTTCCTCGTACACATATACCTTAAAATGTTTCTCCATTTCCAAGTAGCTCCTGCACATTCAAGCAAGCCTTGGAATTATTGTTGTCTTATCAACACACTTTACTAACGTATAGACACCAAATTTCTAATTCCAGAACAAGAGAAATTTTATAACATGGTCTTGATTGGAATGGATCGTGAAAATGCAACTCCAAGAAGTAAGATCGATGCATGAAGCTAATTTTCCAACTAGTGCAAGAATATGGTATCATTAATGCATAACTTTGTACATAAAAAAATCATCAATTAGAAAGAGATTACTTAACACCCAACAAGGAAAGAAAGAAAGATTTTAATTTTGGGAGGAGGATTCAAGTTATTAGCATATAAGCTTTAATTTCATGAGCTTTCTTCCAACTGGCATTTGCCTGAAAGTGAAGGTTAATTTGGTGGTTCCATGCTTATTTGTGATGGTAGTATTAATTATTTTAGTATAAATGATTTTTGTGGGTATTTTAGTTAATTCTTATTAACAAGCTATGTTATCATTTATATATGTTAGATCACCCTTATAGATTAGGATTTATGTTTAAATTTTAGTGTAGCCTCCTTTATATTGGACTCCATGCATTAGTCTGAGACATTGTACCTTAATACTCTAACCCTTTCATCGCCAACTTTTATAATGGATGCTATAAAAAAACAATCTGATCACTATGTTATATTAACATTCTTAATGTATCATCATTAATTAACAATCTTTTGAGTATTTTCTTTAGTTCTACTAACTCTATGCCTACTAAGGCTTCTTGTAATGAATTTCTTGTAAATTTTGAATTAGAAGAAAAATATTTCTATTTGTTTATCATCAGTTTTAGATGAAACTGAAAGGAAAATGATGCGATCTTAAACAATTTTCACAAAGTCATGTAACAACTGCATCACTCCAAAACCCAAGCTACGAACAATAGTAGAGAGGAGTGTACATACATATATATATATATATACCTGTGAAAGGCTTTGGAGTTCATATAGATTGGGCCAACTGGGACATATTCAGGGTCCTTTTGTGTTTGATTTCCATTTTTAGCTTCTCTTATGGCAGTTCGAGCTTGCACAAGGCCTGCTTCCAGCCTCTCCAGAACATTGCCATGGCTTTTCTGTGATCTTGCCGATCTGATGGGGAACGGTGTATTCTCAACCATGGAAGGAACAAAGTAAGATCCACTTTTACCAACATTCAATCTTTCTTCCTCCTTTTTTTCCTGCCGACAGATTAACAATTGATCAACAATCTAAGGATCCAAAGAGCTGCTTTAATTTCTTTTTTCTTCATAACAAAAAAATAGGTTAATAGCAACCAAAAAAAAAAAAATTCAAATATTTTGGCGAATTTATAATCTAATCCAATTCTTTCAATTTTGACAATTAAATTCCAATTGATTTAATTGAGTGCAATGTTATCCACCACATAAAATTGATTTAGGGAGAGTATGTTCCAGTTGACGTGGCACCCACATGCACACATAAGTCAAAAAAAAAATGTATCTTCATTGTTGTGGTCCTTGTTGCCGTCGACCACCATCAGCCCCTCGCAGTCGCCGTCCACTGCATCAGTTGCAGTTTCCGACCATTACAAACACATGTTCCTCTTCATGTCTTCGATGGTCATCATCGTGTTTGTCTTCTCTATCTCTTAAAGACAACCATCGCAGTTGGAGAAAAAGAATAGGCAGCCGCAATGATTGTCTTCTTTCTCTCTCAAAGACAACCATCGTGGTTGGAGAAGGCAAACAGGCGGTCGCGATGGTCATCTTATCCTAGTCATCATACGAGAATCCTAGTATCCGATTTACGCTTTGTTTAAGCAAAACCAACAAAAAAAAGAGAAAAGCCCTCTTTTTAATCAAAGCAACACAAAAAAAAAATAAAAAACCCTAGAACTAGCGAAAGAAAATAAATGCTCTTACTGGTTTTTGCGGATTGAGATTTATCACCCTCCTGTTACTCCTGCTAGTTTTATCCATAGTTGAAGCAAGCAAAATAGGAGCCTGAGAAGTGGATCGCCATGGCCATGGAGAGCTTTGAGAAGTGAAAGCCCAATTGGATTTATTTCCACCCCAAAGAACCACCAAGCCAACCACCAAAATCAATGGAATTAAAAACCTCCAAAGCTTTGAAAACGATGATGATGATGATGATGATGATGATGATGATGATGAGCACCGCAAAGAGAAATCTTCCACAGAGTCTCCCATGTCTCTAGCTAGCTAGCTAGATCTTATCCACACACAAGAAGCATATGCTATTCTATTATTTTTCTTAAGCAGCTGTTTCAGATTTTGTTGTATTTCTTGCTTTTTCTGAGAGAGAGAGAGAGTGAGAGTTGCGGAAAGAACAGTCCAGGGAACGTACCTTCTTTTCGTCCATGAGGTAAGGATTCATCCCACGCAGATTACGATTTTTGTCCTTTTCTTTTAGCTAATATATATTGAAGATAAGATTAATTATAAACCATAAAAAAGAACATAGAGAGGGTGGGGTAGGCCATATAGACGCCAACCAATCAAAGATAACGAAACATAAAAGGGATTCGACAATAAAAATTTAAGAAAAGCAAGCAACCTCACAGACAAGAAAACTAAGGGAAATTCTATTCACATTCACTACAATTACTCTTTATAGTTATGTCTGTCAAATTTTTTTTATCATCTTTCAAAATTACTATTTTATTTTTCATTGCACCCGCAACCATACCATCTTCCTTCTTTTTTTACTCCACACAACCATAGCCATTCAAGCTATCTATCCACTTCATCTCTCTTTCTCTCTCATTACACCTATTTCTTTCTCTTTCACACCCATCTCTCCATCTCTCTCTCTCTCAAATACACACAGATATATATATATATATATATATTCACACACAAATATATATATATATACACACACACCTATATATATATATATAAACACACGCATAGCCACGACCATGGCAACCGTGGCCATGGGACACTTCCCCAACCCCTAGCGGTCGAGAACCCAGCATTCCCCGACCCCCAACAATTGGGGAAGTTTTTTTTATTTTAATTAATTTTTTATTATAATAAAATAAAAATAAAAAATAAAAAAATACAAATAAATAATTTTTTTTAAAAAAGATACATATATCTTATTAGTTGAATTTATTTAATAAATTCTTTTTAAAAAGATACATATATCTTTAAATAAAATTAACTAATTTTTAAAGATATATATATCTTATTAAATTAATTAATTGAATAACTAATTTTAAGTATATGTATCTTTAAGTAATTTAATAAGATAAATTAACTAATTTTAAAATTTTTTAAGTATCAAAAATTTAACTCACGATGATTTAAAATTTAAAATTAGTTAAAAAATTTAAATGCAGATATTTAAAAATAATTTATTTATTTATATTTTTAAATTTTATTTTATTATAATAAATTTTTTAAAATTAAAATAAAAAAAATCAGTGTTTCCCATCTCCCAGCAGCAGTCGAGGAAGTGTTTTGGCTGCGGCTGCCATGGTCGCAGGCATGTGTGTTTGTGTGTGTGTATATATATATATATATCTGTGTGTATTCAGGAGAGAGAGAGAGATAGAGAAATGAGTGTAAGAAAGAAAGAGATGGATGTAATAAGAAAGAAAGAGGGATGGAGTGGCTGTGGGGAGTAAAAAGTGAAGGAAGATGATGTGGCTGTAGGTGGTTGAAGGGTAAAATAGAATTTTTGAAAAATGATGGGAAATTTTGGCGAGAGTGGCTGTGAAGAGTAATGATATGGCTATGAATAAAATTTCCCAAAAACTAATGGTTGTGAAATGAACACTCATGAGAATTTGCTTATGAACAAAATGGCTAACAAGGAAGGGCCCAAGAAATGACCTGAAGGGTTGTAACCCTGACCAAGGGAAAGGAAATGACCCTAAAAGTCGATGTTCTTGGGGTAAAAGAAACCACCAGATATGCTTTCTCAAAAGCCAATTAGGCTGTGTTTGATTGCACACTTTTTCTATGGAAAATGATCAATTTCTACCCAAATTCTAGGTTTTGTAGTGTTTAATTAACCAATTTTTTCATAGAAAACATTTTCTCACTTTGACTCACGTGACCTTCATTTCCCACTTTTATTGGAATTCATTTTCCCATTAGGAGGGGCTGGAATAGATTTTCCAGCCAATGAGAGATGAGCGATTTGGCAGAGATAGAGAAGAAGACTGGCCGAATGAGAGGGTGAGAGAGAAAGAGGGCGATCGAACGAGAGGAATTGCAAGAGGCAACAACCGAGAGGATGAGGAGATGGCGACAGGGGAAGCTCGACAGCGGCGACGGCGATGGCAATGGCGACGACAGACTGAGCGAGAGAGAGGAACTGAGCGAGATAGAGAATTGAGGGAGAGAGAGGACTGAGCAAGAGAGAGAGCGAGTGAGAGCGGCAACGATGGGGGTAACGACGACAACAAGTGACGACGGCCATGGGGGTAGTGGCAACCATGGCAACCAAAAGCAAGTTGTATGTATATATATATATATATTTAATTTTTTAAATATATTGTGTAATATTTTTGATTTATTTTTAGACAATTTTTTGAAATTCAATTAAACCAATCCAATACCTTCAATTGATATTTTGGCTGAAATTTAATTCTAGATAATTCAATTTTCTGAAATTCATTTTCTTTCCACTCAAATTTTACCCTTGCAATAAAAGGTATTAGTGAAATGTCAAAGAGAGTTGCATAATCAACAAACAAGCAACAATAACTCAATCAAAAGATACTAGCCCCAAGAAGCAAATAACAAAGAAAAACATAAAATCCCTAAAATAAACAAGCTCAGGCTCAACCATTTGCTATGGAAGCTCAAATAAAAATACAAAAACAAACCCTTCTCTAGCATCACCAACGGTTGAGCAAGGGCCAAACACAAATGAGGTTTAGGATCGACCATTAACCTTCGATAAGCCGAAGATGGGTGAAAGCTTTATCAAGTTTTACCAGGGTCCCATGGTTCGGACAACAGTAGAGCCTCTATTCAATTCGTCAAAATCACAAAAGGAAGAACCAACAACAATAGGGTTTCTTGGGAAAGGAACCAAATGCGAGTGCCTTTTTCTCAAACTAGCAATTCAAGCAGAAGAACCAAATGATTAAGGAAGAAGGGAGTTCTTGGTAGATTAGGCAGTGGTACGTGGTTTGGGATAAAGACTTACCTAGGGTTTTTAGATTTTAGTATGGAAGAGCTGTTTTGGTCATATCTAAGAAAGAATGGGTTACGTGAGATGAGGGTGAGGAAAGGGGAGAGATTTGGGAGAAGGAATGGGAAAGAAGTTGGGAAGAATGACTAGACATAGATTTAATTAAAAAGATAAGAGAGAAAAACAAAGAAAACATATGAGTATTTGGAGATATAAAGAAATAAGGTGATCTCAGAAGTATAGTAGCAATCGTCAAATGTGACATTGATTGTGGAGACACAGTAAGTGAAGTAAGTTACTTTAATGCAACGAGAAGAATCGGTCTCTAGGATAAAGCGAGAGAGCAAATCAATAATCAATTTTTTTTCTATCTTAATTTCGTTTCCATTATTATGAAATTCAAACCTGATCATAGTAATTGAAAAACCATACCGGTGGTTGGTTTTGATGGCAAATATATATCGTCCATCAAACAATAATATTGCTACCAAAATGGGAAGTCAAGCGGGACAATGGTGTTCGACTATGGTCAAGAGTTTAGCTCAATAGGGAAATGGTATGTGAAGTGGCCAACCAAGAAGGCTCCAAACGCCGCGCGGGGGGAGGGGGGGCCTTACACAAAAGTGATAAATGGTCAAGTGCTCACCCTAAATCCATGTAGAGGGCCCCTTGAGCAATCAATAAACTACCTTATAGGTAACAATTGAAGGGTTTGGCCAAGTACCTATATACTTCTGGGCTTCCCATAAATTACCAATAAAAATTACAAAATTCAAACTCCTCTTCCACTCAAACTTATTGGGGATCAATCTAATAAGGAATGCGAACCATATGGAATGAAGAATCATGTGATAAGACATCAAACCGCTTTGGTGGAAAATTAACCTGAAAATGCCTCGTAACCTGCAGGCCTCTCCTCTGCGATCTTTTGTACTGTCTAGAGAGATGCCCGAAAGAATTTGCTTCGAGTTCCAGATTTCCTTCACCGAAACTTCAACTGAAAACGATTTCCAGATTAGTATGTCGCCAAACGGTGCTACGTAGTGATCCTTGATCAGCACGGGAGTTAACGCAGCCCGTGTAGAGCGCCTCCGCCATTCTCGGGCTCGCTACCTCGTAGCCACTGGGACAGATGCAATACCTGTCGGGAACACCGATCGATACATACTTTCTCTGAATATTCTTCTTAATTTATTAAATAAAGATGGATCATACTGGTGGCGGGATTCGAACGGATTCCGCTGCAAGCGGCGGCGAAGAACACAGACAATTCAATTGCATTACATTAATTAGAATTTGAAGATTTGAGGGTACTTCTCCACTTAAACCATTCTTCTTTAGAGTTTAAAATTTTAATTTAAGATATATATATATATATATATATGGAAAACATAATCTATAATCGTAAATGTTATTATTTTATATTCTTAAAATTATATATACATATAATTTCTTATAAAATATGATTTTCGTTAGATCTTTGGCAAAGAGAAAATTTAGGAAAAAGTCCATGACACCCTTATATTCACATATTGTGTAGAGCCATACTGTGTAGCATTAGAGCATGCCCCCACAGAAGGATGTAATCCATCCCAAAACACATACTGTGTAGCATTAGAGCATGTCCCCACAGACCCTGCATTGCAAAGCATGGAAGTTCCAGTGCCACACCAAACCCTCCTAGATTCGAAGAACCCTGAAAACAGAGAGTTTTGAATAATGAACTTGGGATCAGTTCCCAGTTTCTATCATTAATATTACCTGCCATGAAAGAGGTTTTCCCGGAAAATTTTACCATTCTCAGTGGGTTTTGTGTTCAAGTCCAGGAGAGGGTGGTAGATATCCAACACCACAAGTCTGAGACCAGGAAGGAGGGTCTGCCAGGTTTAGGATGTGCTGTTGAGCTTCTTGTTGAAGGAGACATCATCTTGGTTCATCCGGACAAGGCATTGGTTACTCCCTGAGCCAAACAGTGTGATGGCTGCTGGCAAGCACCCAATTGGTGGTAGGGTTGTCACTCCAATTTTCCTCACTCCCAGCCTATACAAATTCTGTCACAATCGGTAAATGTTGATGTTTATTAAGAGAGATTCTAGCTGTGTCTGTAACATATATATATATATATATTTATAAATGAGAATAATAAATTTTGATAGCAATGGTATGGTTGCTGCTCTGTCATAATTCTTGCAAAGTCAGAGCCTGAAGCTTTGGGATGGAGTTTATATATGTATGTGGATTTAGTAGAGAGGAGAAGGATCTGATGAGAAGGTGGTCTGAGAACTGATCAGGGGAGAGGGCTTGGAGGAGAGGATTGACGTAGTAATTGTGAAGGAAGTCACTGCTCCCAGCACTCAATAGGTGGATTCCATTTGAGAACACTCCACTGGCTCTCCACCAATTCCCACCATCTCCACCAATTCGTCTTGGTACTCCTTGTAGTATGCCAGCTGCTGGCTCAGTAAATTGCACCCTACAGAAACTATATTCATCGTACTCTAGTTAGTTAGCTATATACATCTGTTTGATGTGCTGTTGTATTCATAGAAAATGGGGTAAATTATATTTGACATTCTTGAGATTTGGGGGGAAAAAAAAATACAGAATATCTTTCACTTTTCAGAAATTATACTAACTTATTATTAAAAAACTACATCAAATTGCCTCCTGAAATTAAATTTACAATGCATAGAGTACTCTAATTTTTAATGATTTTTCACCAAAAATAGACTAGGAAAATTTTAAGTACTCTAATTCTAGTATGATTTCGAAATTACACTAACCTAATATTAAAAAACTATATCAAATTGCCAGTTAGTGAAAGGAAAGTGATATACATGCCAACTTTGTTGGAGTGACAGGTGAAATACCCAATTTATCCCTTAATTTAGTTGGCACTATTGAAGATTTAAGAAATTGTGAGGATATCCTTGCATAATTGAAAATCTATATTTTTCACCTTATTGAAAGACTATTAGCGTTAAATGTAACGGTGTGATGGAAAAATTGTCTTTTTGGAAGGAAAGGCAAATGGAGCCAAGTTTTCTTGTGAATTTAGAGAATTTTTTTAATTTATTTTTGTATTAAATGATTGATATTGTGTATTTGATTATTAATTTATGAGTTTAATTATTAATTTTGTGTATGTGTATATTTGATTATTGTGCGTATTTAATTATTAATTTTGTTTATGCGAGTATATGATTATTTTATATATTTAATTATTAATTTTGTGTATTAGTAGTGAAAATTATAAATAAGGTAAAATATATAGAATTGAAGGTAAAATATATCAAAGTAGGGTTTTTGTCTTAGGTTTAAATACTTGTATTTTCTTTCTAAAATATTTACTTTACTATTACTAATATATGATTGAATGTAACTTTATTTCTTTGTTATTTGATTTAGTATGTATATTGAATTTAATTATTTTTTATCAAAATATTTTTATATAATTACAAAGTTGTTTACTTGATTATTTTTTTGTTTCCCTATTTTTCATTCTGAATTTGCATGTGCATTGATATTTGAATATTAAGTATTTATTATTCTGAAATTTTATTAATTAATTTTCTTTTATTTTTTTATTTCATTTATTTTGTTTATTTTAACTATTTATTGTTTTAGTCATGCATGTGGGTCCATAAGGGTACTTTGGTACATTCCATAGTCACCAGATCTCAAGACTAGTATCTATTAATTTACAAGGTCTTTTGTACTACATTGGTTAATTCACAAGGGAAAAAACATGATTTTTTAATAATGCAAGGGTGTTCTTATAGTTTCTTAAAACCTTGGGGTGATTTTTGATTTTTGCCTTTTTTGCTTGTCATTTACTTCACTTACATAGAACGGTGCTGTGCCGTCAAAATAACCAGAGGCAAAGTTGGCGCCAGTCAAGAGGTTCTTTCCATTGGCGTCCTAGCTGAGGCAAGTTGGGGGGTAGGAGTTGAAACCAAGGTACTCAGCTGTGGCCATCATCACATAATAATTCAACATGTAAGTATGTGTTAACAATTTAACATTTGGAGAGAGAAAGAGAAAGAGAGATGCGAGAAAGGGAGAGAGAGATTACCAGTGAAGTCAGTGGCAAGCTTCCCATTGCAGACCCTGCCAGTAGGTTTGTGGGTAACAAACTCCCTGCCATGAGTAAGGAAGTGGGCCTTTATCATTGTATTCAGGTTGTTATTTTTTCCCACATCCACCACCGAGTCCCCAAACACACACAGCACCGGAACTATCTGCCCCTCAGCCACTTTCACAGCCACCACCGCAACCCCAATAATAATGAACACACTCAACATGCAAAACCCCATTTCTCAAAACCACACCCAGTCAGAGAGAAGAGATACAAGAGTTACATTTTTAATAACAGAAAGTGAATAATAATGGAAGTGGACGAGGCCAGATTGAGAGAACTTACGCAGAAAAAGAGGCCTTGCAGAAAAAAACTACTGCTGAGAGGAAAGAGTTTGCATTCAAAGGCAAAAAAGCTGCTGCATAAAGCTAAAATAAAGTGCTGAGTTTGCTTTCAGAAAAATGATAACAGAATTGGTTCGGGCCTTTGCCAATCTAATCAGAGAGGCTCAAACAAGTTGTTGCTGTAGTGAATCACACCATGCACATTGCATCCATCCAAAACCAACAGCCTTTGCGTGATTTAAAAGAGATAGTCTAGAGAGTAGAGAAAGGGCAACTATATACAACATAAATATGTAACACTAAATCTCCAGACATTTAAATACAAATTCCATTCCCAGAATCAGGTCGCTGGCATATTTCGATCATCCAGATTCAACAACTGGCAGCAGCTAATCTTCAGAAGGATCGATCTCATCTCTCAAATTACAGAGTTGTGCAACAAAGAAATATAAGAGCAGTTGCACAATATCATCTCTTATAGGTCAGTGATGACAAAGCAACATAAACACAGGAATATATAGATCGTCTCAAACATGAGGATTGATATCAGATTGAATCTTTGAGAAAGTATAGACAGCATTACAATCTCCTCGCAACATATTGAACTAATACACCGCCTATTAACTAGTACGCATGCATCAGCTGAAAAACCAGACAACACCTCAGCTCCCTTTGCTTACACAAGTGAAGGAGGCGGCCTAATTAGAGAGAGAGTGAGCGAGAGACAGAGAGAAAGAGAGGATAGCACAAAAAAGAATTCCTCCCTCATTTCGACCAAGAATATGGAAAATCTGCATCTTTTTCAGAGTAGTATCCTTGTGGCACTGACTGATTAAACACAAGGAGATCTACCTTAGTTACAGTGCATTAAGAGATGGAACACTTCATGCTCTCCACTACATAATCATAACCAAGTCTATCAGCACGAGCCCGGAGCTCATCCATCTCAGCATCAGCAACTAGGATTCTGACCAATACATTAGCACCGGTTTCACCCTGTGGACAAGAAAATGAATAAAAACAATGATTTGAATACATGTATCGAAGGTGTAGTTGATTGAGCCCAGATGATAAAGAAAAAATTTAAGATTGAGCTCTACTTGTCGTTGGTAATAGAACAAACTAATGTTCCATCTTGGACTGAAAGCATCCAAAAATTTCATCAAAGCACCTGGCCTTTCTGGAAAGACAAACCGACAAAGCAGCTCATTCTGAACACTGGATTGGCCCCACATCTAAAAAGTATCTAACATTTTGGAGTCAAACATAATATTGCAATGAGCAGAATTTTAACCAACTGATTTCTGGTTAAAGATGGAAATGTAATTTCTTTCCGCCAACTTTCCGGGCCCATTCTATTAGGTACATTACAAGAATAGCCAAGAAAAAGGGGTCTTCCTTTTGGCTTGTTAGGGGTGGGGGCAAGGAGAAAACTGTATTTTGTGAAGGCATGATAAAGAAACCATCATGAATCAAATTTGAACTTTAGTACCATCTGACTTTAGACAGAAACTGAATACAGGCCTGAGCAACTTCATACTTAACATTGCCTTCACCAGACCCAGGCCCCAGCAATTTCATATTTAAAATTGCCTTGATAGAAATTAGTTTTAATTTCAACCTCAGCCAAGGTACAGAGTTTCTGCAGCCCTAGCTTCAATCACATGACATGGGTTGCAAATTTCTAATATAACACAAGAAACAAACGTACTTACATGTAGATATAAAACATGTATATAAAAAGCCCACACAAAAGACATCAGCTCAAGCATTCTCTGCATTACTATTTCACAATGTAAGCAGTTAGCCACGCACAATTATCCAGGTCCAAAATAGCCCAAATATGTCAAAAGTGATATTTTTGATAGATCTGGATTCTGGAATTTCTTATAGTTATATGATAAAAAGAATGACAGCCAAGGCCATGTCATTTTCCTTACTTGTCAGGGGAAAAACAAAAACCCAAACGCTAATTATACTGTCAGAGTTGTAAAGACCAGTCATTATTATTATATCCCTAACTTTAGTTGCCCCATGCTAGGAAAAACAAAATAGTTCCTCCAGTTTGGGATCTTACATCTTCATTTTGGTTACCAACAAACATAATTATTACGCCATATAAGCTTGCAGAATATTGCCTATGTTCCATTTTGATAATGTGCAAGCGAATAATGTTTTCTTTTATAAAGAAACTATAGAAACACCTATGCCAGTGGGTGCAGATACTCTTCGCACTGGGTAAAAAAAATCATTTAACCCTTGAACAAAATATTCAGCACATGAAAATGAAAAGGAGACGAACTAAGAAGCTTACAAGATGCCGTAAATGATCTTTAACCAAATCATTGTTAGAAAGATTAACAGTTTGAAGCTAAGATTGGTGGAACCTCTTAGACAAGGCATGGGAAATAATGGCCTTACAAAAGGCATGGTCATATGAAGATGATTGGAGAGCTAGAATCCATGCAGCCAACCCCACCTAGTAAGATTAAGGCTTGGTGTTGTTTTTGTTGTTGCTAAGAGGGCTTATATTAAAAAGAGAAGAAACTGCAGAAACAAGGAGTTTCCTACAAACCGATCTATGATTTTTTACATACGCAGAAAAGTCCTTGCCTGTACAAAACCAGAGCTTCTTCCTTGTCGGATTTGTATCTATATTTGAATTCTGTAATATTCATTGGCCCCACCTGCCAAACAAGTTCTACAGGTTCATACTGTAAACAAAGACAGAATTAAGCACAATAGTGACCAATGGTTCAGGTAACATACTAGGTCACAGATTGTTTGAAGCTCCCAGGCACCTCTGGCAGGAAAGTTGCAAGAACAGCTTCCCGTTGCCTACCAACATCTGCAAGTTCGGATACCAATCTAAGTCTATTAAAATTCATGTTTGCCCCACTGGTTATTGCCACAATGTTTTCACCCTTGAGGCCATAATATTTGCAATATGCTTCAGCTCCAGCAAGGGCAATAGCACCAGCAGGTTCTAAAATGTTTCCATTCTCCTCAGACATATCCTGCAACATAAGCACAAAATTTGTGATACCTAATAATTAAATTTCAATCTACAATTAAAGTCTTAGCCAAAGCCAAATGTTGGAATGACCAAAGGGTTATCTGTTGCAAACTTTTTACGTTTTAGCCTCATTAATAATGTGGTCCACTACAGTGGATGTCAGTTGCATGCGTGCTATAAACATCATAGAATATGATTCGAGTAAAGGGAAAATCACCAGAATCCAAAAACCCGCACATTAAACCTGCAAGAATGTGATCCATCCACCTAGGTGCTAGATTACATTAGGATCAAATTCTTCCTTTCAGATGCTATTGCAACAATTCTCTACCCACCCTAAGTGGCTTTGGGCCTTTGGCTAAGCTACTGGATTTAGTCCCTTTTAAGTGAAGCCAGTTTCTCAAGCAATCTTCAGCCCATCACTTTTTAATATTTTTTCTGCAACTCACATGAAGTCACATGAAAGGTTACAGTGAGCCCAAACTCTAGTTTCCATGTGCTTACATGTAATTACCCTAGAGTGTCATGTACAAGTCACTTAAATAGACAATGGTACTACATTTGAACATTAAATAGATCAGATTGATTGACCGCGAGATCATGGACTAGAAAATAAGCAAACCAAAAGTAGATTCCAAAAATACTAAGCCCTAAACTACATTAAGCTGCCAAGGTTCGTTAATTACGATGTTAATCAAGGAAAAATGCATATATAGAAATGCAAGTGAGCTGTAAAAAAGAGATTGTAGATAACTGATGGCAAAATACAAATTTTCCTCACATCCATGGATATAATATAAAGGTAAAAACTGTCATTCTCATTACGATAACTCAACAATGTCCAAGTGTAAGCACCAATAAGAAATGTAGAAATAATGATGAAGCCAGGCTAACACCAGCATTATATAGCACACTGGTTAAAAATAAAAGACAGCTTAACAAAGAAACCAAAATAAAAGTCAAATAAAAAAATAATATTCATCACACATGACAACCCAGTACATAAGAAAAAACTTAATGGCAAAGGAAGTAATGCTGCAATGGTCAATGCATAACTTCAGGTAGATGATAAGATCTTCCTTGAAAAGCAAGAAGGCTTGCCATGTACAAATATAATATCATGGGAATAATGGTAACGCAATCAGTTTCTGCATTATCCAGCAACTTGACGATGATAAAAAGAACTGAAACCAAACTGTAGTAACAGCACTAGAAATTGCTGCGCATGAACTCATGCAGCAAAAGAAACAAAAGAGAAGAATACACAGGCATATGACCATGGAAAGAAGGATTACCTTTATAGATGCACATATGGCATCACGGCTAGCAAGAACTACCCCATCTATCAATTCCCTGCATAAACGGAAAGTCTCTTCCCCGACTACTTTAACAGCTACACCATCTGCAAAACCTCCCACTTTGTCTAGCATGATTCTCTGACCATGATATAGTGACAATGCCATTGCATTTGCATCAGCAGGCTCCACCCCAATTATCTTTACCTGTGCAAAACATGAAACAGTCCTCTATATGAATTTATTTGGCAAGAAAAGGGGTTCCTGATAGAGGCCAAAAAAATGAGAAAAAGTTCCCGATAGGAAATTTGATTTACTTTACTTTTTATTTAGATGTTTGATTTTTAGCTTTTATTTTTAGTATATTTGTTTGGATAATTGTAATTTGAAATTCTATCTTTTTGGTTGAACTTTAGGCTCTAAATGGGTATTACTGATGTAATCAGGATAAAATTGTTGATTTGGAATAATTATTGAGTTCTCCCTGCTGATAGTTTTGATACAATATTGATTCTTGCCATGTCTAGCAGCCAAGGATAATTTTAATATCATATTGATTGGTATTGTTGCGTGACTATCAGCTACAAAATCAACAGCATGATTAATTTCAGGTCCATTAACCTCCTTCAATGTTATACATATACAAACATGGTATTACCCATAGGTCCATTCACATTTAATACTTCGATTTATTTTATGTTTATGCAATACAGTCTCAAGTCAAATATTCTTGCAACTTTATTTCTCACTTCTTCATCTTACACCTCTCAATTTGACCTGAGCAGTTCTTCACCATTGTGATAGGGCTCCTGTTCGTCACACCTACCAGCAACATAAATTGAAGGGAGATGCAGGGGCAGCTAAGGAAAAAAACACGGGCAGAAGAGTCACATTCGGTCGGGGGAGAATAACCAACTCAAGTGGCTGCAACAGACTAGGAGATCCATATAAAAGGCAGGCAAAAGGGAGAGAGAGGGGAGCTAGAGAATTCGGAAGAAGTTTTGGGAGAGGAGGCCCTCTCAAATAGGCCATTATTTGTTTTTTTTTTTGGTTCGTTCATGGCTTTGTAAACGGAGACTTTTATCGTTTTGATTGTGAGACTATCATTTTGGTATCAGAGCATTGATCCATGGGGGTGACTGTCTCTGAAAGAGTGGGTGAGCTGGAGAGAATATTGGAAAGTTACCATCAACAGATGGAGGGGCACATGGAGGGTCTGCAGGAGGGATTGGAATCAATGAAAACTGAATTGTAGAGGGTGCAAAATATAGAGAAGAACATGGAGGTGATGCTGGACCAGTTCAATCTCTTGATGGCGAAATGGTAATAGCAGGAAAAAGAGAGGAAGGGAAAGCACAGTGGGGAATACAATCCTCCGGATTCCTCTTTATCAACTGAGCTATCGTTGAATACGAGAGGGAGGAGTGGCAAAGTAGGCAGTGGAGTTGATGGAATCTAGAGACAGGAGACCCACTATAGGCACTTGGAAATACCATTTTCCGAGGGTGATGATCCGGATGGATGGGTTTTCAGGGCTAAGAGATCCTTCGCTGTAAACCAACTGACGGAGACTGAGAAATTGGAGTCTGCAGCTCTGTGTTTTGAAGGAGGAGCCCTTTCGTGGTTCCAGTGGGAACAAAGGAGATGGAGAGTGAGAAGCTGGGAGGAGTTAAAGGGGCTGTTGTGGAATCGATTTTGATCTACGCAAGAAGGCTCCGTGGAGGAGAGATTCCTAGCTCTTCGGCAATGGGGATCCATCAAGGACTATCAGTTTTGCTTCGAGACATTAGCATTGCCAATTGATGATATGCCCAAAGCTGTATTGGAGGGGCATTTCGTTAATGGGCTCAAACCAGAGATATGAGCTGAAATCAAAGTGTTAAGGCCCGCTGTATAGGAGCATATCATGGATATGGCCAGAGAATTGAGGACAGAAATCAAGTGCTCCAAGGAAGCCGTATTGGTTACAACCCAAGGAAGGTGACGACACCCTCAGCCTTAACCCCTAATATACAGTGAATTCCCTTATCTCCACCTTTGAATCCTCCCAAAACTACAGCAGTTAGCCAAACTAACCCCTTCCAGTCGCTGGCCACCGAAAAATGGAACACCCCACCCTTCAAACGATCAAGTGAAAGTGAGCCACAAGCAAAGCGTGCGAAGGGATTATGTTTTCGTTGTGATAAGAAGTACTCCATTGGGCATAAATGTAAGAACAAGGAGTTACAAGTGATTGTCATATATAAAGAGGAAAGGGAAGAAGAAGAAGAAATGGAGCGAGCCAAGGCAGTGAAAAATTCTAAGAATTTGGAAGACATGATCAAGGTGGGAGAAATGGTGGAGTTATCATTGAATTCAGTAGTGGGGTTAACACCTCCACAGACGATGAAGGTTAGGGGGACAATAGAAGGCCAAGTGGTGGTCTTAATCGACAGTGGAGCTTCCCATAACTTTAAAGCAGTTGATCTGGTGCAGAAATTGGGGCTATTATGGACACAAACTTGAGGTTACGACATGATCATGGGCTTGGGCATGGAGATATAGGGGGCTGGAGTATGTAAGGGAGTGACCTTGTTGTTGCAAAATGTGGAGGTAGTTGAGGACTTCCTACCATTAGAACTAGGAAGCTCCGATGATATTCTTGGGATGAAGTGGTTAGCCACACTTGGGGAGACACGAGTGGATTGGGGCTCATTAATTATGAAGTTTAGAGTGGGGGACACGGCTATCAAACTGCATGGGGATCCCAGCCTCAGCAAAATGTTAGTGACCTTGAAGTCAATGATGAAGGCATTTCGTGAAGGTGGGGAAGGAGCGCTTCTGGAATTGGGAAGTTTGATGGCTTAAGTACTAGAGGCAAGGGTCCCTAACAGTCTGCAGGAAGTGTTAGCAGATTTTAAGGTCATCTTTGTTGACCTGTGTGGATTGCCCCTACATCGGAGGCAGGATCATACAATCATGCTGCAGCCTGGGATTTCTCCAGTGAGTGTGAGAACTCTTATTGTTATCCCCACCTCTAAAAAAATAAGATTGAAAAGCTAGTTCAAGAGATGTTGGCAGTAGGGATCATTAGGCCGAGCATTAGCCCATTTTCCAATCCCATGTTGCTAGTCAAGAAGAAGAATAGTGGGTGGCGATTTTGCGTGGACTACAAGGCTTTAAACAAGATAACTATCCCCAATAAATTTTCAATCCCAATCATTGAAGAACTCTTGGATGAACTAAATGGGACTGCATTTTTTCTAAGTTAGATTTGAAAGCAGGATATCATCAGATACGAATCGCACCTGATGATATTCCGAAAACTGATTTTCGCACGCATAAAGGTCATTATGAATTTGTAGTGATGCCATTTAGATTAACAAACGCACCTGCCACATTTCAATCCTTGATGAATGAGATTTTTAAGGAACAATTGAGGCAGTTTATTCTCGTGCTTTTTGACGATATTCTGATATACAATAGAACAGTGAAAGAACATTAGGATCACTTATGTTGTATGTTGGGGATTTTAGCAAAGAACAAGTTGTATGCTAATGCCAAAAGAAAATGTCAATTTAGACAATTAGAGATTGAATATTTGGGGCACATCATTTCGCAACAGGGGGTGGTTGTTGACAGCTCAAAGATTCAAGCAATAATGGATTGGGCCAGCACTCGCTCACTGCAAGAACTCTGTGGTTTCTTGGGGATCACCGGATATTATCGTAGATCTATGCAAAATTACGAGAAATTAGCTTGGCCATTGAAAAAGCGTCTTTGGAAAAATAATTTCTATTGGGATGAGTCATCCAAGCAAGCTTTTCAGTCCTTAAGGGTAGCCATGGCGTCTTTGCCCGTACTCGCTCTACTTGATTTTTCGAAGGAGTTTGTGGTGGAGACTGATGCATTTGGGCATGGACTCGGGGTTGTATTCATGCAGGGCCAAAGATCGCTTGCCTTCTTTAGTCATGCCTTAAATCCTAAGGGTCGGAATAAGTCGGTCTATGAGAGGGAATTGATGGCTATTGTGTTCACGGTACAGTACAGTAGTGGCGACATTACATATTGGGGAAAAAATTCATAATTTGGACTGATAAAAAAAGTCTAAGATTTATGATGGAACAACGACTAGTTAGTCCGGAATGTCAGAAGCGGGTGGTGAAATTGATGGGCTACAATTTTGAGAATTAATATCACCCCGGTTTGGAGAATTGTGCTGCTGATGCACTTTCCCAGCTTTACTCCTCTATCACACTAATGGCCCTCACCATTCCTCGAGTGCTACAGTTGGATCAACTAACAAAAGAGGTGGAGGAAAATAATCAATTTCAGCAAATTATCAGAGAGCTCCAAACTGACCCTTCAAGTAAGCCAGATTATTCTTGGGTGGATGGACATTTATTTTTCAGAGGGAAGTTGCTTCTTCCCCCAGGTTCGACATTGATTCCCTTCGTGTTGAAGGAAGGTCATGATGGACACATTGGAGGCCACTACGGGTTTTTGAAGACATACAAACAAATATCTGCTAATGTGTATTGGGTAGGAATGAAAAATGACATCCACCAGTATGTTTGCCACTACTCTGTGTGCCAGTAGAACAAATATGAGGCTCTCTCCCCCGGGGGCCTGCTTCAACCACTTCTAATTCCACATCAAATCTGGGAGGATGTGTCGATGGACTTCATAGAGGGGCTTCCAAAATCAAGAGGAATGGATTCAATTCTGGTTGTTGTGGACCGGCTTAGCAAGTATGGGCATTTTATTAGGTTGAAGCAGCTGTTTTTAGCCACCAACATGGCAAGCGTCTTTGTCAAGGAAATTGTCTGGTTGCATGGGATCCCCAACTCTACCGTCTCGGATAGATACAAAGTCTTCACCAACCATTTTTGGAAGGAACTATTCTGGTTACAGGGCACCAAGCTGAATAGAAGTACAGCCTACTACCCCTAGTCTGATGGCCAAACGGAAGTCCTCAACAAGACTTTGGGAATGTATCTCAGATGTTTTGCCTCCTCCACACCTAAAGCGTGGTATAGTTGGCTTCCTTGGATAGAATATTGGTATAATACTTCCTACCACGTTTCCTCCCAGCAAACTCCCTTTCAGATAGTTTATGGGCACTAGCCTCCCCGACTGCTGCGATTTGAGAAGGGTACCACAGCTGTCTCAGGGTTGGAGCAGTAATTGTTAGAAAGGTATTTGATGCTGGAAGAGTTAAAAGCCAAATTGCTACAAGCTCAGACGAAGATGAAATACGTGGCAGAAAAGAGGAAGAGAGACATCCAGTTTGAGATAGGAGACTTGGTATATCTAAAAATCCGGTCGCATAGACAAAAAACCTTAGCTTCCAAGCCAAATGAAAAGCCGTCACGAAGGTTTTATGGACCCTTCACAGTTGAGAAACCAATCAAGAAGGTGGCGTGCAAGCTCTCTCCCACCCTCTTGTGCCATCCATCCCATGTTTCACGTCTCTCAGCTACATAAGGCGAAGGGAGCATTGCAGGTGGCTTCCACAATCCCTGACCAATTAACTGCAAAGCTAGAAATGGTGGTAGAACCAAAATTCCTACTGAGGGTAAGACCTAGCACGGGAAAAAACTTGAGGGGCCTTGATGTTCTAATTCAATGGAAGGGGTTACCACCCCTGGAGGCTACTTGGGAGTCATACCATCAGATACTATATCAGTTTCCTAAGTTTCACCTTGAGGACAAGGTGAATCTCATGGGCGAGAGTAATGATAGGGCCCTTATTCATCACACCTACCAACAATGTAAATTGAAAGGTGACACAGTGGCAGCTAAGGAAAAAAACATAGGGGCAAAAAAGTCACATTCGGTTGGGGGAGAATAACCAACTAACGTGGCTGCAACAGACTAGGGAATCCATATAAGAGGCAGGCAAAAGGGAGAGAGAGGGGAGCTAGAGAATTCGGAAGAAGTTTTGGGAGAGGAGGCCCTCTCAAATAGGCTATTATTATTTTTATTTGTTTGTTCGTTCATGGCTTTGTAAACGGAGACTTTTATCGTTTTGATTGTGAGACTCTATCACATTGTTGTTTCTATTTAAATGATTCAGGGTCTATCTTAAGAGCTTCAATTGTTATTCCTATTGAAAATAAGGGTAGCTGCTCAATTTCTAGATTTCTCTGGTTTCAAGTATTTTTGGTTCATCTTTTCTGGTGATCTACAACTAGATAGGATGCCTTTTGTCCACTAGTTGTTATATGGATGGAGAACTTGTTACTTGGAAGAGTACATTCATTTCTATTCCCCACCCCCCCACCCCTCATTTTTGCAATGTAGGACTAATATTTCGCAAGTTCCCTCAGCATAGGCCAAAAGAAAGGTAGATGCATCCACTAATTAAAAATTAATCTAACCTTCCTAGCTTATTAATTTCAAAAAATACATTCTCCTTTTCATTGTTCAACCGCTGGTTGACCCAAGGACAAAAGGCTAGAACAAGCTTAACAATGTGAATACTAAGATCCTTCACAACATAAAGATAAATTTCAAAATCTCCCAGCCTACGCTAAAGATTAAGTTTTCCCCTTCCTCACATAACCCTAATCTTCTAAGAATATGAACATGCATAAACACAAATATGTATACACGTTCAACTATATGAATGGCAACTAATTGAAAACCAATTCCTCTTTTCCAATTCTAGTGACCCCCTTCTTTTCCAATGATTCCTATTGTCAACCATTTGTTGCATCTATAGAGTGCTCTCTGGATCAATACAAAACCAATCTAATAAGGCAAATGAAATGTCTTTGCACCCTTTCATATTAGGGATGCATACCCACTAGCTCTCTAATCCAATCTCTTTAGAGGATGTCAATTATGCCACCATTTCCTCATTCCACAAATCGAATGACTCAAACAGAATCAAGGACCAAGAAGTCAATGAGCTAGTTTGATGATGGGTTGCCTCAACTGCCAACAAGCTCCTCCAATGTAACTCCTCGCCTCAAAGAACCACCCACACAACTCCCCACACAAAAAAAAAAAAATAAATGTCATAAGTTCTAGCCTCAATTGTTCTACGCAATTCAGACCTTATTTTTGGACATTGTAAACTATAGTAGACAAAACAAGAAACCATATAAAAAATGAGCTCCATGTTGCCCTATTGCATTGCAACCAAAAGAGGTTAGTCTGATTCTGTAAAAGATACAACAGCTTGTTCATGATGATAATATTTCATATATGAAAATTTACGTAAGAAGAGGCAAATACAACATACAGACACATAGTCAGAACAAATGAACTTAAAATTCTAAACCTAGCTTGCAAATATATATATATATATATTTGTCAAAACTTCAAGGAGCTTATAACATGATGGCAAAACTTCCAAGGGAACAACTTGAAAGAGGGGTCTTTTGCGCATCTACTGGAAATCATGCCCAAGGTATTGCATTATCAGCTCAGAGGCTTGGCTGTAATGCAGTGATTGCGATGCCTATTACGACACTAGAAATCTAGGTTAAATTATGCTAATTGTTACTTTTTAGTGTTTCTAGTTCCTATTGTATGTTACTTAGTTTTGAAGTTGTGGTTAGTTTGTTTATTTCTTATTAATATCCAGTGGAAGTTAGTTGAGAGTTTGGGTGCCATAGTTGTTCTTGTGGGGGATTCATACGATAAAGCACAAGCATATGCTAAAAACGTGGTGAAGAGGATGGGCACTCCTTTGTCCCTCCGTTTGATCATCCAGATGTTATCGTAGGACAGGGGACAATTGGGATGGAGATTATGCGTCAAATGCAAGATAAGTTATATGCGATATTTGTGTCGGTTGGAGGTGGTGGACTTATAGTTGGTATTGTTGTCTATATCAAGAGGGTTTCTCCAGAGGTGGGAGAAATTATATTTGTGCTAGTTTAAACATTTTTTCCCTCTTATTTCTTTTTTATATGGCAATTTGAGTTGCAATTTTGTCTTTTTAATTCATTAGAGCCAGACATGTTCTTGGCTAAAGAATATTTTCATTTCTTTTTAATGATTTTGCATTCTTCTGTTGATTTTCTCAGAGCAAAAATTTGGCAAATAAACATCTGCCTTATCTCACTTGCAAAAGATAAGAAAAAGGGAGAAGACAAAGCAACAAGAAAAGCACTATTTATTGGAAATTATAGGGTGGAACAAACCCTATTTAAAGTTCCAAAAGACTTCAACAAGATTCGGCAAGAATCAAGGGAGAGTTACAAGCTGAACTACATAAGCAACATGCAAGAATCAAGGGCCACACCAGAAGCAAGATGCGGCTTTGGTTTTCTCTCAAGCTTTTCCTATCTCCATAGCTTCAATTCCAGAAAAAATTAAAAGCAATCTAAGGCAAGTTCTAACCCGCTTCTCGGTTTTGAACTCTTGAATCCATGTATCTTTGAGATTATTCATGAAAAAACCCCTATTTTTGGTAAATGGTTCTTGCTTGTTGCCTATGTAGTTCAGCTTGTAACTTTCCCTTTATTCATGTTGAATCTTGTTGAAGTCTTTTGGAACTTCAAATAGGGTTTGTTCCACCCTATAGCTTTGTCTTCTCCCTTTTTCTTATCTTTTGCAAGTGAGATAAGGCAGATGTTTATTTGCCAAAATTTTTCTCTGAGAAAATCAACAAAAAAATGCAAAATCATTAAAACGAAATGAAAATATTCTTTAGCCAAGAACATGTCTGACTCTAATAAATAAAAAGATAAAATTGCAACTCAAATTGCCATATCAAAAAGAAATAAGGGGGGAAAAATGTTTAAACTAGCACAAATATAATTTCTCCCACCTCTAGAGAAACCCTCTTGATATAGACAGCAATACCAGCTATAAGTCCACCACCTCCAACTAGCACAAATATCGCATGTAACTTATCTTGCATTTGACGCACAATCTCCATCCCAATTGTCCCCTATCCTGCAATAACATCTGGATGATCAAACAGAGTGACAAAGATGCGCCCCTCCTCTTTACCACATTTTTTAGCATATGCTTGTGCTTCATCGTATGAATCCCCCACAAGAGCAACTATGGCACCCAAACTCTCAACTAACATCCACTGGACATTAATAAGAATAAACAAACTACCCACAACTTCATAACTAAGTAACGTACAATAGGAACTAGAAACAAGGAAAAGCAACAATCAACATAATTTAACCTTGAATTCTGGTGTCGTAACAGGCATCGCAATCACTGCATTGCATCCAAGCCTCTGAGCTGATAATGCAACACCTTCGGCATGATTTCCAGCAGATGAGCAAATGACCCCTCTTTCAAGTTGTTCCCTTGGAAGTTTTGCCATCGTGTTATGAGCTCCTCGAAGCTTGAACGAGAAAACCTACAAACATTTCGGCAAAGCATGGATTTGTCAGCAGCCATCATGTTAAAGCTCCTTAAACTTGAATGTGAAAACATACAACTGTTCAGCAAAACACATATTTTATGTCATCTTAGCACTTCCATTTCAAATTCTTCTAAAAACATAATTAAATTAGTTATACAAGAACATATAATAGAGGCCAAAAACAGCTGGCATATTGTGAATTTAAGCCAGATTTAATCAACATTAATAAACGAAGCAGAATGTAAGAATGAAAATTTGCCAGGCACCAGTAGTTCAATAACAAGCCATGAAAATTTTCCAAAAGTTTAACAAACCTGAGTGGATTTAAGAAATTATTTCCAAATACAACTGGCTTACTACTCAATTCTCTAATCCAATCTATCTTCTTAAGTGTACTAAACACACAAGTTCTACCAAGAGTATGTGAATATAAAGTTTCAGAAAACGCAATTTCTGGGATGTTTTTCGTGAATAAATTTGAACACTTGAAACCATGTTCAAAATGCAAGAAGTTGAAGTCACTTTTTCAAAAAATAATAATAATAATAATAATCAATTTCAAGACACCACCTGAAAATAGGGGGATTCATTTAATAAAAACTACTAGTCCAAAAATGATTTCCCAAACCACTTCAATTTGGAAAAGAAAAATAAAAGCTCAGAATCATCCAAGCACCGTATCTAATAAAATTCAAATACATAAGCTTGGCCTCCTGCATCACTATGTCATTTGTTCGAGCACAGGAAGCCCCAGCCCATCATAAACAGCCAGAGTCACATCCGACATAATTAGCCAAGCATCAGTAGCCCGTAGACTCCCCAAACTAGTCCTGGCACATCCTGTGCAGCTAACGTAATGGAATCCATCAGAGAAGCCATACTGATGGCCTACCCAGCCCCAGTAAAAGCCATCCAAGCGGCTGCAAGGCAAATCTCATCCTAGCAGGCACCGGCCGGCCACCAGAAGTAGCCATAGGAAAAAAATAAAATAAAATTTAATCAAGTAAATCTACATAAGAATTCGCACTCACAGGACAATCACCAGTGCTCAAGTTCAAAATTGGGCACCATAGCTTCTCAGCTACTCTGAAACTTTTAGCTTCCCAAAAAGTCACTTAAATGAGCTTACATTAGGAAATTTTCAAACCAAACTTTCAATCTATCTCATGAATTAAAATTTTCGAATGTGAAACCAGAAAAGAAATAAACTCGATTTAAGAATCTAAGATGCTCTCACGTTGCCAGTGCCAGTAAGCATTGTACTAACATTAAACTGAAAGGGCCCGCATGGGCAGCTCAGTTGGTCAAGAAGGGGGCACAAAGTGCCTCCGTGGTGAATCTTGGAACAATGACCAGGGATCGAGTCCCGCAAGCAGCAGAGTGGGGGTAACTCTCTCCAAAGTGAGGGGGGCTCCTTGTGCGTGGTGGGCACGGGTCTAGCCACTGCGTCCGGCTGGATTACCATGAATTTACCTCCTCCCCGCGTACTGTCGGGCCGGTTGTGGGGGCACTCGGGGTGAGTGATTTTACCTTTTGGAACAACAACATTAAACTGAAAGGATATTATTGCACAAAATCGGAATTTTATGCACATTACTCAATCTCGAAATCAGATGAAAAAGTTTTGAATTGTACATTGAGAATCCATAAGTGTAGATGACTCACAGGCTGCAAAGTGCAAATCCTCCCTCTTCAGCCAAATATTCGCCCCCAATCTCTCCGACAGCATCGGCGCGAACTGCAATGGCAAGTCGACCGCGACGTCGTACACCTTCGACGCGAGTATGTTCGACAAGTATTCCATCGCATTGGGAGTGTCGTGGCCGCCGTCCTCTACACCGCAGTCCGGCACCACGCCGAGGAACCCCGCGGGGTACTGCAGTGAATCGGAAGACACCGACAACGGCGGCGGCGGTGACGGAGACATTTCCAGCTGCTTCTGGCGCGAAGCAACCTTAGGTTTGAGGGAGATCTCGGGCGTCTGATCCGACAGCGTCGCGCGTATGAACGGCTTGATTTTGCCCCTCCTGATTTCATTTGTCGGCGCTCTGATTTGGCTCGCCAATTCCGCCCGCCGGACCGGCGGCTGTCGAGGAGCAAAACACAGAGCCTCCATCGATATATATATGTATATCGATGCAAAACCCTATTTCTCAACATGCAAAACCCCATTTCTCAAAACCACACCCAGAGTCAGAGAGAAGAGATACAAGAGTTACATATATAATAACAGAAAGTGAATAATAATGGAAGTGGACGAGGCCAGACTGAGAGAACTTACGCAGAAAAAGAGGCCTTGCACTCGGAGAAATAACTACTGCTGAGAGGAAAGGGTTAGCATTCAAGGCAAAAAAGCTGCTGCATAAGAGCAACTCACAGGGGGTTGCCATGCTAATTTTGAATAGTATTATGGTATTTTTAAATTATAAATATGTGAAATTGTTAAAATAAAGGGTGTTATTTTCATATTTTTATATTTTTATTAAAAATATAATAATTAATTAAAAATAAATAAAAATTATTATTAATTACAAAATTAAAATTTAAAAATTAAATCAAATTAGAAAATTCAAATTAAATTGTAAAAATTAATATATATAGGCAAAGCAAATAATCTATTTAAATTTTAATAATTAACTAAAATAGAAAAATATTTTAAATTAAAATAAATTATATATATATTCCTCGCTCCTTCCCCTTCCTCTTTTGTGCCTCCTTTTCCTTTCTCTGTGCCTTATTCTCCTCAACAGCTCGCCCCCTCACTCTCGGTCGATTGTTGCTCGTGGCTCGCTCTCGTCAACTCTTTCTTCGATCGTTCACCTTGCTCTTGCTTACTACCTCTCTCACTTCGTCAGTCGTCAGCGCTGCTGTCTCACCTCTCTAGCCCCTCCATCACTCGCTGCCTCTCTGGCTCTCTCTCGCTTCGTCGCTTGCCTCGTCTTTAAACCCCTACTTCAGGTAATCTATGTATTTATAGAAGTTGAAATAGAGCCTTTAAATTTAACCATTAGAAATGGTACATCTCCTTTTTTTTCTCTCCAAAGTTTAAAAAATTAACACCCCAAGAAAATTATTGTCATTTTGCTACCCTAGATGTCATCCTTGGAACATTTTCAATTTGATAATTATGGGATTAACACCTTGGATGACACTGCCTCTTAGAGTTGCTCTAAAATTAAAATAAAGTGCCTTTCCAACTCATCGATGTGCTTGTTGTTCTGAGTTTGTTTCAAGAAAAATGATAACAAATTTGATTTAGACCTTTGCCAATCTAATCAGAGCAACTTGGTGTTTGGTCAAAAAAAAATTTGTTTGAGTTCGTTCTTTAGGTTAATTAAGTTGAGGATGAGGTTGAGTCTAACTTTAAAATTTAATTCGTAAATGAATCGAGTTTAACCTCAATAAAACTTAACTCGTTAACTTGTGAGTTACCTTGAGTAAATGCTTGTGAATACTTTGATTAAAAATTCATGATGAAATATAATATATATATATATATGTATAATACGCTAGATATACCCCGACCACTACAAACACACACGCCACGAATCCCATTGTCTCTGCTCTCTCTCCCAAACCATTTCCTTCTTCCTCTATCTCCTCTCTTTTTTCCTTCCAGCCTTCCCTTCTCGTTGCTCTTCTTCTCCAGCAATCCATTTTCTTTCGTAAACACCCACCGTCTGCAGTTTGCCTACAGTGCATTCTCTGACGATGCAAGCCCTAGCCATGTCCTACCGATTCAATTCGCCTGCATCACTCAACGGCCACCACCATTCCCGTCAGCAGCTCTACCTCTGTCGCCTCTTTTCCTTTCGTCAATTCTCTACAATGTTGCTCTCTCCATTCTCCGTATCTAGGTCGTTCTCCATCTCTTTGTATTTATGTGTTTATTTCTCTTTCCAGATTTGAAATTTTGCGACAGAATGATTCCTTTTTGAGCTTGTAGTCAATAAGTAGCTTAAGCTGTTGTTCTGTAGAGAAAAAGAATTTATTTTTTATGAAAATGTATTATTATTATTATTATTATTATTATTATTATTATTATTATTTTAGATTAAGTATTATCACTCGCTCCCCGCTCGGCCCCACAATTTCAACAAGAGAAGTAAATTAGAAAATCCTGCAGATAAGTTTCAACCCCTAGAACGATCGCAAACGTGAGAGTAACAACCGAAAATTAATTGTTGTACAAACACAAAAATGTGTAGTTTTACATTTTTTTTTTATCATTTTTATTTTCTTGAAATGATCATTTACAAATAGTGATGGTGAGCCCATGCTCGAGTCAAAAATTGAGGCTCGACTCGAGCTTGAGTCAGGTATGTCGAGCTTGAACTGAGCTTATCAAAACTTGGCTCAACTCAAAATTTGAGGCTTGACTCGAGCTTGAGTCAGGTATGTCGAGCCTGAACTGACCTTATCAAAACTTGGCTCAACTCAGCTAGATTACAACCCTACATACACATTATATTCAACCAAAACCAACAGCTTTGCGGGATATAAAAGAGATTTAGAGAGTAGAGAAAGGACAACTATATAACATAAATATGTAACACTAAATCTCCAGACATTTAAATACAAATTCCATTCCCAGAATCAGGTCGCTGGCATATTTCGATCATCCAGATTCAACAACTGGCAGCAGCTAACCTTCAGAAGGATCGATCTCATCTCTCAAATTACAGAGTTGTGCAACAAATAAATATAAGAGCAGTTGCACAATACCATCTCTTACAGGTCAGTGATGACAAAGCAACATAAACACAGGAATATATAGATCCTCTCAAATATGAGGATTGATATCAGACTGAATCTATGAGAAATTATAGACAGCATTACAATCTTCTCGCAAAAAAGAATTCCTCCCTCATTTCGACCAAGAATGTGGAAAATCTGCATCTTTTTCAGAGTAGTATACTTGTGGCACCGACTGATTTAACACAAGGAGATCTACCTTAGTTATACTGCATTAAGAGATGGAACCCTTCATTCCCGCTCTCCACTACATAATCATAACCAAGTCTATCAGCACGAGCCCGGAACTCATCCATCTCAGCATCAGCAACTTGGATTCCGACCAATACATTAGCACCCGTTTCACCCTGTCGAAAAGAAAACGAATAAAAACAATGATTTGAATACATGCATGGAAGGAGTGGTTGATTGAGCCCAGATGACAGAGAAAAAAATATGTAAGAATGAGCTCTACCTGTCCTCGGTAATGGAACAAACTAATGTTCCATCTTGGACTGAAAGCATCCAAAAATTTCATCAAAGCACCTGGCCTCTCTGGAAAGACAAACCGACAAAGCAGCTCATCCTGAACACTGGATCGACCCCCCATCTAAAAAGTATCCAAAATTTTGGAGTCAGACATAATATTGCAATGAGCAGTATTTTAACCAACTGATTTCTGGTCAAAGATGGAAATGTAATTTCTTTCCATCAACTTTCTGGGCCCATTCTATTAGGTACACTACAAGAATAGCCAAGAAAAAAGGGGTTTTTCTTTTGGTTTGTTAGGGGTGGGGGCAAGGAGAAAACTATATTTTGTGAAGGCATGATAAAGAAACCATCATGATTCAAATTTGAACTTTGGTACCATCTGACTTTAGACAGAAACTGAATACAGGCCTGAGCAACTTCATATTTAACATTGCCTTCACAAGACCCAGGCCCCAGCAACTTCATATTTAAAATTGCCTTGATCGAAATTAGTTTTAATTTCAACCTCAGCCAAGGTACAGAGTTTCTGCAGCCCTAGTTTCAATCACATGACATGGTTGCAAATTTCTAATATAACACAAGAAACAAACATACTTACATGTAGATGTACAAACATGTATATAAAAAGCGCACACAGAAGACATCAGTTTAAGCATTCTCTGTCATTACTATTTCACAATGTAAGCAGTTAGCCACGCCCGAATATGTCAAAAGTGATATTCTTGATAGATCTGGATTCTGGAATTTCTTATAGTTATATGATAAAAAGAATGATAGCCAAGGCCATGTCATTTTCCATACACGCCAGGGGAAAAACAAAAACCCAAACTCTAATTATACTGTCACAGTAGTAAACACCAGTCATTAGTATCATATCCCTAACTTTAGTTGCCCCATGCTAGGAAAAACAAAATAGTTCCTCGGGTTTGGGATCCTACATATCTTACATCTTCATTTTGGTTACCAACAAACATAATTATTACATCATATAAGCTTGCAGAAGATTGCCTATGTTCCATTCTGATAATGTGTAAGCAAATAAGGGTTTTTTTAAAAGAAACTATAGAAACACCTACGCCAGTGGGTGCAGATACTGTTGGCACTTAGTAAAAAAAATCATTTAACCCATGAACAAAATATTCAGCACATGAAAATGAAAAGGAGACGAACTAAGAAGCTTACAAGATGCCGTAAATGATCTTTAACCAAATCATTGTTAGTAAGATTAACAGTTCGAAGCTGAGAAGATTGCATCCGATCAACCATCGCTCTAAGTTCAGAAACGGTGTGGAGTCCAACACTGCAAGCAACCAATATAAAGTTGTGATTATTCTTGTATTTTCTTTTCACAAGTGCCTGATGTGAAGATCTAAATATAAAAGAAGTTTGTTTAAAAACCTTGAGACCCGATCAGTTTAACTTGGTCAAAGAAATGAGCCTAGTAGTTTCATGAAAATAAGCTAAACTAAGAGGGACCATATTAAACTTGGTGGAACCTCTTAGACAAGGCATGGGAGATAATGGCCTTACAAAAGATATGGTCATATGAACATGATTGTAGAGCTAGAATCCATGCAGCCAACCCCACCTAGTAAGATTAAGGCCAGGCATCGTTTTTGTTGTTGCTAAGAGGGCTTATATTAAAAAGAGAAGAAACTGCAGAAACAAGGAGTTTCCTACAAACTGATCTACGATTTTTTACATACACAGAAAAGTCCTTGCCTGTACAAAACCAGAGCTTCTTCCTTGTCGGATTTGTATCTATATTTGAATTCTGTAATATTCATTGGCCCCACCTGCCAAACAAGTTCTACAGGTTCATACTGTAAACAAAGACAGAATTAAGCACAATAGTGGATCAATGGTTCAGGTAACATACTAGTTCACAGAATTGTTTGAAGCTCCCAGGCACCTCTGGCAAGAAAGTTGCAAGAACAGCTTCCCGTTGCCTACCAACATCTGCAAGTTCGGATACCAATCTAAGTCTATCAAAATTCATGTTTGCCCCACTGGTTATTGCCACAATGTTTTCACCCTTGAGGCCATAATATTTGCAATATGCTTCAGCTCCAGCAAGGGCAAGAGCACCAGCAGGTTCTAAAATGCTTCTTTTCTCCTCAAACATATCCTGCAACACAAGCACAAAATTTGTGATACCTAAAAATTAAATTTCAATCTACAATTAAAGTCTTAGCCAAAGCTAAATGTTGAAATGATCAAAGTGTTATCAGTTGCAAAATTTTATGTTTTAGCCTCATTAATAATGTGGTCCACCACAGCGGATCTCAGTTGCATGTGTGCAAAAACATCATAGAATATGATTCGAGTAAAGGGAAAATCACCAGAATCAAAAAACCCGCACATTAAACCCACAAGAGTGTGATCCATCCACCTAGATGCTAGATTACATTAGGATCAAATTACTCCTTTTAGATGCTATTGCAACAATTCTCTACCTACCCTAAGTGGCTTTGGACCTTTGGCTAAGCTACTGGATTTAGTCCCTTTTAAGTGAAGCCAGTTTCTCAAGCAATCTTCAGCCCATCACTTTTTAATATTTTTTCTGCAACTCACATGAAGTCACATAAAGGTTACAGCGAGCCCAAACTCTAGTTTCCACGTGCTTACATGTAATTACCCTGGAGTGTCATGTACAAGTCACTTAAATAGACAATGGTACTACATTTGAACATTAAATAGATCAGATTGGTTGACCACGAGATCATGGACTAGAAAACAAGTCAACCAAAAGTAGATTCCAAAAATACTAAGCCCTAAACTACATTAAGCTGCCAAGGTTCCTTAATTATGATGTTAACCAAGGAAAACTGCATATACAGAAATGCAAATGAGCTGTAAAAAAGAGATTGTAGATAACCGATGGCAAAATACAAATTTTCCTCATACCCATGGATATAATATAAAGGTAAAAGCTGTCATTCTCATTATGTTAACTCGACAATCTCCAAGTGTAAGCACCAATAAGAAATGTAGAAATATGATGAAGCCAGGCTAACACCAGCATTATATAGCACATTGGTTAAAAATAACAGACAGCCTAACAAAGAAACCAAAATAAAACTCAAATAGAAAAATAATGTTCATCACACCTGATAACCCAATACGTAAGTAAAAACTTAATGGCAAAGGAAGTAATGCTGCAATGGTCAATGCATAACTTCAGGGAGATGATAAGATCTCCCTTGAAAGGCATGAACACTTGCCGTGTACAAATATAACATTAAGGGAATAATAGTAATGCAATCAG
Source organism: Diospyros kaki (assembly GCA_036245055.1). Classification (NCBI taxonomy): domain Eukaryota; kingdom Viridiplantae; phylum Streptophyta; class Magnoliopsida; order Ericales; family Ebenaceae; genus Diospyros; species Diospyros kaki. The sequence goes on along the minus strand of BSEG01000006.1, from coordinate 4,470,907 downwards.
TTTCTGCATTATCCAGCAACTTGACGATGATAAAATGAACTGAAACCAGAAATTGCTGCGCATGAACTCATGCAGCAAAAGAAACAAAAGAGAAGAATACACAAGCATATGACCATGGGAAGAAGGATTACCTTTATAGATGCACATATGGCATCACGGCCAACAAGAACTACCCCATCTATCAATTCCCTGCACAAACGGAAAGTCTCTTCCCCCACAACTTTAACAGCTACACCATCTGCAAAACCTCCCACTTTGTCTAGCATGATTCTCTGACCATGATGTAGTGACAATGCCATTGCATTTGCATCAGCAGGCTCCACCCCAATTATCTTTACCTGTGCAAAACATGAAACAGCCCTCTATATGAATTTATTTGGCAGGAAAAAGAGTCCCTGATAGAGGCCAAAAAAAAAGAGAGAAAGTTCCCGATAGGAAATTTGATTTACTTTAATTTTTATTTAGATGTTAGATATTTTAGCTTTTATTTTTAGCATATTTGTTTAGAACCACCGACACAACCCCCCACCCCCAAAAAGAATAAATAAATATATGCCCTAAGTTCTAGCCTCAATTGTTCTACTCACTTCTGAACTTATTTTTGGACATTGTAAACTACAGTAGACAAAATAAGAAACCGTATAAAAAATGAGCTCCGTATTTCGCTATGGCATACCAACCGAAAGAGGTTAGTCTAATTCTGAAAAAGATACAACAGCTTGTTCATGATGATAAGGCAGATTTTTATTTGCCAAATTTTTGCTCTGGAAAATAAACAGAAGAATGCAAAATCATTAAAAAGAAATGAAAATATTCCTTAGCCAAGAATATGACTGGCTCTAATGAATAAAAAGACAAAAGTGCAACTCAATTAGCCATATCAAACAGAAATACGGGGGAAAAAATGTTTAAACTAGCACAAATATAATTTCTCCCACCTCTGGAGAAACTCTCTTGATATAGGCAGCAATACCAGCTATAAGTCCACCACCTCCAACCGGCACAAATACCGCATGTAACTTATCTTGCATTTGACGTACAATCTCCATCCCAATTGTCCCCTGTCCTGTGATGACATCTGGATGATCAAACGGAGGTACAAAGGTACGCCCCTCCTCTTCACCACGTTTTTTAGCATATGCTTGTGCTTCATCGTATGAATCCCCCACAAGAACAACTGTGGCACCCAATTCCTCAACTGACTTCCACTGGATATTAATAAGAAATAAACAAACTACCCACAACTTCAAAACTAAGTAATGTACAATAGGAACTAGAAACAAGGAAAAGCAACAATTAACATAATTTAACCTTGATTTCTGGTGTCGTAACAGGCATCACAATCACTGCATTGCAGCCAAGCCTTTGAGCTGATAATGCAACACCCTGTGCATGATTTCCAGCAGATGAGCAAATGACCCCTCTTTCAAGTTGTTCCCTTGGAAGTTTTGCCATCATGTTATAAGCTCCTCGAAGCTTGAACGAGAAAACCTACAAACATTTCAGCAAAGCATGGATTTGTCAGCAGCCATCATGTTAAAGCTCATAAAACTTGAATGTGAAAACATAAAACTGTTCAGCAAAACACATATTTTATGTCATCTTAGCACTTCCATTTCAAATTCTTCTAAAAACATAACTAAATTAGTTATACAAGAACATATAATAGAGGCCAAAAACAGTTGGCATATGGTGGATTTAAGCTTGATTTAATCAACATAAATAAACGAAGCAGAATGTAAGAATGAAAATTTTCCAGGCACCAGTATTTCAATAACAAGCCATGAAAATTTTCCAAATGTTTAACAAACCTGAGGGGATTTAAGAAATTATTTCCAAATACAACTAGCTTACTACTCAATTCTCTATTCCAATCTATCTCCTTAAGTGTACTAAACACAAAAAGTTCTACCAAGAGTTTGTGAATATAAAGTTTCAGAAAACACAATTTCAGGGATGTTTTTTGTGAATAACTTTGAACACTTGAAACCGTGTTCAAAATGCAAGAAGTTGAAGTCACTTTTTCAAAAAACAAAAAATAATCAATTTCAAGACACCACCTGAAAATAGGGTGATTCATTTAATAAAAACTACTAGTCCAAAAATGATTTCCCAAACCACTTCAATTTGAAAAAGAAAAATAAAAGCTCCGAATTACACAATCACCATATCCAATAAAATTCAAATACATAAGCTTGGCCTCCTACATCACTATGTCATTTGTTCGAGCACAGTAAGCCCCAGCCCATCATAAACAGACACAGTCACATCCGACATAATTTTGCCAAGCAAAAGTAGCCCGTAGACTCACCAAACTAGTCCTGGCACATCCTGTGCAGCTAACGTAATGGAAATCCATCAGAGAAGCCATACTGATGGCCTACCCGGCCCCAGTAAAAGCCATCCAAGCGGCTGCAAGGCAAATCTCATGCTAGCAGGCACCGGCCGGCCACCAGAAGTAGCCAGAGGCAAAAAATAAAATAAAATTTAATCAAGTAAATCTACATAAGAATTCGCACTCACCGGACAATCACCAGTGCTCAAGTTCAAAAATGGGCACCATACCTTCTCAGCTACTCCGAAACTTTGAGCTTCCCAAAAAGTCACTTAAATGAGCTTACATTAGGAAAATTTCAAACCAAAGTTTCAATCTTTCTCATGAATTAAAATTTTCACAAAATTTATAAAAATCGAAAGAACCACGGAAGTATAAGACAATTCTGATTTCTCGAATGAGAAACCAGAAAAGAAATAAACTCCATTTAAGAATCTAAGATGTTCTGACGTTACCACTACCAGGACTAAGCATTGTACTAACATTAAACTGAAAGGATATTATTGCACAAAATCGGAATTTTATGCACATTACTCAATCTCGAAATCAGATGAAAAAGTTTTCAATTGTACATTGAGAATCTAAAAGTGTAGATGACTCACAGGCTGCAAATCCTCCCTCTTCAGCCAAATATTCGCCCCCAATCTCTGCGACAGCTTCGGCGCGAACTGCAATGGCGACTCGACCGCGACGTCGTACACCTTCGACGCGAGTATGTTAGTCAAGTATTCCATCGCATTTGGAGATCCGTGGCCGCCGTCCTCTACACCGCGGTCCGGCACCACGCCGACGATTCCCGCGTGGTACTGCAGTGAATCGGAGGACACCGACAACGGCGGCGGCGGTGACGGAGACACTTCCAGCGGCTTCTGGCGCGAAGCAACCTTAGGTTTGAGGGAGATCTCGGGCGTCTGCTCGGACAGCGTCGCGCGTATGAACGGCCTGATTTTGCCCCTCCTGATTTCATTTGTCGGCGCTCTGATTTGGCTAGCCAATTCCGCCCGCCGGACCGGCGGCTGTGGAGGAGCAAAACATAGAGCCTCCATCGATATATATATATATATAGAGAGAGAGAGAGAGTTGCAGCGGTGGAGGCAAGAAGACGAAGAGAGGCAATCTGGCAATGGCCTCGCGTTGTGTTCTTACATAAGAAGCCGAAGCGCGAGGGTCGAGGGTTTTGAAGGGGAGTGATAAAACTACCCATGGGAGTTTAAGGGAATCCTGCGAGATGGTGACACGTTATGACTCTTATTAGTCGGAGTCAAGCAGCCAGCGTGGAATATCAATTGTACGTGAAATCCGTTGACAATAAACAAAAAAGTTACATAAGATTAGAAGTTTTACCCCTTGCTTGTTAGGCGTAGGCTAGGGGCCGCCGAGTAGGCTAGGCGGAGTTATGATTATTTTTTATATATGATTGTCTTTTTCTTTATGGACTAAGTGTTGGGGTTTTATCCGTATAATCTTTGATAGAGAGTGACATTCTCTTTGATTTGATATTCTAATAAATTAGATGCGCTTGTAAATTTATATACTCTTAAGTAAATACACGATCAATCACCATCAAATAAAATATTTTTACTTTCATCAAGAATTAATCTCTTACTATTCTCAAAAAAATTTAAGAATTTTACCACTTGTGTTATGCCCTGAAATAATATATGATTGTCTTTTGTATCAAAATAAAAAAATCTTTATTTAAGTGTAATATGTTATATCTTTCCTATTACTAAGTATTGTCACACTTTTTACTATATATGAAACAACTATTAGCACTAAAAAGTCAAACGTTTTCAAGTTTGATAATTTTATCTAATACTTTTAATTTTGGATAGAAAAGCTCAATTTTTTAAATCAGTTGTAATTTTAGCTAATGTTGAAATCAATTTTGACCACGCATGTGGCTTTGCCCAAGTGGCATGGCAGTTTCTCGTCTTGCCTCATCGCCGCCCAGTGTCACCTTACCTCATCACCTCCTCTCTATTTTGCACGAATTGGTTAATACACACACAACGACATATATATACACACACATACAACGACATATATATATACACATACTGAGCAAAATATACAGTGGCTGGCGACAAACAGGGGGTGATTGATGGCAAATTGAGATGCGGTTGGGGGTGATGGCGACGTTGCCAATAAGGAGTGAGAGGGTGAGAGACGATGAAATATGATCTGAAGTCTGATCGGACTTCATCAAAGATTAGACTTTTCAGATGAAGACTAGAAAAGTTCGATAAGAGAAATTAGATAATGAAAGGTGTAGAAGGCTGGAGAAGTCTGATCAAATAAATCCGATAATGAAAGTTGTAGAAGTTCGATTGGATAAATCCATTAATGAAGACTATAGAAGTCCAATAATGAAGGCCGGAGAAGTCCGATAAAAAAAGTTCGATCGGAGAAGTCCGATAATGAAGGTCACAGAAGTCTGATAATGAAGACTGTAGAAGTTCAATCAGAGAAGTCTAATAATGAAGGCTGTAGAAGTTCAATAATAAAAGCTGTAGAAGTCCGATCGAAAAAGTTTGATCGAACTTCATCATTGATCTCTCTCTTTCACCTTCTTTCTTCCTCCCACCAGCACCGCCATCACCCTCCATTGCTGCTCAATCAGCCTTCCGTCGCCCTTTCAGCCATCGACCATTATATATTTTGCTTTGTGTGTGTGTATATATGTTATTGTGTATGTGTATATATATGTTGTTGTGTGTGTATATGTTTATATATATAAATGTTGCTATGTGTAAATATTTTTGTATGTGTATGTATATATATATATGTTGTGTGTGTATATAAATATATGTTACTCTTTGTGTGTATATATATATGTTTTTGTGTGTGTGTTAATCAATTCATCCAAAGTAAAGAGGAGGCAACGAGGTAATTAGGCGGCAACGAGGCTAGGCAAGAAACGACCGTTGCAGATGAGAGAGGAGGCGACCATGGCAAATGAGAGAAGAGATACCATGTGACATACTACCTAGGCAAAGCCACACACCGATTAAAATTAATTTCAGTATTAGCTAAAATTATAATTAATTTCAAAAATTAAACTTGCCAAAATTGAAAGTTTTTGATAAAATCGTTAAAATTTAAAAATATTTGATTTTTTGGTACTAATAATCCTATATAAAAATTTATTTTAAAAAATATCAAATAAGTAATATAAAATTCTTATCCATCTATAGGAAAGTAGATTCATTAAGGGCGTCGAAGTAAAATATTTAATATAAATACTACACCGATACATTATATTGATCACAATTTAATTATGTATGGATGTAATCTTCATGATCTTTTTATAAAAATTATTTTCACAAAAAAATATATTAACCCATTTTTTATAAGTCAAAAGTCTATTTTGACTCTATTTAATATAAGATTTTCCTTTTCTAACACAAATCATAATTGATAATAAATCATGCGTATAAGAAATGCAATGCGAGTTTCTCACAAATGATTCCATAACCTTGCTTTATTTTTTTTTTACGTGTTAAGCATGTTGATTCTAAAGTCGTAATGTAGTTAAGTTGAGTTGAGTTTTGTTCCGATCAAACTTGACTCAAATTTAAAAATGTGTTTGAAGTCGAGTTAGTTAAGAATTTAACAAACTCAAGCTCAATTTGTCAAAAACTCATTTATTATTTTAAATGAGTTTGAGTCGGTTCAATTAATATAACTAACACAATGATATATAAAAAAATAATAATAAAAAAACATATATTATACTAATTGAGCATGTTCTTGAGTTGAGATTTGTGTTGTTTAAACTCGATTTATTTATGAATTGCTTCAAATTAGAGTTTAACCTCGACCCTCTACCCATTTATAATTCGAATTGAACACACGCGCACGAACAACTCATAAAAAATTGTCTCATAAATAATTAATTTCAACACAATTAATTAAACGCGTTCCAAATTCGATTCAAATTTATCCATTCAATCCAAAATTTTAGTGGACTCTAGTCTGATCCTTGGTCCTCACTCTTACAAATAGGGATGATTGGTTTTCAATCCAGTCCAAGCCCAAAAATTAGTTGAAGATTATTAATAATAACATATTTTTAATTATAATTTATAATAATAAATAATATTAAATATTAACCATCATATATGATGTTCACAATTTTCAATTTGGGCTGAGACTAGTTTTATTTATTATATATTTATGCATATATATTTGGTATTCTTTAATTTGTTTCTTAGAGTTAGAAATTAAATTTAAAATGTTGCATGGTATTGATTACTGTATGAATGTTTTTTTAATGAAAATTTTTGTTTGAATAATATATATAAATATTATGTACATATATATTTTTGAAATTTTTATACTAATAATAGGAGAAGAAAAAAAGTTTGGAGCGAATAAGTTCAAAATGGTCTTTAGTCTTCAATTCCAATCAATTAACTTTTTTACAAAAATAAAAAAAAATAAAGCAAAATACACTATAATACTCCTTTGCAATTAGAAGATTTTGATATTTTTAGTCTCTTCTAATCCTTTCTCTTTCCTTGCAGTCTAACTTATGGTGCCACCTTAATACTTTTATTTTATAGCCATTTAAATCCAAAATACCCTTTCTTTGAGAATTTGATATTCGCTCGAGTTAAAAAGAAAAAAAATAATTGCCTAAAAGACCTCAAACGGTGCAAATTAAAATGCCTAATTGTCTTGATAATTGATGAAAAAAGCAATCAATAAGTACCTCATAGAATGTCATTGATCATGCTAAAGGAAAATACTGTGACCATCTCCAACCCTCCACACAAATCGAGACCTCAAAACTCTCCTAAGAGAAAATAGCTTCTTTCAGTACCAAAGGCATGCATAAGATAATCTATGCAACTAGAAACATGAGTCCTTAATATGGTAAGAATAAACCCACTGAACCTAGAGAGATTCCCCTTTGCCTAAGAGCAAACGCCAAATTGTCTTTACCACCAAAGCTTGGTTCCATAGAAATAAAGGCTTGAAGCCTAAACCCCCTTTCTCTTTAGGGTAGCACACCTCAAGCCAAGCAACTTTGGCTTTATGGGAATCAATCTCCTTGCCGTTCCACAAGAAATTACACACTAATTGTTCAATCTCACATACCACCCTCATAGGCAAAATAAAGACTGAGCCCTAGTACATATAGATAATGATAAAAAGAACAAAGTAAGCTAACTGGAGACACCCCCAAAGAAGAGCATCCTACTACGCCAAGAACTGGGCCAACCCAAGGCATAAGCCACTGAGGCTTGAGCTCCCAATTTTTTGAGGCTCCCAAAAAATATAGCAATTATTGATTGGGGTCTCAAAAAATACAGGTCAACAGTCACTCTCACCAAGACGTGCAAATAGAGTGCCGCTACAGTCCCACAAAATAAATGTGAAGGGCCACAAAATTTATTATGGTCTAGGGCCCCTTTAAGCCTTAGATCGACCCTATCAAGAATAAACTCTATTTTTCACCTTATCAATAATGAGAAGGAAAGTAGCCTGCATAGGCAGCCCAACTGATCAAGAAAAGGGGCACAAAGTGCCTTCTGTGGTAAATCTTTGAAACAATGATCAAGTATCAAGTCTCGCAAGCGGCAGTGTGGGAGTAAACCTCTCTAAAGTGAGGGAGGACTTCTTGTGCGTAGTGAACACGGTCTAATCACTGCATCCGACTGGATCACTATTATTAAATCTTTTCACGTCCTGTCAAATCAGAGGTGAGAAGCGTTCAGGGTGAGCGATTCTGCCTTTTGAAACAATAATGAGATAAAAAGTAGAGCCACCCCAATTATCTCATCGGTATAGATTCTTTCAGAAAGCTCGAGCTTCTATAAATATCCTCTCTCAAAGTTTCGTCCCACGAGACAAAACAGTCGCTTTTCTGCGGATTGGCACAGAGGCCAGACATGGTTGAGAATTTCTCCAAACACAATTTCAGAATGCCCACGAATGAAGGATCCCCATGGGAGAAAAGCAACGAGCATCACTCTCACCCTTTGCAGCCTGCGAGTCATCTACACTAATATAGATTCTCAAAGAACAATTGAACTTTTTCACCTGATAACGCGAGTATGTTCGTCAAGTATTCCATCGCATTGGGAGCGCCGTGGCCGCCGTCCTCTACACCGCGGTCCGGCACCACGCCGAGGAACCCCGCGGGGTACTGCAGTGAATCGGAGCACACCGACAACAGCGGCAGCGGTGACGGAGACATTTCCAGCTGCTTCTGGCGCGAAGCAACCTTAGGTTTGAGGAAGATCTCGGGCGTCTGCTCCGACAGCGTCGCGCGTATGAACGGCTTGGTTTTGCCCTTCCTGATTTCATTTGTCGGCGCTCTGATTTGGCTCGCCAATTCCGCCCGCCGGACCGGCGGCTGTGGAGGAGCAAAACACTAGCCTCCATCGATATATATATATATATATATATAAAGAGAGAGAGAGAGAGAGAGAGAGAGATAGTTGCAGCAGTGGAGGCACAAAGAAGAAAGGCAACGGCCAGTAGGTTTTGTGGGTAACAAAGTCCCTGCCATGAGGAAGGAAGTTGGCCTCTTCCCTCTCTCCTCTCTCTTCTCTTTTTCCCTTCCGGCCCTCCCTTCCGGTTGCTCTTCTTCTCCAGCAGTCCATTTTCTTTCGTCAACGCCCACCGTCCGCGGTTTGGCCGTAGTGCATTCTCCGACGATGCAAGCCCTAGCCACGTCCTATCGATTCAATCCGTCTGCTCGCCGACTGCATCACTCACCGGCCACCGCCATTTCCGTCTGAAGCTCTACCGCTGCCGCCATTTCCATTCTCTGCAATGCTGCTATCTCCATTCTCCGTCACTAGGTCACTCCATTTCTCTCTGTATTTCTACGTGTCTCTCTTTCCATACCTAAAATTTTGCGACGGAATGATTCCTTTTTAAGCTTGCAGTCTATAACTTGACTAAGCAGCTCTTCTGAACAAATAAAGGATTTTATTTCCTATAAAAATTAAATTGTTGTGCATATGCAAAGATGCAAAGTTTGGCCTTTTTTTTAAAATTTATTTTGTTCTTTCACAATTACTAGCAGCTCTTTTACAATTGATAGTGGTGAGCCCAGCTCAGCTCCGAGCTTGAGCTTGAGCGTGGGTCAAGTATGCCAAGCCCGAGCTGAGCTTAATAAACTTAGCTCAACTCAATTCAATTGTAACTCTACATCCATTCAAATTGAACAATTTTTGCGTGATTTAAAAGAGATTGTCTAGAGAGAAAGGGTAACTATATAACATAAATATGTAATACTAAATGTCCAGACATTTAAATACAAATTCCATTCCCAAAATCAGGTCGCTGGCATATTCCGATCATCCAGATTCAACAACTGGCAGCAGCTAATCTTCAGAAGCATCGATCTCACTCTCAAATTACAGAGTTGTGCAACAAAGAAATATAAGAGCAGTTGCACCATACCATCTCTTATCGGTCAGTGAAGACAAAGCAACATAAACACAGCAATATATAGATCCTCTCAAACATGAGAATTGATATCAGCTTGAATCTTTGAGAAAGTATAGACAGCATTAAAATCTTCTCGCAACATAATGAACTAATACACCGGCTATTAACTAGTACGCATGCATCAGCTGAAAAACCAGACAACACCTCAGCTCCCTTTGCTTACACAAGTGAAGGAGGAGGCCTAATTAGAGAGAGAGAGAGAGAGAGAGAGAGAGAGAGAGAGAGGATAGTACAAAAAAGAATTCCTCCCTCATTTGGACCAAGAATGTGGAAAATCTGCATCTTTTTCAGAGTAGTATACTTGTGGCACCGACTGATTTAACACAAGGAGATCTCTACCTTAGTTATAGTGCATTAAGAGATGGAACCCTTCATTCCCGCTCTCCACTACATAATCATAACCAAGTCCATCAGCACGTGCCCGGAACTCATCCATCTCAGCATCAGCAACTTGGATTCCGACCAATACATTAGCACCCGTTTCACCCTGTGGACAAGAAAATGAATAAAAACAATGATTTGAATACATGTATGGAACGAGTAGTTGATCAAGCCCAGATGATAAAGAAAAAAAATGTAAGAATGAGCTCTACCTGTCCTCGGTAATGGAACAAACTAATGTTCCATCTTGGACTGAAAGCATCCAAAAATTTCATCAAAGCACCTGGCCTCTCTGGAAAGACAAACCGACAAAGCAGCTCATTCTGAACACTGGATCGGCCCCCCATCTAAAAAGTATCCAAAATTTAGGAGTCACACATAATATTGCAATGAGCAATATTTTAACCAACTGATTTCTGGTTAAAGATGGAAATGTAATTTCTTTCCGTCAACTTTCTGGGCCCATTCTATTAGGTACACTACAAGAACAGCCATGAAAAAGGGGTTTTTCTTTTGGTTTGTTAGCGGTGGGGGCAAGGAGAAAACTATATTTTGTGAAGGCATGATAAAGAAACCATCATGATTCAAATTTGAACTTTAGTACCATCTGACTTTAGACAGAAACTGAATACAGGCCGGAGCAACTTCACATTTAACATTGCCTTCACAAGACCAAGGCCCCAGCAACTTCATACTTAAAATTGCCTTGATAGAAATTAGTTTTAATTTCAACCTCAGCCAAGGAACAGAGTTTCTGCAGCCCGAGTTTCAATCACGACATGGGTTGCAAATTTCTAATATAACATAAGAAACAAACGTACTTACATGCAGATGTACAAACATGTATATACAAAGCACACACAAAAGACATCAGTTTAAGCATTCTCTGTCATTACTATTTCACAATGTAAGCAATTAGCAAAGCACAATTATCCAGCTCCAAATGGCCCAAATATGTCAAAAGTGATATTCTTGATACATCTGGATTCTGGAATTTCTTATAGTTATATGATAAAAAGAATGATAGCCAAGGCCATGTCATTTTCCATACACGTCAGGGGAAAAACAAAAGCCCAAACTCTAATTATACTGTCAGAGTTGTAAATACCAGTCATTACTATCATATCCCTAACTTTAGTTGCCCCATGCTAGGAAAAACAAAATAGTTCCTCGGGTTTGGGATCTTACATATCTTACATCTTCATTTTGGTTACCAACAAACATAATTATTACATCATATAAGCTTGCAGAATATTGCCGATGTTCCATTTTGATAATGTGCATGCGAATAATGTTTTTTTTTTTTTTTAAAGAAACTATAGAAACACCTATGCCAGTGGGTGCAGATACTCTTGGCACTTGGTTAAAAAAAAAAATATGATTTAACCCTTGAACAAAATATTCAGCATATGAAAATGAAAAGAAGACGAAGTAAGAAGCTTACAAGATGCCGTAAATGATCTTTAACCAAATCATTGTTAGTAAGATTAACAGTTCGAAGCTGAGAAGATTGCATCCGATCAACCATTGCTCCAAGTTCAGAAACGGTGTGGAGTCCAACACTGCAAGCAACCAATATAAAGCTGTGATTATTCTTGTATTTTCTTTTCACAAGTGCCTGATGTGAAGATCTAAATGTAAAAGAAGGTTGTTTAAAAACCTTGAGACACAATCAGTTTAACTTGGTCAAAGAAAAGAGCCTAGTAGTTTCAGGTAAGTAAGCTAAATTAAGAGGGACCATATTAAACTTGGTGGAACCTCTTAGACAAGGCATGGGAGATAATGGCCTTACAAAAGACATGGTCGTATGAAGATGATTGGAGAGCTAGAATCCATGCAGCCAACCCCACCAAGTAAGACTAAGGCTAGTTGTCGTTTTTGTTGTTGCCAAGAGGGCTTATATTAAAAAGAGAAGAAACTGCAGAAACAAGGGGTTTCCTACAAACTGATCTAAGAAATTTTACATATACAGAAAAGTCCTTGCCTGTACAAAACCAGAGCTTCTTTCTTGTCGGATTTGTATCTATATTTGAATTCTGTAATATTCATTGGCCCCACCTGCCAAACAAGTTCTACAGGTTCATACTGTAAACAAAGACAGAATTAAGCACGATAGTGGACCAATGGTTCAGGTAACATACTAGTTCACAGAATTGTTTGAAGCTCCCAGGCACCTCTGGCAAGAAAGTTGCAAGAACAGCTTCCCGTTGCCTACCAACATCTGCAAGTTCTGCTACCAATCCAAGTCTACCAAAATTCATGTTTGCCCCACTGGTTATTGCCACAATGTTTTCACCCTTGAGGCCATAATATTTGCAATATGCTTCAGCTCCAGCAAGGGCAAGGGCACCAGCAGGTTCTAAAATGTTTCTTTTCTCCTCAAACATATTCTGCAACAAAAGCACAAAATTTGTGATACCTAATAATTAAATTTAAATCTACAATTAAGGTCTTGGTTCAATCTACAATTAAGGTCTTAACCAAAGCCAAATGTTGGAAAGATCAAAGTGTTATATTTTGCAAACTTTTTACGTTTTAGCCTCATTAATAATGTGGTCCGCTACAGTGGATCTCAGTTGCATGTGTGCTATAAACATCATAGAATATGATTCGAGCAAAGGGAAAATCATCTGAATCCAAAAACCTGCACATTAAACCCACAAGAGTACGATCCATCCACGATGTGTGCTATAAACATCATAGAAATGCAAGTGAGCTGTAAAAAAGAGATTGTAGATAACTGATGGCAAAATACAAATTTTCTTCACATCCATGGATATAATATAAAGATAAACACTGCCATTCTCATTATGATAACTCAACAATGTCCAAGTGTAAGCACCAATAAGAAATGTAGAAATATGATGAAGCCAGGCTAACACCAGCATTATATAGCACACTGGTTAAAAATAACAGCCAGCTTAACAAAGAAACCAAAATAAAACCCAAATAAAAAAATAATGTTCATCACACCGGATAACCCAGTACGTAAGTAAAAACTTAATGGCAAAGGAAGTAACGCTGCAATGGTCAATGCATAACTACAGGTAGATGATAAGATCTTCCTTGAAAGGCATGAAGGCTTGCCAAGTACAAATATAATATTAAGGGAATAATAGTAATGCAGTCAGTTTCTGCATTATCCAGCAACTTGATGATGATGAAAAGAACTGAAACCAAACTGCAATAACAGCACTAGGAATTGGTGCGCATGAACTCATGCAGCAAAAGTAACAAAAGAGAAGAATACACAAGCATATGACCATGGAAAGAATGATTACCTTAATAGATGCACATATGGCATCACGGCTAACAAGAACTACCCCATCTATCAATTCCCTGCATAAACGGAAAGTCTCTTCCCCAACAACTTTAACAGCTACACCATCTGCAAAACCTCCCACTTTGTCTAGCATGATTCTCTGACCATGATGTAGTGACAATGCCATTGCATTTGCATCAGCAGGCTCCACCCCAATTATCTTTACCTGTGCAAGACATGAAACAGTCCTCTATATGAATTTATTTGGCAAGAAAAGGAGTTCCTGATAGACGCCAAGAAAAAAGAGAGAAAAAACTTTGGATAGGAAATTTGATTTACTTTGATTTTTATTTAGATGTTTGATTTTTTCGCTTTTATTTTTAGTATATTTGTTTGGATAATTGTAATTTGAAATTCTATCTTTTTGGTTGAACTTTAGGCTCTAAATGGGCATTACTAATCAGGATAAAATTGTTGATTTGGAATAATTATTGAGTTCCCCTGCTGATAGTTTTGATACAATAATGATTCTTGTCATGTCAAGCAGCCAAGGATAATTTTAATATCATATTGATTGGTATTGTTGCGTGACTATCAGCTACAAAATCAACAGCATGATTAATTTCAGATCCATTGACCTCCTTCAATGTTATACATATACAAACATGGTATTACCCATAGGTCCATTCACATTTAATACCTCGATTTATTTTATATTTACATTTTGCAATGCTGGAGTAATATTTCGCAAGTTCCCTCAGCATAGGCCTAAAAAAAGGTAGATGCCTCCAATAATTAAAAAATAATCTAACCTTCCTACCTTATTAATTTCATAAAATACATTCTCATTTTCATTGTTCAGCTGCTGGTTGACCTAAGGACAAAAGGCTAGAACAAGCTTAACAATGTGAATATTAAGATCCTTCACAACATAAAGATAAATTTCAAAATCTCCCCAGCCTACACTAAAGATTAAGTTTCCCCCTTCCTCACAAAACCCTAATCTTCTAATTATATGAACATGCATAAACACAGATACGTATACACATTCAACTACATGAATGGCAACTAATTGTAAACAAATTCCTCTTTTCCAATTCTAGTGACCCCCCTCTTTTCCAATGATTCCTATGGTCAACCATTTGTTGCATCTATAGAGTGCTGTCTGGATCAATACAAAACCAATCCAATAAGGCAGATGAAATGTCTTTACACCCTTTCATATTAGGGGAGCATACCCACTAGCTCTGCAATCCAATCTCTTTAGAGAATGTCAATTATGCCACCATTTCCCCATTTCACAAATCAAATGACTCAAACAGAATCAAGGACCAAGAACTCAATGAGATAGTTTGATGATGGGTTGCCGCAATTGCTAAGAAGCTCCTCCAACGTACCTCCTTGCCTCAAAGAACCCCCCACCCCACCTCCCAAAAATAAATAAATAAATGCCCCAAGTTCTAGCCTCAATTGTTCTACTCACTTCTGACCTTATTTTTGGACATTGTAAACTACAAGTAGACAAAACAAGAAACCATATAAAAAATGAGCTCCATGTTGCCCTATTGCATAGCGACCAGAAGAGGTTAGTCTAATTCTGGAAAAGATATGACAGTTTGTTCATGATAATATTTCATATATGAAAATTTATGTAAGAAGAGGAAAATACAACTTACAGACACATAGTCAGAACAAATGAACATGAAATTCTAAACCTAGCTTGCAAATATATACACACACATTTACTTTGTCTGCTCCCTTTTTCTTATCTTTTGCAAGTGAGATAAGGCAGATGTTTATTTGCCAAATTTTTGCTCTGAGAAAATCAACAGAAGAATGCAAAATCATTAAAAAGAAATGAAAATATTCTATAGCCAAGAACATGTCTGGCTCTAGTGAATAAAAAGACAAAATTGCAACCCAAATTGCCATATCAAAAAGAAATAAGGGGGAAAAATATTTAAACTAGCACAAATATAATTTTTCCCACCTCTGGAGAAACCCTCTTGATATAGGCAGCAATACCAGCTATAAGTCCACCACCTCCAATTGGCACAAATACTGCATGTAACTTATCTTGCATTTGACGCACAATCTCCATTCCAATTGTCCCCTGTCCAGTGATGACATCTGGATGATCAAACGGAGGTACAAAGGTGCGCCCCTCCTCTTCACCACGTTTTTTAGCATATGCTTGTGTTTCATCGTATGAATCCCCCACAAGAACAACTGTGGCACCCAATCTCTCAACTGACTTCCACTGGATATTAACAAGAAATAAACAAATGAACACTAGCTTCAGAACTAAGTAACGTACAATAGGAACTAGAAACTTGGAAAAGCAATAATTAAAATAATTTAACCTTGATTTCTGGTGTCGTAACAGGCATCGCAATCACTGCATTGCAGCCAAGCCTCTTTGCTGATAATGCAACACCTTGGGCATGATTTCCAGCAGATGAGCAAATGACCCCTCTTTCAAGTTGTTCCCTTGGAAGTTTTGCCATCATGTTATAAGCTCCTCGAAGCTTGAACGAGAAAACCTACAAACATTTCAGTGAAGCATAAAATTGTCAGCAGCCATCATGTTAAAGCTCCCTAATCTTGAATGTGAAAACATACAACTGTTCAGCAAAGCACATATTTTATGTCATCTTAGCACTTCCATTTCAAATTCTTCTAAAAACATAATTAAATTAGTTATACAAGAACATATAATAGAGGCCAAAAACAGCTGGCATATGGTGAATTTAAGCTTGATTTAATCAACATAAATAAACGAAGCAGAATGTAAGAATGAAAATTTGCCAGGCACCAGTAGTTCAATAACAAGCCATGAAAATTTTCCAAAAGTTTAACAAACCTGATTGGATTTAAGAAATTATTTCCAAATACAACTAGCTGATAGGAACCAGAAAAGGAAACACTGGAACTTCTATTCAATTCCCCAACTCAATCCAATTACAAGAAGAAAACTGGGCATTCGAGAGGCCCTTAACTCTCCCAAGAACTTAATACCCAAAATCTCCTCCCCAATATTCTCCTAGCCTCTCTTATTTATAGTTTGTTATCCAGCGACACTCCCCTCCAACAGCCTCAGCTATCAGTCATGCTCCCTTGGCTGCTCTTCCCCTTTTTGCCCTTCAACTGTTTTTGTCACTTTCCCCCTCTCCCAATATCCTATTCTGCCCCCTGCTTCTTCCCTCCTATTTCTTTGCTGGTACATGTGACTAACAAGGGTCCTATCGTTACTTCCGCCCATGAAACTCACCTTGTCCTCAAGGTGAGACTCCACCAAATTACCAACTTTTTCATATTTTTGCTGGCCCATATTTTTAAGATCAAAAGCAAATGGCGCTCCAATCATCAGTAAGGTGCCCTCCTTGGACGTTACCAGATCCACCGTCCTTGACATCAGATTCCTGATCTTCTTCCTCGGCTGCTTCAATGCCTTGGCCGCTTCGCATCTCGTCTTGAACTGGACGAAGCTGTAGCCCTTGGTCTTGCCCATGACCCGGTCGAAGATGACTTTGCAATCCTCCATCTCGCCGTATGACTCGAAGGCAGAGACTAAAGTTTCTCGAGTCGTGTCCCGTGCGAGGCCGTAGACGACGAGCTTGGAACGAGATATGTTGCGATCCACGGCATCGCGGAAGCGAGTGAATAGGAAAGCGTCGGGCATGGCGACGCCGACAAGGAAGTTAATCCGCTGGTACTTGGTGTAGGGCTCGAGAAGTTTCTGGTACTTGGTGTCGACGTCCAAATCGAACTAAATTGGCATCGCAGTGTCTTTGGTTAGGACTGGAGCTTGGTATTTCTAAAGCTTCTTCTTCCTGCGTTTCTTCTTGACACTTTTGCCATCACCTCGTGGTTGTCTAGTCACCGGCTTCTTCTTCTTCGCCTTCCTCTTCTTCACCATTGCTTGAGCAGAGACATGATGGCGACGCCCTATGGCTTCGTCTTTCAGGTTTGCTTTCTTACCCACACGAATCTCTCTTCGTCTCCTTCGCTCCCACCGGGACCACAAAATGGCCCCTCCTTCGAAACCTAGAATCGCAGACTCTCGTTTCTTTGCCTTTGTCACCCCTCGGCCCGCTCCAACTCCAGGCATCACCTTGGAATCCTGGGTAAATTCCGAAGGTCTATCTCCCTTCTTCGCTTTGATCTTCCTCTCTCGTTCTTGATCCTCCCCTCTTATGGCGTCAACTCCCTTTTGCATCCCCTCCATCTTCTCCGCATCGGACAGCTTGTTCACAACGAAGTAGCGCTTAGCCCTAAAGACCCAGCCATCTGGATCATCTCCCTCGAAGATGGGTATTTCCAAGCGTCTCCCACGGTACTCTCGCCTTCTGACACCATCGACCCAATCGGCCCCTTCACCGCTTCTCACTCCAGCTACCAGTGTTCCCTCCCCTGTCAAGGGCGAACCTGCAGGTGGGTCTTCCTCATCTCGCTTCCCCTTCCTCTCTCTCTCTCTTGCTCCCCCCCGTCTCTCCTCGTTCTTCTTCTCCCAATCCTGCTCTTCCCACCTCGTTCTCATCCAAGCGAACTGTTCCAACAAGCTCGCTACCTTCTTTCCCACCGATTGAGCACTCCGTTGCATGCCTTCCATCCTCCTTTCCAAGTCACCCACTCGATCGGTCAGGTTCACCATTAGAATCGGAGATGCTCTGATACCAAATTGATAGGAACCAGAAAAGGAAACACTGGAACTTCTATTCAATTCCCCAACTCAATCCAATTACAAGAAGAAAACTGGGCATTCGAAAGGCCCTTAACTCTCCCAAGAACTTAATACCCAAAATCTCCTCCCCAATATTCTCCTAGCCTCTCTTATTTATAGTTTGTTATCCAGCGACACTCCCCTCCAACAGCCTCAGCTATCAATCATGCTCCCTTGGCTACTCTTCCCCTTTTTGCCCTTCAACTGTTTTTGTCACTTTTCCCCTCTCCCAATATCCTATTATGCCCCCTGCTTCTTCCCTCCTATTTCTTTGCTGGTACATATGACTAACAAGGGTCCTATCACTAGCTTACTACTAAATTCTCTATTCCAATCTATCTCCTTAAGTTGTACTAAACACACAAGTTCTACCAAGAGTTTGTGAATATAAAGTTTCAGAAAACACAATTTCTGGAAAGTTTTTCGTGAATAAATTTGAACACTTGAAACCATGTTCAAAAAGCAAGAAGTTGAAGTCACTTTTTCAAAAAACAAAAAATAATCAATTTCAAGACACCACCTGAAAATAGGGGGATTCATTTAATAAAAACTAATACTCCAAAAATGATTTCCCAAACCACTTCAATTTGGAAAAGAAAAATAATAGCTCAGAATTATCCAATCATCATATCTAATAAAATTCAAATACATAAGCTTGGCCTCCTGCATCACTGTCATTTGTTCGAGCACAGGAAGCCCCAGCCCATCATAAACAGGCAGAGTCACATCCGACATAATTAGCCAAGCATCAGTAGCCCCGTAGACTCACCAAACTAGTCCTGGCACATCCTGTGCAGCTAACGTAAAGGAAATCCATCAGAGAAGCGACACTGATGGCCTACCCAGCCCCGGTAAAAGCCATCCAAGCGGCTGCAAGGAAAATCTCATGCTAGCGGGTACCGGCGGGCCACCAGAAGTAGCCATAGGCAAAAAATAAAATAAAATTTAATCAAGTAAATCTACATAAGAATCCGCACTCACGGGACAATCACCAGTGCTCAAGTTCAAAATTGGGCTCTATACCTTCTCAGCTACTCTGAAACTTTGAGCTTCCCAAAAAGACACTTGAATGAGCTTACATTCGGAAATTTTCAAACCAAAGTTTCAATCTTTCTGATGAATTAAAATTTTCGCAAACTTTATTAAAATCGAAAGAACCACGGAAGTATAAGACAATTTTGATTTCTCGAATGAGAAACCAGGACGGAAATAAACTCGATTTAAGAATCTAAGATGCTCTAACATTAAACTGGAAGGATATTACTGCAAAATATCGGAATTTTATGCACATTACTCAATCTCGAAATCAGATGAAAAAGTTTTCAATTGTACATTGAGAATCTATAAGTGTAGATGACTCACAGGCTGCAAATCCTCCCTCTTCAGCCAAATATTCGCCCCCAATCTCTCCGACAGCTTCGGCGCGAACTGCAATGGCGACTCTAGCGCGACGTCGTACACCTTCGACACGAGTATGTTCGTCAAGTATTCCATCGCATTGGGAGAGCCATGGCCGCCATCCTTCACACCGCGGTCCGGCACCACGCCGAGGAACCCCGCGGGGTACTGCAGTGAATCGGAGGGCACCGACAACAGCGGTGGCGGTGAAGGAGACATTTCCAGCGGCTTCTGGCGCGAAGCAACCTTAGGTTTGAGGGAGATCTCGGCCGTCTGCTCCGATAGCGTCGCGCGTATGAACGGCTTGATTTTGCCCCTCCTGATTTCATTTGTCGGCGCTCTGTTATGGCTCGCCAATTCCGCCCGCTGGACCAGCGGCTGTGGAGGAGCAAAACACAGAGCCTCCATCGATAGAGAGAGAGAGTTACAGCGGTGGAGGCAAGAAGAAGAAGAGAACCAACGGCTGCGTTGCGTCCGTATATAAAAAACCGAAGCGCGAGGGTAGAGGGTTTTGAAGGGGAATGATAAAACTACCGGGAAGTGTGCGAGATGGTGACACGTTACGAATCTTATTAGTCGGAGTCAAGCCGCCCACCTAGAACATCAAATTGCATGTGAAATCCGTGGAAAATAAACAAAAAAGTGACATAAAATAAGACTATAAATTTTACCCCTTGTTAGGCTTAGGCTAAGGGCCGGCGAGTTGGGTTAGGTGAAGTTATGATTATTTTTTATATATGATTTTTTTCTTTTTTCTTTTTTTTGGGTGAATTAGGTGTTCTAATTTCATTGATTTTCGAGGAGATATACTTTCTCTTGATTTGATTTTCAAATAAATTAAATGGGATTATAAATTTATATACTTTTAAGTAGACACATAATCAATTTTTACTAAATGACGTATTATTATCTTTACTAATAGTTGATTATTTATCATTTTTAAAAAAATTTAAGAAATATATCACTTGTGCCATGTGTTAGGGCTATATGATTCTCTTTTGTATCATAATAAAGTGGTGAGATGTGATAAAGCAGTGAAATATTTATTTATGTATGATATGTCTTTTATATTTTTAAATATTATTATACTTTTATCATATATAAAAATTTATTTTAAAAAGGATTACATAAGTGAGATGAATTTTTTATCCTTCTTGAGTAGATTCATTAAAAGAATCGTAACAAGAAGTAAAAATATATAATATAAGAAATTTTTATCTTTAATTTCTTAAAGATCACTATTTATTTTGTTTCAAGCCTTTCTTATTGTTTCATAAATAATTAATTTCAACACACAATTAATTAAGTGTGTTCAAACTTTAATTTAAATTTATCAATTCAATCCCAGGTCGAGTGGACTCTAGTCCAAACCTTGGTCCTCACTAATAGTGATAAGGATGATTGGTTTTCAATGCAATCCAAGCCCAAAAATTAGTTGAAGATTATTAATAATAACATATTTTTAATTATAATTTATAATACTAAATAATATTAAATATTAAAAATAATATATGATATTGACTATTTTCAATTCGGGGGTGGAAAGTAATTTTATTCATAATATATTTATGAATAAAATATATTTTAAATTGTGACCTAATTTGAACTTTAATATATTCACACGTTAAAGGGAAGGTTCTTTTGAGTTTAATTGGCCTCAAAATAGATATTTTGGGGTAATAAGGCCACAAATGAAAAATTGAATCTGATTAACCGCAATTAAAAAAGACTTGAGTTAATAAGGATTTTTAATTTTTGATTGACCGCAATTGAAAAAGTTGTGGTCTAATTTCATCTTTAATCCAAAAAGATATAAACTTTCAATTAGAATAGACATGAAATCAATTCAAATATCCATTATTATTCATAACAAACTACTAGTACACTTCAATTTTTTTTTGTAGTCGTATGATTTAAAATTTACAACTAATTTAAACATTGAAAATCCTTTTCCCTTTATGAGAAAAATCTCCTAGCATCCATTTTCCCAAGTTTACAAGAGATGTCAAAATATGACTTCTCAAATTCATTTGTTACTAATTGGATTGGATAGTTTGGTGATTCATCAACTCTCTCTCCCCCCCCCCCCCCCTCCATTTGCAACTACTCTCTTTTGTTCTAAAATTTGCAATTTCTTAAAAATCTGCAACTCTTCTCTCTATACAATACTCTCTCTTTCTAAAATAATGAGCTTTTTATCAAGCTAATCCGGTGAGCCAAGATATCTGGAAAAGATAATTGAAGAGAAAAAATAAAAAACAACCCTGATTGAATAAAAACAGAGTACGATTATAAATAAGATGATGATGGTATTTGGAATCGATCACCGCAGTTTTCTTTCGATGCGTGGACTTGTAAGAAAAATGTGAGATTAGTTTCCCAATATAATTTCAAACACTCAAATTAATTAGTAGTGTAAATAAACAAAGAATATGTAATGAATAGTAAAAGTTTCTTAGTTTACTTGCGGAGATTCCAATATTTATATAGATGAAGTGAGTCGAGATACTTCTCTTAAGAGCTCAAAAGAAAAAAACATAATTTAATGTATTAAAATATTTATTTATAAGTATTTATGTAATAATAGGTAAAAATTTAAAAGGAGTAAGAGGTGATATTTGTGAAATCCACTCTAACAATTTCAAATCACTAAAATCTCAATTTGATAATATACTCGTAATCAACTATGAGTTGATATCAAGAATGTGAACATCTTCTTCTCGTTTTTCACCCCACGAAACATCTTTAACATGATAATATTGCAACAATAGACTAAAGTTCAATTTGAATAGACATGAAATCAATTCAAGTATCCATCAATCATAGCAAACAAATAGTACACTTAAATATTTCTTGTAACTGTATGATTTAAAATTTACAACTAATTTAAATATCAAAAACCCTATCCCTTTTTGAGAAAAATTTCCTAACAACCCTCCAATTGTCTAGAGATGCCAGAACATGACTACTCAAATTCATTCATTTCCAATTGGATTGGACAGTTTGGTGACCCATCAACATTCTCTCTTTCCCTTTTACATCTGCAACTCTCTTTTGTTCTAAAATTTGCAATTTTTTAAAAATCTTCAACTCTTTTCTTTGTACAATACTTTATCTTTCTAAATTAGTGAACTTTTTATCGAGCCATGATCGTAAACCAAGATATCTAAAAAAGATAATTGAAGAGAAAATATCAAAAGCAACCTTGATTGAATAAAAAGAGAGAACGATTCTAAATAAGATGATGATGGCACTTGGATTTGATCATTGCAGTTTTCTTTCAATGCAAGTACCTGTAAAAAAAAAAAAATGTTGGGTTGATTCGTTAGTATAATCTCCAAAATGCTCAAGTTAATTAGTAAAGTAAATGAGTGAAGAATATGTAATGAGCAATAAGAATCTTTTAATTTACCTGTAAAAGACCCAATATTTATATAAGTAAAATGAGTTGAGATACTTAGACTTATCTTCAAGATTTAAGCTCGATTATCCTAAAAAGACAAATTCATTTAATAGAATAAAGATAGTATCAAACTCAGAGTTATCTCCAATACTTCTGTGCTTAGTTATATCGGGTTAGTGACAAAATTGAGGTTTTCAAAGTTATCTACAAGGTTCTCCCATCTATTTGTCTTGACTTAGTGAGAGTTGTTAGAGGCAATATCTTACATAGTAGGATATAACAAATAATCACATCACCTTAAATAATTGATACTTAATATGTTTATTGGATTTTTATAATACAAAATTAAAATGAAATCTTGTTTTCTAAATGAGAATTATAGACTTTGTAAAGTTCTTTTTAGCATTATTAGCAACTGAATAAGGTATTTGAAAAAAATACATAATAATAAATCACAAGAACCTTAAATGCTAAAAATTAAATCACGGGCCTTTCATGAAATAGTCTAAATAATAGGAAGGCTAAATGTAATTTATTCTAGAATTTATTTTCTTTTGTCCAAAATATCATAAAAAGAGTGAATCAAACCTAATTGTAATATCACATCATCAAGTTGACGTAATATTATGTGATATATCACATGATCAAATAACATTTTATTATGAGTATAAATAACAAGTAATGTTAATGACCAAGAGCGGAGCCAAGTGAAGTCCAATAGGGGCAATTACCTTTATTGGGCTACATCTTAATTTTTTTTATTTTATATTATTTTTAATCGAGTTCAACTCTTAAAATTAATTTAAAATTATTATATTAAAACTTATCTTAAATAGGTCAAATGATCTAAATCCACTAAATCCTAAGTTCTAATCCATTTAACTTCTAAATTTTTCCTATTTCTTGCATTTTTTTCTCAATACTTACCCAATTTTCTTACTTTCAATTGCTACTGTAATAATTAAAAGAGTATTTTCTATAATAACTATTGTGAATAATCGATTACGTAATAGGATTGAAAATTAATAGATAAATGATATTTTAATTATGTATGTTAAAAATAATATATTTAATAAAAATGATAATGAAGCAGCGTTATCAAAGTGTTGTAGGGAATAATTGTAAAAAATTTTACATTTTAATATTATTATTATTGTCTTATTTTTTAAATTATATTTTTTATATTTAAATTTGCCCCACTAAATCAAAATTCTAGTTCCATGACCAAAGGATAAACTTTATTCTACAAAATAGATTATATGAATTTAATTGAAAAACATATTCGATTCACACACATATATATGATAAAATATTGTCGATATTAAATTATCATAAAATATTTTCTCCTTCTAATCAATCGAAAGAAGAACATTCAAATTCTTGGTAGAGATGGGGAGCAAGTTGGGTTGATGAGACACAACGTACTACCTTCACCCAACAGTAAAATATTTAAAAAAGATTAAAAAAAAAAAAAAGATATATGAGTTGGCTAGCTAACCTGTGGGTCGGGCCAAGTTCCACTCCTGTTCAGTGGGGACAGCCCGGCCCAACCTGACCTGACATGAATAAAACTGGTCGGCCTCATCAAATGGGCCTTGTTGACGTCTCTATATCCAAGTGAAATGGGCCTAGGTCCCATTTTGTCCATTACCGGCCCAAACTCTTACGCAGGCTTTACAAATGGGCCTTCTAATGCTTGCCCAAACATCAAGTTGATATTAATAAATCACAAATGCATATGAACAAAGCCCAATATGGCCCAATCTACAAAACTTAACGTTGCATGGATGTTCTAATAATTATAAATGATATATTTTTTTAACATGCAGTGGCACATTATTTCTAAATATTATGTACAAAATTTATACTTATTGCTTTATAATTAGGAGCAATATGTCAATCCTTAATCTTATTATATGATATCACTTACATGAATTTTAGCCTTTGATCACTTCTATACGTGACAACCATCCTCTACATTTGAAATAAAAAATTATATTAAAATAAAAAATGACTGATAATAGTGTGACGTCTCTTTATTAAAGAAAATTAAAAAGGTCATGTGTTATTGTCTTTTCTATTCGGTATCTCTTTGAACGAAGATACAACACCTGTGATTAATCATGACTGCTAATGTTACTCATTTAAAATATTGTCAATAATATAATTAATTCTTTGATTTGCTAGAGTTTCTATGCATCATTGCTCTCAATTTGTAAGGAAACCATTTTTACAACTTAAACCCAATCTTAAAATCACAAAAATATAATAATATTACTATTACTATCAGAACCTAACTAGGAATCAAACAAATAACCCCGGTGGCATAAACCCTTCAAATGCGTGTTAATTCCCCCACATAGAGATAGACATGGCCAAAATTGAACCGAATCGGCGGTTCGAACCGGAATCGGACCGGCCGGAATCGGACCTGAAACCGGACTGAACCGGCGAAATTCGATCCGGTTCCGATTCGAGGTTCCGCGGAACCCGAACCGCCGGTTCCGCGGAACTGCCCCCTTCCCCCTGCCCGCGCAACGATCCAATTTTGGACCGTTGGCTGGCTGCTGCCAACGGGTAGCAGCTAGTGATGGGAAATGGGCGGGCCGGGCCGGCCCGGCCCGCATCCCGCTTGGCCCACCCATTTGGTGGGTCGGGCCGAATTTGTCCCACGAAAGAAACGGGCCAGGCCGGGCCGGGCCAAGAAAATACAAACTTAGGCCCGGCACGGCCCTATGGCCCTTAATAAGTGGGCCAAAGTGGGCCGGCCCGGGCCATGGGCCCGCAGGGCCGGCCCGTGGGCTTGGTTATTTGGGCCGACCCATGAATAATTTATTTTTAATTTTTTTATATATAATTTTTTAAATATATTTTTTTATTTTTTTCCAAATGTAACTAATATTTTTTAAAATATGTTTAATAAACATATTAATATTTAAAATATGTTTAGTAAACATTAATAAACATTGTTTACTTATATTAATAAACATATTATGTTTACTTACATTAATAAACATATTAATGTAACTAATATTAATGTTTACTTATAATTTTGATGTTTGTAAAATTATGATATTTATAGTAAACATTATGTTTACAAAAATAACACTAAAATTATGTTTACAAACATAATAAACATTATATTTACAAACATAATTATGTTTACAAACATTACAATAAAATTATATTTACAAGAAACATAATTTTTAATTTTTAGTGGACCGGGCCGGGCTATTTTAGTGGGCCAATTGATGGGCCGGCCCACGGGCCAATTTGATGGGCCGGGCCGCGGGCCACGTATTGCTGGCCCGGCACGGCCCTTGTTTTTTTAAGTGGGCCGGCCCGGCCCTTTTGCTACAGTAACGGGCCGGGCCAGGCCGGACTATGAGGCGGGCCGGCCGGGCCGGCCCAGTTCCCATCTCTAGTAGCAGCCAGCCCTCATTTTTTTTTAATTTTTTTTTCTAATCATTCCTATCTATATATACCCCTCCCTCCCCCACTCATTTTTCACACTTTCTCTCTCTCTCTCTCTCAAGTCTCAAGCTATTATTCTCTCTATTTTGTCTCTCATTTAATATTTCAATTTCAATTTCTTCAATCTTCTCATTTTGTTATTTGTCAATTTATTCAATTATATTGTTAATTATTTATTACTTGTTACTATATTATATTATTACTAATATTTTCATTATATTTGTTAATTTTTTACTATATTATTTTATCATTATTATATTTTTTTATTATCATACTTTTTTCAAAAAAATGGCAAGTGAAGGTAAAAATTTTGAAAATGTTGAGTTTGAAACTCAAAATTTTCAAACACAAGAGAGTGAAACTCAACAAAAGGGAGGTGGAAAAATTTCTACTTCTAATATTTTTAATATTCATTTCAAGAAAACACCAAAATGAGATGGTAAATTTGATGTATCTTGTAATTATTGTAATCAGGTATACAAATTCAAGCAAGGAGGTGGATATGGTACTTTCGCCCGACATTTGCAAACAAAGCACCCGCTTAAGGTTGGATTGAGCCGCGATCAAACACAAATATCCGGGTTTGCTACCTCTTCAAACTCTCCTCAATTATTTCATTATAATGAAGCTAATTGTAGGTCTGGTTTAGCTGAAATGGTAGCAATTGATCATTTATCTTTTAGTTTTGGTGAAAAATTAGGTTTTACTCGATTTTGTCAAAACTTTGTTAATCCTAGTTTTAAATCAATTCCTAGAAATACTTTGAAAAGGAATTTGTTAAAATTGTTTAAAAACTCAAAAATTGAATTGATAACATATTTTCAAAACAATAATATTAATGTTTCTATTTGTAGTGATATTTGGAGTGATCATTGACAAACTCATTCATATATGGGTATTACTTGTCATTGGGTTGATGAAAATTATGTTTTACAAAAAAGAATTCTTGCGTATCGATGTTTTGATGAAAGCCATAATGCTGAAAATATTTGTAGATTAATTCAACAAATTTTACAAGAATATAGATTAGTTAATAGAATTTTTTCAATTTCTTTTGATAATGCATCGGCTAATATTGCTTCTATTAATGAATTGAAAAGAATTTGCCAACCAAATTTTGGTGGAAGATTTTTTCATGTTAGATGTGCATGCCATGTTTTAAATTTATGTGTTCAAGATGGTATTAAGTCACTTAATTCTTATTTAGATCCAATTAGAAATGTTATTTCTTATATTTGGGTACACCCTCGAACTGCAAAAGTATGGGCACATTTTTGCACCTCCAATGGTCAAACCCCAAAACGTTTTTCAAAAGATGTTCCTACTCGTTAGAACTCAACTTTTAAATTACTTAATCAATCTTTTGAATATAAAGATTTATTGTGTTCTTTTGCAGCAAATTATATTCCATAATATCCTATTTTTTCAACTATGTGGAATGTTTGTAGTTCAATTTTGAATATTTTACGAATTTTTAATGATACTACTCATACACTTAGTAGTGTTTATAAACCAACTTCACATCAATTTTTAATAGAAGCAATGAATGTGGCCGGTGTATTAATGGAAGGAATTAATGTTGAAGAAATTTGTCATGCTGTTTTAGAAATGAGAGAAAAATGGTTATGTTATTATCAATTTATTCCTGAAATTTTTCTTGTTACTATGGTATTTGATCCTAGGTGTAAATTTGATGGTTTAATTGAGTGTTTGTCTAACTATTATTTGTTGTTAGGATTAGAAAATAATGAAGAAATTGATGTGAATATTATAATTTCTAAGGTTAGAACTTTATGCAATCAATTATATGAAGCATATGTTATTGCTCATAGTAGTGAAGAATCATTTCCATCCATGGCTTCGCATTCCTCTTCCTCCCAACCAATGAAATGGGGTCATAAATTTTTAGATCAAAGGAGGAAAAAACCTAGATCGAGCTCACATTCGGAGCTCGAAACTTATCTAACCACAGTTTTTGAGTTTGGTGATGATACAGGTTTAAATTTTGAAATTTTGGAGTGGTGGAAAAGGCACAAGGAGACATTTCCAACTCTTGCAATTATTGCAAGTCAACTTCTTGCAGTTCCAGCTTCAACTGTAGCCGTTGAACAAACATTCAGTAGTGGAGGCAACATTTTGGACGAAAGAAGATCAAGATTGGCTCCAGAATCATTGGAAGCTCAAGTTTGCCTCGATGATTGGGAAAGAGCTAACATGCGACGTCAAGAAGAACTTATCCATTCATCATCATCTGATGAATGGGTTAATGATGGTTCAACAACGGCGACTTCCGACTCCAATGAAGATGCGTAGGATCCAAGTCTATTTTTTATTTTTTTTCACATTTGTAAAAATTAATTACTTGTATTACATTTTTGTTGTAATTATTTTTTAATGAAATTAAGTCTAATTCTATTTTTTATTTTTTATTTTTCACATTTGTAAAAATTAATTACTTGTATTACATACTTGTTTAGTTGTTTTAATTATTTTTAATAAAATTATTACTTATATTTCTTCAATTTTTAGTAGTGTTTGTTATTAAAAATATGGTTGAGAATATCTATATTTACAATTACATTTAACAATTAAAAATCGAAACCAAACCGAACCGAACAACGGAACAAGGACCAAAATTGAATACAACAATATTTAAAAAAAATTAAAAAAATTCGGTTTGAACCGGAACCCAAACCGTTGACCGAACCGGTCCAAACCGTTGACCGAACCGGCACGAACCGGAACCGGAACCGAACCGTCCCAAATCGCCCTTGGGCGGTTCGGTTCAGGTTCAAAGATTTCTTGAACCGAAACCGGCGGTTCATGAACCGGAACTGGCGGTTCATGAACCGTAGCCATGTCTAGACAGAGATAACCAGATTCCAATGGTGGAGGAAGAAGGCAATGGTGGGTGGCTGTAGCGTGGTCAAAAAGCATCAGATTGCATTATTTCTGAAGGCAAAATGTAGGGTTTTAAGGCCAACACAAAGGCAAAGAATCTCAACAACAAATAAAGTGAGTTTTATTTCATTTCATATTTGGAATTTGATCATAAAAAACAAAGCAAAACCAGATCAATAAACTGGCCATTGTTGATCACCATGGAAGGCGCAAGAGCAAAGGCAGAGGTGATCAAGCCAGTGCTGCTCAAGGCTGGGATTCCTCTTGCTATATCTGTGGCTGGCTTCATCATTGCCAGGCTCTCCGCAAGAAGAAATCCAGTTTCAAATCAGCATGAAGAAGGGTCCAGAGAAGATGAGAGTTTTCATGGCCTTGATTCCAAGTCTTTGGCTAGTATGGGGGATGATGAACAAGATGTTTTAACAGGTACCCGGTATGGAAGTGATGAAGAAGAAGAGATTCTCAGGTTGAGATGTCGAATTCGAGAGCTTCAAGAGAAGGAGGGGCAGCTAGAAGCGCGGTTTCTTCTGTACTGCAACGAGAAAGAGGAAGAATCGATTCTGATGGGGCTGCAGAGCAATCTGCTGCTGGAGATAGCGCGTGTCGAGTTCTTGGGCAGAGAGGCTTCATCCATGGAAGCCGAGAACCGGAGGCTTGAGGAGCTGGGGGTGGAGTACTTGAAAATCCTAGAGCAGCTTGTGGCTACAAGATCGGAGAAGAGATTGCTTCATTGGAAGGTTAAGAAGCTTCGGAGGAAAACCAGAGGAATGTCCTGTGTCATAAGGCAGAAGAATATGCAAATTGAAGCTGGAGAAGCTGAACTTTTGAGAAATCAGAAAGAGGGAGAAAGAAAGGACAATGTTATCAGGGCAATGGAAGATCAAATTCCAGAGCTTCGATCTCTTATCGATCAACTGCAGAGGGAGAAGAACGAACTTCAGAACCAGCTTCAGTTGGCAGAAAACTCGGCTTCATCTCAGGTCAGACCAATATTCATATCACGATTTCATAAAGACGATACAAAATTTAACATGGCCCGGCCTCAATGCTTACCACGTCCACAATCCCGCAGCAATAGGATAATCTGTACAGAAGAATGGTTCTTCATTCTATGTGCCAAAAGAAGAAAATTGAGCCTAAGAAGTTGGCTTGTTTTTGCAGATTGAAGCAAAGGGGGAGGAAGATTACAACGAGCTAGTGAAGGAGCTGGAGCGAGTCAAGAAGGATCAATCAGTGGAGGCGGAAGAACTGGTATTCTTGCGATGGTGCAACGCGTGCTTGAGGCACCAGCTGATGAAGAAGAACCAGGAAGAAGAAGAAGAAGAAGAAACAGAGGAGAGAAATCCAAAACCCCAGTTTGATTTGGGAGCTCATCATGAACATGAACATGATCATGATCATGATCATTCCAAGAGGCCTAAGTTAATCCAAAAGCTTAAGAGATGGGTTGAAGGAAGCGAGAAAATGAAGCAGAAAGTGGATGGAAATCAGAA
The DNA here is from genome assembly GCA_036245055.1 of Diospyros kaki. Lineage (NCBI taxonomy): Eukaryota > Viridiplantae > Streptophyta > Magnoliopsida > Ericales > Ebenaceae > Diospyros > Diospyros kaki. Next base: position 4,440,064 of record BSEG01000006.1, on the reverse strand, counting down.
GCATGGAGGCAAGTGCTGTAGAGGGTCTTCGGTTTCCGATGGAACAGAGGATCATCATCTTCTTCCACCGGGGAATTCGTGTTCCAGTCCATGAGAAAATCACAAGGAAAATGAAGGAAACTTTCAGGACTGCAATTGTACATATTCTTGAACGAAAAAGGAAGAATCTTCTTACTAGTGATTGATAATGGAAACCATATATATATATATATATATAGACTGAAAGTGACCGCCTTAACAGTCAATTGAATGATTTAAGCATTCACATATATAATATATGAACTCAGTTTTTTCCCTTTCTTTGATTTGTTGAATTTCACTTTTAAGCATTTCTCTTTTTTTTCTTTTTTGAGTCAAAGAGATAACTTCTTAAGTTTATGCTAATTTCTGTTGCTATACTTAAATATTGATCGAAAGATTAATAGTATTTCTACTAAACTTTAATGATAACATTATTATTTTATTTATCTTTAAATCCCAAATAATCACGTAACATATTACCGACCAAACCCATGGGAATAAAAAGAAACTAGTGGCAAAGAACTCAAAACCAAAAGAGATTTTATTGAGCGCATCAACTTCTTTTAACTGTCAATGTTCGCCGTTCCATTCAATTTTTCCTAAAACTGGGAAGAACTTCTCGTGGACAGGACAGATCACTAGAGGGGACCAATTGGACAATGTTTCATGATTCCGGAGACTTGCAAATGTGGCTGAAATTAAGGATGTTATCCTCTCTCTCTCTCTCTCTCTCTCTCTCGTGTTCTTTTATTGTTCTCCCTCTTGCCTTAACCGTCACTTTTAACTGTCCCGATGGAACTCTCCCTCCTGCATCAAAAACCCACATTCATTCACCACTCTCTGACCTCCATCTCCTCCACAGGTAATAAACCTCTCTCTCTCTCTCTCTCTCTCTCTCTCACACACACACACACACACACAGAGGAGTTATCGTATTCTCTCTGAATCCACAGGGAAGAGACCCTTCAACAGGAATACATCAATTCTGTCATGTCACTGCTCATCTTCTTCCTCAGATGCTACAGCAAAAGTACCCTCTCTGTCTTCACAATGTGAGGGAAGGAGAGCAGTGATGGGTTGTCTTCTAGCAGCAGGTTAGTTCACTACTCAAATAACTTGCTTTAACTAATGTAACTGAAGTTTGGGTATTTCTCTCCTTACTGATTGGTGGAAGATTTTTAGACGTCGTTTCTGTAGCCATATTATCCAAATTCCAAACCCTAGAACCCTGTCCTCCTCTCCTATTAATCTGAATGTAGAAGATTCATCTTCTTGACCTAAAAATGGGTTGTAATTGAAGAAGGGTTTGCCAATGGATAGTGCAAATACATCAAATTAGATTAGAGGTTTAAATATCTGGAACCTCTTATTCTTCCTGTGTTGTGGAACCTAGATTTGGTACTTTTGATTGTAGTTTTACTAATTGCCAAATACCTGACCAAGACCCAGTAATTGTTGAATTTGCCCATCTTCGCAGTGAATCACAAGCCAAAGAATCAAGATTTGTTGAACATCAGATCCCAATTTGTTTTGTTCTTTTGTCCTTCGACGGCTAATTCTGGTTAACAAATTTTACATAGTTGTTTACCAATTGACTGCTCCTTGATGGGTTGTTTGTCTCAATCTTTTCCTAATCTTCCCTCTCCATTTGAGTGTCATAAGACCCACTTCTCAGTACCATCTCCAGCTTTGCTTGCATATATGAACTACGTCAATACACTTTTCCCTCACCATCAATGTTTCAGTTAATGGCTTTGTCAACTTTCCTCCAATTATTCATCAAAAAAATAAAAATAAATAAAACTCCAATTCTCTGTGTACCAATTAATTCTCTGAAAATTATTATTTCTACATTGATTCAGCTGCTGGAATTTCTGTCTGTGATGTGGCTGGTGCAGCAAGCACAAGTAGAAGAGCTGTAAGACTCCGCTAATGTATTATTCACCTCGGATCACTGCTACAATTTGAAGTTTTATTTGTCATCAAAAGGTATATTGGTGGAAGAACGAATTAATTATCTTGTTTGCTGCAGCTTAGAGGAGAAAAGATACCCGAGAGTGACTTTAAAACTCTTCCCAACGGCCTAAAGTTAGTACTCTATTCTAACACTTCACACATTCTGTCTAATATTTCAAACATATTTGTATGATCAGTTACAACTCCTTATGTTAAGGCCATAAGCTTCCATCCATCATCCTGCCTTATGGGATCGAGGCTTGGTGTGATGGTGAAATCTGAAAATGGTGTGATTCTGAATTCCAAGTTTCAAGTTTAAACTAGATTTCCTTAATTTTGTGCTAATCCATTTATCCACCTTCACTTGTAAAATAATAATGTAAAGTTTGTGCATTCTTCCATGATTTTCCCAGAAGTGAAAATTTACCCAGATTCTGATGCCATCTTCATTTAGGTATTATGATCTCAAGGTTGGGAATGGAGTTGAAGCTGTGAAGGGATCTCGAGTTGCAGTACATTCTTCAACTTCCCTTTTACATTCATTACACAAGTGATGGGAAAAGCCAACCAAATGTCACTACATGGAAGCTACATCTCATTTTTCAATTCCCAAAAATGAAAATTTAATTTTTTCATATCATGAATTAGAAAACACCCTCTCTCTTTTTTTTATATATTTTCTGAATTTTTTAAAAATAAACTTGGTAGATTAATTCAATTTTGGTTTGTAGGTGCACTATGTTGCCAAATGGAAGGGAATCACTTTCATGACGAGTAGACAGGGACTTGGAGTTGGTGGTGGGACGGTAAGGCCCCACTTCTCCTCACTAATTCTGGCTGGTAAAAGGCTCCACATAGACAAAGTAAACTCTTTGCTAGCTCAGTTCAAAGTAACACTATGACAAGAAGCAATTAAAAATGATTCATCTGGATCCCCCCCGCCTAATTAATTGCCTTGGCAATTAAAAATGATTCATGCTTAAGGGCATATCTCAAATTAGGTTGCTATAGAGGCCTTCCAACAGGCAACAGAGAGTTCTATATATATATATATATATATATCATCTGTAAGATAGAGGCTAGGAATCTAGCAACAACTGCATTTACATTTCCCAGTGTATTTTCCCAAAAATCTGAATAGATTCTAGTGTTTTATACATCACCCTCAATCCTTGTGCTCCTTTTACTACCAAACATATGCTTCACTTGCTTGCAGCCATATGGTTTTGATGTGGGTCAATCAGAAAATGGGACAGTCCTTAAAGGATTAGATTTAGGAGTTAAAGGCATGCGGGTAGGAGGCCAGGTAAGTCGATGTCATTCCCCATTCCCTCTGGTTACCAAATAAAGAAGCCATTTACTTCTACAAACTGCTCTTTCAATATGTCATTGCTTCAACTTCATCTCACATAACCCTCTTGCAGCGACTACTGATAGTTCCTCCCGAACTCGCATATGGAAGCAAAGGAGTCCAGGAAATCCCTCCAAATGCCACAATTGAGGTGAGGCTGTCTCTAATCCAGGAAATCACACGTTAGTGTTTTACTGAAAAAGTCTCCAGTATATTACTTGAATTTAAGTAACTATTTTCTCAATGATGTCTACTGAATGAACCCGTTGCCCTTTTGTTCTTTACTCTTTCACATACTTATCCTTGGGCTTGACTTCTTCCCCTTTCTTTGTTGGGGTGGATCTGCAGTTGGATGTCGAACTTCTGGCCATCAAACAAAGCCCCTTCGGGTATGCGATAATGGGTTTAAGAAGCACATTACCAGCTTTCAACTGTACTTTTAAATCTCTTCCAGTTTTGCACTCAAATCATATGTTATTCTCTTGCTCAGGTCTCCTGTGAAAATTGTTGAAGGATAATTCAAATGTGTTCTGCTACCACTGTTCATTTGGTGAGCAAGAAGATGAAGCCAACTATTTTCTGAAACTTGGAACGGCACCTCAAGTTTGCCTCAGGGTGGAGGAGGAGACCATGAAGAAGCTTTTCATCTCTTCCTGCAGTGCAAAAACATGCCTTCATGCATTCTTGTCACATCATTCATGTTAAGAAATTTGCAGGACAATATTGTATAATGCTAAAAATTTGATTAATATCTCGACAATGTGAGCATTTTAAGTGAAAGCATCAAGCAATAATGTAATCAGTAACGATTACAGGACTGCCAAGATTCTTTTAAGCACCTAATGAATAACTTGAAGTAAATGATGGCAATTAAGTTCCTCCTGAACATGAGGCTCATGCTCTTTATTCATAGTCCCTTTCGCACCGAGACAGCTTTAACATTGCCAGCACTAGACAACACAAAGGACCAAAGAGAACCGTATGGAAGAAATGGCTCCGTCTAAAACTCTAAATGAATGGAATGAAGAAGGACAGACAAATCAAATGTGGAGAGAAATGACTAATGCCCTGAGAAGGGCGACAAAAGTAGTCTTTGAAGAGACAAATGATAGAACCCCTAACTTTAAGGAGTCTTGGTGGTAGAATGAAGAGATATAATTGAAAATTAAAAATAAGAAAATTTGTTATAAGGTTGTATATCAGTGCAACAACAAAGAAAATTAAAAAAATTATAAAGAAGTAAAAAAGATAGCAAAAAGAGCTATTAGTGAAGCAAGGTCAAAAACATATGAGAATCTATATAAACAACTTGATATAAAAGATGGAGAAAAGGATATATATAAATTAGCTAAAGCAAGAGAAAGAAAAACAAGAGATTTAAATCAAGTGAAATACATAAAAGATGAAAATCCAAATATATTAGTGAATGAGGGAGCAATTAAGGAGAGATGGAATGAGTATTTAACAAAATTATTCAATGATGGTGGTGACACAAGAGTTAGGTTGGGACATCTTATTAACTTTGAAGGGAACGTGAGCTATACATTTTATCGACGCATAAGTTCAAATGAAATAAGACAAGCATTAAAAAATATGAAAAAACATAAGACTGTGGGACCAGATAATATACCAATAGAAGCATAAAAATGCATGGGAGAAGAGGGTATCTGCTAGCTAACAAAATTATTTAACACGATCCTTAAATCAAAAAAGATGTCAGATGAGTAGAGGAAGAATACTTTGGTTCCTATATACAAGAACAAAAGAGATGTTCAAAACTGTAAAAATTACAGAGGAATTAAGTTAATGAGTCATACCATGAAACTCTGGGAGAGAGTAATAGAGCAGAGACTCAGAAAAGAAACAGAGGTCTTGAAAAATCAGTTTTGCATAATGCCTGGTAGGTCAACAATGGAAACTATATACCTACTGAAGTGCCTAATGGAAAGGTATCGGCATCATCAAAATGACATATGGTGTTTATAGATCTAGAAAAAGCCTATGATAGGATTCCTAGAGAAGTATTATGGAGAGCTTTAGAGAAGAAAGGAGTCCGAATAGCCTATATACAAGCCCTTAAGGACATGTATCACGATGCAGAGACAAAGATCAGAACATGCAGAGGAGATACTGAACCATTTAAAATTACAATAAAATTGTATCAAGATTCTGCACTAAGTCCATACTTATTTGCTTTAGTAATAGATGAACTCACTAAAGATATTCAGACAGAGGTGCCATGGTGTATGCTATTTGCAGACGACATAGTGTTGGTGGATGAAACAAAAGAATGAGTGAACACTAAACTTGAGTTGTGGAGAAACAATTTAGAATCAAAGGGATTTAAATTAAGTAGAAAGAAAACAGAATATATAGAATTTAAATATAATAAGAATGCAAGAGTGGAGGATGTTATAATAAAATTGGAAAACCAAATCTTACAAAGAAAAAACCATTTTCGATATTTGAGATCAGTGATTCAAAAAGATGGAGAAATTCATGAGAATGTCACACATAGAATTAAGGCAAGTTGGTTAAAATGGAGAAATGTATCGGGAGTGTTATGTGATGGTAAAATCCTATTAAAACTGGAAGGAAAATTCTATAGGACAACTATAAGGCCAGTCTTGTTGTATAGCTCAGAATGTTGGGCAGTCAAGTACCAGTATAAACAAAAGACGAGCGTAGAGGAGATGAGGATGTTAAGATGAATGTGCGACCATACAAGAAAAGATAAAATTAGAAATGAAATTATTCTTAATAAGGTAGGAGTAGTGCCAATCGAGGAGAAGATGAGAGACTAGACTAAGATGGTTCGGTCATGTGAGAAGGAGACTAAGAGACGCTCCTGTGAGGAGAGTTGATGAAATGGAACAATTAATCAAAAAAAGAGGTAGAGACAAACTCAAGAAGACTTTGGGAGAGACATTGAAGTTTGATATGAAGTGTATGGACCTAAATGAAGATATGACAAGAGAAAGAAATACATGAAAGTCTAGAATTCATGTAACCGACCCCACATAATGGGATAAAAGCTGAATATATTGTTATGTTATTGTCGTTAAAACTTTACATGAATGAAGCAGAGATCTATTGTTAACAATCTATTAAGTTAAAGCTGTCAAAGAAGTTGATTGGATATGAACATCAAACTGTTTTGACAACCGTAGCTAGTTACTGGGCTCAATACAGCATTCATTACATTCAAGTGTGCTTAGCACAAAGTAAAAAATCAATATTGCTGGAGGAAGGTATAGAAGCGTTGGAATGGAACACAAGGCGTAACATGAAACAGTGGCTGGAACAAAATCACAACCCCATCAGACTACTCCAGAGCCACCAAAAGCTGTTTTGATGGAAGAATATAAGACAAGCCTTTCCAATAAGAAACCACATACCCTGTGCTCCAGGCAACCCGGTAGATTTCAACGACGATACCGGTATCTTTTGAAGTTAAAATATAGGTGTAGAATCCCACGTTCAAAGGTGCACTTGAACCCCTTCTTGTGGGAATATTCCCATTCTTTGTTCACAATACGGAATGCCTGTGTCAACAGTAACAGGATATTTGACTCATTTTTGGGTTTTTTCCCGGCAAAAAACAAAACAAAAAAGAATGGGTAGTTAAGCAGCGGGCTACAGAAACTTACAATATCCTCGTAAGGTGGCCCAGCATGAAACCTTATGATGCAAGTTTCAGCACTATCTCCATCCTTCTCTATGGTATAAGTAGGAGCTTTTATTTTGTCAACAAGGTCAGGGTAGAATATATTGAATTTGTACCCTTGTACAATTTTTGGCGGTGGGTTGTCATGATCATAGTGGGTTTGGTTGTATTTGTTCCACTCATACCCAGTGTGGACGCGGTTGAAGTACTTCGGCTTCCTTGGGCGGTATTTGTCATGCCACCAGTACACCTGCATCCACACATTGTTGCATAAGCATTTCATAAAAATTAAACAGATCGACTGGGAATATAGGCCAAGATGATATACCTGTGAATCAAGGTTTATTTCATCGTTTGAGCCAAATACTGCATCACCTTCCTCCATGGCTCCCATTGCTTTCATGGCCTTCATCTCCAAGTTATCTTCTGATGGAGTTGGCCTTGAAGCCATAGCTTCTTGGATACGTCTTTGTTGTTCTTCCAACACAGCTTTACGTTTCCGTTCCTATTAATGCACAATAAAACGTACAGGTCAATCATGGTTTTTTATGCACAACCAGTCATACAATATGAAAAACATTAAAGACAAGTTACCAATATAGCCCTGTCCTCTTCAGGGTCGATTGCTTCTTCATTTTCATCACCATCGCCATGCAACAGCTGTGGTGAAAATGATCCGGCCTCCTCTGCCACCTCATTTGCCTCTTCATCCAGCATGGGTTCGGGGGAAAGAGCTTCATTTAAAATTTATATAGGACAATTAGGACTCTAAAGATCCAACTACCAAAACAAATATGAGTGACAGTGGTCTGTACCTTTCAAATCATGATCAATGTCTTCTTTAGGACTCAAACTCTGCTCGTGTTCCAAGCTATCTTCTTCATCCTTCAATGGCTGCTCAAGATGCTCCAAATGCTTCCGCAACATCTTGGTGTGAATTTCCCTCAGACAAGCCTGTGCTTGCAATATTAACTTTTTCTCAATCCAATCATAAAATTATGAACACAGCAGCATCCATAGAAAGATGAACTATGTACCTTCGCTTTATAGATGTGAAGCCGTTTCAGAACAGCTTCCCAATACTCAACTACTTTAGCAGTGCCAGATTGCATCTGTGACTCAATCTGTGACTGTAATGCTTCAAGTTCACCATAAGATTTTCCTTGCAAGAGGTTTCTGACATCAGTTTCAATGCTAGAATGTAAACCCCTTTCTTCAACAAGCAATTCAGAAGGAGGTTGTTCTCCACGCACTCTAGCCCGATCAAGTGCATCCTTTTTTCGAGCTTCAGCTAGTTCCCAATCACAAACCACCAAGAGCGCCTGAGGAATTCCATACTCAAAAGTTACTTGGAAAGGATGTTAAGATCTACAGTAGACAGGTATGAATGTCCATGAGACATTCAATTCAACTCTTATGGCATGCATCAAATGAACTGCGCATCCAAGACACTCCATAATTTTGGAGAAAAGAATGAGGTCTGCATTGCTCCATCAATGCAAAATAAAACTGAAGACAACCTATATAATCAAGATGAATTATATTGACACAGAATCCCCCAAAAAATTATGATTCAACTCAGAGAATCACCAGCTTCCAATACGCCAATCCACTAAAGAATCCTCAAAGAAAATTAGTTTTCTTCTTGCTTTCTATGGATACACTCTCCATGCCTCAATATTATATGATTCAGTAAGGCACTGATGTTCCATGGATTTGGACAAAGAACAGAAAAGAAAAGAAAAGCAAATAAATTTTCCTGTATGTCCCAGAAAACAGAAAGAACAAAACATGTCTACTTTTAGACGTCAGAACCATGGTAGAGGTGACACTTTGAAAGAATTTAAGTCCACTGAGGTTTCCAGTAGTCCAAAATATAAGGCCTCTCATATAAGTCCATGACAGCTCTGCAGTAGCACCTACAGCTACATTAATTTGGTATGGCAGTAAACCTCCATGTAGCATGACAACCTCTCCATAACATGACAATTTAACTCGCCACATGGCACTATTGGTGTACCAGAATCACTCAAACTTAGAGAAAACTACAAGCCAGCCTCTTGAGATGGCAAGAAAATATGGGGCATCTCGCTATGGGTATTATGGAGCATTTGGAGAGAAAAGTAGAAAAGTTTTTAAGGGCACCCATAGCCCAATTTATTTCTTAAGGGAATACTCCTCATTCCCAATTTTTATACATACTCTTTCCTTTGTTCATAAACAAGTTTTCTTGCAGATAGAAAATTTAAAATTTTACAACAATTCTAATCCTCAACAACAACAACATATCCAGCCGTTATCCCACTATGTGGGGTTGGCTACATGAATTCTAGATTTCTATGTGGGTTACATCCCAACAAATAGTTTGTCTAGAATTCATATTTGGATCCGACTAGGTTTTACGCTGGCTGTCGGCTACCTAACGCAACCCTCCTCCTTTATCCGGGCTTGGGACCGGCAGTGGATAATATCCCCTGGCGGAGTAATGATGAAATGAAGTTTGAACACCATCTTCACATGGAGAAATTTCATGAGATGGTGGTGAATGAGGATAATTGATATAGTTGTGTTCCATAACTTAGTTGACATGGTGAAACCAACAAGTACAATATGGAAACACAAGTACAATATGAGATGGTGTTGTTGTATGTTGTTTCTAATCCTCAATCTCACTAGATGAGAGATATTTTTACAATTTCTCTTCATCCCCCCCCCCCCAGGGCGAGTTGTATAGGGTTTGCCCCCTTTGGCATTGCTACAGTGGAAAAAATAATTAAAAAAAAAAAAGTCATATAGAATGATTGAATAAGATCATAATCTCAAATGTTGTAAGCAGGATACACAAATCCTTTCAAAGCGTTCCAACATACATGGCATACAATGTTGAAAACAGGGTACAGATTTCCTGATAACAAGCAAGATAGGGCATACAATGTTGAAAACAGGGTACAGATTTCCTGATAACAAGCAAGATGGAACAATTTCTAAAAGAAGTTACACATTACTGAATACACAAGACTTCTGCCTGCATAAATGCCAGAAAAAATCTGGGTCTGGTCTCTTGCTGAAGGATATTCTTCTTGCCTCAGAGCACTCAGAAAATAAAATAATGTAACAAGACAGGGAAGACTCAGCGTATGTAGTCTATTAACCTTTATTTAACCAGTAATCACGATCACTGTTGAAGTATATGGGTAAAACAGAATATTTACTGTATCAATGATAGCTCCACGTGGCTGCTTGAGTTCATTGAGATTATTTACTTAGTAGGACATACAATCAAAACCAGACCCTTCTACATGGAAAACAAAATTGAAGAGTAAAGAAGGGATGGTGATGCAATCATTAAATGTAGTCCTAACATTATGCTATATTCTCTTTAAATATGAAAACCCAAGTTCTTTTTTATTAACATTAAATTATTGACCAGCAATGTATCTGAAAGCTTAAGCTATGAAAAAGAGGATCAACTTTGTTTTTTATACTATTATATTCTCAACACAAACGCCCACAAGTTATCAGATCTTTTTTTCATAATTGGGTCAAACACATGCAAGTATCAAAATATTGGGTTGAAATGTGACTACATAATATTGTCTACTTTAAACCATATTAGATTATTGGCCATTAGATCATTTAAAGCTCAACATACAACAGTTAATTTTGTAACCAATTAATGAGGGCTCATTTTAGTCATATTGTCCTTTTTTGGCAAAAGTCTGCATTATTTGGATGGCAGTTACTAGACTGGTAATCAAGAATTGTTCCTTAAAATACTAGAATTCAGGAATTTTCATTGCATGAATTTCCAGCATCCTTGCACTATGCTGGAGGATTTTGATTTCCAATCCAATAACAAACTAGTCATAATTTCATGTAACAAAATAATTATGGTTTCCTCCTACTCTGCCATCACAATGTTAAGACACCAGTAGTCCAATTTTAAACCTCTCATAAGCTAGAATTTTAAGAATGTCCAAAAGGTATCACTCTGAGTGTGCCTTGGTAGTAACAATCAGGTTACTCTGTTGTAACTGGAAGGCCACAGATTCAAGTCGTGGGAATATCCACTTTGCAAAGAAAGACAAGGCTACATACAAAAACAACCCTCCCACAGCCCTCGCAAAGTCTGGAACTTCATCCACTAGGGATGCCATTGGCCATCAGAAGGTATCACATTCTCCCACACATGCATCCATGCATACAAGCATACAGATGTCTCATACTAGTGATTCCTAACAGAAACCATTCCTCAAGTAGAAATAAAGTTTTTGGTACATCATAAAGCAACTATAAAAGAAAGACGCAAGCAAAACTCTTAAATTTAGAAGATGAACTTTGGAAAGGGTTAAATTTAGAAGATGAAGTTTGGAAAGGGTTAAAAATATTTCTGTACTATTGAGGCCAGACCTACCAAATATTAATCTTACATAAGGAAAGAGAGAATACCTCCCAATACTCTACATGTGTAGGCGTTGCCCTGTCCAGATCCAGATGCATTTTTATATCCTCCCTAAGTTCTTCCATTTCTCTTACTGTCAAACCCTGTATTTACATAGTTAAGGTCATAAAAGTTATGCAAGAACCAAATAACATTGTACTAAAAGAGGCTTCATTTCCCTTGTGGTGAATTGAAGCTCCATCAACAAGGAGGCTTTTAAGTCTTCTCCTCACTAATTCAGTTAGATTAGGGTGGATAGGTGGGTTTTTGGGTTAGAAATTAAGAGGGGATAACCCCAAGCAATTCGAATCTATTAATCTGGATTCTTTTTTGCAAACCATATAGGGGTTTTACGATGAAGTAACTTGCATTTGCTGTGGCTTTCTTTTTACCATTTAGTCTAGCATATGTTCTTAATGTCACCATATGGAACAAGTCAGGAATGTGCACTTCTATGTGCAACATATCATGTAAATGATAGCAATATGGCAGTAAAAACATATGCTATGCCAATGCTCAGAATTTGCAATGCTGAAGTAGTTTAAAATGTTTTCATGTTTTCCTATTTTTGTATTCGATCAATTTGCACCTCAAATCAGAGAATGCCCTGTCCCCCACACCCACCCATGCACAAAAATTCTGGGCCCTGAAAGGAATATGTGCATGTGTTCACACATTGTAAACTATTTATCTTGCCACTTGACATAGAACAATAAATTTTTTCATATGCACTTAAAGTTAGCTACAGAAGGAAAAGGAATGGAACATTTGGGGGGGGAGACTAATTGCAGTGAACTTCTGATTTCAGAATATTCAATAGAAGTATTACCTTAAAGACCATGTATGGTTCATTTATTTCTATATCAAAATCATCTGAAGGATTGAGCTGCCTTGTAAGAACATCAATCGGCTTTGTACGCCCTTCCCGCAACCGAATCTCAGACCTATATTTGCTTTGTTCAAAATGAAACTATATATCAAAGATGTTAGTAACTTGTCATGTAGCATAAAACCATTCAAGAAAAAGATTAATAAAACAGTACTGTGTCAAAAATGACAAGGGAATATTTTCAGTATCTCAGTGCTGTACCTCCTCTTCTTTCTTCTCCCAGTCTTGGAACTCTGCCCGAGCACGTTCTCTAGCCAATAATGCCTGTATGAGAAGAGCATGGGTAGAAGAAAGACATCAGTTGCATCAACCCAAGCCTGAACTTAGAGCCAAGGCCGCCAAAAAAGAAACCATATAACTATGTCCAAGTGAAAATTTAAGAAAATTTTTTCTCACACATGCACGCAAATATGCATATTCAACATTGTACCTAATACATTTAACAAGAAATCAAGGCTTACCATTTCTTCCTCATGTTGTGCTTTCTCAATTGCCCTTTCTTCCCTCCTCTTTTTCACTTTTTCAATCTCTGCCTGAAATTATATAGGGGGAATGCACATCAATAATAGATTTAATAAAGAACAGCCATCCAACGAAATAAATATTTGTGTGTGCACACACCACTTAAATTTTTGCTTAAAACATCTATTACAGCTTGGAGAGAGAGATATGACAGAAATGTGCCAGTGGAAGACATAAAACAGAGTGATGAACTCTTTAGCTAATGCTCATATGTGCAACATCTTTTGCCACTATTCAAATTGCAAATAGGCATCAGATATTTTTCTTTTTTTTTTTTAGGCCAAGGCCAGCAATTCCAAAAAACCTTTTTCAAGCTTGTTGAAGAAACGGTTTGAATGAATGGATAATATGCGTCTGATTTCAAGGACTACATGACTGTCAACACATGGCAATAAAAAGTAAAAAGAACATATACAATTGAGTAACTGCTTTTTTCCAGATAAGCTGGAGATAATTACATTAGAGTAAGCATAAGAGGATGCAAGAACCAAAAATTCTAGCAAATACCTAATTCATACAAAAAGTGCTGGAATCAATGTATCTTGCTTGCCCTCGCATCAAGAATAAGCAAATGGAAAAAAAATTTCCCTCATAAGTAATAGTGCATAAAAGAAAAAAAAATGCCTTAAAGGGGGAAAAACTATACAAAAGAACAAGAGGCTACATAAAAAGACAAAATCATCTACAAACTAAACACAAGACTCTAGAGAAAGGGGAAAATCCTCACTCGTTCAAAAAAAAGAAAATTAAGAATAGCTCCCTAAAGACAAAATAATAATAATAATCTCCCAAACATTTTGTTATTCACCTCAAGCTAGATGTTCCAACACATCAAAAAGAATAATTCTCCAAAGCCTTCCCAAAGAATTCAAAAACTCCCATCAAAGATGCTGGCTACTGTACACCAATTCTCAAGAGCTACAAAGAAAGAGCACAAGTAAATGATCCACCAATTCCCCCCTCCGCATGTTAGGATTACTACTTTTGACTATGCAAGTTTACAATAAAAAAAACTTTCCTGGTACAGGGGAAGAAACAATATGGAAATAGAAAGTTAATCCTCAAGTAAATACCATCCTCTCTCTTTGCTTCGTCTTCTCAACTTTTAGTGAAAACATTTCAAGTGCCGCACCTTGACTAACATCCCGCTCAATCTTCTTCCGCCACACAAATCTGTAAATCAAATATATTAAATTATCATCAAATAAATCACACTATATTTTTTTGGTGTGAAATTTGCACTGCATTTAAGGCATGATATTTATAATGGAAAGTGTGTCTAAAGTTTTATGTGATAGTAAGATTCCATTATAGATAAAGGAAAATTTTATAAGATGACTATAAGACTAACTTTGTTGTATGGAACAGAACGTGGCAATACAACACCAATATGTGCAAAATATGCACAACAAAGAAGAGGACGGTACAATGGATGCCATGCAAGAAAAAATAAAATTAGAAATGAGATTATTTGTAATAAGGTTGGAGTGACCACTATTGACCATAATTTAGATGGTTTGGCCATGTGAGAAGAAGACTAAGAGAAACTCTTATAAGGAGAGTTGATAAAATGAAACAATTAGTCAAAAAAAGAGGTAGAGGCAGACCTAAAAAGAGTTTAGGAGAGACATTGAAGTTTGATATGGAGTGGATGGTCCTAAATGAAAATATGACAAAAGACAGAAATACATGGAAGTCTATAATTCATGTAACCGACCCCACATAGTGGGATAAAGGCTAGATATGTTATTAGTCATGTGAGAAGAAGACCAATAGAGCCTCATGGGAGGAGAGTTGATTGAAGAGAACAATTCTTTAGCAAAAAAAGTAAAGGAAGACCAGGGAAAACTTAGTGGGAGAATCTTAGGTATGATATGAGTTATAAGAGCTTATAGAAGATATGACCCTAAATAGAAACTTCACATAGTTGAACCCACCTAAAGGGATAAAGGCTTGATATGTTGTGGTTGTATAATTTGCTATCTAACCAGTTCCAATGATTACTTCTTAATCCTATCAATGGATAAAAAGTTTTAGCCTAGAACAAGAACTATGATTTTCACCTTCATAAGACCTATAAAATGAAAAAAAGTTTCATATTTGAGTTTTCCTTTCTTTCATCCCTTATTTTTGTTTTTGTTTTTGGTGGTGGGTAGGAGGTGGTGAATGATAGAAGTAAACTTAATTATCATTTATTGCAGAGTACATAGTACATATTTCAAGGACCAGTATTAAACTGAACAAATTCTTTCATGTATTCATCAACAAAAATCAAACATTTAAATCTTCTCCTTTTTCAGTGGAAGCTAACTCTCTCAAAAGTTACTTGTTAAAAGTTGTCTAGAGTATAGGATAAGAAGATCAATGAAAGCAGTGTTTTTTTTGAAGGCCAATGAAGCATTAAATAGAAGTTTATATCCCATGTTATAATTAGGGATATTTTTTTTTTTTTTTTTTTGGGGGGGGGTGGGTTAAACTGTAAATATTTAATAATCTTCATTGGGATATGTGCCCATTATTATAAATAGAGGGCAAGGGGTAGCGAGTGGGGTAGAGTTCTCAATTTTCTGTTTGTAAGAGTATTGATCACTAAAGAGAAAGGCTAGAATTTGATAGCTTTGTAATCTTGGGGCGAAGGCTTGATGTACTTGGGAATAGAAGGGAGATAATTCAACTGTGTAACTGATCATTCTTTTGAATAAAGAAGGCTGCTCAAGGAGGTTCAAGACTGGATGTAGGGTTGTCCAAAAAGGCAATTTGAACCAGGATAATCTCGGTGTTCTTGTGGATGTTTGTGGTTTGTGTTTCTGTTTCTTCATTCTTGTTTGTTTTCATTCTGTTCTGTTTTGATTATATTGATTTTTTCTGTTGAAACCATTAAATCTGTTCTTAAGTTCAAGTTAGTGAGTGTGTGCGATTGAGTGTGACATAATTTCTGTCCAAGAAAACAAATCCAGTGACCCTAGGTATAACATTACTCGCAAAAAGAAATTCAAAATATGAAGCAAGCAAGGTCTAAACAGCTATGATGATAAGGAAACAAAAGCAAGAACAATTATCATCCATGTAGAGACACACTTTGCTTGTATTTTGGTGGTAGAAATCTTTTTCTGTCAAGACTACCCAAGTCCTTGCAACACTCTTTTTTTCAATAAATAAACAAGTAAATGGAAATAACAACATTAGCTCCCTGCCTTATAACTCTCCAGCTAGCAGGAAACCAGATGTTCCAGCTAGCTAGGAGTCTCCTTTATAGATCTCTACCTTAGCTCAAGCTTTTGAATAACCAGAAAGACCACCCCTTACCATAATGTTACTGTTAGGCCTCGGTTCAGAGGCTTGAACAATTCGGTAATTAGAGTAGCTGTAGGGATTTGAATTGAGCGAGGGAGAGAGAATTAGAAATGGAGGGAGAAATTGAGAGAGAGATTGGATGGAAAAGAATTTGAGAGGGAAAGAATTATGTCCAATTCATTCATAATTCCCATCCTCAAGCTCTCAGCGCCTGCTACCTTTTATAGGCTGCCTTCGGTTATAACCGTCCAAATACAAGCAGCCCATAGCTATAACCACAAAGTACTACAGTAGTTTATTACATGCATTCATCTAATTACAGCTTTACCCAGCCTACTAATTACAATCATACCCTTTGTCCACCTTTGGGTCCTGACAGTTACCACAGCAACCCACTTCTCCCCCAAAAAATGACCAAGATCTGAAGCTTGGGGACCTTTAGAAAAAGGGGCTACTGTCTCATGGCCCATTCACTGTCCTTATTCCCAAGCTATATTTTTCCCAAGCTTTTTCAAATTTCAACCTTATGCTAATACCAAAGGAACCATAGCCCTCACAACCAGCAAAGTCACTGCACTCAGGTAAGTTTGAATCTCCCAAAATACCCTTACCTTATTCAATTAAACCCCAATCCTTAGCTAGTAGTGCAAGTTTTGTGAAAGATATTGCGGGGAGTCGACATAGATTTGCTTAAGCCATTCATCTCATCTGTCTCCCACACACACATATTTTGTATTGTTCTAGCACTTCATTGAAATTTAATTTCATTTTCACAAAACATAGTATCTCAATCATCTCGAAGTCACTCATCTGTACATTCCATAAATTCATTTCTCTCTTAAGTTGCCTTAACTAGGCTGGAAAAAGCTAAGAAAATACAAGAGCCAAGCATTGCAACTGTAAAGACATATGCAGTAGACCTACTTTTCATTGAGATTGGAATCGCCAAAGGGATTGGAATCATTGGAATAACCAGAAACAGTCTGCGACTTCAATTTCTTCGCGACTTTAAGCGCCTGATACCACCAAAAACAAACCCCAAAAGCTATCAACCCAACATAAAAAAAAAAAGAAGAAGAAGAAAAGAAAAACCCTATAAACGAAAACGCATGAAAAAATAACCCATCACACAAACAAGTAGGACAAGTACCTTTTTCTGGGCTTTCTTGGCCAAGTACTCAGCAATTTCATCGTCTGTAATCTTCTTGGAAGACGACGCCCTCCTCTTCCTCTCACGGTTACTTCCATCGTCGCTGTCGCCGGAATGCTCCGAATCCGTCGGCGAGCGCCGGCTACGGCGGCTGCCACTCCTGTGACTCCGCTTGGCAGAGCGGCTCCGTGGCGACGAGTCCTGGCTGCCGGGGTCGGACTCGTACTCGGAGTCGGCGTCCGATCTTCTTCTGGCTCGCCTTCGGCTGCTCTTAGACGACGACGTTTCTCTCTTGCTCTCGCCGCTTCGGCGCGTTTCCATCCTTCAAGTGATCGATGGCACGGCGAAGACTGCAATAATTTACGTTTTAGCCTGGCCTACTATATACGGGCACGGCGGTTCGCCATTGTGTCCGGATCCCGGGTCTGACCCAGAAACGATTCTTTCGTATAAAATATCTATTATCATATTTAATAAAATATGTAGATACTGATTTAGTGTGTGAAGTCTCTAAAATATTTTAATGTCTTATTTAAAAATAATTATTATTTATATTGATAAGATTTAAATTTATGACTTTTTTAAATTAAAATGAGTTTGTAAACAATTTTTTATTACATCAAATTTTACTATATTAAAAAAAACTAAAAATCAAACTACAAGGCAACAACAACCTTCATTTGAAGTTTTTAATTTCTTTTTACACAAAACGTCCCTTTAATATATAAATTAATTTGGATTAAAAAAATTCATATGGCAATAGAAGCAAATTAGGCCTAAGTAAAAATTACAACTCTTAAATTTATAAATTGTCTGTTGTGTTATAAAATTAGATCATTTATATTTTTTCTGATTTTGTCAGTTTAAAACCCTTTCTTAGTTCAAAGTTTCGGGATAAAATAATATTTTTTTATAAATAAAATAAAAGAATAAAGTTTTTGTCTTTAATTTATATATGTAAAATTATAGTATTTAAAACTCTTCAAATTCACGTGACAAATTAACTATAAGACAATTGAAATAAGTAAAAATGCCCATTCTATCTTTATATTTAATTAATCTCTGGCTCTGTAATCAAGCTTACTTTGAGTTAGGGTGAATGCAGAGAAGAATGGGATTTTTACTCCATTTTTTCACTAGTTTAGCCCAACTTTCAACCTAATTAACACATGAGGACGCTGAATCTCCAGTAAAAGTAGCAGGTGGGTGGGGGTAACCCTTTATGTTGACGATAGAAATAGCATTTGAGCAAGCAGCAAGGGCATAAACATTCGAAATAACCAGAGTGGCAGTCACATTCAAGGTGAAGGGATCAAATTCTAATTTCAACAATTAAGCACATCCCAAAACCAGCTGATGGAGAGAATCAATCAATTGGACACTAATTTTTAAGAACTATAACCAACACTGCCATTACCTGATATCAGAAGAGTTATCCAGTCAAGTCCAATCCCTTGGCAGAGAAATAACTAATGTTCAAATATATAGTAGCATTTTATGCTGCGAAATAAGACTAAAAGGATATATGTATGCATGTGGTCCACTGACGGAAGGTAACTACTGAACTTAATTGTCCAAAAACCCAGGCAACAGCAATTATGCTTTCAGCTAACTGCAACTTCAGCAGAGAGGTAACTAGGCTGAAGCGAGTCTTGGCCGGATACCGTTGTCCTTGAGAGATTCAGTACCTGCACGGCATCTTCTACCTTGGCAGCCAGCAAGTCTGGCGACTCCAATAAGAGAAGCAGTTCTGAGTTGTCCATCTCCAAAAGCATCCCTGTTACCTTTGCAGCAAGATCAGGCTGCAATAGACATGCAAACTTTGTTCAGATCAAAGGGTTTTAACCGTTGTGATACTACATTAATCACTTGCAGCCCATAGTAGTGCTTAGGAAAATAATATGGCAAAGTTTAAAATGTAAACATTCTGCGAAATTCTTATCAATTAGACCCTGAAATTTCCTTGAGATAATGCTGCAGTACTTGATGCTTTTAGATGTGATACCTTCACATCAAAGTTGGAGATAGATGGTGAACTGAAGGATTGAAGCAAAGACTTGACATTATATTTTATACGAGTTTCACATTGATTAAGCAAAGCACTTAATGTAGGAATCATTGCAAGTGGAAATGTTCACCAAATAACTAGATCAATATTACCTTGTATTTCTCCATTAGAGGGTAAAGCCACTCTCCAAGAATCTGCTTTTGGTGCTCAGGGGGAGCTGCAGCAAGTCTGCTGCTCAACATCTCTGAGCCCTCATACCCAGCTCCACCAGAAATGGGAACAGCAGATGAGACTTCAGATCCTTTAGTCATCTCCCGTGCAAGTCCATTTGACACATACCTAGCCATCCCAGTCTGCAAAAGACATTAGATATAGATGTTAGAAGTTTGTAGCACAATGGTGGAATGCTTTTGCACACTACACCTACCCACTTACAGGAATATGAAAGAGGAAAAAATCATATCAACCTATGGTAGGAGAATAGTAGGATGAAAGTGGAAATGAGTAGGATGGGCAATCTTTTTTTTTCTGTTTTTTTTAAAATTGTTTTAATATGCTGCATAAATGCAGCAATTTTGTTACAAGTATTCTTGCTCAGCATTTTTTAAATTTTTGTTATAATTTTTTAATATCCGCCATATATATGCAGCTGTTAGCTGCATAAAGCAATTTATCTGCAGGGTGAAAGCAAGGGGGGATTAGATTTTGATCCAGGCAGCTGCCAATTTGAAGGATTCGATTTTTACTTATTTCAGCACATCCCTTGTATAATTAGGTTTTACACAAGAATATCAATTAGAAATTCTAAAGGATCAAACTTGTCCAGAAAGATGTTCACACAATTATTTCATCTTAACCATAACATGCCAGTGTTCTTTAAAAAAACAAAGTGTCCACAGAAATCTATTACCCCAAACCAAACCAAAGTTATGTATCATAAGATGCTCAGTAAGAAACAATTTGACAAATAAGAAAAATCAGACCTGTTGATTGCTTGAATCATTTGATGTATTCACTGACTCTGAGGACTGTTGCACATGAGAAACATAATAAAAACGACCACCACCCTGCGTTCGTTGACCATTCATTCTTCCTCTGTTTTGTCTCTGTTGCCTTGGAGTATTAGAAATCTGAAAAGAAAATTGGAGTATGACAAACAAAACATGTTTGGCATATTTTATTTTACCTAAATCAACCAGCCATATTTAGTAAATAAAGTATTGATACTGGGTGCTGACCATTGGACGTCGTGATGGATGAAAAACTGGTCCAATTGAAGATGCAAAGCCATTAGCTCTCCATCCTGGCAGAGGATGATATATCAATCCCAATTGTGGAGGTACTTGCGCAACAACACCAGGAGGAGCTGTATAGTAAAGAGAAGGATATAACCCAGGAATAACAGTTGAAGATCCCATTAGTCCTGCCATATGCTGAGCATACTGAAGCTGTAATTGGGCTAGCCTCTCCTCTTTTCTTTGAGCTATAGCCACATATAGTGGCTTTCCATGGAACATGAATCCTGTAAAGGCCGCAGATTAGATAACTGCAAGTGGAACATGGATGACATGTATTTGGTAACTATTTCTAAGTTCCACCCTATATGGAAGGACATTATGATGAATAAAACCTAAATCCTAATAAAAGAAATTAAAATTTAATACTTCAAATTTCTCATCATATTATTTTATTTCTCATCATATTTTCATTTTTTCTTCTGGATAAGAAGAGACTTTGTTTCTTACAAATCTTTAACGACAAGAAGTATGCAAGTGAGAAGGGCCCATTATAGAAGTTTCTAAAGTAATGTTTGGTAATAGTACACAACTAATTCTCATATCTAAGTAGCAACTATCATGATATGATGCTTCACTGACATAAATTTTTGCCTTCGTTTCCCTCTCTTTTTACTCTTGGATAAGCATCTGTCAGCGCCTTAGAGCTGACAAGGGGTAATTTAGAATTCTGTTGAGAGAATTCTATGGGAATTCGAGAAAGAGAGAGAGAGAGAGAAAGGGAAGAGAGAGAATAACAGAATTGGAGAGAGAGAGAGAGAGAGAATCAGAATCTTTCATTCATTATAATTTGGGCCAAGGCCTAATTACATATTTATAGTGAGGGGCATCCTCTAGAAGGTACCCCAGGGAAAGCCTAGCTGGTAACTGCCTTGGTAAAACCCTTGAGAGCTTACATTTTTTTTTTGTATGGACTATCCTACCCTTAGGAATGTGACAGCATCCTGCAGACTATGAATGAAAAGGGTAATATCAGATAGCAGAACAGACAATCTAGTAGGTCACCATTCAATGGAAAGAGCCTCTAGCACAGGAACCTGATTTGAATGAGAATCAATCCTGATTGATAAAATTACTACTAAGCACATAATGCTTAATGGATAAAGCCGCCAGCTAAATCATACAATAGAGTAACATTTATCATATACTAAGATTCTTTCAGAAAATTCATCTAGCGTAAGTCAAATCAACAACTTGATGCATTATCCTTTCTTCATTCTCTTCTGATTGTAACCCATTACCTTATCACTGCATATGTAATAGACAAAGTTTATGGGGTACCAATAGCTTAATTTCTTATTATTTTATCTCTTGAAGCAACAATAAAGCCAGCTTTGTTGTATGGCACAAAATATTGGGTTTACCTACAGTTATAAGACCAGCTTTGCAGTGCTTATCTACAGTTAATCAGGCCAAAGAGGGCAATTCATCTGTCCCTTTGTTTCCTAAATCAGTATCCATGGTTGAACTACATCAAAGCCCCAACTTCCTATAAATTGGAGGTATGAATATTCAGTCCTAGACAAGAATAACAAAGTCGTCATGCAAACATCTAATGAAGCTCAGAAATTCAAGCCTCTCACGGCCATTCTTGAATGTGTCAAAGGCCACATAGCCCTCTTCATTATACCTCCAGTGGTCTTATTACATCTTGTCCTCCAAACAGACAACATGTATGAATTTTGTGTCCCATTTTGGAACCATTCAATGCATTCTAGTCTCTGGATTGACTTAATAAAATGAAATGACAGAGAATTCATCTCTTGGCTTATATCAAGATTTGCAGTAATCTAGTCAAGTCGAATTGGAAGTATTACATGAAAAACAATGGTAAGAATATAAATTACACAGCAACACATATCAATGTGATCTATTAGCACTTATAAGCAATATCATGGAAAAAGGAATAGTAAGTATTAGGATACTAGATTCTTTATGATCAAAATATATCATCCAATCTTAGCAAATAGTGGATTATATACTCATACATCCTGATTAAATGAAATTTAATTCACATATATAAAACTTACAAACTCACCATGAAGAGTAGCAACAGCTTTATTGGCCTCTTCAGGCTTAGAGAAGCACGCAAACCCAAATCCTTTACTAATTCCTTTTTCATCTCGCATTAATTTTGCAGAGATGATCGTGCCACACTGGGCAAAGTGTCCTCGCAGCTCATCATCAGTGACAACATCATCAACATTCTTGACATAAACATTTGAATCCTACATTTGAAAAGTGAACTAAGAAGTGCAATGGAAATATATATGCAATGGACTAAATAACAGCTAGGGAATAATAAGCATCAAAGATACCTGGTATTTCATGATTTTCTCCTTGCATTTGTCCTCAAATTGATTACGCAGAATCTGCTCGCGTTCTGCCCTCTTCTGTGCTCGAGCCACATACAGAATCTTTGATCCTGGTCAAAAAACATGTCACACAAAGCTAAGCAATTGCAACCTTCTCAGCCACATGTTTTATTAAGACAACATAACCTACCAAGTTGCAATCCATTCATAGCTTCCATTGCCCTCCTGGCATCATCTGGGCTATCGAAGTTCACAAATCCAAAACCTTTGGAGTCCCCATGGTCATCCTTTGAGATAACTAAGCTAAGAATTTTCCCAAACTCAGAGAACTTCTTCTTAAGAAAGTCTTCTGTGACATTTGTATCCAAATTCTTCATGTACAGATTAGTATATTTAGCATCAGGTAAAATCCGATCACTCCTTCTTACAAACTTGTTGACGTACCTGCATCATACATTGTTAGGTAGAAATAAATTACAGGGACCAAGAAGGAATGAGAAATTCAATGGATACTCTTAGAGAACGGATGAATGCTTCAACTAAGTATTCTAGATGAGAAATGGAATACATAAAGGAGTTTCATACATTTGCTTGCCTCCAATATTGAATCCATTAAGCTTGTCAATAGCAGCATTTGCAGACTCCTCAGATTCAAACTGGACGAAACCATATCCTTTGCTCCTCCCATCATCAGACACAACAACTTTGCACGACAATATATTCCCAAATTTTTGAAACATCTCTTGAAGTTTTGCATTATTAATTGAGTCACTCAAGTTCTGCCAAAAAAAAAAGAACAATCTACATTTGTAAGCCATAAATTACAATTAAAAGCAAGAAGTGGGATAGAGGGAAATAAAGCAACCTAAGAAAAAAAATCAAAAGTTGTGTGATCCTTTATTCAATCCAAAAACATGAATACCTTGACAAATACATTCCCAATTCCACTTTTCCTTGCACCAGGATCACGATGAGACCACGTGACCCTTATCGCTTTCCCATTCAACATGGTGTGATTCTTCACCTCAATAGCACGAACAGCTATTCAATCAAAATTTATAGAAACATAGGTGTCAGAAAACAAATCCAAATTTTAATCCACAAACAAATAAGATAATACAAAGAAAATCCATAACAATCATAAAACATTCATTCTCACGCTTATCAGAAAGAACTCGCCAAAAATCCTAAAAATCAGAAGATCGAAGATTTCGCGTTCTATTTTTAATAACGATCAGAGACACAAAAGATACACTTACACAATTAACCATCCGATCGATAAATATATGTGAGTATCAGTTTCATTCATTTGTTACAACTAGAACAACAGTTAAAGGGTAGAAAAACAACAGAGCTCCAAGCATAAATGAACAAAACATCAAAATCTTCAATCAGTTTTAGATTGAAATTAAATCACATACATCGATGAGAAGTGCACACCGTATGCACATGCACATATACACACTTACTACGGACAGCAAACACATGAAGGAAAATCAACAGAAAAATGCGTATCAAAATGAAGAAGCCGATCGAGAAAAGCAATGAGAAGAGGCAGGGTTTATTACCGTCGTGAGGAAAGATGAAGTTGACGTAACCGTAACAGAGGGAGCGGCCGGAGGCCAAGTCACGGCAGACGCGGACGGAGGTGACGCTCTTGAACTCCGAGAAGTGGTTGAAGAGCTGTCCGTCCGTGACATCATGACGGAGGTCGCCGACGTACAGAGACGCCGACGCCGCCGGGAGCGCCGAAGGAGCCGCCATTGCGCCACCGCCACCACCACCACCACCGCAACCCTGCACCGCCTTACACAAAAAAAAAAAAAGGGAAAATCTCAACTCTCAGAGAGAAGAGAGAGACAGAGAGAAATCAGAGAAGCGAAGTGGGTAAGTGGCGTTTCGTTTTGGTGTTGATTCTGGTAGTAAATACACAGATAAATTTTAGAGAGAGAGAGAGAGAGAGAGAGAGGGAGGGAGGGAGAGGGCCGGGATTTTACGATTTTGCCTCCATTGATGGAAAATTTATTCTGTGTGTCGCAAACACAAAGTCTCTGGAGACCCCGAGCTAATAGTTTATTGACACGTGTTAGTGGTAAATTTAAATTTATAAATATATAATTTCCCCGTCACGGGAGAGAGATTACCAATATTAAATGAGTAATTAATGAGAAACAAATCAATTAAATGAGTAAATATCGCATAAATAGAAAATAATTTTTTAATTAAATTGAGAATGAAACTGAGGGCCCACTGCTTTGCGCAAAATTTAGTAATTTTTTTTCGTTGAAATTAAAAGCAAACAAATAAAATAT
Source organism: Diospyros kaki (assembly GCA_036245055.1). NCBI lineage: Eukaryota > Viridiplantae > Streptophyta > Magnoliopsida > Ericales > Ebenaceae > Diospyros > Diospyros kaki. The sequence continues at coordinate 4,414,843 of BSEG01000006.1, read as the reverse complement.
TTTAATAGGGGTATTTTTGGAAATTGCCATTCAATTCATAGCGTGAAGCAAAAGCCAGCTTTGCCGTCCTATTTTCAGATTTTTTTTAGAATATTTTTATTCAACTTATTATTGATTTGTATTTAATGTCTATGAATTATAATAATATAGGTATTTGAATAATTATATTTATGTTTTTATTTATTTAATTAAAATATATTTATATTTATTTAAAAATATAAAAAAAATATAAGCGATGATTTGCATGGTCCCGCGAATTGGGAAGTTGGACTGTTTCACTCGAAACATGCTGAAAATGAGAGGGGACGAAGGTGGAGTATCCGGCCACGCGCTCATGGCGCGTTAATTTCACTTTCCGGTTAGTCGGATTCGGATTGGGGTTTGGGTTTTCCGTTTGGTTTCGTCAAACATTTTCCAAATTGGTATTCAAGTAACAGCTCTGATTTCATAATTATTTAGACAAAAAATAATTATCCAAATTAAAGAACCAAAATAAGAAGTGAAATAAATTGGCATTATTTATTAAAGTAATTTTGTAATTTAAATCTTAATATTTTTGAAGATCGTGTTACTTGTTTATCAAGAATTACACCTTGAACTATATACACGCGTGCAAATGATTAAAATACGTCTCACATCGTGTCATTGTCTTAGGTGAGTAGTATTTTAGTCATTCGTTTCACCACCTCACATCGTCTTACCGTCTTAGATAAGCAATATTTTTGTTTTTTTAACTAACCCAAAATATAACTCATAAAATATAAACAATATTTTTTTATTTTTAATTAAGAATTATATGACCTGCCGTTTGTGACCATCACATTATACAATTCAAAAAAATATTTTTTTATTAAAAATATTTTAATAAAAATCTAAAAGTATTTTGTATTACAACATATCTATATCTTGATTTAAAAAATATTTTAATATTATATTAATATAATTTTATTTTACTTATTTTAACAAACGTTACCATAGTATTTATAACTTTTGATAAGACATATCTTGAATATCACAAATAAAATTAAATAAAATAATAAAATATCAATATTTAAACTACCGATATATAATGATTCATTCCTCTTAACGAAATAAATATATAAATTATGTTAGATGAAGTTTGTAGAGAGAGCGCATTGGCAATTTTAAAGGTATAATCTATATTTTTTACACCTCCTTAAACATTATAAGTTTTTTGTCATAAATGTCAATATTTTATCATCTCAATATTTAGTTATTCACCTAAATAATACTTAAAAATGATAACGACCACTTATCTTTATTTTTTTTATTTCCATTTACATCCTTAAGAATTATTTGATTTTTTGTGTGAATGTCTGCATGTTTTGTACAATTATATATACCAACAAAATATTTTCATCTTACTTCTAATTTAATGTTGTCACAATATAAGAATAAAATTTTCATAAATTCTTTGAGAATTTCAAAAAATATATCGTGACTAAAGAATAAAATATTTACTCAATAAATAAGAATCAAAAATTATTTTTCCAATAGTATTCATTTAAAAATGATGATTTAGTGATCTCTTTTTTGTGGTAATATCATCTCTATTTGATTTTGCTTGTGAATTTACTTCGAAAAAATAAATTAAATTATATAAAAGCCAAAATCATTCAAAAAGGTATTTAGAATAAAGAAAGGCCTCAATATTAGTTTTTAAATTTTATAATTTTTAATAAATTAGTTACTTGTACCCTCACAACTTTGATTTTTATTCAAATTCAATAATATTTTTAATCTTCTATTAATATAAATTGACGTCACATACATTAATATAACCCAAATTACTTAATCACGAGATTTAAATTAATATTAATATTGATAATTTTAGAATTTGAATTAACACATGTCATGGCAATTTTTTAGAATTTGACAAAAAAAGAATCAAAAGCAATATTACATTTTAAATAAAAATTAAAGTTCATGACTATAAATTATGATGGATCAAAAGAAAGTGTTGTTTTAGTATTTTTATTTTTAAAATACAAAAAAAGTAAAAAGAATATTTTTATAATATTTATAAATATTTTGAGATCATTTAATAGTAATATTAAAAAAATATAAAAAACATGTTTGATGGAAAAAATTATTTCTCTTCGGAATTTTTTCGTGATTTTTTATTTTTTTAAAATTTAATTTATTTTTGAAATATATTATGAAACTTGTATTTATTTAATATTGAATAACTATTTTTTTATAATTTATATATTAAAAATTATATTTATAAAAAAAATATATTTTGTTATTTGTACCTTTATCTTACGTTTTCATTTTTTTTAAATACAATATATTTATTTTCATTTTTTTATCATATTCGTTTTTCGTTTTTTAAATATATATATATATATTTTTTATTTTTAAGTCAGCACAGTTGGCCACTGGGAGGAGGCCAGAACCCTTCTTCTCAAAACCCTCGGTTTCCAAAGATTGCAGAACCCCCAGAGCCTGTAATGCTTCAACAACACTGAAGAATCATCTTCCACAGACGCATGTTATCCGTCTCTACGGACGAAAATGTCGAGAAGGAAACTATGTTCACTGATAGCAACTTCCATCCTCAACCGTTCTTCAGTCCATAGCACACCCAGATCGATGATTTCTTCAGCTCCACCAGCAAGATTCTCTCTACAGTTCGTGCAAGGCCCTAATGGAATTCGTAGTTTTGACGGAGTGTTTCAAGGTCAGGGTGCGAGGGCTTATAGCCTTCTGAGTTTGAACGATCTGAGGGACAACAAGGGGGCGAGGAAGCAGAAGACGAGGAAAGGCCGCGGGATTGGGTCCGGGAAGGGGAAGACGGCTGGGAGAGGCCATAAGGGTCAGAAGGCGAGAGGGACTATGAAGTTCGGATTCGAAGGCGGCCAGACGCCTCTTCGCCGCCGCCTGCCGAAGAGGGGGTTTAAGAATCCCTTTAGCCTCACATTTCAGGTATGTTGATTCAACCTGTTTCTGTTTACGTTCACGTTCGATGAACGCATTGTTTTTGTTTAGAAGATGTTCGAGGAAAACAGAACAGAAGGAACAGTGGCTGTTTTTCTTCGCGTGGATTTGATTGTAAAGAACATGAAAGGAGGAAGAAGATGAGTTTGAAAAGAAATTAGTATTTGTTTCAGAAGCGGGAGATTTCACGAAAAAAAAATTATTTTACTTTTTCGTTTAACTGTGAAAGAATAAAGCTCTTTGCTTCCTTTTCTTTCCTTCTTGCCTCAAGTTCAGATATTTTTGTTTCCCCTTTTTTTATTCCATTTATTGTTGGAGTTAAATTGATCTAGATGGTAGTACTAGAGGCTATGTCTATGTCTATGTGAAGAGGACATGCTTCTTGAATTCAACACCGAAACTGAAAAGTAGGAAGGTTACATGGTTTAACTATTTAATGTCTGAACAAAAATACTGAGCTGAGAAATGAGCCGGAAGACAAATGTTGCAGTTGAACTGTTTGAGCAGTGACGCCCAAGTCATTTTTAGTCAAAATGTCCTTGACGAAATGGAGTGTTGAGAAGTGCTCAACTGAAAGGGCTAGCTCCGTGGAAGGAGAGCTCTCACATCAGTCGTAGAGTCTTTGTAGGTGGTGGGCTCACACCCTAGTTTCTCTAAAGGCTTGTGCTTCTGTGTAGTTAGTAGAAATGAGTGAGAAAGGAATATCTAACTTGGCATGAACATTGGATGCCTTTATAAGAGATGGGGAAAGAAGTTTATGGGTTCAGCAAAGAAGAAATAGAGCTGTCAGCGTGGAAGAAAAAATGAGAGGGAAAAACACATCCTATTGATTGAAGAACATGTAGAAAATCAACTATGTAGAGGTATTTATTGATAAAGGTAAGAGATCTTTGTTTAAAGCCCTATTGTTATTATTGATACTACACTTACACTATTGCATGCATGAGCATCTTCTGTGTGTGTTCATGGACACTTGAAGGCCGAATCATTTCATTGCTCAATGCTCACTTGAATGATAAGGGTGTATACTCGATGGTTGCTCAATTTCAAGGGAATAAGGGTGTGTACGATGGAAGGCAAAAAGAGGCTAGCCAAAATTTCTGGAAATCTTCATTTTTGGGTGAAATTGATGTGCTATCGTGTCTAGAGTGCTTGATGGAACCACATATGCTCGTCAATGTCAACGGGCTGGATTTTCTTCTCAACTTCTTGGCTCTTGTGAATATTGTTCTCATACAGTTCTAGAACCTTGAAGATGAATGGAATTTGCAGGAGACCCAGCATGTTCTGTTGATTTCTCCAGTTAATAGGCAACTTGTGTAGTCTTGTGTAGTCATTCTTTAAATATGTAAATGGCCTTGGATGAAGACAAAGACGTGAGAGTGTAATATGAATTTTATATGTTTGATTTCTCAGTTTAGAGGAAAGTTTGAAGTGGGTTGTAATCAATATAAACTGTGATGTATCGGCTTTGGAATACTTTCTATCAAGCTTTTACTACAATGACTTCTTGTTAAATTGTCAACCCCTAACACCCTGTCCCTGGAAAACTCAAGTGACCCTTCATACATTATCTTGGGGTGGTAGAAACTAGATGCAGAAAGGCATAACCCCCCCCCCCTCCCCCCCACCCTCGCACGTGTGTGCGAAATTAAGAATATAGGTATGCAGGCAGTGGGAGAAACTCAGGGTGCCTCCAGTGCCAGAGAGAGATTGTAAGAGGAGAGAGAAAAGTTATGTCGGGTGACGAGGATAATGAATATACAGACACATGCTAACTACATACAGCTAATGGTAACATTTAATGAAATGAGAGGAAACTGCGTTGATGACTGGAGAGCAAATACTTCAAAATTTTGGAAGCTATGCAACTTACATACACAAACCTGAAGGAGATGGGACTGGTATTGCCTAGTGTTAATTTAAGGAGGAGAAGATAACATGATGAAGGAAGGTAAGAATACAGGTCTGTATATCTTTTATGTATCAGCCAACTGATTTTGGTTTTTGATTTCTGTTGATGAAGAGAGAGAAGAGATAGAACTTCATGCATATAGATATACATCGAGGGGTGTAGCTGGAGGGTCAGCGGCCATTACCACCTTAGATGGAAAATAAAGATGGATATACTTACACATATATATAGGATATAGCTAGGGTTGGATAGAACCCGTATGGCTCCAAGTCTCATTAATGGAGAATTTGGTGGGGCATGAAAAATAGGATTCAAATCTTTAATGGTGAGAAAATATGGAACAGTTGAATACACATGTGTGTGTAAACAGTGGAGGAAGATACAGGTTTGTTTTAGGGAAGTTAAAAAAAAATGGAAAGGGCCTTGAGGGTAGCTGCATGATATCCTGTATTCCTCAGTGGGAGTGTGAATGTGGTACACTTCAAGTGAGATTTTCCTGGAAGTAATGTACAGAGCTGGAACTGGAAATAGGTAAGAGAGAGAATGGAAATAATGCACACAAGGAAGGTTGCTATATATAAGTGTGTGTTTATATATGCTATGGGATAGAACAAATTCAGCAAGCTATCTGATGGATTATATGATATAAATGGTTTTGGTGGGAAAGTCTCCTCGGATGGATGAGCATAAGGATGGCCCAGATAATGAAGACCTGAAATATAAATTGATGGTTGAAAAAAAACATTGATGTGAAAAAAAAATAATAGTAATAATAATGATAATAATTATATAGTACGTGAGCTAAGTCAATTGAAAATGTTTGTAGCATGGACATGCGTTTACTTAACAATTGGGCTAAATTCTGCACACAGTTAGATAAAAGAGAGGTTAAATTAAGCAAATTTCTAGTTATGAAATAAATAGTTTGTGTTCCTTTGTGATATCTCTAAGAAGGGTCACAGCCCCTGAGAGGTGCGGGGTCTGGCACTTGCTGTCGCACTGGTACAACAACAACAACATATCCAGCCGTTATCCCACTATGTGGGGTTGACTACATGAATTCTAGACTTCTATGCGGGTTACATCCCAACATATAGTTTGTCTAGAATTCATATTTGGATCCGACTAAGTTTTACGCTGGTTGTCGGCTACCTAACGCAACCCTCCTCCTTTATCCGGGCTTGGGACCGACAGTGGATAATATCCCCTGGCGGAGTAATGATGAAATGAAGTTTGAACACCATCTTCACATGGAGAAATTTCATGAGATGGTGGTGAATGAAGATAATTGATATAGTTGTGTTCCATAACTTAGTTGACATGGTGAAACCAACAAGTACAATATGGAAACATGTCGCACTGGTAATTTTATTAAAATCACTAAAAAGTTTCCACAAAAGATTCAGTAAGGACTGAAAAGTGTAATGCAATTGATTGTGACTGAAACAGAGAATTATGTCTTGATGACAACTTGTTATTTGTCTTGGGGTTGGGACCTAAAAAGTATCAGCACCTCTAAGAATGTGCCATGTTGTTGCTGACAACATATTGAACAAGTTTCATCATGTACTTCAAAATAAGTGTCAAGCACTCCTTTATACATGCTGTACCATTTTACTCTTTTACTTAACTAGAACCAAATGGCTTCCAAACTCTTTGGAGGATACATGTACATTCTTCCTTCACTTAAACAAATGAAATCATATGAATCATATAAAGTTGTCTGGATTGCTATTTGGATTTATATCTATTACTGGTTCCTCCTGTGCACTTTTCAATTTTAGCAATTTTTGAAATCCAATGTTTTTAACTTATCTATCAATAGAGATTTTTAAAATAAATAGTAGGCATTAGTTCACACTTTTTCCTTTAATTTAAATGTGGAAAATAATTTTTTAATGTGACAAAAAAAAGAAAATAGTTCAAATTTTTGTGTATATTGCACATTTGTTTTTGTTTATACTATATTTCACTATGAACCAATTGAATAGCATTTCCTTGCTTCTTACATAAACTGCTGTGTTGGAGCTCTGGCTCAAATCATTTATATGGTATGTTGTCTTTAATTCTTGAAAACCCACAACTGCCCATTATGAGATGTAAAATCATAGATTTTGTGTTGATACATGGTTATACTTTTGCTTGGAAAAACAAAAATGAGAAGAATTACCTGTACATTTCAGTTTAAGATGATGAATGTTTTATTGGTATCTAAAACTAGTGGTTGAAGCTATTGATGTTATATTTCACCAATTTTGCATTCAAGAATGCCCTCTGTGATCTGTGCTTTTTTTTATTACATGTTCTATTTAAGTTCATTTCTTGATAAGTTACTCATGTTATGGCAGCCTGTGGGATTGGGAAAGATTGCAAAACTGATAAATGCTGGGAAGATAGATTCATCAGAGTTGATAACAATGAAAACTCTGAAGGTATAGGAACTCCCTTATCTGATGATGTAATGTAGACCTTTACTTCATATGCTTTGGTTGATGGTGACATTTTAGTTATAATATTAGGATACAGGGGCCATAGGGAAACAGATAGGAGATGGAGTCAGATTGATGGCACGGGGTTCTGAACAGATAATGTGGCCCATTCATCTTGAGGTAAGATTTGTTGAAAGCTTATACCTAAATAATCCTTTTTCATTTTGTTTTGTTTTTTTCTAACTAGTTCTTCGGATTCCTTGAATTTTGCTCATTTTTTCTCTGTGAAATGCTGGTTATGTTGAATTCAGGTTCTGTGTCCTTTTTCTGTCTTCCCCCTCTTGATGTCATATGGGTTTTTACCAGCCACTAAATTTACTTAATATGAAAAGCTTTTCGTTTGCTTTTTAATATTTTTTTCTCACACTTCTCATGTGCAAGGCAATACCAAGTTTCTGCTAAGCAAGTTGACAAGATGACATTGTGCTGTCAATTTTGGCACTGAGGGTAGTGTTGTTTAAGAATATTGTTTTTCTGTTAAGAAATAGGATAATGCTATTGGTACACCTTTGTGTACACCTTGGGCTACACAAAGGTGTACCAATGACAAAAAAAACCCCATGAGGCGCATAGAAGCACGTGAGGCGCAGGGCATTTTGGTCATTATATCCTGATGTAGTCCAAGATGTACAAAATTGTTGTACATCTAGCATGATCCTAAGAAATAAGACCTTAATATGATTCTCCTGGAGTAAATTCAGTTCCTTGTTTTCAAGACTGTAAAATCTCAATTTTTGGACATAATTATTGGCTTCAATCTAATTAAAAACTTATTGCTCTTCACTATCTTAGGCAGCACAATTGTTGTAGCCAATGTGGGTTTCTTTAGTTGATTGATTTTCACTAACTTCTTTGAACTGAACCAGAGCTTGTGATTCCATATTCTAGTGGACATAGCACATAGGCAGACAATCTTACACCTAACACAGAAGGTGCAACAACGAACTAATACAAACGTTATGCAGGTTTCGAGGGTGACTGTTAGGGCAAAGGCCGCAGTTGAAGCTGCCGGTGGGTCAGTGAGGAGAGTGTACTATAACAAGCTTGGGTTGAGGGCACTGCTCAAGCCCGAGTGGTTCGAGAAAAAGGGCAGGTTGTTGCCTAAAGCAGCGAGGCCTCCCCCAAAACAAAGCGATAAAGTTGATAGCATCGGGCGCCTCCCTGCACCGACCAAGCCAATTCCATTTACTCCAGAAGAAAAGGAGGCTGTGGTCAGTGCATCTCCCTTGTGAGGCTGGTTTCTGTTGGGCTCCTGTTGAGCATTGATTCATCAGCATGTGACAGATTTTGTTCTGCTGATGAAATTGCATAATGTTTGGGTTCTTTTGGCTCCTTAGATGATCAAGGAAAGAAAACATGTGGTGGCAAAGTCTGAAAATAGAAAGGTGTCTCTGATGTACTGTTGGACCTGACACTAATAAGCGCTAGAGGAAGTTTTACCTTCTTAGATTGATGCTGAGTTTCACCTTATTTCTTTCTTTTTTTTGTTTCTTTCTTTAATATTTATATTCTTTTTGAGGGTTTTACCTTTGTTGTGTTTTAATTAATGTCCTTCAATGGAACTGAACTTGAATCAATCATGAGCTCCAAGGTATTTGATGAATGAAGTTATGGGAGCACCTGGTTCCTATTTTGAATCAAGGGGAAGGTAATGCTATTACTATATAACATGAGTTGGCCTTTGTGATTTATGGAGTTTTTACTTGATGACTACCCCAGCGAATTGTGGAAGCACTGGGTCCATTTTTGCATTTTTATTCTTATTACATTATTCTATCAACTCTCTTTATAAAATTTTTTATTAGTCATATTATTATAAGATCAAATTATCTTAATCTGTCACATCCAATCTTTAATGGGTTGAAGTACTAAAAATGTAATGGTAATTTACTTAAATATTTGAGCTAAAAATAAGATTAACAAATATTTTCACATAAAATGATTTTTTTTTCATATACTGAAAATTTGACCAAATGCTCTAAGCAAAACTATTTTTTCAAACAATATGTAAAAGATGTATTGTTTGGGCAAATATATTTATTTTATATAAAAATGCTAAATTTGCACTTGTATGTCTTTGCGGTAGATTTAATTTTGTTTTTGAAAGTTTTCAAAATGCAAGCCAAGCACCCAAATAATCCCCTCACTCAAACAATAATAACTAATGAGACGAGAAGTACAAAAGAGAGAATAACCTTCTCAAATACTACAAACAAAAATGTTACATGTAAACCCATGTGCCCTTAGCGCACCCCCCCCCCCCCCCCCCCAAAAAAAAAAAAAAAACCATGTGATTTGGTTCACAAACCAGAAAATCCCATGAATTGGTTTACGCATGCTTGCAAATCCAGCAAAGCCATCTAAAAGTTTATGTTCAATCATACAAAACCAAAGATATATAACATAACATCCACAGGGAACTTAAACAACTACAGTAGAGTAAGTGATGGATGAATCTTTTAAGTCTACATACATACAGTAGAGTAAGTGAACTAATTAAGGGTTATTTTCAGCCCCAAGAAGTAAGACACAGAGAAATGAAACTAATGCACTATAGAAACATACACAAAACAGGACAAAAATTGACCTCATTCTTGCACTTGCAGGCAGCCACTGCAAACAGCTGTCATTTTGAACTTCCATTGGAGACGAGACAATGCAGTGTCGAGATTGTTTATAACGCTAGGGCTAGCAAATGGCAGGGCACCATTCGCTGCTACCCAGAGATGAGGTCGGGAAAAGAACAGGATAGCGATCGCACCTTGGTAGTTGTAGGCACAAGAAAACTACCACGCCCTGCTGGCTGCTAGAGACAGAATCAATGAAACCAATAGATACCAAGCAAAGAATGAATGAGAGATCCATAGGAGGGGATTCAAGTCACTATTAAGACAAACGCCATGAACAAAATTATATGCAAGGGGAGAGTAATGCTGGCAGATATCAACTTGAAAAGTGTGTTTCTAGACGAGCTGCTCACACTCAGCTGCCCGGTGCTGACGAACTCATCCATTCCAGTAGTTGTGGAGACATTCACAGGCAATGAACCTGAAAACGCAAACTCAAATTAAAAAATGACTGGTGTTGCAGCTGAGAGTTCCATCCTTAAAAAGGGAGTGATTTGATGGACTTACAATCATAATCAGCCCACCCAAGCCGTTTCTGAGCCAAGTCATAAACAAAGATCTTATTTTTAAGAACAAGATCTGCACAACGAATTGAAGCAATTTTGTTAAGTCTCAATGTAACAGGAAAGCGAGGCAACTTAATAATCTGAATGCTTTCATAACTAATAAATTTTGAGATAAAATTGGCAAAAATTAAATCACAAATTACATGCTTGTCACAACCCAATCTTACTTCAATAGTCTAGCGTGGTGTTTTGAAAAGCGCTAAGTGCAGAAGATCTATGGTGCTTAATGCAAAGCAAAGAGCATGCTTAAGTGAAGGGAAGAACATATAAATAAAATACAGAGTATAAACTTTTATAAGTACAAAAAATATAAACTACTAAAAAAATAATCACTTTCAGGTGATGTCCTGTGGTGTTGCAAGACCTTGTTCCTCTAAAAGGCATGTTAATGGTAGTTTCAATGCTTTACATGAAGGAGGTAAGGCTCCACAAGTAGCTTACCGGGTCATCGAGAATGGGCCTGACTTGCCCCCAAGCAAAAGCAACCTACAACAGCTAGCTATTTCAAAACCTGCACCACCTATAACCTATGGAGTCCCCAGTTTGGACAGACAACACTTCCAAGTTGGAGGGAGCAGGTAAGAATTCTGTTTGATGGCACCGATCTCAAGGAGAGGCTCAAGAAAGCAAAGGTGAATAGCTCACAAGCCATGCTGTGAGTCTGGCTCACAGTTTTCTCAGGCAAGTTATCATCAGTCTAGTGGTGCCACACGGCAAGGTAAGTGTCACTTTATGTAGTTGTCATGCCAGATAGGGATACTGATAAGTGATGTCACAAATCTACTAAAAGAATCAACTTGTATTCTAACAATCTCACGTGCGTTGTTATTCATACAGTATTAACAATCATGGTATGTGCACAGAAAATAAATATTTGTACAAAAAAGTTTAGGAATATTATATGAATTCACATCCAGCCACACTCACAAGTGAAAGAAAGAAAGAAAGAAGGAACTAATTATGGCACAAGTTCACTGAAAATCAACAATCCTATATGACCAGCACTAACTAGTTGCAATCCAGATCCAATTTGACAAAATTTTCAGTGGCATTTAGAACAGCTCATCAATTGTCATCCATTTGCTCATATGGCAAATCTTTTAAGGCAGAAATAACTTTGCAATTGTATGGAGTGAATAAAAACCTGCTAAATACAAAGATGAGGCAGTGGGTGGGTGAAGCAAATTGCCTTATGCTTAAACCACTCCAACATATTTGTCCATTGATTTATATATATATAGTCCTCGAACCCACCTCCTAAAATAGTTACCCCCAGATCCTGAACTTTCTGAAAGCCAATGCACCATGTTACAGCACCATCCTGTCATAATGAATTGTCTGGCAGTAAATTAAATATCAAGCTTGGTACATTTAACCATTATACAAAAGAGAAAAAAAGGAAAAAAAAAAAAAAACTAGTCATGTCCATTTCAGAGGATGTGGAGAGAAGTGATGAAGATGAAGTGATATTTGAGAACTCACAATAAAACCAAAATCAACAAGGTAGTCCTCTGGTCTTAAAACCATGGGTGCACCACCAGCAAAGTTTAAAGAAACTGGAGGAAATACCTCAGTTACACTGCACATGAAACAAATATGGACCCTTCAGGTGTCTAAACAATCATTTAGTAATAATTATTCTTGTTAAAGTCATTCCAAAAAATGATCTGATAAATCATCTGAAGGATGAACCTGGAGGTCACTTGATAACACTGGTGTCCTTTTGAACTGACGGGTGTTGCAGATTGTGAAACAGCTGCAGTGATCTGCATGGTCAAGTAAGTTCCAGACTAGTTTGGCAATCAATATTAAATTTCTTCCAAAATTTAATGTCTTGGTACTTCCTAACATAAAATTTGCAACCCATCACTTTCTTTAAAGCTTTTTTAATCCACTAGTTTATCTCACAGCCAATACAATCATTTCATCCAATGCTTGCTAAGAGCCATTTCAATGTTGAAGCTGATGACATCAATAAAAAATGGATGATGAGACTTGCATTGCTTTTAATGATACTCTTGCAGAAACAACCACCATGCCAACTGCTTGGCACTCATGGGAATAGTAGCTAGATGAGGAAGCAGAAGTAAATAAGTACTAGATGAGGAGCAATTTTTTAATTATTAGTGTTTTTATTTTATTTTTATTCATTTAATTATGCTTGTATTTAAGTTATTAGGTTTTAAATACTTTTTTATTTATTAGTTTTAATAAGTAGTCATATGACTAGCATGTGACTGTTAAGCAAAAAGATAGATTCCTTCAATTAGATGGATTCCTTGTGATCAAGGACTGGGATTCCTATGTGAACAAGGATTAGTAACCTAGTATAAATAGTCTTTTAAGAGATTTTGTAGGCAGCCGCTTTATTCTATTTCAACTTTTGGAATTTCTTAAACCTTATTTTAAGATCTCCGTTCCAAAATTGATCTTACATTGTTTTCACCCAATTTTTTTACTTTTTTTGTTGATCCTTCCTCCCATATTGCATCAACCAAACACCCCCAACAACCCCCCCCGCGCGCGCGCGCGCGCATGGGGCCTATACTAGATGCAAAAAAAAAAAAAACCCAAAGCACCTTGGATGAAAGGTGCAGTAAATTGGATCTTCATAATTTGGTTCAATTTAATAGCATATGCCACTGGTTTCCCTTAATTCTGTCCCGTCTATATAAATATAGGTTAAAAGAAAAACAAAGAGAAGAAAAGGAGAAAAACAAACTTACAGCACTGACAAAAGGATCATAAGCATCTTCCACCAGGTATGCCAAAGTTGTTCCAGAATCAACAATGGTTCCTTGGTTAATTGATGTTGTGAATGCGGCTGGATCAATAGGCAATAATTGCCCATTGACAGCAATGCTTTGCAGGTACAAGTTATAATGAGGCCTAAAAGTTTTTTGGGGAAAAAGAAAATTAAACATCCAGTAAAATGTTAATTCATCTATTTCACTTATCCACGGACACTGAAATGGAAAAATATTCACATTTCTTAACAGGCTCATTTTTGTTTTGTAGGTTAAAGTGGAGTTTACAAGGTGCCACATAGAATTGCATGCATAACATTTGACTTTATTGCATAGTTAAATGGTAAACTGAATGGATAAATTTCCAACTACACATTTCAAACATACATCTTATATACCCTCAGCCAGGTGTTTGGTACTTGATGTAAATACCCCAAATGTTTGGACGGGATCCATTTACAACATCATATGACAAAGTAAGATCAAGATGTTTAGGAACTAAATCTAGGTCAAGGTGGTGAACATAGTTAAAAGAAAGCCAATAAGCATGCCTAGAATTAAAAAAAAAATGCAGGAAAGAGAATAAATGAAAATCACATTATGTAAACTCTATAAGCACTGCATAGAATAGATAGAAAAATAACCGTAAATTTTAAAAGAATTTTGCAGTTGTCATCTAAACCAAGCATGGGACAGTTTTAATAATGAGTACTGAATGTCTGCAAGACATCTTCACTAACCCAACCATGACCTGTACGTGTATGTTATAAATTAGATTAACCAACTTGTCCTATTGGAATTGGACTGCTAAGGTCAGCAAGAGGAATAAACTGAACCAAGAAGCATTGTATACTTAAATGAAACAGGTAATTGAATTAGAAAATAAATGTTACATGCATAAGCTACATTTCAAGTATATCAAAATGTTAGTGTATGGGATTTTCTGATTGCCCACTAACATATTAAGATAATATCCATAATCAAAAAACTAGCATTAAAGAAGATGGTTCTCCGTAGTGAAATTGTGAAAACAAGAATACTTACAGTGATGGCACAAGAGGACTGTAGACCATGCCTGGATTCTGAATCTCACCAAGAACTAGTTTGCCACCACCTTTGCCCTCTCCTTTCAAGCAGTGGGAGAACACCTTGGGGGTAATTCTCCTTGATGCCAACTGTGATATGACAGACAGATCCTGTTGTCCAAACCCAAAAATCCCATCAATTGCTTTATCTGTCTTAGTTAAGTCCCCAGACAGAGAGGTGCTACACCTGCTTACAAATTCCAGCACAGCCATCCAAAAGTTTATGTTCCGACATACAAAACCAAAGATAAAATCCATATGGAACTTTAAAAAACACAGTAGAAAAGTGATGAATAATTGTTTAGATCTAAATACATCTGCTGACATTTTGTGGACATATTGCAGATAAAGGATATTCTACTAAGTTCATTACTTCCTTCATCCTTCTTTATCCAATTAACATTAATAATCTTACTTCTCATTCAGGTTTAAAATCTCAATCCTCTTTCTGCAATTAGCATAAAAATGTAGAATATACTAAGAGAACAAATATCAGTAACAACTTAATTCCTTTTCATTGGGGGATTGGCAAACTCATGGTGAGCAATCATATTTGTTTACTTCTTTTTCACAAATTAAAAAAAAAAAAGCCTTAGTTATGCTAATCATAACCATGTATAGTCATTGTTCACCCAATTGGAGGGAGGCTATTGACCATCTGCTCTCTCCATCTGATGGGACATTATCAATAATGCTTATTGACACACCATACCATCTAGACAAAGCCATAAAAGCTTACCCAAAGACAATTGTAGAAGAAGAGTTGGCAACTGAAGAAGTTGCCATGATTGTGTCAAAATATAGCAAATCAGATAGATAAAAGCCAGATGTCCCACTTCCATCTCCATACTGAAACGAATAACCACATTGGTTACTCTGAGAACATTCTGCAGCTGTAGTCTGAACTACAGAAGTGCATAATGGATCTGAACATGAAACTGAAGAAGCAGTCGTTGAGCTGGCAGCATCAAAGAAATTAAGCTCAATCTGTCGAGTGAAAAAAATAGCATATGTATCATTAAGTAGACATATTAATACTCTAACGACTGAATAAATTGAAGGGACAAAATATATTTAGCAAAACAAATACTTACACCAAGTCCACTTGAGCGGGGGCAGTCAGCACAGGTATTGCAGTTAACCCACAAGATATCGCTTCCAGTGTCAATCTGCACATTGAATTCCTTTGGGGGAGAGCCCAACTTAATTTTTGTATAATAAAGGCTACAGCAAATGAAACCAGAAAATGACAACGTAGTCAAGGCAATATGAATAGATCCCCAAATTTGAAGTTTGAGATAACCAAAAGAATATAAAAAATAAAACTGATACACCAAGTTGAATAATAGAGTAAACTTAAGTCAATGCCATTATATCAATATACTAATCAGGTTTCACACAGTAAAGTTTGCATCCTGAACAAAAACTAGAATGACAGGAAAATAGAAGATATAAGAACAAGGGAAACCCATGAAATTCATGGACCCATCATCAAAAATGACGATCAAGAACAAGAAACCAGCAAAAATTCCAAATTTTAGAAAAATGAACTTTCAACTTAATAAGATTAGAGAACATCCAGTTAGGCCAAGATCATGCTACACAAACATATTAATACCTAATTCTACATCTACAGCAGTAAAATCACACATAACTGATCCATAAAACATTAAACAAACTATGAACTGCCAAAACAGAGACGGAGAAGGGTTTTTGTGGCTTTTGATAGCACTACCCGAGTAGGTAGGGATCAGAGGTACCGGAGACGTCGAAATTGACCGCGCCGCCGACAACCCCTTGCAAGATTCGGGCATGCCTTGCGCGGTCCCGAGCTCGGAGCTCCTCCAGCTCTACCCTCTGGTTCGCCGGAAAAGCCCTCTCCAGCGTCAGAACGCCCGCCGAAAGCCCGCCACAACGCCCCACCACCGTTGCAGCGGCGAAGAACCACACCACCAAAATCCCCGCCTCAGATATCGCCCGCATTATGTAACGATATATGATGAGAATCAGAGAGCGAGAATTGTGGCGATTGAGAGAACATATATATATATATATTTGATTAAGGGATGGTCTTGTGTCGTTTCAGACTTTGGATTTGGATTAACGATAAAGAAAGAAAGAGATTAGTGTTTAACTACTACTGGGGCGGCTGAGCTGGACTCACACTCAGACAGACAGCACGATGAAGAAGCTTTTCAAATCGAGTCACCTCCGAGTTAGGCTTTTGATTGGACTTTGTGGAAATGGACAAGCCTCGTCAAAAGTGTGAGAGTGAAGCTGCAGATTGGAGGCTTCGCCGCCATTGATGCCCTTTTCCTATTTCTGTATTGTATTGTTAAACCCAGTTGTTTTACGTGTATCCCATTCATCACAATGGTTCACGCTTCCATCTTCCATGGCTTTGGCTTAAACGTAAACACCATTTTATGTATTATATATATTTATATTTATTAAAAATATGAATATAAGATAAGTACGTAAATGTGACTCAGCCGGCTGTCGCCACTCGCCGCCACCACCACCAACTTTTTTATATTTTTTATTGTTTATATGCTTTTTTTATTATTTTTATCTAAAAATAATGTAAAAATATATTGTATAATATAAATGACGTAGAAAAAATTCTACATAATAACTAAATAATACACAATATATATATTAAAAAAATATAATAATTTTTTTGTAAATATAATTTTTAATATAAAAATTATAAAAAAATAATTATTTAATTTTAAAATAAACATAAATTCTATAATATATCTAGAAAAAAATTAAAAATTGACTTAGAGACAAAAAAAAATTATTTCTAATTTTGAATGAAAATGCATTTTCAAATTGAAAACTCATTTTTGATATTTTCTTAATATTATGAAATAATTATGAAAAGTTTTTAAAATTATAAAAATTGTTCAAAAATATTTTTTAATGTTTCAAAAATAAAAACATTTCAAAAATACCCAAACAACACTTTCAAAAAAGTTTCCATGCATTGTAAATTTTAGTTACCTTCCAAACAGAGTCCAGATCTGCTGTCTCAAAAGCATGTCCCCTTTGCTGTCCACCCAATCAAATGCTGCCACATCACCCATTTGCAAATAGTAATTTTTTAAAAAAGTTATAAAATCAAAACAAAAAATTATAAATGACATATGTATTGATTATATATATGTTATTATTTAATTTTATAATTTTTTAGTTTGATTTTATAACTTTTTTAAAAAATTACTATTTACAAATGGGTGATGTGGCAGCATTTGATTGGGTGGGACAGCAAAGGGGACATGCTTTTGGGACAACAGATCTGAGGTCTTCCAAACAGGCCTTAGGGAGTTGTGGGTGGAAGGATATGGTCTTCTTCCCACGTGTATTTCTAAATATTTTTATTTTATTCTCTAAATATACAATTTTATTTTTTTATATAAATATAGGAACTTTGTTTAAAGAAATTAAATCTTTTTAATATTTATACATTTTTCCTTATTATCAAATTTTCATACTTTATCTTTTTCTTAACCTTTAAATTATTTAAAATAATATTTTTATTATTTTAACTGATAAGATTGTTTGTGTGTTAAAAATAAGATGTAATAAATTATGATGTACAAAAATTTTTCGATCGTGTCATTTCAACGTTTCTGAAACATTTTCATTTTTGAAATACCAAGAAATGTTTTCAAGCCACTTTTACAATTTTAAAAAATTTTCGTGGCCATTTCATAATATTAGAAAAATATCGGTTCATAGAGATACAAAAATTTTTGTCTCTAACTCAAAAATTTTAATTTTTTCTAGAATTTGTTTGAATGCATTATTAAATTTATATTTATTTTTAAATTAAATAATTATTTTTATAATTCTTTTATATTAAAATTTATATTTACAAAAGGACTCATATATTTTTTTTATTTACTTGTTTCCTCCCTTCTGGTTTCTTACTTTTTTAAAAAATAATATTTTTTATTTTCGTTTTGTATTATATTTGTTTTTATTTTACAATCTAGGTAATAAATACATATTATTTAAAAATAAAATATATTAATTATTATCCTTAAAAGAATTATTAGATATATATACACACTCGTACAAGCTGAGGACATGAAGCCTTGCTGGCCTGAATTAAGAAACGAAAAGCGTGCAAGAAAGCCAAAGCCAGCAACTTAAATTAAAAAATAAAATAAACAAAAATGTTACTTTCTTACGAAAAGTGAAGTCCCTTTATCTCAAGACCCCGCATCTCAGCTTCAAGATAACGAAAATGTTACTTATCCATTAGAAGTGTATAATCTTTTTTTTTAATGATATTTGTTCATTCTTCTAATATATAAATATTATTAAAAAGACTTAATGCATAATACATCTTCTTAATAATTAAAAAATAAAATAATTAATCTTTGATATACTTATCGTGATGAAATATTAGCACATGTATGAACGCACTCATTTTTGTAAGCAACATGTTATGTAAATGACTAATTAACAGTATTTGAATAGGTTAATTGGTTCATTGAGTGTGTCTAATAATTAAAAAATGTAATATTTAAAATTAATGTACAAAAATATCAAGATTCTGCGTTTTAACTATTAAAAATTATTAATTTTAAGTCATTACCTTGAAACACAATATAAGATATAAACAAGAGAGTGATGAAATCGAATTAAAAAAATAAGGATTATTTAAGCTATGAATAATTTGGTATTTTTCCCATCAACATAAATTTTAATTTGACGTGTTTCGTTGACTTTATTTTTTTATAACATAGCATTTTTTATTTTCTATGTATATACTTTACATGGTATAAATAACAATTTTGTTTACTTATAGTCGTGATAAAAACTTAAAATGATAATTTTTAATAGTTGAGATACAAAATCTTAATATTTTTATATATTAAAGATCAAATATCATATTTTTTAATTATCAAGAGAGAATTACAAATTAATTATTTTATTCAAATACTACTAACTAGTAATCTAAGTGATGTATCACTCGTGAAAATAGGTGTATTCATAAACATATTAACGTTAAGTCACAATAAAAATTTAAAATAAAAATTTTTAATAATTAAAACACCAACTATTGATATTTTGTACATCAAATACTAAATTCTATATTTTTTAAAGGTAGCATTTGTTAAATGAGCAAAATAAAGTTATATGAAAATAAGGTTGAAATGTTTTCTGTACCAAAATATATAATAGTTAAGATACGATTTGAAAGTATTTTAATATTTTTATCAGATTATTTGTTAAATTTTTTGAAATATATTGGGGGAGATATGGGTCATTTTTTCTTATTTGTGAAGATTCAGATAAATCTATCTGGAGGGGGAGAGATAAATTTATCTAAATAATTATAGATAAAAAGTCACGCGACTTCTTTTCACTTAGTTACCAAATAAATTTAACAAATATAATAAAAAATACTTTTGTCATAAATAATTTTTATATCCCACATTTTTCAGTTCGTATCTTGATTAACAAATACTGTTAGAACGAGTAGGTGCTATGGCACACACCAAGAGGGAGGGTGAATTGGTTATTTTAAAAACTTAATTAAACTTGAAAAGCTTTTTGACCCAATTGAGGTTTTAGTGATTTAAAACATTAATCATACAAAATGAAATATGTAAGTTTACACAAATAAGTATTTGAACCGAGTGAGGAATAATAAAATGCTTGGAAAGATAAATATGTCAAAGAACAGAAGCACAAGAAAACACAAGGATTTATAGTGGTTCGGCTTAACCAAGCCTAATCCACTACCTTACCTCCTCACTAAGGATTTTTCAAACCATCTACTAAAAACCCCCTACTTAAACCAAGTAGGTCCTCTAGTCCAAGACTAGGAATTACAACATCTTGCTTATACAAGCAAGCCCTCTAACACTTAGCTAGGAAAAACAGTCACTTGCTTCAACGAGCAAGTCTTCTAGCACAAAGCTAGGAAAATAACAACGATATAAATGAAATAGAGAAGCTAAGAGTTAACACTCTTAGTTACAAGATCTCTCACAATGAAAACAAGGCTTAATAATAAATTTACAATGATAGAATAACAAAGTCTTGGATAGAAAATACAACAGTGAAAGCACAAAGATTGTAAGCTTCGAGTAAAAATGATTTGAACTCTTTAGATCAACTCGTTCCCATCCATTAGCCTTCTCTTGATCATCTATGACATGTATATATAAGTGTCCCACGAAGTTGAAGAGAAATATAGTCATTTGGAGCCGTTAGGATTTGAAAAAATAGCCGTTGGAAGCTTTCTGCGAAATACATAGTCGACAGAGAAAATAGGTTAGTCGACTATTTCTTCAGATAAAAATCAAACATAGTCGACAGATAGAAAGTGATAGTTGACTATTTTTAACACAAAAATTCCATAGTCGACAGATACAAAAGCATAGTCGACTATTGTAAAAATGTGAAGAAAATTTTGAATTTTATGAACAAAAATAGTCGACAGATGAAAAGCTATAGTCGACTATTCTTATATGATAGTCGACAGATTCAAAAATAGTCGACAGATGCCTTAAATAGTCGACATATCAAATCAGCATAGTCGACTATCCTTAATAGCATAGTCGACTATTCTTAGGCATAGTCAACAGAATGAAATGCATAGTCGACTATCCTTTAGACAACTTTGAAAACTTAACAAATCTTCATTTCGATTCTTTTGAAAGCAAGTTGAGATTAAAAACATATTTATTTTGAATCTAAACACACTCAACCACACTTCAACATTTCTCCTATATAAATTTTCATAACTTTGCTTTAAGGAGATTTAAAGATTATTTTTCACATTCATGTAAATTGATTAAAAATAAACTTATCCATAAAGATTTACTCATAAAGATTTAGAGATTGATTTTCATATAGTCATTATCAAAATCACTATTTTATTATCCAAAAGTAAAATATCAATCTCTCCCTTTTTGATGATGACAAAACAAAAATGAAAATCAATGAATTCATCACTTTATCTCCCCCTTTTTGTCAAAATCAAAAAGATTAACGACTCCCCCTTTTTTTTTTGGAATACACTGAGAGCATAAAAAAAAAAGACACCTTTTTAAACCAAAAGATTTAACTCTCCCTCTTTTTAACTCTCCCCCAACAATAGTTTGAAAAACTTCATCTTGAAATAAAAACATTTTAAACGATTTCACAAATCTTAAAATAGATAATCTCCCCCTTAAATCAAAATCTTTTCAATAGAAATGAATTGGAGATAAGCATAATCAAGTAAAGATAGTTTTAAGAACTAGAGATAGCTCCCCCTTAAGATGACATTATTAATATAAAACATAATTTTTGAGCACATGTCATATATATATATATATATATAAACTTTTTCATGAGATGCCAAAAAAAATTTTTTCATACCATATTGCATACTCATGATCATATTAGAGCCGATCTATATCTTTTCAAGAAATCACTCATATTTAAGCAATTAAAGCACTGGATCGATTGCATAGCCATTCATCATATAAAAAGGCATATACATTAAGTGATCAATATAAGAGTGAAATATATCATTTCAAGCAAATAGAAAGACTCTTTTTGAAAAACTCCCACTTAAACTCACACGGGAGGTTTTAACTATAGAGACATTTTTCATATAAAGAAATAGAATAGCAATTTGTCTCAATTCAAATGATTTTCGCAAGAGTAAAATATGACAATGATCATAAATTTGAGGAATGAACCACATGCACTCATATATACAAGTTCAAAGAATAAGTGGTTATCCAAAAACATAAATCTAAACAAGTTATGGAAAATTTAATGCAAGACATGTTAAGGATAGGCTGTAAGAACATGCATTTGTCTTTTGATAATCTTAGCCATACTTGTAATCACATAGGATCATTACATATAGATAACTTCAAGAAGCAAATTGATCCTTTAGCAAATAAAGCATGATTTCATACTCAAGTATTCATTTGTCACACAAAGATAATCAAGCTATTTCAGACAAGAAAAATAGTATTATAAATGATTCAAGACATGAATACTATATGCCATCAAAATATATCATTTAAAGATCTAAGAGTCTGACGTCATTGTTCTTTGATTCAACTAATGATGGATTTGAGAGAAATGGAAGGTTGATCTATCTTTGAAATCAAAGGTTTCAAAACTTAGAACAATATATTTCAAAATAGAACTCTTTGGAAATTGTGTTTCAAAATAGAAGATATGATGTTTCGAAACTTCTTCAAACAAGAACAAAAACAAAATTGAACTCAAAGATTGATAGGGATTTATCTAGAAATGTTTTAATCACACAGTATATCAAGATGCAAACCTCTCTAGTTCACTTGTCTTAGGATTGGATTGAAATCTAGCATATATGCAAATACTAAGCACAATAATCCAATCATACTTCTATATAGCTCATTTTCCATCATTTGGCATTTCTCATAATTGTCTAGGCTTGATGTACTATTCTTTTGAGTGACTACTAAATTTGCTTTTGAAGAACATTAAATTTCTTAAGAAGATGTATTTTTGAATAGACATAAAGATCCCTTCATCTTCTTTATATCTTAAGTTCTCTTTGCATTAGATTGACAAATTGATTCCATAGGGATTTATTTGTAGAACCAAAACATGATGTCCATAGATTTGGACTCTTAAAACATCCTTGTTA
Organism: Diospyros kaki; assembly: GCA_036245055.1. Taxonomy (NCBI): domain Eukaryota; kingdom Viridiplantae; phylum Streptophyta; class Magnoliopsida; order Ericales; family Ebenaceae; genus Diospyros; species Diospyros kaki. The sequence continues at coordinate 4,391,791 of BSEG01000006.1, read as the reverse complement.
TGAGGCTTAGAAGTAATGATATATCTTTTTGACCTCTTTAAATTTTTCTTCCAGACTAAACTTGCTAGAACTTCTATACCATGACTTAGGGGCTTGTTTTAAACAATATACTTCCTTTGAAAATTTGAACATATGATCCTTTCATTGAGAATTCTCAAAATCAAGAGAATTTATCTACATATACTTCCTCATTTTTAATTGTTCAAAAAATGCACTTTCAATATTCATTTGAAATAGCTTAAACTTCTTATGACATCCACATGCCAATAATATTCTTAATGCTTCTAACTTAGCTACGAGGGCATAAGACTCATTATACTTGATTCATTTTTCTTGATTGTACCCTTTAGCTATTAATCTAGATTTAATTATAATTTTGTTAATAAGACCCTTTTGGTTACTATGGTTGGGTGATTCTTAGGTCTTGGAACCAATTGCATACACCACTTCTTTCAAATTTATTTATCCCTTCTTGCATAGCCATAAATCAATTTTCATCTATTAGAGATTCCTTAATATTTTTGGATTCTATTTGAGAAATAAAGCAACACATTTTCTCATTTATAACCATTTAAAGATGTACTCTTGACATTCTTTATGTAGCTTAAAAGATTTGTGACATGCAATGCCAACAACATTCTTATGGATTCTAGTCTTGCTATGGGAGCATAGATTTCATTTTGATCTTCCCCTTTTTACTTGACTATACTCTTAAGTCACTAATTTAGTTTTATTTCTCTTTCATCCATTTTGTTCCTAAACACCCATTTGATGTGAGAATGGTAAAAAGAATTTCCATAAGAGAGGATTGAATTTGGAAAAATAAAAATCTCTTTTTCAAAAGATATTTTTCAAATGAAGGATGTCACCGGTGAAGGCTACGACTTTGTTAAACCTCAAGAACTTGAAATGGCACGATGAGGTATCAACCGTGTAAAGACAATCCCTTTTTGCAAGTCATAAACCTAGATTTGAAATGCATAGAAACAAGTTTTGAAATATAGATATGAAGATTTTGAAATAGAAGCTTTTGTTTATGATGTTTCTATTTGAGATAAGAAGGTTGCAAATTGACATTCATTATAAATAAATGATCTAGTCCTTATTTCTTTAAAAGAATCTTCTATGATCTCATTATCTTGCACATATTTTCTCTTAGAAATGATGATTCTCTTTCTTCATAAGATATATTAGCATATTGTCCTTTGATAGATTTGATTCCTTTTGATCTAATGAGAATTTTTCAGATTTTTATCCTAATTCTTCATCACCATCTTCCTTGGGTTTTGGAACTTCAACCCTCACATAATTAACTATAACTAGAATAGATTCTTCTACTGTTAGAGTCCTATTATTAAATATTCTATATGCTTTACTTTAAGATAGGCTTTATAGAAATCCTATTTAACATATAGCATGAGGTGTTAATGGCTTAGACTAAAAATGAATTTTGTCACATAGCACAATTCTAGCCATTTCTTGTAAAGATCTTTCTTTTCAACTACCTCATTTTGTTCTAGCACTAGAAAATTATGATCAATACCATTTTCATCACAATAGTGCTTGAATTGTTCATATCAAAAATTCTCCCCATGATTGCTTTTAATTTTTGAAATACATAACTTTTATCTTTTGAAAATATTTCAAATGGCCTAAATATCACTCTTACATGCAAGAAATATTAACAAGTAAATCTAGACAAGTCATCTACAATGACAAGAGCATAAGGTTTTCTATCTATGGTTTGGGTTCTCATTTTGTCTAAAAAGATCTAAATAAAGTGAAGTTAGAGACCTAGGGGTTGATCCTTAATTTTTAAGCTTAAATATTATATCTATTTATTTGCCTTTCATTCATGCATCACAACTGTGGTCTTTTTCATATTTAAGCTTAGGCAGTCTTTCAACAAGATCACATTGGATAGATCAACAACATTTATGCTCACATGACCTAGTCTTTTATATCATAGCAAAGTTTTGAAAAATGGTTGATACTGAACATTTTTCTATACTAGATAAGTCTAAGTACAATTTCTATCCTATTTCTTATAATCTCTATTTCCTTTATTTTGAGACAAAATACTTCACATAAATTGGCATTAAAGCATACTCTATGTCTCATTTGTTTTTATACATGTAACCTTACAAGAATTAGCATCAATGCATTTATTATGATTCATATCACATAATCGGTAACAATGATCAAGATATGTTTAAGGCCATTTACCACAAACACATTTTTCACCACATATCAACAAATGTTATTCTCCTTAATCAATGCATATATTACGACACTATAACTCTCCCTTAATTTTAGAAATCTATATGAGTTTTCAACAAAATCATAAAACCATACTTATAACTCAAGATCATCAAAACTTATAAACAGAGAGTTTAGAGAAAGAAATATACCACCAAGGATGAAAGTTAAAATCTCTTACTCTTGGTTGGTCAAATGAAAATCTAATGAAGTTGATTTTCTCCTTCATCCTCTTTTTCCTTTCATGCTTGATACATCCATACAAATTTTACTTTGAGTCCCATGTGGATGTCAAGCAACGTAAAAAATAAATCATCCACAAACTTTTGGTGCCCAAACCACTTTGGGTTCACCATTGTTAGCATAGAGGTCCTCCTTAGGAACCCAAATTTGTTTAAACTTATGTGGACTATTTCTTTCAAAACCTTTGTTTCTAAATTGATACCAATAGCTAGGATGTGAAGCAAAGGATTTTTGTTTCCTTTTTATGACGATTGTTTGCTTCTTATCCTTATGCACATTCCTCTTAAAATGAGAATTTTTAGGTATCAAAACATGCTTGGATCCTTGGGGTTTAATATTGGAAACAGTAGACACCTTAGTTCCCGTAGGAATCCATTTCAAATTAGGACCACTGGATGATTTCCTTTTAAAAGGACAACAAAATGCAATGTGGCCTTTCTTGCAACAATAAAAACATTTAATATCATGAGAGGTGTGTGAATGTGAGCTTTTGACATTAGCTCTTTGACTAATAAAATTTTGAACACATATTTCATAATCACAAGAATTTGAAATCTCCTCTTTTAAAATGGATTTCTCATTTAATGCACTGTTCGAGGATTTCAATTCAAATTCTTCCAAAAATTTTTCCTTTAAAAGTTCTTTATTGGAAGTAATCAAACATTCATTCTTAGATTTTAAAACTTCCAATTCTTTTGACAGTAAATCTAATTTCTTTTGAACAGTTTTATTTTTCAAACATAGCTTTTCAAAATTTTCATATAAATCATTCAAAGCATTCAATAACTCTTCCTTTGAAACAGTATCATGATTATTATTTTTAAAATTCAAAGAACTAAACTCATGGACATTTTCAATATCCACACTGTCATCAAAATCATAAGTAGAAGTAGAGGTTACCTCATCTTCTTTTTGAGTTATGAAGCACGAGATGGGATTTAAGCTTTCTTCTTCCTCTTTTTGTTGATGATTTAAGTAATTTTCAACCTGTAAATTTTCATCAACATGCTCACAACATTTCTTAGTAAGATAAATTGAATCAAGAGTATTCAAAATATCTTTGGCATTAGTACACTTAGAAATTTTTGCATAAATATTTTCATGCAAAGCTTGATGCAAAATTTTCACGGCTTTGATATTTAAAACAAAACTGTTTTTATCATCTTCACTCCAAACGGATTTTGGTTTTGAAACAAATCCTTTTTCTACAATATACCACAAATTAAAATCAATAGATTGCAAGTAAATACAAATCATTTTTCTCCAAAAATCATAAAATGAGCCATCAAAATAAGGTGCCACATTAGTAGGATATCCTTCCTTAAGAGCCATGGATCTCTCCTCAGCTTGTTAGACCTTGAAATAGGGAGTTAGGCTCTGATACCAATTGTTAGAACGAGTAGGTGCTATGGCACACACCAAGAGGGGAGGTGAATTGGTTATTTTAAAAACTTAATTAAACTTGAAAAGCTTTTTGACCCAATTGAGGTTTTAGTGATTTAAAACATTAATCATACAAAATGAAATATGTAAGTTTACACAAATAAGTATTTGAACCGAGTGAGGAATAATAAAATGTTTGGAAAGATAAATATGTCAAAGAACACAAGCACAAGAAAACACAAGGATTTATAGTGGTTCGGCTTAACCAAGCCTAATCCACTACCTTAGCTCCTCACTAAGGATTTTTCAAACCATCCACTAAAAACCTCCTACTTAAACCAAGTAGGTCCTCTAGTCCAAGACTAGGAATTACAACATCTTGCTTATACAAGCAAGCCCTCTAGCACTTAGCTAGGAAAAACAGTCACTTGCTTCAACGAGCAAGTCTTCTAGCACAAAGCTAGGAAAATAACAACGATATAAATGAAATAGAGAAGCTAAGAGTTAACACTCTTAGTTACAAGATCTCTCACAATAAAAACAAGGCTTAATAATAAATTTACAATGATAGAATAACAAAGCCTTGGATAGAAAATACAACAGTGAAAGCACAAAGATTGTAAGCTTCGAGTAAAAATGATTTGAACTCTTTAGATCAACTCGTTCCCATCCATTAGCCTTCTCTTGATCATCTATGACATGTATATATAAGTGTCCCACGAAGTTGAAGAGAAATATAGCCGTTTGGAGCCGTTGGGATTTGAAAAAATAGCCGTTGGAAGCTTTCTGCGAAACACATAGTCGACAGAGAAAATAGGTTAGTCGACTATTTCTTCAGATAAAAATCAAACATAGTCGACAGATAGAAAGTGATAGTTGACTATTTTTAACACAAAAATTCCATAGTCGACAGATACAAAAGCATAGTCGACTATTGTAAAAATGTGAAGAAAATTTTGAATTTTATGAACAAAAATAGTCGACAGATGAAAAGCTATAGTCGACTATCCTTATATGATAGTCGACAGATTCAAAAATAGTCGACAGATGCCTTAAATAGTCGACATATCAAATCAGCATAGTCGACTATCCTTAATAGCATAGTCGACTATTCTTAGACATAATCAACAGAATGAAATGCATAATCGACTATCCTTTAGACAACTTTGAAAACTTAACAAATCTTTATTTCAATTCTTTTGAAAGCAAGTTGAGATTAAAAACATATTTATTTTGAATCTAAACACACTCAACCACACTTCAACATTTCTCCTATATAAATTTTCATAACTTTGCTTCAAGGAGATTTAAAGATTATTTTTCATATTCATGTAAATTGATTAAAAATAAACTTATCCATAAAGATTTACTCATAAAGATTTAGAGATTGATTTTCATATAGTCATTATCAAAATCACTATTTTATTATCCAAGAGTAAAATATCAAATACTACTTAGATACCATTTGTTAAAATAAGTAAAATAAGATTATGTTAATATAAGGTGATAATACTTTTCAGATCAATATATGTAATGATTAATATAAATTTGGGAAGTATTATAATATTTTTATTAAAATATTTATTAAATTTTTTAAAATATATTAAAATATATATATATATATATAATTTTTTCTTACCAAGATAAAGTATAAAAAACCCAACTATTCCAAACCAAAACTAAATTATCAAAACTAAACCAACATGGCAGTGCACGAAACTTTCTTGCCGACCCAACTAAACCCAACGTTGTGTCTGAACCTTCACAAGAATCAATTTTTTTTTTTCAGTTATAAATAATTATACATATTCATATTAAACATCTTGAGAAGATTTAATTTTATAATTTTTATTAAAGATAAAATTATCGTATTTTACATGATATTTTCTTAAGAGGAGTACATAATGATGCTTAGTTTAATTCAAGTGGCCGAATAAAACTGAATTACTTAACTGTTTAAAAATTTAATTCTCCTTACCATGCATGTATAAAATTTATGGGTTATTTTCATTTGGGCTTTCTCAAATCATGCTCCTTATCTTATTCTTTATTATATTATAAATAATTCACTTTTTATTATTATTTTATTTCAAAAATTGTGTTTACTCTAACCACATTACGTATTACTTGCACTATTTGTATCCTTTTTCATTTATTTATTTTTTCAAATATGATAAATTAATACTCAAATAAATTCAAATTAAACACAAACACAATACATTAATAGCCCAAATATGCTAGAAAAACACAAACATATATAAATTTGGAAAACACAATTGAGACCCAACCATAATCCAATCGCCGCCATGGCTGATTGAAAACCCTATTTTCATCAAATCTTTGCCATGACCAATCAATTTTATCCAATAACCACAATCGAAATCGAGAAGCCCAATTGCAAAAATCAAAAGCCTATTGTGTTTATTTGTTTTATTCATCCTTGAGCAATGTCAACGCTTTGTCTTTTTTGAACGTGAGCAATGGTGACTCTGTCTTATTTGACTATAGGTGATGGAGACTCGTAAAAGGTCTTCTCTGGTTGTGTGTGATGGCGATGCCTCCGATTGATAAAAAAATTAGTCGCAATATGCTTTGACAACAATAGCGATGCCTCTCATTCGGTGGTGGTTGGGAAAGAATGGTGACAGAAACTATAGACATTGGACTAGCCATGAAAGGCGAGAATTTTGTCATTCGTTATTTAGATAGCAAGAGATGACGAGTAATATATGGGATAGTGCATTGAAATAAGTAGCGATCATTTCTCTACTAAAAATTTGATTTGGTGAGAGAAAGGACAACTAGAAACAACTTTAACACACAAAGTTAGACACATGACCATTAAGTTGTGATTAAATGAATATAACACTAATATTATGTCAAAATTCATCTTTTTTAAGATTAATCTAAAAAATAAAAACTAAATTATGTATACAGAAAGTATTATTAGAAATACTATATTTTTTATTTACATATGGATATTGAAGGAGAAAAAATATCATGGCAATATATAGCCCGACTTCCAAACACCGCCTTGAATTCCTTCATTTCCAAGTTTGTCTTTTGAGACTATTTCACAAACACGGGATCGGCAAATCGAAGGCGGCGCTCAATCTCTAGTAGCTACTGCTAATCGAGGCGGTGGAGGTGCAATTAGCCGTGAACTTACGCCGATATTATCCTCACTGCTTGCTTTCAACAGCGTTGGAAGAGCAACTCTCCGTCGATCGCCGCCTCTTCCTTTTCCATGGCCGACAAGGAGACCACCACCACTGCCCCCGTCCCCGCCCCCGCCCCATCGAAGCCGGAGGTCAAGCGATCATGGGGCGACGAGGCGGAAGAAGAAGCCTCCGAAGAACGAGATGTTCCTTCCACCTCCGCCGACCTCAAAATCGACTCTCTAGCCATCGACGACTCCAAGAAGAAGCACGACTTCCTCGACGACCCCGAAGACTCCAACATCAAAGCCGTACTCTCTCTCTCTCTCTCTCTCTCTCTTACGGACTTTGAGCCTAGGATTTTGATCTCACGTTGTTAGGGTTTTGATTTGGCGTTCAGGTCACAGCGGGCGATACGCTGTATGCATCTGCGAAGACGTTCGAGGACTTGAACTTGTCCTCGGACCTGTTGAAGGGACTGTATGCGGAAATGAAGTTCGAGAGACCTAGTAAGATCCAGGCCGTCAGTCTGCCCATGATTCTGACTCCGCCCTATAAGCACCTGATTGCCCAAGCACACAATGGTTCCGGGAAGACCACTTGTTTCGTGCTCGGCATGTTGAGTCGCATTGATCCGAAACTCAATGCTCCTCAGGCGCTCTGCATCTGTCCCACTCGAGAATTGGCGATTCAGGTATCTTTGTGCATTAGTGTCAGTTGGGGGTAGCTTTTATCCCATTCATCTCTATAATTATTTTACTCACTTTCTGTTCCGAGCCTCCGCAATATGTTTGGAACTTGGATCTGTGGCACCCAATAATGATTAACAATGTTTGTATTTGTATATAGATGGTTTTTCATATTCTTATAATTGTTTATCAGTTAAATTTTTCTGTGAGTTGTTTTTGAGTTTTCTGTTTCACTTCACTAAGGCAAGACTGGAATGTTTTTGCCAGTTGAAGTAGTATATATTTCTTCGATGGGTAAGGATTCATGTTATTTTAGTTTGATGTATGGTGTGGTAGGTACTCTGTAGTGGATTATTCATAAGCATTTCATTGGATTTAACTAATAGTAATCAATGTACTATGGTGCAGAACATGGAAGTTCTAAAGAAGATGGGGAAGTTTACCGGAATTACTTCTGAATGTGCTGTGCCAATGGATAGCTCCAATTATATTCCAATTCAGAAGCGACCACCCATGACAGCACAAGTAGTGATTGGCACACCTGGTACAATCAATAAATGGCTGACAGCAAAAAAATTGAGCATGAATTTTTTGAAGATTCTGGTTTTTGATGAAGCTGACCACATGTTGGCAGAGGTACTATAGGTCTTGAGATTATTTCCACTTAGATACTTTAGATCCCCAAAAATATTCACCTTTTCTATATATATCTTGTTTTAGGTATAAATTTTCTTGCTGGCTACTTTATTGGTACCTGTACAATGATCCCTCAACTTAACATTCATGGCAGCTTTGTGTTCCCGTTAATTGCTCATAACTTTTGGCTAAGTAATATCTGCCCCATTGACTGTCTCTGGTGATTGTTGATGGTATCTGATGATATCTATTCAATCTCTAAGCCATTAACTGTCTCAGTTCATTAGCATTGCTAGAACTATATTTATAATAAAAATTGCAAGGTTGCAAGAGAACTAAATGGAGTAAACTTGCATCAATTGACATTGATTATACAAGAAAAAACTTCCAGTAAGCTCACTCAAATTGGGCTTGGTCAATCTGCATTGAATTGTCATGCAAATAAGGTCACTCCTACTAGTCTTTTGATAGTTCCTGGCTCATAATACTTTTACCTTGATGGATTAAAGTATGCAAGTATAATTTCAACGATTTTATGACATGATGTGAGATTTTTTCGGTGCAGAGTGGCTTTAAAGATGATTCTCTGAGGATCATGAAGGGAATAGTCCGAAGCAGTCCAGACTGCCAGGTATGTTTTGCTCTATGTTTGATATGCTTATAATATTTCTTTACGTAAGATTGCTTTGCATGTCTTATTTTATATTGGGAGTTTCTATTTGGTGAGTGCTGTCCAACAGGGTTTATTTTTTTCCCTTCTGTTGTCTTTATGTAGACATTTTTTTTTTTTTAATTGGGGGTTTAGCAATCAAAATTGCACCATTAATGTCAATTATTATTACTTTTCTTGGAGTGGTTTTTCTAATTGAAACCACAATTTGATTGTTGAGTCTACAGTTTGAGCTTACTGTTCCAATGACTACTGTCAATCTTAGGCAGTTGAAACAGTCGTGGGATGCATTAGCTTTGATCCCCAAAAGAAAATGAAGGACCAAGTGGTTAATAAAATCGGTAATCAGTTGTATACAAAGTGCTTTGCAATCAACATCTACCCCTTCCATCTCAAATTGTTGGAACTAAACAAACGAATTGTTCTAGACACACAAAGTAATGTGCAGGCCACTCAAATCTCCAACTTGGGTCTTTGGAGTCTCAACTAGGTGTCAAAGTCACTTGTGCTCCCCCTGTCAACATTGGATGGTTATGGAGTAGGCCAAGCATAACATCTGTCCAACCAATCTTGAAGATTGTACTTTGAACACATGGGCTAAAATGATGCCAAGGATAAAGAGAAACACCTTCTGAAGTAGGCTGCCTTGTCCATTACAGATTGGTAACAATTTGCAAAAAAAACATCCCACTATGATTCCTGTACTACGTGAAACAAAAGACTCAGTCCTAAAACTTCATAATCCTCCTTCAACAACCTATGCAAACCAGTAACACTCTGTCTGGAGGCTGCTTACCTCACTCATGACCATAGTTGGGTGTCATGGTCTCTTCCAAAATACCACTCCAGATCCATTGGCTTAAAAGGACCATTATTGAAAAAACCCAAGCTTCCCAATGTGTAATTCTCCTAAATCACGAGTGAACACACTGTTCCTATCAACTAGGGCAAACTTGACCTCATCCCTAATGCTCTCTAAAGAAAGTGTCTCTAAATCTTCTTAAGTTTGTTGGCCATAGAAGATGGGATCATAAAAAAATGACAGAAAGTACATCAAACAGAATTGAGAGGATACATGTAACCAAGGCCAGTTTCTCACAATGCAAGGCTGAAATCTCTGTACGACATTATTCTGAGTCATTTTGAATTTGAAAGTAGAGCCCAAGGGTTGGCCTGAAACAAGTGACAATAAAGGAGCAAACCTTGAACCTGAAGGAGAAGGCTTAACCTCAACATTCCCCAATTGGAATGATCTCATTAGTTTAGCAAAATGTGTTTTAAAACAATAAGGGTGATATCATTAGAAAGAAGAAGGTATCTGAATTCTCATGTTGAAACTCTGAAGGGTATCACTAGCAGAGAGGAGGTGAGTCACCAAGGCGTACCATTTGGCTTGACTCTATTCGCAGGCAACCTTTTTCAACGTTAGACACACTGATCTCATCACCAAAATAAATAAGAAATAAGATGAATGATCTCTGGCCTCGAACCCTAGCTGCTAAAGAAATCCTGGGAGACATTCACAAGAACAGAGAGAAGAAACTAAGAAATGCATCAATTTTTTTATCGTTTGTGTCATTTGTTTGTTGATATTCATTGGTTGAGCTCTAAAAGTTGGTCTTGCACATGGATACTTTTTTTCGCTCTCCCAGAAATGTATGTTTCAGTGGTTTATCTGCGTAATTCTTATGCATTTTCAAAATTGGGCATGTGGATGTGACATTTAATATATGCTGGAAACCAGGTGCTTCTCTTTTCTGCCACTTTTGATGAATCTGTCAAGGCCTTCGTGTCGAAGATTGTTACAGATCTGTTCAAAGGTGACTACAACCAAATGTTTGTGAACAGAGAAGAACTGTCCTTGGAGTCTGTAAAGCAGTACAAGGTGAGATGTCCTGATGAGCTTGCAAAGATACTGGTTATCAAAGACAAGATTTTTGAAGTAGGACAGAAGTTAGGGCAGACAATCATTTTTGTTCGCACAAGAAACAGTGCCGGCATGCTGCATAAAGCACTTACCGATTATGGCTATGAGGTTACAACTATTCAAGGTGCTCTAAAGCAAGAAGACAGGGACAAGATAGTCAAGGAGTTTAAAGATGGGTTAACTCAAGTACTCATATCAACTGATGTTCTGGCCCGTGGTTTTGACCAATCATTGGTGTGTAACTCTTAGCTTCATTTGTTATTTTTTCCATCTAGTGGTGTGCCTATGCCCTAATTGTTGTCTATTTTTGTAGGTTAACTTGGTGGTCAATTTTGATCTTCCAGTGAAGCATAGCAATCCGTCAGAGCCTGATTGTGAGGTGTACTTGCATCGGGTTGGGAGGGCAGGACGCTTTGGACGAAAGGGTAATTTCTCTTCATTTTTGGATGTCTTATTTGCTATAGCATCTATATTTCGTTCACGAAGTGTTTATTCTAAGAAATACAATTATTTGTTGGTGAGAATCTCTCCGTCCCCCCTCCCCTTCAGAAGTTGTCAAACCACAATTATAGATCTTGTTGAGTTAGCAACAAGTACATTTTTTTGGTGCAATGCCTGTACCTTAGTTAATGAGATTTTGGATATGTTGTTAGATATTTATTTACCTTTGAAGTGTAGAACTGGATCCTCTATAATTTTGAGTATACATTCTTCTACTTAAACTTGTAAATGAGAGTGAATAAACTTGTAAATGAGAGTGAATTTTGTGCACCAGCATCAATAATCAGAAGTCAAGTTGTGACTACAAGTAGAAGGTCTCAGGACTGAATTTTGCTGGACATTTGTATCTTTACAGTGGTTTCCTGTTTTTTGCCAACTTCAGTAGGTTAGAAATATGCTTAGTTGAGTTGAATTGTGACATCTATTTGTCCATCTCTTGCATTAATAAGTTCTGGTATTATGTTGTTTACATTGACTGTTGTGTTCTGGATTCTCATTTTTGTCATTGCTGAATATTTGTCCAAAGATTAGTTACCTTTTCTTTTTGCTGACTCTATATAATTCCGGACTTGGACAATCTGTCTGGCTGCCTGCATTCTCTCTTGTATTGGCATAGCCGCATGGTTCTCAAGTTACATTGAGCTATAAGGGTTTCCTTGTTTCTCAAGTATTGGCTTCTTTTTTTCGCTAAATAAGCATTGAGTTTGTGTTTTTATGTTTGTTTTAACTCTCGATGAGCTTGAGGGTCCACCTCGTGGCTAATTGTAAATGATTTTACTTATTCCTGCAGGAGCTGTGTTCAATTTGCTATGTGATGATAGGGGGGATGACATGATCATGGCTAAAATTGAGAGGCATTTTAACATGGAAGTAGCCGAGGTAAGGTTAAATCCAATGAATGTCTTCCGGAGAGCTATTTGTTCTGTTTCTTCTTTGTGGTGTTTCTTTTCTAACAGTGGTAGTAGGGAAATTTTGGTGTTGTAAATATAAGATTTAGGAGACAGTAACAGTGAAAATGCCCGTTTCTAAAGATGCAAGCAACGGCACTATTTCTAATCTATTTCTTGGGGTGCAGGTACCCTCCTGGACAAGCAACGAAGACTTTGAGGCTGCTCTTAAGAAAGCCGGTTTGCTTTAAATGCTTGCTATGATGGGGGCTGATCTCATTACATTTTCATACATGAACCTTGAAGAGAAACAACAGATGATTTCTTGGCACTTGGAAATAGACAGCAGAGCATAATCTTTTTTCTCCTATGCCTTTGGCATCTCAACAATCTATTCTATTTTTGGCCGAAGATTATTATTGGAGGCGCTTTTAAGTTGTGAGGGGTCCTTCATGTTTTGGAAGTTGAGATGGGCTTTCAACGTGGATGTTGAATACTACACGAGTTTCATGCAGAATGGTTGTTTGTTCCAAGTTTTTCTTTTCTCATAGCTTCCGCGTATTTGTTGTTGTGTTTATGTTAAAGAAAGACAAATGTAGTTTTTGCTAATTAATAAAGTTGTAAGTAACAGTGTGTTGAGAGGAAAAGAAGAGAAAAGAAAATTTGATTACAAAACCATCTGATCAAGATCAGGCAATGGAAATCTGAGAATTGCAGCCACACCAGTGAGCTTAGCCAGCTCCTCCTCCTCCTCCCCCCGTGAAAACACCACCGCCTTCCCCCCAGCTTCCTTCACCGACTCCACCAACCCCACGCACTTCTTCCTCAGTGCCGTCTCTCCGCTTCTGTAAAGCTCATCTGTGATCATTAGGGTTTCAATGGCCCTCAGCTCATCCGCAGCCTCAACGCTCCTCAACCCATAGCAAACCCGGTCCAAGTCGGTCGACAACAACTCTGTGAGCTCCCTCATCGCCGTGACCTCCACGGCAGCCTTGGTATGTTTCACGAATTGCATCACTGTGAGATCACACAGAACCTCCTTCAAAGAGCTCTCCTTCCCAGAACTTGTGTTCACCAAAACCAAGCGTGATTTGTACTTCTCTATCTGTTTCATCTTCAATCTCTGAGCCTCGGAAACCAAGTATTGCCGAAACTCTTGCTTTGTTCTTCCAGGGCTGGCAATCACCACGCACCTAACTGTGTTGAAATCAACATGCCTCGTGAGAGCCCAGAACACTCTATCAAAAAACTTGGCCAGCCCAGTCTTGGGGCTTGGCCTTTCTTCAACCTTTGCACGACACTTGGAACCAGATTCCCAATTGAAAACAGATTCGCCAGCCCCTCATCCATCAAAAGAACAGCCAAATCATCACACCCGGACGAGCTATAATCTTCTAGCTTCATCACTGCTTGAGCATCCCACACTTTCTTCCTCAAACTGAACTCCTTGTTCACATCCAATTCCAGGGTATGGAACAGCCCTGCATTGACATGCTCGGTTGCTGCCAGGTTCTTGCCGCTGATCCGAAGCGCCGACGAGCCCTTGTAGTCAACGGCGGCCACATTGATCTCCAGCTTGACATGGACCCGACATGGGTTCTTGTTCTTGCCGGAGACGGTGCTCTGGTGAACTTTCCGGGAGGTCTGGGTGGTGATCACGTCGCCGATGGAGATGAGGCTGTAGGCTAAGAACAAGTCATCTGGTTCTTCTGGGATGATCTTCAATGTACCTGGCTGGTTCACCCAAATTTTCTTTTCCAAGATCTTCATCCTTGCGTGAAACAAAATTTAAGATACTTTTTCTAGGGTGGGTGGATCAATTCTTGTTCGAAAGGAACATATATATATATATATATATATGGAGTTGATTTTTTGTTAGTTCTACTCTAAATTAGGGTTCAACCTGAAATTAAATCTCAAAAACCTCATCTAAAACTAAAAGTTTCCATAATCAAAGACAATATGAGGGCGGTTCAGCGCAAGGAGCGGTCTTTCACAGATGGGTTGGTAATTGTATACAAATAGAAATTAATAACGTAATTATATATATATATACATATAGAATGATGTAATTTATTATTAATAGTTATAAATGAAAATATCTATAATTACAAAAATACTAGCACTGTATTATTTTAATGTCTTAAAGTATAAAATCCCATAAAAAGTCATTATCTTTTACAAAATTCACGAACATATTATATTTTTAAGTATAAAATTTTATAAAATGTCATTATCTTTTACAAAATTCATGAACATATTACATTCTTATTATAGTAATAAACTACTAAAGGGTGTATATATATAGAGAGAGAGAGATTTCGAATTTTTTAATCACTTAATCTTTATTCTTATTTAATAACTGTTGTGAATTCGGTAACTATAATAAGCAAGACATATATTAAATCATATGTTCAATTTAGTTGTTGTTAACTCTCTGAGAATTATTATTTTTTATATGTTTCATGGACTTTGTTATATTTATAAGCAAGACATAATCATTACATGATAAAATAAATAATATCCTTTAAAATAAAAATTCAATAATTAAAAAAAAAAGGACAAAAAAAAAAACTTAGCCAGACTAAGAACTACACAAGAAATTATTAATTGCTAAGTTAATACAAGAAAAGAAATTCTGTATAAAATTATTATTAACTATAAAATGATATTGAATTGTCAAGTTTAAATGATTACATATACATATATAATAGAAGCACAACAAAACTGTATATATAGAACTAAAACTACTGTTTTCCTTGATCAAAGCATCCGCTTCCATTGGCGCTTCAAATTAATTAAAAGGGCCTAACACATAATGGTTTGCACGTCACTCACTAGTGCTCCTCCACCTATAGCCCTACTCCATTCTTTATTTATTTGATTGACTACTATACATATGTATATATATATATGTGCATGTAGTACTTGTTCTTCATCATCACCAACTTGAGAGAGAGAGAGAGAGAGAGATGGGTGAATTAACAACATATTTGATGATGGTTGGAGCGTGGTCAATAGTTTTGATGGGTAGTTGGATCAATGGCTCGGATGCATTGAAGGAGGAAGCTGCCGGAACTGTATATGTGGGTGGCAAAGTTCTGTGTCAAGACTGCACCCAGGGCTGGAATGAATGGATCCATGGTGCCAAACCCATCAAAGGTTCTCTCTCTCTCTCTCTCTCTCTACTGACATCATTATATATCCTGCCTCTTGCTCCCCACCTATTAGCTAGGTTTGTTTCAATAGGATGAAATTGATGCCAACTTTCTTCTTTTTGCACTCAAGACCAACAGTCTCTTTACCATGTTTTAATAATAATAATGTCAATTTATCTATTATGTTTGAGTGATAGTATCAATAGCTCTTTATACACTCTTAGAATGAAATTATAAATGGGTGGAATGAAAATAGAGAAAATGAAAGGAAAAATTCTTCTCTTTTTGAGAGAGGAGATGAAAAGTATGGTGAATTAGATGAAACCACAAGGGTAATGAATAGGATAAGTATAATTTCATCTAATCTTCTTTAATTTGAGAGAGACAGACCATTAATTCTATTCTATCTAATTTCATTACTTTTTCACTCTCTCAAGTACATTTTTAAACTTAAAGATAATCTCATGTGGGAGTCGCTAACCGAACTATACCCATAAAATAAAGGAAAGAAAGCTCACAAAAAAGACTCCAAGCCAAGACATCCTCCTTCATCGTCTATATATATGAATGTATGTATATATGTATATGATTGATGCAGGTTGTAGGGTTTCCATCACGTGCATGGATGGGGGAAGAGTTGCATATTACGGAAGCGACGAGACAGATGAAAGCGGAGCCTTTGAGATGAGTTTGAAAAAGAGCATCAATGGCAAGCCATTGGACCTCAAGAAATGCTCGGTGAGGCTGGTCTCCTCGCCGGACCCCGTCTGCAACATCCCCACAGACTTCGCCGGCGGCCGCTCCGGCGTCTGGCTGCGGCGGCCCACTGTGGTGTACCGGGACCTGATCAAGCACGTGCTCGGTCCCTTCTACTACACAACTCCCATGTGTGAAGAACCAGACACCAACCAGGGATTCCGATGATGACAACTACAGATCAGAAAGAAATTACTGAGATTAAAACTAGTTTTCTTGATTTTTTTTTTGGGTTTAATCAATTGTTGTCTTGGTATTGGTGATGATCTTGTTTGTTTGTTCAAATGAAATGGGCTTCCATTCAATAAGCAAATGGTCTTTGCTTGGTTAATTAATTAATTGATCCATCCTCTGTTTTTCCCAAAAAAATTGGAGTCCATTTCCTTCGCCTAGGAAAATCCTTAATATATGTATACATATACATATACATATATAGATAGATAGAATAGGATCTCTCCTTTAGGTTATGCCTTTTCAATCACTTTCTACAACCATATTACCTTCTATTTATTATCCATCTATGTTTAACTTAGAATTGGAGTGGCATTCCCAACAAGTTTCGAAGTAGCCTCACGATTCTCTTTTGTAGAAATCCAACTTGTAGTTACAAGATCCTTCTTTGTTGAATTAGTCCTTCTTTGATGAGGGATAAGCAATTAAATTCGGTTTGTGAAATCTTAGTCATGACCAAGAGATTAAAAATAGAGAAAAAAATTGTTATTACATTCACTACCAAGGGCAGATCTAGGGATGGATTTTGAGGAGAGCTGCTCCAGATCCATCAGTGATTTTAGCCCCCATCTCTTTCCAAATAGTCCAAATCCCAAAAAAGATTTGAGGGAGGACTGAGGTTGGGAGGGCTACAGCCTTGCCTACCGCCCTAGATCCGCTCATGTTCATTACGGTTGATCTCAAATGAATTATATTACCTTACAATAATGCCATCATGAAAAAAGCAGTGATAGACAACTACAAGGTACTATAAGTTTTTGTCGATACTAGTTCTTCTACGAATATTCTGTTTTACAAAAACTTTTGAGTAGTTAAATCTGAGAATACATCTCCTTGAACTAATCAGTCCCTTACTTGGTTTCAATGGACAGTGTGTCACTCCAAAAGGGGTAATTTCATTAGCATTAAGGGTTAAGGAAAACTCTACCAAAGAACAATCATGAGAGATTTTATGGTCATTAAGACCTCGAGCATGTATGTATACTACCATCCTCAAGAGGCTTACCTTGAATGCCCTTGAAGCTATATATAGTATTAACCTTTAATCCTAAGGTTAAATTTCCAACAAAGTCCCAATCGAGTGGGAATTGTTGTGGTTGGAGAGTAAAACATGGCCCAAGACTATAGTTGATAATGATATTATTAAAATAATGTTAAGGGATATGCACGAGAGGCTTCTCAACTAGATAAGAAGCTTTTATCTTATCATATGGGAAGAGAAACTAAAATAACACAATCTGAAATAAAAGGGCCATTTTTGTGTTTGGATAACATCTGATTCTACACAAACACAAAACCGAATTGCATTATACTGCAGAATCCATTGGTGAATTTGATACAAAACAGAGCAAGTAAAGAGGAGGGTAGAAAGCACCAAAATGCAATTAGGAAGGTTCAAATTCTTCCAGAAGCTTCTTCAGTTAAAAACCAAGAAGAATTTCCAGAATAACAGCTAGACAAGTTAGGAGGGTTTGAAAACCACAACAGACTCAGCCCTCCAACTATACACATACGTT
The DNA here is from genome assembly GCA_036245055.1 of Diospyros kaki. Taxonomy (NCBI): domain Eukaryota; kingdom Viridiplantae; phylum Streptophyta; class Magnoliopsida; order Ericales; family Ebenaceae; genus Diospyros; species Diospyros kaki. Next base: position 4,373,776 of record BSEG01000006.1, on the reverse strand, counting down.
TTGTAATGGTAATGTAGATCATCCAACCAGTGAAGTCTTGGCTGCCAGATGTGTGAGAGCTCGCCGGTGGTAAGTGTAGCGGAGCTTCTTGTATTTCTGCACGAACACTCCAACCTCCATCTCCCTGTCGATAAGCTGCCTATGCAGTGTCTCAGATTCTTCTTCTATTTTATTCATTGCCTCTGAAACCATGGAAAGGCATCTTATAACTTGCTGCATGTGACATAAAAAGCTGTCTATTTCTCTCAATGATGATAAAACTCATACCTTGAAGCCTGTGGAGCAGGGATGTTGGCGAGTAAAACTTCAGGGTCTCTTCTTTTTGCCTCTCTAGCTCATTTAGCTTCTCTTGAGCAGCAGCCAGTTCAGTTGTGCGAATGATTCTGCACTGCAGAATTGAAACAGCAGGGAGAACCCGTTTACATTTAGTATTCATTCAGAATTAAGAAATTGGAGAAACAGCTTAAACAGCTCACCTGATTCCGCAGTTCCATTATGCGAGGTTCTTTCTCCAAATTTTCCCCTACAAAAAGATGTCAGTTAAAATACAATGGTTCCACTGCCTATGAGACAAATGAGTGTGCATAAGTGCATGTGTTGGAGAGACAGAGAAATGTTGAGCACAAAGAAAGTGTCAGAACTCACTGGCGAGCTGCAAGGTCTCCTTTCGAAGTTCATCTCTTAACTGAAGTTTATCACACAGAAACAGAGGGAGAAAGTCAGAACAATTACGGAGACATTAAAAGAGAAGCCACTTTATCACAAAATTATTTATAAATATCATGAAAAGTCACAGGGATCTCCATAAACATTTTTAAACCACATGGGGGCTCCTTACAGATGACCCAAACCACAGGAGGCCTACGTGCAATCCACCCTAAAGTATATCTTAAGTGGAGAAATATATATCATGATCACTTTTTAAATATTCATAACGTAAAAATCAAAAAGAAAATATTGTTTTGCAACCCTGGACTGCTGCAAAGTGTGTGCCACTGTCAAGACTGGAAAATTATACAATACTAGAATAACAAATCTACAAACAATGCTGATATCCATATCCCAGAAAAACAAAGTTCCCACTACACACATCAATCTGATATTGGCTGTCAAACATCCCTTAAATGAGATATTACAATGTAATGGCCTTACAGATGATATGACCATAAATAGAGATGGGTCGAGAGCTAAAGTTTATGTGGCCAGCCAACATAGTGGGATAAAAGGCTTGTGATTGTTGTTGTTATTGTTGCTGCTGTATGTATCTTACAAACTTAATGTATGACTCAACATCTACCTGCATCTCTGAATGAGCCTCTCACAACCCCACACCAAACAACAAATAAACAAAATTTCCCTTATTTATCTGTAATAGAGTCTTCCATTCATCACTACAAAAGGGCTACATGTATCTAACACCAGATAAAACGTTCTCTTCAATGGCCCAACATTGCATCCTTGCAAGCATGCAAGATACACAGGGAACCAGATTCTTGGGTTCCAACTTCCAACAGCTTTTAGAATACTAATCAGCCCTCTGTGAGCCTCACCATTTTCTAGTTTTCATAATACATCTGATTCATAGTTATTTCCTCAATTAGAAAGCCAAACCATTTCAGGTCTAGCCAGATGGGGTCTGCTCCCACAAATATTCTATGCTCATTTCTAGTTGCTGAGCAAAACATTTCTAGTTTTACAAACATGAAACAACTGAAGATGAATTCAAAGGGAAAATTGTTGGAGAAATACAAACTTACATAGTACAGTAAATTCAAGCAACTAAGCTACGGAAATTAAATATTGGGAAACATGAGACAAAATCAACTTACATTGTACTGGGTTTTAACCTGATCAAGTGAAAGTAAGAACTGCTGGTATGCATCTTTGTCAGTCAAAAGCTTCCGTAATTCATCAACACTAAATTTATGAAACAAGAAAAGAAGAGAATAAGCAAACAATATAAAAACAAATGCAAGCGAGAAGCTTAAGAAGTAAGATCAATAGATTAAATTTTGGCAATCTCAAATCAATGAAAATTGATTCAATAAGAGTTTCCAACCTCAAATGCTGGTCTACTGTCTACTTGTCCAAACAAACAAATAGTTTATTCTACCCTCAGAACACATATTTTTGTGATTAGGAGAATAAAATATATTTATCACAAGCCCAAACAACTGAAATGGTAATCATATGCTTTCTCCAGCAAACAGTAGAAAGGAAATTAATCTCTTCTTCATTAAACAGGAGTCCAATTTAAAGTCCTGATATGCTCGCCTTCTATCACTAGCATAGTGAGCATTCTCAGCATAAATCTTTTCATACGTTCTGATACTCCAAAGGAGGAGCTAAGTAGTTATGCAATTACATTAAAACCTTCTATAAAGTAAAGAAATTACACACACACGTGCGCACGTGGAGTTTATGACACAATATGGAGATTTTAATCTGGCACATGGCAGGAACACAAGAACAAATAAACATATCCTGTATATCTATGCAAAAAAAAAGTCATCCAGCAACAAAACACGTGATTTTTTTTTAACAAATACTTCATTCTTTATATTTATTTATATGTTAAAAATGAAATTGAACCTTCATGTGTTTCAATTCCTCTATTTGGAAGTTGTAAGGGTCAGGTTTTTAAATATGGTGTAAGTATTATAACTTAATACTCTTTAAACCTTTGCCTCTATTTAATTTCTTCAAGCTTTTGCCTGAAAAACAGAAAGTTCATGGCCTCATGAGTTCAGGACAAATAAAGAGCCTCCACCCATTGGTTAAGGCTATCTACATTGCACTGCTCATTTTTAAGAAAAACATAAAATTTTCAGTTTCACTATCACGTCAGTCCATAGTGAGCTCTTAATCAAATTATTTATACTCACCAAAAACATCTTTAATAGAAGTAAAGGAAAGTAATCTTTAATAAGTTCCATCAAAATCTGCTTGCAACATTATCTAGAAGCTTTTGTGTAAATGAAAAAAATCAGATTAATCTTTAGGGTCATTGACTGCACCAAAATGCAAAAACAAAACCAAAAAATTGCCAATTTCATTGTTTTGACAATGTTAATAGTATATCATTATTATTGTTTTTTGGCATGCCACATCAGCTATCATAAGAATCAGATTATATGAAGGTATTATAAAATTGACATTAATATAATTAGATTGAAATGAATTTCCATTTCAGAACAAGAATCAAAGTAAACAACTGAAATAAGTCTCTGTTTTAATATATAAATTCGCATGCATGAAATAGCAGTGATGTTGATTGTTTGTGTGCTATCAAGGACGTGTATTCACATAGGATGACACATCTTACTTAGGACAGAAATGAGACATTCATTCCATACATTGAAATTTGAAACAAAATCCTTTTGGATTTTTAAATTACTACCGACATTCTCAGGCCAATAAAGAAAAATGTAAAATGACAATTTGAACATGAATTTTTGTTTTAAATCTCAAATAATAACATTATGAGAATCCTGAATCTATGATTCTAATGCCTATCTGCAACCTTTTCTCTCTCACATTTCTAGCACACCTTGTCAAATGTAATAATGATAAAAGTATATCACAATAATATTACAAATTTGACCTAGACAAAAGAAAACAATATAAATTTGAAATCAGAAACTAACTTCAACTTTACTTTGAATCTTGCTCTTTGTGCTAACTGTTAATAACACTGAAAACAGTGCATTTTTACCTACAAAAGAGAAGTGGATTTTTTCCCAACAAACCTCTATAGAGATAGTATTAATTTCTAATATTGCCCCTGGATCAACTATCTGTTGGGATGTAACCTACATAGAAGTCTAGAATTCATGTAGCCAACCCCACATAGTGGGATAACGGCTGGATATGTTGTTGTTGTTTATTGCCCGTGGATCAACTTCAGTGAAACATTTAACTTTGTTATTCTTTAATCCTATGTTTGTTTTACACATCTTAACGGATGTACCATTAGCTATTTATAATACCATAGCTACTTGATGTCCAATAGCAACCTCAAGGTCCTAATCAATGGGGTATTGAAATGATGGGGCAGAAACTTCTCTCAACCATGCTTTTCCTTTGAGTGAGAGGTAAAAATGAGAATTTGCTCCGAGTGCACCTATTGATTTGCCATGCATCATGGTTCAACAAGCATAAATTTAATCCTCAGGGACTGTAAATCACTCTCATTGGAATCATTACACAAGATGGCATGTCATAAAACATAATTTAGGACAAAAAACGAATGTGGGAAAATCAACTAAACTATCTAAGCTGATTTCAGAAGTCTGCAAATTCAGAAAAGCAATAGATCACAAGGAAAATAAAAGGTTTAACAAGAATCTAACAGCCTTACCTCTTATCCCTTAGAACAGCAATAATTCCTGCGGCCTCAGCAGGGGAAACATGTGATGGTGAATGTGGCCGATCTGCAGGCCTTTGTAGATTGAAACTACCAGAAGTGTTGCTACTAGGTGTTCCAGGACGGGAAGAACTTGGAGAGCTAATTACAGATGGAGGATACCATGAATTTGAAATCTCTTGAGGACGTGGCTGAGCTTGCTGCTCTGGTGAACCCCTGTAAGTGAATATAATGATTAGTAAATCCCCTCATAATATTTAAAGCATCGAACCAATTATATCAAAGCTCATTAATTCTATTTAAAGCGATTCTTTTTTTTTAATCTATAGCAATTAATTTCAATAGGTATACTTATATAAGAGAAAATACAGCGCACACTTGAAAGACAAAGCTAACTAATAAAAATAATAGAGGAATCACAGAAAAAACTTGTATAATCTAGCACTGACTAATATTCTCAGCACAAAGTATTTATCAGCCAAGTCGAAGCAATATGAAGTAATAAAAAGGGGTTGCAAAGTATACTAAAACTGAGAGAGAAACAAGAGGTGTGAACATTTAAATACTTAAAATATGATGCATCCATGAGGTATATTGATGGTAGCATGTGCAGTAAAATTCATAGCAGAAGCTAAGACCTGATATGAGTTGCCCTTTATTAACAAGTAGAACCCAATTTGTATTTTCCCAGTGGAAGGGGAAATTAAGTTACTATTATCCATCAAATAGATAAGATTTTCTCATTGCAGAGGAGCTATTCTGCTACCTTTTGGTCCATCCAGTTTTGCAGGAGACCAGCATTTGTGCCCTTCTCATCTTTTCTCTTAACACTCATCAGGAATCCTCTTAACTTCCCTATTTCTCCATTCCCATAAATCTCATCCATTAAGACAAACCCACTAAAGCCCTTTCACCTTTACCTTCTCCAGTGTTTCCACCCATCATTCTTTCTTAAATTATGACTATCTTCTTGATCTTCACCCATACTGTTCTTGTCTATTACATATCATACCCAACCCTATCCTCCACGATTGTTAGCCTCAAAAACACCATCAATCAGCAAAACCTTGTGTTCTTTCAATTTGGAGTCGTTTACTTTGAATTTCCCAAACCCCACACTCATAGAATAACCAGATGAAGATGAAGATTCCCATCAAATATAAGCAAAGAGGCAAAATAAAAAAACCTCCCCATGCTTGGTTGACCAAATTACGTAGGACTTACTGCCAGCTATTAGAAAAGAAACAAAATTACAAAACAGCAGCTTGAGGAATACTCAAATACTTCAAACTTCCAATCATATGCCTCATACCAAAAAAGATTTTAAGGACTAAAAACCACTATGTTGGAATAACTACTGGATGCTTAAAAAAAAATGTTCGGGCCAAAATAATTGGCAAAAAACAAATCAAGCAGAAAAATCCAACTGCATTCTACTCAGCTACTTGTGTAGAATACAACTATAGAAACCAAAAGCTCTAGAATTGAACAAATTCTAGAGAAGCAAAAATGCCTGAACTTGGTGAGTAAATTACAAAACACGCACTGCCCGTTATTAAAAGAAAATCCAAACAGCTGTTAGACCCATATCCAAATATTCTCCAAAAATATACAATCATAATCCTCGAATCATAGAAATTAAGCCCCAGAACCCCTAAATCGGATGCTACCTGATTAATAATAATCAACACAACTCTGGTCTACTCGGCTCAACGAGCCTTGCTCCCGATAATATGAGATACCGATGCTTGTGTGGAACGCAACAATAAAAACCGCCTTAGAATTGAGCCGGCCAATGAAATTAATAACCGTACATAATGAATCGGACTCAACTCAATGATCATAGTGCCCAAGAAAGAACCCTAAAACACGAATTAAAACTGGAATTTTAGCTCGAAAGAGAATCAATTACCAGAAGGACTTGAACATGACTTGGGAAAGAGAGGCCGCCGATCGTCCGATTGATCGAAAGCGAAGAACGTCAGATAACGGAAACGGCGATTCCCCGAAACGAGTCAGAGAATCAGAGATCGGCTCTCCGTGTCTCTCTAGAAGAACAGGTTTTCGTCCAACTGCAGTTGAAATACACGTGGCCGGTTGTGATTAGATTAACATCTGTACGTAAGCCTGGTGCCTAAGGAAGCACCGCGTGAACGCAAGAACTTGGAAGTTAGTTTTTTTCTTTTTCTCTTCTCCATCACAATTTTTTAATTTCTCCAAATAGATTATATAATTTTAAAGAAAATTATAACAAATAAAATATCATAGGATCTAATTTAATAATAATAACCTTATATTGTGTCTAATTGAATTTTGTTTGTAGGCTTAAAATAATATTTATTATTATTTATATTTTATCAATTTAGATCAATTAAATATATTCAAAATAATTTGAATAGATTCATTTTGTACGACGGGAGCTCGCAAGGGTGGCTGTGTGGGTCTCTCCCTCTATGGGACCCACGTCCCCCTATCTCTCAATTTATAAATGTGGGACAAACTTTTAATTTCGGAGTATTTGTTAATCAAGGTATGAGATATGGGATACATCCTGAACTTTAATTATTTTCAACATATTTATTAAGCTTATCTGAAAATTCTTGAAAAAGTCATTAATGACCCCTTATCTTGATCTTTCAAGATATGCTTATCTCTCTCTCCCCTCAAGATAAGCATATCTTAGTCTTTATAGATAAGAAAAAAAGACATTTGTGTCCTCTAATGCATTTTAAAAAATTTAACAAACAGTTTTATAAAAATCTTAGAATACTTTCCAATCTTATCTTGATCATTTCATATCTTGATCTGGAATGTATTTTAATCTTATCTTGATGTCTCTTATCTTACTCATTTTAACAAACGTCTCCTTAGAAAATATCAAAATTGCATTACAAATTTATTTCAAAAGAGACTCAGGTAACCTTGATTTTACAGTTATATTTTTTGATGTATTAATTAAATGCTAACATGCCATTTAAATCACTGGCGACGTATCATTTAAATTACTAATATTATTTAAAATTTATCTTTGTTTGTACAAGAAAGACAATAAATATTTTAATTATTAATAATTGGCCATTTAAATACTAATATAAAAATATTTTTATGACGCGTATAAACTTAATTATTTGATATCTTTCCTGCTCACCTTATTAGGTGTTAGCGTTAAACCTTTTTGTTTAGTCTCAATTAACTTTTGAACTAAAAATCATTTAAAATATTAATTTAAAGATAAACACAATATTTTTTAATAGTTTGGTCAGCCCTGAGGTATATAAAGCCTTTAAATGGATGATGACCTTCAAGTGTTTTGAATGAAGCATAATTTGACAAACTTCATAGCTATTGACTTTTAGATTAAAAAAAGATTTAAAATAGTTATTTAAATATGAATAGTAGACATAAATTAGTTGAGCGACGAAATACTATATTTTTAATAATTTAAAGAACTTTGAATGTAAAATTAGATGTATATAAAATATACTAAAAACTATGTAAAAGCATGTACAACAGTACAAGGGTGTCTATATGGTTGATTTGATTAATGAATTGACTAAAATTTACTAACTGATTAAATTGAATTGAGGAATAAAATTGAATCAAACTGACTAATTAGCTCAAAAAATCAAGCTAATCAATAATAAAAAAACCCGAACCTAACCCGTGTAAAATGAATCGAACCGATTAAATAGAAGAAATGCGAAAGAAAAACAAATTGAGGAAAACTGAAGTAACCGATGGAAAATACATAAAATCGAAGAAAATAACGTCGTTTTATAAATATCAAAACAATATCATTTTAAAATTTAGTTGATTTGGTTAGTTCTATTTTTCCAATAAAAAAGTTGAACCAAAAACAAAATACTGAACTTTTAAGAAAAATTAATCGAACTGAACCAATACAAAAACAAAATTAAACTGAACCAATAAATTCAATCGATTTAATTTGATTAGTTCTAGTAAACTTAATTCTTACTCTCCTTAATATACAAGTTGAGCATGACTTAAAAAAACTTGTAAATAAGCAGACACTGCCTCAATATCTTTTATCGACGCCTTACCAAAGCCAAATTGCTTTGAGAAAATTGCCCCTCACTCTTCAACAATATTGCAAATTTGCCATTAAAGGTTGTGATGCAGGTTTTTCCTCATTCTCCATCTATCCACCATCTCTCTCTCCACCATGACATGCGTCTCCTCCTGCCATTGATGTGCATCTCCTCAAGCGTGCGTCTCTCTCGCGCATGTGCGACTGGGCCTCTAGAGTGCCTTCAACTAGTTCTAATCGTCGGTATCTCTCGCATCGCTATTTCTTTGGCGGCCCAAAGCCTCGTTTCGGGCGTCGCTCTCTCTCTCATGCACATGAGCATCTTCGGTGACCCTTTAGAGTGTTTTGGCCGTCCTCAATCCTCCGGTACGTGAGTTGTTTATTATACATTTGTAAATTTAATTATTATATATTTGTAATTTTTGGGATTCAACTGATTTATTTTATTTGTATTGTCTTAGCCGATTAATTTTTTAGACATTTCACATGTTATATTGATAGCTCTCATTGGTTTACAATGTCCCTTGTTTGACTTTTAATTTGATACTATGGTGCTTAGCAAGTTACCTGTGAACATTATGATAGGCAAAGTGATATCAATGGGGTTTGTTTGAGAGATTTTGCATGTGCATATTTCTTGAATATTATGATAGACCAAGTTGGGGTTTATTTTTAGTGAATGTAAATGTAATGTAAGAGATGTGAATTTGGTGCTATTTGTTTATTTTTATCAATTCATTGCCAATGCTCGAAAATTGCACTCCAATTAAAAACAAGTGAATTTGTCAAGTAGATTGTTTACATTGACTCCTCTTCTATTAATAGATTGTTTGTTGATTTGATTACTTTGAGTCAATAAATACCGTTTATTATTTTGAACAACAGGAACTATAACAAGAACTATAACGATGAGAAAAAACTATGGAATATGCCATAGTTGTAGACAGTCGGGACACTAGTTAGATGATTGCCCAAAAAAAGGGTGTTGTCTAGACTGTGGATAGGGATTTGTAAGATGGCTAGAGGTGGAGAAGATGTTACCAAACCGAAGGAGGTTGTTCTTTTCTTGTGACAAGAAATGTGGATTTTTTAAGTGGGATGAAGGGTAATCAAATGGACGTGGCTCAGATAAATTAGGCAGTAAGGTCAACACTAAAGATTTGGCTTGACTACTACAAATGTGTGCACAGATAAGTGATAAAAACGACATGGAGATATCCCTTAACATAACCATTCGAAAGAGTAATGGAACTGTGCACGAGAAGGGGAAAGAAAAGTTGTAGGTGGGGGCAATTTTAGTTATAGTTGTGCATATTGTGAGAAGTTTACTTCCTCTTTGTCTTCAATATGTATTTTATAATCATGGAAGTTGGCACTAAATTTTGTTTCATTATACTCAAATGTCATTCTGTTCCCTCATGACAATCATTTCAACACAATTAACAACTATTTTTCAAAACATATAATATTCCAATAAAAAAAATTCAATTTAGTTTCGTTTTTGTTCCCTCTTAACAATCATTTCAACGCAATTAAACAACTATTTTTCATAACATACAATATTCTAATAAAAAAATAAATTTAGTTTCGTCTTTGTTCCCTTATGACAATCATTTCAACACAGCTCCAATTGACTTATTTTTAGATCTCTTCCCATTTCCATTGTTACAGTCCTCCTCATAACCTGCCAATGTCTTTAATATCTCTTGTGACTACAGTGAGGGCATACCAAGACAAAAAGTTAACCAAAATTTCATTATCTAAATTTAAATCAAGACAATATTAGAAGTATAAAATTTGCTTTTTGATGTAATGCCATGTGATGTGAACCCATTAACATAGTTTATTAAAAAAAAAAAATAGTTAGCAGTGCGATGTAACTAAATTAAATTAAATTCAGAAGTATAACATTTGCTTTGTAAACCCAATAGTTTTTAACTAAATTAAATTAAAAAAATAGTTTATTAGCAACTATTTATATGCCAAAAAAAGGTATGAAATTGATTTCCAAGAGTGTAAGACTTTGGCATGACATCATTGACATGTATTTTAACATCTATCTAAACAAATATATTGATAGCACAACTTGGTCAAGATATTGATAGCATAAGAGTTATTGCATCTTTTGTTACTTGTATTAAAGCTTGACCAGGTTGTGCATAATTTTTCATTGGGCACTTTCTTTTGTTTGAGTTTGAAGTTACATGTGCAAAAAATAGTATGGACCATTATACGTGAACATTTGATACTACCAGTAGATAATAGATAACTAAAATAGAGCTGTAAATATACCTTGCGTTTATTGGTACTCATTTCCAATGACCTTTTTTGATGAAATTTTCTAGGAGCTCCCTTTGTTTTCATGCATTGCGGATCCAAAATGGGATCAGATGATGTCCTTGCAACTTCGCCACAATCAGAGGAGATTTGAACATTGCCTTGGGAAAGGAAATTACTGACACAATTTGTTTTCGGTATCGATATGGTCAGATTATTTAGTTATTTTTCGAGCAACTCTATAAACTCGTGGGTGCGTTCTTCATCATCCACTACCAAATTTGCCACATTTGCAGATAACCTTTGCAATTGATCGTATCTTATCTGCTCAAGAGTGCTAACCCAACAATTGTAATTGATCTTAACTCTTGGGTATACTTTACACACATTTATTCTCCATCTCCTCAAGATAGAACTATCGGGAATAAATTTTACATTCTTTTGAATCAATACTGAAAGGACATGTCTACAAAGTATCCCTTGAAACTCGAACAAGTGATAGCTGCAAACAATATGACACTTTTCTCCCTCAAACATAACCGTAAACCTCTTTCTCTTCTTTGTTTCGTTGAATATGATATCTTTTTGGGACTTTGTACCTAAATCCAAGATAACCAATCTCGATAGAGATAATATCACAATATATTTTTCCAGTGAGCTTTGCTTGAAATTCTTTGAATTTTGAAATTGTGTAAAACTCTTGAAACTATTTTTCCATATAGAACCTAGTTGCGCATGGTACCATTTGTGAATATGACTTAAAATCTGCTTAGAACTTCTTCTTGACTTTACACCTCAAAACCCACTCATATTGTTCAACAAATAGCTTTAATGAGGTTTTTGAGTTCATGTACCCATCAAAAAACAAATTCATACTTTCACTGCGTTGTGTTGTTGACATCACAACCCAAAATCTTGTTTTGAAATAACAAGGTACCCAATGGCCTCGTTATCTGAAAAGCCTAAACAACCAAGTATTGTCATGCAATGTGTACATATCAATCAATAAACCCCAAACCCTATTTAAATTCTTCTGGATGTTGTGATTCGTAAACCACTTCGTGTACAATTGAGCGTATTGAACCCTTATGACGATGGCTCCCAAATTTTTCAAGCAACTTCTTAAGTATGTGTCACAAACACCATCTATGTCTTGTGTTCTGAAAAATAATTTGAATGGCATTTTGCATTGCCTTATCCTGATTAGTTATTATATCAATGGGTGTCTGACCTTCCATGTACTCTAGCTAAGCCCTAAACAGCCAACCGAAAGTCTCAATATCCTCATTGAATACTAAATCACAACGAAACAACGTCGACTGTCCGTGATGATTCACACCAACAAAAGAGGCAAATGACATGTCATACTTATTCATCAAGTACGTGGTATCGAATGTCACAACATTGCCAAATTCCTTGTATGTTTGTCTACACCTATTATCAGCCTAGAATACATTCTTCAGTTGACACTCATCATCTAAATCCACACTAAAGAAAAAATCAGGACATTATGCTTGTATTTTTTAAAAGTAGACTTGTATCGCAATTGCATCTCCCTCCTCAAGTCTTAATCGCCTAATCTTATCAATGTAATTTCTACATTCCATTTCAAAAAATGATAGATTTCATATCCATCTTCTTCAATGATAGTTGAATTGTAACTTTTCTGCATCGGAACACCAGCTATGTCGTTTACTTTAAGCTTTCGTTTCACCTGTTCACTCAGTTGTCGATTATATCAATACAACCTAGATTATGAAGGACTTGTTTTGTGATTATACTCCAATATGACTTTGGTAACACGCCATATTCCTATCACATTTATCGCAACTGTCAATTTAGTTAAACACCCTATTTATTGGTTGGTTGAGGCTTGGACGAGCTAGTTGTATCACTACTTGTCAGGCCTTCTCGACTACAAGCAAATGTCACATATTTCAACGATAATTACTACCATTTTTTGAAGTTCTCTTTCTAACAGGGAAACCCACACTATAAGCATATGCTTTGTAAAATTCAAAAATCTCATTATGGTCCCTAAACTTCATCCCAACCGTAGGCACGATCTCCTTGGCCTCTGATGTGTATTCATTGTCTGCCCTACTTCAATCTCATCGTCGAAAACTACTATATTCTCTTCATCAGCATACACAAATTGATTTAAGAGACAAATTTATCAGTCTATTGAATTTTAAATCAAGAATTTAATCTGTCTAATTCAAAAACTCAGATTATAATAAACCAAAATAAAATATGATCAAAGTAATTTATGATTCAAAAAATTGGTTGAAATCATTTACTGACTACCTTCAAAAATAGGAACAAATATTCTTACATAACTTCTATACTAAAAATATAATCAAAATACTAATGATAGATTAATAACAGAGTTGTTAATTTAAATTTGTTATTAGTTTGTATTAAATCTATTATTAATTTATATCATTTAACGGTCTTGAGTTGTTATGTTTAATTTTATATGTATAATGAATTAAATTCACATGGCTTGTGGGCTTACTGTCTACTTAAATGTTTGGATAATAAACAAAGGCACAAACCATAACAAAGCCATTATTAACATTTAACCAAGCATCTTGCAACTAAAATAAGATAACAAACAACGAAATCTATATAATAAGGAAGAAAGGTTTTTGAAAATATATAAAATGTATCAGAGACACATTTCATTTGTATGGTTGAGATGAATTTTAAATGTATATCAATGGCTGAAATTAATGGATGTTCCTGCCCAACAATCCTCTCCATATCTACCCTTTGTCTCTCCACCTTCCCTCTTTATCTCTCTCTCCCCTTCTCTATCTACACTCTCTATCTCTCTCTTTCTCTCTGTTATTGTAACACCCGAGAATAATTTGAGGATAAAATGATATTAGATAAGGGGTAAAATTGAAAATTTGAGAAAAATAAGACTATAAGGCACACTAACACAGCTTTGGACGACCGAATTAGTCAGAGGGAGTACCTCGGACCCTAGATTGCCCAAGAAAATGGTATAGTATCAACGAGAAATTAAAATTATGATTTTTGGTGATAAAAGAAAGAAGATCGGGAACAGTTTTCGGTACAACAAAAGTACAACTGCCAATCAGGTCATTTTACCGAATTACTATAAACAAAGTCCAAAAAGTCAATGGAGGGTGTCAAAGAATAGTATTCGATGTATAGAACAACCCTTAAGTGGTTTCAGGTTGAATCAAGTAGGTTTGAGGTCAAATAAATTAATCGGGCCTAAGTGTAATTTTCTAAAATTACCCGAGGCAGGTCTAAACGGCAATTTTTCAAAAGTTTCAAGGGAGAAATGAGAAGTACTAATCTTTAGGGTCTTAGTGAGGGTGTTAGAAAGATCAGGGGCTTGAGGTTAAGGGCCAAAATGTAAAATAAAATCTTCAGGGGGCCAAAGTGTAAATAACAGAAAAATGAAGCTCTGCCATGGCCGCCCATGCCCACGGACATCGTCGGCCAGCCTTCAGGCAGCGCCGTTGAGGCCATCAAAGGGTACAAAAATGGGCCCCACCTCGTGGGGGTTTGATTAGGGTCGGATTTGGGTCGAGATCGGCCAAGTATGGCTGTGATTTGACAGAAAAATGGCAAAGCATAGCCGTGAACGTCAGATTTTTTGGGAAGGACGATTCGCACGAAATCATCACGATTTGAGGCCATTAAATGGTTGTAAGGATGATAGAGGCATCGATTTGACCGGGTATGGCTCGTTTAAGCTTCGAAAACGGGTATAAATAGAGGTTCGATTATGGCCGAATGTATCAAAAGTTTTACTTTGGATTTCTCTCGAATGGGAGCAAATCAGAGGTCTGAGATAAGGGGCTTTCGATCCTTGGGCGAAGAAGAGAAATTCTGGAAATTTTCGTGAATTTTGGAAGTGATTTGAAGGTGTTTCGAGGCAGATCGGAAAAGGGAGGCGGACGGCCATGACCACACCTGAAACAGCCCGATCGAGGGCCTTACCGGAGGTCTTTCGGCCTGAAAATGGTGGCGTTGGGATCGACTTGAAGCCAGCTTTCAGGGGGTGCTTGTTGGAGGATTCCGGTCGCCGGCCGACGACCAGCTCGCCGGAGAAGACAAGGCGCGTGCAGTGCACGCGCTGTCCTCACTCGCAGAAACGCGCCTTGGCGCGTGGGGGCGCGTGCCACGTAGGTAAATCCTGATTTTTTTTCTGGAATTCTTGAAAAATTATTTTATGAATTATGGTGGAAGAAAATTTGAAAAAATGTTGAAGAAAATAGTCATTTTGTAATTTTCAAAGTAAATAAGGCTTATGAAAAATAGGAAAAGGTATTGGAAAATCCTTAAAAAATTTTGGGAGATAGGAATTAATTATTTATGAATTATTATGAAGAGAAATCAAGGAAAAATTTTGAGTAGGTATTTATTAGAATTTTTGAGGAGAAAAATAAAGAAAATAGGAAGAAATTATGAAAAATTGGAAAAATAAATATTGATATAATTTTGAACAAACGTGATGACCAAGGTATCCTAGAAGCTCGAGGTTGAGGTATAAGAGTATTGGGCGCAAGAATCAAGGCCAAGGACGCAAATTAAGGCCAGACACGCAAATTAAGGCTAGGCACGCAGATCAAGGTAGGCGCGCAAATCGAGGCTAACCGTGCTTGGAATTCGTCTAAAGGTAAGTGGTACTTTCTCGAAAATGTTTTCATCATATTGACATGCTCTGATATGTATCTATCACGTAGAATGCATACATGATTATGAAATGCATGAGTACATGTTGATGTCATTGACCACACGCATATGAGGCCGTAGGGAGTACGAATTGACACCGCTGCCTTACCAAGGGTGCACCCATACACCCCGGCTTCGAAAGAGGTGGCCGCTAAAATGGTAGGTAGCATGAGGGGTGCAGTTGACACCTACGAGGAAAGATATTGCATGCACTCATGACATAGCATTACGTACCCTTACTTAGATGGTTCATCATCTAACTTGGGTTCACCCCTGGAACATTCAACGTTCCAGACGGGACTTGCAGAGATGATTTCGAGATTGATGATGTGTGGTGATGCGAGACGTCAAGAAACGAGGAAATGTGCCATGTTATGTTGTGATATGAATAGTTAAGGATTATGTACATTTGTTTTACTTTTCGAAGGTTATGTAACAACGTTTGTAATAAGTACTTGTCTAGTTATTCATGTATATATTGCCATGAGCAGGTTCGATTCAGCTTCCGCTTTGTAAATTGTATTTATCTTTAGTGTGTAAATTAAACACTAAATAGGCCTTAGAGAATTTCGGGATAATGTAATGATTAATATATATATATATATATATAAGACCCAATTTTCCTAAGGCATAACACGCCCTGAGAAAGCGGGCTGTTACAGTTGGTATCAGAGCTTAAGATTATTGGAAGCCCTAAGTGACTCAGATGTAGTTGATCATACCCTATTTGGAGTTTAGGGAATAGTAATTTGGAGATTTTAGAGAATCTGGTAGAGCCAGTTAGTAGGAACCCGAAAAGAAACTAAGGGTTCGTAAAATAAAATCCCTATTTCGAGATTTGAGAATTGTCGATTGAAGTCTTAGAGGTTATTGACTTGAGGATCTAATCTTGCTAAGCAATAGAACGACCAGTCAAGATAATCTAGCTCCTGATGTTAGGATCTGGGGATATGATTCGGGTGTAAGGTTGACCATGAGTATGGATCCGAGAGATTTAGAGACTATTGATTTGAGGTTATTAGTCGAATCATGGCATGAAATGATAGGGTAACTGTGGTTATTAAGGATGATCGAATCATGAATGATTAGTCTGATGTGACATTACCAGTTAAAGAGTTAGGATCAAATAATAAAGAATTTTCGAGAACCATTTAGTGCAAGATCAGAAATCCAACAGATTGAGCCAAACAAGAAACCGAAAATGGTCTAGTGATAACATGTGAGTTGCGTCAATTGATGAGATAGCAGTGGTGCAACCAGTAGGATTCACAAAGATGGGACAAGGAACCCTAAGAGTGTCTAGGGTCTAAGTTCTAATAGTCTAGGGTGCGAAGTGTGCCACTAGCTGATTAAAAGAGGCTGGAAGCCTAGGGAATCAACTCGAAATGGAATAAATTGAATATAGACCAAGTGTCGTATTTAAATAATTGTGTTAGGGTTCGTAGTCATCTTGGAAGTTGGTGACATGATGCACAGTGTGAGTCTCAAAGGATAGAATACCCCAGTGTCTAGTATGGCAGTAAGATCAAGAGATGGTCGTGTGCCAATAAGTCAACTGGGCCTAAAGAACGAAAAGCGAGAGTCAGTGAGTTCTCGGTAAATGAGATTTCAGGTAATAGAGCGTGACTAGTCCAAAACTTTGATGATGAGTTATGAGATGGCAATCTCAGTTCGAGGAAAGGTTAATTGTAAGTCGTATTGACCCTAAGGAAGGATGATGAGAAACCTAGCCAACCGAAGTTGTGATTACGATTCAATGTGCCAAGTAGGCTTGAGGAATCGAAAGTCTTGAAGATAAGTTATACCTTGTGCGTCGAAATGGGAACCTGAATCGTTAATTGAGGTTTAAAGTATCATTCGATAAAGAGTCATCGGAATTTGAGATTCGGTTGTTTTTAGGAAATAATTGGAACCAGATAACGTGATCTGAATAAAGATCTTCAAAGATGAATTGATTTGTAATTTTCAGGAATTTCCCTAAGAATTACCAAAGAGACGTAAGTACCTACCTACTCCAGTTAGCAAAATAGTTGCGGATAGATGTCTTTGAGAAATCTTTGGCGTGCTTGAAGGAGACAGATAATGGCAAATGTGCCAGGATGTCAGATTGCAGTAGGAATGTTGCGTTTTTGATAAATCAAATTGGAGATCTATAATTTTCAATTTTGGGAGAATGAAAATCTTGTTGGGCTAAACGGTTAATCTAGTAGTCCTGATGGGCAAATCGGGAGATATATAGCTAGATGATCACTAAAGTGATGTAAGCAAATAAGGAACCTGCCAATATGTGGTACGGGCACTTGTGGTCAATGAAAAGCCGTGAGAAAGTTGAGGAAGTGAGAGAAATAGCAGAATGTGTTCTCGGAAGATTTATCGGGATTATTTCTTAATGATGAAATTAACAATAATAGGTTGAAGTTATAAGTGGCTTGAATGCAGACGTAAATTATCGGTCTTTGAAAAAGGTGATAATTAGGAGTTGATATCTTTACCTCAAATTTGGTGAATTATAAACAGCTGCAAGAGACTGAGATATGCGATCGAGGGATTGAGGCGTTCCGAAAATCGGCAATAGAATCATGATTTAATGATTGGATCAAAGTACCATCTGCATTGAAGACACTTTGGTTTTATCGAGGATATATTGGTATACCCTTCGATAGGGAGATGCATGAGAAACATTGAAGAGAACAACACGATAGATGATAAAACCAAGATTGGCTTGCTAGGTTGAGGAAGAAATGATGAAAGCATAAGGCTCCATGTCAGGAATATGAAATCAAGGTCAATTGTCATAAACACCATGAGGATCGGAAGTTCTGAAAAGTCAGATACTCCGATAGGTTCGGGAGACAAGCCAAATGTTTTGAGTAGAGATTGGTTCAAAGCAAAGGTTGGTAACTTGAGTAAGTTGCTCCAAAATAGGATCTAACATATTTAGAGTCAGTTGATATGAAATGTTATCACTCGAGCAATTAATTCAAGAAATTAGAGAATCAAATGCTTAATCTGAGGATATAAACAGTGCGAGGAGTTATTAGTTTGGCGATCAAGTAACAAAGGAGCAATGCAAGGATATTGGTGTTGTTAGACTCGGAAGACAACGTCAGATTTTAGTCGATATTAAAAGGAAGTCTTGGAGACAAATAGAATCTATTAATAAAGATTTCTTGAGGAAATAGTTACATTACATAATTAAAAGATGATTGTGGTCAATTGACCGAAACTTGAGATTATATCAGGTAATGAATACCCACAAGAATGAGAAAACAACATAAATCTCGAATAGATTAGCACAAGTAAAGATTTAGCAAATGACTAAGTTTGAGATAACCTAAGATGAGGCATAACTAATTTCAATGATATGTGATGACGTATATGTTTGAGGACCCAATGATACTGAAATAGCTTGATGACATAAGAATACTTCTATAAAAGTCAACTGTATTAAGATCAAGAACTTCTATGATAAGGTAGGTAACCTAAGTTAGTGAGATTGGGAGATCCAGGCTAGTATTAAGGTATGTTCTTTCCCAGTTAATTGATTAGTTCAAGATAAAGGACATCGTAGAATGTCATGATTGAGGAGATCGATTGGGGGACTTAGTAAAAAAAAAAAAAAAAGAAAACTTGGAAATTGGAAATGTGGATATAAGAGCCATGGGCTTATTATGATAATGTGGGTATCAACTTAAATAGCAACTCGAGTAGAGATTTGTGGCCCAGGGACCGAGTTATGCGATTATAATTTGAAAGGTATACATCATTGACAAGTGTACTTGTCTATAGGTTGATGGGTATGGTCAGTCTAAGAGTTCGGATTTTGATACGTGCATTGGTATTCACGAGTTTCGAGTGGGATCTTCTTTATTTGATCAATCAGGTGTTAATTTCGATGATGAAATTTTGAGATTTAGGACATGTGGCAAATTTCGAGATAACGAAGAAACCCATCCGACAATGACCAAAGATATGCCGAGTTAATTCAATGTTATCAATTTCTGTGCCATCTTGGCAAATGAGTTAAAGCTCAATGTTATTAATTTCTGTGTCATCATGGCATTAGCATTAGAACCGGTTGGAAAGTCAATGAAATGTAATTTGAGGACATAATTGGATATAATAATAAGTGTTATGAATCAATTTAGGATTCGTGTAACTGCTTGTTCAAAGCTACAACGGGATATTCTGGAAATTAAAAACGTGTCTGGTAAGTTCAGGTCCTAAGGAGACATAAGTTATGAATAAACGCTAAGGATAATGAGTGGTACCTAGGACATTTCAATTGAGAGTCATTAGCAAATATCACAGACCAAATTTTGAGGATGAAATTTCTTTAAGGGGGGAAGGATGTAACACCTGAGAATAATTTGAGGATAAAATGATATTTGATAAGGGGCAAAATTGGAAATTTGAGAAAAATAAGACTATAAGGCACACTAACACAGCTTTGGACGACCGAATTAGTCAGAGGGAGTACCTCGGACCCTAGATTGCCCAAGAAAATGGTATAGTATCAACGAGCAATTAAAATTATGATTTTTGGTGATAAAAGAAAGAAGATCGGGAACAATTTTCGGTACAGCAAAAGTACAGCTGCCAATCAGGTCATTTTACCGAATTACTATAAACAAAGTCCAAAAAGTCAATGGAGGGTGTCAAAGAATAGTATTCGATGTATAGAACAACCCTTAAGTGGTTTCAGGTTGAATCAAGTAGGTTTGAGGTCAAATAAATTAATTGGGTCTAAGTGTAATTTTCTAAAATTACCCGAGGGAGGTCTAAACGGAAATTTTTCGAAAGTTTCAAGGGAGAAATGAGAAGTACTAATCTTGAGGGTCTGAGTGAGGGTGTTAGAAAGATCAGGGGCTTGAGGTTAAGGGCCAAAATGTAAAATAAAATCTTCAGGGGGCCAAAGTATAAATAACAGAAAAAAGAAGCTCTGCCATGGCCGCCCATGCCCACTGACATCGCCAGCCAGCCTTCAGGCGGCGCCGTTGAGGCCATCAAAGGGTACGAAAATGGGCCCCACCTCGTGGGGGTTTGATTAGGGTCGGATTTGGGTCGAGATCGGCCAAGTATGGCTGTGATTTGACAGAAAAATGGCAAAGCATGGCCGTGAACGTCGAATTTTTTGGGAAGGACGATTCGCACAAAATCATCACGATTTGAGGCCATTAAATGGTTGTAAGGATGATAGAGGCGTCGATTTGACCGGGTATGGCTCGTTTAAGCTTCAAAAACGGGTATAAATAAAGGTTCGATTATGGCCGAATGTATCAAAAGTTTTACTTTGGATTTCTCTCGAATGGGAGCAAATCAGAGGTCTGAGATAAGGGGCTTTCGATCCTTGGGCGAAGAAGAGAAATTCTGGAAATTTTCGTGAATTTTGGAAGTGATTTGAAGGTGTTTCGAGGCAGATCGGAAAAGGGAGGCGGACGGCCATGACCGCACCTGAAACAGCCCGATCGAGGGCCTTGCCGGAGGTCTTTCGGCCTGAAAATGGTGGCGTTGGGATCGACTTGAAGCCAGCTTTCAGGGGGTGTGCTTGTTGGAGGATTCCGGTCTCCGGCCGGCGACCAGCTCGCCGGAGAAGACAAGGCGCGTGCAGTGCACGCGCTGTCCTCACTCGCAGAAACGCGCCTTGGCGCGTGGGGGCGCGTGCCACGTAGGTAAATCCTGATTTTTTTTCTAAAATTCTTGAAAAATTATTTTATGAATTATGGTGGAAGAAAATTTGAAAAAATGTTGAAGAAAATAGTCATTTTGTAATTTTCAAAGTAAATAAGGCTTATGAAAAATAGGAAAAGGTATTGGAAAATCCTTAAAAATTTTTGGGAGATAGGAATTAATTATTTATGAATTATTATGAAGATAAATCAAGAAAAAATTTTGAGTAGGTATTTATTAGAATTTTTGAGGAAAAAAATAAAGAAAATAGGAAGAAATTATGGAAAATTGGAAAAATAAATATTGATATAATTTTGAACAAACGTGATGACCAAGGTATCCTAGAAGCTCGAGGTTGAGGTATAATAGTATCGGGCGCAAGAATCAAGGCCAAGCACGCAAATCAAGGCCAGGCACGCAAATCAATGTTAGGCACGCAGATCAAGGTGGGCGCGCAAATCGAGGCTAACCGCGCTTGGAATTCGTCTAAAGGTAAGTGATACTTTCTCGAAAATGTTTTCATCATATTGACATGCTCTGATATGTATCTATCACGTAGAATGCATACATGATTATGAAATGCATGAGTACACGTTGATGTCATTGATCACACGCATATGAGGCCGTAGGGAGTACGAACTGGCACCGCTGCTTTACCAAGGGTGCACCCATACACCCCGGCTTCGAAAGAGGTGGCCGCTAAAATGGTAGGTAGCATGAGGGGTGCAGTTGACACCTACGAGAAAAGACATTGCATACACTCATGACATAGCATTACGTACCCTTACTTAGATGGTTCATCATCTAACTTGGGTTCGCCCCTAGAACATTCAACGTTCTAGACGGGACTTGCAGAGATGATTTCGAGATTGATGATGTGTGGTGACGCGAGACGTCAAGAAACGAGGAAATGTGTCATGTTATGTTGTGATATAAATAGTTAAGGATTATGTACATTTGTTTTACTTTTCGAAGGTTATGTAATAACGTTTGTAATAAGTACTTGTCTAGTTATTCATGTATATATTGCCATGAGCAGGTTCGATTCAGCTTCCGCTTTGTAAATTGTATTTATCTCTAGTGTGTAAATTAAACACTAAATAGGCCTTAGGGAATTTCGGGATAAAGTAATGATTAAAAATATATATATATATATATAAGACCCAATTTTCCTAAGGCATAACACGCCCTGAGAAAGCGGGCTGTTACAGTTATTCTTCTTGAATTTTAAGAGCAGAGCTTACTTCAACTTTTGCCTTCAAGAGAGCTTACTTCAGCCATTGATATAAAAACAAAGATTTTGTAAGCTCTGACCACAGTTGAAGTAAGCTCTCCATATTCATTATAGTATTTTTTTTTTGTTTCTATCTCTCCTCATTTCTCTTTGTTTTTGCTGATGGTTGTGTTTGGGAATGTCCCATTGTACACACACACATGCACATATATATAGATATACACCCTCTTGTTCTCATCGCGGCTAGCGGTCGCCATCATCCCCAAACACACACATACGCATATACACACAAGTACACATATATACAGATATTTACACTCACAAATATATATAAATACACTTGCACGATCGATTGACCATTGCCGATCGCCCCCAACCCACGGTGTTTGGGGGCTCTTGAAGCCCCGACGGCAATAGGGGGTTCGACGAACCCCTGACCCGCGGTGGGAGGAACCCTTAACCCGCAATGTTTGAGGGCTCCTCAAGCCCCCGACCGACTGCTGTTAGGGGCCCTTGAGGCCCCTGACCAGTGGCAATTGGGGACTCTCCATTTTTTTTTAAATTTAATTTTTAAAAAAATTAATACTTAATTTTTAAGTATTAGACTACAATATTTGAAATTTTTTAAATAAAAAATACAAATAGTGTAAGTTTTAATTTTTTTAAATATGTATAATTTAAGAATTTGACATTTAGTGTATGATTCAATTCCAAAAGATTTTTTTTTTAAATCATGCATGGTTTAATTCTAAAAAAAATAAAAACCTCTTTTTAAATTTCAAAAGAATTTCTGTTTTTAGTGTAAAACTTTATTCAAATAATGATATCAAAGTAGGAAGTTTAATTCGAAATTTAATATGTGTTGAATCTTTGATACTTAAAGAAATGTGAAATTGGTTAATCTATCCTATTGACTTACTTAAAGATGCGATATTAAAAAAGAATTCATTTATTCGTATTATTTTTTAAATTTTAATTTTATTTTATTAATTATATTTTTTTATTATATTATAATAAAATATTTTTAATTAAAATAATATAAAAATAAAAAAGTTCCCGACCACACATGGTTGGGGAACCCAAGGTTCTTCAACGTCGAACTAGGGTTCCCCCCGTTGATGGTCGCGGCCATGGCATCTGCTATGTGTGTTTGTGTATATATATATATAGGTGTGTTTGTGTGTATATATATAGATAGGTATGTTTATATACACACATATATATATATATATTATTTGCATATGTAATTGTTATATACATGTGCTTTGGCATATTATTATATACATGTGTTTTTTTACTTATTTTTATATTTTGATTTGCAATATTGGTAAACATTATAAATCTTATATGTTTATTTTTTATTTGAGTTTTGTAGAGCGTTTAATACAAGCAAAATTATTACAAGTTTTTCACAAATTTCAACATAATATGTATAAATTATAACTATATTTTAATTTTAATATTATTTATATCGTGTCTTTAGGCACGAGCATACAATAGTCCATTAACAAAACAAAAGACCCTAGGGAAAACGTTAAAGATCAAGGGCCAATCTTACCTAGATTCGACATTGTCGTCGGTGGCAGGTGGAGGCAAAGACAATACGATTGGTGACAGTGGCGAGTAAGGGCGAAGTCGATTCGATTATAGATGAGTGGAGATTTCAGACCGGTGGTGGCGAGAGGCTATCAGTTAGGAGGAAGGAGAAAGAAAAAGGCTATAAATAAGGAAAAAAATAAGAAGAATGTTGTGCTTGAAAGACAAAGTAGGAGGCTGTGCTTGAAAGTGGAAAAAGGAGTCTCGTTTTGTTTGATAAAATTTTGACGCGTCTTTTGATAAAACTTGCTTTGAATTGCTCAAAAATGGTGATATTTTGACGGTCAAAATATCGCTCAAATTTGACTTCAATAAAGCTTCTAAGAGATATTCGGACTCGGACAGTGTAAAATTGCTCCTTATAAATTATAATACAGTTTCAATTATATTTTAACAAAAGAATTATATTTAATTCAAGTTCCTTTCCCTGTCACCCACTTGATCCAAATATATAATTAATGTGAAAAAACTGTTTAGGTAAAAGATATATTGACCAAATTAAGTTGAATAAATTAAGATTTATTTGCTAATGGATGACGATGATGATGAGTTTCCTAAACACATACACAAACATCAAAGTATACATTCACTAGAGGTAGTTAGGCATGCATGTAGGCTTCCATCCTACTACATATAGTAGATTAGTATCCAATACAATAATAGTTCATTACACATGGTTTTTCTCAAATTAATTAGGGATTAGTTCATCCATGATAGGGACTTGATAACTTCTATACCAACGCAAAGACAAAGTCATATGTTACCTGAATAAACAATCGTAACAATTAAATTAATTAGCATGACTAAGCTTCAACAGTAACACTATATATATATATATTTGCTTAATCACACAGATTAACCGAAACCTTAATTTTGTTTTACTTTTTAGGACCCCTGTCGTCACCGCACGCGTCAGCGCCACTGCTGTAAATTCGTGTAACCTCAAGAGGGGTGCATCCGGCAATCCATCCGCCCATCTTTGTTTCCATTTCGTACGGCCTCGTCAACGTGCCCCACACTGACCACGTGTTTCCGCCACGTGGGATATGGACACGTGGCAGACGATCGATGGAAAGACATGGCCCGGCGGCCGACATACGTAGAGACGCAAGGAAGATTCGAAAATCGGACGGTCCGGAATGAGCCTCAGCCACTACGCCCGATCTCCACCGTCGGATCGGGTACAACCTGGAGTCGACTTATTTAAGTTGGCCTTGTCTTCTTCTTTTTGCGGTGTTGTTGAAGTCTCAGCTTCAGGTTGTCTTAAACTCTCTCTTTCTCTCTCTGTCTCTGTACTGCATTTTCATCTCTAATTCTCTCTCTGCAAATTCTCCAATCATGATTCGGAGAATCAAACAGTTGTCCAGAAAACCCTTTTCAGCAAAGCTCATCTCTCACTATACTTCTATTCTCTCACTAGAATTATGGCATTAATGGTTTCTTCTTGATCTGTGAATTCTACAGGAAACAATGCGGGTTCCGCCATGGCTAGAACCACTGCTAAACGCAGCTTTCTTCTCCGCTTGCCGGACTCACGGCGACGCCGCCAGGAG
This sequence comes from Diospyros kaki, assembly GCA_036245055.1. Classification (NCBI taxonomy): domain Eukaryota; kingdom Viridiplantae; phylum Streptophyta; class Magnoliopsida; order Ericales; family Ebenaceae; genus Diospyros; species Diospyros kaki. The sequence goes on along the minus strand of BSEG01000006.1, from coordinate 4,348,313 downwards.
CGAGTGCAATATGTTCTGCTTGGACTGCAAAGCCGACGCATTCTGCTTCTACTGCCGGTCATCGAAGCACAAGGATCACCAAGTCATCCAGGTGAATGAATTAATTGGTGAAACGACCCACCTCGATCGTTAAGTGACGGACGGGTCTTTCTATTATGTGTCCTAAACACGTCTCGTTGATTGTAGATAAGAAGGTCTTCGTACCATGACGTGGTTCGGGTATCGGAGATTCAGAAGGTTCTGGATATAAGCGGCGTCCAGACCTATGTGATAAACAGTGCGAGGGTTCTGTTCTTGAATGAGCGGCCGCAGCCGAAGAGCATCGGCAGCAAAGGGGTTTCTCACTTTTGTGAAATTTGTGGCCGGAGCCTCTTGGACCCATTCCGATTCTGCTCATTGGGTTGTAAGGTTAGTATTTTTTCTTTTTTTTCTTTTCTTTTCCCAGAAAGTCTCGTCCTTAATGTTCATGATCATCTGAAAGCATTAATGTAGATGCATAGCATAGCATATGATACGACCCACATTCACATCTACATCGCCGTCCCCTTAGTTTTCATCGCCATAACCCACCACCAACGGCCATCATTATCATCTTCACAGTGCCAACAACTTGCCAAATTAGATCTTTTTAATAATGTACAAACGCAATTTTGTGAAAAAAAAAATTGTAAAAAAAAAAAAAAAAGAAGGTGATTGTTGGTGTTGATAGTTGGTGTTCCGATGACTTAGCTTGCAGGAACAAAGAGAAACGGGGATGCAAGCTTTGCCTTGGAGGCGAAGAATAATGAGGCGACAAAAGTGGCCTGGAGGAGAGGGGAAGGGGTATCACGGCGAGCCACCGAGTGGCCGCCGTCGGGGATGGCGCGAGAAGAGGAGGAGGAGAAAGAGTTGCGTGAAGGGTCGCAACAAGACATCTGTCCGCCCACTTCACTGCCACCTCCGGCGAATGCGAGGAGAAGAAAGGGCATCCCCCGGAGGGCGCCGTTTGGCGCCTAGCCACCAATCACCAAAGGCATTGATAATTACTTTATACAACTCATTACTTTATACCCCTCTTGGTTCTATGAACAAAGGAAAATGGTTGTATGAATCATTCCTTCCTAAGATAACCCAAAAAAAAAAAAAATAAATTCGTGACCATCTCTTCTTGTTTTAATTTGATTGATTTATTCATCATTTGATTTAAACATTTCAGTATAGTACGGGGTGGAGTCCACGGGAACAAATTCCCCTGCGAGATGGGTTGCAATAATTGAGGATTGAAATTAATTGTAAACAAATGCAATTAAGAAAACTAGAAAGGCAAAGGCTTTTGGTTGGGTCAGTTTCGTTTCGTGGTTTTTGATGGGTCCGCCAACGCACATGGGCCGCTCGCATAAGAGCGAACGTAACAGCTCTTAATTTCTAATTAATAATGCATGTTAGGGGGGGGGGGGCAAATCAGCTTTCTGTGATTGCCGTCGTGCCCTGTTTGGATGCCTACCCCAATCAATTGGAACTCTTTTAATTTGATTTGAATTATCATTAAATTGTGTTTCTACAAACCCTGATTCCAGCCGTTGGATTAAAGTAAAGGAACAGAGAATGATCTGTTGCACGTGCCGGTGCCGCTTGGGATTGGGTTTGGGGATTCCGTGCTGGAAACAGAAGAATAGCACGTTTCGCACGTGTATTATGTCACGTTTGGTCCGTCAGGGGCAATTTTGCTATTAATGAAATATGGTGCAGTAATTAGCAAATATAAAGAAATGGGGTTTATTAGCAATATTTTCAAAATAATTATAATAATTATTTGGATGGTTTTATATTTAAGATTCCAATCTGTGCCATTGCATGCCGTATCTGTTAAAAATTGAAAAGGTGGGTAAACAGAATGATTGCAATAAGATGGTCCCCCTTCGATACAAAAAAACACTTTGGCACATTAACTTACTTGTTTACAATTAAATTGAGTTTAACATAATCTCCTTTTATCATTCAAGTATTTAATTAGATAATTTGGCTTTTTTTTTCTCCTTTTTGGCTAAAATTAATTGGGCTATTATTAATGTTGTAAAATTCTAAGCTTGAAATAACAAGACATAGAACATAACAAATCAAAATTAATGAAAAATTTAGAAATTAGTTTGAAAGATATAAGGAGAATATGTTAAAAATGAATTAACTACATTTCAAATATGTTATTGTAGCATACATTTTGAGATGAATGAAGTTCTTTTGAAAAAAGTATTCTCTTAGAAAAAGAAACCCTTTCGAAAAGACAAATGAACAAGTTTTCCCAGACAATCAATGTCTTCGTGGACCAGTTGCTAGTCCTCTCAAACAACAACGTGAGTTCACTCGGACAACACGAGACTCATTTCAGCCTTATTTTGACTATGTACAATTTAAACTATTTCAATACAAATTTTACTGGTTGTATTTCTTGATAACAATATACGTATCGAGTAAATATGTAACACAAAGTGCAATAACTCATAAATAGTATATAAAAGAGTAAGACGTAAACAGCGTATAAATGGAATCCGAAAGAATGGGATAATTTTATATGGTTTTGTGAAACTTGTCATAAAAATGTATAAATTTGCTGTCAGAGAACATGACAATTTTGTATGATCATATAAACATTTTGTATAAAAAGTTGTACAAATTTTGGCTTAGAAGATACCTAATTAAGTAAATAAATGGCAAAACTGAAGGGGCTGTGACATCTCAACAGGCAAGAAGATTTCTGTCGCGCAAACCACTCTCCCTGATTATCAGCCGCGAGAATGATCTCCATTGCTTGGACGAAACAAGATCCGAACGCCCTGCCGATCCATTCTTGGCCAGTGAAGACGAAGAAGATGGTGGAGGAGGGGGAGGAGAAGAAGAAGGAGGAGTCCTAGTCCCTTGATTCTCTTTCTGGAAATCAATAACCAGGTAGCGGTGATCCAGAGAAAGCGATCTCTTCAGCTCCGCAATCGGAAGCCTCAACCGCCTCTCCTTGTCCAGATCCAGTGATGAACAATGCCGGAGCATTGCGGCGCCGGGCGGAGCGTTATCGACTTGAATTCGAATCTCGTTAACGGCCGCTTCACTTTCTTGAACGCGGTCTTGAGCCCTAACTTCAACCCTGACCTCTCTCGGTTGGAGGAACGTCGGTAATGTAGGGGAGGAAGCAGAAGTTACAGGCGTCCGACAAATTGGACAGCTGCTGTTTCCAAGGAACCATTCGTCGATGCATTTGACGTGAAATCCGTGCATACAATTAGGCAGGACGCGGACCATGGCGCCCTCCTCCAGGTCCGCGAGGCAGACGGCGCATTCGCTCTGTTGGTCGAAGAACTCCGGCTTCTCAGCGGAGTAAGCGACGATAGGGATGGTCTGGAGGACCTTTTGCTCCAGCCGGTCGGGGGCGTTGGGGGGCGGCCAGCGGGCATTCTCTTGCCGCCTGCGGTAGTAGTGCATCACGATGAAGTGGTAGAATGCCGCGACTAGAATGATAGAGAAGGCGGCAGCCGTGAAGGCGACCATCACGACCACGAATGGCCTTGATATCGTTTGTAATGCGAAGAAGCTCTCCATTGCTCATTGGTTTGGTTTGTGTGGAGAGCTCTAATGGCGGATGATGGAGCATATTTGCAGTTTGGTGCCATTTCATGTTGCAGTTTGGCTTCGTGACATCTGCTGTTAAGCCAGCGAAAATCTCCTCCTAATTAGGTGTCCCTTCAACTTCTAGTTTTTCACATATATAGACTTGTATTATTATAATAATAATAACCATAATAATAAATAAAATAAAATACTAATAGTTATAAAAGTAAAAAATAACAGATAATCATATACAATATACTATATATACATAATATATATGATATCGTGGGGTTAATTATATCAATAATAACTCAACTTTGCATTCTATTATTATTTGGTCATTGAATATTGAAATGTTATCTGTTAATCACTGATATTTCAAAACGGTTACTGTTTAGTCACCGAACTTTGAAATGTTACCTGTTAGTCACTGATATTTCAAAATTATTACTATTTAGTCACTGAACTTTAAAATGTTACCTATTAGTCATTGATATTTCAAAACTATTATACTGAACTTTAAAATATAACCTGCTAGTAATTGATATTTCAAAATCGTTTTTCATTCGTCACTTGATAGTCACTGAACTTTAAGTTCACGAGTGAAGAATAAAAAACAGTTTTGAACTATTAGTGATTAACAAATAATATTTTAAAGTTCAGTGTAACAGTTTTGAAATATCAGTGATTAATAGGTAACATTTTAAAGTTCAGTAACTAAACAGTAACAGTTTTGAAATATTAGTGACTAACAAGTAATATTTCAAAATTCAGTGACTAAGCAGTAATCGTTTTGAAATATCAGTGACTAACCGGTAACATTTCAAAATTCAGTGACCAAATAATAATAGAATGTAAAGTTGGGTTATTATTAGTGTAATTAACCCGATATCGTGTAATCAATTTATTTATATTAAAGGTGGCCAATTAATGACATAAATAAAAAGATTGAATTAATCACAATGAATAAAACTATAATTAAGAATTGATTAAACAATACTTTCAAATTGAAATTCAACTCCACTTATTAATTTTCAAATAGTTTTATATATAATCAAACACATTTCATCTTACTTCACTTAATTCATCTAATCTCAATGGCAATTTTTTACACTTAAATAGGATTTGTTCACAATTATGTAAAAGTGGTGGAATTATTTAACATTTGGGCTTCCTGAAATATTATAAAAATAATATACCTATACATAAAATATAATTTAAAAAAAAAAAGAAATACCTCAAGAGTAAATGTTTAATGGATTAATAATGACTTAATTAATTACATATAATCGAAAGATACATTTAAGAGTATTGTCAACGCTACGATTATAGAACGATTTCAAAATAGTAAGATTCGCAGAGGGCAATTGAGCAGATTTTTTAAATTTCTTTTAAGGAAGTTTATACTATTTGCCGAATTTAATTAAAACTTTTAATTTTATATAATATATTTAAAAATTATTTTAAATTTATTTTATTAACATATTTAAAATTTAGTTTGCACATAAACAAAAATGGCAAACGGATAGGGATACGAAATTAAAACAATGAAACAAATTTTTTTAAAAAAGTAGAAAATAAAAATGTGAAAAAATACATAAATAAAAAAAAATATAGGAACCTTTTTATAAATATACTCTTTAATATAAAAAATAGTTATTCAATCTAAAAATAAACATAATTTTCATAATTCATTTTAAATAAATTCTGAAAAAAAATTATGAAAAAATTAAAAATTATGAGTTAGAAACGGAAAAAATTCCTTGGTGGACGGAAACGTATTTTCGATATATTCCTATCATTACAAATGAGTTTAAAATGTTTTTGAAATTGAAAATACTATTTGAAAATGTTTTTTTTTTTTGTTGACATTTTAGAAATATCAATGTGGTGCCTCAGAGACGTTTCTGTGCTTCATAGAAATTAAAATATTATGTAGGAAGGTAAAAAATTATGATAGCTAAGCTCTAACTCTTTCGTTGATGGAACGTGTTTTTGATGTATTCGTAATATTACAAAATGACTCTAAAATGTTTTTGAAATTGAAAAATTGTTTGAAAATGTTTTTTTTGACAATTTTTATGTTTCAAAAACTGAAACGATATAGAAATATCAATGTGGCAACTCGGAGACATTTTCATACTTCGTAGAAATTAAAATATTCTGTAGGATGGTAAAAAATTGTGATAGACAAGCTCTAACCTCTTTGTGGATGGAAATGAGTTTTCGATATATTTCTAATATTACAAAATGACATTAAAATATTTTTGAAATTGAATAAACTCCTTGAATACTTTTTTTCTTGGGGACATTTTTTGACGTTTCAGAAATATCAATGTTGTTCATTGGAGAAATTTTTGTGCTTCATAGAAATTAAAATATTCTGTAGAAAGGTAAAAAATTATGATAGCCAAGCTCTAATTGTTTCGTTGACAGAAAAGTGTTTTCAAAAGGCTCTAAAATTTTTTTGAAATAGAAAAAATTGCTTGAAAATGATTTTTTGACATTTTACAAACGAAAATGTTTTAGAAATATCAAGTTCTAACTACTTCATGGATAGAAATGTATTTTCGATATATTTCAAATATTACAAAATTGCACTAAAATGTTTATAAAATTTAAAAATTGCTTAAAAATGTTTTCTTGACATTTTTTGACGTTCCAGAAACAGAAACAATACAAAAATATCAATATGGTGATTTGGAGACATTTTCGTGCTTTATAGAAATTAAAATATTGCATCGGAAGGTAAAAAATTGAGATAGCCAAGGCACATAGGGGTTTCTAAAATTCTAGTATAAAAGGAGAAGCGTGTGTGCATGCAGCAGATTTTAACAAAAAGAGGAAAGTTGGAGAAAAGATGCGCGGAGTGTATAGGTTTGATCACGTGATCGATTAAGATATTATTGTGGTCCGATCTTACTGATTTTTAGTCAATTTGTAGAAAACATCTAGTTCTTCATTTTGAATGGTAGGATTAATATTTTGAGGTTTGCACTCCCGGTTATTGGTCTTCAAATATAAGGTTTGCTGTCTAGAATTTTTTAGGTTGAAGAGTAACAAATAGTTTTTAATCATCTGCTGATTGAAGGGTCATTCGTGGTCCGATTGGGCTGATTTTCGGTTAAAAAATAAAGGAAATTTGGAACTTTGGGCAGTTGGATCGTTTATTTGAGTTTTACAACTCTAGTTTTGCACTTTGTAATAGTAGCATAATTTCAGTGATATCTCTCTAGTCTCTTTTTTGTGTTAAGCTTTGAAGTAGTTCATGATATAGTTAGCTGATTTGAAGTTGTATTTCTGCTGAACAATCACTTGTGGTTGCTTATTATTTATAATAGAGTTTTGGAGTGGATTATTAGGTCGTGTGGTTTTTAACCTTTCATATTAGAAGGAGTTTTTCACGTTAAAAATTGTTTGTCTCTCGCAATAATTGTTTTATTCTTATTTAACTTATTTTTGTGCTTTATAAATCGCAGTGTTTGATGTACCATTGTGTTCACTCCTTACAGGTTCAATCAATTATGGAGAGCACATGAATTTTTTTGTCACTTTTTCTCTTCCATAAGTTTTAACCTTTTCGTGAACGAAAACGTGTTTTCAATATATTCCAAACATTACAAAACGACACTAAAATGTCTTAAAAATTGAAAAAACTACTTGAAAATATTTTTTTGACATTTCAAAAATATCAATGTAGCTCATTGGAGACATTTTCATACTTCTTTGAAATTAAAATATTGTGTAGAAAGGTAAAAAATTGTGATAGTCAAGCTATAACCCTTTGTGGATGGAAACATGTTTTTGATATATTTCTAATATTATAAAATGATTTTAAAATGTTTTCAAAATTGAAAAGGCTGCCAAAAAATATTTTTTTTATATATTTTATGACGTTTCAGAAATATCAATATGGTGCCTTGGAGACATTTATGTGCTTCGTATACACAAAAATATTATGTAGAAAGGTAAAAAATTATGATAGTCAAGGTTTAACCCTTTCGTGGACGCAAACATGTTTTTGATATATTTCTAATATTACAAAATGACTCTAATATGTTTCTGAAATTGAAAAATTGCCTGAAAATGTTGTTTTGACATTTTAGATACAAAAAAGTTTAAAAAATATCAATATATTGTCTTAGAAATATTTTCGTACTTCATAGAAATTAACATATCATGTAAGACAATAAAAAATTGTGATAGCCAAGCTCTAAGCCTTTCGTGGATGGAAATTTGTTTTCGATATATTCTTACTAATACAAAACGACTCTAAAATGTTTCTAAAATTAAAAAATGGCTAATTTTTTTTTATATATTTTTTAACATTTCTGAAATAGAAATGTTTTAGAAATATAAATATGGTATCCCGTAGACATTTTCATGCTTTGTAGAAATTAAAATATAACGCAGAAAAGTAAAAAATATTGACAACTAAGCACTAACCCTTTCGTGGATGGAAACGTATTTTTGATATATTACTAATATTACAAAACAACTCTAAAATGTTTTTGAAACTAAAAATCTGCCTCAAAATATTTTTTTAATATTTTTTGACGTTTCAGAAATGAAAACATTTCAGAAATATTAATGTGGCTCGTCGGAGACATTTTCGTGCTTTGTATAAATTAAAATATTATATAAGAAGGTAAAAATTTGTTATAGTCAAGCTTTAACCTATTTGTGGACGGAAACATATTTTCGATATATTTCTAATATTAAAAAATAGCTTTAAAATGTTTTTGAAATTGAAAAAACTGAATGAAAATGTCCTTTTTGACATTTTTTTATTTTTCAAAAACGAAAATGATTCGAAAATATTGATATGACACCTTAGAGGCATTTTCGTGCACTATAGAAATTAAAATATTTTATATGAAGATAAAAATTGTGATAGTTAACCTCTAACCCCTTCGTGGACTAAAACACGATTTCAATATATTCCTAATATTACAAAACGACTCCAAAACTATTTTGAAATGAAAAAATGCATAAAATATATTTTTTGATGTTTTAAAAACTAAAACATTTTAGAAATATAATATGCTGACTCATAGCATTTTCATGCTTCGTAGAAACAGAGATATTCTGTAGAAAAGGTAAAAAATTGTAATAACCAAGCTCTAACCCCTTTGTAGATGGAAACATGTTTTTGATATATTGCTAATATTACAAAACTACTCTAAAAAGATTTTAAATTAAAAAACTTGCCTCAAAATATTTTTGTTTGATATTTTTTGCGCTTTCAAAAATGAAAACATTTCAGAAATATCAATATGGCCCCTAGAGACATTTTTGTGCTTCATAAAAATTAAAATATTCTATAAGAAGGTAAAAAATTATAATGGTCAAGCCCTAAGCCCTTTATGGACGGAAATGTATTTTCGATATATTTCTAATATTAAAAAATTGGTGTAAAATATTTTTGAAATTTTAAAAACTGAGTAAAATAGTGTATTTTTTGACATTTCAAAGATGAAAACGATTTGGAAATATCAATATGGTGCCTCGAAAATATTTTCGTGCTTTCAAAAAATTAAAATATTCTATAGGAGGTAAAAAATTGTGATAGCCAAGAACTAACCTCTTCGAAGATGGAAACATGTTTTTAATATATTGCTAATATTACAAAACGACTCTAAAAAGATTTAAATTAAAAAATCTACCTCAAATATTTTTTTTTGGATATATTTTGATGTTTCAAAAATGGAAACATTTCAAAAATATCAATGTGGCCCCTCAGAGATATTTAATGCTTTGTAAAATTTAAAATATTCTATAAGAAGGTAAAAAATTTTGATAGTGAAGCTCAAACCCTTTCGTGGACGAAAACATATTTTCGATATATTCCTAATATTAAAAAATTGGTGTAAAATGTTTTTGAAATTGAAAAAACTGTTTGAAAACGTTTTTTTGGGACATTTTTTAATGTTTCGAAGATGAAAACGATTTGAAATTATCAATATGGCGCCTCGAAAACATTTTGTGTGCTTTTTAAAAATTAAAATATTCTATATGAAGGTAAAAAAATTGTGATAGCCAAACTCTAATCCCTTTGTGGGCGAAAACGCACTTTTGATATATTCCTAATATTAACAAACGGTCGTAAAAAGTTTTTGAAATTGAAATAATTGCATGAAAATGTTTTATATTTTATTATATTTCTTGACATTTCAGAAACAAAAAAAGTTCAAAAATATCAATCTGGTCCATCGAAGACATTTTCGTACTTCGTATAAATTAAAATATTCTAAAAGAAAGTAAGCAATTGTCATAACCAAGCTTTAACCCCTTCGTGGATGAAAACGTATTTTCGATATATTCTTAATATTAAAAAATGACTATAAAATGTTATGAAATTGAAAAAATTACCTCAAAATGTTTTCTTTTTTGGATTTTTTTTTTTTTTGCATTTACAAAACATAAATGTTTCAGAAATATCAATTTGGTGCCTCTTATTCATTTTAGTGCTTCGTTCAAATTAATATATTCTGTAGGAAGGTAAATAAATGTGATAGCCAAGCTTTAACACATTCGTGGACAAAAATGTGTTTTCGATATCTTCCAAACAATACAAAACTAATCTAAAATGTTTCTAAAATTTAAAATTACCTGAAAATTCTGTCTTTGACATTTTTTAATGTTTCAAAAACAGAAACATTTGAGAAATATAAATATGGTGCCTTGGAGACATTTTCGTGATTTGTAGAAATTAAAATATTCTATAGGAAGATAAAAAATTATCATAACCAAGCTGTAACCCCTTTGTAGACGGAAACATGTTTTTGATATATTACTAAGATTACAAAATGGTTCTAAAATATTTATGAAATTTAAAAATTGTTTGAAAATATTTTTTTGACATTTTTTAAGATTTCAGAAATAGAAATGTTTCAAAAATACCAATATGGTGCATCAGAGACATTTCTATACTTAATAGAAATTAAAATATTACATAGAAAGATAAAAAATTGTGATAGCCAAACTATAACTCCTTCGTGGACGGAAATATGTTTTCGATATATTCGTAATATTACAAAATGAGTTTAAAATGTATCCGAAGCTGAAAAAACTGCCTAAAAGTATTTTTTTATATATTATTTGACATTTCAGAAATGAAAATGTTTCTAAAATATCAATATGGCACCTTAGGGACATTTTCGTGTTTTGTAGAAAATAAAATATTCTGTAACCCCTTCATGGACGCAAACATGCTTTCAATATATTCCTAATATTACAAAATGACTCTAAAATGTTTTTGAGATTGAAAAACTGGCTAAAAATATTTTTTTCACATTTTTTGACATGTCAGAAATGGAAAAGATTCAAAAATATCAATATGGCGTATCAAAAATATTTATGTGCTATGTAGAAATGAAAATATTCTTTCGAAAGATAAAAAAATGTGACAGCCAAGCTCTAACCCCTTCATGGATGGAAACGTGTCTTTGATATATTCATAATATTACAAAATGGCCCTAAAATATTTTTGAGATTAAAAAATTGTCTAAAATTTTTTTTTTGACATTTTTTTCTGTTTCAAAAATAGAAATTTTTCAAAATTTTCAATATGCTGCCTTGGAGACATTTTCGTGTTTTGTAGAAATTAAAATATTCTGGAGAAAAGTAAAAAATTATGATAGCCAAGCTCTATCCCCTTTGTGAACGGAAACTTGTTTTCAATATATTGCTGATATTACAAAACGACTCTAAAATATTTTTGAAATTGAAAAATTGGCTCAATTTTTTTTATATATTTTATTACATTTCAAAAACTAAAATGTTTCAGAAGTATAAATGTGGCACCTTGGAAACATTTTCGTACTTCATAGAAATTAAAATATTATGTAGGAAGGTAATAAATTGTGATAACCAAGCTCTAACCCCTTTTTAGATGAAAACTTGTTTTCGATATATTCCAAATATTACAAAAGTAGATCTAAAGTATTTTTGATATTGAAAAACTGCCTGAAAATATTTTTTTAATATTTTTTGACGTTTTTGGAACGATAACGATCTAGAAAGATCAATGTGCCGCTTCGGAGATATTCCGTGCTTTGTAGAGATTAAAATATTCTATAAGATGGTGAAAAATTGTGATAGCCAAGCTCTAACATCTTTATTGGCGGAAACATGTTTTTAATATATTTACAATATTACAAAACAACTTTAAAATGTTTCTAAAATTGAAAAAATTACATGTAAGTATTTTTTTAAAATTTTATTTGAGGTTTTAGAAACGAAAATGTTTTAAAAATATCAATGTGGCACCTTATAGACATTACGTGCTTTGTAGAAATTAAAATATTATGTAGAAAGCTAAAAAATTGTGATAGCCAAGCTCTTACCCCTTTGTGGACGAAAACATGCTTTTGATATATTCATAATATTACAAAACGCCTCAAAAATGTTTTTGAAATTGAAAATTTTTCCCAAAAATGGGTTTTTGTTTTTTTTTTTACATCCCATAAATAGAATATGGAAGCTCATAGATATTTTCGTACTTCGTAGAAATTAAAATATTCTTCAGGAAGGTAAAAAATTGTGATATCCAGGCTCTAATATCTTCGTGAACAAAAATATGTTTTTGATATATTTATAATATTACAAAACGGATCTAAAATATTTTTGAAATTGAAAAAACTGGTTAAAAATATTTTTTCTATATTTTTTGACATCTCAAAAAAAGAAATATTTGAAAAATATTAATATGTCACCTCAGGTACATTTCTATGCTTCGTAGAAATTAAAATATTCTGTAAGAAGGTAAAAAATTGTGATAACCAAGTGCTAACCCATTCGTAGACAGAAACGTGTTTTCGATATATTCTTAATATTTCAAAATGGCTTTAAAATGTTTTTGAAATTGAAAAATTGATTGAAAATATGTTTTTAATATTTTTTGACATTTTAGAAATATCAATATGACGCCTTGAAGACATTTTTGTGCTTTGTAGAAATTAAAATTCTTTATAGGACGATAAAAAATTGTGATACAAAGTTCTAACCCCATCATGCACATAAACATGTTTTCAATATATTTTTAATTTTAAAAAAATGATTGTAAAATATTTTTAAAATTGAAAAAATTACCTTAATTTTTTTTTATTGTTGATATTTTTTAATGTTTTAGAAATAGAAACATGTTTGAAATATCAATGTGGCACCTCAAAGGCATTTCTGTGCTTCGTAGAAATTAAAACATTCTGTAAGATGGTAAAAAATTGTGATAGCCAGGCTATAAACCCTTCGTGGATATAAACTTGTTTTCAATATATTCATAATATTACAAAACGGCTTTAAAATATTTTTAAATTTGAAAAAATTGGCTGAAAATATTTTATTTTGATAATTTTTGACGTTTTAGGAACCAAAAAGTTTCAGAAATATCAATGTTGCCTCTAAGTCATTTTTGTGTTTCATAGAAATGAAAATATTCTGTAGGAAGATAAAATATTGTGATAGCCAATCTCTAACTCCTTTGTGGGCAGAAACATGTTTTCAATATATTCTTAAAATTCTAAAACAATGCTTCTGAAATTGAAAAAGATACCTAAAAATATTTATTTCTTGGTGACATTTTTTTACGTTTCAGAAATGAAATCATTTCAAAAATATCAATATGGTGCCTAGGAGATATTTTCGTGTTTCATATAAATTAAAATATTCTTTAGGAAGTTAAAAAATGATAGTCATGCTCTAATCATTCATGGATGGAAACGTATTTTCGATAAATTCTTAATATTACAAAACAACTTTATAATGTTTCAAAAATTAAAAAAAACTACCAATTTTTTTTTAAATATTTTTTGACGTTTTAGAAATAGAAATGTTTCAGAAACATTAATATGATGTCTCCAAGGCATTTTCATGGTTCGTAGAAATTAAAATATTCTATAGAAAGGTAAAAAATTGTGATCGCTGAGCTCTAATCCATTTGTGGATGGAAACGTATTTTGAATATATTCTTAATATTACAAAATGGATCTAAAATGTTTTTTGAAATTGAAAAAATTGCTTTAAAATGTTTCTTTTTTCATTTTAGAAATGGAAATGTTTTAGAAATATTAATATGGTGCCTTGAAGACATTCTTGTATTTCATAGAAATTAAAATATTCTGTAGGTAGATAAAAATTTATGATACCCAAACTTTAACCCTTTTGTTGATGGAAACGTATTTTTGATAAACTTCTAATATTACAAAATGGCTTTAAAATATTTTTGAAATTGAAAAATTTGTCTAAAAGTGTTTTTATATATATATATATTTGACGTTTCAGAATCGAAAACGTTTTAAAAATATCAATGTGGCATCTTAGAGACATTTCCGTATTTCTTAGAAATTAAAATATTCTTAGGAAGGTAAAAAATTGTGATAGCCAAACTCTAACTCGTTCATGGACGAAAATGTGTTTTCGATATATTTTTAATATTATAAAACGACTCTAAAATGTTTCTAAATTGAAAAAACTGCTTGAAAATATTTTTTTCAACTTTTTTGATCTTTTAGAAATTGAAATGTTTCAAAAATATCAATAGCCAAGCTCTAACCTCTTCGTGGATGATAACTTGTTTTCAATATATTCATAATATTATAAAATGGCTCTAAAATGTTTCTAAAATTGCAAAAACTGCTTGAAAATATTTTTTTGATATTTTAAAAATATTTAAGAAATATCAATATAGCATCTCGTAGACATTTTCATGATTTGGAGAAATTAATAAATTGTGATAGCTAAGCTTTAACCCATTTGTGAATGGAAATGTGTTTTCTATATATTTTTAATATTACAGAACAACTCTAAAATATTTTTAAAATTGAAAAAATAGGCTAAAAAATGACATTTCAAAAACGAAAAATTTTCAAAAATATTAATATGTCACCTCGGTGACATTTCCATGCTTCTTAGAATTTAAAATATTTTGTAGGAAAGTAAAATATTGCAATAGCTCAACTCTAACCCCTTCATGGATCGAAACATACTTTCAATATATTCTTAATATTACAAAACGATCCTAAAATACTTCTAAAATTGAAAACTACTTGAAAATATTTTTTTTTTAATTTTTTGACGTTCCAGAAATGAAAACATTTCTAAAATATCAATATGGTATCTCGGAGACATTTTCGTACTTCATATAAATTAAAATATTCTATAGGACGGTAAAGAATTGTGATAGTCAAGCTCTAACCCTTTCATAGATGGAAACATGTTTTCAATATATTTATAATATTAGAAAATAGATCTAAAATGTTTCTGAATTTGAAAAAACTATCTCAAAATATTTTTTTGATATTTTTTAACATTTTAGAAATGGAAACATTTTAGAAATATCAATGTGGCACTTGAAGACATTTTTGTGCTTTGTCGAAATTAAAATATTTTATAGAATGGTAAAAAATTGTGATAGCCAAGCCCTAACCCCTTTGTGGATGGAAACTTAATTTTGATATATTCCTACTATTACAAAACGGCTCTAAAATATTTTTGAAATTAAAAAAATCAGCTGAAAATATTATTTTTTTAATAAATTCTAACGTTTCAAAAGTAGAAAAGTTTTAGAAATATCAATATATCGTCTCGGAGTCATTTTTGTGCCTTGTATAAATTAAAATATTCTGTAGGAAGGTAAAAAATTGTGATAGCCAAGTTCTAACCCCTTCGTGGATGGAAACATACTTTCGATATATTCCTAATATTACAAAACAACACTAAAATGCTTCTGAAAATGAAAAAGATGCCTGAATTTTTGTTGTTGTTGACATTTCAGAAAGGAAATCATTTTAGAAATATCAATATGGCGCCTTAAAGACATTTTCATGTTTCATAGAAATTAAAATATTTGTAGGAAGGTAAAAATTTGTGATATCTAAGCTCTAATCCATCGTGGACGAAAATGTGTTTTCAACAAATTTATAATATTACAAAATGACTTTATAATGTTTCAAAAATTGAAAAAACTGCATAAAATTATTTTTTTGACTTTTTTTGACGTTTCAAAAATGGAAATGTTTCAAAAACATTAATATGGCGCCTCAGAGGCATTTTTGTACTTCGTAAAAATTAAAATATTCTGTAGAAAGGAAAAAAATTGTTATAGTCGAGCTCTAACCCATTTGTGGACGGAAACGTATTTTCGATATATTTTTAATATTACAAAATGACTCTAAAATATTTATGGAATCGAAAAAATCTTTATTTATTTTTTTATTTTTTACATTTCAGAAACAAAAACGTTTCAGAAATATCAATATGGTGTCGTGAAGACATTCTCGTACTTTGTATAAATTAAAATATTCTTAGGAAGGTAAAACAAAATTGTGATAGCCAAGCTCTAATTCGTTCGTGGATGAAATCATGTTTTTGATATATTTCAAATATTGTAAAATGGCTCTAAGATGTTTCTAAAATTTAAAAAACTGCTTGAATTTTTTTTTTTAAATTTTTTGATGTTTTAGAAATAGAAGCGTTTCAAAAATATCAATATGGCGTCTCGTAGACATTTTTGTACTTCATAGAAATTAAAATATTCTTTAGGAAGGTCAAAAATTGTGATAGCCAGACTCTAACCCCTTCATGGATGGAAACATATTTTCGATATATTCCTTATATTATAAAACAAGTCCAAAATATTTCTAAAATTGGAAAAGATGCTTGAAAATATTTGTTTGGGACATTTTTTAATGTTATAGAAATGAAAACGTTTCAAAAATATCAATATGGCCCCTCAAAGATATTTTCATGATTCGTAGAAATTAAAATATTCTATAGGAAGATAAAAAATTGTGATAGCCAAGCTCTAACCCTTTGTGGAGGGAAAATTGTTCTCAATAAATTTCTAATGTTATAAAACAACTCTATAATGTTTTGAAAATTGAAAAAACTATCTTTTTTTTTTTGTTTGACATTTTTTGACGTTTCAGAAACAAAAACGTTCAAAAATATTAATATGATGTCTTGGTGGCATTTACGTACTTCCTAAAAATTAAAATATTCTATAGGAAGATAAAAAAATGTGGTAGTTAAGTTCTAACTCTTTCGTGGATGGAAACATATTTTCAATATATTCTTAATATTACAAAATGGCTCTAAAATATTTTTAGAATTGAAAAAATTACTTAAAAATATTTTTTTAATACTTTTTTTGACAGTTTATAAACATATATGTTTTAGAAATATCAATATGGTGCCTCTAAAACATTTTCGTGCTTCATAGAAATTAAAATATTTTGTAAGAAGGTAAAAAATTGTGATAGCCAACCTCTAACCCTTTCATGGATGAAAACATATTTTTGATAAATTTTTAATATTACAAAATGGCTTTAAAATGTTTTTGAAATTGAAAAATCTGCTTGAAAATGTTGTTTTGATATTCTTGACGTTTCAGAAAAGAAAAACTTTTAGAAATATCAATATAGTTCATCGAAGATATTTTTGTTCTTTGTAGAAATTAAAATATTCTTAGAAAGGTAAAAAATTATGATAGCCAAACTCTAATTCATTTGTAGATGGAAACATGTTTTCGATACATTTTTAATATTATAAAACGAGTCTAAAATATTTTTAAAATTTTAAAAAATGTTTAAAAATATTTTTTTGATATTTTAGAAATGAAAACGTTTTAGAAATGTCAATATGGTGGCAAGTTCAAACCCCTTCACGGACGAAAATGTATTTTCGATATATTACTAATATTACAAAATAGCTCTAAAATAATTTTAAAATTGAAAAAATTGTCAAAATATATTTTTATATATTTTTTAATGTTTCAGAAATGTAGATATTTTTTAATATTTTAATATTTTTGATATTTTTAATTGTCAAAATATTTTTTAATATTTTAGATATTTTTTAATTGTCAAAATAATTTTAGTGTTTTAATGCGATGTTTGGAGACATTTTCGTACTTGGTAAAAATTAAAATATTATATAAAAAGATAAAAAATTGAAGGAAAACAAGTCCTGTAGAAAACTGACGGCGAAGCAGCTAGTGAATAGGTTGCTTCCAAACAATCCCTTACCGCTCAGTCTGCCAATCGGCTTCACCTTTGCACAATCTATCTGTGGATTCTCGGCCTTTCGTCCTGCAATTCCTTTCCGTTTCAATCCCCTCACTCTCATGCCTCAGCTTTCCCATTTCGTTTCAAATCCTTCGGAATCCCTTCGCAGCCATCAGTTTCTCCAATTCGACCCCTAACCGCAGAAACTAGGGTTTCGATAGGCATCTTGAAGGGCTTTATGAACCGGCACATTTCTCCTCGTGCTTTCTGATTTCTGTCTTCTCACAGATCTGCGATTTGATTCGTGCCGTGCATGTGCTGTTCTCGGCCGCGCTTCGAGTACACATCATGAAGCGCGAGTTAGACTTCGGATTGCCGGATCAGTCTCAGCTGGCTCAGGAACTTGAGGTTCAGAATGGTGAGTTTAGTGGAGTGCCCGAGGATAGGATCGGCAAGAGGCTCAAGGGCGAGATCAGCGGCTGTGAAGAGAGGAAGGGTTGGCGAAGTATGAGTAGTGGGATTCTTGTGTATAGAAGAACCAGAAGGTTTAAGAATGCCAAAGTCGAGGACAAGCCTATCTGCAGTCTGGGGAGTTCAGTTTGTGAAGGAGAGAAGAAGGCGGAGGCTGAGTTGCGTGCGGCTTCAAGTGAGACAGAGTTGAGGGATGGTGGAAAAAGTTCGAATTCAGGAGGCTCCGGGGGTGGAGGAATGGCGGTTGATGTGCCAGTTGAAGCTACGAAGCTGCGGGAATTGGGTTGTGCATCGGAGGAGGACCTCGTGGAGTGTGTAGTGTCGGTGGCAGTTGGGTCTGAGTTACTGGACAGTAACAATAATGAAGCAGTTTTGTGCGTGGAAGTGGATGAGAGTTCCGAAGCTAGTGCTTTGGAGACTCAAACAAAGAAGAAGCTAGAAATTAAAATGTCCAAGAAGATTGCACTAGGGAGGATACCCAAAACTGTAAAGGAACTTTTTGCTACCGGTTTGCTTGAGGGGTATTCAGTTTTTTACAATGGTGGTAGCAAGGTAGTGACATTATCTTAATTTTAGTCTCGGGCATGTCTGTTGAAACTATGAGGGTTGATTGCCATTTTTGTATATCTATAAAATCATTTTGCATGTCTCTATGTGCGGATGAAATTTGTATTCCCGCCATTGTGATGCGGTGAATTACAGCCAGAGCCCTCAATGATGGTGGTTGATACCCATTTGTGACATGCTTGGCTCTGTATATTGCAAAAGTTCTTATCTGTTAGTATGATGGTTTCGTTTTCCATATTCTTTACAGATAATGATGGCTATTTTGTTTTATATTAGATACAAATATTCCCTTTTTATTGTTAGTGGTCAAGAGTCTATCTGGTTTTAGTAACTTAATTTTGGTTATAGGGATATGCACTTCGAGGAATGATTAAGGGCAAAGGAATCTTGTGCTTTTGTAGTTCGTGCAATGGATCTAAAGTGAGTATCAATTTGTTTTCGGGTCATTTTACTGTTCTTTATCATTTTGCTAACTTATTACATAAGACCTTTATCAATGTGCTGAGCTGTGTCTCTCTTGTGAATTAGGAATTTGATCTTTTGTTGTTATTTATGTGTAGGTTGTTAATCCTTGTCAATTTGAGATCCATGCTTGTAAATCATACAGACGAGCAGCACAGTATATATGCCTTGAGAATGGGAAAAGCCTCTTACAGGTGGTGAAGGCTTGCAGCAATTCTCCTCTGGATACCTTGGATGAAACAATTCAGAGTGCCATTGGTTCAATGCCTGAAAATGAATCCATCATTTGTCAAAACTGCAATGGTGAGCTTTGCTTCTTTTTCGCAATTGTCTCTTAACCTTTTCTCCTGCAAGTGACTTCGTTTGGAAAATTTGGCCATAAGTGATCGTTGTTTTTGTTGATTTCAAGGCTCTTTTCTTGCAACATTTGCTGAAAAGGTGAAGAAACTTTGCAAATCTTGCTCAGTTGCATTGCAACCTGAAGCCACTCCAACTGATGCAGATACTAGGTACTTTTTGCATTTCAGTAGGTCATATTTACCTTCTTGCTTATATCTCATTCTTGAATTGGTAGTGTTGAGGTCACTATAGGTTGTACATTTTTTCGTTTATGGTAATTGGGCTATAATAAATTGATGGTCATTTGTTGGGCTATAGTTTTATGATTCTGATTCTGTAATAAATCAGTTTACTATATTTGTTTTTTCTCAGGAGCATTTAGAGTGTTAAGGGAGTTAACTCTCAGAGCAATTTAGATTTTCATCTTCTTTGGCTAAGAACGCTTAGGCATTGGCTATACGTGCATATAATTTGAATTGTCTGGGATGAGAAGAGTTTGAACTCTTGCTGTCAGTGGAACATTTTTTCATAAGTCAGATATATTTGTACAAATACAGGTTCTTGCTGGTGGATTGATTACATTTGGCAATGATTAAAATGAACATTGTACTTCTGTCTGTAGGAAAACTAAATGGAATAAATTTGAACAGAAGTAATTGAGCAAAAGACAAAAAATTAGAAGTAATTGGAGCAAGCTTGGAAAAGAGGTAGAGGAAGTCCAGAAATAATCTTGGTGGGAGACACTTAGGCTTGATATTAAGTATATGAGCATTACTGAAGAAAAGGCAATGTATAGAAATGAACAGATATCTAGAATTCATGTAGCTTACACTGCATAGTGGGATAATGGATGGATATGTTGTTGTAGAAGTAACTGAGCAAAATGGTAATAGGTTCCCGTTGGGTACCTGTACTCAGTCAATTCATACAAAATTTCATAAAAAAAAGATAATAATTTGTAATAAGGAATATTAATAATCTTCAATTTTATTTAGTATCTACTACTTATTGTATATTTCATGACCATAATTAAATATATAAATCAAATTTAGTATAAAGATTGACAAGGATTAGTTTAATGTTAATACAAATGAAGATCATAATTTATAACACAAATAAATCATTATCCAACCATATCAAAACCGATTTACATCTAATAATGTTTTATCAATCTTCTCTAATAATGTTCATGACCCTTGTAATAAAAAAGATGAATCTACTACAATTATCTTTATCCTTGGCTTTCTGAGACTCTGTAACCTAATATATATGTGTGTAATTCTATAAAATATTAAGGGTTGGGGACCCCTCCCTGCCCCCAGACCTGTCCTTGACCAGGGAAAATTTTCTTTCTCAGGACAAAATTTGATATATAAACCCTCATTTGGGTGGGTTTGACAAGTACCCATTAGATTGGATACAAATTTTGCCATCCCTACATAGGAGATTAAATACTTACAGAATGCAAAGTTTTTATCACAATATTTTTGGCCCCCTTAAGTTAGATGCAACATATGCGATTAGGAAGTTGATTACATTATTTTATCTTTCCTCAACATTCTTCATAATCATCCTACAAGTGGATAGGGACATGCTAGCTGTGTTTTCCCTCTATGAAGAGGAGCCATTTATGATTTAATGTTTTGTGCTTTTTGTGTAATACCACAGGTCTGTACCAAAAGTGTTAGCTGAAGGTGATTCATGGATTTATAAGACCAAGTAATATACCTAAGATGCCACCAATAAACTACCTTTATGGGATTAGGTTGTGATTAGCTCCTTTAATTCTTTGTTTCCTTGCCAGAATAGAAATTCCATATTTCAATCTGACTTAAGTCAGTCCCAAACACTTTTCTGGCCTGCATCCACTTGGTAGTAATCTTGCTCATCTCTGATACTACTTGTAATATCATGGGTCTTTACCCATAAGTGCTATCTGGAGGTGTCTTTTGGGTTCCTGAGGCCAAAGCCTAGTCATGCTCCTGATACATGGAAATCTCATAGACTGATTGTTAGCGGATATTCAGACTGACTGTTATGATATATTGATGCACTTATTCTCTAAGTCTCTGATGTATATATTCTAAATATACTGATGTTTATACATTATCTTATCTAGATGATGCTGTTACTCTCTGTTTATACATTATCTTATCTAGGAGCTCTTAGGATCACTCAATTCATATGCCAATATGATTCACACCCTCACCCGAAATCAATCACAACAACAAAAATGAAAAACTGAATTGAAAACAGAATTGAAATAAGATAGAAACAACCAAACCACACAAGTAGACAAGCGCAATTTATCCTGGTTCGAATTGCTTGAACGCAACCCTACATCCAACCTCTTTGATCCAAGAGCAATCCACTAGAAACCATCCAAGAATCAGTACACAGGAGTTCCTCACGAGTACAGAATGAAAGCCAAGATTACAAAGGCTATCTCTCTAGTCTTTTCTCTCAATCACTCGCACTCGCACACAATTATGAATGATGATCTAAATGACTGCCCCATGCCTTCCTTTTATAGACAATTAGGGTGGAAACATTAAGGAATATAAAAGACATGACAATACCTAATAGACCCCTATACTCAAGTTACCGTTTAGAATAAAAGTTAACTAACTAAACTATCGCTCAAATACCAATCCAACTCAACTGACTTCTCCTGATTCTTCTAAGTATTCTAGAATGTTCTCAATGCAAAACTTTACATGTAATGTTTATTTTAAGCTTATTCATTTATATCATACTTGTCTTTTATTATTTATTGTTTTCTACTTATGTTGCATGATAGACATTGTTTTGTATCCATTGAGGCTTGCTGGTCCCTAGTGGGACCTGCATCCCAAATAGGGAACCATGCCAGATATGTCTTCCTTATGGAGTCGTGACATTTTTGGTTTGAGGATGGAGGGAGAACCAGTAGGCAATTTATTGTTATAAGGGGCTTGTGTTATTTGGGACTTATAGTGCACTAGTTTTGGCATAGTGGGTGATGCAAACATTGTTATTTGAGTTTTTATGTTTGGCATACAGTGGGTTATGTGAACATCATTATTGAAGTTTCTGTGTTCTGTATCAGGCCTTCTGGAGATTTTTCGGAGATGTATTTAGGTGATTGTTCCATTTTTGTCGTTCTAGGTGCAAGAGAGCTTTTGATGGTATAAAGAATTAGTTTCATTGTCCAAAAAGAACCATCTTGCTTTCCCTTTATTTATGGTTGAGTGAGGTAGCTCGTCCCTATATAAGTCTTTTTGTGCAGTTTTTAGTGCAGATAGTCAGGTTACATGTATTTGTTTGTCTCTGCTTTTCTTATCTCCTGCTTCCAAGCTACAGTAAATGACAACCACCGAGCACCAAGGCCCAGGCTCAGGATTGTTTACTTTATAGTTTCTGCATGTGGATTGGCTGGAAGCACCTTGTCAACACTTCTTTCCCTTTGCTGTGATAAATTTAGAATTTCATGTAGGCAGAATTTTCCATTTATATCTTTTATACTCATTTGAGACCTGCCAGATCTTTGGAACCAGACTTGGCTTTAAGGAAGTCCATGAGAACTGCCAAAACATGCACTTCAGCCGAAGATGGGAGTCAAGAGCAGATAAGAAATAACAGGTATTTCTTTGGTTAATTTCTTCTCCTTTGAGGACACGCCCCTCCTCCCCTCTCATCCACATACGTAAACACTCTTTCTCTACATGCTGTTCCTGTCTGCTAATTTGTTTACATCTGGCTTGTTGTAGATCCTCTGATACTGCTTTAATATCTGAATCTCCTGGAAGTGGATCAATTCGTGTTTTGTCCCCAAAAAAGAGTCAACAGAAGATAATCGTAAAGTTTGTACTGCAACTACCTTTATCTCTATCTATTGACATTTATCTCTATCTATTGGCATGTTACTTTTTTGTGGGCAATTTTAATTCCTAGATATCATAATCAGTTTGTGTCTATTGACATTCTGCTCCTTTTTTTGGTTAATTTTAGTTCCACCATGTCAAAATCAGCTTTGAAGTTTTCTTCAAGAGCTTCAGTGCGGATTCCATCAAGAAATGATGGTCGGGGGAAGATAATAAAAAAGTCCGTCTCTCTTTTGGTTTATTTCCTTTTCCTTTTAAGTGAGATTTCCTTTTATTTGCTCTGAACCTGACTGAATCTGAATGTTGAAATTCAGTTATTTCTCCTGATACATTTTTCTGTTATTTCAGGTACTCGAAGCCTGTCTTGGCTCGAAAATTGCAGGGATGTGCTTCAGTGCGTATTTTATCAAAAAATAAGAGTCATCAGAAGATAACAAAAATGTTGTACTTATATTGAGTCATGCCATGTTAGTATATTTTTTCTCTCGCTCTGTATTGAGATGTTTTCATCTGGATGTATCAGATCATCGAAAGCTGATTTGATTCCAAGATCTTCAGAAAGTGGTGCTCCTTGTATCTCTCCACCAAAGAAGACTCAGTGGAAGATTACAAAAAAGCAAGTACATGAATCTTTGTATTTTCATTTTGGTTCAGTGCGCTTGTATGTTATGATTTGGAAAATAACTACTGATGATCTGGTGATTCTTCCCCATTTTATAATAACAGAGATCTGCGGTTGCATAAGTTGGTTTTTGAGGAAGGTGGATTGCCTGATGGAACAGAGGTGGCATATTTTTCCCATGGACAGGTTATTGATATAAATTACCCCCTCTGCTTGATCGTGTGAATTAATAGCTTTTTCTTGGCAGAAATTGCATGAGGTTTTAAAAGGGGACATGAAAGAAATAACGCATGTTTATCCTTGTAATAATTTTTAATCATGTGAATTAATAGATTTTTTTGGGCAGAAATTGCGCGAGGGATTTAAAAGGGGCCAGGGAATATTTTGTCATTGCTGCAGTTGTGAGGTATTTTTTTCTCTCTAGGCTTGAGCCCTCCCAATATTCTGTCAAGAGGTATTCATTTCCATTTTAATTCATGACCAGGTCAGCCCCTCACAGTTCGAAGCCCATGCTGGTTGGGCTTCACGCAGAAAACCGTGAGTTTTCCTCTTGTCCTCTGAATATTCTGTTTAGAGTTGTTCATGTCCATTATTGTTGTTTTTGACACTATCTGTACCATATACAGCTATTCATACATTTTCACTTCGAATGGGGTGTCACTGCATGAATTTGCAATATCTCTGTTGAAAGGCCGTAAGTGTAGTGCCAAGGACAATGATGACCTGTGCATCATTTGTGCTGATGGTGGGAATCTCTTGCTTTGTGACGGGTGCCCAAGGGCCTTCCATATAGGTGAAATTCTAATTCCTAAAATTATCTCTGTTGTTTGCTTCTGTCATTTCTGTTGCATTTATTCTGGCGGGTTTTTCTATGTGGGTGCGTGCTTACTTGGGAAACAAAAACTTTTTCGTGGCTGCTGTGCGGCTGAGTGATTTCTAGTCAGGCCACCACTTTGCCAAAAAGCCTTGGCTTGACCCTGACCCTGCCCCTGCCCTGCCTCTGCCTCTGGCACTACCCTGCTCTTGTTACTGTTGTAACCTGCCCTGCCCCGACCCGACCCGCCTCATCCTACCTAAACCTCCGTCTCCATCCTGTCTTGAAAATGCAGTCATCTTTCTCCTCAGCTATGCTCCCAATCAAAATTCAAGTATTTTGAGTAATTGTATCCCTCAATGCTATGAACAACCGGTAATCCCACAAGTGGAGAGAAAAGTTCAATCCATATTTTTGGAAATAAAAACATTGATCGTAAAAGAATTTCCATCTTTCACCAATAATAACAACACTGATCAAAATGTTTTTGGAAATAAAAACATTTTGTGCACACATATTATGACATATATGTGTATGTATGTGTGGGTGCGCACGCCTTCTATCAGTTCCTTGTTTCACTTTGTGTAACATTGGCCTGTTTAATTTTTAGTTGTTTTCAGTTCTGTATTCATTCCCAAATTTTTAGAAAAATTAGGTATAAAATGTCGTTTAACCAGGTGTTTTTGTTTCAGAAAAATGAACTCATTCCCAGAAAATGGCAAAACACGGAAAAATTTTAATATATATGTAAAATAAAATTATATTACATGGACTTTATGAATAAAAAAATTAACAATATATGGATTTATCAAATGACATTTTGTGTTTTTTGAAGGTGACATAAAAAATCAATGATGGATTCAGTTTTTCATTTTCCCAAACTGAAGTGAAAACTAAATGCAAAAAATTGAAAACTTAAAACTGAAAAGAAAATGAACACATGAAAACTAACAAATCAAAGGGGTGACGTTGGGGAGGGTGATCTGGTTGGTTGGAGAGAGCTGTTCTGTGGAAGTGGCCAGCTTTTGGTTATGGAAGAGGTCAAGAAGAAGTTATTGCTCATGGCGGTTGCTGAAGCCTTCAAAACCATGGCATGCTCCTGTTCTCTGAATACGACCTCCAAGCCACGCTGTGTATGATGAACAAATTTTTTGATCAGCTAGCTGTGTATTGGAGTTTTAGGATCAACAACAAAACAAGTCTTTATTTTCCTACGTGGGCTGGGGCTGGGCTGGTTAATTTTTAGGATCAGCAACAGAAAAGAAATTTTATAATCAGACCTATGGCTAAAAAGACTACCATCTTGATGTTAATGTAACCCAGATACCCTAGATTGTCATTTTTCTAAAGATAAATATCAAGCTTGCTCCCATACCCAACCTGTTCCAATTGAAGATTATTGAAAGCCATTCCGTCCTAGACGGACATCCATGAGGGCAGTGGACTCGGGTGGGCATTAAATATTTAGAGATCAAAGTATGTGTTCGTGTTTGTGTTCATGTTTGTGTTTGTGTTTTTCCTAAAAAATTTTTGTTGCTTGAAATGAAATCTCTCCAAAGAGGCACACGTTATAAACTAACCACCTGTGATTTTGTTTCCTTCCCATGGGATCGTAACACTTTAGGCTTCTGCACTGAACTATATTTGGTTTTGAAAATTATGATTTGATGCAAGGGTCTGATTGAAATATGCTAAAGCAAGCTGGGTTTTGTTAATATAGAGCTATTTTTTTTTAGTTAATTAGTGGAGATACGTGAAGACCCATACCAGTGTTAAAATTAGCAGAACGGCGTTGGGATTCTATTAAACTCTAATTTTCTGGTACCACAGGTGGATTGGGAAATTTTATATAGTGAGGGCACAATTTATAATCTAAAATTATCATTTGCAAGCTTTATAAATTATAAATCTTTTTCTAACATAAAAATGAATATCTTTTTGTTATATATTTTAACTAAGTAACCTATTTCTTTATTTTTTTGATAGCACAGAAATAAAAAAAAAATATAGTTTACGTATCTAGTTGACATTTTCAAAAGAAAAAAGAAAGGGAAATATATATATTAAGATGTTTTCCACTATCATTGTGGATTATAAGATTTTTTTTTTTTGGGGGGTGAAAAATGTCTAACATTTTATTAAGGAGCAGAGCACCCAAGCACCAAACACCCTCTGTCTACAGTAATCTAAGAGCGCCCCCAAATAAGAAATGAAGCAAGAACCAAGATAAAACCCCAACCCATAAAATCAACAACGACCCCTATTCAGCCAGGAGCCAAATAGGATTTTTGAAATCCCAGCAAACAAAACCAGGCAGGCCAACCAAGTGCTCAGTCATGGATTCAGAAGTCAGCAGCCATGGACAGAGAGCTCCAAAATTGCAGAAAATACAGCTGTCAATGGCGCAAAAAACATGACAGTCTTTCCAACTTCAAACATTCAAGCCATGTAAGATAAAGGCTTTTTCCATTTTCACATCAGATCCCCAAATTCAAATTTACATCAGCCAATCTAAAAACCAGCAGGCCTTTCAAGTATCAAAACGCCATACACAAATTGGTTCAAGCAAGACCACAAGATTCCCCCAACATCAATAATTCTTCAACTCAACCCCACAGAATCAGTTGGCCATCTTAAGTAGGCATTCAGATAACCCAACAGCAAGACACAGAACCAAACCCAACTAGTCACTAGAACCATATGAAGGGATAACCTAAAACAAGTGGAACTCAGGAACAATCCACAGAACAGAGGTCAAGCAACTTGTATTATTTCCTACAGAACAAAGGCCAAGCAGCCTATATTATTTCCAATAAAAGGCCAGGAGGAAAGAAAGGTCAAAACCCAAGTCCACCAGTCTTCCAATTTTTGCAGGTGGATGTGTGGGAGCACCTATCCAGCACCCATGAGCTATTTCTCAAGCTGCATATTGAATTTCAATTTCCAGGATGCACATTGGATTGCCGCTGGTAGCGGTGGACCTTCAAAGTCTAGTGATATGAATGCTTCTTCTAGTTGATAAAGGGTTCCCTATCTGGTTTCTAACCATGCATGTAAATGGACAGATAAAATTAATATCTAAAGAAATCTTATATTTATGTGTTTGACCACCCACTTGATTGTTCCAGCAACTTTTCCCATAGGCAATCATCATCCAAAAAGCAAAGATAATTTATGAATTATGTAAAAAAATTTGAATAGATCCACTCAACGAATAGGTGCTTCTATTTTAAACAGTTATTAGAGACAACCAAGATACACATTTTTATTGACTGTATTAAAACAAGGATAACTTTTCCTCGAATATTAAAATAGGCATTACATCTTTCTGCTTTATCATTTGGTTGCTTCCAGCCTTGAGCCCTCACTTCCTGCTTTTGGGTGGCAGGCAGTTGAGTTTGATCTGCCTTGTTTTACCACTAGTGGTTTGGGGGGATAGTTGTTGAAACCATCCCCTGGGGGCAAGCCTCCAATAAACACATTCAGACCTTATCCTAATTGGCTTCATCTGGGTAGAACTAGTAGTCATAAGCTACTGAAAATGCGATACTTGGGTGCAGTTTATTGGTATAGTCCTCTTGGAGACTTTGGCTATGTTGTGAATGGTAACAGTCTATTGATAACATCAGAGACCACTTGCATTGGATTTAGGATTGAAAAAGAATGTTGCAAAAGAAATAAGTTTGTTTGGTTCTGTTGATTGGTGGGTGGCCTTCTTTTCTTTACTGAATTGCTTCCAATTTAGCAGTGTTTTTAGTTGATTTTGATGTGCATTCTTACTTGCCTATGCAGAGTGTGCGTCGTTATCAAGCATTCCTCGTGGTAAATGGTACTGTAACTATTGCCAGAATATGTTCCAAAGGGAGAAATTTGAGCGTAATGCCAATGCTGTAGCAGCTGGAAGGGTTTCTGGAGTTGATCCTATTGAACAGATAACCAAACGGTGCATTCGAATAGTTAAAAACCCTGAAGATGCTGATCTCATTGCATGTGTTTTGTGCAGGTAATGTTTATGTGAGCTATGGGAGACTAAATATTAACATTCCACTCCATTTTTCACTTTACGATTTTCTGCTCATAAACATTTGTATTTATCGAAATGATAATAGTTCTTTTGCATATGTCCATATTTTGTTTGGTTAGATGTTGATGTTTCGTCTCCTGTTCTATGTAGGGGTTATGATTTTAGCAAATCTGGATTTGGTCCACGAACAGTTATAGTTTGTGATCAGGTATTCTTGTTGTCTATATTTCTCAGATGAGTGAAAGGTGATCTTAACATGGGATCCCTTGTTATGAATCCTTCTGGTTATACATTATTAACTAGTTTTATTATTTGTTTTCTTCCAGTGTGAGAGGGAATACCATGTTGGTTGCTTGAAGAAAAATAAGATGGCAGATCTAAAGGTTTACACTCCCTTGGTTCATAGTTTTCTTTCCATGAGGAATTTCCATTTTATTTGAAAAGGTACTTACTGCTTTCTTGAACAAATTTGATGATCTCTTATGCACCAGGAATTACCAAAGGGGAAGTGGTTCTGCTGCATGGATTGCAGGAAGATTTTTTCCACCTTGCAGAATTTGCTGAATCATGGAGAAGAGAAGATCCCTGATTCTCTTTTGGATGTCATAAGGAAGAGGCATGAAGGTGATATTTCTGATAGTGTTGTAGATTTTGATGTGAGATGGAGGCTTCTCAATGGAAAAATTGCTTCCCCTGAAACTAGATCATTACTATCAAAAGCTGTTGCCATCTTCCATGTAAGTAATTGCTTTTGCGTTTACTGTGCTTTGAAACTAGATCATGAGCTGCTTTTAACTTTTTGTTAAATGCTATTATGCGCATAACATTGCCTGACATCAACATAACCTGTGGTTCTTTTTTTTTTTTTGAATCCTTCTGCTTACTCTAGCCCAACTTGCAATAGTGGATTAGTGATAAATCCTCTTTTTTTTTTTTGGGGGGGGGGGGGTGGGGCGGGGGAGGGGGATTGGTGAATGGAGAGATACTTTGGGCTTATTGTAATCTGGTTGGCCTCTTGGGATTGTGAATGGGTGAAGGAAAACATTCCTTACACTCAGATGCAGGCTTTGTAAGGTTTTAACTGCCTTTAATCTTGTGATGGTGTCAAAATAAGCATGTGTTGTTCCCTATTCTTTTTGGTTTCAAAGAGGGAAAAGATTCATGTCATTGGGGGACCCTGTTGATATGTGGTCATCGCAGAGAATGTCAGAAGCAAAGTTTTTATCCCCTTAACCTTCTGTCAGCTGAAATCATTTCATGAAGAAAACAAAAAGTATATACCTTTGAGTGCCTTCTATAATTTACCACTCTTTTGCAAAAAACCACCTTTCAGGAGGGAAGAGTCTTATTCATAATGATTTGTGTTCGTGGATATAATAAAGAAAACACAAACTAAAATGCACTATTGTGATATTTCTAGTTGTTGTTAGTCCTTGTTGAGATACTTTTTTTTTTTTCAATAGTATTGTTAATCTTAATCCATATGATCTTAAGATTAAAATCCCATTGTACCTTTTCTTTAAGCTTAAATTTCATGGCTATCAACTTGTTCCATTGTTTCTCGTTTCTTGATACAAGTAATAATATATTCAATTGATTTATTGTCATGTGCTTTCTTAGAGATGATGGATTTTTCTGGTTGAACATAGTCCCTTGTATAGATATATTCTTGTCAAGTGGTTCACAGATATAAAGTAAGTTTTTGCATCTTGTGGGGGGGGGGCGGGGGGCTCCGAAATATGTTATTACTGGGCATGGGATACCTAATTATGTGGTTCTAAACTTCGTGCCTACTGCCTTTTCTGTTGTGCTTGTTTGGCTATATCTTTGCAATTTAAGAATAACAATGAAACTTTAGTTACATGAGAAATGGTTCAGAGGATCTAGCTGATATGCTATTTTGTTTTCCTCATTGCTTGTGCTACAGGAGTGCTTTGACCCAATAGTTGATTCAGCTACTGGCCGTGATTTCATTCCAACTATGGTTTACGGGTAACCATCAGGGCTTGGCCCATACCTGTTTCTTTTTCTGCAAGTGCACTGTTTTGTTTTTGTCTCTATTACCCTTGATCATTTATTTACATTCTTATCTTAGCTAAGATTGTACGTGTGTGTCCTTTGCTCTCCATCACAGAAGGAACATCAGGGGCCAGGACTTCGGTGGGATGTACTGTGCAGTATTAACAGTGAAGTAAGAGAATATCAAACTTAAAGGATCAAAGAGGGATTTAAAAGAAAAGTTCCTTTTACTTTTTAAGAATAATCCATATATATATATTTTTTTTGCTTCATGGCCATTAACGAGAAGCTCCTTTGCTAATAATGCAGTTCATCTGTTGTATCAGCTGGAATCTTCAGAGTTTTTGGACAGGAAATTGCTGAACTACCTCTAGTTGCAACTAGTACTGGCAATCAACGCAAGGTGGGGTTACTAATCTCTGTTGCTTGCTTCACAACCCTCCCTTCCCCCAACCAAAACACACACCCGCACAGATAAAGTGTCTCTGAACTTCAGATCCTAGTCTTTTATTCCAGAAATTATGTTTTACCTTACATCGAAATTTCTTCTCAGGGGTGTAGTATAACAGATTGGCCTTCCTATATACTTGTAAACTGCTTCATTACTGGACAATTGGCTTCCCATAATCATAATTGAATTCTTTTTTGATTGCTTCTCGCTGTTCCTTGAAATATACCAACCACTTCAGTGCTATCTTGAGTAGAAAACAACACTGATCCTTAATCCTGCTAAGTAGGTTATATCTTGAGCAGAAGCAAACACTTTGATCAGTTTGACAAATCTGATCTGGTAGCATTAACTATCTGCTACTATGCATTAATTCGGTGCATCTAACTATGGGACATTATGTTGTGTTTCCATATTGTACTTGTTGGTTTCACCATGTCAACTAAGTTATGGAACACAACTATATCAATTATCTTCATTCACCACCATCTCATGAAATTTCTCCATGTGAAGATGGTGTTCAAACTTCATTTCATCATTACTCCGTCAGGGGATATTATTCACTGCCGGTCCCAAGCTCGGATAAAGGAGGAGGGTTGCGTTAGGTAACCGACAGCCAGCGTAAAACCTAGTCGGATCCAAATATGAATTCTAGACAAACTATCTGTTGGGATGTAACCCACATAGAAGTCTAGAATTCATGTAGCCAACCCCACATAGTTGGATAACGGCTGGATATGTTGTTGTATCTAACTATGGGACATTAGCTCTATTTGATTTCATAAACCAATTGAAGACACTCTTTGTTGATGGGGTTCTAGCTTGCACCTGTGCTGTAGGTTAAGTGATGATGTCCAAAGAAGCATCAATGTTTACAGAATCGATGTTTTGGATAATTTGGAGTTAAAAAACTCCCTTGACATGCATAATACATCTAGGAAACATGTCCAAGAGTATGCTATAAATTTGTCAGTCTTTCTAAGATAGTAACGTATCAAGATATTTGGGAAGGCACACTTCCTCATCTCTTAGATACACATCAAACACAGCATGGGTTAGATGGAAATGACTTGGGAGCATTGTTATGTGGATTCGTTATTCTCTTAACACTTCTACTGTTAAATGTATTACTCTTTGTTAAAGTGTGGCTTGTGCCCAGATGGTGGCGGGTTGCATTAGATAACCCAGAACTAGCATAAAACCATAAGATCTTCTCAACATGGGTTCTAGGCAAAATATTAGGTGAGCTAGAATTTATCAGCCAATCTCGCCCGGTGGAAATAAGGTTTGGTTTGTTGTTGGATGCCCAAACTTCCTATTCCTACTTCATGTGTTGGAACATTTTTTTCTTTTTTCTTTTTCTCAAGCAGCTTTTACTTTCATTTATAATATAGGAATGTGCATTTTTTGTTTCCCCGCTATGTCATATCTTACTATTTGGAAATTTTAGTGTGATGTGTTGGCATCTTATCTTATTCTCACGTCACGTCCACATCTACGTCCACGCCTAGTGGTTCTCTCATTTGTGTGTTGGAACGCTTGCTATTTGACAGCATTTCACAGTAGTTTAATCAAATGACTTGTTTAACATCGTTTGACACCCCAAAATTTCAACTTCTTCCTGGATTGTCTTCTCCCTTGTGTCATCATGGTGGGTCTTGCAGAAAACTGTATGTGACAGCAAAGTTCAGTAGGGAAAAGTGATGTATTGTGTGATCTCATCTTTTTAAATGATCTTCATATACCGCAGAAGGATAATTAGTCTTTATATTCACAAAAACTGTCGTAAGTTGGATCTTCATCTAGTGAATGTTTTTTCCTTTTCCTCTGCGATGATATTTAAATGTTATTCTGATTGTGCACACAAATGCTTGAGAACAGGGCTATTTCCAGATATTGTTCTCCTGCATTGAGAGATTGTTTACGTCCTTGAAAGTGAGGAATCTGGTCCTCCCTGCTGCTGACGAAGCAGAATCAATATGGACACAGAAATTTGGTTTTGAAAAAATACCACCTGAACAAGTATGTATTATCTCTAGCTGTCCTTGTTTCCTGGTTGTACATTCGTGAACTCGTATCAGCATCAGTACTGTGTATCCTTTGTTCTGCAGCTTAGCGATTACAGAAAAATCTGTTGGCAGATGCTGACCTTCAAAGGAACAACTATGCTACAAAAACTGGTTCCCCAGGGTTGATCTATGCATTAGTAACTTTGATGTATCTATAGAGTCCAGTTGAGTATATCAAAGCCAATTTTTCTTCAGCGGCCTCATCATGTAATATAGTTGGTTGTTGTTAATGGTCATTGGATTGGAAAGGAGACGGTCATGGTAGTGGTAGGTGAAATATAAATTTACAAAGGAAGACTATACCATTTAGTTTATGTTTATGGTTTTGAAAGATAAAAATTGGTGTCAATGTGTAAATGCATTTGAATGGTGTTTTCCTTGTAGTTGAGCTGGAGCTCCATGTAACTGATGTTTTGGTGTGTTGCATGTATCCGTTCTATCTACAATGTTATTCAAGTGTTTTCTTAGGCCCCTGTACCCGTTGACATGGGATGGTTAAATATTGTTGCCTGGCCTTCATGTATTGCTCTATTTTAGTTGATGGTATTGCATCAATGTTGCAATACATTGGAGACTGTTCAACAAGACTTTATAGTTTTGTTTAAAGTTCTGAACTCTGTTTTCAGCTAATTACATCATTTACATCTTGAATAATGACTAAAGAGTGAGCAAATCCTCCTTATTCATTATTCTCCCCACATCTGGCTTTGCTTCATCCTTCTTGACCACCATCTCAATTTTCTTCTCCCCATCTAACGGCTGCCCCCATGCCGACTCCAACACCACCATCAATATCTTAGGTAGCCTTGTATACCGCTATGTATAGTTCGCCTGAGAATCGTGATAATTAGTTTCTCATTCAAGAACCGCCCAGCAAACATGACCGGTGACAGACCGGAAAACACCCCCCTTCATTGTAGAGCTCCAACCACAGTGATTTAAGGAATCTGGGATTGCAGGATAGACAGAATAAGAATCTGAGGGGCAGAACCCTCGATCAGAAGTTCCCCCCCTCTCTTCTCCCTCTTTCCACTTCTCTCTATTCTCTCAAAATTCTCTTCCAACAACCATTCTCCACTATTTCTTGTGTTTTCGGCCACCCATATGAATGGATTGGTTGGCATGATGCTTCCGGCCCCACTTTAGCTCTATCAACTGGTGCTGCCAAACTTTGGTTTCATGAGTCGGGCCATGCCAGGAATTTCTTCTCATTTACTCGGTCTCAAAATTGTCCGGAGTCTCCTTATTGATCAGACAATCTGGTCGACTGGTCCAATGCTCCACACCCTTCGTTATAAACTCTCCATACATACTCCAGTATACAAGAGCCAAGCTCCAATTGACTGAACTATTCATACAGGTCGGCAGAGAAACAAATGCTCCCGGCCTCTATTCTCTGCTTATTTCAACCCTTTCAGGCATCCATAGAATTACAAAAGCTTCTGGTTAGAAGTGAGAAGCAGCACATTCCGTGGAAGAACAGCCCCTGAACTTCTAAGCTATATGTCCAAAACAGGCTCTTGTTTGAAACTATCCACCTTGGTGGTAGCTTTTGGTGCTGCAAGTACTGTTCCATGGGCAGCTGCAGCTTGTCAAGTCCAGCATAGAATTCTCTGACGAGGTCTCTTGGAGCCCCATTTCCTGGCAGGAAAATGAGATTTCTAAGAGTTGATTTCAGAGCTTGAATTGATCGCCGAGCTTGACGAATGGTGGATGCAGATCTGGGGGCATGCTCTGCAAATAGCTTGGTCATGTCTATCATTGTTGGGGGGGGGGGGGGGGCGGTGGGGTGGATCGTGCGGCCTTTAGCCACCAATATAATCAAACACGAGGTGAAGCCGGCTAATGGATGATTTCATTGATGGCGAAGATGGTATACCATATTGCTGGATGTGGATTAAATGTGATTGATTTGGATGGGTTATGCTTAGATATCCATGGAGATAAGTTCAAATGTTCTTCTCTACTTTGTGGGTGGAACAACTTTTGGTGTCTTTTTCTCCCCATTATTCTCTTATCATATTTATTATCATTATAATCATCATATATTTTTCAGAGGGTCAATTCCATCTGGGTCCATCACTTTGTATGATGTGTGACATTTGACGCCAGGTTTACCATCCCTTAGTTTTGGATTGCATCTTAACTCTTATCTTATTTATGTAAGAAATTTTCTATTTTTATTAAATTATCTGTGTGAAAAATAAATCACACATATTATATAAAAAATAAAAAGTACATAACTTAACATGGTTAAGTTTTAACATACTTACATTTGTGATATCCCAATAATAAGAAAGAATTTTTTATTTAATTTTTAAACAGATAATTTTAAATCTTTTTATAATACAATTTGGCATAAATAAAACTAAAAATCATTTCAATATGCACAACTCTAGTTAACTAGTCACACACCCTAAGGGCTCTAGTTATTGAGTTGTGGCACACAATCTAAACCACAATAACATGGCTATTTTATTTTATATATATCTTCTTATGTTGTGGCCAATCAACAATTATTTTAGAAAATTTATTTACAAGTGAGAACTTTAATGGGATTAGATCTCTTATCTAGATCTTCTATCTATGATAATAATGTATTTTTATGTCAAAGTATCTCTATTCCATCAACAGAGCAAATTGAGATCCAACTAAAGTTATTAGCTAGTTTATTGATGGTAGTATGCCAAAGGTTTTGAGGACTAATTGAGAGTTCTCTCGTCACCTTTTGATGTTGACAGGCTATGGTAGAAGCTTCCCAATCTGGATTAGGACCAGCGTATTTACACAGTTCAATCAAGAAGAGAAGAGCAAAGATTAGTTGTTGCCTGACAAGTTAAAATCATTGAAATTGGTCCCCCAACAGATCATTTAGTTGTGGAAGTGGTGGATGTTTCATTCCTGTTTCTTAGGCTTTTATCCTTTGCCATTGTCAATTTTGTCAAGGAAAATTGACAATTTAGCTCCCTGATTTGAATAAATTAACCAAAAGTAAGGGAAGAAAATAGAAATATGCAAATGTTGCAGTCTATTAACACTTGCAAGAACATCATGAATCTCATCCCTTCATCCATTGAGGAACTACTTCAATCTTTTACAGTTACATATTTGCTTATCACTTCAAAAGTTCGAGGGTAAATGGACCCCCCTGATTCTTAATATCTTTTTTTATAACTCTTACACATAATAATTCATTTAAACTCTAGAACTGAAATTTCAATTAGAGAGTATCCTATGATTCTTAGAACTTGGCGTTAACTTGTTGCAGGACATCTTGAATCAATGAAGCCACATTCAAGCAAGAAGAACCCCCATCTTCCATAGCCCTCTTTGCCATTTTCCCAAGCTTTCTTGCTCTTTCCCTCCTCTCTTCCCCTTCTTCTCCTCCATCCATCACTTCTTCAACAGCTCTTCTAATGGCCTCCTTCTTCACCAACACCCCAAACTTATCTTCCTCGCACAAATGAACCACAACCTGAGCCCCAACACTGACTCCAACCCCCAAAACCTGCACCAGCAGCTTCTCATTCAAGAACTGCTCGGCGAACAACGGCCATGTCACCATTGGAAGGCCAGCACCGACGCCTTCCAGAGTTGAGTTCCAGCCACAGTGTGTTAAGAAAGCGCCCACAGCCTTGTGAGACAAGATGAGCAGCTGTGGTGCCCAGCCACGGATAATTAGGCCTCTCCCCTTTGTTCTTTCCTCGAATCCGTCTTCTTCAATCCATTTGTCTAGCTCTCTGGCTTTCTCTCCTGCTCTAACAGCCCAAACGAACGGCCTTTTCGACGCTTCCAGGCCTAGACAGAGCTCGATCAACTGCGAAGGAGGGGGCTTGATGAGGCTGCCCAGGCAGGCGTAGACTACTGAGCCAGGCTGCTGGGAATCCAGCCATTTCAAGCACTGGTTTTCATCAATGGAGGCCTTGTTCCCTCTCTGAGCCTTGTCTAGTCCATCATTGTTGCAAAGAGAAAGTGGTCCGATGCACCAAACTTTGTCAGCTTTCAGCTTCTTGAGTCCATTCACATAGCTTGGTTCTAGCTCCTCAAAGCTGTTGATCACCACCCCATAGGCTTCTGCCTCGGCTTCTCTCACCTTGTCGCGAAAATCTTGAACTGCCAGTGAGCCTGGATTGAAAACTCCAGGCAACTGAGCTCTGGTTAATTCAATCCTGTCTGGCAAGCCGGGAACTACAAACGGCTGAGTCTCAGGCACTGTTTCATAAACCTTGGAGACAGTTAAATTGTGGGTACATAAGAAAGTGAAGCAATTCATTCCATCAAAGGAAAACCTTGGAACATTGAATTTCTTGGCTGCTTCCGCCATCCAAGCAAAGTTTTTGTCAGCTATTATGCAGCTTGGAGAGGGATTAAGCTCTTGAAACATCTGCTCAAATGGCTGCTGCAGCATCCAAACAGCACAAAAAAAGTTCCTTAGTAAATCTACAGAAGGAATCATGTCCGCACTTTCGCAGCCCTCCGGTAGGCCGGCCTCCATGAACGGGAACCTGTAGTTAGAAGAAACACGGAATTCAAATTAATATGAATTCTATTACTTTGACTGAATCATATGGCTGTCTCAATGAGCTATTCATATAGAGAGTTGTAAAAGTAAATGGTATACTATAAGGAAAATGATTTTTGGGCCGAAGTCACTGACTCATCGGCCGATAGAGGCAAGATTGTCATTTCACCTTGCTTGCTTTTCAATAATGTAAAACAAGCAGCGGCACGGGTACAAAAGGGAACAAAAGAAAGTCATTTTGGCCTTGTTGGTGGACCCAATTCATATTCCGATCTCAACACCTGAGCTGGCGAAGCCGGATGGCGAGGCCGGAGTCGACTGCTCGGCCAACCGTGGAGGCGAATCTGCCGGCGAGGAGAGGGGTGGTGACAATGGTGACGGTCACGCCATGGTGAGCCAGCAACTTGGCCATGTCAATGATGGGGATGAAGTGGCCGGGAGAGCCGAGAGGCACCAAAACGAAGTGAAGATCACGGTGCTTCTGCAAGGCCATTGTAGCCGGAGGAGATCAAGAACTCGCTGGCCGGTGAACTGGATTGAGCTAGGAAGAAACTGGCTATATACGAAAATCATATAATACATACAGATGCATGAATGGGTCTCTATATAGACACAGTTGGAGGTTGCATTGGTGACGCCTAAATGAGCTCATTAATTATATATGAGGTCTTTTTCATGTGAATTCATTGTAAAAAGCAGTAGGAAATGGGCTTACCTCAGCACTTACACAAACATCTTGAAACTTAGATATGAATCGCTGGAGAAGTCCTGATTGTGCACGACACCTACTGTCCCATGACAGTTAGCTTTAACCCTGGGAACGTAGATATATATATATATATATAACATATATATACATAGTTTACATAATTATATGGTCATTAGAGATAGCCACAA
The DNA here is from genome assembly GCA_036245055.1 of Diospyros kaki. Taxonomy (NCBI): domain Eukaryota; kingdom Viridiplantae; phylum Streptophyta; class Magnoliopsida; order Ericales; family Ebenaceae; genus Diospyros; species Diospyros kaki. The sequence continues at coordinate 4,309,617 of BSEG01000006.1, read as the reverse complement.
AACATTATATATATAACATATACATAATTTTCACTCAAAATTTAACTAAATTAATTATTAAAATTACGCTGTTCAAAATATGTATGGCAACTCAATAACTAATTAAAATTTCTTTAATTATTGATGTGATGTCTAGTGTATAGCAAGTGACATTACATTTAAATACAGGGTTATATATCTTACCATTGGCTCAGCTTTCACAAAAGTTTTCATTTTCTTCTTAAAGATAACAACTTGTCCCTCTTTAAGGCCCACCTCTCTCTATGATGCATAAATGTTTACGGTTCAAGTTTGATGCTTGATGATTTTTTTTATTATATGTGTGTGTGTTTTGAAATTTGAGGATTGAAAGTTTGCTGTTTTTTATGTTAAAAATGAATTTGAAATTTATTTAAATTTAAAGCATCTATAAGAAATAAAAACATCAAGAATGTGAATATAAATATTATTTTATTTTTATTTGTTTTTTCCTCTTCAAGCTATGCCTCTAGTAGTGAAGGTTGATAAAAGGAGGTGTTGGCGACTCCATTTAGGAGTTATTGATAATTTTTTGATTTTTACTTGGAAATTATTTAAACTTTAACGACTTTCAAGAGTTGTTAGAGAAGAATGACAACTAATAAGTAGAGTTGTTAGCGAATTAATCAGGGCTCGAGTATTTTAAAAAAAATAAAAAAGAAAACACAAAAATATTGAAAATAAAACTCATACAAACTAAAATTATGAAATTTTGAATTTGTTTTGGCATGACAGAAAGTGGTAGTAACAGTGATGGAATTGGTGTAAGAGAATACGTCACATGTTGAAAGGTGATGTAAGGGACTATTGTGGCAGGCTGCAAAATTCTTGCACGCAACTTCCTTTATGTTTCAAATATATTTTTTTAGTCTTTAGCAAGTAGCAAGGGGATAAATATTTTGAGAAAACGATCCATAGAGATAATGATTGATTGAAAACGAAGCATTAATATTGTTGTCCAATAAGAAAGCTGTTAATTATAAAAAGTTTTTGTAATTAGTTGTTTGATTGAAAAGAAAACGATCGATAATGATTACTTGTGGATAAAACATCAAGATCACTATCTATATTTAGCATCAAATAATTTTATTATATATTCACCACAGTTACAACATTCAATAAATAAATAATTATAATTAGGTATAAGTAATCGGTGTGAGGTATACACTTTTGATTTCTCAACATTTATTTTAATATTTTTTTGACTATTGACTTTAAGTTAAGGTGATTTTAACTTAAATATTAAAAAATTTATTTTGAACAGTAATTGAAATGACATTAATAAATTATCATGATTATTATAATTTACTACATAATTTAGTTGACAGATTGAGGATTTCAATGCAATAATTAATATTACATCATTTTACAGTAACTCTAATTCTAGTTAAAACAAAAATAATGAAAGGAAGAAACAAGAGAAAGGAAGACAAGACTACTAGCATATCTCTGCTAAGTCCATCTAAACCCTGATCTCTTTTATTGTGGCTACACACATCAATGGCCAAATTAAAGCCATTTGAAATCTATTTACTTTACTCAATACACATGAAAGGAAGGGTAATGGCTGCAAAAAAAGTGAAAAAAAAAAGTGTAATAATTACTTGCCTATTGTTTGTTGGAATACATATTGGATCAACATCTCCATATTGAGATAAGAAGAACCCCCTTCTTCCACTGCCCTCCTTGCCATCTCCCCAATCTCTTTGGCCCTTTCCCTTCTTCTCCCTTCTCCATTGCCTTCTCCACAGCCCTCTTCACATCCATTCTCTTCATCACCACCCCTTTGAACTTCTCTTCCATTCCCCATGTCACTGCAGCCTCAACTCCAACACTGACTCCAATCTCCAGAACATCGACCACCAGACTCTCATTGATGAACTGCTCAGCAAACAAAGGGCAGGCTATGATGGGCACGCCAGCTGAAACACCCTCCACTGTTGAGTTCCACCCACAGTGCGTCAAGAATGCCCCTGTGGCTTTGTGGGATAGGATGAGCAATTGAGGGGCCCAGCCTCTGATCACAAGGCCCCTCCCTTTGCTTCTCTCTTCAAACCCCTCTTCAATCATCCATTTCTCCAACTCCTGTGATTTCTCTCCACCCGATGATCTCATGGCCCAAATGAAGGGATGGTTTGAGGCTTCCAGGCCTAGCCCAAGCTCTATGAGTTGTGGAGCTGTGAGGCCACATATGCTTCCAAGACAGGCATAAACAACTGAGTTAGGCTCAAATGAATCCAGCCAATCGCGTATCTGGTTTTGAGCATATTTCGAGGCCTTTTCGCCCCTCTCAGCCTTGCCCAGGCTCAGCTTGTTGCAAGATGTAACCGGCCCAATACACCATACTTTCCCACCCTTAATCTTTCTGTACATTTTCACATATTCTGCCTCCAATTCTTCAAAAGTATTCACCAGGATCCCATCTGCTACACTCTCGGCTGCCCTCATTTTATCTCGAACTTCAGTTAAATCCGGTGAGCCTGGATTCAGTGATTCAGGAAGTTGAGCTCTGGTCAGCTGAATTTGATGGGGCAAATTAGGCACCAGAAAAGGCTCAAACTTGGAGGCTGCCGCCCCATGAGCGTTGGAAATTTCCAAATCATGGGTACAAGAAAACGAAAAGCAGCTCATCCCATCAAAGAAAATCCTGGGCACCCCAAACTTTCTTGCTGTTTCCACTGTCCAAGCAAGATTTTTCCCGGAAATTATGCAGCTTGGAGGGGGCTGCAGCTTGGCAAAGAGCTCCTCAAATGGCTGCTGGAGCATCTTGCAAGCATCAAAGAAATTCTTGATGGTGGCTCTGGAGGGCAGTGAGTCCATGTTCTCGCAGCCCTCAGGCAGGCCGACCTCGGCGGCCGGGAACAGGAGCTGCAGCAGCCGGATCTGCAGCCCGGACTCAACTGCTCAATCAATGGTTGATTTGAATCGAAAAGTGTTTAGGGGAGTTGTGAGTATGGTCACTGTGACACCATGCTGAGCCAAAAGCTTGGCCATGTCCACCATAGGAAGAAGATGGCCCGGAGACATGAGAGGGATCAGAACAAAGTGGAGCTGAAGATGGCCAATTTGGGGAGGTATTGGCATTTGGGTTGCCGGAGAAGTGGAGGAATTGGCCATGGTGGGCAAGTTTAAGATCCACAGCTGATTTAGATGATGGTGTCCTTTTCTCAGAGACAGTTTCCTGGGGTTGGACGTCTTGTCTGTCTCTACGCCATTTGTACTTTCTTTTTTTAGGTGTAAAGCTGTGCATGTGCAGCAACTGGAGGTACCTCATCATGCTTATTCATCATGAAGTGGAAGCTAATTTGTCTTGTTTTCCTTGTGATTTCCCCGTGAAAAATGATTTCCTCAATAAGTGTTTGCTCAATACACGCGTCATTGTGATGAACACTTTTATACCTTATATTTTAACAGTATCTTGGTTTGTTCCTTCAGAATTAATAGATACAAATAGTCATATTGAACTTTTATTTATATGATTATATTATTACATATAAATATATATATACAAAGACTGCAAGTCAATATATGCTTCAATATAAATATATATATATATATATATATATAAACAAAGACTGCAAGTCAATATGTGCTTTAAGGGCTGCAAAATGCAAATTTTTTATTGTTGTCTGAATGGGACTGCAGCCCAATTACAGTACCCCTGTAATTCTCTTATTTAGAACTTTTCAATCTCTCACAAGATCAACCATTTCGATTAAAATATGACTGCACTTTACCCAAATGCTGGATCAGGTGGTTTCCAGCTAGTTTTTTATTTTTATTTTTTTTTTACTTTTTGGGTTGCGACATAAAGTTTTGTCCGTTGTAATTTACATCTAATTAATCCATACCAATAATAATAATAATAATATTAGAGATATTATCATGGATAAAATAAAACGATTGCATTGAGAGAGAGAGAGAGAGAGGGTTTTCAGCACCTTCTGCAGGAAATAAGCAACAAAGAATATGCTGAGATAGAGATAGTTGTTGTATCAAGTATTAAGCATATAATTTCATACTAATATTCCATTCCATTTTATTTCCAATGGAGAGAGGGCCCTGATGGATGGAACAATAAATATGAAGAGGGTAAGAACCCAATTCCCCTTATAATTTTCGCTTTTTAACTTTGCATATGCTGTTCTCATTTGTGAAAAGAGCTTGACGAAGACGGCTGCTAAATCCTAATGGCTGACCTTATCCAATCAAATTAAGCCTGTGATTGTTGTCATAGATACAGAGACACGCATATTGTAATATTAACTAAATTATGCTTTGGTGTTATCATATATCAAGTAAAGAAAGCTTATACTCGGAGATACCTCACCAAGTCTAGCTGTAACTGAAAGTTTCAGCTAGCTAATACCGATGGGCATCCGCGATTTCTTTCGTTTTCCTTGTATATTAGTTTATTTGTGCAATATAATTAATATCAAAGGCCAGGTGTACAAGTACTAAATTTATACAGAACAACATCTCAATAATGATAACAGAAAAGGAAAGACCCATCAAAATGATTCGTAACTGCAGAACAGAAAATGATAATATTAGCGTGAAATGTTTATTGGAAAAAAAAAAATATCACTAAAATAATATACATATAAATGATATGATAAAAGTTTCAAGCCATTGTTTTGAGCTTCCTGCCTAATTACAAATGCCGCCCAAGTTCGACTCCATATTCTTGTCAATAATAAGAGGAAGCAATATTTGTGTTCCAACTTCAGTGTACAACATATACTACAAATTTCAAACATTCGTTTCAACAACTAAAGATGACCCAAAGACATTCATCAATTTATAAAGCAAGCCCGAACAAATCAATTACAGAACTGTACAGAACACCTTGCCTATTTGACTATAGTTCCTTTAGTTTCCAGTTAAGACATACATACAGACAACATAGCTACAAAACAACATAGCTACAAAGATTCCTGAACCAGGCTCCCTCCGGTGACTCGCTTAGGAGCATGTATAACTAGAAGTATGGCTTTCCTTAATATCACTGCTTCATGTAGATTGAAATACAAACCCAATCAAGATCTGTGGTTATAAGTGAAGCATCAAACGGTGTCGTTTCATGCAGGAGTTGGAGGGTCACGTATGCAACCTCAGGCTGCCTTTGGGCGCCTGATGGATGGCCATGTGGCAACCATCCATGCATTCTAGATGGTGCCTGATTAATCCTTTTGTGCTGAGAAATATTGTGTTGCACAATTTGATCTCAGCCTTCCATCTTGCTTTATGATGCCCTATCCCATTCGTTCAATGCAACTATTTATCACTCCATCGGGATTTGAAGCAACAGACGATATACCCCCTTTCGCTATTGACAGTAAAGAAGAGGTAAGGCCAAGGATCAGAGAGAGAAAAGTGAGAGAGGAAGGTAAGTTCTTCGGGAGCCTTCGTTTGAGCTAGCCTTGTGACTTCCCTCGTTTATGATCTGTAAAGCTTTATACATGGTTCTGTACGTATGTTTTTTATTCTAGTTTGATAGTTTATGCCCTAATCTGTATTAGTGATTTTGGGCAGTTTTGATTATCAAATTGGTTCTGTACAGAGTGTTTTGTGAGTTTTCTTTGATGGTGTAATCTCTATTTTCTCGTATAGTGCAGTGAGCTTTTCTCACCAAAGCTCAACGTGGACGTAACCCTTTTGGGTGAACCACGGTAAAATCTCTCATGTCCTTTACTTTATAGTTTTTGTGTTTGCTGTTTGTGTTTATTTCCAGTACCGATTCTATCTCTGTTGTTGGTTTTAAAGGTTTCAGTGGTATCAGTGTGTGTGCGTGCGTGCGATTATGTAGTTTGCGTAACAAGTGGTATCAGACCTATTTTTTTGATACGTAATGTGTGGGTCTTTGTTTTATTCCACTCAGAGTCTGTGTGATTAAATCTAGGGTTATTCTTCGCACTGTTAGTCTTGTTTGAATCTCTAGGATTTTTTGAAGAGTCACGGTCAATGGGTGTTTTCTGTGTGTCTCTGTCAGTGTCTAGTGTTTCATTAGGATACCTTCGTGCAAGGCGAAGATGACAAAAACCAAATTTGAAATCGGTACATTTGATGCAAAGGGGGATTTCAGAAGTTGGAAAAAGAAGATGAGAGTATTACTCTCTCATCACAAAGTGCTTATTGCACTTGAACCAGATGACAAAAAATGGTCCGCTGAGCAATCAGTTAGGACCGATGAGATAAGGGAGGAGACATTCAACTTGATATTTCTCCATTTGGGGGATACTGTGATCAAGAAGGTAGACGGTATGACTAACCCCCTTGATTTTTGGAATATACTTGAATCTTTGTATGCTATTATATCTGCTCCTAACTTAGTTTATTTTAAAGGTATGCTATTCAATTTTAAAATGAATACATCAAAATCTATGGATGACAATATAGATGAATTTACTAAACTTACATTGATGATAAGAGGGATTGACCAAGCCCTAGGTGATACTAGTGAGGTAATGATATTATTAAATTCATTACCTGATGACTATAATGTAGTTAAACATGCTTTACAGTACACTAGTATTGAATTAGTGTAATACATGCTTTATAATCTTTGGAATTAAGGCTAGGGAATTAGTGTAATACCCCATATCTGTGTAAGTTTACCGTGTAATTTGGGTGAGTTTAAAATACCAAAAAATAGGTTTGATAGTATAATAAATCGTCGAATCGAATAGAGGGAGTACCCTGGGACTTAGATGCCTAAAGAAAATGGTATATTAGTATCAAGTATTCCGAGATAAGAAAGAAATTAGATTTGAAATGATTTTCGGTACAATTAGGATTCAGGCTGAGGAACCGAATGATGGTAAGGGATTCCCGGGTAATTAACGGGACCCTGAGTAGGGCTGTATTAAATATGAGAAACAACCCTTAAGTGGTTTCGAGAAGAAACATAAGGATTTTTCGATCAGCATAAGATCTAGCGTATAATCGGGCCTAAGTGCAATTTATTGATTTTGGTCGAGAGAGGTCGAAACGATGGTTTTTCTGGATTTTCAGGGGTGAAATGAAGATTTTAGAAATTAAAGGATTTGATGGAATTATTGGATAAGTCAAGGGCTTGAGGATAAGGGCCAAAATGTAAAAGAAAGTTTTAAGGGGGCCAAAATGTAATTTTCAAAAATCTGCTCAAGCATGGTAGATCTGGCCACGATTTTGGCTGAAAAATCCAGAGAATTGGCAGCCAAGTTTCATTAGGGCATGGCCAAGGATGGTCCAGGAGGCGTGTGAGAGAAGCTATGGCCAGAGATTGGCCACGCGGGGGTTAGTTTTGGCCTATAAATAGCAAGGGGTTTTGGCCGATTTTAAAGCATCAAATTGCTCGAGTTTGAGGGCGAATCGAAGGAAGCCAATAAGGGGCTTTTGATCCTTGAGGCAAGAGGAGAGTTTCTGGAGATTTTCATGAGTTTTTGAGGTGGTTCGAGGGTGTTTCGAAGGCTGGTCGGAATAGCGAGGCGGTCTGCCACGCCACGCTTGCAACTACTCGATCGAGGGCTTTTTCGGTGTGGTTTCGGCTAGAGATTGGTGCCATCGTGATTGACTGGAGGAAGGCTTTCAGGTGGTGTAAGAAAATCGAGCATTGGAGCATCGTCGGTGACCTAAAAATCAAAGAAGACGACCGACGCATGAGTGTCAAGCGCCAACTGAATCCTCCAGACAACGCGCCTACGCGTGGAGGCGCATGCCAGGTCCATTTATTTTGGATTTTTTTTTATTTTTTTATAAAATTATTTTATGTATTATTATGTAAAAATATTTGAGAAAATAGTTGCATAGATAATTATTTTGGATTATTAGTGATAAAAAATAAGAGAAAAAATAGGAAAATAGAAGGAAATTAAGGAGAAAATTATATTTCGATAATTTATGGATAAATATGATAAATAGGGTGTCTTGCGGCAAGGTGAAGTGACTTATGCGAAGTTCGAGGTGGGCACACAAATCGAGGCATATCGCGTTTTTCGAGAAAATTTGAGTTGCGTCTAAAGGTGAGTATACATCCCTATGGCTTGGTTTATTGTGAGTGGTTCTACTCGAAAAGACTTGTAGTAGCATGTGAATGGTTTACTGTGAGTTGTTTAATCTAATTCTTGTGCATATTCTTGTTATTGTTGATTTATCGTGAGCGGTTGGTTTAGTGCGATGGTTCGTCCAAACGATTTTTTACTCATGCATTGAATTTTTATAAATTGCATACATTGAAATGTTGATTTTATGTCATGCATGTTATGGTTTTCGGCATTGACATGTTATGTGTTGTCCATGTGGTACATGGGTTGTTAACCTATGATATGGCCCTTGAGTGATAACACTCGAGATGCGTGTCGAGGATTAATGTTATGTGACCCACTTGGGACGGGGCTGAGACAGACTTTACCCTACGGTGCTCAAGTGGCGGGGTTGAGAGTGGACACCACCTTGGTTGTTGGCTCAAGTGGCGGGGTTGAGAGTGGACACCACCCCAAGTTCCTTTGAGCAACAACATTAATACTAAGGTGTCGTTGATTCCGGGGATAGTGCTGATGTGATACTCTTGGGGCTAGGGTTGCGTTGGGTCTTGGAATACTTTTGAGTAGGAGCATAAATCCTAACAATGACAATGCGATGATTCCTGGGTTCATATGTCAAGGTTGACCCTCTTAAACAGGATTGTGTTTGCCAATAGGTCATCTGTGACCTCGGTCAGTACATCGAGGACTAAAGCTACTCGACGCCTATCTCCATCAGCAGACTCCTACTACCTGTCAACCTCGTTCTACCTCTACTCCAACTTTCCCTCTCTAAAAATTCTATTGCCGTGATTTTTTTTGGCCACTACACCAACTTAGTAGGTTTATGCCTAACCCTGGAAAAATTCACTAGGAAGCTTTAAAATATGTGCTAAAATATATTAATGGTTCATTACATGTTGGGTTAAATTTTGAGAAAAGAAGTGATACTCTTGACCTAGTGGGATATGTAGACTCAGATTTTGCAAGGACTAGAGACTCTCGTAAGTCTACCACAACATATTTTTTCACCTTAGGAGGTAATTGCTTTACCTGGAAGTCACAATTGTAGCATTTTGGTTGCTCTATCTTCCATTAAAACAGAGTATGTGGCTATTACTGATGCTTTCAAGAAAGCCATTTGCCTTCAAGGTCTCTTGCGGGAAATCAATCTTCTACAAGGTTAGGTTAAGGTATTTTCTGATAGCCAGAGTGCTATTCATTTATGTAAAAGTCCTGTTTACTTTGAAAGAACTAAACATGTTGATGTAAAGTATCACTTTGTGAGAAATCAGGTAAGTGATGGAACTGTTGTAATCCTTAAAGTGCTTACTCATGAGGATAATCTAGCCGATGTTGGAACAAAGATAGTGACAGTAGCAAAGTTCAAGCATTGCTTGGGCTTGCTGCATGTCGGAGTAGGTTAATCAACCTATATGAGCAATGAAGGTGAGAATGTGAGCATGGTGCACATAATATGAGAATGTGATGAGGTCACCCATCTGTTTGACACTTCAAGGTGGAGATTGTTGTTATATGTGAAGCATCAAACAATGTCGTTTCATGCAAAAGTTAAAGGGTCAGTAGGCAACCTCGGGCTGCCTTTTGGCGCCTTATGGATTGCCACGTGGCAACCATCCATGCATTCTAGATGGCGCCTGACTAATCCTTCTGTAATACCCCATATCTGTGTGAGGTCATCGTGTAATTTAAGTGAATTTAAAATATCAAAAAAGGAGTCTCATAGCATAATAAATCACCGAATCAACTGGAGGGAGTATCTCGGGAGTTAGATGTCTAAAGAAAATAGTACATCAGCAACGAGCGTCCCGAGAAAAGAATTATGGCATCGAAAGAAATGAGATCGGGAACAGTTTTTGGTAAACAAAAATACAGCTATCGATTAGGTCGTAGTACCGAATTGTTATAGACGACGTCCAAAAAGTCAACGGAGCATGTCAAGGACTAGTATTTTATGTATAGAACAACCCTTAAGTGATTTCGGTTGAATTGAGTGGATTTAAGATCAAAACGATCAATTAGGCCTAAGTGTAATTTTTTTAAAATTTGCCCGAAGGAGGTCAAAACGGTAATTTTTTGGAAGTTTCAAGGGAGAAACGAGAAGTACTAATCTTGAGGATCTTAGTGATTGTGCTGGGAAGATCAGGGGCTTGAGGATAAGGGCCAAAATGCAAAAGAAAATCTCAAGAGGGCTAAAATGCAATTTTTAAAAATCTGCCAAAGCATGGAAGATCTGGCCGCGATTGTTGGTCATAAAATCTAGAGATTTGGGCAGCAAATCTCGTCAGGGCATGGCTAAGGGTAGTTTAGGAGGCGTGTGGGAGAAGATATGACCAGAAATCGGCCACGTGGGGGTTGGTTTTGACTTATAAATTACTAAGGGTTTTTGGTCGATTTTGAAGCATCAAATTGCTCGATTTTGAGGGCAAATTGAAGGAAGCCAATAAGGGGCTTTTGATCCTTGAGGCAAGATGAGCATTTCTGGAGATTTTCGAGAGTCTTCGAGCTGGTTCAAGGGTGTTTCGAAGGTTGGTCAGAAAAGCTAGGCGGACCACTATGCCACGCTTGAAACTGCTCAATCGGGGGGCTTTCAGGTGTGGTTTCGGCCGGGGGTTGGTGCCATCGTGATCGATTGGAAGAAGGCTTCCAGGAGGTGTGATTAGGGTCGGATTCCGGTCGCTGACCGGTTACCAGCTTGTCGGAGAAGAAAGAGCGCGTGCAGTACACGCGCGGCTTCACACGCGCACGCCACTCACCCGGGCATGAGGGCGTGTGAGGGCTTAGGTATTTTTGGAATTTTTTTATTATTTTGATAAAAATAAATTAGAAATTATGGTGGAAGAAAATTTTGAAAAATGTTGGAGGAAATGGTCCTTTTGTAATTTTAAAGGGAAATAAGGCTTATGAAAAATAGGAGGAAGTATAGGAAAATTTTCTTAAAATTCTAGAAGTCAAGGAATATTGATTTATGAATTATTGTGAAGAAAAATCGAGGAAAAACCTTGAGTAGGTATTTATTTGAATTTTTGAAGAGAAATATAGAGGAAATAAGAAGAAAATTAGAGAAATAGATATTGATATGCTTTTATGAACAAATATAATGCTTAGGGTGCCTTGAAGCTTGAGATGAAGTGACTCGTGCGAAGATTCAAGGTGGACACACAAATCGAGGCGTATCACGCTTTTCGAGAAAATTTGAGTTGCGTCTAAAGGTGAGTGGTTCTGCCCAAAAAAACTTATAGTAGCTTGTGAATGGTTTACTGTGAGTGTTCATCTCTATGACCTGGTTTATTGTGATGGTTTGTCCAAACTGTTATTTACACATCCATTGAATTTTGTACGATATATTGCATACATCGAAATGTTAATTTTAAGTTATGCATGTTATGATTTTTGGCATTGGCATGTTATGTGTTGTCCATGTGGGACGTGGTTTGTTAACCTGTGACGTAGCCCTGAGTGACAACACTCGAGATGCGTACCAAGGATTAATGCTAGGTGACCTACTTGGGACGAGGCTGAGACGGACTTCACCCTACGGTACTCAAGCGGCGGGGTTGAGAGTGGACACCACCCCGGTTGTTGGCTCAAGTAGCGGGGCTGAGAGTGGACACAACCGCAGGTTCATTTGAGCAATAACATCAATACTGAGGTGACGTCGATTCCGAGGATAATGCTGATGTGATATTCTTGGGGCTAGGGTTGCATTGGGTTTGGAATGCTTTTGAGTAGGAGCGTAATGCCTAACAATGACAATGGGGTGATTCCAGAGTTCATATGTCAAGGTTGTCCCTTTTAAGCAAGATTGTGTTTGCCAAATGGGTCGATGTGGCCGTGTCGCCTTTAGAGAGATTGCATTTTTCTCGGTTAAGGCTAAGTGCTTCGTGAGATTCTCTTAGGCTGGTGCATGTCGGGATTTGTCGGTTTTATATATGATTTTGCATATATTCATGAAAATGTTTTTGAACTTTCACTTAGATAATTCAGCATCTAATTTAGACTATGTCCCTGGAATATTCAAACGTTCTAAGTGAAAGTAGTGGCGCCAATGGAAGGAATGTCATCAAGATGTAGCTGCTATGTTTAGTTTTCGTAGCGATGTTAAGAGGTTATGTAATATTTTGATATTTTCATGTGAAACATCGATTTTGTTATTATCTGTAAAAGGAAATTGTCAGTTATATATCAATGAGGTTTCGATCTTGTTTCCGCTAATGTGTTTGATAATACTTGTCTTAGTCTATTAATTGTTTTAAATTTCAATATGCTGAGAAGGTATAATCGGGATTGCTGGGAAATGATTTTGATGAGAGTATGTATATTGAGAGACGTATGTAGTGTGTATAATGTTGAAAGAAAAAAAAAATATTTTCGAAATCTTGAGTTAACGCGTGTTTGGGAAAAGTGAGGCGTTACACCTTCTATGCTGAGAAATATCGTGTTGCATGATTTGATCTCAGCCTTTCATCATGCTTTATGATGCCCTATCCCAGCCGTCCAATGTAGCTATTTATCACTCCATCGGGATTTGAAGCGACGAATGATATACCCCATTTTGGAATTGACAGTAAAGAAGGGGTAAGGCCGAGGATCAAAGAGAGAAAAGTGAGAGAGGAAGGTAAGTTCTTCGGGAGCCTTCGTTTGAGGTAACCTTGTGGTTTCCCTCGTTTATGATTTTTAAAGCTCTGTACATGGTTCTGTATATATGTTTTTCATTCTGGTTTGATAGTTTATGCCCTAATCTATATTAGTGATTTTGGACGGTTTTGGTTATCAAATCGATTCTGTACAGAGTGTTTTGTGAACTTTCTTTGAGGGTGTAATCTATATTTTCTCGTATAGTGCAGTGAATTCTTCTCACCAGAACTCAATGTAGACGTAGCCCTTTTGGATGAACTACAGTAAAATCTCTCATGTCATTTTCTTTACAGTTTTTGTGTTTGCTATTTGTGTTTATTTCTAGTACTAATTCTATCTCTGTTGTTGGTTTTAAAGGCTTCAGTGGTATCAGTGTGTGTGCGTGTGCGATTCTGTAATTTGCGCAACAAGATCACTCACGTAAACTTCATCACGAAGAATTACTATACAAAACCTCCCATTTCAAAGCCAGTTTACAGTTCCCAATCTGCTATTTCCTATCAGGCTCTTAATCATATAGCTCCTCCTAACTGATTCCACTCGACCAAGACGAGCAGCTCTCCATGAGAGTGAATTGGTCGACTTCAGTAACAAGGCTAAAGCTTTGGAGCAAGTTGCTCTAACAATTGCATGAGGAGTCCTACTCATTTTGCTTACCAGCATACCAAACACCTAAAAGGAAGCCAACATTATCTTTATTCAAAGAGTTAATTTCAAGCTGCACAATCTAAAACAAATAGTCGACACTGAATGGTGCATCTGAAATAGACCTGTGGACAATACAGAGATGAGATGCGTTGATCATCTGATAGGCAAAGCATGCAGTTAGAGAAGTAAACAGCGTTTGCTTGAATAACTGGCCAAGGAGCATCATATGCCTGCAATATCAGGAATATCAAAATGAAAGTTCGTTTTATTATAGTTTTTTGAAGCCCCTCTCATAGTTTCCTAACATGTCTTAAGAATACAAGAAATTAGGGACAATAATTTGTGAATTGGCAACAAATTCGACGATAGATTTGACAAACAGAATAAATCAACAAGTTATGGAGAAAAAAGTACTTTTTAAGCATACTGATAATATTATTCGCCGTTATTTGGGCATATAGTGCACACTTTAGTTTACTGTTGCGTTTTTGTTAACCTGGTCTAGCTCTTGATTTAATTGAGTTGTATATGTATTTGGTTCACCGTAGTTCACTCCATTGTTCCAACACAAAGGCGGCATCCGCCATTCCACGTGAAAGGGAATTGTTAAATCACTTGAAACAAAACATGAGGGTTAAGGGGCATAACCAAATCTTAGGCTTCCCACTTTGCTTTGTTCATTTTATTTTAGCTGGAAATTTAATTTTGCATCATATCTTAACTTCTTGGTCATTCTTGCCGCCTTCTTGTTGGGGCATTTGTTAGAATTTTGGAGTTCAACTGATATAACTTTTATGTATTGGGTTATTTTTTGTGAAAAGGGATATCATCTGAAAATCTTTAATAAATATTTTGGAGCAGATTGATAACTGGAATACTCTCCACGAGTGTTAACTAGACTTGTAGAATCGCATCATACCTTTCTTTTTCAGGACCATTGCTACCAAGGTCACCCACATCAACCAATCACCCAACATGATCAATGTGAACTTAAATTTCTAATTGTCTCAGATGTGGTTTGGGTACTGTAAAAGATTGCCAACCTACCTGCATCATAATGACAACTAAATAAGGAGAACTTCGGAAAAAGGATACAATTGAGATTGTCAACAAACAGTTACCCCAGTGTCCTACTTCAAGTAATGCAGGAAATAATTTCTTCAGGTTCATTGCAACCCAACGCAGATAATGGAACACACTAAAGCTAGAAATTAAAACAAAAGGTTTTTCAGCAGAATGCAAACCTGTATAATTGATGCCATATAAGAATCAACCCTGGGAGACAAATGTTGGATAAACTGCCTTGTCAGGTCTCTGACAATGTCTTCGTAGTCACTTCTGTAAATACACAATAGATATTCTCACTGAAATTTGCCACCACAAGAAAACCACTAGCCCCAAAGAAATGGATGTAATTATAGATTCCTATAATAAATGCATACCTGTGGTCAGAGTTAAAACAACGCATGTTGAAGAGTGCACATATTCCTTCCAATTCCACTAAAGGGGCAAACTTTTTTAGGGTGTTCTACCAAATGAATGATTACATATAGTTACAAATGCTCAGGAGAACATGATAAGAAAAAGAGAACAGACTGACAGTTATCATTTACCCTGCAAGCCTGTTGAACAGTGAAATCATCACCATGAAGATGCAAAACCAAGCGTGGGAGGACAGCATGTACCTGAGGCCAGAGATAAACATCTGAATAGCTTCTAATGCTTGCAAACAGAAAAATAAATCTTAATGACTTAATCATGAATTGTTGTGTTTCCATATTATACTTGTTGGTTTCACCATGTCAACTAAGTTATGGAACACAACTATATCAATTATCTTCATTCACCACCATCTCATGAAATTTCTCCATATGAAGATGGTGTTCAAACTTTATTTCATCATTACTCCGTCAGGGGATATTATCCACTGTCGGTCCCAAGCCCGGATAAAGGAGGAGGGTTGCGTTAGGTAGCCGACAGCCGGCGTAAAACCTAGTCGGATCCAAATATGAATTCTAGACAAACTATCGTTGGGATGTAACCCACATAGAAGTCTAGAATTCATGTAGCCAACCCCACATAGTGGGATAACGGCTAGATATGTTGTTGTTGTTGTTGTAATGACTTAATCATGAAGAGACACCAAGAATCTTAGCAGTTGCAAGTTTGCAGCATTGACAAGTATCTTGCAATAATGGATTACCCATCTACAACAGATACTAGATAAAAAATTTTATATCAATTTTTACAAAAGCTACAAAATTTTTATATCAACTTTTTTTTTTGTTTGCTTCTGTACAAGATAAACATTTGAGTAGCTGGTAAGAAAGAAATAATCCTAATACAGTAAGCAATAGGAACAGGTCGGTGCTACTCAAGCATGTGATTTTTATAATACAATAGTAAGTTATAAAAAAACTACACGTAGTAACATCAAGTTTAAACAGCATTATTATAATTTCCTTCACTGTGTTAGAATGTGTGAAATTTTTTTGATATTATCTTTTGGAGTTCAATTCTAGAAATTATGGTGAAGAAATCTAGTATTAATTGTGAATGTGTGTATGTCATTAAATTTAAGAATATTGTCTAAATAAAGAAATATTTTAGTTGCTGTCTTAGGTATATCTTGTCAAATGCAATCACTTGCTATATATAGTAGCCTTTGCAAATAGAAAAGTGAGAGAAAAGTGTGTTGAGTTTTGTTCTCTCAATATCTTTTTGAATTTTTGTTTTTTGTAAATTGTGTTTGTTGTATGTGAGAGAGGATTTCAATATGGTATCAGAGCTGTTTTCTTACGAGTTGTAGGTATAATCTTTTGTTTTTCCTTTGTTATTAGGGATTAAACATTGTGTGTTTGAGAGAAAACAAGTCAGCCATCCCTTCACTAAACCAAACATTTGAAAATTGTTTGTTATGGCATTAGGAAGTTTCTTTGCAGCTGATCCTCCAGTTTTTCTAGTGAGAATTATCAAATGTGTGGACTATTAAAATGAAGACCTATTTGAAAGCTCTCAACCTATGGGATGTAATAGCACAAGGAGCAGCACATGTTCTACCCCTAAGAGAAAATGCTACCTTGAATGAAATCAAGAAGCATGAGGAGCAGGTTACCAAGAGTCCCAAGGCACTTACATGCCTTCATTCTGCAGTATTAGAAGTTATTTTTTCAAAGATAATGGCTTGTGAAACAACAAATGAGGTCCAACCAAATTGAAAGAAGAATTTGAGGGAAGTGACAAGGTTAAGGCAGTTAGGGTTTTGACTTTTAAGAGAGAGTTTGAACTCTTGAAGATGAAAGAATATAAAGGTGTTAGAGATTATGCTGATAAACTTATGGAAATAGTTAATCAAATTACACTCTATGGTGAGTTTATATCAGATCAAAAGGTGGTGGAAAGATCATGATAAGTCTCCCTAATAAGTTTGAGTCCAAGATTTTAGCTATAGAGGAATTGTGACTTGAGGTCTCTTACTATTGCTGAACTTATCTCTTAGCTCCAAGCACAAGAGCAAAGAGTCTCAAAGAGGTATGAAGTGTTGGGTTTAATATTGGCGGTCTCTGGATAAATGCCTGGTAGGGTTGTTACCACTCAGAAATTGACCCAGACTTGGTCCGTGAGGCTCGTGCTCTGGTGATGGTGTTGCTTGTTGCACTTATAGGATTAAGTGGTTGCCTTGGCTAATAGCTATAGCTTTTAGCTTGAGTGATAAGTGCTTGGGTCCTGGGGTTCAACTGGTATCAGAACTGACCATGGGTTCGAGTCTATGCGGACGCAACTCTAAAGAGGGGGGATTGTTGGGTTTAATATTGGTAGTCCCTGGATAAATGCTTGGCAGTGTTGTGGCCACCCGAAAATTAACACAAACTTGGCCCGCGGGGCTCGTGCACTGGTAATGTCACTGCCCGTTGCACTTATAGGATTAAGTGGCTGCCTCGACTAACAACTATAACTTTTAGCTCGAGTGGTAAGTGCTTGGATCCTGGGGTTCAAGATGAAAATGTTATCGAATGAGCTTTCCAAGCTTTCCAAGCAAAGCATTAGGGAAAAGCTCTACTAGGAATAAAAGAATAGCAAGATGAAAATAGAGATGGTTATGGAAAAAGAAAATTTCTGCCTTGTGGAACTTGTGGAAAAACAAATCATGATGAAAATAGATGCTGGAAAAAGGTTCAATGCAATTTTTGTGAGAAGCAAGGTCATATAAAAAGATTTTGCAGAGCAAAGCAAAATCAAACTCAACAGCAACCTGTCCAACAACTTATTTAGCAAGCCAATTTCATTGATGGAAGAATATCTATTTTTTGCATCTCAAGTTTATGAGTCGTCAGAAAATTACATTTGGAATATTGATAGTAGTTGCAACAACCATATGGTCAAAGATGCAAGTTTCTTTAAGTTCTTAGATAGATCAAGCAAAACCAAAGCCGTAATGAGAAATGGAGAGGTTCTATAAGCTCAAGGAAAAATGTTCAATTGCACTCTAGATAGAGAAAGGTATGAAACTTATTTTAGATGTTTTGTTTGTACCAAAGTTTGAGCAAAATCTTCTTAGGGTTGCACAATTGATAAATAAGGGAAATTCTATGGTATTTCAAAGAAATTTCTACATTATATTTGTTTCACAACAGTCTAGATGTAGATTTCCTGAAAAGGAAATTGAACCAAAATAAAATCTTGAGTCTTTGTGTGTGTATATTCAATTTTTTATTTTCATATTTTGTTTTCTTATTTCTTTTATCAGTGGGTAATTCTGATTATGTTGAGGGTAAAGTGTTTGATTAAGTGAGGCAGAAGATTAGATCAATAACTTTGCCTAACTGTGTGTTTCAAGATAAACTACATTAGACTTCTAAGAACAATGATTCAAGAATAATACTCCAGTGGACTCAGAAGACTCTTAGGTCAGCACAAGTTCTTGTCTTGTTTATGGGAGAGATTTTCTATTTTTATTAAATTATCGGTGTGATAATTAAATCACACATATTGTATAAAAATTAAAAAAAAGAACATAACTTAGCAAGATTCGGTCTCAACATACTTGCATTTGCGATCTCCCAATAATATGAGAGAATTATTCCATTTAATTTTTTAACAGAATTTTAAATCCTTTTATAATACAATTTGACATATATAAGATTGAAAGTCATTTCAATATGCACAACTCTAGTTAACTAGTCACACACCCTAAGAGCTCTAATTTTTGAGTCAATAACATGGCTATTTTATTTTATATATTCTTATGTTGTGGCCAATCAATAATTATTTTAGAAAACCTATTTATAAGTGAGAACTTTACCAAGATTAGGTCTCTTTATCTAGATTCTCTGATAATAATGTATTTTTATGTCAAAGTATCTCTATTCCATCAATAGAGCAAATTAAGATTCTACTAAAGTTATTAGCTAGTTTTTTGATGGTAGTATGCCAAAGGCTTTGATGACTAGTTGAGAGTTCTCTTTGTCACCTTTTGATGTTGACAGGCCATGGTAGAAGTTTCCCAATCTGGATTAGGACCAGCCTATTGACACAGTTCAATCAAGAAGAGAAGAGCAAAGATTAGTTGTCGCCTGACAAGTTAAAATCATTGAAATTGGTCCCCCAACAGATCATTTAGTTGTGGAAGTGGTGGATGTTTCATTCCTGTTTCTTAAGCTTTATCCTTTGCCATTGTCAACGAAAATTGACAATTTAGCTCACTGATTTGAATAAATTAACCAAAAGTAAGGGAAGAAAATGAAAATATGAAAATGTTGCAGTCTATTAACACTTGCAAGAACATCATGAATCTCATCCCTTGATCCATTGAGGAACTACTTCAATATTTTACAGTTACATATTTACTTATCACTTCAAAAGTTTGAGGGTAAATGGTGTTTGAAAAATATAATAAAAATTTTCTTTTAACATACTAATACTCTCTGCCTTTCATTCTCTAATTTAAGATTATTAGCCAATCATAATAAAATAATTATATTATTAATCAAACAATAATTATATTTGCAATACTATAATTATTGCTCGAAAATATAATTATTATAATACTGTATTTAAATCAACAGTAGAGAAATACTAAAATAATATAATACTATACAAGAGAAAATAAAAACACAACAGTATATAAAGATACAGTAAAATCGAGACTTATGCAACACACAGTTCTCTTAAATAGATTTGTCGCTTCACCTAATGTGCTAGAGACTAATTGACATCTGTTTTTCAGAGTACAACAGTTTATAAATTGAGAAATTAGCACAAACTTCAAAGCATAATAGCGAATTAAAACACCGATTGAACACTATTAGAACTGCAAGAATATGAGAATATTATGTTCTATATTCCTTCATTTTCCAAAAAAGAAAGAAGAAGAAACGAAAGAAAAAAGAAAGAAAAAAAGATAGAGGGAGAAGATGTTTAAGGTGTAGGATTGACTCCTCTCCGTCCTTATATATATAATATATAAAAGGGTAGGATCTTTCATATATAATATTATATATATTAATAATTTAAATAGTAATTTACATAGTAATTTCACAGCCGCCCACACTTTTAATTTGTGCATAGTGTATAGTGCACGCATAATACGCCCTTGTAATTCACCACATAGTATACACATAGTCCGTGCATAGTACATCCCTTGATTTTTCTCCCCTTCTTATTTATAAATTATATATTATATTACACATGTTACAAAATATTTTTTTAATTAATTTTTCATTCATACATGAATATACCAAAATTTCAACAAATGGACCCCGCCACCCCCCCCCCCCCCCCCCCCCCCGGCGATTCTTAATACCTTTTTTTAACTCTTAAACATAATAATTCATTGAAACTGTAGAAGTATCCCATGATTCTTAGAACTTGGCGTCAACTTGTTGCAGAACATCTTGAATCAATGAAGCCACATTCAAGCGAGAAGAACCCCCATCTTCCATAGCCCTCTTTGCCATTTTCCCGAGCTTTCTTGCTCTTTCCCTCCTCTGTTCCCCTTCTTCTCCTCCATCCATCACTTCTTCAACAGCTCTTCTAATGGCCTCCTTCTTCACCAACACCCCAAACTTATCTTCCTCGCACCAATGAACCACAACCTGAGCCCCAACACTGACTCCAACCCCCAAAATCTGCACCAGCAGCTTCTCATTCAAGAACTGCTCGGCGAACATCGGCCATGTCACCATTGGAAGGCCAGCACAGACGCCTTCCAGAGTTGAGTTCCAGCCACAGTGTGTTAAGAAAGCCCCCACAGCCTCGTGAGACAAGATGAGCAGCTGTGGTGCCCAGCCACGGATAATTAGGCCTCTCCCCTTTGTTCTTTCCTCGAATCCATCTTCTTCAATCCATTTGTCTAGCTCTCTGGCTTTCTCTCCTGCTCTCACAGCCCAAACGAACGGCCTTTTCGACTCTTCCAGGCCTAGACAGAGCTCGATCAGCTGTGAAGGAGGGGGCCTGCATAGGCTGCCAAGGCAGGCGTAGACTACTGAGCCAGGCTGCTGGGAATCCAGCCATTTCAAGCACTGGTTTTCATCAATGGAGGCCTTGTTCCCTCTCTGAGCCTTGTCTAGTCCATCATTGTTGCAAAGAGAAAGTGGTCCGATGCACCAAACTTTGTCAGCTTTCACCTTCTTGATTCCATTCACATAGTTTGGTTCTAGCTCCTCAAAGCTGTTGATCACCACCCCATAGGCTTCTGCCTCGGCTTCACTCACCTTGTCGCGAAAATCTTTAAGTGCCCGTGAGCCTGGATTGAAAACTCCAGGCAACTGAGCTCTGGTTAATTCAATTCTATCTGGCAAGCCGGGAACGACAAACGGCTGAGTCTCAGGTACTGATTCATAAACCTTGGAGACACTTAAATTGTGGGTACATAAGAAAGTGAAGCAACTCATTCCATCAAAGGAAAACCTTGGAACATTGAATTTCTTGGCTGCTTCCGCCATCCAAGCAAGGTTTTTGTCAGCTATTATGCAGCTTGGAGACGGATTAAGCTCTTGAAACATCTGCTCAAATGGCTGCTGTAGCATCCAAAGAGCACAAAAAAAATTCCTTAGTAAATCTACAGAGGGAATCATGTCCGCACTTTCGCAGCCCTCCGGGAGGCCGGCCTCCATGGACGGGAACCTGTAGTTGGAAGAAACACGGCATTCAAATCAATATAAATTCTATTACTTTGACACAATCATATGGCTGTCTCAATGAGCTATTCATGTAGAGAGTTGCAAAAGTAAATGGTATAATATAATTAAGGAAAATGATTTTTGGGCCAAATTCACCGACTCATCGGCCGACAGAGGCAAGATTGTCATTTTACCTTGCCTGCTTTTCAATAATGTAAAACAAGCAAAAAGAAAGTCATTTTGGCTTTGTTGGCCGACCCAAATCAGATTGACCCAATTCATATTCCGATCTCAACACCTGAGCTGGCGAAGACGGATGGCGAGGCCGGAGTCGACTGCTCGGCCAACCGTGGAGGCGAATCTGCCGGCTAGGAGAGGGGTGGTGACAATGGTGACGGTCAGGCCATGGCGAGCCAGCAACTTGGCCATGTCAATCATGGGGATGAAGTGGCCGGGAGAGTTGAGTGGCGCCAAAACGAAGTGAAGATCACGGTGCTTCTGCAAGGCCATTGTAGCCGGAGGAGATCAAGAGCTCGCCGGCCGGTGAACTGGCTATATGTGAAAATCATATAATACATACAGATGCATGAATGCGTCTATAAATATACACAGTTGGCGGTTACATTGGTGACCTAAATTGCCCTAAATGAGCTCATTATAGTTTTTTTTTTTTTTTCATGTGAATTCATTGTAAAAAGCAGTAGGAAATGGGCTTACCTCAGCACTTACACAAACATCTTGAAACTTAGATATGAATTGCTGGAGGAGTCCTGATTGTGCACGACACCTACTGTCCCATGACAGTTGGCTTCAACACTGGGAAGGTACATATATATATATATATAACATATACATAGTTTACATAATTATATGGTCATTAGAGATAGCCAAAAAACATTATATATATAACATATGCATAATTTTCACTCAAAATTTAACTAAATTAATTATTAAAATTACGCTGTTCAAAATATGTATGGCAACTCAATAACTAATTAAAATTTCTTTAATTATTGATGTGATGTCTAGTGTATAGCAAGTGACATTACATTTACAGGGTTATGTATCTTACCATTGGCTCAGCTTTCACAAAAGTTTTCATTTTCTTCTTAAAGATAACAACTTGTCCCTCTTTAAGGCCCACCTCTCTCTATGATGCATAAATGTTTACAGTTCAAGTTTGATGCTTGATGATTTGTTTTTTGAGAATATATATGTGTGTGTGTGTGTTTTGAAATTTGAGGATTGAAAGTTTGGTGTTTTTTTATGCCAATAATAAATTTGAAATTTATTTAAATTTAAAACATTTATAAGAAATGAAAACATCAAGAATGTGAATATAAATATTATTTTATTTTCGTTTTTTCCCCTCTTCAAACTATGCCTCTAGTAGTGAAGGTTGATAAAAGGAGGTGTTGGCCGCTCCATTTAGAAGTTGTTGATATTTTTATTTCAGAATCATTTGAACTTTTAAAGTTATCTAAAAATTATTTTAACGACTTTCATAAATGGTTAGAGGGGAATGACCGCTAATAAGTAGAGTTGTTAGCGAATTTATTAGGGTTTGAGCATTTTTAAAAAAATAAAAAATAAAATACAAAAATTAGAGTAATGCTATGTTGATAAAAAATGACTGATGACAGTCATGACCGATAGCATTATTCCAGGAATTATTGAAAATAAAACTCAATACAAACTAAAATTATGGAGTTTTGAATTTGTTTTGGCATGACAGAGAGTGGTAGTAACAGTGGTGGAGATGATGTAAGAGAATACGTCACATGTTGAAAGGTGATGTAAGGGACTACATAAGCTTCCTTTAATGGATATATATATATATATATGTGATGTAAGGGACTACATAAACTTCCTTTAATGGATATATATATATATATATATATATATACATGCATGCAATTAATTCTTCAAGTCTGTTGTGGATGACTGCAAAATTCTTGCACGCAACTTCCTTTATGTTTCAAATATATTTTTTTAGTCTTTAGCAAGTAGCAAGGGGAAGAGAACCTTTTATTTATATGATTATATTATTACATATAAATATATATATATATACGAAGACTGCAAGTCAATATATGCTTCAATATAAATACATATATATATATATATATAAACAAAGACTGCAAGTCAATATGTGCTTTAAGGGCTGCAAAATGCAAATTTTTTCTTGTTGTCTGAATGGGACTGCAGCCCAATTACAGTACCCCTGTAATTCTCTTATTTAGAACTTTTCAATCTCTCACAAGATCAACCATTTCCATTAAAATATGACTGCACTTTACCCAAATGCTGGATCAGGTGGTTTCCAGCTAGTTTTTCATTTTTATTTTTTTTACTATCATGGATAAAATAAAACGATTGCATTTCAGGAGAGAGAGAGAGAGAGAGAGAGAGAGAGAGAGAGACAAGGTTTTCAGCACCTTCTGCAGGAAATAAGCAACAAAGAATATGCTGAGATAGTTGTTGTATTAAGTATTAAGCATATAATTTCATACTAATACTCCATTCCATTTTATGCCTTGATGGATGGAACAATATAAATATGAAGAGGGTGAGAACCCAATTCCCCTTATAATTTTCGCTTTTTAACTTTGCATATGCTGTTCTCACTTGTGAGGAGGACTTGACGAAGACGGCTGCTAAATCCTAATGGCTGACCTTGTCCAATCAAATTAAGCCTGTGATTGTTGTCATAGATACAGAGACATGCATATTGTAATATTAACTAAATTATGCTTTGGTGTTATCATATATCAAGTAAACAAAGCTTATACTCGGAGATACCTCACCAAGCCTAGCTGTAACTGAAAGTTTCAGCTAGATAATACCGATGGGCATCTGCGATTTCTTTCGTTTTCCTTGCTGTTATGAAAAGCAGAGGATTCAAGAGAATATCAAAACAAGTTTAAATCACAAAGAATCTAAAGTAACGTTCATGGCCGGAAGCATACACATATGCGAATATAAACATTAACTGAAAGGAAATAAAATAATTAAGAATTTATTGTGGTTCATTCTAAATTAGAGTTACGTCCACGTTGAGTTCTAATGAAAAGAGCTCACTACATTATATGAGAAATGGAAATTATACCCTCAAACATGATTTACAAATACTTTCAATATATCACTGGTTCGCTAACAAAAATGTCTCAATAATCACAAATGTATATTAAAGGCTAAGTCCTATCAAACCAGAAAAACAAAAAAGATGGCATATACAGAGCATTTACAAAGCTATAAAGGAATGGAAAGATGAAAACAAAGATGGTTATGGGAAAAGAAAATTTCCGCCTTGTGGAACTCATGGAAAAACAAATCATGCTGAAAATAGACGTTGGAAAAAGGTTCAATGCAATTTTTGTAAGAAGCAAGGTCATATAAAAAGATTTTGCATAGCAAAGCAAAATCAAACTCAAGAGCAACTTGTCCAACAACTTATTCAGCAAGTCATTTTCATTGATGAACAACCACAAGTTGAAGAATATCTATTTTTTGCATCTCAAGTTTGTGAGTCATTAGAAAAATACATTTAGGATATTGACAATGATTGCAACAATCATATGGCCGAAGACGCAAGCTTCTTTAAGTTCTTAGATAGATCAACCAAAACCAAAGTCGTAATAGGAAATAGAGAGGTTGTACAAGCTAAAGGAAAAATGTTCAATTGCCCTCTAAATAGAGAAAGGTATGAAACTTATTTTAGATGTTTTAATTATACCAAAGTTTGAGCAAAATCTTCTTAGTGTTGCACAATTGATGAATAAGGGAAATTCTATGGTATTTGTAATGGCCCGCCTCCTGGAACCTCACTAGCATAGAGAATCCGTGAGAGGGTCATTACTTGAATGATATAGAATAGTAACTCAAATTAAAACTCACACATAACTCTTAATAGAACCCTACACTTTTTATTACATAATACAACATAACCGTCCTCAACATGTTCTTACGCAAGCATTTACACCGTGAGCCCACCTGGGTTTACACATACATCTAAAAAATATAAGAACATTAACTTTAGCACAAGCACAATGACACCCATGATCTAATCTCGGGAGAACTCTGCACTTGCTACCATGACTGAGTGATCTGGACCCAACCTCGCTGAACATACCTGCAATCTCATGACTCTCTTACCTGGAATGATGGAAAACAAACATGAGTCACAAGACTCAGCATGCTTATGAAAGAAAGGCAATTGGTTACGGACATGACTCTTCCCCAACATTCCATGCAATTCATGCCAATGTAACAATATCATGCATGATTAATACGTGTCTTAATTCTAAATGCATAACCATAAAGTAAACTACACATAAACGATCATTAGGGCCTACATACAACACACACTGGCGCCCAAGTCCAACATACAAACATGTTGGTAGTCCAATATAGGCTACCTTATCATTATTCCACTGTGGGTCGTATCCCACTTCCCATAAACACTCACACTATGGGCCATACCCTATTTCCCATAATCACTCACACTGTGGGCCGTACCCCACTTTCCATAATCATTTATAGCTACATATCCTCACCATGCAATGCAACAAATAGGAAATGTAATGGATTTTGTAGCATAAAGATTGTAATACCCAGGAATGACTTGAGGATATAAACGGTATTTAGTGAAGGGCATAAATGGACTTTGTGGAAAATAAGGCTATAGGGTACACTAACGCAACTTTGGACGATCGAATTAGTCAGAGGGAGTACCCTGGACTCTAACTAGCCAAGGAAAATAGTATAGTATCGACAAGTAATACGAGTTATGATTTTAGGCATCAAAAGAAGTTGGATCGGGAACTGTTCCCGATACAGCTAAAAAGGCAATTGTTATTTAGGCTGAAATACCGAATTATCGTATGGGGCATCCGGGAAGTCAATGGAACCCCGAGGAAGTTCATATTTGGCATATAGAGTAACCCTTCAGTAGTTTTTGGAAGAAACAAAAGGGTTTGTAGCCAAAACAAAGATTCGAGCCTAAGTGCAGTTTTTCGAAATTGACAGAGGGAGATCGAAACGATATTTTTTCAGAATTTTAAAGAGAATGTTTTAGGATATTTCAATGGGTTATAAAGGTCTTTAAAGAGAAGTTCAATTTTTGAGCTAGGGGCAAAATCGTAATTTTTGAGGTTAGGGTAAAAGTATAATTTACCTAAAAGTTAGGGGCATTAACGTATTTAGTCCATTTTTCAGGGACTAAAATGCAATTAAAAATTAGTCCAAGGACCATGTTGAAAAGGGTTAAAGTGCAATTACCCAAAAGTTCAGGCCAAAGTGTAATTCTTGAAATCTTTTTACTAGGGGCATTTGGGAGATTCAAGAAAAAGCTTCATAAATGACTTTAGAGATAAGGATGAAGTCTCATGATGACGTTAGAGATAAGATGAAGACTCATGATGACTTTAAGGATAAGATTTGTATAAGATTTGATTGGATAAGAAAAGATTTGATTTGGATAACAATGATTGCAGAAGATCTTACAAGATTTTGGAATGATTATATAAAAGATATTAGAAGATTTGGAATGATTATAGAAGATTTACAATGATTGCAGAGAATCTTAGAAGATTTTGGAATGATTGCAAAAGATATCAAAAGATTTGGAATGATTACAGAGAATCTTAGAAGATTTTGGAATGATTACAAAAGATATTTGAAGATTTGGAATGATTATAGAAGATTTACAATGATTGCAGAATATTTTAAAAGATTTGATAATGATTATATAATATTTTAGAAGATTTACAATGATTGCAGAAGATCTTTAGAAGATTTGAAATGATTGTAAAAGATTTTGGAAGATTTGAAATGATTGCAGAATATATATTTCTTAGTGGCTAAGTTTTCAAAACCTATAAATAGGGGTTCATAGCCAAAGGTTTCTCATTCGAAATTTTGAGAAGTTCGTGCTAGACAGGAGTGCTTCGGGTTTAGTAGAAAGAGGGCTTTTTAAGCATACGCGAAACATCACATGCGTAAAGCACTTGGGCAGCGCGTGAGGACCTGTAAGGAGGTGGCTTGGTTAAAAGACTTGAGGAGTTGCACGAAAATTGAGGTTGGGCACAAGATTTGAGGTGTTCTGAGTTTTGTTCAAGGTGAGTTGCTCGCTACCAAAATTTGGCTTTCTTATGAGTGGTTCTAACCCAAAAATTTGGTTTTAAGTTGTGAGTGTTCGTCCCTAAAACTTGATTTATTGTGCTTGTTCTATCTGAACATGTGGTGATTTCATGCAAAATGATTTTGTGCATTGAAATGGTAACCGGTGACGATTGGATTTATGAGGGAGGTTTGTCCCTAAATGTTTTGAACTTGTGCATTACATTTTATAAATTGTTGTTTGTATGATGCATTGAATTGTGAAATGTGGCATTGTCTTGCATTTTGTGTGTACGTATGGAATGTCAGCCTCGGATGTTATCTGGATAGTGTAGCCATAATTCTCTAAGGGCATGACGGAATAATAGGGGTATCTGATGCTGGTGTGCATGTCAGGATAGCCGCCTTGGTTTCCGTGCTGGGCCGTTTGGCCAGGGAAGTTGCACTAGGATGACTAGGTGGTCCATACTGTGTTGTTCATGTGGGATGTCAGCCTAGGATGTTGTCTGGATATTGTAGCCGTAATTCTCTAAGGGCGTGACGGAATAATATGGGTATCTAATGTTGGTGGGCATGTCAGGATAGCTGTCTTGATTTCCGTGCCAGGTCATTTGGTCAGGGAAGTTGCACTAGGACGACTAGGTGGTCCATGTGAAATTTTGGAGTTAGGATTGTGTGGTGGTTCCTGGATGCTTAAGGTGGGAACGTATTCTGGTGAGATGCGTTGGCAGCCCCATTTAAGCTAGAATCGCGTCGTGGCGTCGTGTCGTCGAGTCGGTATGGTGGCATAGCTTTTAGAAGGATTGCTCTTTTTCCGTGGTAGGGTTAAGCGCGTGGGATTCTCTTGGGCTAGGGCTTATCGGGTGTATTGGTTTATTTCATGTCTTGCATTCATTCATGAAAAAATGTGTTTTGAACTCTCACTTAGATGATTCATCATCTAATTTGGACTTTGTCCCTAGAATATTCAAACGTTCCAAGTGAAGGCAGCGGTGCAAAAGAGAAAGGGATCGTTGAGGAGTGACGGCGATTAGTGGATAGTTTACATTATGTCTTTTCAGTTATGTTATTTACTTTTGAAAACGTCATGTAAACGTTTGTGCAACTTTATATATAAATAAAGTGGTTTCGATTATGACCTGTTGAGGTTTCGATCTACCTTTCGCATTTGTGTTGGTGAACCTGTCTTGGTTTATTAATGGTTCATAGTTGATATACTGAGAAGGTGTAACGAGATCTTCGAGGAATGGTTTTTGTGATGGGTTTTTATTTAAAAAAATTTTATCCCCGGAATCTTACGTTACGTTAACGCTCCCGAGAATTGGGGTGTTACAAAGATGATGACAAGACTCCCATAAACCAATTATCAGGCCATGCTACGCCCACATAGAAATTCACACATGCAATATGCTTTAATGTACCGGCTCACCTAGAGAACCCAAGTTGGCTCTTAGACCAACCAGGTTATGCAAATGCTCACGTATCCCATCACATACAATGCATGTCCCACTAGTGAATGCAACCCAACCCCATGCAACACACAAATCATGATATGCACAAAGTCAAGGCGAGAATCTGGAAGTACCAACTCTTCGACCCCATCTAACGCTTATTGTAACAGCCGATAACTAGCGCCCATATATCCAGCCATCAACTACCACGACCCACAATCGACAATCAGTGACTTGTAAACTCAACATTTCACAAACTCCCCTCATGACTCATTATGCACTTGCGCCATAGACATCAATATACCATTCTTCTTCTTATCTCTTACCATGTTAAAAAACCATTCACTTTTCTCATTAAACCCTTTAACATAACCCCATAAACCATATCAACTCTTCTAAGAACCTAATCCATCAGGTTCGGCATCATTCTCAATGAGAGCAGAGCGATACAGAGCCCCTTGACGAACGAAATGAACAACACGAAGACATCATTCACTTAATTTATTTTATCTCCAATAAGCCCATTATTAACATATAAGTCACGGAATGGTTGTCACGCGGATTAACATTATTAATGCGTGGAACTGAATCACGGTGAGGGAGTGGATAAAATACGAGAAACCACAAAGACTTCCACAAGAAATTAAGAACGTGTGGAGAAGGTTAGGAGTTTGCCTGTAATCGACTGATTTCTACATCTTTTATGCTCCCGCCGTGAAGTAAAATGTTCTACAGGAAGTAATAAGATGATGGCTCAATTTAATTAAATCTAACTGCATAATTTAACTTGTTAAAAATCCATAATTTAGATATATGATATCTCTAGTAATCTTACCCACTCACTTGGCTACCTTTAGCATTGAATAATCCCAAAATCTCCTATTTTTCTTCCATTTTCCCACTTTTTCCTTCTTTCTTCACTGTTCGCGGCCCTTGCTCCTTCCATTTCTTCCTCATCTTCTGCTCACAGAATGGCTGAAATCAGCCTTAAAAATGAAGTAAAATGAAGGCTTCTCGGGTAAGAAAAATGGGCGGCTGAGAGTGAGCCACATGGCGCACTTGTAGCCCCGCATGGCTGCCACCGCCCCGACTCAAAACGATGTCGTTTTAAGATGGCCTTACTAATAAAATCAGCAATTCTTTCCCTCGCGCACGCTCGCTCTCCCTCGGCCTCGAACCCACACTCGCCTCCCTCACATCCACGCAAGCGACGACTTGGGCTGGTTGTTTTCTCATTAAATATGCGCCCTAAATTAATTATAAGGACATCTCCTGGCTTTTCCCTAAATTACACCAACACCCCCAGCATTTTCGAAATTCACACACGCACCCCACTTCTCATTTCTCTTTATTACAATTATATCCCGAACATTCCCAAAAATTCAGTAATTTAATTCCTTCATTATTTCCATATATACTCCCAAATAATTTAATTAATTGTCTTAATATCTCATTTCCTCAAAATAATATAAATAAACATTTTCTCTTAAATTCTCAAATATTCCATAATGACTTCAAATATCAAAATTAATAATTATTATTTATCTCCCAAACTTTGGGATGTTACAGTATTTCAAAAAAATTTCTACATTATATTTGATTCACAACAATCTGGATGTAGGTTTCTTGAAAGGGAAACTGAACCAAGATAAAATCTTGAGTCTTTGTGTGTGTATGTTCTTCTAATTTTTTGTTTTCATATTTTGTTCTCTTATTTCTTTTATGAGTCAGTAATTCCGATTATCTTTAGGGTAGAGTGTTTGATTGAGCAGAAGATTGGATTAACAACTTTACCTAGTGTCTCTTAACCATGTTGTTCAAGATAAATTACATTGGACTTCTAAGAAGGATGATTCAAGAATAATACTCTGATGGACTTAGAAGACTCCTAGGTGTGCACAAGTTCTTGTCTTGTTTGTGGGATAGATTTTCTATTTTTATTAAATTATCGGTGTGATAATTAAATCACACATATTATATAAAAATTAAAAAAAGTACATAACATAGCATGGTTCAGTCTGAACATACTTGCATTTGCAATCTCCCAATAATATGAGAGAATTTTTCCATTTAAATTTTTAATAGACAATTTTAAATCCTTTTATAATACAATTTGACATAGATAACATTTCGTCATTTCAATATGCACAACTCTAGTTAACTAGTCACATACCCTAAGAGCTCTAATTATTGAGTTGTGGCACACACTCTAAACACACAACCACAATAACATGGCTATTTTATTTTATATATTCTTATGTTGTGGGCAATAAATAATTACTACAAAAAATACATTATTTAGCGACGGAATTAGTGACAGAACAAAATCTGTCCCTAATTAGAGGTGGAATTAGTGACAGAACAAAAAATACACTATTTATATTCCATTCCATTTTATTTCCAATGGAGAAAGGGCCTTGATGGATGGAACAATAAATATGAAGAGGGTGAGAACCCAATTCCCCTTATAATTTTCGCTTTTTAACTTTGCATATGCTGTTCTCACTTGTGAAAAGGGCTTGACGAAGACGGCTGCTAAATCCTAATGGCTGATCTTATCCAGTCAAATTATGCCTGTGATTGTTGTCATAGATACAGAGACATGCATATTGTAATATTAACTAAATTATGCTTTGGTGTTATCATATATCAAGTAAACAAAGCTTATACTCGGAGATACCTCACCAAGCCTAGCTGTAACTGAAAGTTTCAGCTAGCTAATACCGATGGGCATCCGCGATTTCTTTTGTTTTCCTTGTATATTAGTTAATGAGTGCAATATAATTAATATCAAAGGTCAGGTGTACGAGTACTAAATTTATACAGAACAACATCTCAATAATGATAACAGAAAAGGAAAGACCCATCAAAATGATTCGTAACTGCAGAACAGAAAATGATAATATTAGCGTGAAATATCACTAAAATAATATACATATAAATGATATGATAAAAGTTTCAAGCCATTGTTTGAGCTTCCTGCCTAATTACAAATGCCGCCTAGGTTCGACTCCATATTCTTGTCAATAATAAGAGGAAGCAATATTTGTGTTCCAACTTCAGTGTACAACATATACTACAAATTTCAAACATTCGTTTCAACAACTAAAGATGACCCAGAGACATTCATCAATTTATAAAGCAAGCCCGAACAAATCAATTACAGAACTGTATAGAACACCTTACCTATTTGACTATAGTTCCTTTAGTTGCCAGTTAAGACATACATACAGACAACATAGCTACAAAACAACATAGCTACAAAGATTCCTGAACCAGGCTCCCTCCGGTGACTTGCCAAGGAGCATGTACAACTAGAAGTATGGCTTTCCTTGATATCATTGCTTCATGTAGATTGAAATACAAACCCAATCAAGATCTGTTGTTTTAAGTGAAGCATCAAGTGATGCCATTTCATGCAGGAGTTGGAGGGTCACGTAGGCAACCTCGGGCTGCCTTTTGGTGCTCGATGGATGACCACGTGGCAACCATCCATGCATTCCAGATGATGCTTGATTAAGCCTTCCGTGCTGAGAAATATCGTGTTGCACGATTTGATCTCAGCCTTCCATCCTACTTTATAATCCCCTATCCCAGCCATCTAATGCAGCTATTTATCACTCCATCGGGATTTGAAGCGAAGGACGATAAACCCCCTTTTGCCATTGACAGTAAAGAAGAGGTAAGGCCGAGGATCAGAGAGAGAAAAGTAAGAGAGGAAGGTAAGTTCTTCGGGAGCCTTCGTTTGAGGTAGCCTTGTGGCTTTCCTTGTTTATGATCTGTAAAGCTGTGTACATGGTTCTATATGTATGTTTTTCATTCAAGTTTGATATTTTATGCCTTAATCTGTATTAGTGATTTTGGACAGTTTTGGTTATCAAATTGGTTCTGTACAGAGTATTTTGTGAGTTTTCTTTGAGGGTGTAATCTCTATTTTCTTGTATAGTGCAGTGAACTTTTCTCACTAGAGCTCAATGTGGACATAACCCTTTTGGGTGAACCACGGTAAAATCTCTCATGTCCTTTACTTTACAATTTTTGTGTTTGTTGTTTGTGTCTATTTCTAGTACCGATTCTATCTCTGTTGTTGGTTTTAAAGGCTTCTGTGGTATCAATGTGTGTGTGTACGATTCTGTAGTTTGCGCAACAAGTGGTATCAAAGCTATTTCTTTGATACGCACTGTGTAGGTCTTTGTTTTATTTCACTCAAAGTCTGTGTGATTAAATCTAGGGTTCTTCTTCACACTGTTAGTCATGTTTGAATTTCTAGGGTTTTTTAAAGAGTCACGGTCAGTAGGTGTTGTAATACCCAAGAAATTTGGGTTATTATTTTAAAAGGAAAAAGATAAATTCGGGGAAAATAGGTATAAAAAATGCTTGAAAAATTTACCGAATCAGTCGAAGAGAGTACCCTGAAGCTCAAATGACTAAGGAAATAGGAACACCTCTAATGAGCATATCGAGGCATGATTTTTAAGATCGAAAGAAATCGAATCAGAAATCATTTTCGGTACAGTTAGGGATCAGGTTGAAAAACTGAATTCTTGTAGGAGACTCTCGTAGGGACCATGCCTATTTGACTATAGTTCCTTTAGTTGCCCGTTAAGACATACATACAGACAACATAGCTACAAAGATTCCTGAACCAGGCTCCATCCGGTGACTCGCTTAGGAGCATGTATAACTAGAAGTATGGCTTTCCTCAATGTCACTGCTTCATGCAGATTGAAATACAAACCCAATCAAGATCTGTTGTTATAAGTGAAGCATCAAACGATGCCATTTCATGCAGGAGTTGGAGGGTCACGTAGGTAACCTCGGGTTGCCTTTTGGTGCCCGATGGATGGCCACGTGGCAACCATCCATGCATTCCAGATGGTGCCTGATTAATCCTTCCGTGCTGAGAAATATTGTGTTGCACGATTTGATCTCAGCCTTCCATCTTGCTTTATGATGCCCTATCCCAGCCATCTAATGCAGCTATTTATCACTCCATAGGGATTTGATGCGACAGACGATATACCCCGTTTCGCCATTGACAATAAATAAGAGGTAAGGCCGAGGATCAGAGAGAGAAAAGTAAGAGAGGAAGGTAAGTTCTTCAGGGGCCTTCGTTTGAGGTAGCCTTGTGGCTTCCCTTGTTTATGATCTGTAAAGCTGTGTACATGGTTCTATATGTATGTTTTTCATTCTAGTTTGATAGTTTATACCATAATCTGTATTAGTGATTTTGGGTGGTTTTGGTTATCAAATTGGTTTTGTACAGAATGTTTTGTGAGTTTTCTTCGAGGGTGTAATCTCTATTTTCTCGTATAGTACAATGAGCTTTTTTCACCAGAACTCAACATGGACGTAGCCCTTTTGGGTGAACCACGGTAAAATCTCTCATGTCCTTTACTTTACAGTTTTTGTGTTTGCTGTTTGTGTTTATTTCCAGTACCGATTCTATCTCTGTTGTTGGTTTTAAAGGCTTTAGTGGTATCAGTGTGTGTGTGTGTGCGATTCTGTAGTTTGCGCAACAAGTGGTATTAGAGCTATTTCTTTGATAAGCACTGTGTGGGTCTTTGTTTTATTTCACTTAGAGTCTTTGTAATTAAATCTAGGGTTGTTTTATTAGAGCTATTTCTAGGGTTTTCTGAAGAGTCACGGTCAGTGAGTGTTTTCTATGTTACTCTGTTAGTGTCTAGGGTTTCATTAGGATACCTTTGTGCAAGGCGAAGATGACAACGACCTGATTTGAAATCGATACATTTGATGAAAAGGGAGATTTTGAAAGTTAGAAAAAGAAGATGAGAGTATTACTCTATCATCACAAAGTGCTTATTGCACTTGAACCAGATGATAGAAAATGGTTTGCGCTCAGCTAGGACTGTTGAGATAAGAGAGGGGGCATTCAACTTGATATTTCTCCATTTGGGGGATTCTGCGATCAAGAAGGTAGACGGTATGACTAACCCCCTTGATTTATGGAATAGATTTGAATCTTTGTATGCTGTTGTATCTGCTCATAATTTAGTTTATTTGAAAGGTATGCTATTTAATTTTAAAATGAGTGCATCAAAATTTATGGATGACAATATAGATGAATTTACTAAACTTACATTGATGATAAAGGGGACTGACCAAGCCTTAGGTGATATTAGTGAAGCAATGATATTATTAAATTCATTACCTGATGACTATAATATAGTTAAATATGCTTTACAGTACATTAGTATTGTCCCCACCACTACAAGAAATTCGAGATTTAACGACGGATATTTCCTTCGCTATTTTGCGATAGAACAGCGACGGATTACGAATTTTTTTTTCTGAGAATTAGCAATGGATTTTAGCGACGAAATAAATTCCATCGCAAAAAAATAAAAATATTAATTTTTTTGCAACGGAAAAATAATCCGTCCCTATAAATAGCGACGGAAATAATTTTCCATTGTTAAATTTTAATAATAATAAAAAAATAAAAATTAAATGTTTATATAATGACGGAAAAAAATACCGTTGCAACATTTTAAAATAAAAAATTAACTTTAATATTAGTTTAAATAATTAAAATAAAATTTTAAATTTAATTTTTTTATTATTAAAATTTAGTAACGAAAATATCTTTCCATCGCTAAAAATAGCGAATGAAATAATTTTCCATTGTTAAATTTTAATAATAATAAAAAAATAAAAATTAAATTTTTATATAGTGACGAAAGAAAATACTGTTGCAACATTTTAAAATAAAAAATTAATTTTAATATTAGTTTAAATAATTAAAATAAAATTTTAAATTTAATTTTTTTATTATTAAAATTTCGCGATGGAAGTATCCTTCCGTCGCTAAAAATAGCGATCGGAAGAATTTGCCGTCGTTAAATTTTAATAATAATAAAAAATAAAAATTAAATTTTTATGTAGTGACAGAATTTATTTCCGTCGCTAATTTTTAGCGACAGAAAAAAATTTCGTTGCAAAATTTTAAAATAAAAAATAATTTTAATATTAGTTTAAATAATTAAAATAAAATTTTAACTTTAACTTTTTTTTTATTGAAATTTAGCGACGAAAGGATATTTTTGTCGTAAAATTTAAAATAAAAAATTTAAATGTAAAATTATTTTAAATTAAAAAATAAAAAAATTAAAATTAGCAACAGATTGATTATTCCGTCACTACCATTAATTTTTAATTTTTATTTGTTTTATTTAATTAATTTATAAATATTTAAATTTTGAATGAATATTTAAATATATAAATATTTAAATTTTATAAAAAAATTAAATATACCTTTAACCATGAGATGAATATTAAAAAATTAATTTATAAAATTTAAATAAATATATTAATATTAAAAATCATAATATTGCTAAATTATAACTATATCAATTAAATGTATAATAATTAATTATTTATAATATTTATTAACTGTGTACAAAATGTAAACAAACACTATATTTAAAAAATAAATAAAAAGTTTAAAAATCATAATATTATTGAAATTTTCTTTGTTTTAAATTTTAGAAATCATAAAAATGAAAAAATATTGAGGGATTACATTATATAGAAAGGAGTCTAGGAGTTATCTTGTCAATCTCTTTCTCTTTATAAATATGAGAATTTTTTGCTAAGCTAAAAAGTTTAAAAATCATAATGGGCCTGTTTGTTGCAGCTTAAAAGTTACAATTTTTAGCTTCTAATTTCAAAAAAGTGGTAATGTATTATTTGTTTTAACTTGTAGAATTCTAACTTATAGCTTCTACTAGCTTTTAGAAGGGGTAGAAGCTGGTTTTTTCAAAACTGGGGTACCTTAGCTTCTATATCTTTCTCTTAATTAAATGTATAATTAAGTTATTCACAATAAATAATAAAAATAAAATATTTAATAAAATATTTATTTAATATATTTATGTAGCGCTTGTTAAAATGAGTAGAATAGGTGAGTATAAAGATAAGTCCGAAATAGTTTTCGGACTAAGATATGGAACAATGGTTTTCTCCCTTAATAGTTATACTATAAAAAAACTATAAGGGGTTAATTTTTATTTTTTAAATTTAAGTGTTATGTATAAAACATTAATGTTGAACAAAACCAAAATAAATATATTTTTATACAAATTTAAAAATTCTGATTCATATCTCTTTCTCTTCTTTTGTAGTATTTGTTAATCACTAACTATTATTTGTCAACAACCAACTATCGATCACTTGTCGTCATCACCATTATTTTTTTCCTCGCACCATTAGTTGGTGTCATAACAAATTACCTCATGTTATTAAATATTATATCTTCATCGTTTTGTTGATCATCATTTGACCTCTTTATTTGTATGACAGTATATCGTTAGTTTTAAATATTTATTATTTTTTAATTTTATTTTTGTTGTTTACTACTTTATTGAATCAAATTAATTAAAATTCGATATAACACCTCTTTGTTTGTATGACAATATATAGTTAGTTTTTAAAATATATTATTTTTTAATTTCTAATTTTATTTTTGGTTTTTACTACTTTATTGAATCAAATTAATAAAAATTATCATTTTTTTTAAATTCGCTTCTATTCAATTAATGTTTTTTAAAAAAATTAGTTTTTTGTTTTCGATTATATTTTTTAGTTAAAATTAATCGAATCGATTTGATTTTAAGACAATGATGTTTTTATGGTAATAAAATGACGTCGTTTTTGGCCTATCACACAATTTTTCAGCTTGTTCGATTTTTTAGCTTATTTAGTTTATCAGTTAATTCAATTTTAATTAATTTTTTTATGTATTTGTTCGGTTTATTGAGTCGGTTTTGTTTATGTAGTCTATATTTAGTTTTTTCTATTGTTAGTTAATTTAGTTTATTGGGTTTAATTGGTCAGGTCAGTTTAGTTTAATTTCTTAATTCAATTTGTTGATTTTTCATTAATTCGATAATTGAACCGATCGTTTACGTACCTCTAACAACGAGGGAAACTCTTTATATATGAAAGAGAAAATAATCAAAATTTTCTTCTTTAAAAAATTAAAGACTACTCAACATTCAAAATATATAAAGAATATTGTTACAACATTTTTGAATTTTTTTTATCTTTTATAAATTTTTTATTAAAGTAGTATTTATAACATATCAAATTAATTTATTATAATTATTAGATTTATAATATAAGTATTTTTTAAATTAATATTAATTTAAAATGCAATGATTTAAATTATTTTATTATGATATTTTATATGATTATAATAAATTGTTAATAAAATTATTTAATAATTATCATAATTTTAATAATTTTATTCATTATTATAATTTTACATTAATATAAATTTTATTAATTAAATAATAATAATAATAATTTTAATAATTATAATATTACATAAATTTATATATAAATTATTAATAAATAAAATTTATTAATCTCCCCCCCGTAAAACCCTAGTTTTCCCCCCTCTTTCCCTTTCCCCCATAAAACCCTACTCTGCCCCCCCTTTCTCCCTCTTTCCCTCTTCTCCCTTCTCTACATCGCCCTCTCTGCGTACCCCTTCTTCCTCTCTCTCGTTCGATCTCTCGCACTCGCCCTCGCTCTCACCTCTCATGGCTTGCCCTCGCTCACTGGCTCGCCCTCGTTCACCGCCTCGCCCTTGCTCTCGCCTCTCGCTGCTCGCTTTCACCCTCGCTCACTGTCTTGCTCTCACCCTTGCTCACTGTCTCGCCCTTACCCGTTGCCTCGCCCTCTCCCTTACATCTTGCGGCTCGCCCTCTCCCTTGCCTCTCAGTTTTTAGTTGGGGAGGTTGGATTTGTGGCTACTTGATCTAGCTCTCTAAGTCTTGCTTTCGCTGGGTGACTGGGTTGCTCGCCACTCTGCATTGACATTAGGACACTTTGGTTCAGTCTTTTGAGGTTTGGTTCAATCTTTGGTGTTGTATTCTATTCGGGTTCAAATTGAATACTAGTGACAAAAAAATCTTTTGTTTCAATCTTTGGTATTCTATTCTTGTTCTTGGCAGATAGGCATTGGCCAGTGGACATCCCTTCATACTCTAGACATCAAAAGATTAGAGGTAAGTTAATTTATTTGATTATGTTCTATTTAATGTGTATTTCTATTTTATTTTGGCTAATTTAACACCTATAATGAGTTTAGCAATTATGACTTTAGGTTTTTTGCTAATTGTTATTTGACTACTTCACTTAGTTAGGAATTGTTATGGTTGAGATGTGTTAATTGTGGCTGAAATTGTTGAATGTGATTGAATATTTGAATTGTTCATGCTAAAATTGTTAAATTTTTTATTTTATTTTTTGATATGATATAAATATTTATTTATTTATTTTTTAATATTTTATTATAAAAAATAAAATTTAAATATACATTAGGATTTAGAAGCCCATTTTTACTTTTTAAGGCAGAATCTACTTCAGCTTTACCCAGCCCAATTGGTTTACTCTTATGTATCTTCCAACATTTGATGTCTTTGGATTTCATTACTCTTATGCATGTTCCTTGCTAGGTAACAAATAATTCTTAGTTCCTACATTTATAAAGTGTATTTTATTTTCCCTTGTTTATCTGATCATAAAATCTATTGAATTTTTCCTAAAATAATATATTATTATCATATAGTGGGATAAGGCAAGGCAATATATTATTTTATTTTCCCTGGTTGACATTTAAGCTTCAGTTAGAGCTTGTTTAGTTCTCGTTTATCGAATTTATTTATTTTATAGAATGATTATAAAGTGTATGATGTGTTGAGAATTGATGATGTTGCGTTAAGAATTGATGATGTTGCATATATTGAAGTGTTATATTTTTGTGTTTTTTTTTCTTACATATGGTGTAGTCCATTTATAGGGGAGACTTTGTCGAATTTTCTCCAAAAATTATATTAAATAAAAAATGTAATTAATTAAATATTTTTTAGCTATTTAATTAAATTTGTTGGAACTTAACCTTAGATTCTGATGACGACTTAGAATCTAATGACACAGATGTAGACTTATATGATAGTGATTAGAGGTAAATTTATGTCTTAAATACTTATGTTTAATTATTAATGATATTTATTTTACTAATTGATTTATTTATTATAGGTATGACAGGTGTTAGAGGACGATATTCTACAGGATGCAGTGGTTCTAGACCTAACTTTTCTGGGTCCACTGCTGCTTCCACCTCATTTACTGCAGCACCACATATTTTGGGGGATGTTTCACCGGCCTTCCTCCCATCAGCATCTCCTGTTACTGCCCCTACAGTTGCTTTTGCATCGACCCTTCCTACAGAGTCACCAGTACATCCATCATATCACTCGACTACTAGTCATTTTACATACGAATCACTGCATATTATAGAGCAAGATGGCGATGGGTAACTTTAATTTATTTTTATTTTTTTGGAACATTATGACATGTGTTAGTTTTTATACTAATTATTATTATTTGTATACAGGAGCATCTTTTGTCGTACAATGAACATCTCCCATATTATATCGACGATCTTCAAGAAATGTCTTCATAAGGAAGGTCATGTTTGGAAAGAAATGCCTTCGGAGACAAGGGGCTTGTATTGGGATGAATTTGTGGTATTAAATTCAAATTAATAATATATATATTTTAACTATTAATGTAGAAATGTTTAAACTATTTAATCTTATTTTTTTTTTATAGAAAATTTTTCAGTGGGATCTTGCAATTGATGCATTAGTGAGAAGAGAGTGGGCACAAAAAGCAGCTAAGCGATATATCAACAACATTCGTAAGTGGCATGCCAATGGAAAATCGATCTTTGTGCCAGATGATGTTTGGGATAGTTGGATGCAAAAATGGGAACAAGATGAAACTTTCAAGAAACGATTTGCACAAGCATCGCTGAATAGTTTGAGTGACATAGGTGGCCTTGGCGCTGGTCCTTCTCGCCATACTGGAGGTTCTATATCTTCTGCGGAGCATAAAAGACGAATGGTAAGAAATTTAATTTATTTAATTTGTTAATATTTAAAAAAATTATTATTAAAATGGTTAATTTTATATCACTTTTTTTTTAGACACAGGAGTTTGAGAGAGAGCCTACACTGCCTACACTGATTGAACTATTTGAACGAACTCATTCTAAAAAAACTGAGGAAGGACAGATGGTGTATGTCGACAGACGTTCTTCGAGTGTCGTTGTAAGTTCTTTAATTGTAAATAATATTATTTTTATAATTATTGTAAAATTTAATATTCATAATTGATTTATTTTATTTTTTTCATTAAACTGTTGCAGGAAACGTATGGATAGTTGCTAAAGCAAGCAACTCAACCAAATGAGGGGTCTGATGAGCCTCAGCAGCCAGATTACGATCAGATATTCATCTAGGTTGCTGGGGGGAAAAACAAAAAGAAGAGGATTTATGGCACGGGATCCTTATCCCAATCAAAATTTTCTGATGTTGGCAGCTCATCTTCTGTCTCACCTAGTCTTAATGAAAATCCGGTTATACAAGAAATGACAGAGAAATTAAAATTACAGGCGGATCAGATAAATTTACAGGCTCATGAGCTGAACGACGTTCAACAACAGATGTCTGAGATGCGATTTTAATTGAACAACTTACTGCATCTACTCATGGCATAGTTCCTTTTTCTCAGCCAGAATCGACTCAACCTGACTCACCTGATGATTTAGATTATTAGTTTTTGTAGTTATTTTTATGTAACGATTAGTATGTAATAGACAATTATTAGTATCTTGTTTTAATGTTAATTTCTATATTATAAATATAAATTTTATAATTTTTGTATAATTTGTTTAATAATTAATTATAAAAAAATTTACAAATTAAATAATAAATTAAAATTAAATTAAAAAATATATTAATTTTAGCGATGGAAATAAATTTCGTAGCTAAAATTTTTTAAAAAATTTAATGAATTGCGACGAAATAATTCCATCGCAATAAATTTATTATATTTTTTAAAATTTAATTTATTTCAGGGACGGAATATTCCGTCGCTATAATTAATTTAGAAAAATTCTAAACTAATAGCGACGAAAAATTCCGTCGCTAAATTTAAAATATAGAAATTCTGTCATTAAAAGTAATCTAATAAAAAAAAATTAAAATAATAGCGAGGAAATTCAATGGCAATATTTTTTAAAAAATAAAATATTAAAATATAGCGACGGAATATTCCGTCGCTAATAAAAAATTCTGATTTTCTAATTTTTTTTTTAAAAATTGTGATGGAAATATTCCGTCGCAATTTTTTTAAAAATACATTTAGCGACAGAAATATTATCGTCGCTATTTTGGCAACGGATCCGTCACAAAAATATTTTAGCAATGAAGACTTTAGTGACGGACATTTTCCGTCGCTATTCCAATTTAGCGACGGATTTTTAGATTTAGTGACGGAAATATTCCGTCGCTAAATCCCGAAATTCTTATAGTGCACGTTAGAACTTGTAATCTCTGGAATTAAGACTAGGGAATTAGAACTTCATATTTCTAAAAAACCTGATAACAATTTATTTGTTAAGGAAAAATTTGAAAAGGGTCAGAATAGTTTTAACAACAATCAGAATGGGAGTACTGGATCTCAGGGTAAACAAAATGCAAAGAAGGGAAAATAAAAACAATCCAATTGGAAATGCTACCATTGTAGGAAGAAGGGCTACATTAAAAAATACCATTATGGTTTTATTAAAAAACATAAACAGGGTAGGAATGTGACATTAGCTGCCAGTAACTCAAACTCACTAACTAAAGTTTTAAATGTCTCTTGTATATCAACTGTAAATGAATGGATTATGGATTCAGGATGCTCTTTTCACATGTGTCCAAATATAGATTGGTTTCAAAAGTTTAGCACTAAAGAACTGGTACTATTTTTATGGGAAATAATCATTCATGTAAAATTAAAAGTATAAGTGACATCTCTCTAAAATTACGTGATAATAAGATTAGAATGTTGATTGATGTGAGATATGTACCTGGATTAAAACGAAATTTGATTTCTCTTGGCACCTTAGATGAATTAGGGTTTTCCTATAAAGCTGAAAATCGTTTTCTGTATGTGTTTAAAAATGATGACCTTATTCTCTCTAGTACAAAGAAACATGGTTTATATGTGTTGAATGGTTATTGTCATATTCCATCTGCATGCATAGTTAAATCTGATAGAATAAATCTGTGGCACTTGAGACTTAGCTATATGAGTCAGAAAAGGCCACAGTTACTGTCCAACCAAGGGTACCTTAGTCTAGTGCCTGCAGATTCCTTAAGCTTCTGTGAACCATGTACAATAAGCAAACAACACAGGTTGAGTTTCCCAAAGGGAACTTACTTGGTGAAGGTATGCCTAGAGTATTTACATGTAGACCTTTGGGTTCCCTCCCAAGTTCCCTCACACGATGGTAACAAGTATTTTTTTTATCTATTATTGATGATTTTTCTAAAAAAGTATGGATATTCCTAATAAAAACTAGTGATCAAACTTTAGAAAAATTTAGATAATGGAAAACCTTAGTTGAAAATCAAACAGAAAGAAAGATTAAAATTCGAAGGACTGATAATGGATTGGAGTTCTATAATAGGGATTTTGATGAGTTATGTAAAACCCATGGCGTTGTTAGGCATAGAATAGTAAGGAACACCCCTCAGCAAAATGGAGTTGCTAAGAGAATGAACAGAACCCTATTAGAAAAGGTTAGATGCCTTTTGTTAACTGCTGGAATGCTTAAAACATTTTAGGGAGAAACCCTATTTACAACATCCCACCTAGTAAATAGGAACCCTTCGACTGCAATCAATTTTAAGTGTTTTGAAGAGAAATGGACTGGGAGAAAACTAAATTTAGACTATCTAAGAGTGATTGGGTGTGAGGCCTATGACCATCAATCAGAAGGAAAATTAGATCCCAGGGCTATTAAATGTGTTTTTGTTGGATATCAAGAGGGAACCAAGGGTTATAGGCTATGGGACAAAACTTCAGGTGGAGTTAAAATCATTATAAGTAGAGATGTAAAATTTAATGAATCAATATTCCCATACAAAACTGGCAATACTGAAGATA
This sequence comes from Diospyros kaki, assembly GCA_036245055.1. Lineage (NCBI taxonomy): Eukaryota > Viridiplantae > Streptophyta > Magnoliopsida > Ericales > Ebenaceae > Diospyros > Diospyros kaki. The sequence continues at coordinate 4,265,565 of BSEG01000006.1, read as the reverse complement.
ACCCAAGATCTAGCAGCCCTAGTGACTTTATAATAGATGGCAGTACTCAAATTGAGATGGAGCAATAGGATCCTCTTGCTACTTTAACCTCTCATTACCTCTATACTCTTGATGAACCCTTAACTCAAGATGAAACCTCTGATCAGGATAGTGATCATGAAGCTCAACCTGATGACCCTGAGATTGAGGAGTATAACCCTCCTTAGCAAGACCTCAGTAATTATCAACTCACCCGAGACCGAGTGGGGAGGTCTATCAGGCTTCCTATTAGATATGCATACTCAGACCTAGTGTTTTGTGCCTTAGTTGCTAGAATGGAGTGAAGAGCAGTGAACCTACCAGTTATGAGGAGACTGTCAGCTCCCATGACAGCACTAAGTGGAAACAGGTAATGGATGATGAAATGACATTTTTAAAGGTCAATGAGACTTAGAAAATGGTTCCAAGGTCTGATAAGCAAAAGCTAATTAAATGTAAATGGTTGTTCAAACTTAAAGAATAATGTCACCATCTGATCCTCTAAGATTTAGAGCAAGACTTGTAGCTAAAGGTTTTTCTCAAAGAAAATGAATAGACTACACTGAAATTTTCTCTCCAATAGTTAAATTTAAAACCATACATATGATGCTTGCTGTTGTAGTATAATTTGACTTAGAACTTGAACAAATGGATGTTAAACTGCGTTTTTACATGGAGACATTGATGAAATAATTTACATGGAACAACTTGCTGGATACATCGACAATAATCATCCTGATCATGTCTGTTTACTTAAAAAATCATTATATGGATTAAAACAATCTCCTAGTCAATGGTATAAAAAGTTTGATAATTTTGCTGCTGAGATTGGTTTTAATCAAAGTAAATATGATAGTTGTTTTTACTATATACTATCTAATATCCCTATTTATCTCTCATTGTATGTTGATGATATCTTGATCATTAGTAAATTCAAGTAAAAAATATGTAAATTAAAGTCTCTGTTAAATACTAACTTTGATATGAAAGACTTAGGATTAGCTAAGAAAATCTTAGGGATGATAGTAGAAAGAAATAGAAGTAAAAGCAAACTGAAAATACACTAGCATGATTACCTACTTAAAACCGTTCAAAAGTTTGGCATGACTGAGTGTAAAACTGTTAATGTTACCTTAGTTGGACATTTTATCTTGTCTAAAACACAGTATCCATCATCTGAATCAGAAACTCTTAAAATGGAAAACATACCATATGCCAACGTAATTGGAACCATAATGTATTCCATGATAAGCACTAGGCCAGACCTAACATATTCAATATCCCTACTGTTGTGCCATAGAATTCACGAGCATCCATCTAGGGATATTTGGATCATTAAGTGACCAGGGGTATTTCGATCATTAAGCCCAAGGTAGGCGAATCCCAAAGTGGTCCCAAGCCCGGGTTTCAATCCCTAGAGAAAGTCGTGGTCGAACGGCAAAGAAATTATTTAAATTGGAGGGCAAATGAGCAACATAGAAGTTAAGGGGGCAAAACTATAATTAGGCCAAAATTAAGGGAAGGTGAAAATGTAATAAAAAGGAAGTTGAAGGATGTATAAAAGGGAAATAAGACAAAAGAGATGGCCACTATTCATCCTCTCATTCTTTCTCTCCCGCGTTTTCTCTCGCCCCCTCTCTGTTGATGTAATACCCCATGTCCGTATGAGGCTGCCACGTAATTTCGATAGCTTTAGAATATCAAAAAATTGATTTTATGGCAATTTCAGGTACCGAATCAACTGCAAGGAATGCCTCGGGGTGAAATTTCTAAGGAAAATGATATGGCCTCGATATGCGTTCCGAGTTAAGATTTATGGTATCGAAAGAAAACGGATCAGAAATAATTTTCGGTACAGTTAAAATACAACTGCTATTTAGGCTATAAAATTGAATTGTCGTAGGAGACTCCCAAAAAATCAATGGAACCCTAGAGGGGCTCCGATTTTGCGTAATGAACAACCTTTCAATGGTTTTGTGATGAAACGATAGCCCAGTAAAGACACTGAGGTGAAATCATCATTTTTAACTATGTTTTGAATTATTAATTTTAGATTTTCTAAATACAATCTAATTCAGTGTTGGAGGATGTAATTGTAATTAAGTAATCGTTCTAATGAATTTAAGATGAAATGTGAGGCTTAAAAGTATAATTTTTCTATTAATATAGTGCAATATATAGATATATATATATATAGTTTGGACGTAGCAGTGTGCCGCGTGAGAAGCCATGAGTCTCCAATTGCATCCCATTCCTTTTCAAGTTTCATGGATTAAATGGTGTGATTTCACACAACATGTATGGGAGGTTGATTTGATTTAAGTGATATATAACATATATATATATATGAGCATCCGTGCACGTGTGGACGTGAATGGCAGCTTCCATAAAGCTTTATGTTGCTGCAAGTGGGATTATTCAAATGTTAGAGTGATGGACTCTCTGCAAAAAAATTCATGGCCAAGATTTGCGCAAAATGGGAAGATTGTGGCAGCGTAAATTCTGTAAAAGGTATAGAGTAGATTTGGAGCAATTAATGTGTATCCGAATGGAGTAACGACCAAGACAGGAAAGTCTATAAATTGAGATGCATTTGGCCGATTGAGAGAAGCAAGCAAGGGAGAGAGAGAGAGGGAGGGAGCTGGGTGGCAGCTGAAGGCGACCGGGTTGGCCACATAGGAAGCTCCCATGCGCGGCCATGGCAGCTCGAGCAGGCGAAAGATGTGGCGGCAAGCGACGCAGAGAAGGCCGATCGCGGCTGGCTGGTGGCAGCCGAAGGAGGCCGCGGTGGCTGCTGGCAGTGGCAGAGGCAGGTGGCGAGTGGCTGTGGTGATGGCGCACAGTGGCTGTGCGCAGGGTGTGGAAGAAGAAGAAAAAAAAGAAGAAAGAAAAGAAAAGAAAAGGAATAAAAGAAGAAAGAAAAAGAAAAAAAGAGAGGAAGAAGAAGCTGGTTCGTGGAAGCTGGGAAGAAGATGATGAATAGTGGAAGAAAAAAGAAAAGAAGAAAGAAAAGAAAAGAAAAAGGAAGAAAATAAAAGAAATGGAGAAAAATAAAAAAAATAGAGAAAAATCTTAGAAAAATTCTGAAAAATAAGAAATTATGTTTCGATGATATTTTAGAGATTTTGGGTGAGAAAATGTTCAGGCACACATTTCAGGAATATGACACGCATATCGAAGAAATCGGAGATGCTGAGTTAAGGTGAGTAAAATTCTCTAGAAAATTTCAGAAATTCAAGAATATTATTTTATGAATTTTCATAGAGAAATATTTGAGAAAATATTTTAGAAATATTTAGTTTGAATTTATTGAGGAAAATTAGGAAGAAATAGAAAGAAAATTATAGAAAATACCAGAAATTATGGAAAAAATAGGTTTTAATGCTTATTTAAATAATTATGGTGAATATGATGCTTTGAGGAATAAGTTGAAGTGACTCGTCAAATTTTGAGGTTGGCACGCAAATCGAGGTGATGCACGAATTTCGAGATAGCCCGATAAGCTTGAGAAGATAAGTGGTACTCTCCAAATTAAAGTTAGTTTTATGGAAAATGCTTGGTGTGTAAGTAGTTTATGTTCCTGGAAAATGTTTTCATCATATTGACATGCCCTCATATGTATTCATCACGTAGACTACATATATGACATGACTATGAAATGCATGAATACACGTTTATATCATTGATCACTCGCATTTGAGGCCGTAGGGAGTACGAACTGACACCGCTGCTTTACCAAGGGTGCACCCATACACCTCGGCTTCGAAAGAGGTGGCCGCAAAAAGACATTACATTCATGCATGAAATATGTTTTATGTACCCTTACTTAGATGGTTCATCATCTAACTTGGGTTTTGCCCCTGGAATATTCAAATGTTTCAGATGGAGATTGTAGCAGATACGAGGATAAATGAGGCATGAAATGACATTTAGCAGAGTGCATGATAAATGAAATGTATGTAACGTAGCCCCTGTATTTAAATTTTGCTACTTTAAAATCTGAACGTTTTAAGGAATGATAATGTATAATTTAGGACTTATGTTTTGTATTATGTTGAGGAATGATGATTTATGATCAATGTTGTAATGCCCCGCTTTACCGGGCGTGTTATAAATTGGTACAATTATGGGACAATAAAATTTTTCTTTTCAAACTTAATTCTAAATCACATCATATCTCGAATCCGTTCTAAAATTCCCATCTATTAATCTCGAGAAAGAATCATTATACATATCAAATGCGGAAGCAATGATCGAAACCTGATATCTTAACATTAATCATAAATAAATTCCTACATATTCAACATTCCTCAAAACGTTCAAAATCTAAAGTAGTAAAACTTAAATACAGGAGCTACGTTACATACATTTCATTTCTCATGCACTCTGCTAAGTGCCATTTCATGTCTCATTTTTCCTCGTATCTGCTACAATCTCCACCTAGAACGTTTGAATATTCCAGGGGCAAAACCCAAGTTAGATGATGAATCATCTAAGTAAGGGTACATAATGTTATGTCATGTGTGTATGTAATGTCTTTCATCATAGGTGTCAATTGCACCCCTCATGCTACCTACCATTTTTGCGGCCCCCTTTTTTGAAGCCGAGGTGTGTGGGTGTACCCTTGGTAAAGTAGCGGTGCCAGTTCATACTCCCTATGGCCTCAAATGTGAGTGATCAATGATATCAACGTGTATTCATGCATTTCATAGTTATGTCATGTATGCAGCCTAAGTGATGGATACAGATCAGGGCATGTCAATATGATGAAAACATTTTCGAGGAACATAAACCAAGCATTTTTCGTAAAACTAACTTTAATTGGGGAGTTCCACTTACCTTCTTAAGCTTATCGGGCTACCTCAATATCCTTGCCTTGCCTCGTGCATCGCCTCGATTTGCGTGCCAATCTCAAAATTTGCATAAATCTCTTCAACTTTAATCCTCAGGCATCCTAATCACCATATTTATTTAAATAAGCACTAAAACCTATTTTTCCATAATTTCTTGCATTTTCTTTAATTTTCTCTCTATTTCTTCCTATTTTTCCTCAATAAATCTAAACTAAATATTTCTAAAATATTTTCTCAATTATTTTACTACGAAAATTCATAAAATAAAATTCTTGAATTTCCTAGTAAATTTTATTCACCTTAACTTAGCATCTCAAGTTTCTTCGGTATTCGTGCCCTGATCTCGAAATGCGTGTCCAAACCATTTTCTTGCCTAAAATCTTCAGAATAACCATAAAACTCTATTTCCTATTTTCTAGAATTTTTTTCACATTTACTCTATTTTTTCTATTTTTTTCTTTCATTTTCTTTTTCTTTTTCTTTCTTTTTCTTTTCTTTTCTATTTCTTTTCCTATTCATCTTCTTCCTCCATTTCCTCTTCCAGAGCCTGCAACTCCTCCTTTTCTTTCTTCTCCATTCTTTCTTTCTTCCTTTTTTTTTCTTTCTTCTTTTTCTCTTCTTCTTCTTCTTTTTCTTCTCTTCCTTTCTCTGTTTCTTCTCTGCAACGCCCAAACATGGGCTGGGCGCGGCCATGCCCAACTGCCGCCACGCTTGGGCCTCCTCCCGCTACCACCGGCATCGTCGGTCACCACCATGGCTGCCACCGTCTCCTTCGCACGCAACCAGCTCTGCCATTACCACGAACCAACCCCTCCCCCGCAACAACCGCGACCAGCTCCGCAATGCTGCAACTTTGTAGAGGCTATCATGGCCGCAGCTGCTGTGCGGCCAGATTTGGCCTTCTTTGGCCGACAATCCGGCCTCCAACGAGCTGCGCCTTAGACTCTTCGTACGTCGCCTTGGCGTTGCCGACCGGCCCCTCGCTGCCTTCGACTTTCATCTTGCTGCCTTGGTTCCTTCTTCTCCCATTTTCTTGCTTCCCTCAATTTCTCCACTCTACCCCTATTTATAAGCTCACGCCACAGCCTCGCATCTGCCTCAACCATCCCTCTTGGCGTGTAAATCACTTAATTTCTTCAACAATCAGATTTACTGAGCATGGCTTGGAGATTTGCAAAGGCGTGATTGATTGTTGCAGGGCATGGGGTTGCAGGACATGGCCATAAATGGCCACACACATACGCCACATATATATATATATACACATTTCAATTAACAATTAAAACTCCACCTTACTTGTGTGAAGATTACTTAATTGTTATTCATGATTTGGCAGAGGGGCATGGCTATACATACGCCTACTTTGTATATATATATATACATGTTATATATCATATTAAAATATAAAAAATTACATAATTAAATTTTAATTTTTTTATAATATCACTTGGACAACTTCATAATATCAATTATACCCTCGAACACTGAATTAAATTACATTTTAATACAAAAAATACAAAATTAATAATTCTAAATTTACTCGATAAAGATGATTCTGCCCCAATGTTATCACCAGGCTGTCGTTTCATCTCGAAACTACTAAAGGGTTGATCCTTACGCAAAACCAGAGCCCCCCTAGGGTTCCGTTGATTTTTCGGGAGTCTCCTACAACGATTCGATTTTATAACCTAAATGACAGTTGTATTTTAGCTGTACTGAAAACTATTCATGATCCGATTTCTTTCGATACCATAAATCCTATCTCGATACGCTCGTCGAGACCACATAATTTTCTTTAGACAATTTCACTTCGAGGGATTCCCTGCAGTTGATTCGGTATTTATAACTGTTATCGAGCCAATTTTTCGGTATTCTAAACTTATTAAAATTACGTGACAACCTTATCTAAACATGGGGCATTACAAATGTTAAGATATCAGGTTTCGATCATTGCTTCCGCATTTGATGTGCATAGTGATTCTCTTTCGAGATAAATGTATGGGAATTCTGAGACAGATTTATGTTGAGACAGGTTTCGACATACATACTCTTATACATACTCTCGAAACCTGTTCAGAAATATTCTCGATATACATACTCTTATCATAATCATTTCCCGACAATCCTGATTATACCTTCTCAGCATATCAAAATTTAAAACAATTAATAGACTAAGACAGGTATTATCAAACACACCAGTGAAAGCAAGATCGAAACCTCAATGAAAGATAACCGACAATTCCTTTTACAATAACCAAATTGATGTTTTACATGAAAATATAAAAAATATTACATAATCTCTGAACATCGTAATCATAGACAAAACCTAAGAAAACTAAACATAGCAGCTACATCTCAATGACATTCTTTCCCTTGGTGCCACTGTTTTCACCTGAAACGTTTGAATATTCTAGGGATATAGTCCAAATTAGATGCTAAATTATCTAAGTGAGAGTTCAAAAACATTTTCATACAGATATTCAAAATCATATATATATAAAACCGATAAATTCTGACATGCCCCAGCCTAAGAGAATCCCACACAGCATTTAGCCCTAACCGGGGAAAATGAAATCTCTCTAAAGGCGACACGACCACACCGACCCATTGGCAAACCAATCCTGCTTAAGAGGGACAACCTCGACATATGAACCCGGGAATCACCCCATTGTCATTGTTAGGCTTTACGCTCCTACTCAAAAGCATTCCAAAACCCAACACAACCTTAGCCCCAAGAGTGTCACATCAGCATTATCCCCGGAATTCACGACACCTTGGTATTAATGCTATTACTCAAAGAACCTGGGGTGGTGTCCACTCTCAGCCCCGCCACTTGAGCCAACAACTGGGGTGATGTCCACTCTCAACCCCGCCACTTGAGTACCATAGGGTGAAGTCAGTCTCAGCCTCGTCCCAAGTAGGTCACATAGCATTAACCCTTGACACACATTCCGAGTGCTGACACTCGAGAGCTACATCACAGGTTAACAACCCACATCCCACATGGACAACACAACATGCCAATGCCGGAAAATCATAAAATCAACATCTTAATGTATGCAATTTATTGTACGAAATTCAATGCACGTGTAATTAATCGTTTGGACAAACCATCACAATAAACCAAGTCATAGGGATGAACACTCACAGTAAACCATTCACATGCTACTATAAGTCTTTTTGGGTAGAACCATTCATCTTGCAACTCAACTTTTCTCGAAAAGCGCGATACCCCTCGATTTGCGTGCCCGACCTTGATTCTCATGCCAGATGCTCTATAGTTCAACCTCGAGCTTCAACGATACTCTAGACATCATGTTTGTTCAAAATCATATCAATATCTATTTTTCCATTTTTTTTGTAATTTTCTTCCTATTTCCTCTATATTTCTCCTAAAAAATTCTAATAAATGCCTACTCAAGGTTTTTCCTCGATTTTCTTTCACAACAATTCATAAATAAATATTTCCTAACTTCTAGAATTTTCTAAAAATTTTCCTATACCTCCTCCTATTTTTCATAAGCCTTATTTCTCTTGAAAATTACAAAATGACCATTTTCTCCAACATTTTTCAAAATTTTCTTCTACTATAATTCCTAATTTATTTTTCTTAAAATAATAAAAAAATTTCAAAAATACCTGAGCTCTCACGCGCGGGCGAGTGGGTGCAAGCAAAGGCTGGCGCGTGCAGCTCACGCGCCACCGTCTTCAACCTCGAGCTAGCCGCCGGCAGTTGCTCCGATCACCCCGAAACTGGTACCCCCGAAAGCCCACGAAGAGTCGATCCCAACCCCATCGGTTTCAGGCCGAAAGGCCACCGGAAAACCCACCGGAAGGCGAGTTGCAGGTCGCGGTAGGCAGACCACTTCGCTTTTCCGGCCACCCTTGAAACCCCTTGAAACCAACTCGAAAACTCACGAAATTCTCTAGAAATGCTCCTCTTGCCTCAAGGATCAAAAGCCCCTTATTGGTTTCCCTCAATTCTCCCTCAAAATCGAGTAATTTGATGCTCCAAATTCGGGCAAAAGTCCTTGGTATTTATAGGCTAAATCCGACCCCCACGTGGCCGATTTCCGGCCAAAACTTCTCTTCCACGCCTCCTAGACTATCCTAGGCCATGCCCTGAAGAGATTTACTGCCCAAATATTTGGATTTTCAGGCCAAAATCTCGGCCAGATCTGCCATACGCGTGCAGCTTTTTCAAAAATTATAGTTTGGCCCTTTTGAATTTTTCTTTTGCATTTTGGCCCTTAACCTCAAGCCCCTGATCTTTCTAGCACCATCACTAAGACCCTCAAGATTAGTACTTCTCATTTCCCCCTTGAAACTCCCAAAAAATTACCGTTTTGACCTCCTTCGAGCAAATTTAGAAAATTATACTTAGGCCCGATTGATCGATTTGACCTCAAATCCACTCGATTCAACCTGAAACTACTTAAGGGTTGTTTTATACATCAAATATTAGTCCTAGAAACACTCCATTGACTTTTCAGACGTCTTCTATAATAATTCGGTATTACGACCTAATCGGTAGCTGTATTTTTGCTGTACCGAAAACTGTTCCCGATCTCATTTCTTTTATCACTAAAAATCATAATTTAAATCACTCGTTGATACTATACCATTTCCTTGACTATCTAGGGTCCGGGGTACTCCCTCTGAGTAATTCGATCGTCCAAAGCTGTGTTAGTGTACCCTATAGTCTTATTTTTTTCAAAATTCCATTTATGCCCTTTATCAAATATCATTTTTATCCTCAAATTATTCCCGGGTATTACACTCCGGGAGGGATTCCTCTTAAACTTGTTTGATCGCTGCTAATGTGCAGTCTACCCCATGTTCCGTGTAACGGTACCGTGGTCAACTTTCTTTGATTGGGTAAGGTATAACTATTCCATATTCAATTATATCATGCTTTACTTGTCTATCGCTCTTCTCTCATATCGGTACTGACTTAAGTATCGGAGGGCATATGCGGGTGAGGAATCCCTTCGTGCCTTCTAACTGGTGTCTGTAGGTGCAGATATGTCCCGAGCACACCAAGAGGCCAATCCCAAGTGGTACCGAAGATGCCCCAGGAGATTTTATGCGACCTTGGTCAGTACATCGAGGACCGAAACTACCCGACGCCTATCTCCACCAGCAGACTCTTGCTAATTGTCAACCTCGTTCTGCCTCAGCTCCAGCTTTCTCTCTCTACAAATTTTGAGAAAAGAAGTGATACTCTTGACCTAATGGGATATGTAGACTCAGATTTTGCAGGGGATAGAGACTCTCGTAAGTCCACCACAACATATTTTTTCACCTTATGAAGTAACTACTTTAGCTGGAAGTCACAGCTGCAGCCTTTGGTTGCTCTGTCTTCCACTGAAGCAGAGTATGTGGTTGTTACTGATGCTTTCAAGGAAGCTATTTGACTTCAAGATCTCTTGCGAGAAATCAATCTTCTATAAGGTAAGGTCAAGGTATTTTCTGGTAACCAGAGTGCTATTCATTTATGTAAAAATCCTGTTTACCATGAAAGAACTAAACATGTTGATGTAAAGTATCACTTTGTGAGAAATCAGGTAAGTGATGGAACTGTTGTATTCCTTAAGGTGCCTATTGAGGATAATCCAGTCGATATTGGAACAAAGGTAGTGACAGTAGCTAAGTTCAAGCACTACTTGGACTTATCGCATGTTGGAGTCGATTAATCAACCTACACGAGCAATGAAGGTGAGAATGTGAGCATGCTACACATAATATAAGAATGTGAGGTCACCCATCTTTTTGATGCTTCAAGATGGAGATTGTTGTTATAAGTGAAACATTAAAAGATGTCGTTTCATGAGGAGTTGGAGGGTCCCGTAGGCAACCTCTGTAAGACCCCGTTTTGGCATAAGGTTGCCATGTAATTTCAATGAGATTAAAATACCGAAAATGGGCTTGATAGCAAAATAGATCACCAATCGACTATAGGGAATGTCCTGGGATGTAATTGTCTATGGAAAACGATATGATTTCGATAAGCGTTCCAAGATAGGATTTATTGAATAAAAAAAAATCAGAATTAAAACGATTTTCGATACAACTAGAATGTAGTTGTGATTGATGCTAAAATATCGAATTGTTATAGGGGACTTCCGAGAAGTCAACGGAATCCTAAGGGGGCTTCGATTTTTCGTAAGGATCAACCATTTGGTGGTTGTAGGATGAATCAAGGGCCCGATGAGGATATTGGGATGAAATCGATTTTATCGAGTAATTATTGAAGTTATTAATTTTGGATTTAAGCATCGTTATGCAAATTAATTTGAGCATTAGGGGAGGTATTTGCAATTAGAGAAACTCTCAAGTGTAATATAGAATAATTATGAGGATTAAATATGTATTTTCTATAATTTTATTAGTCTAAAATATATATAAATATATATATGTATTATATATGTGCATGCACGTGGAGGTCTTCGAGGTTGTTGTCTCTGCGCATGGTGAAGGCATGTTGTAGCATACGTATAAGAGGCGTGGGAGGCAGCATACGTATAAGAGGCGTGGGAGGCAGAAGCGAGCTCGATGGAATGGTTCTGCAATTCAGGAATTGGGCTTAGGGATTTTGTAGAAGTATTTAGAGATTTTTGAGAAGGAGAGTGGCGCCCAAGTCACTTAGGATATATATATATAGAGAGAGAGAGAGAGATTAAATGAGAGAAAGAGAAGGAGATCGGGAGACCCATGGCCGAGAGGGAGAGCTCGTGAGAGCTTGACAGAGAAGGACCGAGAGTGAGAGAGAAAGAGAGGTCGGTGGATGGTCGAGTGTGAGGATGGCCAGAGGCAGCGCTGGAAGCTGCCATGGCCAACGATGAAGTTGTAGAGGCGGCGGGCGCAACGGATGGAGTAGCAGCGTGCGGTGGTGCAGGGGCGACTAGTGGAGGCCGCGGTGACCAGCAGCGTCGGCGGTTGCAGCCGACGATGGCAGCCGCTCGAACAAGGTAGCAGCAGGTGGCGTCGGCCGCGGTGGCTGCTGGAGTTGATGGCGGCGGTCATTGGGGCGGCCACGATGGCCGGAGCAGCCGCGAAAGCGGCTTGGCATGCCAGTTGTAGGCGGTTCAGGAGGGAGTTGCATGAGGGGGCTGCGTGAAGAAGATGAGTGAATAGTAAAGAAGAAGAAAGAAAATAAAAAGGAAAATAGAAAAGAAAAGAAAAGAAAAAAAAAAGAGAAAGAAAATAGAAATAAATATGAGGAAGCTCTCGAAAAATCCCGGAAAATGGGAAATGGAGATGTATTTATATTTCGGAGTTTTTGACAAGAAAAATGGTTCAGGCACGCATTTCGAGGTGGTGCATGAAAATTAAGATGTTGCACAAAAATTGAGGTAAATGCACGGGAAAAGAGGTAGTGCGCGAGAATTGAGGTGGTGTGTAAATATCGAAGTAGTGTGGAAGAATCAAGGCAAGACTCGGTAATCGAGGTCAGTCCCGTGTTTCAAGATTAGGGCACGGATCCCATTATCATGTCTTGATGTTATTATGTCATGTAGATTGCATTTACATATATTGATGATGAAATGTGCATACATTCACGATAATATTATTGATCATGCATCGCACAAAGGGTTTGGGATTATGGACTGACGCCGCTGCTCTACCAAGGGTGCACCCATACATCTCGGCTCAGGAAGGGGGCTGTAAAAATGGAGAGCAGCAATTGGGTGCCGTCGATTCAAATCGAAAATGATAAGGACATTTTGCATTTTGCATTCAAACACGAAAATGAATTTTGTACGCTTACTTAGATGATTCATCATCTAACTTGGATTTTGCCCCTACAATATTCAAACATTCCAGATGGAGATTATAGCAGGAACGAGGATGAATGAGGTATGAAATGGCACTTAACAAAGTGCATGATGAATGAACGATGAGATGAATATATGTAATATAGCCCATGCGTTTAAGTTCTGCTACTTTGAAATCTGAACGTTTTGAAAGTCCATGATGTAAGATATGAGTTATGATTGATGTTTGAGGAACAATGATGTATAACCTGATTTAGGGTTAATGTTAGTCGAGGACTTATGTTATGTGTTAATGTTAGTTGAGAACTTATGTTATGTTTTAAGTCATTAATGAATAATCTTGTACTGCGAATTAAGTTCGAGAAATGGTCATGTATAATCTATTTATGGTTAATGAGGATGTAAGAGCTTATTTATGATTTAATGTTAAGGTAAGATGTCATGTTTGATTCTAGCTTCCGCATTTGATGTATATAATGATTCTTTTTTGAGATAAAATGATTGGAAATTCTGGGATGGATGCGAGGAATGATGTGATTTAGTATTAGTTTAAAAGGAAAAAAATTTATTGTCCCAAGAATTAATGCGCCCGAAAAAGCGGGGTGTTACAACCTCGGGCTGCCTTTTGGCGCTCGATGGATGGCCACGTGGCAACCATCCATGCATTCCAAATGGCGCCTTACTAATCCTTCCATGCTGAGAAATATCGTGTTGCGCAATTTGATCTCAGCCTTCCATCTTGCTTTATGATGCCCTATCCCAACCGTCTAATGCAACTATTTATCACTCAATTAGGATTTGAAACGACGGAAAATATACCCCCTTTCGCCATTGACAGTAAAGAAAAGGTAAGGCCGAAGATCAGAGAGAGAAAAGTGAGAGAGGAAGGTAAGTTCTTCGGGAGCCTTCGTTTGAGGTAGCCTTGTGGCTTCCCTCGTTTATGATCTGTAAAGCTCTGTACATGGTTCTGTATGTATGTTTTTCATTCTGGTTTGATAGTTTATGTCCTAATTTGTATTAGTGATTTTGGTCGATTTTGGTTATCAAATCAGTTATGTACAAAGTGTTTTGTGAGCTTTCTTTGAGGGTGTAATCTCTATTTTCTCGTATAGTGCAATGAGTTATTCTCACTAGAGCTCAACGTGGACGTAACCCTTTTAGGTGAATCACGATAAAATCTCTCATGTTCTTTACTTTACAGTTTTTGTGTTTGCTACTTGTGTTTATTTTTAGTATCGATTCTATTTCTATTGTTGGTTTTAAGGGCTTCAATGGTATCAGTGTGTGACTGGTTGCAACACTCACTCAACAATTAGTATGCTATTTACTAGAAATAAGAGTGAGGTGTTTATACTCGTCGGTGTACGAGTGAACGTGTAGCGCAAATTTAATTTCTGGATGAGTCCATGTTGATTCACTAGGAGATTGTCTATGGAAGTAAATAATTATACTAGAATTTGTTTTTTAATTTGAACAATAGTGTGTTTCATTAAGCTAAGAGTTGCAAAAATGAAGTAAATGATAACTAAGTGTAGAGAACCTTGAGTCAAAACAATTTCAGTACCAATCCTATGACTTCCCAATAACTAGAAAACTGAAACACAAATCTGGACAAATTTTAAGGTTCTGCTATTAAAATGTATTCCAAGATGATAATAGCTCTAGATTTAGTAATTTCCATACATTATATGAGAAATTATAAGTTAAGTAACCACCATAAATTAAAATACATTCAATACACAAAATGAATAGTAGATAATTTCTTTGAATTTGAGAATAATGACGTCTCCAATTCTAGTAACCTCCATATATGATATGGAGACTCTTAAGCTAGACTCATGCTTATAGCCTAGATCCAAAGATTTAATACACACACAACATTTAAATTAAGTAGATTTCTATTCATGCATATGGGGTTCGGTTATTCTGGGCAGTTTATAGCACTGGACTGTTTAACCAAAAATCTCCATTATTATATGCAAGAGATTATAGAGTATGAAATAAACCTAAAATTACAGAATGAAAACTTTCAGTGTGTAATTTGCAGGGTTTAAAGTGCCAAGAACTTAACTTTGAAAATCAAATGTGCAGATGAACTTACGTAATTGAAAATGCTTGAGATGAAGTTTCTTTGACAAAGACAAGATGAATCTGTTTAATCGAAAATGGAAGAAAAGAACATTACAAGAAAATAAAGAAAATAAAACAACCAGAAAAATTAACAGTAGCTGAGTCTCTACTTCAAGGTAACTGGTAGAGAGACTTTGATGATAGCCACGACTTGGAAAACAAACTCAGAAATTATCCTCTCTCCCTTTTTTTTGCAAAGAGCATTAGTCATTTTATATTTTTTTTTTCTGTTAACGAAACTCTAAAATTTTCAAATCTCCCGACGATTCTACATCATTCCTCATCATTCTTCTGCCCATACTCTCCAAAGGCCTTTCCACTCATGCTCCCTTTTTAGATGGAAAGCACCTCTACACTTAATTTGTCCCCATCATGCGAAGGCGTGCTCTGTGCAATTATTTCTCATATATCTAGATATGTAGTGTAATATTCGGATATTGCTTTACTAATATCCAGATATGTTGTGCGATATCCGTATATTACTCTTTGGTTCTTCTCTCTAATATCTGGATACGCTGTGAGGTATCCGAATGTGTTGCGCAAGTCTTGTGTCTTGTATCCGGATACTTCACTGACGCATCCGGATGAGGCTTCATTAATATCCGGATATGTTGTATGATATTCGGATGTATCTTCTTTGGATTTTGCTCTTGTATCCGGATGTGTTGAGGGACATCCGGATATATACTCTTCATATCCGGATATGTTGTGAGGTATCCGAATAGCTTTTGGCAGCTTTTTCATTTGTATCCGGATGGCCTTGGATGGTCATTTTGATATGTCTTCATGCATTTGGATGCGGCATCTTCATATCCGGATGGCCTTGGATGGTCATCCAGATGTGTTGAGTAACATCCGGATGTTCTCTCTCTAGATTGATCACTTTTCGCTACTTACACACACAATTTTTTACAAGTCCTTGCAAAATAAATAAATATGCCAAATTATCTCATTTATTTGATAGGAAGTGGATGAGAATATGATAATATTTTGACATATTTAACCACTAATCAGTGTGCGCGCGCGCGCTATTCTGTAGTTTGCGCAACAAGATCACTCACGTAAACTTCATCACGAAGAGTTACTGTACAAAACCTCCCATTTCAAAGCCCGTTTACAGTTCACAATCTCCTATTTCCTATCAGGCTCTTAATCATATAGCTCCTCCTAACTGATTCCACTCGACCAAGACGAGCAGCTCTCCATGAGAGTAATTGGTCGACTTCAGTAACAAGGCTAAAGCTTTGGAGCAAGTTGCCCTAACAATTGCATCAGGAGTCCTACTCATTTTGCTTACCAGCATACCAAACACCTAAAAGGAAGCCAACATTATCTTTATTCAATGAGTTAATTCAAGCTGCGCAATCTAAAACAAATAGTCGACACTGAATGGTGCATCTGAAATAGACCTGTGGACAATACAGAGATGAGATGCGTTGATCATCTGATAGGCAAAGCATGCAGCTAGAGAAGTAAACAGCGTTTGCTTGAATAACTGGCCAAGGAGCATCATATGCCTGCAATATCAGGAATATCAAAATGAAAGTTTGTTTTATTATAGTTTTTTGAAGCCCCTCTCATAGTTTTCTAACATGTCTTAAGAATACAAGAAATTAGGGACAATAATTTGTGAATTGGCAACAAATTCGACGACAGATTTGACAAACAGAATAAATCAACAAGTTATTGAGAAAAAAGTACTTTTTAAGCATACTGATAATATTATCCCCCGTTATTTGGGCACATGGTGCACACTTTCTGTTGCGTTTTTGTTAACCTGGTCCAGCTCTTGATTTAATTGAGTTGTATTTGTATTTGGTTCACCGTAGTTCACTCCATTGTTCCAACACAAAGGCGGCATCCGCCATTCCACGTGAAAGGGAATTGTTAAATCACTTGAAACAAAACATGAGGGTTAAGGGGCATAACCAAATCTTAGGCTTCCCACTTCGCTTTGTTCATTTTATTTTAGCTGGAAATTTAATTTTGCATCATATCTTAACCTCTTGGTCATTCTTGTCGCCTTCTTGTTGGGGCATTTGTCAGAATTTTGGAGTTCAACTGATATAACTTTTATGTATTGGGTTATTTTTTGTGAAAAGGGATATCATCTGAAAATCATTAATAAATATTTTGGGGCAGATTGATAACTGGAATACTCTCCACGAGTGTTAACTAGACTTGTAGAATCGCATCATACCCTTCTTTTTCAGGACCATTGCTACCAAGGTCACCCACATCAACCAAACACCCAACATGATCAATGTGAACTTAAATTTCTAATTGTCTCAGATGTGGTTTGCGTACTGTGAAAGATTGCCAACCTATCTGCATCATAATGACAACTAAATAAGGAGAACTTCAGAAAAAGGATACAATTGAGATTGTCAACAAACAGTTACCCCAGTGTCCTACTTCAAGTAATGCAGGAAATAATTTCTTGAGGTTCATTGCAACCTAACGCAGAAAACGGAACACACTAAAGCTAGAAATTAAAACAAAAGGTTTTTCAGCAGAATGCAAACCTGTATAATTGATGCCATATAAGAATCAACCCTGGGAGACAAATGTTGGATAAACTGCCTTGTCAGGTCTCTGACAATGTCTTCGTAGTCACTTCTGTAAATACACAATAGATATTCTCACTGAAATTTGCCACCACAAGAAAGCCACTAGCCCCAAAGAAATGGATGTAATTATAGATTCCTATAACAAATGCATGCCTGTGGTCAGAGTTAAAACAACGCGTGTTGAAGAGTGCACATATTCCTTCCAATTCCACTAAAGGGGCAATCTTTTTTAGGGTGTTCTACCAAATGAATGATTACATATAGTTACAAATGCTCAGGAGAACATAATAAGAAAAAGAGAACAGACTGACAGTTATCATTTACCCTGCAAGCTTGTTGAACAGTGAGATCATCATCATGAAGATGCAAAACCAAGCGTGGGAGGACAGCATGTACCTGAGGCCAGAGATAAACATCTGAATAGCTTCTAATGCTTGCAAACGGAAAAATAAATCTTAATGACTTAATCGTGAAGAGACACCAAGAATCTTAGCAGTAGCAAGTTTGTAGCATTGACAAGTATCTTGCAATAATGGATTACCCATCTACAACAGATACTAGATGAAAATTTTTATATCAATTTTTACAAAAGCTACAAAATTTTTATATCAATTTTTTTTTGTTTGCTTCTGTATAAGATAAACATTTGAGTAGTTGGTAAGAAAGAAATAATCCTAGTACAGTAAGCAATAGGAACAGGTCGGTGCTACTCAAGCATGTGATTTTTATAATACAATAGTAAGTTGAAAAAAAACTACACGTAGTAACATCAAGTTTAAACAGCATTATAATTTCCTTCACTGTGTTAGAATGTGTGAAATTTTTTTGATATTATCTTTTGGAGTTCAATTCTAGAAATTATGGTGCAGAAATCTAGTATTAATTGTGAATGTGTGTGTCATTAAATTTAAGAGTGTTATCTAAATAAAGAAATACTTTAGTTGCTGTGTTAGATATATCTTGTCAAATGCAATCACCTGCTCTATATATAGTAGCCTTTGTTAATGGAAAAGTGAAAGAAAAGTGTGCTGAGTTTTGTTCTCTCAATATCTTTTTGAATTTTTGTTTTTTGTAAGTTGTGTTTGTTGTATGTGAGAGAGGATTTCAACATGTATCAGGGTTGTTTTCTTACGGGTTGTAGGTATAATCTTTTGTTTTTCCTTTGTTATTGGGGATTAAACATTGTGTGTTTGAGAGAAAACAAGTCAGCCATCCTTTCACTAAACCAAACATTTGAAAGTTGTTTGTTATGGCATCAGGAAGTTTCTTTGCAACTGGTCCTCCAGTTTTTCTAATGAGAATTATCAAATGTGTGGACTATTAAAATGAAGACCTACTTGAAAGCTCTCAACCTATGGGATGTAGTAGCACAAGGAGCAGCACATATTCTACCCCTAAGAGAAAATGCTACCTTGAATGAAATCAAGAAGTATGAGGAGTAGGCTACCAAGAGTCCCAAGGCACTTACATGCCTTCATTCTACAGTATTAGAAGTTGTTTTTGCAGAGATAATGGCTTGTGAAACAACAAAGGAGGCCCAAGACAAAATGAAAGAAGAATTTGAGGGAAGTGACAGGGTTAAGGCAGTTAGGCTTTTGACTTTTAAGAAAGAGTTTGAACTCTTGAAGATGAAGGAATATGAAGGTGTTAGAGATTATGCTGCTAAACTTATGGAAATATAGTTAATCAGATTACACTCTATGGTGAGTCTATATTAGATCAAAAGGTGGTGGAAAAGATCATGATAAGTCTCCTTGATAAGTTTGAGTCCAAGATTTTAGCTATAGAGGAATCATGTGAGTTGAGGTCTCTTACTATTGTAGAACTTATCTCTTAGCTCTAGGCACAAGAACAAAGAGTCTCAAAGAGGTATGAAGTGTTGGGTTTAATATTGGCGGTCTCTGGATAAATGTTTGGCAGGGTTGTTGCCACTAAGAAATTGACCCATACTTGGTCCGTGAGGCTCATGCTCTACTGATGGCGTTACCCATTGCACATATAGGATTAAGTGGTTGCCTTGGCTAATAGTTATAGCTTTTAGCTTGAGTGATAAGTGCTTGGGTCCTGGGGTTCAACTAGTATCAGAGCTGATCATGGGTGCGATCTACACAGATGCAACTCTAAGGAGGGAGGGTTGTTGGGTTTAATATTGGCAGTCTCTGGATAAATGCCTGGCAGGGTTGTGGCCACCTGAAAATTAACACAGACTTGGTTTGCGGGGCTCGTGCACTGGTGATGGCACTGCTCGTCACACTTATAGGATTAAGTGGCTACTTCGACTAACAACTATAACTTTTAGCTCGAGTGGTAAGTGCTTGGGTCCTGGGGTTCAAGATGAAAATGTTATTGAATGAGCCTTCCAAGCTTTCCAAGCAAAGCATAAGGGAAAAGCTCCACTAAGCATACAGGAATAGCAAGATGAAAACAGAGATGGTTATGGGAAAAGAAAATTTCAGCCTTGTGGAACTTGTGGAAAAACAAATCATGATAAAATATAGATGCTGGAAAAAGGTTCACTGCAATTTTTGTGAGAAGCAAGATCATATAGAAAGATTTTGCAGAGCAAAGCAAAATCAAACTCAACAGCAACCTGTCCAACAACTTATTAAGCAAGCCAATTTCATTGATAAACAACCACAAGTTGAAGAATATCTATTTTTTGCATCTCAAGTTCGTGAGTCATCAAAAAAATACATTTGGAATATTGACAGCAGTTGTAGCAACCATATGACCAAAGATGCAAGTTTCTTTAAGTTCTTAGATAGATCAATCAAAACCAAAGTCGTAATGAGAAATGGAAAGGTTCTATAAACTCAAGGAAAAATGTTCAATTGCACTCTAGATAGAGAAAGGTATGAAACTTATTTTAGATGTTTTGTTTGTACCAAAGTTTGAGCAAAATCTTCTTAGGGTTGCACAATTCATAAATAAGGGAAATTCTGTGGTATTTCAAAGAAATTTCTACATCATATTTGTTTCACAACAGTCTGGATGTAGATTTTCTAAAAAGGAAACTAAACCAAGATAAAATCTTGAGTCTTTGTGTGTGTATGTTCAATTTTCTATTTTCATATTTTGTTTTCTTATTTCTTTTATGAGTGGGTAATTCTGATTATTTTGAGGGTAGAGTGTTTGATTAAGTGAGATGCAAGATTGGATCAACAACTTTGCCTAGTGTCTCCTAACTATGTGTTTGAAGATAAACTACATTGGACTTCTAAGAAGAATGATTCAAGAATAATACTCTAGTGGACTCAGAAGACTCTTAGGTTAGCACAAGTTCTTGTCTTGTTTATGGGAGAAATTTTCTTTTTTTATTAAATTATCGATGTGATAATTAAATCACGCATATTATATAAAAATTAAAAAAAGTTCATAACTTAGCATGGTTCAGTTTTAACATACTTGCATTTACGATCTCCCAATAATATGAGAGAATTATTCCATTTAATTTTTTAACAGACAATTTTAAATCCTTTTATAATACAATTTGACATATATAAGATTGAAAGTCATTTCAATATGACAATTTTCCTTTGCCATTGTGAAGGAAAATTGACAATTTCGCTCACTGATTTGAATAAATTAACCAAAAGTAAGGGAAGAAAATGAAAATATGAAAATGTTGCAGTCTATTAACACTTGCAAGAACATCATGAATCTCATCCCTTGATCCATTGAGGAGCTACTTCAATATTTTACAGTTACATATTTACTTATTACTTCAAAAGTTTGAGGGCAAATGCTGTTAGAAAAATATAATAAAATTTTTCTTTAACGTACTAGTATTCTCTACCTTTCATTTTTTGATTTAACATTATTAGTCAATCACAATAAAATAATTATATTATTAATTAAACAATAACTATATTTATAATACTATAATTATTGCTAAAAAATATAATTATTATAATATTATATTTAAATCAACAGTAGAGAAATACTGAAATAATACCATACTGCACAAGAAAAAATAAAAACACAACAGTATATAAAAAGATAGTAAAATCGAGACTTATGCAACACACAATTCTTTTAAAACAGATTCGTTGTCTCACCAAATATGCTAGAGGCTAGTTGACGTCTGTTTTTCAGGGTACAATAGTTTATAGATTGAGAAATTAACACAAACTTCAAAACATAATAGTGAATTAAAATATCAGTTGAACACTATTAGAACTACGAGAATATGAGAATATTTTGTTCTATATTCCTTCATTTTCCAAAAAAGAAAGAAGATGAAACAGAAGAAAAGAGAAAGAGAAAGAGAAAGAGAAAGAGGGAGGAGACGTTTAAGGCATAGGAGTGGCTCCTCTCCATCATTGTTTATATAATATATAAAAGAGTAGGACCTTTCATATATAGTATTATATATATTAATAATTTAAATAATAATTTCATAGCTGTCCACGCTTTTAATTTGTGCAGTGTGCAATGCACGCATGGTACATTCTTATAATTTAGCACATAGTGTACACATAGTGCATGCATAGTATACCTCTTGATTTTTCTCCTCTTCTTATTTATAAATCATATATTATATTACACATAGTATAAAATAATTTTTTAATTAATTTTTCATTCACCCATTTATTAATTTGGATACATGAATATACCAAATTTTCCAACAAATGGAACCCAACACACCCCGCCGGCGGCCGCCGATTCTTATTACCTTTTTTAACTCTTAAACATAATAATTCATTGAAACTGTAGAAGTATCCCATGATTCTTAGCACTTGGCGTTAACTTGCTGCAGAACATCTTGAATCAATGAAGCCACATTCAAGCGAGAAGAACCCCCATCTTCCATAGCCCTCTTTGCCATTTTCCCAAGCTTTCTCGCTCTTTCCCTCCTCTCTTCCCCTTCTTCTCCTCCATCCATCACTTCTTCAACAGCTCTTCTAATGGCCTCCTTCTTCACCAACACCCCAAACTTATCTTCCTCGCACAAATGAACCACAACCTGAGCCCCAACACTGACTCCAACCCCCAAAACCTGCACCAGCAGCTTCTCATTCAAGAACTGCTCGGCGAACATCGGCCATGTCACCATTGGAAGGCCAGCACAGACGCCTTCCAGAGTTGAGTTCCAGCCACAGTGTGTTAAGAAAGCCCCCACAGCCTTGTGAGACAAGATGAGCAGCTGTGGTGCCCAGCCACGGATAATTAGGCCTCTCCCCTTTGTTCTTTCCTCGAATCCATCTTCTTCAATCCATTTGTCTAGCTCTCTGGCTTTCTCTCCTGCTCTCACAGCCCAAACGAACGGCCTTTTCGACTCTCCCAGGCCTAGAGCGAGCTCGATCAGCTGTGAAGGAGGGGGCCTGCATAGGCTGCCAAGGCAGGCGTAGACTACTGAGCCAGGCTTCTGGGAATCCAGCCATTTCAAGCACTGGTTTTCATCAATGGAGGCCTTGTTCCCTCTCTGAGCCTTGTCTAGTCCATCATTGTTGCAAAGAGAAAGTGGTCCGATGCACCAAACTTTGTCAGCTTTCACCTTCTTGATTCCATTCACATAGTTTGGTTCTAGCTCCTCAAAGCTGTTGATCACCACCCCATAGGCTTCTGCCTCGGCTTCACTCACCTTGTCGCGAAAATCTTTAAGTGCCCGTGAGCCTGGATTGAAAACTCCAGGCAACTGAGCTCTGGTTAATTCAATTCTATCTGGCAAGCCGGGAACGACAAACGGCTGAGTCTCAGGTACTGATTCATAAACCTTGGAGACACTTAAATTGTGGGTACATAAGAAAGTGAAGCAACTCATTCCATCAAAGTAAAACCTTGGAACATTGAATTTCTTGGCTGCTTCCGCCATCCAAGCAAGGTTTTTGTCAGCTATTATGCAGCTTGGAGAGGGATTAAGCTCTTGAAACATCTGCTCAAATGGCTGCTGTAGCATCCAAAGAGCACAATAAAAGTTCCTTAGTAAATCTAGAGAGGGAATCATGTCCGCACTTTCGCAGCCCTCCGGGAGGCCGGCCTCCATGGACGGGAACCTGTAGTTAGAAGAAACACGGCATTCAAATCAATACAAATTCTATTACTTTGACAGAATCATATGGCTGTCTCAATGAGCTATTCATGTAGAGAGTTGTAAAAGTAAATGGTATAATATAATTAAGGAAAATGATTTTTGGGCCAAATTCACCGACTCATCGGCCGACAGAGGCAAGATTGTCATTTTACCTTGCCTGCTTTTCAATAATGTAAAACAAGCAGGGGCAGGGGCACAGGTACAGGGTACTCATCAAAAAGAAACAAAAGAAAGTCATTTTGGCCTTGTTGGTCGACCCAAATCAGATTAACCCAATTCATATTCCGATCTCAACACCTGAGCTGGCGAAGCCGGATGGCGAGGCCGGAGTCGACTGCTCGGCCAACCGTGGAGGCGAATCTGCCGGCTAGGAGAGGGGTGGTGACAATGGTGACGGTCACGCCATGGCGAGCCAGCAACTTGGCCATGTCAATCATGGGGATGAAGTGGCCGGGAGAGTTGAGAGGCGCCAAAACGAAGTGAAGATCACAGTGCTTCTCCAAGGCCATTGTAGCCGGAGGAGATCAAGAGCTCGCCGGCCGGTGAACTGGCTAATGTGAAAATCATATAATACATACAGATGCAAGAATGCGTCTATATATATACACAGTTGGCGCGGTTACATTGGTGACCTAAATTGCCTAAATGAGCTCATTATAGGTTTTTTTTTTTCATGTGAATTCATTGTAAAAAGCAGTAGGAAATGGGCTTACCTCAGCACTTACACAAACATCTTGAAACTTGGATATGAATTGCTGGAGTAGTCCTGATTGTGCACGACACCTACTGTCCCATGACAGTTGGCTTCTACACTGGGAAAGTACATTATATATATATATATATATCTAACATATACATAGTTTACATAATTATATGGTCATTAGAGATGGCCAAAAAACATTATATATATAACATGTACATAATTTTCACTCAAAATTTAACTAAATTAATTATTAAAATTACGCTGTTCAAAATATGTATGGCAACTCAATAACTAAAATTTCTTTAATTATTGATGTGATGTCTAGTGTATAGCAAGTGACATTACATTTACAGGGTTATATATCTTACCATTGGCTCAGCTTTCACAAAAGTTTTCATTTTCTTCTTAAAGATAACAACTTGTCCCTCTTTAAGGCCCACCTCTCTCTATGATGCATAAATGTTTACAGTTCAAGTTTGATGCTTGATGATTTGTTTTTTGAGAATATATATGTGTGTGTGTGTGTTTTGAAATTTGAGGATTGAAAGTTTGGTGTTTTTTTATGCCAATAATAAATTTGAAATTTATTTAAATTTAAAACATTTATAAGAAATGAAAACATCAAGAATGTGAATATAAATATTATTTTATTTTCGTTTTTCCCCTCTTCAAACTATGCCTCTAGTAGTGAAGGTTGATAAAAGGAGGTGTTGGCCGCTCCATTTAGAAGTTGTTGATATTTTTATTTCAGAATCATTTGAACTTTTAAAGTTATCTAAAAATTATTTTAACGACTTTCATAAATGGTTAGAGGGGAATGACCGCTAATAAGTAGAGTTGTTAGCGAATTTATTAGGGCTGCAAAATGCAAAGACTGCAAGTCAATATATGCTGAAAGGTGATGTTAAAGCGAGAGTTGTTAAAGCATATATTGACTGTCAAACCCTATAAATGGTTAGGGTTTGGCATGACAGAGAGTGGTAGTAACAGTGGTGGAGATGGTGTAAGAGAATACGTCACATGTTGAAAGGTGATGTAAGGGACTACATAAGCTTCCTTTAATGGATATATATATATATATATATATGTGATGTAAGGGACTACATAAGCTTCCTTTCATGGATATATATATATATATATATGTGTGTGTGATGTAACACACATATATATATATACATGCATGCAATTAATTCTTCAAGTTTATTGTGGCTGACTGCAAAATTCTTGCACGCAACTTCCTTAATGTTTCAAATATATTTTTTCAGTCTTTAGCAAGTAGCAAGGGGAAGAGAACCTTTTATTCAGATGATTATATTATTACATATAAATATATATATATACAAAGACTGCAAGTCAATATATGCTTCAATATAAGTATATATATATATATATAAACAAAGACTGCAAGTCAATATGTGCTTTAAGGGCTGCAAAATGCAAATTTTTTATTGTTGTCTGAATGGGACTGCAACCCAATAACAGTACCCCTGTAACTCTCTTATTTAGAACTTTTCAATATCTCACAAGATCAACCATTTCGATTAAAATATGACTGCACTTTACCCAAATGCTGGATCAGGTGGTTTCCAGCTAGTTTTTCATTTTTATTTTTTTTACTATCATGGATAAAATAAAACGATTGCATTTCAGGAGAGAGAGAGAGAGAGAGAGAGAGAGACAAGGTTTTCAGCACCTTCTGCAGGAAATAAGCAACAAAGAATATGCTGAGATAGTTGTTGTATTAAGTATTAAGCATATAATTTCATACTAATACTCCATTCCATTTTATGCCTTGATGGATGGAACAATATAAATATGAAGAGGGTGAGAACCCAATTCCCCTTATAATTTTCGCTTTTTAACTTTGCATATGCTGTTCTCACTTGTGAGGAGGACTTGACGAAGACGGCTGCTAAATCCTAATGGCTGACCTTGTCCAATCAAATTAAGCCTGTGATTGTTGTCATAGATACAGAGACATGCATATTGTAATATTAACTAAATTATGCTTTGGTGTTATCATATATCAAGTAAACAAAGCTTATACTCGGAGATACCTCACCAAGCCTAGCTGTAACTGAAAGTTTCAGCTAGATAATACCGATGGGCATCTGCGATTTCTTTCGTTTTCCTTGCTGTTATGAAAAGCAGAGGATTCAAGAGAATATCAAAACAAGTTTAAATCACAAAGAATCTAAAGTAACGTTCATGGCCGGAAGCATACACATATGCGAATATAAACATTAACTGAAAGGAAATAAAATAATTAAGAATTTATTGTAGTTCATTCTAAATTAGAGTTACGTCCACGTTGAGTTCTAATGAAAAGAGCTCACTACATTATATGAGAAATGGAAATTATACCCTCAAACATGATTTACAAATACTTTCAATATATCACTGGTTCGCTAACAAAAATGTCTCAATAATCACAAATGTATATTAAAGGCTAAGTCCTATCAAACCAGAAAAACAAAAAAGATGGCATATACAGAGCATTTACAAAGCTATAAAGGAATGGAAAGATGAAAACAAAGATGGTTATGGGAAAAGAAAATTTCCGCCTTGTGGAACTCATGGAAAAACAAATCATGCTGAAAATAGACTCTGAAAAAAGGTTCAAGGCAACTTTTGTAAGAAGCAAGGTCATATAAAAAGATTTTGCATAGCAAAGCAAAATCAAACTGCTATGCCAAATCAAACTCAAGAGCAACTTATTTAGCAAGTCAATTTCATTGATGAACAACCACAAGTTGAAGAATATCTATTTTTTGCATCTCAAGTTTGTGAGTCATTAGAAAAATACATTTGGAATATTAACAGTGATTGCAACAAACGTATAGCCGAAGACACAAGCTTCTTTAAGTTCTTAGATAGATCAACCAAAACCAAAGTCGTAATGGGAAATGGAGAGGTTGTACAAGCTAAAAGAAAAATGTTCAATTGCCCTTTAGATAGAGAAAGTTATGAAACTTATTTCAAATATTTTGTTTATACCAAAGTTTGAGCAAAATCCTTTTAGTGTTGCACGATTGATAAATAAGGAAAATTCTATGGTATTTGTAATGGCCCGCCTCCCGGAGCCCCCACTAACATAGAGAATCCGTGAGAGGGTCATTAATTATTTGAATAATATAGAACAATAACACAAACTAAAATTCACACACAACTCTTAATAGAACTCTACACTTTTTATTACATAATACATCATAACCGTCCTCAACATATTCTTACGCAAGCATTTACACCGTGAGCCCACCTGGACTTACACATACATCTCAAAAACATAAAACATTAACCTCAACACAAACACAATGACACCCAGGATCTAGTCTCAGGAGAATTCTGCACTTGCTACCATGATTGAGTGATCTGGATCTAACCCCGCTGAACATACCTGCAATCTCATGACTCTCTTACCTAGATGGAAAGCAAACATGAGTACAAGACTCAGCAAGCTCATGAAAGAAAGGCAACTGGTTAACATGACTCTTCCCCAACATCCCACACAATTCATGCCAAGATCAATACGTGCCTTAATTCCAAATACATAACCATAAAGTAAACTGCATATAAATGGTCTTTGGGGCCCACATACAACACATACTGGCGTCCAAGTCCAACATACAAACCTGTCAGCAGCCCAATATAGGTTATCTTATCATTATTCCACAGTGGGTCGTATCCCACTTCCCATAAACACTAACACTATGGGCCATACCCCACTTCCCATAATCATTCATGTAATGCCCTAGGATTCTAATGAATTAAGTTTGGAGAATAATAATAGAGGAGGCATTAAATTTTTCTTTGAAAAATCCATTTTTATTTCAAATAGTAATTATTTGCTCCACTTGTATGGAATGAGATGGCTTAAATTGGAAGTCCTTCAAAAAGTTCATTATAGTTATGTACTTTGGATTCCATAAGGTATGTCCAAGTGCCCAAATTAATTGTTTGTAGAGAATCTTCTTTGACAACCCAAGTTCACATGAATATATAACTGAAGATTAATCATGAAATACCCATTATACCAAAACATAAACCATTGGTCTTTGAAGTTCACGTGACTCAACTCATAAATTAATCCCTATTATTCCCTTTATATCTTTATGAAAATGATCTTCCTCAAGGCCAATCATCATTTTCAACAGAAAATGGCAAAGGTAATTCTTACTTGATTCTTATTTTTATTATTTCTTTTTGTGATATGACTTTAAAGAGATTTGGAACTTGGTAACGTATCTTTTGGAAAATTAAACATAAATCACACACACACCCCTTAATTGTAAATTACCATATTTATTTTCCTTGATTCTTCTCTTAAGGATCTGATTTCACCAAAACCCAACTAGGAGTACATAAATAAGCAAGGCGATATTTAGAAGCTTAATTTAAAATAGCCATTTTTACAAAGCTACTAAAATAGCGTTAAATTACTGTTTTTCCTTTGTCCTTGCCTGAGCCAGTGGTACCTGAAACATTTGTTGCACCTGGAATGTTGAATGTTCCAGGCGTATGAACACCCAAATTAGATACAAATATCCAAGTGAGATAACTCATTATTATAGTGCGTGCAAATGCATTATGCAAAATGTCGTGGAGTAACCCGATGGTAGTGACGCTAGGGCGTTGCAATCGCCCCCGCGGGCCATCTTGTTATCAAAGCCATAGCCATCCCTGACTTGGGAGGGTGTGGTCCTAGACCACGCATATGATGCAATCTATTTCAATGCCACTAGCCATGAATGTAGTGATATATGTCCAAGTAAAATAAAATGCAATACAAGGTAAATGAGTGATATGTCAGCCACCCAAATGTAGATACAACATGCAAGGGATGTGGGAGTTCATAAAATAGGAGCTACTCACTTTAGCAAACTGAATCGGGTGCTATTCCCGACGACTTGTTGCGTTTTCTGCATAAACAGCATAATTTCGAAAACCAAATGTCAAATATTTTTATATGAAATGGTAGGAAATAATTTATTACACATTTCTGGAAAATTGCAGGTGAAATTGAGCTTGCACGCACCCCTACGCGTCGCCAAAAGAAGCCCTCACTCGCCTGTACGCGCAGGAAGATCTGGTGCGTGCGTTGCACGCGCCGATCATCTTCTTCGGTAACTTTGACGCGAGCAGCGACTAGCTCTCTATTTAATTGCATTTTCTCACTTGTTTTAACTCCATTTTGCTCCCCGTTTGATCCTACACCTCCCTCTTTCTTTTCTCTACAAGATTATAGCTTAAAATTGGACTTAACTTGCTGCCTCAAGTGACCCACGTCCAGTTTCTAGCGAGTGCTCTTGCAGCTCCAGCCACTATTTTTCTCTCTTATTTCTTGGTGAAATCCCTCACTCTCACTTTCAGAATACTCTTCACCTTCCTAAGAACAATATTTTTTCCTCAAATTGCTCGACCATGCCTTAATCTCTTGAGTTTCTTCATTCTTATCCAAAAACTTGAATTTATAGAAGAATTTGGCCAATCCCCTTCCTCTAGCTTTCCTGCCACCTCAAGCCTATTCTTGAGGGTTCATGATGGCTTTTCCAGCCAGTGCTCAGTCCGTTTGGTTTTTTCGGAGAGTCTCGTTGAAGGTTTTCGACAATTTGCACTTTAACCCAAAATTTGGTATTTTTACACTTTGCCCCTACTAAGTTTTGAGCTTTTAACCGCCCGCATAACCTCTTATTTTAATCCTTGAACTCCTTTAAAAGGGGTTCGTTTTGCCATTAAACGCCTCCTTAAATTTTTTTTTGATATTTGAAAAAATTATGTTTTTACCCAATTTTCCTTAAAGTAGAGGTTTTAGCCCCGAATTTTATTATTCCTTAGGACATTCCTTGTTTATTAAATAATCATGACTTACAAAAGTCTCGGGTATTACAATTCACACTATGGGCCATACCCCACTTCCCATAATCACTCACACTGTGGGTCGTACCCCACTTCCCATAATCACTTATAGCCACACATCCTCACCATGCAATGCAACAAATAGGAAATGCAATGGTTTTTGTAGCATAAACGTGATGACAAGGCCCCCATAAACCAAACATCAGGCCATGCTACGCCCACATAGAAATTCACACATGCAATATACTCTAAATGCACCGGTTCACCTATAGAACCCAAGTTGGCTCTTAAACCAACCAGGTCATGCAAATGCTCACGTATCCCATCACATACAACGCATGTCCCACCAGTGAATGCAACCCAACCCCATGTAGCACACGCATCATGATATGCACAAAGTCAAGACAGGAATCTGGAAGTACTAGCTCTTCTGCCCCATCTAGCGCTTATCGTAACAGCGGATAACTGGCGCTCATACATCCAGCCATCAACTACCACAACTCACAGTCGATAGTTAGTGACTTTGTACCTTATACCCTTAAAACACACATAATTATCATTAAACTCAGCATTTCACAAACTCCCCCCATGACTCATTATGCACTTGCACCACAGATATCAATATACCATTCTTCTTCTCATCTCTTACCATGTTAATGAACCATTCATTTTTCCCATTAAACCCTTTAACATAACCCCATAAACCATATCAACTCTTCTAAGAACCTAATCCATTGGATTCGACATCATTCCCAAGGAGAGCGGAGTGATAGGAAGCCCCATGACTAACGAAATGAACAACACCAAGACATCATTCACTTAATTTATTTTATCTCCAATAAGCCTATTATTAACATGTAAGTCATGGAATGGCTGCCACGCAGATTAACATTAATAATGTATGAAAGCGAGTCACGGTGAGGGAGTGGATAAAATACGAAAAACCACGAAGATTTCCACAGGAAATTAAGAACGTACGGAGAGGGTTAGGAGCTTGCCTTTAATAGACTGATTCCTACTTTTTTTGTGCTCCCGCTGCGAAGTAAAATGTTCTACAGGAAGTAATAAGATGATGGCTCAATTTAATTAAATCTAACCGCATAATTTAACTGTTAAAAATCCATAATTTAAACATACGATTTCTCTACTAATCTTACCCACTCACCTAGCTACCTTTAGCATCGAATAATCCCAAAATTTCCTAATTTTCTTCAATTTTTCCACTTTTTCCTTCTTTCTTCACTGCTCGCGGCCCCTGGTCTTTCCTCTCATTTCTTCCTCATCTTCTGCTCACAGAATGGATGAAATCAACCTTAAAAATGAAGTAAAACGGAGGCTTCTCGGGCTAGGAAAATGGGCAACTGAGAGCGAGCCACGTGGCACGCTTGCAGCCCCGCATGGCTGCCACCGCCCCAGCCCGAAACGATGTCGTTTCGAGCTGGCCCTACTAATAAGATCAGCAATTCTTTCCCTCACGCACGCCCGCTCTCCCTCGGCCTCGAACCAACACTCGCTTTCCTCACACCTGCCCACGCGACCACTTAGGCTGGTTGCTTTCTCATTAAATATGTGCCCTAAATTAATTATAAAGACATCTCCTGGCTTTTCCCTAAATTACACCAATACCCCCAGCACTTTCGAAATTCACACGCACCCCACTCTTCCTTTCTCTTTATTACACTTATACCCCGAACATTCCCAAAAATTCAGCAATTTAATTCCTTCATTATTTCCATAAATACTCCCAAATAATTTAATTAATTGCCTTAATTTCTCATTTCCTCAAAACAATATAAATAAACATTTTCTCTTAAATCCTAAAATATTCCATAATGACTTCAAATACCAAAATTAATAATTATTATTTTTCTCCCAAATTTTGGAATGTTACAGTATTTCAAAAAAAATTCTACATTATATTTGATTCACAGCAGTCTGGATGTAGGTTTCTTGAAAGGGAAACTGAATCAAGATAAAATCTTGAGTCTTTGTGTGTGTATGTTCTTCTAATTTTTTGTTTTCATATTTTGTCCTCTTATTTCTTTTATGAGTCAGTAATTCCAATTATCTTCAGGGTAGAGTGTTTGATTAAGTGAGCAGAAGATTGGATCAACAACTTTGCCTAGTGTCTCGTAACTATGTTGTACAAGATAAACTACATTGGACTTCTAAGAAGGATAATTCAAGAATAATACTCTAGTGGACTTAGAAGACTCCTAGGTGTGCACAAGTTCTTGTCTTGTTTGTGGGATAGATTTTTTATTAATATTAAATTATCGGTGTGATAATTAAATCACACATATTATATAAAAATTAAAAAAAGTACATAACATAGCATGGTTCGGTCTAAACATACTTGCATTTGCAATCTCCCAATAATATGAGAGAATTTTTCCACTTAAATTTTTAATAAACAAGTTTAAATCCTTTCATAATACAATTTGACATAGATAAGATTTCATCATTTCAATATGCACAACTCTAGTTAACTAGTCACACACCCTAAGAGCTCTAGTTATTGAGTTGTGGCACACAATCTAAACACACAACCACAATAACATGGCTATTTTATTTTATATATTCTTATGTTGTGGGCAATAAACAATCACTACAAAAAATACACTATTTAGCGACAAAACAAAATCTATCCCTAATTAGTGATGGAAATCCATCGCAAATTTTTACGACGGATTTGCGGCATATTTTTTCGTCACTAATTTTTTTTGAATTTAGAGAAGGAATCAGCAACGGGTGACCCGTCACAAAAAAAGAGAAAAAATAAATTTAAAAAATAAAAAATTTAGTGATGGAAAAAGTCCATCTCTAAAAAAGAAAAAAAAATAATTTAAAAAATAAAAACTTTAGCGATGGAAAAGGTTTGTCACTAAAAATTTGAAAAAATAAAATAAAAACTAAAAACTTTAGCGACGAAATACGTCTGTCGCTAAAAACAAGAAAAATAAAATAAAAAATTTAGTAATGGAAAACGTCAATCACTAAAAAGTAAGAAAATAAAATAAAAATTAAAAAATTTAGCGACCGAATAAATTCGTCACTAAAATAGGAAAAAAAAATTAAAAACTTTAGCGATAGAATAAATTTGTTGCCAAAAAGAGAAAAAATAAATTAAAAAATTTAAACTTTAGCGATGGAACAATATCCTTAACTAAAAAAAGGAAAAAAAAATTATATTTTAGCAACTAAATTTATAAAATGTGAAATTCATACTTTAATTTCACATTTTAGTAACTAAATTTATATTTTTTACTCAATTTAATTAAATATACTTTTTTTAATTGTGACAACTTAAACTTTTTATTATTTTAATTACATTTATATACTTGTATTTATCTTTTTTTTTTTGACACATCAAAGTAAAGTGGTTAAATTGAGTAAAAAATACAGATATAAAAATAAATTTTAACTTAAAAATATAAATAAAGAAGTGTAGTTAAATATCAAAAAATTTAAATGACTGTAAAAAAAAAACTAATAGTACATAAATAAAAATCTATATGTGCCCTATATACGCATATATTTTTTAAAAATATTAATTTTCATTATTGAGTAATATGTTATCTTTTAGCGGATACTCATATTTTTAATTGAATAGTAAGCAGATAGAATAAAAATAATATCCATGATGTTTAGATGATACGTTCCACTTGATTTAAATTTCATCATTAATTAGATGATGTCATGTTATATAATTCAGGAGTTTACATAGGAATTTAGTAATATTACTGAAATTAACCTTTAACAAAATATTTATAAAAATTTAATGTGAAATTTATAAAATATTTAAATTAAATTTAAAATCTGATTTGAAAATAAAAATTTTAGTAGTTAAATATAGAATTTATAAAAATTTTAATTAAATTCAAAATTAGTGACTAAATATTCCGTTTTTAAGTTGCTAATTAATAAAACATGAAATTACAAATTAAATTCAAAATGAGTTTGCAAACATATTTTGAAAATAAGTTTGAAAAACATTGGGGTGTAAATGTAATTCTGAAAAGTTTAAACAAAAAACAATAAAAATATTTTATGCGCATAATAAATGAATGAGACATTCAGATCAGCTAGTCGCGCATGCGCGTATAAGTTTTTGGAGGCTGGGTGATCCAAGGTTCAATTCTTGGAAAAGGCAAGAATGACTCTCTTGTTAGGAAAGTAATTCCGGGTGTAGATACATATTTTTATTAATAGTGGAGTAAGAAGTGCCCATTAGCGGATACATATTTTTAATTGTAATATCATACTCAAAATTATATATTTAATTAGGTAGCTAAATTTTTTACTATGCCACACTCCAATTAATTGTATAATTGAGATGAAAAATATTTTTTGATAATATTTTCAGTATTTTTAGTAAAAGAATATAAAAACAAGACTATAAAGTCTTTTTTGCTACTATATTATAAATATATATATTGTTTTACTCATTTGAACAATAATATAGAATTTTATTCTTTAATCAATGAAAGGATCTTCAACTTTATCTCAAAGAGCACTTTTAAAGAGATGATTGTTCATTTTGTTTTTCTCTTAAAAGACTTATTCTATCCACAAGATATATAGGCTTTCTAGCAAAAATGCTAGATGATATATAACCTCCTACAATACTTGTACACCTTGTAGCACTTGCTAAGTAATACAAAAAAAATTGCTTCAATCAAAAGAAAATATGAGAATTAAACTTCTCAGTTACAATATTTCTCAATTGATATAAGATTTAGAAAATAAATAACAACAATGAATGCAACAATAGCCTTCAGAATAATTGTGTCAATTTAAAGCATGAGAGATAAAATATGAGCATTTGTAAGTTAGAACACTTGAACACTTGTAATGAATGTTCTCTAACCCCATAAATGCTGCACCAACCAAGTATTTATAGTTGAGAGTAAGAAATGCCAAAAATTGAGCCGTTGGGGATAGTTGAACTGCATTAAATGCACTTGTTAAAAATAATTTTTAGTTTGAAGAATATATATAATTTAAAACTAAAAATTAATTAGTCAAATAAGTTATATAATTATTATTATTTATAACATAAAAACTATTGATCATTTAAAAAATAAAATATTAATGTTGACCTCTCATTTTATAATTAAGAATAAACTTGCATACTGTTGAAAAATATTTTAATTAAAAAATAATTTATTTCCTTTTTCAATTATTGTTCTTCAAGTACTCTTAGTGTTTTATTTGTATTACTTTTTTGTTTTAATTTTTTCCTTCTTTCTTTATCTCTTATACTTATGTTTTCTAATTAATTTGAAGTCGTAAAACTAAATATCTATAAAAGAACTATATTATTCTTAATAGTTAAGAAAAGTATATGAATTTTTAAAAAAATATATTATTCAGCGACGAGCAATCACCCGAAGCCAATTCTCTTCCATCTACGATGGGCGACGACTGCCCATCGCAGATGATTGTTGATTTTGCTTTCCTCTTAATAGACTTATAATTTTTAGTTTAAAGAATTTATATAATTTAAAACTATAAATTAATTAGTAAAATATTTTATATAATTTTTATTATTTATAAATAAAAATTATTAATCATTTAAAAAGTTGAAAAAATCAATTTTAACTTCTTATTTTAGAATTAATAATAATTTTACAAATTATTAAAAAATATTTAATTAAATAATTTTATTTATTTATCAGTCATTTTTTTTAAAGTACTTTTAGTGATTTATTTTTATTAGTTTTTTTTATTTTTTCTTCTCTCTTTATATCTTAAATTTTGTTTTCCTGATTAGTTTAATGTCATAAAATTAAATATCTATAATTAATTATATTTTAAAATAGTTAAAATATATATATTTATTGATTCTGTAAATTAAATTAAAAAATATATAATATATTTAAATTAGTGACGAGCAAGTTCCCGTCACTAATATCAGCAACGGGCAAGTACCCGCGGCTGATTGTGGCGGGCACTTGCCGCCCGGCCCCTCCCCAATGCGCATTGGACAGGGGCCAACTTCATCGACAGACAGGCACCCGTCACTAAATCTGCAGCAAGCATCAGCAATGGACACTAGCCCATAGTTGAATTTGGCTGGCACTAACCCGCCCACCCTCCCTATAATACCCGGAATTAAATAATAAGAGAATTTTTTTGAAGATATGGGTCAAAATGATGTTTAGAAAAGTTTTGGGCCTAAGTGCAATATTTAAAACTCAAACGAAAGGCGAATGACTAGGTTAAGATGAGCCAATTGAGGAGAAATGGCACAATTGGGCGATATTTAATAAGAATCAAGAGATCTCGAAGGGTTGAAATCAAAAGCAAGTAATTAGGAGAGTCCGGGCAAAAGTGCAGTTTTTGCAAAATGTCAGTGGGAGGTCGAATCGACAAATTTTTCAGAAATTCCAAAAGGAAATGGAAAATATGGAACTAAAGGGTCATCGTGAAAGTGTTGGATAGTTCAAGGGTGTTTAGGGTTAGGAGAAAATGCAATTAAAATCGATCAGGGGCTAAACTGTAAATTTTTGAAACTTCCATGGTGTGAACGCGACCGCCGCACATGGCCGCCAGCAGCTGCCTCTGGAGGCGTCGGGAAGCTCGCCTAAGGGTGCTAGGTTGATCTCCAGGTGATGATGAAGCTCCAGGGGGTGGCCATTGGCCGAGTACGGCGGCGAAGTGACCGAAAATGATGGCCAAAAATATTTCCAATTTGGCCGAATCTTTCGAAGGATCTAGCGCTTGATTTGTTGTTTTTCGATTGGTTTAGAGGCTAGATTTGGGCTTAAGGGATAAGGACGAGCAAGATAGGGTGAGGAATCGGGTAAAAATCGACTATAAAAGGAGGTTTTCAGCCGAGGGTTCAAAATTGAAATCGCTAAAAAATTCTTGTTGTTTTGCTTGAATCGAGCTTGAGGGATAAGGGGCTTTTGTTCTTAGTGTTCTAAGGATCATTTCTGGAGCATTTGGGATCATTTGGTGTAGAAATGGAGAGGTTTTGAAGCTTGGCCGAAAAATCGAAACCGCCACCGCCGCGACCTGCAACTCGATTTTAATCCTACCTCCGGCAACTTTTTTCGATGAAAAAGGGCACCATTGAGGTCGCCTTGAAGAGCTCTACAAGCCCCTATAAGAATTTAGGGCATTGGACATCGTCGGAATCGGAGAAGACGACCGGAGAAGAAGGCTGTGCGGCGACGCGTGGCAGCCACTCGCAAGACCCCTAGGTGGCGCGTGAGGGCGCGTGAGGTGTGATTTTTCTTCATTTTTAATTTCATATTTTAGGTAAAATTATTTTAGGAATTTTCATGGAAAAATATTTTGTGAAAATTGATGTTAGGTATTTTTTATAGATTTTCGAAGGTAGAAATGTTTGAAAATTAAATAAAAATAGAGAAAATTATGGAAAAAAATAGAATGTTGATTCCAAAGGTATTAAATGGTGAAATAGGAGTCAATTGGGTCATTGGAAGAGGAATTACACAGTTTTCGAGGTGTGACACATTTTTTGAGGCGAAATCCGAACTTTTTCGAATTGAGGTGAGTGGTTTGATTCTAGCTTATCCTTGTCTTGTAAGTGTTTTCAAGTGCTTTTGGTGAGTTCTAGTGAGTAATTATACCCTCCTAGACTTAGTTTATTTTACAAGGCTTTTTACTTACGTTCGTTGTGTCGATATTCACTACATTGCATTAACTGTTTATTTTTAAAAATGTTGGTGCATGGCGTGCAAATTTTCATATCATGAGGGGTCATGTTTATTTGCATCGTTGGGTCTGTGTGGGGCGATATGGGGTCTACTTGAGATTGGGACAATGCTAATCCAGGTGAACGGGTGTCACACTGGGGCACTCGAGGGAATAATGTTAAACCAGGTGAACGGGTGTCACGACGGTGCACCTGAGGGATTAGCATTGGACCAGGTGAACGTGTGCCACAGTGGGGCATTCGAGGGATTAAGTATGTCAAGGTGATATCTCGAGTTAGATGTGTCTTGCATGTTGTTGTATAGTATGCCATGCTCGTATGATTTTCATGCCTTGTATAACTGTTTCATACCTTCACTTAGATGGTTTATCATCTTACAAGGGTTATGCCCCTAGAACATTCAACGTTCCAATCAGGGACAGCAGCGAGGTCGGGGACACGACCGAAGAGCCAGTAGTGTTTGTTTGATAGTTGTTGTTGTTATAATTGATGTTATATATCGCTTGACGAGGTTGTAATAACTAGTATTGGTGTTGTATACATATGACGGTATGGGAACATTTTATGTGTAACACGTGGTAGGCCACGTCATTTTGATTAATTAAGTATTCCGCTGTGTTTATATTGTCTCGTTCGGTTAGGATTATGTTATTGTTAACTAAACGAGTAAGGCTGGAACTCTCGGAGTTTTCATCTGCATGTGAAGATTGTGCTCACAGGCGCCGCGAGAGACGGACTTGTAAAAAAAAAAAAAAGAAACCCTGAGAATTTCCTTATAGTGACACGCCTGTATAGAGCGGGGTGTTACACTCCCCCTTCCCTCTTGACCCCCCCATGACACATGCCCCTCTTTCCCCCCTCCTCCTCCCCTACTTAAACGTCTTCCCGTCCATTTCTTCTCCACTTCATCTCTTCTTATCAAATTTGTAACGACCCTAATTTGGGTCTAGGTGTTTTAGCACTTAATGCTAGTTAACAGCATGTTAAATTGGGACAGCGTATTTTAATTTGCGTCGATAAATTGTTTTGTTGGCAAAAAAAAAAGAAAAAAGAAAAAAAATGATTTTTGATTTTATAATTTATTTTATGGCTCCCGTGATCATGAATTTTGGTAAGTGGGCCTAAATTAAAGAAAATAACAAGTAATATATTGGACCACATTTGATTAGTTAATGAATTTATGGGCTATTATGTATGGGTTAATTGAAGGGTAATGGGAGCTTGGTCTCCCAGCGTGGGCTAGAGCCCATTTACATAGTGGAGATGTAAAATTAATTTGGGAAAATAAGTAAATAAGAAAAAAGGGAAAAAAATAAATTAAGGTAGTAATTGTCAATAAAACCCCTAGATATTTTTGTTTATAATATGAGAAGAAGGGCATTTTGGTAAAAAATTTCTAGAATTGGCATGCAATGTGTACGCCTTTTCTATGTACAAATCTTCTAATTTCAATGCATATCATCTCCCTCTTTTCTTCACTGTTCCATTGCTTTCCTCAGCTCTTCAGCGTCTTCTTATACTTCAATTTCTCCTTTTATTTCTGTTCAACTCGTTGCTACGTTGCCTTTCATTTGCGCTGGTGGAGCTTCTCTTGCTAGCATCTTCATCGGGTAAGTCCTCTGTTCATAATAGTTCTGTTCGGGTTATTGATGTCTCTGCTAATACTGTTGTTGCAAGTTCTTCTTGCACTCCTATTTCACTTTCAGTGCAAGTTCCCTTAGTCCTCTTGGTTGATTCTCTGTTATTAATCCATTGTGTAGTGCATCTCTATCTATGTGTGTATTTTTTTTTCCCTTTTGTTGTTCTATTTGGATGTATAGGGAAACTTCATATATAAATATATACTCATACACACAACCTTATTGAGGTTACAGTGGGGACTCACATCACCCCTATCCCCTTCCTGTGAATGGCATTTCCTTCCTCGTTACAGCGAAGTTTTATTTAGTTTCGTTACCCTCTGTTCATGTGCTATTAAATATATATACGGTTACACTCACTGACCCATTTATATATACACTATGTTCAGTTGCCTTGAACCAGCGAACAAACGTGACCCATTTACAAATATATATATACGTATATATATATATTCATTCCATTCGCATGCCCTTGTTCTACTTGATCCACTCGTATTGATCCACCCGTAATATATATATATATACATACATATATATATATATAAGCAGCCATCTGAATGCTTCCTTGTTCTAGCCTACCCACCCACATATATACATATATATTTATGGCATCAGAGAAGCCATTTGAGTGTGATCTCTTACTCTCCCTCTACCCATGTATATATACATATGCTGATAATGCAGCTGCTCTGATAAATCTCCTATACAAACCTCTCTTAATCGCTGCCATCATCTGAATAAACCTCTTGTTTCGGATAGCCCCTCACCATTTTGAGATTCCCTCATGCATATAAACACACACATATATATGTATATATATACATACCTGAAATGGACTAGTGCATAAGCACCCTCTATTTTTAAGTAGTTTATATATATACATATAAATAAATATGTAGACCCACTATTTGAATCAGCTACCTAAACACGTACACCCAACTTGAATATGCCCTTATACCAGTCGAAACTAGCAACCCACTTTCATATATATATATATACGCACGCCTCCCTGTTCGTTGAGACCCGTGACTCTCTGAGTTTTCACCATCTGAAAAAGAAAAACACTTTCTTAATCAGTGCTAACCTCACTTAAAGATAATCTCTATCTTGCTAATAGTTCTTTTGGGTCCCACAACTATTAGGGGTACCCTGTCCAAATCATGAATAGCCACAATTTCTAATCTCCAATAACCTTTATGGGACTCAATACTACATCCCATTCATTTCATTCTCTAAGTCAACATTTGAACTAAACATACTTGACTCGTTCCCATGAGTCGTTTCCTTGAGGTACCGTTACCTCGATCCTTACAACATCTATCTCGAGATCCCTATTCTCAAAATCGATCTTCAGAATCCTTAAACTCAATTCTGTACAACACTTTTTGAATCATCCTAAGTTCAATATCCCTAGGATCCTTGATCGAAAATCGAATTATTCTAACTCGATCATCCCCTATAACTACCAGTTATCCCATTTCTCCATGTAAGGATTTCAACTATTGACCTCAAATTAATAGTTTCTAAATTTCCAACAAAATCTATAATCCTCAAGTAACCTTCGCTCTAATCAGAGTCCCTCAAATTTCAAACTTTGGCTCTGATACTAATTGTTACACCCCGTCTTCCCAGGGCATTAGGTAACACAAGATTTCCGGGATAAATATTTTTCCAAATAGAAACCCAACACATAAACCGATACCCGAAGATCCCGTTACACCTTCTCAGTATATTAACACCGAATGATTAATAAACTAAGATAGGTACATCACCTCAAATGTGGAAGCTAGATCAAAACTTCAACAGGTTATAACCGAACCCACTTTATTTATAACATAAAGTCAAACCAACACTTACATGATGTCCTCAAAATAAACAACATAATTGAAAACGACATATTATAAGCTATCCACTAATCGCCGTCACTCCTTAGCAATTCCATTTCCCTTCGCATCGCTGCCTTCACCTGGAACATTTGAATATTCCAGGGACAAAGTCCATATTAGATGATGAATCATCTAAGTAAGAGTTCAAAAATACGTTTTCATGAATGTATACAAGACATGAAATAAACCAACACATCCCGGTAAGCCCTAGCTCAAGAGAATCACACAATGCTTAACCTTACCACGGGGAAAGAGCAATCTTTCTAAAAGCTAAGCCATCATTCTGACACCTCGACACGATGCGATTCTAGCTTAAGAGGGGCAAGGTCAACATGTCTCCTCAACATCTCAGGAATAATCGTTACCAACTCCTTGCCCAGGAAGGTCACATCAACGCAGGAACCCAGCTCACCACATTTACGTCGGAGATTATGTTCCCACTCTAAGCATCTAGGAACCACTACACAATCCCAACTCAATCTCATATGGACCACCTAGTTATCCTAGTGCAACTTCCCTGATCAAACAGTTTGGAATGAAACCAAGGCAGCTATCCCGGCATGCACACTAGCACAAGATACTCCTATTATTCTGTTACACCCTTGGAAAATTATGACTACATTATCCAGATAACATTTTAGGCTGATATTCCATATGAACAATCACAAAACACATGACAATGCCACATTTCACGACTCAATGCATCATATAAACAACATTTTATAAAATGCAATGCCCAAGTATAAAACATTTAGGGACGAACCTCCTTCATAAAACTAATCGTCACCGGTTATCATTTGCATGCAACAAAACCATTTTGCATGAAATCATAACACATTCAGATAGAACAAACACCAAGTTTTTAGGGTAGAAATACCCACAATAAATCAAGTTTTTGGGGCGAACACTCACCTCAAATGTATTCGAAATGCCTCGATCCTCGTACACGACCTTAATTTACATGCCAAATCACGAACACCCGTACTTATACTCAATCTCGAGCCACGACACTCCCTAAACACCATATTTAATTAAAGGAGCATTAAAATCCACTTTTTTCTCAATTTTTCATAATTTTCTCTATTTTTCTCCCAATTTTCACCTCGATAATTCAAAAATAATTATCTCCTCCAACTTTTTCCCAAATTTTTCAATATGATAATTCCTAAAATAAGTTTCAAAAAATACTAAGATAAAATACCAAAATTACCCCTTCTCATGAGCCATGCGCGTGTCTGCGGGTGAAAGCTGGGGTGTGTAGACACGCGCTGGTCTTCTTCCTTACTTTCGATTGCCGACAACGGCTCCGATGGTCGAACTAAGACCACCCCCTTGAAGCTCCCTCAAAGTCAATCCTAATGGCGCCGGATGCCAGCTGAAACAACATCGAGAAAGCCTTTTAACGAGCAGTTGCAGGTCGACGAAGGCGGACCGCCTTGCTTTTCCAACCGAGCTTCAAACGGCCTTCGATTCAATCTTGATGAAAACTCTCCCAAAAACTCCAAAACCCCTTCCCTTGATGGAAGGATCAAAAGCCCCTTAACCTTTCTCTAAAAATCACACTAAAATAAGGCCAATTTATTGCCAAAAATTTGAAACTCTCAGCCCCCCCTTTTATAGCAAATTTTGGCCACCTCTCGACCAATCACTGGCCAAGGCTTGGCCTCCAAGCAAGCCCACGTCGTATACCACCTCCCCTAACTCTCCCTCTGTTGTTCCATCACCGGAAACGACGGCCATGTGGGGTGGCAGTGCGGCGGCCTTTTTTCCCTTGCGTTCACACTGCCAAGTTTTGGTAATTTGCACTTCAACCCCTTAATTTCTTCTAACTCGATTTTACCCTTTTCCTTGAGCCCCTGATCTTTCTAACAATACCCCTAAGACCCAAAAGTTTTTTACTTTTCATTTCATCCTCAAAATTCCCAAAAAACTATCGTTTTGACCTCCTTCGGGTAAAATTGAAAAATTACACTTAGGCCCGGTTGATCGTTTTGACCCCAAATCCCTTCGTTTTAACCCGAAATCGCTAGAGGGTTGTTTCATATGTAAAATCTAGGTACTCAAGATGCTCCATCAACTTTTATGAGGTTTCTTACGTCGATTCGATTTTTCAGTTCGGTCGACAGCTGTACCAAAAATCTTTCCCAATCCAGTTTCTTTTGATACCTAAAATCATATCTTGATTCACTTATTGATAATATTCCATTTTCCTTTAATATCTAAGGTTTGGGGTACTCCCTTCAGTCGATTCGATCTCTTAAAACTGTGTTAGTGTTCCTTATATTCTTATTCTTTCGAAAATACCACTTGTACCCTTCATAATATGCCATTTATATCCTCAAGAATTTTCTCAGGTATTACATCTCTCTCTCTTCCTCTCTTAAGCGTTGCGATCATCCGAAAAAAACCCCCATGTTCGAACAACCCCTGCATGTTTCGGTCGGCCCATACCCATGACCTCTGGTTGGTTTTAATAGCTTATATATATATATATATATATATTCATACCCATACTCGGATAGCCCAGCCCATTGGAACAACCCCTTTCGTTTATATAAATATGCATATATACACATACCTGAATCGAAAAGCTTGGTTTAAGCACTCTCTATTTTCCTTTAAATAGCATGTATACCTATAAATGTGCAAACTCAACCCATGTGAACCAGCCACATAAGCCCCCACTGTTTCATTTGAGACCTCTTGCATATATTCATTTAACCGTTCAGACCCCCCATCCATATCCAACAATTTAGATATATATATATATAAGTACTTAGTACGCATTCAACTAAATTGTAAATAATTCATGAACAAATTGATTAAAATAATTTCTAAATAAATTAATGTAACCCTTGGGCATACTTAGAACGAGTAGAAAACTACCTGGTATTGTGAGATGGCCAAAAAATAATGTAAGGATGATGACAGCTTGTGGAATGAAATTTCATGATGTTTTATATGTGTGGAAGTGAATGCATGGCATATCATTAAGAGTTTGGCATCTTTGCACACATTGGGTTTGATAATGTTATAATGCTTCATATCATTTATTTAGCGTATCTATTATTTTTGCGCGGAGGGAAAATGTACCCTAGAGCACTTATCACAGGACGAGGTGGCCATAGCCAGGTAGGTTGGCTCCATATTGAATATGAGTTTTTATTCTCTTGATGCACTTTAGCATATGTTGTTTAATGGCTTGCGAGCCTATAAGAATTGATTATAACACTTAATTTTATATGCACATTTGCATGGTGATATATGGTGGTATGATATATTTAACTTGGGATTGAACAAGTCATAAATCACGAATCTTGTATAAAATTGTCGAGTTCTTGACTACTCTTTTTGGTGTCACCATATTCTTGTTTCTTGTTCATTGTTCCTAGAACTTGCTGAGTCTTGTGACTCACTTGATCTTTTTTGTCATTCCATGTAAAGGGAAGGTCGTTATTGGGGGTAACTCCAGTGGGACTAAGGCCCAGGGATAGCGGTGTACGGAGATGTGTCATAACTTGAAGATCATGTTTAGCATTTTGGTGATGATAAGGGTCAATATTTCCTAAATCCTAATGAGTTATATCCCCATTTTGGCTTTAAATTTATGCTTAAAATAAATAAATATTCGTATTACATATTA
Organism: Diospyros kaki; assembly: GCA_036245055.1. Taxonomy (NCBI): domain Eukaryota; kingdom Viridiplantae; phylum Streptophyta; class Magnoliopsida; order Ericales; family Ebenaceae; genus Diospyros; species Diospyros kaki. Next base: position 4,220,764 of record BSEG01000006.1, on the reverse strand, counting down.
TTTCAGGATGAAGCAAGGAAGTTGACTTCTACAATTAATTAGGGGCATAAATCGAAGACGTTGGATTACTCATTATTGTTGCTCAAAATCATGGGTCAACTATGGAGTCTAGAGGATGTTTTAAGTGCACTTGTCCCAACTATCAAATAGAATCCAATATAGGAAAGGCCCAAGACCAATCAAAGGCCCAACAAACCCTAATTTGTAGAAGACTTTTCTTTGTTTTATATTTTTATGAGTACTTTACCACCTAAAGTCTTTTGTTTTTTTTTTTTTTTTGTCTTTTACCTAATTTTCTTCCACTAGTTAGGTGAATGTTTTGTGAGTGCCCATTAGATATAATTATGTTTAGTTGAATAATTGTGTGGTTTGTATTGTATCTTGTGGGCTATATAAATAGCTCACTTTGGTGCATTTGTGAGAAGTTGTTATTACTGGAATCAAAATTTAGTTTTGTTCTTAGAGTTTCTCTTAGAGAATTGCTTTTATTCTCTCTTTTATTTTCTCTTGTAATCCTACTTCCTTTCTTTCTTTTTTTTAAATTCTTATGTCATTTATTGTTACTTTATTATTCACCGCCTAAATGGCCGGTTAATTTCTGCCTTTAAATTTCTGTAATTTTAATTCTTGTCTTTTAATTATCCACTGCCTAAAATGGACAGTTAGTTTCTGCTATTTAATTCTCGTCATTTAAATTTTGTTATTTAAATTACGCCATTTAAATTCTTGTTAATTAACTTTTAAATAGAAATGAGTAGTTAAATCTAATCTTGGGTTAACGCAAGGAAAGTGTCCAACGCCAATGATTCCCAAAGAAAACTACGCTTTAAATGAGTAACATTAATTTAAATTTCAGTATGAGTGTGTTTTAATTATTGGGGAATCACTAGGTTTGGATTGGAGCGTAAGCCTAACTTAGAGCTCTTATGTCACGCATGGGAGTTACTAGAACTGGAAACGCTATCATACCCAAACCCAGATAATTAATTTAGTTGTTTTGTATATTAATTGTAATTGGTTTTATGGTAGTTGCTTAAATTAGAATCTCGCATATCATGTATGAGGATTCCTTAAACTAAAACTATGATCATCTCTAAATTGCATTTAGTAACAAACCCTCATATCTGAAATTAAATTAATGTTACTAATATTGTCCGCTAAAATTTGGGAATCGATGGGTTGGTGCTAAAATTGTCTTAACTCAAGTGTTATCCAATTTTATATTCTCACATTAAACATTTACTTCAACTTCTGCCTTACTTTATCTTCTAGTATCTATTATCTAAAAATCATAAAAAAAAATTTATTACCAATCTATCTAAATGCATGTGCGTGTGTGTAACATTCTTTTTCTTTTATCATAAATAAATCTTTCAGTGGACGACCTGGACTCATCCAGAAAGTATAAATTTAAATTTAGACTACAATTGCACTCGTACACTAACGAGTATAAACCTCTCACCTAAATAAAGAAAAAAATATAAAATTTTTATTGTATTTTATTTTGTGTTTTAATTGCAGGGTGAGAGTGCAGCCAGGTGAGGGTTGAGATGAAATGATATTTATTTTGTTAGTTAACAATAGAGTCTCTTAATTATTTTGTATGGCTTTCAAACCCCAAATTCATGAGATATTGGAAGTGTAATTGAACTTTAATTTAGTTTCTGCTACTAGTAATGAATTGAGTTGGTTGTTTTATTATGCTTTGTTCTATATCATTTCTATGATGACTTCCTTTCAAATATCCTATACTAGCGAGAATATTCGAAATGAGCCCTTACAAAATTCCTTCTTCTCCTTATTCTGAAATTTTTTTCTTTCTATCTCACTGTCATTAAAATCACCAATGTGATTTTTATTTTGTTGTAATTTAATCTTCATCTAGAAGAGACGAATCTCACCAAAAATTGAAGGTATTTATTTTTATTTTTTATACATTATGTTTTTAGCTGTTAATCATGATTTAAAATGCAATATTGAATGTTTCTTACATAATAAATATTATTTGATTAATTGTTAAGTAATAAATAGTTGTTTATTACTTCATTAGTATATCTGTTATGATGATTATAGGTAGTTAGAAGGTTTTTTTTTTTGGGTGGGGGGGGGGGAAGGAGGGGGTGTCTGTAAAGAGATGAGGGGAGGGGGGTTGTTTGGTTGCGGGGTAATAAATTTTAAATAAAATTTAAATTTTTATTTAATTTTAATTAAAAAAATTAAAACTAAATGATAGAAGGAGGGGAGGGCAACCGTTCTCGGGGGCTTTGTTGCACGGAAACTTCTTGGAGGAGTCGTTTCCCTGTTTCCAAAATGTTTCTCGTTTCTATTTCGGACCCTATTTATGCCTATTTTTTTAGAAGAATATCCGTTTTCATTTCGTATCAGAAACGCTTTTCGTTTCTATTTCCATGTAACATAGCTCGAGGGAGGGGGGTTTGGGGGTTGTTTGGTTATAAAAAATAACGGGGGAAGGGGTTGTTTGGTTGGGGGATTTTAATAATAAATTATTATTAAATTTTAAATAATATTTAAAATTTTAATTTAATTTTAATTTTAAAAAATTAAAATTAAATAATAGAAGACGGGGTTCACAATGGGTGGGTGCGAGGTTATTTGGTTGGGGGTAGTGTTTTAATAATAAATTAATAATAAATTTTAAATAAAATTTTAATTTTTTTTTAGTATTCATTATAAATTTCTCATATTATTTGCTATTAATATTAATAATATGGTTGTTAAATAATTTTTGTAGGTAAAAATAAAATTATTTTTCACCAAATGAGATTTTTTTATTTTAAATTTAATTAAAATAAATCTTAATAAAATTAGATAATAATATATAATTGAAACTAAATTAATAATAATCACAATAGGGGTTTTAAATGTGGTGGGGGGTTTAGTTCACAGTGGAGGTTTGGTTAATTGAAAATTTGGAATAAAATTTAAATTTTTAAAATAATTTATATTATAAAGTTATGATGTTATTAATATTACTAATATGGTTGTTAAATAATTTTTGTAGGTCTAAATCAAAATTTTTGACTATTAAATGAGTTATTTTGACTTTAAATTTAATTAAAATAAATATTCACAAAATTAGATAATAATATACAATTGAAATAAATAAAAATTTGTGTATTAGTTTTGTTGTTAAGAATATTTTCTAATTTTTTAACTTAATTTTTTATTAAATCTCTTATTAGAAATAAAAAAACTTAATTTTTTAATTTTATTAATTATACATTCTAAATTAAAAATATTAAATATATGTTTTCTAATTTTTTAATAATGAATGGGTGGGGTTCAAGGTTTAAGCATGGGGGTTTAATTGGGGGTTGGTGGGTTCCCAAATTTGAAAAGAGGGTTAAATTAAAATTTTGAATAAAATTAATTTTTAATTTAGTTTCAATTATAAATTTATGATGCTATTAATATTAATTAATAATTAATAATATGGCTACTAAATAACCTTGTAGACACAAATAAAAAAATTTGACTATTAAACAAGATATTTTTACTCTAGGTTTAATGAAGACAAATCTTAACAAAATTAGACAAGAATACATAATTGAAATAAATAAAAACTTGTAGTCTCGTTTAGTTTTTTGTGTAAAAAATGATTAGTATGGTATTGTGGAGGTTCGATCCAAGTGCTCGGGGAACCAAAATCTATGACAAGTATGGTGTTGTTGAGGTTTGATCGTCAAGAATGTATAGGAAATATGATCCTTTTATATTTGCCCAATAAGCAGAACAAATGTATTACGCGTCGTACTCGAACACTTGCCGTGATAAACATGATTGAATGGTTGTTATTAAAACAAAGGCACGGGCTACAATAATTGCTCCCGAAGCTAACATGGAAGAACATTTCCAAGAGGATAAGATACTAGAACTCTCGCAAATTGATCAAAATGATGACCTTAGAGGTACTTTACAAGATTTACATGGGATAGTCGAGAAAATAGATGTTTCAAATATTGTTCAGCAAGAAAAGGATGATGATGCAGAGGAAGAATCTATATCAAAAGACAATAAGAAAAAGTTATTGTCTGATATTATAGATAGTGATAAATATGTAAAATAAAATTGATATATTTATGAATATGTAAATTCACTTATATATGCTATGATATAATATCTTTTGTATTTTTGAATGTCTGTGATCTTGTACGTTTTACCATATTTTTATGTTTCATATAATTCTCAAAAATAAATATCAAGACATTTATCTCCCGAACCAAGCAGGGGTAGGGGTAGTAAGGGTAGAGAAAGACTCCAATCCTATAGGGACACCCCTTCCCAAGATCCTAATAGTGTTAGTTCATAGTCTTCTCCTTCTGTCTCCACACATGTTGTCTCATCTACTCCTTTATATCCTCAGTCATCGCACTCACATACTTTCATTCCCATAACTCAGTTCCAACAGCCATTTCCCCCTATACCATATCCTATGGGTTATACTATAGTCCCACCCACATCCCACCCATTTGAGACTACACCACAATATATCCCCTCTCATAGGTCGACTTTTCATTTCATAGGAAGTCCATACCCATACTCATTTATGCCGACACCATATGCACATCCTTTGTCCTCTTTTCCTACGCAAAATGTTGAGCCGATTCCATCTGAGCTAGTTGATACCCATTGAGTTTATCATTGAGTAAAATTATCTTGCAATCAGAACTGTGATCAGTGAGTATCTTATATATATTATTTTTAATTGATTGTTTGTAATTGTTATACATATAAATGCATGTTCTTACTTGATAAATATTGGTTTTATAGTTTTTTCCTTGAGGTTGGTCCACCAGGTGTACAATCAAGGATTTGGAAAAGACGGTACACTAAAACTTGGCTTCATTGGGATGATGTGTTAAAATTAACGTTAGTATAATTGTAATTCTTAATTATAGAAAATTTTAATTTAAAATTTTATATATATTTATTCATTTTTCATTTCTTGTAGAAGGAGTTCAAGTGACAACCCAATGAGTGTGATTGTATATGGATCACTTGGAATAAATCTAGTCGGAGAAGTTTCAGAAATAATTTGAACAAAATTAAAGGAGGTGTTGATAACAGTGAGTGGATATATCCGATGGTGCGACGAGCATTGCAGGTAAAGTAGGATAAAAACGAGTACAAAAAGCGAGTAAAACAAAATAAAAATAATCGTGCCTCTAAGACTAGTAGGTCAATCCACATAAGCGGATCCATTCCTTTTACCGAGAGTTAAAGAATGATGGTAATTAGTTTTTCTACTCAAATGTAAATTTTATAAACTTATATAATGGTTTATATTTTATTTTATTTACTTCATATATTTGTCATGTAGACAAAGGAATTAGACCACAAGCCCAATGAATTTGAGATTTTTAAGAGAACCCACACACAGAAGGATGATCAAGGACAAGAAGTATGGGTTGATAATAGATCAAAGGCCATTGCGGTAATTGTATTTATGTACAATTTAATTAACATTACAATTTAATGATTTTTTTTATTAATTAACAACGTTAATATTTTAATTTATATATATAAGAGGCGTTTGAGAGATTAAGTGTAGAGGCATCTTCAGCATCAGCCAGCGGTAACGAGTCATCCTTTCCACCTACATTCGACGAGCATCACATTTTTTATCAGGGTATCTCTGGTTGAAAAAAAATGGTCATGTCTACGGTCTTGACTCTCAAGATAGGCAGTCCTACCCAGTTGGATCCGATAGCAGCTCCAGAAGTTCATATGGGTTGTTGTCAGAATTAGAACAAATGAGAGTGAGGGTCACCCAGATGAACGAGGAGTTGCATTCGGCTCGGACCTAGGTGATCGAGGTGCAAAAGATGAGTTGCATTCCGCTCGAACCCAAATGAACGAGAAGTTGCACTCCTCTCGGACCCAAGTAATAGAGATGCAAAATAAGAATGTGCAACTGCGTCAGTGGTAGTAACAGATGATGGCATGACAAGAGCAGATGAATAGACAGATGATTGCGTTACAATAATCTGGCCCGTCGACTCACCTTTATTAGCAACCTGAACCGTCGACTCAACTTGGACTGAGTAACTAGTTTTATGATAATGAGGAACAAAATGATGATTTTAGCGATGATGATTGTAACTAAATATTTATGATTATATTTTATTAATTAAATTATTCAGTTTGAATTACATATTCAATTTTGTTATTTTATAAATTCATATGAATTTTATTTTTTTATTTTTAAATTAATGATTATATAAATATATTTTTAATTTCTATTTAATTAATTAAAATAAATTATTAATTATCATCAATTTTATTTATATATACAAAAATTTATTTTCAAATAAATATAAAATATAAACAATTTTTTGAATATTAATTAAATATGAATTTTTTTATATTTAAATTTTTATTTATATAAATTTTTAATAATTTTATTTTTATTTACGTTTAAAAAACTTATTTTTATTTTGTCTTTTAAATTTATTTATTTTAAAATATACTTTTTTAATTTTATTATTTCTTTGTTTAGCGACAAGTCTTAACCTGTCACTGATCAGCGATGGGTGATATTCCCGTCCTTGATTCCGTCGCTAAAAGTCCCTGTTGCTAAATTTCGTCGATAAATTTTAGTGATGGAGAGACCCCTGTCACTAAATCCGTCACTAAAAAATTTAGCGACGGATTTTGATATTTTAGTAACGAAATTTTTCGTCACTAAAACTTTGATTTTTTGTAGTGAATTATTTTAGAAAACCTATTTATAAATAAGTTTAATGAGATTAGGTCTCTTATCTAGATTCTCTATCTATGATAATAATGTATTTTTATGTCAAAGTATCTCTCTTCCATCAATGGAGCAAATTGAGATCCTACTATAAATACTATAAGAATTTGAGGATTTTACCCCACACACGTAAATATGGGTAAAAATTATCTTATGTGTCAACTATAATTTTTCCTTACACATAATGCAAATGTCAAGATGTATGAATAAATGGGGGTTAGAAAATAACTTTTACCCACAGATATATGTGTAGGTAAATATTTCTATATGTGTAGGTATTTTTATGTTAGAAAATTGTAATTGTGATATGGCTAATAATGTGGCTTTAATTGGATGATGATGTGATATGACACATGTATTTGCTTATGTGTAGGTAAAATTAAGATTATGTGTGTGTGTAATAATATAAAAAATAATTTTCATATGTGAGTAAAAAATGTTATGTGTAGGTAAAAAAAATAGTGTGGATAACAATTTAAAAATTTTTTGAATATGTATGGGTAAAAAAAATATAATGTAGGTAACAAACATATTATGTATGGGCAATAATATAAAAAATAATTTCCGTATGAGAGGATAATTTCTATATGTGTGACTAAAAAACATATTATGTGTGAACAAAACTAATATTTTATATTTAAAATTTCAATTGTTGCAACATCTATTACAATATAGTTTAAACATATACACACCAAAAAAGTCATAAAGTCACAAAATAAGCATAAAATCATGAAGTCACCTAAAAAGTTCAAACATATATATGAAAAAAAAGTATAAAATAAATTATTAAATCTCGTCGCCAAACTCTTGTTTAGTAGAATGGAGGGAATGGTTGGAGCTAAATGGGTTGAGGCGGGAAGAGCCGAGGCAAGATCGTCTTGAATTATAATTCGATGGTACATGTGGAGTAAATAAAGAAGGCATAATATTCTTCTCAATCAACACTTGTCGCAACATGTGTACGTCTCTCTGGAGCTCTAAAAAAAAAGACTTGTACTGATTCAAATCTTCAACCAATTAATTGTAGGTTGAACGACTAGACTCTTCACTAGTGCATGTTGTCCCGGAAGTACTAGGAGATCGCCCCCAACCAAACAAGCGAATAGATTGTCGTCTAAGGACCTTTTCTAAGATATCCTTATCAATCATTTTATCTAGAGGATTATCTCGCCTCAACTACATCATTTGTTTCTGTAAAAAAATGCAATATATTCTTAATCAACTGTTTTTAAATTAAAAATATAGTCTCAATTATGCCAATGTAAAGCAATTAAATCATCAAAATCAACCATGATTTTCCACAAGCAGTGTTCCAGTAATCACAAAAAAAAAAGATAGATGATGTGATTCTACTATGTCTAATTATGGGAAGAAAAGAGAAAGAAGAAATGGAGACAATCTGTAACTGAAAATAAGAGTTTACAACTTGACTCATGTGATACATTATGGGAATACCTAAGATTGAAGGAGATGGTTGCATCTATGAGTCAGCAATTAGCATAAGATCATACATTGTAGAAATTCCACGTTATAGTTACACCAAAATAGATTTAATAATGTAACACAAAAAATTATGGATGCACTAAGCTATAGATATAATTCTTGCCCTTTCACAGTAGGTGCAATGTAAATCTTCAACAAGGAAGACTAACTAGAAACGAGGAGATTAAATCAAAATTGCACATGTTTACAGAATGTTTGGAGGACATAATCAATTGTTATACAAAAAGAGCATAGTTGGATGCCAGTAGAAACTGAGGAAAATATAATTTTTATGAAAAAAAAAAAAAAAGACTTGAGTAAGAAATTTCCAGCAATAAGAGACTTTAGACCTTGAAGATGAGGATTCAATAAGTTCCTACAAAGTTAAGAATACCACAACCAACAAACAATGAACAAATTCAATAATAAACGCCCATTAATGCCACAAACATGTAAACTCGATGAAGAAAACGTCAGAATTAACTCGCCATTCTTTTAGGACAGTCAAGAGTCCAATGTACTTGTCTTGACTTCCAAATAAGATATACTTTCTTTTCAGTTTATACCATCAGCAGACATTATTGCTAATATGAAGTTCTTAACAATCTGTGCCTCACCTTAAAATCCTATCATCTTCATCAAGTCATCCAATAATACCATCCAGGGGTGAGCCCTTAATGATATATGCCAATTTCCAATCTACTATATATGATTCTAGGAGTGTAGTTCTCATTTAGCTAAATTTGACAACATTCTATGTACTCTTAATCCTTTAACTTAGAAAAAAAATAACATACTTACATATTTAGCCTTTAACTATGGAGATGATCAACCGTGTTCAAAATGCCAATGTCAAAGATGCCAAGTCTCAATATGTCCTATCGAGGCTTCCAAGTCAGCTCCACAAACAACGTGATGACGCATTGTACTCCTCAAACCATTTCTAGATTCACTTTCATTTTGCACGAGAGTCAGCGTTCTTCTGTGCTCATTCCTTTAAAAATTAACAATTCACTAATAAATATATATTTTCATTAATAAGAAAGAGGAATCCTGAAAAACAATTATAAGCATTACCATAAACAGAGAATGAAAGTAACAGAGAAGCAAACCAGTTTGATACACAAATAGCATTTTTTGGTTCATTTCTTGGTGTGCTAATATTCTACTTAGAACAAATAGCATTTCTTGATTGATTTTGATACACAAAATACTATAATACTTAACGCATATAAAAAAATCTATTAAGGGTTTTAAATATACCAAAAATAGTTTTACTAAAATTATATTTTGTTAAACATCAAAATACACAATAGGTTAATTGGAGAAAGTTGGCTCAACAAACATTTACAGAGAATGGAAGTAACAAAGAAGCAAACCAGAAACCCTAGGTTAAAGACGAAGGCTCTCCTTCTTCTCCGTTTCCTTTTTCTTTCCTTTGATATTTTGTCTCTTTCGTCTTAAACGTCTGAGCGGTCCATATCCTGAGGGGGAAATAAATAGCGATGATGGAAGGCCGGGATAATGCCTCATAAAGCACAGATGAAGGGTAGGGATTTGATTGTGCAAGCACGATAATTATTCTAACATAAATGGCAAACGGGCAAGAGAAATTGAGCAAGATAAAAAGCAACCGGGCGCCATCAGAGAGCAGTTGATGGTTGCCATGTGCTACCATCCAACAACTGCCAGATGGTGGATTGTGGTTGCTACACGTGGCCCTCCAACAGTTTATTCCAACGACATCGTTTGGAGCTTCATAGCCAACAATAAGGTGTGCACATCCACATCTGCAACTAAAGATTTTAGACATAAAAACTAATTGAATTTTGACTTTGTTATACTTTAATCTAATCATGACTCAAATCTTAATTTCTTAGAAACAGAAGCTGACTTTGTTATACTTGGCAATATATTATACGAAACCTAACATTATAAGCAAATAAATTCATAATAGAATCAGCAATAAATCTAAATGCAGCAAACCAGATTGTGATAGTTGGTAAACTAGAATGTGCCACAACTAATGGACGTGAGATTGTAATAGACTCCACTGATGGAGATGTAGTGGGGGTAAAAATAGGCTCTATCTGTCTTCCAACTTTCCCTCCTATATAAAAATGAATATGCATATAAGCATCAAAGATAAATGTTGGCAAAATAATGAAATCAATAATAAATTTAAATGTAACAAACTAAAATGTGATGTAACGGGGGCAGTAATAGGCTTTGTCTGTCCTCCAACATGTTTTCCTGTATAAAAATGAATATGCATGTAAGCACCAAAGATAAGTGTTGGCAAAATCATGAAATCAACAATAAATCTAAATGCATCAAACCAGAATCTAATGTAGTGGGGGTAACAATAGGCTTTGTTTTTCCTCCACCCCGTCCTCTTCATCCACCCCTACCCCTTCGCCCACCAGTAGCCATGCAAGAACTGTAATAAAAAATCATGCTTCATCATCATCGTCATCATCAAGATCTGGGTCATCAGAGTTGTCATCAGTCTCAGATTCTAAAGTTACTTCATCGGTAATAAAAAATCTACCGTCGTCATCATAATCCTCAATATCTTCCAAGTTTTGTTCTCGATCATTAAGAAATTTTTGTTCACTAAGTAGGTTAACCACCAACTCATGAGGCAAAGTTATTGGTTCTTCATTTTGTTGAACCAATAAAGACGTGTCGACTTCCTCTTCCGTTGGTTGAAAATGCGGTAACTCACTAGATTCTTCCTCTTGAAAGATATCATCATTCACCCTCTCTTCATCATCGTCATGCTCAATTATATCATATATGTTTCGATGATTTACCTTTTGTACAACCATCCAATTCTTTCCCTGACTCCGATCATTCAGATAAAAAACTTGTTGAGCTTGTGTGGCCAAAATAAATGGATCTTCAGCATACCAATTAGATGTAATGTCAAGTGATGCTAAATTATTATTAACCACTATTCTTTTTCCTTTCTGATCAGTATTATATCACTTGCAATGAAACATGAATATCGTACGTTGATAGATGAAATCCAATTCTAAAATTTCAAGTAGAACACCATAATATGTGATATCACTACTCTCATAATCACCCCACGTACAAACTCCATTACATTGTGTCTTGAACTTGTCGTCATGTTCTTTGCAGCGAAATCTAACGCTATTGACAATGAAACTATGCCAAATTATATAACGATCATCCGCACATTGTGACAATAAGTACAAATCATCAGTTGATTTAGGATCGCCATTGACTCTAAGATTAGCCATCTGTAGATAGCTAATATTAGAGATAATAATTTAAGACGAATTGCAAAAAATAAATATATATATATATACACAGAAGATTTTAACCTTGTTCTTGAACCAAGAAGGAAATTCATATTTTATGTATGGCTTTGAAATCTTCTTCCTGCACATTTCTCAAACGCAATACTTCTTTATAGTAACTATAATGAAACAACGGGTCAGTACTTATTTTAGAATGAACCATTAATCACATTTTAAAAATATTTTATACGTGCCCAACTCACTTTATATAACCATCAAGTTCATCTCCCGTAGTTATTCAAAAGGTACCATTGCACCACATGGCCATAAACCCCAAGCTTACCAAATTTAGAGGCCCCCATTGTACGAACCTTATTGTTGAATAACTCAATCTTATGTTGTGTACTAGGTACATCCCAATTACATTCTAGACGTGTGAATCTCGTCTTAATATTATGCAAATATCAAGATAAAAATGTCACAGCCTTATCAACAACATATGCTTCAGTAATGGAACCATCAAGGCGTGCAAAGTTACGAACATATCCCTTGTATGTACCCATGTGACATTCAATGCCAAACATCCATCTTGGACTAACTGGTCCACCCCACAATGCTTGTTTAGGTAAATGCACACATAAGTGAACCATGATTGTAAATAATGACAAAGGAAATATCTTTTCAAATTTGCACAGTATGATAACAATCCATGTCTTCATATTCTCAAGTTCGTTGAAATATAAAGTCTTAGCACTTAATTTTTGAAAGAATTGGCAAAACTCAATCAACGTGGCCCGTATTTTCTTGTCTAAGTATGGGAGAATGGCCACTAATAGTATTTTTTGGAGCAATACATAACAATCATGTGTTTTCATCCCTCCAAGCGTATGAGAGTATGTCACACATTGACTGATGTTTGAAGCATACTACCTATCCCGTAAGCAGACTGACTTGATAAAGTCACAAAACCCCTCACAATCTGATTTACTCAAGTGTAATTTGCATGAGGTTTCTCAAATTTTTCATTCCGCTCCTTCAACCATAATTATTTACAAATGTTAAGATCTTCCAAGTCTAAATGTGCCTTCATAGTATCCTTCGACTTCATGGGATTATTTAACAAGGTCCCAACAATATTATCACAAAAAAAAAAAAAATTCAATATGCATGACATCAAGATTATGATGCATCAATAGCTTTGACCAATATGGTAGTTCAAACAATATACTCTTCTTTGACCAATTCAACTCATCAGCACCACATTTATGCTTTCTATCATCATTATTAGGTGCTTTACCAAGGGTGCATATAGGTACCTCCTCTAACTGCAACAAAATATCATCACCAAAAAATTAACGAGGTGGTCCCCTTTGTTTTTGGTTTTCCGTCATACTCCATACTCCTTCGCCATGGGTGTGTTTTACTTAAGAAACATATGTGCCCTGTATAACATTGTTTTCCTCGAATTCGTCTGGAACGAGTATCCTCAAGGCATATTGGACATGCCAATTTACCCATAGTGCTCCACCCAAACAAGTAAGCATAAGTAGGGAAGTCGCTAATTGTCCACATAACTACTGCACGAAGAGTGAAACTTGATCGGGAGTATTCATCATATGCTTGAACCCTATTACACAATAAAACTTTAAACTCATCCACAAGCAGTCTTAAAAATACATCAAAGTCTTTACCAGGGGACTTTGGTCTTGGAATCAACAACGTTAAGAGGTAGTTGCTCTTATGCATTGAACGCCAAGGTGATATGTTATAAGGCATCAAAATGACTGGTTACATACTGTGTGTTGTCGATATATTGCTAAATGGATTGAACCCATTTGAAGCTAATCCCAATCGTACATTCCTTGAATCAGTAGCAAAGTCAAGGTATGACTCATCAAAGTGTTTCTAAGCCTTCCCATCAGCAGGATGACGCAACACTCCAGGCTCTTCTGCACGAATTTCTTTATGCCAACGCATGTCTCTAGCTATGTATCGTGAGCTATATAACCGCTTTAGAAGAGGTGTGATAAGGAAGTATCACAACCTCTTATGCGGAATCTTGTTACGAACATAACGACTATATTTACAGACAGGACATATTGTAGCATTACTATGTTCACCATAGAAGAAAGCACAATCATACAGACAAACATCAATATGCTCATAACCCAAACTGACGTCACAAAGCAATCTTCTAGTGTCATAATAGTTCTCTGGACAATTATTACCCTTTGGGAGCACCTCATGGATTAGCTTTAATAGCATCTCAAAAGAATTATCACTCCACTTGTTCATCACTTCTATGTTCATTAGCTTCACAACAAAGGTTAGAGTAGAGAAGTTTTCACATCCATTATATACAAGATTATTTAAAGCTTCATATAGCTTCTCATAACAGGCCTCTTCAATAACTAGCCGTACATTTCCAATAAAGTCACTCGTAGGCCCAATGTTAAAAAGGTCAACACCAACCACATCGTGCAATCCTTCTCCCAATCCATTAAATTTCTTATTAAAGAATTTCTCGTTACCCACACATTCCTCCTCATCAAGTTCTTTCTTATCATGGTACACCCATCGTGTGTGAGTCATCAATTCCCTTTCTAATCAAATGAGCTCTAATAACATCTATGCTTTGCAACCTTCTATTAGCACAGTTGAAGCATGGGCATAGAGTTAACCCCACAGAATTCAAACTCTGTTTTGCGACAGTCATAAATTCTTCAATCCCTGACACATACTGAGGAGATACCCTATTCGAGTTCTTTATCCATTCACGATCCACATTCTATATTTTTTCACACTTTACACAAAAGTAACACATTGAGACATATTAAGTAAATAAATATACAACCGTTAACACAAACGAATGTTACTTAAACCTGTATTGCTTCTATGAACGTAGTACACAACAGTTGCAATGTGAAATATTAGCCGGAAAGTGGCAACCTCCCCCTAGATTTTCTAGAAAATATGATGGGACTAATTGTTTGATTAATACTAAGCATTTCAAGTGGATTCATCACAACATTTGCTTAATGCGTGCATGCACAATCAAAATTAAGACTACTTTATAACAAACTCTCGTTATAAAAAACAAAAGATGTGTTTATTTTCAGAATTATAAAAAACAAAAATTGAATATATCATTTAATAAAAATATCTATTTTATATGTTGAATAAATACCTGTAATAATTTACTTAAATAAATTTAATGAAAATAATTTCAAATTTAATAAAATAATTTTTAGGAATTATTTAAGTATATAATTAGTTATAACTTATAATTTCAAAATATAATTAATTGCAAATTAAAAATATAGAAATAGAGAAGTTCAAGCAGACTCGATCAAACCTAATCCGATCCATGCCCAATTTGTTTCTTAATCAAACAAACTAATATGTGAAATGCATTAAAACACACAATCATTAACAATGAGCAGGGCAATTAATAATCCATAAATCTGTAAATGAAATTGCTTTATCATCAAGAAGGCCAACGTATGGATAAAATGTGCTAAAAAAACTTGGCCAATGTATGTATGTGTGTTTACGTTATGTTAATACATATATGCATATGGGTATTATGCATGCAACAGCATGCCAGCCAATTAATTAGTTCTCTTCAAAGCGCAGTGTGATTCTACTAAAGTTATTAGCTAGTTTATTGATGGTAGTATGCCAAAGGTTTTGATGACTAGTTGAGAGTTCTCTTGTCACCTTTTGATGTTGACAGGCCATGGTAGAAGCTTCGCAATCTGGATTAGGACCAGCCTATTGACACAGTTCAATCAAGAAGAGCAAAGATTAGTTGTCACCTGACAAGTTAAAATCATTGAAACTGGTCCCCCAACAGATCATTTAGTTGTGGAAGTGGTGGATGTTTCATTCCTGTTTCTTAGGCTTTATCCTTTGCCATTGTCAAGGAAAATTGACAATTTAGCCCGCTGATTTGAATAAATTAACCAAAAGTAAGGGAGGAAAATGGAAATATGCAAATGTTGCAGTCTATTAACACTTGCAAGAACATCATGAATCTCATCCCTTGATCAATTGAGGAACTACTTTAATCTTTTACAGTTACATATTTGCTCATCACTTCAAAAGTTCGAGGGTAAATGGAACCCCCCGATTCTTAATACCTTTTCTCTAACACTTAAAACATAATAATTCATTGAAACTCTAGAACTGAAATTCAAATTAGTGAGTATCCCGTGATTCTTAGAACTTGGCGTTAACTTGTTGCAGGACATCTTGAATCAATGAAGCCACATTCAAGCGAGAAGAACCCCCATCTTCCATAGCCCTCTTTGCCATTTTCCCAAGCTTTCTTGCTCTTTCCCTCCTCTCTTCCCCTTCTTCTCCTCCATCCATCACTTCTTCAACAGCTTTTCTAATGGCCTCCTTCTTCACCAACACCCCAAACTTATCTTCCTCGCACCAATGAACCACAACCTGAGCCCCAACACTGACTCCAACCCCCAAAACCTGCACCAGCAGCTTCTCATTCATGAACTGCTCGGCGAACATCGGCCATGTCACCATTGGAAGGCCAGCACAGACGCCTTCCAGAGTTGAGTTCCAGCCACAGTGTGTTAAGAAAGCCCCCACAGCCTTGTGAGATAAGATGAGCAGCTGTGGTGCCCAGCCACGGATAATTACGCCTCTCCCCTTTGTCCTTTCCTCGAATCCATCTTCTTCAATCCATTTGTCTAGCTCTCTGGCTTTCTCTCCTGCTCTCACAGCCCAAACGAACGGCCTTTTCGACGCTTCCAGGCCTAGACATAGCTCGATCAGCTGGGAAGGAGGGGGCCTGCATAGGCTGCCAAGGCAGGCGTAGACTACTGAGCCAGGCTGCTGGGAATCCAGCCATTTCAAGCACTGGTTTTCATCAATGGAGGCCTTGTTCCCTCTCTGAGCCTTGTCTAGTCCATCATTGTTGCAAAGAGAAAGTGGTCCGATGCACCAAACTTTGTCAGCTTTCAGCTTCTTGAGTCCATTCACATAGCTTGGTTCTAGCTCCTCAAAGCTGTTGATCACCACGCCATAGGCTTCTGACTCGGCTTCTCTCACCTTGTCGCGAAAATCTTGAACTGCCAGTGAGCCTGGATTGAAAACTCCAGGCAACTGAGCTCTGGTTAATTCAATTCTGTCTGGCAAGCCGGGAACGACAAACGGCTGAGTCCCAGGCACTGTTTCATAAACCTTGGAGACACTTAAATTGTGGGTACATAAGAGAGTGAAGCAACTCATTCCATCAAAGGAAAACCTTGGAACATTGAATTTCTTGGCTGCTTCCGCCATCCAAGGAAAGTGTTTGTCAGCTATTATGCAGCTTGGAGAGGGATTAAGCTCTTGAAACATCTGCTCAAATGGCTGTTGCAGCATCCGAACAGCACAAAAAAAGTTCCTTAGTAAATCTAGAGAGGGAATCATGTCCGCACTTTCGCAGCCCTCCGGGAGGCCGGCCTCCATGGACGGGAACCTGTAGTTAGAAGAAACACAGAATTCAAATTAATATGAATTCTATTACTTTGACTGAATCATATGGCTATCTCAATGAGCTATTCATATAGAGAGTTGTAAAAGTAAATGGTATACTATAAGGAAAATGATTTTCGGGCCAAAGTGACTGACTCATCGGCCGATAGAGGCAAGATTGTCATTTCACCTTGCTTGCTTTTCAATAATGTAAAACAAGCAGCGGCACGGGTACATGGTACTCATCAAAAAGAAAACAAAAGAAAGTCATTTTGGCCTTGTTGGTGGACCCAATTCATATTCCGATCTCAACACCTGAGCTGGCGAAGCCGGATGGCGAGGCCGGAGTCGACTGCTCGGCCAACCGTGGAGGCGAATCTGCCGGCCAGGAGAGGGGTGGTGACAATGGTGACGGTCACGCCATGGCGAGCCAGCAACTTGGCCATGTCAATCATGGGGATGAAGTGGCCGGGAGAGCTGAGAGGCACCAAAACAAAGTGCAGATCACGGTGCTTCTGCAAGGCCATTGTAGCCGGAGGAGATCAAGAACTCGCCGGCCCTTGAACTGGATTGAGCTGGGAAGAAACTGGCTATATATGAAAATCATATAATACATACAGATGCATGAATGCGTCTATATATAGACACAGTTGGAGGTTACATTGGTGACGCCTAAATGAGCTCATTAATTATATATATGAGGTCTTTTTCATGTGAATTCATTGTAAAAAGCAGTAGGAAATGGGCTTACCTCAGCACTTACGTACACAAACATCTTGAAAATTGGATATGAATTGCAGGAGTCGTCCTGATTGTGCACGACACCTTCTGTCCCATGACAGACGTGTGTGTGTGTGTACTTTCCCAGTGTTGTTTTGAATTTGAATTTGTTTTGGCATGAGAGAGAGTAGTAGTAACACTGGTGGAGATGGTGTAAGCGAATACGTCACATGTTGAAAGGTGATGTCAGGGACTACATATATGTGTGATGTAAGGGGCTTGTTGGGATAAGATAAAGCTTAAACCCTAAAACAACCTTTATAAATCACAACCGAGTGACAGGATAGAACTTAACAGGGATTTTAAAAGATAACCGAAGTACAAGCATAAACACAGATCAAACGTAAACAATATCAACACAGGGAGATTTACCGTGGTTCACCCATAAAACGGGCTACGTCTACGTTGAGCTCTGACGAAGGGAGATCACTGCACTTAGACATGGCCAAAATTGAACCGGACCGGCGGTTCAAACCGGAACCGAACCGGCCGGAACCGGACCCGGAACCGGCCGAACCGGAACCGGAACCGGAACCGGACCGAACCGGCGAAATTCGGTCCGGTTCCGGTTCGAGGTTCCGCGGAACCGGAACCGCCGGTTCCGCGGAACTCGAACCGCCGGTTCCTGAACCGGAACCGGAACCGGCGGTTCCGCGGAACCGGAACCGCCGGTTCCACCCCCCCCCCCCCCCACCCCCCACCCCCCACGCGGTTCCGCGCCCGCGGAACCGCCCCCCCCCCCCCACCCCCCCGGGCCCCCCCCCCACGCCCACGCGGTTCCGCGGGCGCGGAACCGCCCCCCCCCCCCCCACCCCCCCCCCCCCCACGCGGTTCCGCGCCCCACTCCCCCCCCCCCCCCCACCCCCCCTCCCCCCCCCCCCACCCCCCAACGGTCCAAAATTGGACCGTTGCAACGGTCCAATTTTGGACCGTTGGCTGCTGCCAACGGGCAGCAGCCCAATTCCCTTTTTTTTTTTTTTTTTTTTTTTTAATCCTATAATTTTATCTATATATACCCCTCCCTCCCCCACTCATTTTTCACACTCTCTCTCTCTCTCTCTCTCTCTCTCTCTCTCAAGTCTTAAGCTATTATTCTCTCAATTTTGTCTCTCATTTAATATTTCAATTTCAATTTCTTCAATCTTCTCATTTTATTATTTATCAATTTATTCAATTATATTGTTAATTATTTATTACTTGTTACTATATTATATTATTACTAATATTTTCATTATATTTGTCAATTTTTTACTATATTATTTTATCATTATTATATTTTTTTATTATCATACTTTTTTCAAAAAAATGGCAAGTGAAGGTAGAAATTTTGAAAATGTTGAGTTTGAAACTCAAAATTTTCAAACACAAGAGAGTGAAACTCAACAAAAGGGAGGTGGAAAAATTTCTACTTCTGATATTTTTAATATTCATTTCAAGAAAACACCAAAAGGAGATGGTAAATTTGATGTATCTTGTAATTATTGTAATCAGGTATACAAATTCAAGCAAGGAGGTGGATATGGTACTTTCGCCCGACATTTACAAACAAAGCACCCGCTCAAGGTTGGATTGAGCCGCGATCAAACACAAATATCCGGGTTTGCTACCTCTTCAAACTCTCCTCAATTATTTCATTATAATGAAGCTAATTGTAGGTCTGGTTTAGCTGAAATGGTAGCAATTGATCATTTATCTTTTAGTTTTGGTGAAAAATTAGGTTTTACTCGATTTTGTCAAAACTTTGTTAATGAAATTATTACTTATATTTCTTCAATTTTTAGTAGTGTTTTTTATTAAAAATATGGTTGAGAATATCTATATTTACAATTACATTTAACAATTAAAAATCGAAACCAAACCGAACCGAACAACGGAACAAGGACCAAAATTGAATACAACAATATTTAAAAAAAATTAAAAAAATTCGGTTTGAACCGGAACCGGAACCGTTGACCGAACCGGCTCAAACCGTTGACCGAACCGGTCCAAACCGTTGACCGAACCGGCACGAACCGGAACCGGAACCGAACCGTCCCAAACCGCCCTTGGGCGGTTCGGTTCAGGTTCAAAGATTTCTTGAACCGGAACCGGCGGTTCATGAACCGGAACCGGCGGTTCATGAACCGTGGCCATGTCTAACTGCACTATAGGTATAACGTTTTACAGCCACCGAAATACAAAGACAAAGAATCAATAGAACAACTCTCTATACTCTCTGTACATAAACAATAAGAAAAAAAAAACCCTCAATGATCTATCTCAGCCCCATAACCACAGACTCAAGGTTAGAGGGTTACACACGACACAAAAGATAAACAGAACATTAAAGGGAAAAACGAGAGCAGTAACTATGAATCAGAACAAACCCCTTGCAGCAGCGATATCGGAGGCCATCTCCCTTACTTGATCTCGAGGCAACTGTAGCTGATTTAAAGTAGACTCAAGCGGTGTAGATTGAGTCGTATAAAGAGAATTGCAGATCGGGAAAGATGAAGAGGTAGATGAAGATAAGGACAAAAATTAGCACGCCTAATGAAACGGCAGGAGAGGTTGCCGTTTTAGCCCTCCAATTGAGAGCTCAAAACGCTGCCGTTTTGAGCTGCTCGATGGTTGCCAAAATTGCCCTCCACCTCCTACCAGAAACGGTGTCGTCTGAAGCTTCACATACAACAATCTCCACCTTGAAGCTTCAATCTTTAAGGGACATTCCACTAATAGTGTAGTAAGCTACAACCTAAGTCATCATCACTCAAAAATGTTTGGTTTTTTTTTTCAACCAACTGTGATATGCAGCAGGTCCAAACAATGTTTGAACTTAGCTGCAGTCACAATTTTTGACCCCATGTCAGCGGGGTTGTTTTCTGTTGGGACCTTTTTGATAAGAACATTTTCTTTAGCTACTTGGTCCCTTACAAAATGGAACTTTACATCTATGTGTTTAGTTCTCTCATGATATACAGGATTCTTACATAAATGTATGGCACTCTGACTATCAGAAAATACTATAAGCTTACCTTGTAATATATGAATTTCTTTCAACAAACCTTGGAGCTAGATAGTTTCTTTGAAGGCATCAGTGACTGCCACATACTCTGCCTCAGTGGAAGACAGTACAACCAAAGGCTGCAACTGAGACTTCCAACTGATGCAGTTTCCTCCTAAGGTAAAGAAGAAAGAAGTTGTAGACTTTCGAGAGTCCCTGTCACCAGCAAAGTCAGAGTCCACATATCCAACAAGATCAAATGCATCATTACTCATTTTATAGATTAATCCAGTATTAGCTGAACCATTTATGTACCTTAACACATATTTTAGTGCTTCCCAATGAATTTTACCAGGGTTAGACATGAATCTACTAACTAGTGAAATTGAAAAAGCTAGGTCAGGCCTGATACTAATCATTGAGTACATTATGGTTCCAATGACATTTGCATAAGGAACTTTTTCCATTGAAAGTATTTCAGAGTCAGATGAAGGACATTGATTTTTAGACAAGGTAAAGTGACCAGCTAAGGGAACATTTACTGATTTACAGCCAGTCATGCCAAACTTTCGAACAGCTTTCAATAAATAATCATGTTGGTGAATTTTCAGACAAGACTTGTTTCTATCTCTTTCAATGATCATTCCTAAAATTCTTCTAGCAGGTCCTAAATCTTTCATATCAAAATTTTGATTTAAAGGAGACTTTAACTCACTGATTTTAGACTTAGACTTGCTAATTAATAAGATGTCATCAACATACAAGAGCAAGTACACAGGAATGTCAGATAGCATGAAATAGAAACAGTTATCATATTCACTTCTGTTAAAACCAATCCCAGTTGCAAAATTGTCAAACTTTTTATACCATTGACGTGGTGATTGTTTTAACCCATACAATGACTTCTTTAATAAACAAACATGATCAGGATGTTTTTTATTAACATACCCTACTGGCTGATCCATATAAATCAATTCTTCTAAGTCCCTATGTAAGAAAGCTGTTTTAACATCTAACTGTTCTAATTCTAAATTATACTGAACAACTATTGCAAGCATCATTCTAATAGTTTTAAATTTGACAATAGGAGAAAATATTTCAGTATAATCAATTCATTCTCTTTGTGTAAAACCTTTAGCTACAAGTCTAGCTTTGAACCTTAAGGGATCAGAGGGTGTCATACCTTCTTTAATTTTGAACAGCCACTTACATTTTATCAGCTTCTAATTCTGTGGTCTTGAGACCAGATCCCAGGTGTTGTTGGCAATCAAAGAGTTCATCTCTTCGTCCATGGCTTGTTGCCATTTCAAACTGTCATGGGAGTTAACAGCATCTTCATAGGATGTGGGCTCACTATCTCTCATCTCCAAACCTGCCACTAAGGCACAGTAAACCAAATCCAGATAAGAGTACTTTGCAGGAGGCCTTATAGTCCTCCTGCCCCTGTCCCTTGCCAACTGGTAGTCCCTTAAGTTTTGGTGTGGAGAGACATATTGCTCTTCCTCACCTTCAGGGTCTACTGATGGCTCCTCATGATCACTTTCATGATCAGAGGATGTATCATTTTCAGGGTTTGACACACCTGAGGAAGGAGTAGCCGGCAGATTAGGGACCTCTGCTGGTTGCTCCACCTCATTTTGGGTATTACCAATTATAGGGAACTCTTCTGAGTTATGAGGTGTAGGATAGTTTTCTAAGTTTTCTGATCTACAAGGGAAGTTAGATTCGTTGAATATAACATCCCTACTAATTATAATCTTAACTCCACCTGAACTCCTATCCCACAGTCTGTACCCTTTAGTTCCATCTTGATATCCCACAAATACACACTTAATGGATCTAGGATCCAATTTTCCTACTGATTGGTGGGCATATGCCTCACAGCCAAAGACCTTTAGGTAGTTAAAGTTTAATTTCCTACCTGTCCATAATTCTTCAGGGCACTTTAGATTCAACACAGTGGAAGGGCTACGGTTTATTAAGTGAGCAGCAGTGGAGAGAGATTCTCCCCAAAAGGTTTTAGGTAGGTCAGCAGTGAACAGAAGACATCTAACATTTTCAAGTAAAGTTCTATTCATTCTCTCAGCCACCCCATTTTGTTGGGGTGTGTTTCTTACAGTTTTGTGCCTAACAATACCATGAGAGTCACAAAACTCATCAAAGTCTCTGTTACAAAATTCTAAGCCATTATCAGTTCTTAGAGTTTTAACTCTCTTATCAGATTGATTTTCTACCAAGGTCTTCCACACTTTAAATTTATCTAAAGTTTGATCTTTAGTTCTAAAAGGAAAAACTCAAACCTTTCTGGTAAGATCATCCACAATGGATAGAAAGTATCTGTTTCCACCAAGGGTGGGCTTTTGAGAGGGACCCCACAAATCTGCATGCACATACTCTAAGCATACCTTCGCCAGGTGAGTTCCTTTGTGGAAGCTTATCCTGTGTTGCTTACTTAGAATGCATGACTCACAGAAGTTCAGAGGGTCTGAAGGTACTAAACCAAGATAACCTTGGTTTGAGAAGGCCTTCAGACCTTTCTGGCTCATGTGACCAAGTCTCAAGTGCCAGATATCTGTCTTATCAGCTTTTGCGACACATGTAGTTGAAACATTAACAGGGGATAATGAATAACCATTTAAGACATATAAACCATGCTTTTTAGTACCAGTAAGAATTAGGTGTTTATCCTTAAAGACATGAATATTTCCATTTTTAGCTTTATAGGAGTAACCTAATTTGTCTAAGGTTCCAAGAGATATTAGGTTCCTTTTTAATTCAGGCACATATCTAACATTTCTTAGTATCCTGGTCTGGTTATTATACATTTTCAAAGATATGTCACCTATGCCTCGAACACAACAAGTTTGATTGTTGCCCATATAAACAGTTCATGTTTCTTTGTTACTAAAATTTTGAAACCAATTAATGTTTGGACACATGTGGAATGAACAACCAGAGTCCATTATCCACTCATTAGCCACAGTAGAACTAGAAACAGTGAGTACTTCAGCTAGGTTATTGGAGCTGCTTGCAGCTACTGATGTTTCCCCCCCCCCCCTTGTTTTTGTTTCTTTAACAAATCATAACAGTACTTCTTTATGTGACCCTCCTTCCCACAATGGTAGCATTTCCATTTGGGCTTTTGTTTACCCTTTTTACCCTTGCCCTTAAACCCTGAACCTATTGTTTGATTACTATGACCTATAACATTTCTTTTATCAGGTTTACCCTTAACAAACAAACTGTTAGCTGGTTTTTTAAATGAATTTAATTCTAGTTCTCTTGCCTTAATCCCTGAGATGACAAGGTCTAAAGTAGGTACAATACCAGTGTATTGTAGGGCATGTTTAACTACATTATATTCATCTGGAAGATAATTTAAAAGGATCATAGCCTCACTGGTATCACCAAGGGCTTGATCTGTTCCTCTTAAAAGTAAGCTAAGTTTTGTAAACTCATCTATGTTTTTATCCATAGATTTAGAAACATTCATCTTAAAATTAAATAGCATCCCTTTTAAATAAACTAAATTCGGAGCAGATAAAACAGAGTATAATGAATCAAGTTTATTCCACAGTTCAAGAGGAGTATTCATGCCATCTACTTTACAAATTACACTATCACCAAGATGTAAGAAAATAAGATTGAATGCTTCTTCCCTTACCTCATCAGCTCTTGTGAGCTGTTCTGCTGTCCATTTCTCTTCGTTGGATTCAAGTGCAATAAGCACTTTGTGATGAGAGAGTAGGACTCTCATTTTTTTCTTCCAACTACCGAAATCACTCTTACCATCAAATGTTCCGATTTCAAATCGGGTTGATGTCATCTTCGCTTTGCACGAAGATTCCCTAAGACCCTAGACACTGACTAGACTCACTCAACAAACAAATAGGCTGAAGTGAGGCTTACAGTAAACCCTAGGAAACAAAGGCAGAAAATAATAGAACACAGCGACACCACAATAGTAAACCCTAGCTGAGACGTATCTCAGCTAAGGGTACTCTTGAGTTTAAAAGGCTCTGATACCACTGTTGGGATAAGATAAAGCTTAAACCCTAAAACAACCTTTATAAATCACAACCGAGTGACAGGACAGAACTTAACAGGGATTTTAAAAGATAACCGAAGAACAAGCATAAACACAGATCAAATGTAAACAATATCAACACAGGGAGATTTACCGTGGTTCACCCATAAAACGGGCTACGTCCACGTTGACCTCCGACGAAGGGAGATCACTGCACTATAGGGATAACGTTTTACAGCCACCAAAATACAAAGACAAAGAATCAATAGAACAGCTCTCTATACTCTCTGTACATAAACAATAAGAAAAAAAAACCCTCAATGATCTATCTCAGCCCCATAACCACAGACTCAAGGTCAGAGGCTTACACACGACACAAAAGATAAACAGAACATTAAAGGGAAAAACGAGAGCAGTAACTATGAATCAGAACAAACCCCTTGCAGCAGCGATATCGGAGGCCGTCTCCCTTACTTGATCTCGAGGCAACTGTAGCTGATTTAAAGTAGACTCAAGCGGTGTAGATTGAGTCGTATAAAGAGAATTGCAGAGCATCGACGATCGGGAGAGATGAAGAGGCAGATGAAGATAAGGACAAAAATCAGCACGCCTAATGAAACGGCAGGAGAGGTTGCCGTTTTAGCCCTCCAATTGAGAGCTCAAAACGCTGCCGTTTTGAGCTGCTCGATGGTTGCCAAAATTGCCCTCCACCTCCTACCAGAAACGGTGTCGTCTGAAGCTTCACATACAACAGGGCTACATATATATATATATATATATATGCATGCAATTAATTATTCAAGTCTGTTGTGGATGACTGCAAAATTCTTGCACGCAACTTCCTTTCTGTTTCAAGGATTAAGCTACTTGTAGAGAAATGTTTACCGAAAGTTTTATCAAAATTATTTATTTATTTTTTAATTTATTTTTTCAGTTTTATCTTTTCAAAAGTTCACCTATTTTCTCTCTCTCTCTCTTCCATTTTTACTCACTCTCTCTCTCTCTCACTGTCTCTCCCACTCTCCATCTCAAACCCACTGCTGCAAAGAGCACCATCTATCGCCCCCCTCCCCCTACGCTTGCCACCGCCACGAGCACCTTCCATCGTTGCGCCCCCCACCGCCACGAGCATCTTTCGCTGTTGCCCCTTCCTCCACCGTCGCCCCCCAGACGATTGCCCCCACCCCCTAGCCCCCCACTATTCGCACTTCCTTCCGTCACCCCCACTCGTTGGCCCCTCCAACCAACCGTCGTTGCCCAAAGATTCCCCCCCGCCCCCCAACTGTCGCTTGCACCACACATAATAGAGAGCTAGGGTTTGTAAAGACGGCCAAATCGTTTCTTTTGCTTGAGAGTTGTGAAAGTTCTTATTGTGATTGCAGTTTATTTATCACGATTTCGTTTTCCAGGTGTCTTCTCTTTCTGTGCCACGCATCTATTTGTGCAAATGTATGTGTGTATATTTTGATATGTACTCGTTCATTGGATGTTATTGTTGTATTTGATCTTCTTCCCTCTCTGTATCTGTACCAGTGATCATTTTTTTTTTTAATTGTACTCTCTGCAAATGATTTTGTTGTTGTATTTATATGTGTTGTTGTTAACAAGGAACCTTTGGTGCCAACTGATGTATTGGACATGTTTACAGGTTGTAAATTATTTTGAATTCACAACTGAGCTTTTTGGATCAGTATTTCCTTGCATTGGAGCAAGTAATCCTTAGTGAATTGTCAAAGATGTCTCAAAAAGGGTTGATGGAGCAGGATTTGAGCAAGCTAGATGTGACAAAACTGCATCCACTTTCACCTGTAAGTTATTTCTCGTCAAGCCACCATAAATATTGGTAATTTCATTTGCGAATCATTTTGACTACTTTCAGAATACATTAAGTTGCAATTTTGGTGTTTTTGGGAGATTTGGTTTCTCTTTTCATGGCAAATTAATTTTAGCAAAAGATTTATTAGATTAACATGTAAATGCACTAGATAAGAATAAGAACATAAACAAAGGTTTAAGATACATTAACAAGAATAGATGGATGAAAATTAAAAATTCAACTTGGATAAAGCTATTGGATTTGCAATATGTATAAAGAAACGTTTGCAATATGTATAAAGAAACGTTTGTTAATGGATTTGCAATATGTATAAAGAAACGTTTGCAATATGTATAAAGAAACATTTGTTAATGTATCTTAGAATAGCTTTATCCAAGTTGAATTTTTAATTTTCATCCATCTATTCTTGTTAATGTATCTTAAACCTTTGTTTATGTTCTTATTCTTATTTAGTGCATTTACGTGTTAATCTAATAAATCTTTTGCTAAAATTAATTTGCCAGGAAAAGAGAAACCAAATCTCCCAAAAACACCAAAATCGCAACTTAATGTATTTTGAAAGTAGTCAAAATGATTCGCAAATGAAATTACCAATATTTATGGTGGCCTGATGAGAAATAACTTCAGGTGAAAGTGGATGCAGTTTTGTCACATCCAGCTTGCTCAAATCCTACTCCATCAATCCTTTTTGAGACATCTTTGACAATTCACTGAGGATTACTTGCTCCAATGCAAGGAAATGTTGATCCAAAAAGCTCAATTGTGAATTCAAAAAAATTTACAACCTGTAAACATGTCCAATACATCAGTTGGCACCAAAGGTTCCTTGTTAACGACAACACATATAAATACAACAACAAAATCATTTGTAGAGAGTACAATTAAAAAAATGATCACTGGTACAGATACAGAAAGGGAAGAAGATCAAATACAACAATAACATCCAATGAACGAGTACATATCAAAATATATACACATACATTTGCACAAATAGATGCGTGGCACAGAAAGAGAAGACACCTGGAAAACGAAATCGTGATAAATAAACTGCAATCACAATCAAAACTTTCACAACTCTCAAGCAAAAGAAACGATTTGGCCGTCTTTACAAACCCTAGCTCTCTATTATGTGTGGTGCAAGCGGCAGTTGGGGGGCGGGGGGGAATCTTTGGGCAACGGCGGTTGGTCGGAGGGGCCAACGAATGGGGGTAACGGAAGGAAGTGCGAATAGTGGGGGGGTAGGGGGTGGGGGCTACCGTCTGGGGGACGACGGTGGAGGGAGGGGCTACAGCGAAAGATGCTCGTGGCGGTGGGGGGCGCAACAGCGGAAGGTGCTCGCGGTGGTGGAAGGGCAAGCGTTGGGGAGGGGGCGACGGGCGGTGGTCTTTGCAACAGTGGGTTTAAGATGGAGAGTGGGAGAGACAGTGAGAGAGAGAGAGAGAGAGAGCGAGTGAAAATGGAAGCAAGAGAGAGAAAGAGAAAATGGGCGGGCTTCTGAAAAGATAAAAATTGAAAAAATAAATTAAAAATAAAATAAATAATTTCGATAAACGTTTCCCTACAAGTAGCTTAATCCTATTTTCTTAGTCTTTAGAAAGGGGAAGAGAAAACGATAAAAAGCTATTGATTGATATTATTAAAGGATAAATACTTTAAGATGCTAATATTATCATATTTGAATTTTTTATGTAATATTTTGTAATTAGTTATTTAATTGAAAAGAAAACAATCAATAGAAATAATAATAACTACTTGTGAATAAAACATAGAGATTACCACATATATTTAACTACTAAATAATCTCATTGTTGGGTTTTGTGTTTCCTAATAAGGCCCAAGGCTATGATAAGGTATTTTGGGTATCTTTCATAGATCTCGGCCCATGATTGAAGTTAAGTCCATCATAAAAACCACCACTCACTGGCAACCCAAATGTGAAGTCGAGCTATAAGTACTTTATCAACCCTTTGGAGATAAAGTGGACTTTAATCCATTTGCTCAAGGGTGAAAGAGGCCTACTGAGCCCAAGCCCAACTCCTTCTTTGTGTGCCCTAACACCCATCGATAAGTGCTTCTCTGGTGTTTATTTGTATGGTCGATCTGATTTGTCCTCCTTTCACTTTCAGTCTAATCCGTCTTTCCTTGCTGATGCCCGCATCTTTCCTTGTGGATTGCTTGGACGATCCGTGGGTGTCCTCTATTAATCCATTCTGATGGTCTCCCTTAAAGGTATTTTTCGGTCATTGCTCTTCGTCCCATATCTTCATGATTGCTCTTTGTTCCTTGGTGGATCGTGCAGTAAGCATAACCTGTGTGGTTTGGGTAAGAGAGTTTGCGTTTTGGCCGAGAGGGTTCGGGGTCCGATTTGGGGTTTCAATGCTTGGCTCTTGTGTGCTTCCGTGTGGCTTGGTATCCCTATTCTTTGGAGTTACCTAAGTGGTGTTCTGAGCATCCCAGAATCTGAGCCTTGATCAATTTTAGATCTGATTAACAGGAAGTTTATTTTTCTGTCTTGATTTGTTCTTGCATTCGACTGTTTTGGTTTGATTTCGATTGAGTATTAACCTACTGTTTTATAGAAATTTTTGCAACACTCATCATTCACGACAATTATAACATCCAGTAAATAGTTGTATTTGGATAATAGTTGTATTTGGATATAAGTGATCGATGTCAGGCATTCCTTTTAGATTTCTTGACATTTTTTTTAATATTTTTATGACTTTTGACTTTATAAGTTAAAATGATTTTAACTTAAATATTAAAAAATTTATTTTGAACAATAATTGAAATGACATTAATAAATTATCATGATTATTATAAGTAGCTCATTGTCAACACACCACTGGAAGTGATACATAATTTAGTTGGCAAATTGAGAATTTCAATATAACAATTAATATTACATCGTTTTAAAGTATCTCTAATTCTAGTTAAAATAAAAATAATAAAAGAAAAAAACAAGAAAAAGGAGGACAAGACTAGCAGCATATCTCTGCTAAGTCCATCTAAACCCTAATCTCTTTTATTGTGGCTACACGCATAAATAGCCAAATTCAAGCCCTTTGAAATCTATACACCTGGAAGGAAGGGTAATGGCTGCAAAAAAAGAGGAAAAAAAGTGTAATAATTACTTGCCTATTGTTTGTTGGAATACATATTGGATCAACATCTCCATATTGAGATAAGAAGAACCCCCTTCTTCCACTGCCCTCCTTGCCATCTCCCCAATCTCTTTGGCCCTTTCCCTCCTCACTTTCCCTTCTTCTCCCTTCTCCATTGCCTTCTCCACAGCCCTCTTCACATCCATTCTCTTCATCACCACCCCTTTGAACTTCTCTTCCATTCCCCATGTCACTGCAGCCTCAACTCCAACACTGACTCCAATCCCCAGAACATCGACCACCAGCCTCTCATTGATGAACTGCTCAGCAAACAAAGGGCAGGCTATGATGGGCACACCAGCTGAAACACCCTCCACTGTTGAGTTCCACCCACAGTGCGTCAAGAATGCTCCTGTGGCTTTGTGGGATAGGATGAGCAATTGGGGGGCCCAGCCTCTGATCACAAGGCCCCTCCCTTTGCTTCTCTCTTCAAACCCCTCTTCAATCATCCATTTCTCCAACTCCTGTGATTTCTCTCCACCCGATGATCTCATGGCCCAAATGAAGGGATGGTTTGAGGCTTCCAGGCCTAGCCCAAGCTCTATGAGTTGTGGAGCTGTGAGGCCACATATGCTTCCAAGACAGGCATAAACAACTGAGTTAGGCTCAAATGAATCCAGCCAATCGCGTATCTGGTTTTGAGCATATTTCGAGGCCTTTTCGCCCCTCTCGGCCTTGTCCAGGCTCAGCTTGTTGCAAGATGTAACCGGCCCAATACACCATACTTTCCCACCCTTAATCTTTCTGTACATTTTCACATATTCTGCCTCCAATTCTTCAAAAGTATTCACCAGGATCCCATCTGCTACACTCTCGGCTGCCCTCATTTTATCTCGAACTTCAGTTAAATCCGGTGAGCCTGGATTCAGTGATTCAGGAAGTTGAGCTCTGGTCAGCTGAATTTGATGGGGCAAATTAGGCACCAGAAAAGGCTCAAACTTGGAGGCTGCCGCCCCATGAGCGTTGGAAATTTCCAAATTATGGGTACAAGAAAACGAAAAGCAGCTCATCCCATCAAAGAAAATCCTGGGAACCCCAAACTTTCTTGCTGTTTCCACTGTCCAAGCAAGATTCTTCCCGGAAATTATGCAGCTTGGAGGGGGCTGCAGCTTGGCAAAGAGCTCCTCAAATGGCTGCTGCAGCATCTTGCAAGCATCAAAGAAATTCTTGATGGTGGCTCTGGAGGGCAGTGAGTCCATGTTCTCGCAGCCTTCAGGCAGGCCGGCCTCGGCGGCCGGGAACAGGAGCTGCAGCAGCCGGATCTGCAGCCCGGACTCAACTGCTCGATCAATGATTGATTTGAATCGAACAGTGTTTAGGGGAGTTGTGAGTATGGTCACTGTGACACCATGCTGAGCCAAAAGCTTGGCCATGTCCACCATAGGAAGAAGATGGCCTGGAGACATGAGAGGGATCAGAACAAAGTGGAGCTGAAGATGGCCAATTTGGGGAGGCATTGCCATTTGTGCTGCCGGAGAAGTGGAAGAATTGGCCATGGTGGGCAAGTTTAAGATCCAAAGCTGAGATGATATTGTGTCCTTTTCTCAGAAACAGTTTCTTGGGGTTGGACGTTCTGTTTGTCTCTACGCCATTTGTACTTTGTTTTTTTAGGTGTAAAGTTGTGCCGTTACCTGTCTCTGTCTCCTTGCCTGTCACTCTAATTAAAATAAACCATTTCATTAAATTAATATATATTAATAATATTAAAAAACTTAATTTTTTTAAAAAATTTATTCTGTAATTAATAGAAAAAAAATCCATCTCTTTCAGATAAATAGATGAATTTTTTTTAAATAAAATATTTTTATCTCTGCATGATTAAAAGTATTTTATTTGAAAAAACTCACTCTTCATATAGAAGAGATGAGTCTTTTTCTTATTAATTATAAAATAAATTCTGAAAGAGAAATGTTGAATTTTTTAATATTATTAATACATATTATTGTATATATTAATTTGATTGGAGTGGAGAATAGGAAAGCAGATCTCGACGACTCATCCTGCCTGTTCATCATGAAGTGGCAGCTAATTTGTTTTGTTTTCCGTTTGATTTCCCCGAGAAAAAAGATTTCCTCAACAAGTGTTTGCTCAGTACACGCGTCATTGTGATGAACACTTTTATACCTTATATTTTAATAGCATTAATAGATACAAATAGTCATATTTGTTTTGTATGGAACTTTTATTTATATGATTATATTATTACATATATATATTTATGTATTTATATTGAAGCAAATATTGACTTGCAGCATAAATATATACATATATATGGACCATGCTATTAATATTTTTTGAGTTAAATTTTGAATTACATAATATATGTAAAATAATAAAAATATCCTTCACGTATCACCACTTCAAACTGTCTTATCATTTTGGGTTAGAGTATTTTAATCATACTTCTCACCGTCTCACACTATCTTATCACCTTATATGAAGAGTATTTTTATCATTTTACTTATATAGTTCAAAATATAACTCAAAAATACTAATAATATTTTTCATATATATATATATATATAAACAAAGACTGAAAGTCAATCTGTTCTTCAACAGCTGCAAAATGCAATTTTTTTATTCTTGTCTGAATAGGACTGCAACCCAATAACACCCCTGTAATTCTCTTATATAGAACCTTTCAATCTCTCACAAGATCAACCATTTTTATTTTTTTACTTTTTGGGTTGCGACATAAAGTTTTGTACGTTTACTTAATTCGTGTAATTTAGAGATATTCTCATAGATAAAATAAAACGATTGTATTTCACGAGAGAGAGAGAGAGAGAGAGAGAGAGAGAGAGAGGGCCTTGATTGGATGGAGCAATATATATGGAGAGGGTGAGAACCCAATTCCCCTTATAATTTTCGCTTTTTAACTTTGCATATATATGCTGTTACTCACTTGTGAAAAGGGCTTGACGAAGACGGCTGCTAATTAAATCCTAATGGCTGACCTTATCCAATCAAATTAGGCCTGTAATTGTTGTCATAGATACAGAGACATGCATATTGTAATATTAACTAAATTATGCTTTGCTGTTATCATACATCAAGTAAACAAAGCTAACACCTCACCAAGCTTAGCTGTAAGTGAAGGGCATCTGCGATTTCTTTCGTTTTCCTTGTATGTTAGTTAATAAGTGCAATATAATTAATGTCAAAAGGCCAATGGTGCACAAATACTAAATTTATACACATCATCATCTCAATAATGATAAAAACAGAAAAGGAAAGACCCATCAAAATGATTCATAACTGCAGAACAGAAAATGATAATATTAGTGTGAAATGTTTATTGGAAAAAAAAAATATCACTAAAATAATATACATAGAAATGATATGATAAAAGTTTCAAGCCATTGTTTGAGCTTCCTGCCTAATGACATATGCCGCCCAAGTTCGACTCCATATTCTTGTCAATAATAAGAGGAAGCAATATTTGTGTTCCAACTTCAGTGTACCACATAAACAACAACAACAACATATCCAACATTTATCTCACTACGTGGGGTTGGCTTCAGTGTACAACATATCCTACAAATTTCAAACATTCGTTTCAACAACTAAAGATGACCCAGAGACATTCATCAATTTATAAAGCAAGCCCGAACAAATCAATTACAGAACCGTACAGAACACC
This sequence comes from Diospyros kaki, assembly GCA_036245055.1. Taxonomy (NCBI): domain Eukaryota; kingdom Viridiplantae; phylum Streptophyta; class Magnoliopsida; order Ericales; family Ebenaceae; genus Diospyros; species Diospyros kaki. The sequence goes on along the minus strand of BSEG01000006.1, from coordinate 4,187,323 downwards.
ATGCCTATTTGACTATAGTTCCTTTAGTTGCCGGTTAAGACATCCATACAGAACATAGCTACAAAGATTCCTGAACCAGGCTCCCTCCAGTGACTCGCTTAGGAGCATGTATAACTAGAAGTATGGCTTTCCTTGATATCACTGCTTCATGTAGATTGAAATACAAACCCAATCAAGATCACTCACGTAAACTTCATCACGAAGAGTCACTGTACAAAACCTCCCATTTCAAAGCCAGTTTACAGTTCACAATCTGCTATTTCCTATCAGGCTCTTAATCATAGCTCCTCCTAACTGATTCCACTCGTTCAAGACGAGCAGTTCTCCATGAGAGTGAATTGGTCGATTTCAGTAACAAGGCTAAAGCTTTGGCGCAAGTTGCTCTAACAATTGCATCAGGAGTCCTACTCATTTTGCTTACCAGCATACCAAACACCTAAAAGGAAGCCAATATTATCTTATTCAATGAGTTCATTTTAAGCTGCAATCTAAAACAAATAGTTAACACTAAATGGTGCATCTGAAATTGACCTGTGGATAATACAGAGATGAGATGCGTTGATCATCTGATAGGCAAAGCATGCAGCTAGAGAAGTACACAGCGTTTGCTTGAATAACTGGCCAAGGAGCATCATGTGCCTGCAATATCAGGAACATCAAAGTGAAAGTTTGTTTTATTGTAGTTTTTTTAAGCACCTCTAATAGTTTTCTAACATGTCTTAAGAATACAAGAAATTAGGGACAATAATTTGTGAATTGGCAACAAATTCGGTGACAGATTTGACAAGCAGAATAAATTATCAAGTTATTGAGAAAAAAGTACTTTTTAAGCATACTGATAATATTATTCCCCGTTATTTGGGCATGTACTGCACACTTTTAGTTTAGTGTTGCGTTTTTGTCAACCTGGTTCAGCTCTTGATTTAATTGAGTTGTATTTGTATTTGGTTCACCACAGTTCACTCCATTGTTCCACCACAAAGGCGGCATCCACCATTCCACGTGAAAGGGAATTGTTAAATCACTTGAAACAAAACATGAGGTTAAGGAGCATAACCAAATCTTAGGTTTTCCACTTTGCTTTGTTCATTTTATTTTAGCTGGAAATTTAATTTTGCATCATATCTCAACCTCTTGGTCATTCTTGCCTTCTTCTTGTTGGCGCATTTGTCAGAATTTTGGAGTTCAACTGATATAACTTTTATGTATCGGGTTATTTTTTCTGAAAAGGGATATCATCTGAAAATCATTAATAAATATTTTGGAGACAACGGGAATACTCCCTAGGAGTGTTAACTAGACTTGTAGAATCGTATCATGCCCTTCTTTTTCAGTTGTCTATGAAAACCCACCCCCACCAACAAGACCATTGCTACCAAGGTCACCCACATCAACCAATCACCCAACATGATCAATGTGAACTTAAATTTCTAATTGTCTCAGATGTGGTTTGGGTACTGTAAAAGATTGCCAACCTACCTGCATCATAATGACAACTAAATAAGGAGAACTTCAGAAAAAGGATACAATTGAGATTGTCAACAAACAGTTACCCGTGTCCTACTTCAAGTAATGCAGGAAATAATTCCTTGAGGTTCATTGCAACCTAATGCAGATAACGGAACACATTAAAGCTAAAAATTAAAATAAAAGGTTTTTCAGCAGAATGCAAACCTGTATAATTGATGCCATGTAAGAATCAACCCTGGGAGACAAATGTTGGATAAACTGCCTTGACAGGTCTCTGACAAAGTCTTCATAGTCACTTCTGTAAACACAAAATAGATATTCTCATTGAAATTTGCCACCACAAGAAAGCCACTAGTCCTAAAGAAATGGATGTAATTATAGATTCCTATAATAAATGCATACCTGTGGTCAGAGTTAAAACAACGTGTGTTGAAGAGTGCAGATATTCCTTCCAATTCCACTAAAGGGGCAATCTTTTTTAGGGTGTTCTACCAAATGAATGATTACATATAGTTACAAATGCTCAGGAGAACATAATAAGAAAAAGAGAACAGACTGACAGTTATCATTTACCCTGCAAGCCTGTTGAACAGTGAGATCATCATCATGAAGATGCAAAACCAAGCGTGGGAGGACAGCATGTACCTGAGACCAGAGATAAACATCTGAATAGCTTCTAATGCTTGCAAAAGGAAAAATAAATCAATGACTTAATCATGAAGAGACACCAAGAATCTTAGCAGTAGCAAGTTTGTAGCATTGACAAGTATCTTGCAATAATGGATTACCCATCTACAACAGATACTAGATGAAATTTATTGTTACAAAAGCTACAAAATTTGTATATCAGTTTTTTTTTTTTTTGCTTCTGTACAAGATAAACATTTGAGTTGGTAAGAAAGAAATAATCCTAATACAGTAAGCAATAGGAACAGGTCTGTGCTACTCAAGCATGTGATGTTCATAATACAATAGTAAGTTGAAAAAAACTACACGTAGTAACATCAAGTTTAAACAACATTATTTCCTTCACGGACTACAAAAGAGAGGTAAAAACTAACTATAAATGACTGCTTATTGCCATATGCAGGTATTAGTTTAAGGTAATTCAAAATCAATTCAAAGCCAGTAAAGCATGGCAATCCATGTCAGCCATCTACATACTTCTTTAGAACAAAAAGATATATGTAAGTATAAGGATGACTAAAATATCTAGAACGGAGGTTGAAAAGTTTTGCAGACAAAGATGGGAGAATGGTATGATAGAATTCGAAAAGATTTCCAATATGCAAATAAAGCTTTCCAGTTTATATTAAACGACGCCAGTTAGAAAGTGAGCTTACCCATGTTTTTCTGCAGATATAAGTAGAGCTAAATCAGATTTTTTGTAAATTCAAGTCTCAAATTGTGAGGTGCCAACCAATAACAGACCTGCTCAAGGAAAGCCTCATGTTGTGCCCCCATTGCATAGTTGCTTAAAGATCCAAATGCTGCAAAGGCATTGGCTCGTATCTTGGTGTTCATGCATACCTGAATCCATTTAATACATAAATTAATTGCATCATATTATATATCTCCAATTTACAGGGGATTCAGTAATTTTTTGAACCAGAGATGACTGAACATCCTGGAGGATAGCACCAATTCTAGAAATTGCCCATTTTTGGTACAAAAATCCACTTTCTACCCTTTAATCTGGATGCATCTCCTAGCTCAGAGATGCCAATAACAACATATACATATATTGGGGCCATCACTGGGCTATATTTGAGCCAACCATGAAGCCTGAACAAAGTGCAAATATATAACCAAGGGTATAACCGTTCTTAGTGGCATAATTGTTCTGAGAAATAGTAAGTTAGCTGCTGTCCTTTAATCTTTAGAAGGTGCTTCAAATATGGAATAACCAATTATTTCTACTGATAGGAATCAAATTCATGGTTATAAAAGTGCAAATCTGTACAACTTATCAAGAGAAAGTAGTCTACACCATTCATCCTACAAATAAAAGCTATTAGTTTTTGGTATTTTGTTCTCTGATCATCAGTTTCAAAGTTTATCAAGATAACAAAGTTGAAGTAGAGGCTTTAGCACCAACTTCAGACTAATTATGGATGCCTCGTAGACAGCAGGTCTAGCAGGTCTTTGAGTTTTGCTGCTTTTAACTTCCCAAGTGTTATAGATATTCCCCCAGTTTCAGAGAGTAAAATACATGGTCAGGAAATATAAAAATTTTAAAAATTATGTAATTGTGACGTCTCTAACATTTCAAGATAACTAACCATTTGATTTAACATTGCTAATTGGCCAAAATTTTTTAGCACCAAAAAATATTAGTATCATTATCATCAACTATATGTATGTGTAGCAAAAGTTTTATTGCCATCTGCTGGAAATTCTTACAGAACTCTTGGTAGTGCAGTTGATCAAGATCTGTGCTGGAATTGAGGCCTCTTTTCTTTTTATACTACTTCTCTGACATCCCTCTTAAACAAAATTTTACAGTTAATCACTAGACCTCTTGCCAAACCAGTAGATTGTGTCTGGTCACTTTAGACCATTTATTTTAAAGCCCTGTCCATCTTAACGTGGGCCTTGGTAAGTCTCAACAACTATTATCCAGAGAATAGACCACCAACATCACTTCTGGTAACTAACACTGAGGACTTGTTTAACACTTTGCTCGAAAGAAGCATTTGCTTTATCAGAGGAGTATGTAAATCAACTGCCATGATTTGTTGAATTCTTTATATTAACTACTGAACATATCCAAAATGAATATAAGATAACAGGAAAATATTTCCAATCAATTATAACAGAAAGTAACATAGCTAACCACACTAACCAAAATGGATGCCACATGGAAAAAATATATGGGAGAGGATTGGGAAATCAAATCTGTGAACTGACGTAAAAAAAATGAGTAATTTACACAAGTAATATTCCTGGCAAGTAGAATACCACTTTTAATTGTTTGTTGCAGAGCAAGGTTATAAAAAGTGACAGTGCAGTAGTTAAAAAAGAAAAAAAAAAAAAAAACTTAAACTTTTTAAATCCTTGTTTACTGAATGCTACCCTAATAAGACGAATACAGAACTGTTGCAGATATCAGCACTGATATGCTATCTCAGTTAGTGATGCTCTCTTGGATCCTAGGTGGGTTAAGGCAATGCAAGAAGAGTTTAATGCCTTGCAGCATAATGGTACATGGCAGTTTGTTCCCTTTTCTCTTGATATGAATTTGGTTGGCTGCAAGTGAGTGTTCCGTGGTAAGTATAACCCAAATGGGTCAGTTCTGAAGTTTAAAGCTCGGTTAATGGCTAAAGGTTTTCATCAAAATCCGGGTATTGACTACGCTGAAACATTCGGTCCAGTGGTTAACACACCTACTATACGTGTTCTCCTATCATTAGCTATGACTTTTGGTTGGGATATTCAACACGTTAATGTGAACAATGCCATTCTCAATGGAGATTTTATTGAAACAGTCTACATGTCCCAACCTGCAGGTTTTGTTCACTCAGAGTCTCCTTCTTATATCTATCAACTAAAGAAGTCTCTTTATGGTCTTAAACAAGCCCCTCATGCTTGGTACACAAAGCTTAGGACAGCTTTGCAAGATTGGGGCTTTGTAAGAGCAGTATCTGATGCTTCTCTTTTCATTAAGAAGTCTATTCATTCTGTTCTGTTCATTCTTGTGTATGTTGATGATATTCTTATCACTGGTTCAGAACCTAAGGTTCTTCAGTCCTTTATTCATGATTTGGACCCTCATTTTGCTCTCAAAACTCTGGATTCTATGAATTATTTTTGGGGTTTTGAAGCCTACAAGGATAGCAATGTCTCTATCTTACTCAAATATATTGTTGATTTGTTGAAAAAGGCTAGCATGCAAGACTGCAAGCCATGTTCTACACCAGTTAATCTGGGAACTCCTCTGACTAATGATAGTGAAGTGCTTTCAAATCCCTTTATATATAGAACTATTATTGGCTCCCTATAATATTTGACTTACACTTGACCTGACATTGCTTTTGTGATGAATAAACTCAAATAAGTTTTTATCTTCTCCTAAATAGCAACATTGGTTGGCTTGCACAAGGTTACACAGATATTTAAAGAGGACTATTAGATTTGGTTTATTGTTCACTCCTTCCTCTGATCTATCTATTGAGGTTTATACAGATGCAAATCATGCTGGGTGTAGAGTAGCACGCAAGTGGATTGTGAGCCTAACTTGGTAATTTGGGGTTCCAAGAAGCAATTAGTGGTTGCAAGGTCAGTCGGGGAAGCCAAGTATAGAGCTCTAGCACAGGGAGGTACTGAAATTTTGTGGCTAAAGTCTCTGTTTGCTGAACTGGGCTATTCATTTTCTAAGATTCCTATCATCTGGTGTGACAATATGGCAGCTAAAAGTATTGCTAAAAATCCTGTCTTTCACTCACAAACCAAACATATTGACATTGATGTTCATTTTATTAGAGAGAAAATTGAAAATGGTGAGGTGGAGATCAGATATATTCCCACACAATATCAAACAGCTGATATTCTCACCAAATGTCTGCTTAGAGACAGGTTTCTCTTTTTATGTAATAGACTTTGCCTAACATTGGCTCCTAACTGTGTTGTTCAAGATAAACTACAGCGGACTTCTAAGAAGGATGATTCAAGAATAATACTCTAGTGCACTCAACAGAAGACTCTTAAGTATGCACAAGTTCTAGAGTCTAATTTGAGGAGGAATGTTGAGAATAGTAGTTCTATTCATCCTGTACAAAGGAATATTAGTTGAGGTTCTGTTAAGTTTAGTTAAGTTTGCTAGTTAAGTTTAATTACGACTTGTCCGCTTGTCTTTGTACATCTGTTAAGGTTAGTTGTATCTCTAACAGAATTACTTGAGCTCACAATCTATAAATACTCAACTGCTCTTCTGTTTCTAATGTCAAGAATCATTTTCAGCAATTTCAGTTTCAGTTCTCTCTTTTCAGTTTCTTTCTGTTTCTTCATAGAAGCTCTCACTTCACATTCATGAAATAAAATCAAGGTAGCAAGATTAGATTTTAGTAAATGTTCAACTAAAAGATTATAGCAAGCCAAGACTCATGTGATACTGCAACTTCTTATCTCCATGTTCCAAGATCAACATTATTAGCCTGCTGCTGCCATTCAATTGCATGCATTTTAAAATATATTTTTGTTTATTTATTTATTTTGTGTATGTGCCCCGCGCACGCGCGTGTGTGTGTGTGTGTGTGAGAGAGAGAGAGAGAGAGTGAGAGTACTTCATAGCATATCACTATCAGGACAATGCACGCAGCAATCTGTAATAGTTTCAACAACTATTGCTCTCTAACATAAAGAATTAGATTAACAACATATGAGTGTGTACACAAAATGCAAACTAAGAGATCATACTTGAAGATTACGAAGCCGAACTGACAGGTTGAGTAAAATAGGTTCAACAGCATCATTGGCCGATGGCTCAATAACCTACGAAGTTAAAAAGAGCATAAGTGGTAGAAACAACATAATCTTGATAAAAGAGTGTGCACAAGAAAATTATGGTTGGAGCAGTCACCATCAGCAAGCATGACACTGCAGTTAATTGAACTGACTCATCTGAATCATCCAGCAAAGCTAATATAACTCCAAGCACTTGAGGAGTGTACCGCATTATATGGATGGATGGTATCTACATTGCCAAAAAACAAAAAGACCACGCTCACTGAGTAAGTGAAAATGGAAAATAAGGTAGCTGTGACTAATGCAACTGATTTCAGGAATCCACTCCATCAGTGAGGAAATGATATATTTTCCGGAGTCTCTAAGAATCAAATCAAGCATTACAATTTTTTGAATTTGTTTGGTATCTTCCAACACTATGCATACTTGCGTGTGTGTTCTCATGTGGATGTCTAAACATTGCACAATGACCGTGACAGATAGAAATAGCAAAGAAAGGTCTAACCAAAAGGAGAAGCATGCACCAGAAACACTATTGCAATTCATCTTATATTGGAGTGAGGAAAGAAAATGGTAGAAAGCATTCATAGATAAAAAAAAACCTGTACAAGTCCCCTTAAACAAAGGCGTCTAACAGAAGAAGAATCATCAGATACATGCCGGCATAATGTTTCAACCATCTGCTCCAACAAAGAACCAAAACCATCACTGCACCCAAGTAAAAAAAAAATATGATTCAATGACAGCTGGAAGCATAAAAGTAAAACTTTCAGTAAACCAGATATAGAGAGAATAAAAAAAGAAAGATAGAAGAAGGAAGAAGAGAGCAGGTTAGATGGTCATTGAGAGATTCCTCAAAAACTTAGGTTATATCCCTTAACTTCATATATTTATATGAAGGCATTCCAAGACAAAAGCATCTTTAAGTGAAACAACCTATGTTACCTAGGGCCTGGATTTTCTGGTAAGCAGCTTAGGAATGAGAACAGAGCATGCCACAAATTCTAAAATGTGCTGCGAACTGCAATGGGGTTAAGCTTACAGATATTATTATTAAATTTCAAGGTAGTTTTAAATATATATATATATATTTAGCACTTAGATATCCAATGAAATAAAACAATATAATCTGCTGTTTCTTTAATTAATTATGCAAGAACATATTTGTGAAAATACAATAGGTAATTCACTTCCTTTTCAAGCCACAACTCCAATACCTATATTTTCTTATTTGTTATCTATGTTTCTTTCACTCCTAAGAAACATTTAAGAGTAAAGATAAATAAACATGGGATCATTGGATTCTAAGGTGTTTCACCATAATTGAAGTTTATTATGTATGTCTTCTTTTGTTCATCCATCAAGACAATATCATTTGAACATAATATATACACCAAGGCATTTCTTCTTCGATGTGCTCATCAGTTCATCCATAGCAAGAGCAAAGAGGTATGGGCTCAATCTAGATCCTTAATGTAATCCAATTGTAATTGGGAAAACAATTTTTTATCCAAATATCATTTGCTCTTTTTCTACATAAAGAGAATTAGGGGTTTTTTAGGCTATTGAAGAAAACCAAAGCACCAAACAAATATAAAGGAGCCTAATGACAATTTTAAAAAAAAAAAAAATTCACAGAAAGTAAAAAAAAAAAAATCACTTCAAACACACCTGTAGCGCACAAGCTCTGAAACTGCTGCAGCTGCAGCTTCTCTTTGAAATCTTTGTGGTCGGTTTAATGATTTACTCAAAATTAAGCATATGGATGGAACCTGAGAAACAGACAATGAGAACAAATTTAAGTTTATATTGCAATGAAATCAAAAGAAAAACAACTATAGGAGTTATGAACAATCGAATAAGCATTAGCATGAACAAATTTCATATCAGCACTTAAACATGAAATAATGAAGTATGGTGCTTGTAATAAAATTATTTCCCTCTTATTTTTGGTGAAAGTAAAAACAAGCTATAAACCTATAAACCTAACAATAATCTCATACAATGTTTTACACATTAGAATTGAATATAAATATTGAAACTTAATAAAGGCATACAATAATAAAGCCAGGTCTATTTTTGGTAGCCTGAGAAGAGAAGTATATCGTGAAGTTTCAAGGAAATGTTAATTTCCAGGATTCCATCTTTGATTCTATAGGATGTGAAACAATGAAACAAGTAAACATCATATTTCCTATGCACTTAAAAATAGCGTGTGAATTATATAGAGATTATAAGTTCCCTTGTTTCCATCCAGTATCAATATAAGTCCAATGGGAGGCCACCTGATTGCTTTCTTTATCTAGTTTGTCTCTATTCTATGCACTTTTATATGTACCAGAGCACTACACAAGTACACAAGAAATCAGTCACCAGAATCTGTCCATACTTCAAGCTGATGACAGAATCTTTTGTAGCCTGTGTGACCACTATTCCAGCAGAGAGAAACTAGAGTTTGAATTCTCTGTTTTGGAAGACCTTTAATAACCTCTTTTCTGGAACATAACAATTGGAAACATCACCTACTTGTCATGCCCCAACTTATTCCGATCCCAGGACGTGCAGCACCTACCCAATTTTACCCAATAGGACAAGGCTAGGTCAGCCTTTCCCACACTTAACAAGTGGTTCTTGGATCCTAGTTGAGAGGTTCTCTCTCTAGAATTGTGGGCAAGGTGTTCTTCCATTCCTCTAAGTCAAGAGTGCAAGTGTGGGAAGGCTGACCTAGCCCCGTCCGATCGAGTGACATTGGCTAGGTGCTGCACGTCCTAGTGTGGTAATAAATCAGGGTGCGACATATTGCTGACAAACTCGTCAAAATGTACTCTTACAAACTCCTTCATTGCCAGCACCTGGCCACATTTGTCCTGGTCAGCACAAGCACATGGGCACTCTGTGCATGCTCTGGCTTCTTCCTATTAGGTTGCTAGCCATAGATAGGTTGGTTTGAGGCATTGCTGAAGCAATTAAGAGATTGTTTCACTGAGGACTGTGATAAGCCACCCATTAATTTTACTTATTCCAGGCGCAAGAAAGGAGAACATTCTGTTGCACGTGACAAAGAGGCACAGGTGGAAGGATTCAGATACATCCAGCAGGCACAAGTGGCATGATTCAGTTGGAAAAGAGAGAGAGAGAGAGAGAGGAAGCATCAGAGGCAGAGGAGGAGTATAAATAACCGGCAAAACAAGGAAGTGGGTATCCGGAAAATAGAGGAAGATTTGGAGAGTAGCAAGGCCTCTCGAAAGCCTAGCAATATTAGTATTTCCATTCTGTTTTCATTCAATTCGTAATTTTGTTTCAGCTACAGAAAATATCAGAAATATCCCATTGATTTGTTCATCCTTACATTTCCTATTTCAGATTGTCACCTTGGCAATGTTCTGTACCTATTACATAGGTACAGTTTGAGCACTGCCTAAACATAGTTGGGAATTATTTCATGTTTCTGTGATTCATGTTCTTTGTGCTGAATTAAAGAGCAAAACCAACAATCACAAGCCTTAATACCACTAGGTGGGGGGTGCCAAAGCAAAGATCCAATTATTTAATTTCTCTCAGTGCATTTACTTCATGACAGTACTGAAGAACAGTGCTCCAGTCCAGACCTTCAACTATCCCGTGGCTACATCTTGCCTTATTTATTGACCTTCTTGCTCTCATACTTCTTTTTGTTTTAGCTAATAGAAAGAGGAATTCAGCACTCATGCTTCACAACAAATAGAATGGCTAAAAGAAAGGCATTCCAAGGTGTTGTTGCATGGTTACAACAATAAATTGGTAGATGGGAAACAGTCAATGCATGACCCACATGTGGCTGATCCGAGCAATGAATGACTCTCATGTGGCGTGTCTGAGCGATGGATGACTCACTCGGGGGATGGATGACTCCTCCGGGCGATGGATGATGTATGGATTGTCCAAACGATAAGTAATTATCAGGAGAGATGGATGAGTCTCCCAGGGTAGAGCGACAGCGATGGATGAGTCTCTCGGAGGTAACAGTAGCGATGGATGAGTCTCCCAGGGATCACAACAGTGATGGATGAGCCCTCGGCTAGGTTAAAAGCGATGGATGACATATTTGGTTAGGGGCGCGGGTGAGGATTCTCGTGTAGACCCTCCAATGCCTAAGTTAGTCTTTTGAAAATGTAAAGTAGTCGAATGCAAGAGGGAGATGTGAGTGTCAGAGATTGCATACCAAATGAGAGGAAAAGACCCCCTATTTATAGCGATGGGAGAGTCATCCATCGGCAGTTTCCCATCTACAAATTTATTGTTGTAACCATACAACAACAATTGGCGCCGTCTATAGGAAACCAACAAAAAGCCAAGAAACCCTCATTCACCATGGCACAAACTCGAAGCGGTCGACAGACTCTCTCTCGTGGTGCACAATCACCTCAACGAGAGACCCTCTCTCGTGTGGAAGATCAACATCAAACTTCCCGTGAAGGCCAACCACCCCTCACCCATCAATCCACTTGTGAGGGCCAACTCCCTCTCACCCATCAGTCCCCACGTGAGGGTCATCCACCCCTCACTCAACAGCCGTCCTTCCTAGGGCATTCACATCCATTGGACATTCAGTTCCAAACTCCACCATTTATCAACTCACATGCCCTTTCAGGGCTTTATTTTCCTTATCACATTGGCTCAAGTGTACCAACCCCACCCATGGTTCCTCTGGCTGAGTACGAAGCGTTGCAATAGCAGCACGTTAAAGGGATGCAAGTCTTTCGTGAAATGGCTGGGATATTGCAAGGTTTGGTTCCTCGAGCCTCGATGCCGGCTACCTTGAAAAAGTTTATACCAGAAACAGTTCCGTCCAATGGGGCACGTCAAGAGGCTCCAAGAAATGGCTCTTATCGAGAGGCTACTCCCGACTCTCATGCTCAATCTGCCCCTCCTCAAAACAACCGACCAAGGTCTCCTACCCGAGGGGCTCCTACCCAAACCTCCCCCTACCAAGAAAATCAAGGAAGGGGGTCAAGCGTCAAAAGGCAAGTGGGCGAAGCCCTCATAGGGAGAGATACTCTAAGACAGTGGCCAGCACCCCCAGAGGGAGGACGAAACTCTTCTAAACCAGTGTCAAGGTGGAATGATGAGCTCAATGACAACCACATGACCTTTAGTGCCTGGGAGACGACGGATATGAGAAAATGATTGAGCAGGTGTTGCAACAAAGTACGTTATTACCAGTTTCAAAAGAGCAATCACGAGAGAGGTTGCCATTTGTGGTAGAAGTAATAGAAAAGCCCTTACCCAGAAAATTTAAGATGCCCCAAATAACCCCTTACTCTGGCAAGGATGATCCTTATGATCACATGCAGAACTATGAGTCTTTGATGATATTTTATGGATGGGACAACGCGATAATGTGTAGGGCCTTCCCGTTAACCCTAGTTGAACATGTTCGGGCTTATTTTAATGGTTTACCCGAAGCATCTATTTCCTCGTTTGGGCAGCTAAAGGCAGAATTTATCAAATCATTCATTATTAACAGCCAGAGGAAGAAAGACGCAACATACCTCCTTAGCATTCGACAGGGGAGCAAAGAGACCCTACGCCATTATGTGGACAGATTCTGGAATGCTACGCTTGAGATTCACAACCTACCGATTGAGATGGCAGTGCCTGCCATGTTTCAAGGGGTGTGACTGACTTCTTTCCAAGAATCCCTATCTCTAGACCTACCAAAATCCTTAGCAAATTTGTTCGTCAGGACCAATAAATATATACACCATACATAAGTAATGAGAATTGTGGCAATGGATGAAGACAAGGAGCGGAAAAGAAAGGAGCGAGATATTGAAGAAGACCTTAATCAGAGACAAGAGAGGGCCTGAAGACTGGATGATGTCAGGCCCCAGTTCAATCACTATACCCGGCTCACCCAACCTCGGTCTTCCACATTGGCAGCCATAGAAAGATCAGGCCTAATCAGACTTCTAAAAAAGGTGGATCGACCAATAGGAAAGAATCAGGATGAGTATTGTCGATACTATAAGACTCGTGGCCATTCCACTGATCAATATCGAGAATTAAAAAATCAAATTAAGATGCTTATCCGGGAATGGCATTTACGAAGATATGTACGGGAAGAAGAGAGAAATAACAGGGAGCCACGAAGAAGGGAAGAGAGGCCTGAAACACAGGAAATACATAATCCAAGACAATAAGAGAGAGGAAGTGACTACAGACAGAATCCCCCTCTGGATAATGAACCAATACATCAAATTATACACGTCACTTCGGGCGGCGAAACCTTGGCTGGTGACAACTCCTCTTCCCGAAAGGCCTATGCCCGTTTGGCCTACCAAGTCAATTCGGTAATGGAGGTTAGAGAAAAGAAAGAGCTCATTATGTTCACACCTGTCGACAGAGGAGATGTAATCATTCCACATGATGATCCGATGGTAATCTCAGCTATCATTGCAAAGCACCCAATTGAGAGAATTTTGGTAGACAGTGGCAGCTCAGTTAATCTCATTTATTAGAATTGCTTTGAGCAAATGCACATTTTCCAAGATCAACTGAAAAAGGTCTCTTCCCCTTTATATAGTTTTACCAGGGAGACTATCCCGGTAGTTGGTTCAATTCAATTGCCAGTCACATTGAGCTCTGATCCTCAGAGCACAGCACGTCAAGCCTGCTTTATGGTGGTTAAAGCCTCATCAACTGCATACAATGTAATTTTTGGTCGTCCCCTGCTCAACAATATGAGAACCCTAATCTCTTCCTGCTATCTGTTGATGAAATTTCCTACACTCCAAAGAGTGGGACAAGTCCAAGGGGATCAACGGAAGGCCCGCACGTGCTGTTGCATTTATAAGAGGAAAACATAGTGAAAAGACTTTATTGATTGCCAAGCAAACTATGCAAGATTAAGTTATACTATTTCCTTTATTTGAATTATTTGCATTGTAATAATGTGAGTCCAAAATGGTATTACGGACGTAGGCACATTTGGTTGAACCGCATCAAAATGCTTGTACTCACTTTTGCAAATAAATTATCATTATTGCGTCCACTATTATCTATCAGATTCCATCAAGGGTTCTTTCTCGAACGAAAGACCCATTGCCCTGCGCGTAGCCCGACAACGAGATGAAAGCTAAAAGCTCATTACCCCGCGCATAGCCCAACAACGAAGTGAAAGCTAAAAGTCGTTACTCTACTCATAGCTGGCAACAAGGGAGATAACAAGCCCATTGTCTCGCGCGTAGTCTGACAATAGGGGAAAAATAAGACATTATCCCGCACATAGCTTGACAATGGGGTGAAACTAAAATTGTTGTCCCGCAAAAAGCCCAACAGAAGGGAGCCATAATATATGTTGCCCCACGAGCAACCTACACCGTTTCACTTGGTGACCTAAGGCCCATTGCCCTACTACTAGCCCGGCAACGAAGTAAACACAGAAAGACTCGTTGTCTCACTAACAGCCCAACCATAAGGTGAAAACAACAAGTCTGTTACCCTGTTCATACCCCGGCAACAAGGAAAAACCAAAACTAATCGCGGACGTAGGCGCTACGCCGAACCGCGAAAACAAAAGATGTATATTCTTTTTAATTACGAACATAGGCGTCACACCGAATCGCGAGAACAAAACATGTTGCAAACGTAGACGTTATGCCTACAATACCAGCAAACATGTACACACAAAACTTGGGAGCCTCGACATTATAACAAAAAAAACCCATTACCTGATAACAAGGAAGCACATCCCATTGCCTCGTAAGTAGCTGACAATGAAAAGGCATAAAACCGTTGTCCCGCGATTAGCCACACATCAAGGAAGCATAATATCAATGGCCTCGCAAGCGACTTATGCCGCCTTGCCTAGCGTCCGAATGACACAATAGTCGTTGTCCTACAAGAAGAGATGTCACATTCATCATTTTGCAAGTAATTCGACAAACTAGGAAATGGAACGCCAATCATCATGAACACCATTGGATTCAGAGAAAATTCCCCAATATGCTAATTCATCTTCTCGAGGCCGTTGGCGCTTATAAGAAGTCGAAATAAGAGAATGCCAGAGCTACAAATAACGCTGAAGACTTGTTGAAACAATGGCCAAAGACAGCTACGAAAGACGTGAAGGAGGAGATTGCTACAAAATAAAGGAGAAAAAATAACCTCTTAAAATAAGGCAGTGCTATAGGCAGAATACTCTTCCTCTCAGGAGACCCGATAGAAAGAGTAGGGAGCAATTATTATGCCTGTCAAAATAGTAAAAATAAATAAGAAAAAAAGGCCACGTGCCAGCCCATCAGGTTGCCACTTAGCTGGTTCATGCAGCCAGGAGACGGCCCCCAAGCCGCATGGAAGCGGCCACAGTGGCCGCTTCCCCTCCCTCCCCCACGCTGCCACGCGGAAACGTGGGCCAAGGAAAAGGGAAGGGGGGCCGCTCCTCCCCGCCCCACGCTACCACGTGGCTAAGCCCCCCCCCCCCCCGCCCCGAGAGACCTCTCTCAGGGGTACTTCACACCCCCGAGGGAGCTCCCTCGAGGGGTGCCTAATGCGCACGCACCCGCATACGCTAGCGTGTGCGCTCGGTCATGCACCCTCACGCCGATAACCCCGCAAGACTCGGTCAAAACCGCCTTCAAGATGCCCGCCAAGAAAATCGGGTCACTCGACACATGGATGCCCCTCCCATCACTATAAATAGGGGGTCTTTTCCTCTCAATTCGGTATGCAATCTCTAACGCTCACATCTCCCTCTTGCATTCGACTACTTTACATTTTCAAGAGACTAACTTAGGCATCGGAGGGTTTGCGCGGGGATCCTCACCCGCGCCCCTAACCGATCTTCTTTCTTGAATAGGTTATCCATCGTTCTCAACCTAGCCGAGGGACTCATCCATCGCTGTTGTGACCCCTGGGAGACTCTGTCAAGAGGAGACCCTTCCGAGACTTGAATTTAATTTTTTCTGCTTAGCTTAATTGCTATTAGTTATTATCTGTTGTTGTTGTTATTCCTTAGAGTAGTTTATTTTCTGTTAGGCTTTCTAGAAGGAAAATCGGTACAGCCAGGCAGGGAATCCCGAGTTTGTTACGGGAGTAGACCCCACCTGGCAGGGAATCTTCCCCAGGCGTTAGCATATATCTGCCTACCTTCAGCGAGTTAGGGCATGAATGAACAACGGAATTTCTATTGTTTTCTTCTCTAAATTCTCTCATTCCCTCTATTCTTACTCTTTCTGTTCTTCTTTTCTGGATTGCTCTCTCTTCTTCTCTCTTTCTCGCTGATTACTGCTCTTGGTGCGAGCATCAAGCTATCCATTGGAATTAGAATAAGGCGTGTTGTCTGGCCAAGCCATGACAGACTCATCCATCGCTGTTGTTACCCCCGAGAGACTCATCCATCGCTGTTGTTGCTCCCGAGAGACTCATCCATCGTTGTCGCTCCACTTAGGGAAACTCACCCATCTCTCCCGATAATTACTCATCGTTTGGACAATCCATACGTCACCCATAGCCCAAAGGAGTCATCCATCCCCCAAGTGAGTCATCCATCGCTCAGATACGCCACATAAGAGTCATCCATCGGCAGTTTCTCATCTACAAATTCCCCGAGTGAGTCATCCATCACTCAGATACGCCACACGAGAGTCATCCATCGCTCAAATCAACCACACGTGGGTCATCCATTGGCAATTTCCCATCTACAAATTTATTGTTGTAACCGTACAACAACACTAGGAATCTAGGCATTTCTAGGAATTGGAGTTGGTCTTTTTTAAGATCTGATAAGTTGTTTCTGGGTAAGGATTCCATTCAAGCAGCCACACCATAACACAAATTTAAACAAATCCAAGCATCCATATCAAGCTTTGCAGCACCTCACAACTCAGATAAAAGCGCAACTTGCTCTAAAGGAGTTGCGCTTTGCACCTAAAGCTTGCTTTCTCAAAACTTATGCAAGTGTAACACATACTTGTGGAAACAAAAACAAAAAGGAATTACAAGAAGAGTATCCTAACTGGATCATACCTCTTTTGGTCTTTTTATATAAGTGCAACCTGCTAAATCTCCAATAAGATCAATCCACTTCTCATTTTCATTTTGTTGTCCATCTCTGGCCAAAATCTGAAATAAAATTGTTCCTTTGTCATCCACCCAATAATATGGAAAACCCTATGATTAGAAAGAAAGAATAAGAAGGTTTAACACCTTTCCCATCTCAAGATCGCCAACACATTCACAGAATGCCTGAAATGCAGTCAGAAGTGCCCTGTAAAGAATAAAATTGGTAAATGTGAAACGGAAATTTTAAAGAAGCAGCACAAAAAGGAAACAACTCTCCAGTGAAATTATATATAGGCTGAGCACATACTGCAATGGTTCTTGTTGACCAGAACTAGCTAAAGCATGACAGCTTCCCAGTTGGAGTAGAAGTGCTGCTAAAACAGAAGAATAACTTTGTTCAACAGCTCTTTTCCCCACTTTGCCACCACCTCTGCAATAAAGAAAGCCCTTGAAAAGTGACTAGATTATTTAATGAAAATGGAACCTTAGCACTCACCCAAAAAGAAAAAGAAAAAATGGAACTTTAGCAATAACCGGAAACAAACCTGAAGAAGGCAGTGAGGGCAAAAATAGCTGCTTGCAGGATGACATTGTCAATGGGACTATCAGTGGAATCATTCAAACTGTCACCTTTATCCAAATCACAGTGAAGGACAGGCATCTGGTTAAGGACAGATATTACATGCTCGAGGAACACAAATGAAAGTACAGTATGCTGAGAAAATGCCTGTAAAATTAATCAAGAAAGAAAAACATAAATGAAACTGCTGAATTTATCCATTCAGAGGGAGAAAAAGAAGCAGCAAATAATATAAAAGGACTGGAAAAATACAACTCCAAAGCATAAAAAGTAAAACTATTATGCAAGCAAAAACGAAAATAAAATAAAATAAAAACTATTCAGTATGTCCTGCATTAACGGGGACTTACAAAGAATGCATCTTGCATTGGCCAGCCACCACGTAACCTAGAAATATCTTTTGAAACTATATCCCTACCAGCAGCAGCCAACACTTCATTGAATACAACTTTTGAACTGGTGTTCTCAGCCAGGGATGATATCTTTGGGTAGTTAAAGACAATACTTGCAATTAGAAAGAAAAATTTATGCAAAAAACAGAAGCGAAAAATAGCAAAAACAAAAATGGAAATTTCTACATTATAAAATTCAAAGGAGATTAATTTAGATGACAAAGGATACAGCACCAATTGTTTCTTGACGCAAGTATTTTTCATTTACATAGACTGTAGCATTGAGCAAAGACTGGGTTGTCCTGTAGGCAGATGTCAGTATCACAATTGAAATATGCAAACACTATTCAATTAAAAAATGTTATTCACTTCAATAATCAACATGTTTACAGCCATTAAGAAATAAAAGAAAAAAGAAAAACCCACAAAAGATGAACAAAATAGAACCTTGTTATATCCATTTCCTTTAGCTCTTTCCCTCGCCTGGTAACAAACTCAATGACTGCTTGGATAGCACCCTCTGCTGATTGCTTGACCTTATCACATATGGCTACCGAGCAACCATGCAGGGTAGTTACAAGCTGCAAGGTAAAACTGACAATAGCATGAGTAGATTGCATTGTGAATTGTGAATTCAGCCATGGCCATCAAGGTGGAAGCATACTTATCACATATATTCATATATATCAACTCACCTCATCCTTTGTCAGTAAAATACAGACAGAGGAAACAACCCTGTTGAAAACCTCTGATGGATCTATGGAAGCATCCTGAAAATGCAACAGGGGAGCTCAGAACACAGCTGATCCACTCATCAAGCACTAATGGTAAAATGATTGAATAAAGAAAATGTATATGCATACCCTCCTCAAGATAGCGATGACATCCTCAAGCGAGGACAAAGCATTGTATGAAGATTCTAAATCTGTTCCAGAATTAGATGATACAGGCCTTGGTAATGAAAGAGAGATAACAAAGAATAAGTCAAGAATCTGCAAGGGAGAAAAACAAAGAATATTGTTATTCAATATCTACAATAAATTATGAGAAAATATTTTATTTTTTATACAAGACAATGTCATCCAAGAGCAATAACATGAAAATTACAAAAAACTTCTTGCCAATGATGACCTGAGCAGAAACTTTTCTAACTTCGGAATTTGTGTCTGCACACCTTGGAAGATAGACTATGATCCTGTCCCCCAAATACAAGGCATCACGACTTGGCAATACAAATGCAGCTGAAGATGAAAGAGAGAGCACGAAATTAACAAACAGAAAACCACACACATAAAAATGTTGCTCAGTAACATAATTACATGGTAAGTTTGAAAAGTTGCGACTTGAAGGGTTGTCAAACTGCTTGCTGTGTGTGCAACTCCCTCGGCAGCCAAGTGTACAATATCCACTGGCACATAGTGTTCGAAATTTTAGAAGCATCTCATGCACTGCACAACATCCTCTACTTCTCTGACATTCCACAGGTGAGGAAACATATTGATCAATCTGTCTCAGAATATGCAAAAGCTGCTCTGCTCGGCTTCTTCCATCCTCTCCACTATGACCACATAAATTAGTACAAATTTTGTTAGTGTGCACCCTTTTCCTAATAGCATAAGCTTTTAGGACAACTAAAGGTATTAAATTCAAATGTTATTATTTGTCGGTCTCCTATGTTAAGTGGGCAAAATGTTCCCAATTTATTGGCCCCTGCTGTGAACTTATCTGTCTACTTCTCCTGTCCACATACAAGACAAGACCATATATCAGGAATGTGTTCAAAAGCTTGAAATACATCATTAGACCACTTCCTAACCAAGTAACCATGTAAGCTTTTGTGGACAGTTGGTCATACAGATTCAATAATCCAATGTGGTTATACAGACTTAATATCCAAAGTGTTGTGGCCTGCCGTGAATTTTCTGTTTGCTTCTCCAGCCCACATACAGGGCCGATCAGAAAGTTTGATATGCATTACTGGACCCTTTTCCTTATAGCTTTAAGCCTTTTGTGGACATCAGTCTTTCAAACACAATAATCCAAGAACACTTTGTGAACCAGTAATATAGCAGCCTATGGTAAAAACCAAATTAATTGCACATAAACAACTCTTGCAAAAAAATTTCAGAGACTAAAAACATTGGTTCCTGTGGATGCATTAGGTTCGGGTTCCTATGATGGTAATATCTTATTTTAACAATGGATTGTAAACTTTTGGCATAGTTTATGAAGCCGCAGTTGTGCACTAAAAGAGAGAACAAATTTAAGATGCCCCCACATAAAAACATTTGACATACTGAACTGCATTGAGCACCAATGGTGCTGCTAATTCAGAAAGACTTCAAACAGCAAAATTTACAATAAGAAGAAATACCTTGTGAGAAGAATTGCACATAAGAGTGTGATAAGATTGTCTATAAGGGGATTGACAACGTCAGCAGGATCATTTGGCAAAGCAAAAAATCCTATAGTTGCCTGCCAATTTTTAAGGGAAATATTACAAGACTAGGATACAAATGATGCAGGAAAAGATCATAATAAATAATTACAACTGGAAATTTTTCCACCTTCATAACAAGATTTCTTGTTTCAATTGTTAGTTTGGGCTCTACAGATACCAAAGTTGTGCAGGCACTTAATGCAAGGGCCTGTAAACCACAGAGTTCAGAAGGCAAAAGAAGCATCAAACATTTGTCCCAAGAACTGCAGCAATGTGAAAGAAAAGCTTCTGATGGAATACAGAATAAAAGTGAGCAGTAAAACTAACTTGAGTGTGCAGAAGTTCAAGACTAGAATCAGCGTAGCCCTCTTCATCATCGCGGCCCATCAAAGTTAATATATAGTCAAGCAACTGGTCTCTTCTTTTCAGTGGGAATGATATACCACTTTCTGCAGCATTAATAACAGCACGACCTGCATTTCCAAAATTGCAACAGTGCCATCAACTTCACCAGATTGACTAGGGGTACAAGTAAAATTACCCACTGCCGTCCAACAAGCTTTTTACTAGCTATAATTGCTTGGATCTATAATAAAATGAAAGAAGACAGTTTAAAGTTGCTAGGTAATCACATTACCAAGGGCATCAAAAAAATGGGGAAGACAACCCGTCACAATGCAGAACCAAGGACACTAAGGACTGCATATTATCCTAAGATTTCAAAGAAATGGCAGTGCAGAACAAAAAAAAAAACTGTTCTATAAAATTCAAAATGAGCCCTCAAATGATTTACCAGTTTCGGACGCCCTACTACATTCATGTAGCCAACCCCACTTGGTGGGATTAAGACTTGTGATTGTTGTTCTTGTTGGACACCAGCTACAAGAAATAGACATAAAAAACCTTATCCAATAACTTAAGCATGGGATTCTGATAGAACTCTACTCAAAAATTGATTGAACTTTCACTCAAAAACAGTAGGAATTCCTCACTTACAGTAGCATGTAGCAAAAACAATGAAAGAAAAACCAAATAGGCCTATTCGAGAGGGCCTCTCTCTCCCACGACTTCTCTAACAGAATTTTCTTTCCCTCTCGCTCCTTCTCTTCTCCCTTATATACTTACTCCACCCACTCTTTCCAGCCACATGCTAGAATATTCTCTTCTAACTAACTTGTGACTTTTTTTAGCCTTGGGTCAATTTACTTGGTTCCCCCCCCCCTTGTGGTCCCCCCTCCTTTCTTCCTTCTTTCTCCTCTGATACGTTTGTTTAATGGGAGTCCTAACAACACTCCCACCCATAAGTCGCACCTTGTCCTCAAGGTGAAATTATGGAAATTGAAGAAGAATTTGATGGTATGGCTCCCAGGTTGCTTCCAATGGGGGCAGCCCCTTCCATTGAATAAGGACATCAAGGTTCCTTAGATTTTCCTTTGTGCCTGGCCTTATTCCCAACAGAAATTCCAGAGACACTTTCATTTCCAGTTCAGCTGAAAGCTGATCAGGGATTTTGAGGGTTTCCCTAATTGCTCCTTCCACCTTGTGCAGCTGCGACACGTGGAACACGGGATGGATAGCACTAGAAAGGGGTAAGGACAGTTTGTAGGCCACATTCCCGATCCTCTTCTCCACTGGAAAAGGCCCATAGAACCTGGGTGATAACTTCTCATTCAATCTCTTTGCCAATCTTTTTTGTCGATAGGGCCGAATTTTTACATAAACCATATCTCCCACATCAAATCGCACATCTCGCCGCTTCCTATCAACTAACTCTTTCATCCGAGCTTGAGCCTTCAACAGTTGGGACTTTAATTCATCAAGAATGGAGTCCCGCTCCAACAGCTGCTGTTCGATTGCTGAAACTGTTGTAGTACCCCTCTCAAATCTCAATAATGGGGGAGGTTCACGCCCATATACAATCTGGAACGGAGTTAATTTTGAGATTGTATGAAATGAAGTATTGTACCAATATTCAGCCCATGGCAACCAGCTGCACCACGCTGTAGGTTTGGACGAGCAGAAACAGCGAAGATAAGTCTCCAACATGCGGTTTAGGACCTCTGTTTGACCATCGGAAAACAACTCTTCCCAAAAATGACTAACAAAAATTTTATCCCTATCGGAGACAATTGAGTTTGGAACCCCATGTAACCTGACAACTTCTTTCACAAAAATCCTTGCTATGCTTGCTGCTGTGAAGGGGTGTTTTACAGCAAGGAAATGTCCATATTTGCTTAACCGATCAACCACCACCAATATTGTATCTTTCTCCCCTGACCTTGGCAGCCCTTAAATGAAATCCATAGACACGTCCTCCCAGATTTGGCTTGGAATTGGAAGCAGCTGCAGCAACCCACCCGGTGATAATGCTTCGTATTTATTTTGTTGGCACACAGGGCAATCACGAACATACTGTTGAATATCCCTCTTCATTCCCACCCAAATCACGTTCAAAGAGATCCTTTTAAAGGTCTTGAGAACCCCGGAGCGGCCTCCAATCCGACCATCATGCCCCTCCTTCAGTATTAAAGGAATCAAGGTGGAGCCTTTAGGTAGATACAGCTTCCCTTTGAACAGCGAGTGCCCATCCACCAAGGTAAAACCTGGCTTTCGAGTGGGATCAGCCTTCACCTCTTTAACTATTAGTTGGAGTGTCACATCCTCCTCCACCTCCTTCTTAAGTTGGTCAAGTTGCACCACTCGAGGAACGATGAGAGTCAATAATGAAACGAAAGATTGGAGACGTGAAAGGGCATCCGCTACCCGGTTCTCCAACTCGAGTCAGTATTGAATCTCACACTCATATCCCATCAACTTCATGACCCATTTTTGGCACTCCGGACTGATCTCCCTTTGTTCCATTAAAAACTTTAAGTTTCGTTGATCTGTCTGAATAACAAATTTCCTCCCAATCAAATAATGTCTCCACTTTCTCACCGCAAATACCATGGCCATCAGCTCTCTCTCATACACAGACCTTTGTGGACCTTTGGGATTTAGGGAATGGCTGAAAAAAGCTATAGGTCGCTGCTCCTGCATCAAAATAGCCCCCAACCCATGCCCGGATGCATCAATTTCTACCACAAACTCTTTGGAAAAATCTGGTAAGGCCAGCACCGGCAGTTGGGTCATCACTCCTTTAAGAGATTGAAAGGCATGTTCTGCAAATTCACCCCAAAAAAAATTCCCCTTCCGAAGGCGGTCAATCAATGGCCATGCTAGCTTCCCATAATTCTTCACAAACCTCCTATAATACCCCGTAAGGCCCAAGAATCCCCGAAGCTCCCGTAAGGACTTAGGACTAGACCAGTCCACAACTGCCTTAATTTTTGAATCATCCGCAGCCACCCCTTCGTGAGAAATGACATGTCCCAAGTACTCAATTTTCCGCTGCCCAAACTGACACTTCTTCGCATTGGCATGCAGCTGATGCACTGCTAACAGCCCCAAAATGCACTTCAAATGTTCCTTGTGCTCAGCCATATCCTTGCTATAAACCAAAATGTCATCAAAAAATGCCAAAACAAATTGCCTCAGTTGTCCCTTAAAGATCTCATTCATCAAGGATTGAAATGTGGTGAGAGAATTGGTTAACCCAAACGGCATAACCAAAAATTCATAATGTCCTTCATGTGTGCGAAAAGCGATCTTAGGAATGTCCTTAGGACTGATTCGTATTTGATGATATCCCGATTTTAAGTCTAACTTAGAAAAAACAGCAACCCCATTCAATTCATCCAACAATTCTTCAATAATTGGAATGGGAAATCTATCAGGAATCGTTAGCTTGTTTAAAGCTCGATAGTCAACGCAAATCTCCAGCCCCCATCCTTCTTCTTAACCAGCAACACCGGGCTGGAAAATGGACTGACACTAGGCCGGATCAACCCTGCTGCCAACATCTCCTTAACCAGCCTCTCGATCTCATTTTTTTGAAAATGGGGATACCGATAAGGTCGAACATTCACTGGTGGTACACCCAATTGCAGTGTAATCACATGGTCTCGCTTCCGATGCGGGGGTAGACCCCCCGGCTCCCCAAACACATGTTTGAACTCCATGAGCAGCTTCTGCAAGCTGTCTGGAACTACCCCTCCAGCCTTGTTTTCAGCAGCAATCAAGCTGCCCAATTCAAGTAACACCCCTTCCCCATTTTCCCTGAATGCCTTCATCATTGATTTCAAGGTTACCAAGGTCTTACTAAGGCTGGGATCCCCATGCAGTGTCACAGTAGCCCCCCCTGCCTTAAATCTCATCACCAATGAGCCCCAATCAACTTGTGTCTCCCCTAAGGAAGCCAACCACTTCATTCCGAGGATCACATCTGAACTCCCTAGCTCCAATGGCAGAAAATCCTCCACTATTTCCATATTCTACAGCCTTAAGACCACCCCCTTACACACCCCCGCCCCTTGAACAGCCATACCCGACCCCATAATCACCCCATAACCTTTTGTCTGTGTCCTGGTCAGCCCTAAATTCTGCACTAATTCAGCTGCTATAAAATTATGGGAAGCCCCACTATCAATTAAGACCACCACCTCGTCCCCCCACTTCCCCTTTTACTTTCATGGTTTGCGGAGGGGTTAATCCCACTACCGAGTTAAGGGATAGCTCCACAACCTCCCTTAATTTGACCTGGTCTCCCCCTTCCCCTGATTCATCCCTTGTTTCAGTCTCCTGCACATCTTCTTCTTCCTCATCCCTTTCCTCCTCATAAATCACCATTACTTGAAGCTCCCTATTCTTGCATTTATGACCCACCGAATACTTATCGTCACAACGGAAACATAACCCCTTCGCCCGTTTGGCCTGCAACTCACTCTCACTCAACTTCTTGAAAGGAGGAGTGATCCACTTACCTACGGCTGATGGCCGATGTGAGGCAGCAGTGCTGGTTGTCGCCCACTTCAGCTGAAGGTTTATTGTCGAAATGGAAGGGGTTGATACCCGAGTTGGGTTTGATCCCAAGTAACCCCCACAGACCACCCGATTCCTCTCCTCAATTCATTGGGCCAACTCCACCATCTGCTCCAATCTGTTCGGCCGCAATACCCTCATCTCCGCCTGGATGTCCGTCCTTAGGCCATTTATAAAGTGACCCTCAAGGAACGCGTCTGGCAGCTCTTCAAGGGATGAAGCCAACGTTTCAAAGTAGAGGCGATAGTCCTTGACAGACCCAATCTACCTAAGCGCAAGGAACCTCTCCTCCGCTATGCCTTCTTGAGTCGATCGGAATCGACTTACCAGCAGCGCCTTGAGCTCTTCCCAAGTCCTCACTCGTCGTCGCCTTTGCTCCCATTGAAACCAAGCGAGCGCGGCCCCTTCAAAACAGAGCGCGGCTGAGTCCAGTTTCTCTGGGTCGGCCAAACGATTCACAGCGAAGTAACGCTCCGCCCTAAAGACCCACCCATCAGGGTCGTCTCCCTCAAATAGGGGCATCTCCAAACGTCGGCCTCTAGTCTCCAGCCTTCCGAAGCCTTCGGTCACATCGCCTTCGTCTCTAGCCCGTTCTCTCACCCCCGGCGTCTCGTCCATGGTTAAAGAAGAACCCATGGGTACATTGTCTTCTCCTCGTTTCCCCTTCCTATCCTTCTCCTAACTCCCACTTCTCTATCAATAAGTTGAATTGGTCCAGCATCATCATCATGTTCTTCTCTATGTTATGCACCTTCTGGAATTCATTTCTCATAGAATCCAACCCGACTTGCAATCCCTCCATTCGTCTTTCTATCTGCTGTTGATAATTCTCCAGCCTCTCCTCTAACTCGCCCACTCTCTCAGAAACGGATATCCCCATGAATCAGGGCTCGATACCAAATGATAGAACTCTACTCAAAAATTGATTGAACTTTCACTCAAAAACAGTAAGAATTCCTCACTTACAGTAGCATGTAGCAAAAACAATGAAACAAAAACCAAATAGGCCTATTCGAGAAGGCCTCTCTCTTCCACGACTTCTCCAACAGAATTTTCTTTCCCTCTCTCCTTCTCTTCTCCCTTATATACTTACTCCACCCACTCTTTCCAGCCACATGCTAGAATATTCTCTTCTAACTAACTTGTGACTTTTTTTAGCCTTGGGTCAATTTACTTGGTTGCCCCCCCCTTGTGGCCCCCCCTCCTTCTTTCTCCTCTGATACGTTTGTTTAATGGGAGTCCTAACAGATTCTTGACCACAAAAGGTCCTACAATTCCTATCTTCTGTCATGAACCTAGGGTTCATAACGAGGCTGGATTGGCAATATGAAGAATCCGATTGAGTAGAACTAAGAACATAAAGTTTAGAGGGATATTTGGACAGAAATGGGGGAAGGATGTAGAGAGAAATGAGGGAGAGAAGTAGAGAGAAAATGAGAAAGAATCAGATATTCAATTCAATAAATTTCAGCATACCCTAACAAACCAATAGCAGCAGCCTTATATAGGCATTACAAGCTCAATAGCAGCCTAGCACATGCAGCCATGTGCACCTAACTAATTGCTAGAATATCCCTAACAAACTATTCTACCCTATTACAATAATACCCTTTTATTACTCATAGGGTCATGACATCTTCCAAAGCTAAAATCCAAGCTTTCCCTCCAATATTTAGAATTACCCAACAGTGAGTTAAAAACCCAAACCTACCCAAAATAAAGCAAGAATAAGCAGTTGATTTACCCGACCTAGGAACTAGCAAGATTAAGGCTTGAGATTCTCATTGTTGTTGTAATGTTTTATATGTTATTGCTTATAATACCAAGCACCAACACTTCCGATATCTATCTTAGGGTCCAAGTCAAATCCCACATGTTATCAATACTCATTAAAACCTCTCAACCTTGTGCTAGGTATTATCTAAGCATATCTTGTTATTTTAAAATTTGTTCAGTACCCAAACTCCAAAGACACTTTGGAGAACACATGTATCATAGGACCACTCATATTGTATCCTAGGAATTTAATGCTTAATAGACAAATGAAATATATTACAAGTCAAAAAATATAAAATATAACAATAAATAAGAATTCAAAAAACAAAACTCCCAATTTGTTAATGAATAAGCAATTGACATAGACACCAAGATTTTTTTACACTTTCCATAAATGGTATATAAAAAGTTTTAATACAAAGGTAAACATCAAAAACTGTTAGTAATAAGCATTAATTAAACCATATATGTTGCCGTATCCTAACAAATAATGTCTTGATTTTTTTCCCCTGAAATTTAGCTCGTGACACATGCCTGTGTCCATACTAGTTGGTTATAAAATGGTTAAAAAGTAGAGGTAAGAACAAGGAACCATAGAACACTCACACATCTAGACTATCCAAGAATTAAAAAAATATGAATATGAAAACATAAATAGAGAGTAAATTTTATTAAGTAGGAAATAAAGAACAAAAAATTATTAAACTCAAAACAATACAATTGAAGAACTTCACAAACCTAGCAAATCAATAGCAGTTATAACCGCCTGCTTTGCTGTAGGATGGCGCACATGGAGAAGTCGTGAAAGCATATTAGTCCCCTGTAAGCAAGAGTAGTAAGTAGCATACTCTAAAATGGAGCTCATGCAAAAACAGACCTGCTCTGCCCTAATGGATGTAAAAGGCATTTTGACATACCATAACAATTAACAACAATGAAAACAACAATCACAAATCTAAATCCCACTAGGTGGGCTTTGTAGTAAATACTCATCCACAGATCGCATGCAACATTCACAGGAGACATTAGCCTTTGCTTTCATGACTACTCTCGAGTCATAGACCACTGTTATAATGGAGGTCAAATGGATGTTTCACACCAACCACCACTAAAAAACATAATTAAAAAAAGGTCAAAGAGAATAAGGGTAAATTACACTCAGCACCCCTGACATTTGGTTAAAAGGCAGGAAGTACTATTGAGTTTTCACAAATGACAGGTACGTCCCATACCAATTAAAAAATTGGGTAAATTGAGCATTTCACCGCTGACTCTCTTTTGTTGAGAAGGCACACACAAGATTGGACTGAATGGAAAATCTCTTAATTTCAACCAAATGCTGGCAAAACAAATAAGGAAATGTTTGCACAATATTTTCAAAAGTAAAATTCTTTTCAATATATAACATTGAACATCAAAACAAGAAAGCCCTTATTCTTGTTTTGAAATTTGAAAAGACCGACCTAAAACTATTCAAACGAATATTAATAGGCTTGCTTCATTTCCTATGATTAGTGGTTTAGAAAATATAATCGAAAACCAAAAGTCAGCCAGGAAACGAAGAAAAAGAAAGGGAGCCAATCAGAGACAACAGAAGCACCTGGTGTACGTAAGCTTATTACAACAAATAACACTAGAAGAAGCAGAAAAATTTGGTTAACATACCACAAGGGCATCTATTCTGGCTTCAATGACAGTTGAAGGAGCATATCTTGCGGCATACCCATACATTAGTGCCAGAGCAGCATGTATATCATCAGAATCATCCATCCTAGATCGATCAGAGAAAAAAGACAGAAATCTGCAGCAAGAGAGCACCATCATGCATAAAGCAATGGAAAAAAATGGATAAAAACATGAAATTCTGAACAGATAGATAATTAGAGCACAAAGATATGTGATACAGGGAGATAGACACAGGCAGACGAGGACAACTAAAGTGGCCAGAAATATGTTGTTTTCAATGGCATTGCTAATTCTTCAGAAAAAAATAACTTACTATAAGTTAGTTTAAAAGTAAAATGTTATATAAATTTTCAACACTTCATTATCTTGATGAAACTGTTTTCCTTCCAAGGCCTATATGAGTGTGGTGAATTACCAGTAAACATATTGGAAATGAACTTGAAGAACTTTCACATGATTTTAAAAGATTTTGCGTTCATGAATACTACAATGCAGATTTTAGCATTTGGGATAATAATTTGGACAGTTTTAGTAGAAAATTGAAATATCTTAAATCAAAATAATAAAGCTAACACTTCTACAACCAATTTGGATTGATTAATACTGTTAGTTATGTAGCGTCTTGCTCATACACATAGTATCCACACATATATGTTGAGAGGGAGTAGAAGTTATCCAATGATTCTGGCTCACACCTCTGAAAGATACTTTGGCCAACATTATCCAGAATTTCTTTCAGTTTTTCCAAAACAGTATCCAGGTGGGATGCTGCAACCTGGAAGTAATAAATAACATAAGTTTATCCATGATCAAGCAATAGGAGACAAAGAATAGAGGTTTAAACTCTACAGACCAATCCCATAGCTTTTGCCAAACCAAGCCTATTAGTTGGGAACGAAATATTGGCTTGTTTATACATCAGGTCAATCTTATGATGAACATAAGCTCTGTCATCAACTTTCTGAAGGAGCATGCCAAGGCACCTGAAACAAAATAATTTCAAACTTTACCAGTGTTGGAGAAGTTCATTCTAAGACAAATGAAGAACAATCCTCGGTTAACAGGAAGTTTGTTTTGAGGGGGAATGTTGGAGATCACGTGACATGAGTAACTAAAGTTTGTTAGTCTTTTCTATGGTTTAGTTTGTTTGTTAGCTTTCCGTCAGCTTGCTGTTTGTAAATTAAGAGATTGTTTTATACAGTTAGTTCTGTAACAGAGGCTGGCTGATTATATATATATCAGCATAGTACTCATTTTCTGTATGGTTACGGAGTTAATACAATATCAGTTCTCTCTCTTTATCCCTCTCTGATTTGTTCCTCTTTCATATCGTATCTTTAACAACCAGTTCTCCAACTTTAAGTTAAATGGCCATAATCTACAAGATTGTACCTTTTTATAAAATAAATATCTTAGAAAGAAGTGGAAACATAAAGGGAGATCAAGCCAGTGTACCAGTAGTGTATAAGATGTCACATATAACCTATATACACCTCCAGCCAAATGGAAATTGACTTGCCAAAAAGGAGGGAGGGAGGGAGAGGAAGGGGGGAGGGAGAGAGAGGTTACTCTGCTTGCCTCATCTCCTAGAAAGACAAAAGACACCATAAAGTTCACAAGTACTCCAAACTTGGGATTCAAAATAATATTTTTAATGCCGGTTTGAAATAGGTATGCCACTTCAAAGTTCTTCAAATAGAATGACACTGTTTCAATATCATACTAAGCTTTGAAGCTTCATCCAAATAAAAAATTTATAATTCACCTCATAGTTCAAAAAAGGAACAAAGAGCAGATGCATGAAAAAAAGACAAAGTAGAATAATAACCAACCAACTCAGCATGAATACTAAAAAACATGGAACACCATGACAGCGACATGTACTACACTTGCATAATCAAAAGAGAAATATTTATTCCCTTCATTTCAGTTTCTTGATAATCAGAGTAAAAGAGAATAAGTCCAACAAGCAAATGGATGTCAAGGTAAGTACCGGTGAAGCAGAGCAGAATGCTCATCATCAGGTTTATAAAGTTCATAATGTTTGGCAAAAGCATTCCCCAATGAAATCACCCAGTCAGTATCTTTGATCACATCCAATGATTCTGCAAGAAACTACACCAAGAAACAAAGATTTCTTAATAGTATCTGCTACTAAGGATGCACGCCAAATTGAAACAATTGTCTTCTGTCAGCTTTAATTTTTCACATGGCACTAGGAACAAGTTTCTTTTATTAAACTGTAGCATCTCGAGCAAGCCTTAGTATTTCAATGTGTCGTTCAAATACTACAGAAAGATCCTGTGTTCTTTCTACTTCCAAATAATTTTATTACAACAATGAATTTGCAAGTCAAATGGCACCAAAAAAAAAAAAAATCTCAAGTCCATTTTTCACATTCTTCCCCATATGAACATCATTAACTGATTCCAATTGCAGGTTTTTTTTCCACACAGATCAGAAGCAAAACTGAGACAAACAAACATGGAAAATAATCTAACAGAATAATTAACTTACATTCATTATCATGTCAT
This sequence comes from Diospyros kaki, assembly GCA_036245055.1. Lineage (NCBI taxonomy): Eukaryota > Viridiplantae > Streptophyta > Magnoliopsida > Ericales > Ebenaceae > Diospyros > Diospyros kaki. Next base: position 4,156,018 of record BSEG01000006.1, on the reverse strand, counting down.
CCCAAGTTTCTTGATATGAAGGATCCAGCTTTAGGTCTTCTGGGTCACTCACATAGGCTTTCATTTTTGGAATCTAGAGCTTACGAAACAAGGAAAAAAGTTAGAGATGACCTGTTTCAAGTGATCTTTGTTTTCAGACTAGAAGCATTCTCTGTAATTAGTTTGTCATTTCCAAACATCGGAATTGTCATGAAAATGACACAAAACTCTGAAACTCCAGAAACAAAATGATGTTATTTCTTCACTAAGGGAAAGAACGAGAAGCAGCATAGTAATTGAAGGAGTCTGTTGATAGACCCAATTCCTCATTCCTGAACAGGTTCACGTATTTGTGCTTATTTCAACAAAAATTCAGTAGCCATACAAACAGCAAGAGTTACATGTTTATCAAATTTGAACATCTTATCTCCTTAATGTGATCAATTGTCCTTCCATCTGTCTTCTGTTCTACCCTTATTTTTCAGTTGAAACCAATGGTCATATCTAAAATGTTAAAACTTCACTAATGATTGTTTAATAAGTAACTTTGACATTCACATAATTAAAAAAATGTGCTTGTCAAAAAAATGCAGAATGTATTAAACATTTTTACCTATAATGTCAAGCATGCTAGACATTTCACTCACAATCACGAAGGTCAAATAGCAAAAGTAATATAACAAGATAGGTTTGCTCCAGGGAAAAAGTAAAACCAAAAATAAAAATACTACAAACTAAACTGTAAGTTCATAATTCCATACCTCATCTTGCCAAAACAGATTGATATTTTTTGGGAAGAGATGTGCCAGATAGCATAGAACCTGTAAGTAAAAATGAAAATTGAATCCGATGGCTCACCAATTCTGTAACTCACATATGGAGCCCTAGAAAATAAATTCAGATGATGTATTTTGGTCTACAATGATCCACAATGTGACCAGCCAATAACTGGATTAGCTCTGACCAGAATCATTTTACGCAAGAAGCACTTGAGTTTTTTTTTTTTTTTTTTGGGTGTAATGAAGATGAGGATGTTAAGATAGATGTGTGTCCATACTTGAAAAGATAAAATTAATATGAGATTATTCGCAACAAGGTCAAAGTAGCTATTGAAGATAAGATGCGTGAAACACAAAACACTTACGGTTTGGTCATGTGAAAAGAAAAAAAAAAAACAATAAAGACACTCCTATGAATGGAACAATTCTTTAGCAAAAAGGGTCAAGGAAAACCAAAAAAAAATTGGTGGAAGACTCCTAGACATGATATGAGTTATAAGGTCCTTGTAGAACATAATCATCATCATCAATTGCACCTTATCCTAACCAAGTTAGGGTTGGAGGCATGATATTCATAATTATCAATTGATTTCTAAAAGTCACATTGACAATACAAATCAATGCAAAAGAACAATGTGGGAAAATTTTTACACTAAATGCTATTCCTGAACCTCTAGCAAGGAATGATGAGATAAATTTCCAACACCACCTTCATATAGAAAAATTTCATGCAATGGCGATGAATGAAAATAATTGATACGGGCATGTTCCAACACATAATTGATGTTGAGAAACCGATCTGTGACTAAAACAAATGTTGGCAAGCTAGAATTCATGTAGCCAACCCTAGTTAGTGGGATTTTAAGGCTTGACATGTGTTTGGCTAAGTCTTGACTTTTACCTTTTCTCTTTTTGTTTACATAGCCATAAAATGACTGGCATATAAATTACAACGTATTCACCACCCACATATACTCTGATTGATAACAAATACAAATCAAATCCGTATCACTACTCTCCCATTTTCAAGATTGTGCAAACCCCTTTACCAATTTGCTGTAAAGGCAGCAGTGATGCCAGCAGCATGTAATGCTATGGATTATCCCTTTGCCCCTCCCCCTCCTAAATTTCAAATCCTTGGTTGCAGAAAATCAAAAGTGGCTCTTTACCAAGGAAACTTAATTAGAGTTGGAAGATACAATGATCCCATAGTTGAACTATTACCTGTAACAGTATGAAGAAGCAAGATCAAGTTGTGGTTCACTGGTAAATTTTGGTTTTAGAAATATGGGAGTTTGTTGATTATTTGCCTCTTCATTGTACAATGCCTTCAGATATTTGGAGCCTTTTCTTTTCCTTTCCTAATTTGCAGCCAGTAATGCCAGTTTCTATGATTGATTTTCTGGGTTCATGGAGTAGGGCTTATAACACCGCATGTCCTCATGTAAAGGTGCCAGCAAAAAGTGACTCCCGAGTTCATGGGACCATGTAATATACCAAGGATCCCCCCCCCTTAAAAAAAAAAATGTGGCTAGAAATCTCATATCTTAATGTAAGCTGAGTTAGTCTCAATGACTTTCCTAACACACACCTACTTGGCAAAGTGTTGGGTCTGCTCCATATCCAATACCATTTGTAAGGCCACGCGTCTTCACTCAGAAGTACTAGCTAAAACATAACTCTTGAATTCATGGGACCAAGTAATATACTCAAAACCTCCAAAATAGGTTCCTAATGTGGGATTGGGCCAGGACAGGGCTTGTCTGAGACAAAAGCAAAAGACATGTTTGGAAGACTATTCCTTTTATGAGAAGAATTTGAGAGCTTGAGGCTGTGAGCCTAAGATATTTCATCTTAAGGAAACCATTTCCTTTTCCCAATTTTCATGGTTAAGGGACAATCTCTACCACTTTCCACTTTCCTCTTTTCTTTTTTTGGTTTATAAACTCTCCTTGTGAGTATGCTATTATGTTTTCTTTTGCACAGGTTTGCCCCCCTTTTTTTGCAATTTATATCTCTATCTATATTGTTACTTATCAAACAAAAGAAAAAAAAAAAAGAACTGGGAATGAGATTGATTCAAAACATCAATCAGTGAAACAAGCCAAATTTAGTTGTAAGACCAAGATTTCAGCTTTGTGTTGATATGTTGATGTTGATATATCAATGTGACACAGAATTACTCTTCACTAGTCAAGGATAAGACATTCTCACATTCAAAATCTGAGTTGCCTGTTGCTCCCTGGCAAGAGGATCATGCAGCAGTACCACCAAGCGGGCAAAAAGTTCCTGAAATATATGCACAAAACGTAGCAATTGGTGTTGACTTTCATATGTCTGATAAAAAAAATGAAGTATTTAATATATCAAGTACAGCAGCAGAGGTTCTACCTCTGGGTTTGGAATATCAGCTCGAGCCTTACACTCAGCAAGCATTGAATTACCACAAGTTCTATGTCTGCACAACTCTGTGATGCATCTGCAAACCTGTAAAAGCAGCAGCTTGTCCTCACTTGCCAGGAAAATGGTTTCAATGAGAGCTTATTCCAACACACCGAACAATATGCAAGTAAAAATTATGAATGCAGCAAGGCCCAACACCAACAAGAGAACAACCACATACAAGCCTTTATCCCACTGTGGGCCAGCTAACACCAACAAAAGAACACAGGAAATATACATGGTGATTCACAACAGAGAAATGCACCAAGAAAAGAACAAAAAAAATTGAGGAAGAGGTCCAAAATCAATTTCCTCAAGAAGATACTTAATAATGATTTATGAGAAGTCCTACCGTGGCTATTGCACCGGTGTATGATCCTGGTATGACCATCTTCAATAAAAAGGGCCAGAGGATATGCTGGAAAATCAAACATAGGGATGGATGTTATTCATAATTGGATATGCAGATTACCAACTTCAGAAACAAGAAACCAGTCAGAAAGCCAAGCTATATCAGCAAGAAATGATAATATACCAGCACAGATATGTTAAAGAACAGTTCATTGAATGATTATTGATCAAATTCTAGAGTACCTCCATTTCAGGAATGGTAATGGTTACTAGAAGAAGACCTTTCTCACAGATGGAGCGTAACTCTACTGGACAAAGAGCCCCAATCTTCAGCTGAAAAGAATATTAAGCAACAGTGAGTACTCAATAACAACACTGCTTCAAATAGAACTGTGCACGCACACACATGAATGCTATTACTCTACAGAACCGAAGGACCTTGGTTGGTGCTCTCTATGTGATGATGCACTAGTACATTGATTCATAACACTCTAAAATGACCAAAGTAGTAAATTCCAAAAATCATTAGGATCACTTTGTGTTTGAAAGTAGGGATGGTAATTGCAACCGAAACCGTGGGGAACCGAACTGAAACCAAACCGGTCAACGCGGTTAAAAACCGTTTGACTGGGTAATGGTTTGGTTTGGGAAAAAATCGAACACTGTTTCAATGGGTATGGTTTGGTTATGGTTTTCACTAAAACCTGAACCGAAACCGAACCGAATGGTGGGTAACCGAACCGAGCTGAATATATATATATAATTTATTATATATAATATAATATGTATATATAATATATATTATATACAACCCAACCCACCAAGCCCAGCCCACCCGAGCTCAATTGTCTTGCTTGCAAACCCTTATCCCCTTCTCTTCCCCTTCCTCTCTCGACCTCGCTCTCGCTCTCTCTCACCCTCGCTGCCTCTCGCTCGTCCGCGCGCCCTCGCCCTTACTCTCTGCATCTCTCTTGCTCTCGCTGGATCTCTCTTGCTTTCGCTAGGGCTCGGCCCCTGCTCTCGCTCGCCCTCGATCTCTCTCACCCTCACTACCTCATTTCTCTTACTCGTCCGCGCGAGCTCGCCAGTTGCCCTCACTCTCTACATCTCTCTTACTCTCGCTCGCCCTCGCTGGATCTCTCTTGCTCTCGCTAGGGCTCGGCCCCTGCTTTCGCTTGCCCTCGATCTCTCTCACCCTCTCTGTCTCCTTTCTCTTACTCCTCCGCGCGAGCTCGCCAGTTGCCCTCGCTCTCTGCATCTCTCTTTCTCTCACTCGCCCTCGCTAGATCTCTCTTGCTCTCACTAGGGCTTGGCCTCTCTTGCTCTCACTCACCCTCGGTCTCTCTCACCCTCGCTGCCTCTCGCTCTCTGCCTCATCTCTCTTCATATTAATTTATTTTTTATATTTATAATTTTGTTAGAAGGAGTTGGCTCATTCATTTTAGATGGATGTGTATCAATTTACGAAGAAGGTATTAACTTTTGTAGCTAATTTTTTTTAGCTTAAATTATAATTTAATTATGCAAATATTAATTTATTGATCTTAATAATTGTAGGTTTGGAGATGTGATTTTATATCCAATAAATTTTGTAACTTTATGCAAAAATAAGGTAACTTTATTAGAATTTATCTTTGTTTGTTGTGAAATTATAAAAAAAATTTATGAATGCTATTTATCTTTTTTGGTTGGTATGGATTAAACTAAAAAACCATGGTTAAACCGAAACCGAATCAAAACCGAATGGTTTGGTTATGGTTTTAAATTTTTAAAACCAAATGGGTAATGGTTTGGTTTTGGTTTTAGTAATTTAAGTTTGGTTCGGTTATGGTTTTGGCAAAAACCGAAACCAAACCGAACCATTGCCAACCCTATTTGAAAGTATGTTTTTTTACGGTTAAGTTTTTCTTTCTAAAAGACAATAATTTCTGACAATATACAAATTATGAAAAATGAGTAGCCAGTTGAAGATGCATAATTCTGAAGCAAGATGCTAACCTCATATCTCCTATGCGGGAAAGCATAATTTGTGCCACTTGACCTAAAACCATCCTTTGAGCTCTCAAGGTCATTTATGTCCTTATCAGATATAGCACAATGGCGTACAAGGTATTCAATGAACAACTCCCCAGATGGACCGACCAAGTAGCAGTGCGAAGCCATAACAACAATCAACTACCATAAAAGCAACAAGTTACCGTAAGTCCAAAACAGTTTTCTATTATTGCCACAGCAAGAGCTATGGCCATCAGTTCATAAAGTACCTCTGAAAGCGCTTTACGAACACCCAAACTTTGCTCATCTAGTAACAGCTTCACAGCTTCAACAAGTGAAGTTCTTTTGCTATGCCAAGCTTCAGGCAACCTCCACATGGAAAAAAATCAGTTTATATAGGAAAGATGGGAACAGAAACAACAAACTACAGAAAGGAAATAAACCTTGGCAACAGATGCTTTAAGACACAAAGTGCACCAAAAGTCAAAGGTTCTTCCTTCAACCTGCATTTCTGGTTGTGACACATACTGAAGTTCATGAAATGGAAGAGGTAAAGGTTTAAAATATCCTTGAACTCTATCTTATTACAAAACAGGAAATCTAACAATACACTATGTGAAATTGCGCCCCTTTTCTCTCTTTTTTTTCATGCATGAGTGGAAGATCGAAATGGTAGCAAGCAGTCCAATGACATTATACACAACTATGTAATTAACTCCATAGTTATGTAGCTTCAAAATAGTACTCACATTCAGAAGGAACACAAACAAATCTTCAGGGTATACCAGCCCAACCGTCAAAAAGCATCGTTGAACTTCATTATAGGTCTGCCACATAAATAGAGCAATTAAGAAATCAAAAAAGGGGAAAAGAATGCCAAAATACATGAAGCACCTGGCCCTACTTAAAGCCAGGATCCAAACATGTTTGAACCATACTAAAAGACAACGATAATTTTTTTCATTAAGTTGTTAATAATATAAATAATCTACAAATATTGTTCATTCCTGCAGGAAAGAACCTTGCAACATCAAGAATCTGGGATTGTCCCCAAATAAAATTCAGAAGAAAATAAATTAAGCAAATATCACATGATCATTGTTTTTGAAAAAATCAAACATACAAAAGCATGCGTGCACCTGCAGGCACATTATATTCAGCTGTCAAAAGGGCAAAACAAGAATTCAAAATGGTCCTTAAGATTAGAATAAAACAAAATTAAAGAAAGTGTCATGAGGAATAGCATATTGATTTTCAACATGTGCATAAAATCAACATTATCAAGCTTCAAAGAAGAAACAAAATGAAAAAAACATCAAGTGTGTGAATAGCTATCACATAATAAAACCTTCAATCCCACTGAGAAAACTGAAGAACGTTCTTTGCTGTCATTATTAATGCAAACCACAGGAAGAAGCGTTGAACAAATAACTGTGAGGTCCTGCAATACAAAGCATAGAATGGCCGTCACAAAAGGTAACCTGATCCAAAAAGGGTATTAGCATCTAAACATGAACAGACAAGGAAAAGTAACTACGCTAACAACATTTCCTAGAATAAGAGAATTCAGTAATTGTTCACCAAGTCCACAGACAGCTGGACAAGGGTATTAGCACCTAAACATGAACAGACAAGGAAAAGTAACTATGCTAATAACACTTCCTAGAATAAGAGATTTCAGTTAATTGTTCACCAAGCACACAGACAGCCAGACCCATTCTGAAATCACAAGATTAGTGGTCAATTAACCAATAAAATGAATTTAAAATCTCCCACCCAGTGATACAAACATTAGAAAGGAAATGAGAAATAAAACAATAACTATGTAATAAAAAATATGTGCTATGCCCTTTCACCGTTCAATCAAAATTCGGGTGTCACGCTCGATCCTTGTTGAAGAGGTTCCTTCCAGAATTCTGGAAGGGACGATTAGGCGGGAAGAATTTAGGTGGGAAAAGTGAGAACAGAATTTAGAGAGAGCGAGAGAAGTGTGAATGAGAATGAGAGGGAAAGGAAATCAGTGGAATAATCCTCACATGAGTTCCCCATCCCCAACTTATCTCTATTTATAGGACTTACACAATGGGGCGCGACAGTTAGGCAACTGCCCAAGCGCGCACCAAAAAAATTAGCAACAATAGGGTATTACAAATCTGCCACTACACCTCCCATTACAATTATACCCTTGGTCTATGACAATTCCCGCCCCGTAAAATATTTCTTGACCCCAAGAAATTACAGTAGATTGGTGGTTCGAGGGAAACGTTGCAGGAGATCAGGGAGGTATTCCCATGAGGTATTGTCCGGGTGTAGGTGGGACCCTTGCACTAAAACCTGTGTCAGGGGAGCTTGGTTCTGGAAGATCACCCGCTTATCCAAAACTGCTACTGGCTCAGCGGTGGCCTCAACATTTTCCAATGGAGTCGGCAGTGTAGTGCTGGAACTGTCAACTGGGCCAATGGATTTTTTTAATAAGGAAACATGGAAGACGGGGTGGAGGCCTACTCCCTCCGGCAATTGAAGACGATAGGCAACCAGCCCAACCCTTGCCACAATTTTGAAAGGCCCATAGAATTTAGGACTGAGCTTAGAGATTGGTCCCTTGTGAAAAAGGTGTTGTTGGAATCTTTTCACCTTTAAGTATACCTCGGTGCCTTCCTCAAACTGTCTCTCTGTGCGATGCTTGTCCGCCAGCTGCTTCATCTGCTAGCTGGCTAGCTAGGACCAACTCCTGCTTAATAGCAAGTAAGGCGTCTTGTCTGTCCTTTGGGTACTGGTCGGCAGATGTTTCTTGAGGAGAATAGTGCATTACTGCTGGGATGATGGGTGGCAGGTACCCAAACAAGGCTTCAAAAGGGGTTCTTTTATGCGCCGTGTGATAGTTGGTGTTATACCACCATTGGGCCAAGGCTACCCAACGACTCCAGCTCTTGGGTTTGGACACGCACAAGCATCGAAGGTAGGTCTCTAGGCACTGATTAACTCTTTCAGTCTGCCCATCGGTTTCCGGATGGTAGGCAGACGAGAGATGAAGCTTAGTACCTAATCCTTGAAATAGGGACTTCCAAAACTGACTTGTAAAAACTTTATCTCGATCAGAAATTATTGCCTTAGGCAACCCATAGACTTTGAACACTGAATCCATTAGTTTCCGTGCAACTTCCGTGGCTGTGAACGGGTGGGCCAAGGTAAGGAAGTAGCTGAATTTCGTTAACTTGTTTACCACCACCAAAAGAGTGTCCGCCCCTTCCAACTTTGGTAATCCCTCAATGAAGTCCATGGAGATGAGTTCCCAGGCTTGTGAGGGTATTTCCAAGGGCTGAAGGAGACCTGGGTAAGGAATTTGCTCATGTTTGCACCTTTGACAAGTAGTACATTCTGTAACAAATTTGGTGACATCTTTCTTTAGGCCCTTCCAGTAAAAAAGTTGCCTCACCCGCTGGTAAGTTACATTAAGGCCGGAATGTCCCCCTATAGGGGAGTCATGCAGACTTTGTAATATTTTGTTCTTCAACAATTCATCGTCCCCAATCACCACTCTATTCTGGAACCGCAATAGTCCCCCTTTTAATTGGTAGGTTGAATCATTAGTGGCTTGTGCGGAGAGCCTGATAAGTAACTCTTTAATCCAGGGGGTCTGGTCATAACTATGGGCAATTTCTTGCACCCAATCTGCCACTACAGCCGAAATAGCTTGACAAACGGATGGAACATCTCTCCTGGACAAAGCATCGGCTGCCTTGTTTTCCTTTCCTTTGCGATATAAAATGGTGAAGTCAAAACCCATCAGTTTGGTTATACCCTTCCTCTGTAGCTAGTTGTGTACCCGTTGCTGTGCTAAAAATTTGAGGCTCTCGTGATCCGTTTTGATGGTGAATTTCCTGCCCTCCAAGTAGTATCTCCACCTTTCGGCTGCCATTAGGACTGCCAACAACTCCTTGTCATATATACTTAGACCTTGATGTCTAGGAGCCAATGCGTGACTTAGATAGGCCACTGGACGCCCTCCCTGGCTCAGCACTGCCCCTATGCAAGTGTCACATGCATCCGTTTCTAAAATAAATTCTTTGGAGAAGTCGGGCAGAGCCAGTGTGGGAGCTTGCGACATGGCTGCCTTTAGGGATTCAAAGGCGTCCTCTGCGTCCGGCCCCCACCCAAAGTTATTCTTCTTAAGCAGAGTGGTCAGGGGTTTACTAATTATTCCATACCCTTGTATGAAGCGCCTGTAATAACTAGTTAGGCCTAGGAAACCTCTTAGTTCCTTTAGGGTCTTTGGCCGGGGCCAAGCCTTCATAGCTTCAATTTTGTGAGGATCAGTACTAACCCCTCGGCCAGAAATTATATGACCCGAGTATTCAACCTGTCCTTCTGCAAAAGAGCATTTAGACCTTTTCACATACAGCTGATGGAATCGAAGGATCTGAAATGCTATTTTAAGGTGGGTTAAATGCTGGTCCAAGGTGGTGCTGTAAATGAGGATGTCATCAAAAAAAACCAGTACGAATTTGCGTAAATAGGGAGCAAAAATGTGGTTCATCAACGCTTGGAAGGTTGCAGGTGCGTTGGTGAGGCCGAAGGGCATTACCAAGAATTTGTAATGCCCTTGATGGGTTCTAAAGGCTGTCTTAGGACAATCGGCTGATTTCATACGGATTTGGTGGTAGCCGGAGGTCAAGTCAAGATTAGAAAAAATGGAGGCGCCTGTTAACTCGTCTAGCAGGTCTTCAATAATGAGTATAGGGAATTGGTTCTTGATGGTTAGTGAATTAAGTTGCCCATAATCTACACAAAACCTCCAAGTTCCATCTTTCTTTTTCACTAGGAGGACGGGTGATGCATATGGACTTTGGCTTGGTTGGATCAAGTTTCGGGACAACATTTCTCCTATGAGTTTTCGATTTCAGCTTTTTGTATGGGAGAATACCGGTAGGCCTTTAGATTGACTAGTTCACTGTTGGGTTTAAGGTGAATGGAATGGTCAAGGATTCTATGGGGTGGTAGGGTTCGGGGAGTAGCAAACAGATCCTCAAATTCCATCAGCAGATTATGGATGGGCAAAGGAAGATGTACCTTACTGTCCTCCAATGCTGAAGTAGTGTTCCTTGGGACAACAAACTCCTGTTCTTCCTCTGATGATGACCCCACGTCCAATGCATAAATGGAGTGCAACTGACCCACGGTAGTACTCCCCTGTTCTAGCAATTTTTGAATTCGTTTCCCTAAAGCCACCTTACAATCCCCTGTTTCTTGGCTCCCATGTAAGGTAACCTGTTAGCCCTCCAAATTAAAGGTTACTTCCAGCGTGTTGAAATCGAATATCAAGGGGCTCACCGTCTTCATCCAATCTACCCCCAATACCACATGGCACCCTCCCAACTTGAGGATTCTCAGATCTGCCGAGAATTCCCTATCACTCATCAGCCATTTGAAGCCCTTACATCGAAATTGGCTAACCATTCTGGTTCCATCAGCTATTAGTACTGACAGTGGTGGAGTCTCCTGGAGATTACACTGTAAGTTGTGGGTTGTGGTCTCATCTAGGAAGCTATGTGTGCTACCACTGTCTATCAATACGACTATCTTCCTTTTCCGGGCCACCCCTGTCACCTTTACCACTCTACCAACTGCTTGGCCCTGCAAAGCGTGCATTGAGATCTCACCTCCCTCTTTTTCTATTGACGTTCCTTCATTTTCATCCGTATCTGCTTCCTCCTCCTCGACTTCCTCCAGTCCTTCCATGGTAAGTAGGAGCTTCTTACACTGGTGGCCTTGTCCATACTTTTCACCACAACAGAAGCATAGGCCTAGTTGTCTCTTTTGGTCCAATGTGAGACTTCTCGGTTGAGTCACTGGTTGGAGAACCTTATTGATAGGTCCTCCCCGCGGACTCTGGAAATTACTACCCTTGTGATATCCCCCATAGGTGTGATCTTCCCTGCTGTTTTTGGTCGACAACTTATGTCTCCTCGCAAACGTTTCCATCGAAAGCTCCTGCAGTCTAGCTTGTTCAGCTACTTGTGCCACCGTGGTGGGATATAACATCTTAACTGTCGGTCTAATTAACTCATCTAGGCCACTGATAAAGCTTGAAACGAAGTACTCCTCATCTAGGTAAGGCTACGATAAGGATAGCAAGGATCTTAGTTCTTCAAACCTAGTTTGGTACTCCTCCACTGTTCCATTCTGTTTTAATTTGTTAAACTCCTTTATTACATCCGATCTAGTCTTCTCTCTGAACCTTCTGGACAATTGGTTAACAAACTCTGGCCAACTCAAGTCCAGCCTGCCATGACCCCAATTTTGGAACCAGGCATCCGCTACATCATCGAGATAGGAGGCAGCCATACATACCTTATCACCTTCTGAGATTCGATGTTGATAGAACACGCGTTCGCATCTGCGTATCCGCCATCTCGGCCTATCCCAATCAAAGGTCAGAATCTCCATCCTCAGCCCCATCTGAACGGAATTGTTACCCCCTAAACCCCGAGGTTGGGCCCCCTCCCCTGCCTCTGTTGGTTCCTGTGGTCGCTGCCTACTCAACGGTGCAGTAAGTATTGGTGCCGATGTCGACCTTGGGGGAAAATCCGTCGGCAGGCTAACATTCGGCTGCTTAGCAAACATGCTCAACGCTGCCGACAGTTGTTGGCTGAGACTTGAGAATTCCTCTCGTAATTCAGTCACAGCTCGATCCAATGTAGCCGTGTATTCTGATCGACTCCTGTGGATCTCTTCTTGTGTATTCTGGATTCCTAACTCCAACGTCTCCAACCTATCCTCCACCTATTCCTGGTGTTGTCGCAATCCTAACTCGATCGCGTCCAGTCTGACCTCCATCTGCTTCGCTCGCGTTCCATCAGCCATCCTATCTACCAGGTCGCGGGCTCTGATACCAAATGTCACGCTCGATCCTTGTTGAAGAGGTTCCTTCCGGAATTCTGGAAGGGACGATTAGGCGAGAAGAATTTAGGTGGGAAAAGTGAGAACAGAATTTAGAGAGAGCGAGAGAAGTGTGAATGAGAATGAGAGGGAAAGGAAATCAGTGGAATAATCCTCACATGAGTTCCCCATCCTCAGCTTATCTCGATTTATAGGACTTACACAGTGGGGCGCGACAGTTAGGCAACTGCCCAAGCGCGCACCAAAAGAATTAGCAACAATAGGGTATTACAAATCTGCCATTACACCTCCCATTACAATTATACCCTTGGTCTATGACATCGGGGAGGAATGCATAAGCACCCTGAAAATGAAAGAGGTATTTACTACTGCATGAAGCAAATTTTTCTTTCATTTTTTTTTTTCCCATTTCCCTCTTGTAATGAAGAGGTATGTTCATTTTCTTTCAATCATTAATTAAACAATGTTGTGGTTGTTCCCTCTTGAGATGCGAAACTTTGGCAAGGAAATTGATCTTGTTGCATTTAAGTCACCAGATATGTGCATTACTAACAAAATACTTTTTCTGAAGAAAATATATTCCTAACAAGAGTTACCAAGGTGGTATTGCCCATGTACAGAAACTATATTTGAGGGGAGTTCATTACAGATCAAACGACAGTTGCACAAAATCCAATAAACAGGTATACAAAATAAACAGAAGCATGTTCATGTATACATATAATATAAAGTTTATTCATTGACTTTTTTTCATCAATTTGTGTACTAGTGTTATGAGAAGTGTCATTTCGGCATCATGTCCCATATCCATATCTATGTAACAGCACACAAGAAAATGAAGGAAAAGAGAGCAAGAACAACCAAGGAATGCAATAATAATGAATTAGCCTTCTGTATTCATAATAACATTGTTGAGTGATTTGGTTTTCTTATACAGATACCAAAAATGAGCATCCAGTGAATGAAGGGAGTTCATGTATGGGGAGTGGAACTAGGGCCTTCAAGTTGGAGGGCACCTAGAAAATTCATCCACACCTCAATAGAGGCCTAATATAGCCTTCCTTATATACATTATTGGCAACAGTGTTGGTATCAAATTACATTAACATCTAAACAAAGTAAGCAAAACCATAGTTACACAATTTGTGGCACCTGGCACCCCCCACAAAATGCTTTTCTGATTGAGCGAATCTGTTATTGGTATGAACGCATATTGGAACGAGGAGGGACACAACTTGGATCACCAAAAATGGCGATCCCAAAATTATGAACAGTACAAGGGTTGATATACTGGTTTTTATTCATTCAAATATTCACTGTCAATCACGGTTTTGTCAAGATTTTGAAGTTGGACCTTATAGAAGATGGGATATTGATCTAGATAATGATAACATAGAGGATTCTATTACCAGATTGGAGGAGATGAGATGGGGTTCTCTAGATAGAGAATATGTTGAAATGCTAAATGAAGAGGAAGCTACAAAAGATTGCTCAAGATCTTTGCTTGCTGCCACATACAAGCCATCATCTAAGCTTGTGAAAGGAAGCAACCCTAAAGATAGGGGAAAAAGGTAAATCATAAACAAACCGGTTAGAGATTTGGGATTTAGGTGCTCTTTTCATTAAGCTTTCGAGATGATTGTTAGCTTTAAATTTGTTATGTTAGCATTTGGTCCTTTTCACCTGTTTCAGTTCTACTATTATTGTATTATTTAATCACAGTCTTGCTTATAGTTAAGTTGAACCTTATTTTTTATGCAATATCTTATGAATATTGTTGAGTTATATGGATTATAGTCTAGGGTTTATCTTATGATAGAGCCCATGGCCCATGGCCCATTGTATTTGTATATATATATAGGTGTATAGTCTATGGATTTAATTAAGTGGTTTTATACACATTAAAAGCTATGTTTATTTCCTAAGCTTTACATGGTATCAGAGTAAAAATACAAACCCTAGTTTTTAATACAAACCCTAGCAGCCACCATACAAACCCTAGCCGCCGCCGCCGTCGCCACCGACCGTCGCAGCCTGCCGTGCCACCGCCGTCGCCGACCGCTGCGTTTCTCTCGCGCGCGCTACTGGTCAGCTGCGGGTCTTCACCGTCCGGCCACCGATCACGCACACCACCACCGCCGTTGTGTTCGCCAGCCTCCGATCTGTTGACCCCTGGAAGATCGTCGCCGTTGCCGCCGCCACGCGCCGCCTGTCTCGCATTGTTCACAGAAACGTTTTTGCTCCAATCTCTTTCACCAGTGCTCCGATCGCAACGCCGTCTTCACCATTGGACTCGCCTCCTTCAGTCCATCCCAGCCCAAGTGGTTTCGTCTCCATCCACTGCCATCCGCCGCCGCTGGTCACCGGCATCCGCCATCTGCCGTCGCTCCAGCGCACCTGTTCTTTGTGCTGAATCATCCAGCCTTTACTTTTGGTTTATTTAACCCTTTGGTTTCAGATCTATTGATCTTGTAGGGCTCCCTTTTATCCAACATGGCTGGTACTAGTAAATCTGGTTCCTTTTCTGGTATTTTGTCTCCCTCTCCAGCTATTGCTACTGAGAAGTTGATGGGTAGTTCCAATTATATCTCTTGGTCCAAGGCGGTTGAACTATGGTGTATGGGTCAAAGCTTACAGGATCATCTAACTACCAAGGCCGAGGATGTGAACACAAACAAACCCGAGTGGCAGCGAGCTGATGCTCTGTTGTGTAGTCTCCTGTGGCAGTCAATTGATCCCTCTCTTCATCCAATCTATACTAACTATACCACGTGCTGTGAATTGTGGGTTCAGGCCAAGGCGTTATACACTAATGACATTCAACGCCTGTATTCAGTGGTGTCTAATCTGCTCAGTTTACGACAACAGGGTTCGACTCTTCCTGATTTTCTTGGTCGGATGGCCTTTATTAAAGCTGAATTTAACTCATTATTACCTACTGGTAAGACTGCTGCAGAAGATCTAGCTCAGCGAGATAAGTTGTTCATGGTGTGTACTCTTGCTGCCATTGGTCCTGAGCTTGCTCCTGTTCGTGATCAGATTCTTGCTAGTCCTACTGTACCTACTATGGATGAAGTGTATTCTCGTCTTCTTCGGGTTTCATCTGTTCCTACGATGCCTCCCTCTTCTGCAGGTGATCAGTCAGTCATGGCTTCTCAGGTTCAGAGTACTGGCGAACAGGGTGGAGATCGTGGTAATCGGGGCAAACGCCCCAAGTGTAACTATTGTCACAAGTGGGGGCATACTAAGGAACAGTGTTATAAGTTGCATGGCCGCCCTCCTTGTGTTAATGTTGCTCATGCTGATGGTTCTCGATCTGTGTCCTTTGATGGTCATCCACCGCAATCTGTCCTTCTCACTGGGGCTGACTATGATGAGTATCTCAAGTATAAGACGTCCCAGCAAACCTCATCCACAGTTGCTTCTGTTGCCCACTCTAGTGATTCCACTACCTGTCTCGCTCAGTCTTCCTCTTTGGGACCATGGGTCCTGGACTCAGGTGCTTCGAACCATATCTCTGGTAATCCCCATTTGTTCTCTCATTTTTCTAATTCTAATTCTTTACCTTCTGTAACATTAGCCAATGGATCCAAAGCGGTTGCTAAAGCTATTGGCACTGCCAAACTCTTACCTTTTCTGCCTTTAGATTCTGTCCTTTATCTTCCTCATTGTCCCTTTAATCTTGTCTCTGTTAGTAAACTTACGCGTGCCTTAAATTGTTCTATCACATTTGATGATCATTCTGTTACTATTCAGGATCGCGATACGGGACAGATGATTGGCGTCGGATGTGAGTCGCAGGGTCTCTATCATCTCAACCTTCCTGCATCGCCTATTGCTTACTCGATGACTGAGTCTCCTGCTCTTCTCCACAATCGTTTGGGACATCCTAGTTTGGCCAAGTTTCAGAAGATGATCCCCAGTTTATCTAGTTTGTCATCTTTTCATTGTGAGTCTTGTCAACTTGGAAAACAGTCTCGCACTTCTTTTCCAAAGCGTGTCAATAATCGGGCTGTGTCCCCATTTGCTTTAGTTCATTCCGATGTATGGGGTCCTAGTCGTGTCGTGTCTATTTTGGGTTTTCAATATTTTGTAACGTTTATCGACGATTATTCTCGTTGCACATGGTTATATTTAATGAAAAATCGTTCTGAGTTATTCTCAATTTTTGAATCCTTTTGTGCTGAAATCAAAACTCAATTTCATACCTCTGTCCAAGTATTGCGCAGTGACAATGCCCCTGAGTATTTTTCTATTCCCTTTACTACCTTTATGTTTTCTCAGGGGATCTTGCATCAGTCATCTTGTGCATATACACCACAGCAGAATAGAGTTGCTGAGCGTAAAAACAGACATTTGATTGAAACTGCTCGCTATCTTATTCTACATCATCATGTCCCCTTTCGCTTTTGGGCTGAAGCTGTCCTTGCTGCTTGCTATCTCATTAACAGGATGCCCTCATCGGTTCTTCAGCACCAGATTCCTCACTCTCTCTTGTTTCCTGATCAACCATTATATATTCTTCCTCCACGTGTCTTTGGTTGCATCTATTTTGTCCATAATCTGTCTCCCAGTCATGATAAATTGTCTACTCGGTCCATCAAGTGCATTTTTCTTGGTTACTCTCGCCTTCAAAAGGGTTATCGGTGTTATTCTCCTGACACTCGCCGCTATTTTCTTTCGGCAGATGTTATCTTCTTTGAGTCGTCTCATTTTTACTCTTCGCCTCATTCCGAGTGTCAACCCATTTCTGAGGCCATCCCTCTTCCCGCGAGTCCTCCTGCTCCTATTCTCCATGTTCCTTCATCTACCCCATTGCAGGTTTATCAACGGCGTCATCAGCCTCGGTCTCTTCCCGGTGGAGATGTTGCTCCTGCACCTTCTCCCGCATCTCCTACTACTTCAGCGACTCCTGCTGCCTCACATCCTGCTCCAGTCTCTCCACCTGCCGCGGTCTTGCCTTCTGAGGATCCGCTTCCTATTACCCTTCGAAAAGGTACTCGTTCTTCTCGCAATCCTCACCCCATTTATAATTTTCTTAGCTATCACCGTCTCTCGTCTCCTTTTTGTGCTTTTGTGTCTTCCTTATCCTCTATTTCAGTACCTAGGACTGTTAGTGAGGCACTTTCTAATCCGGGGTGGCGACAAGCAATGGTGGATGAGATGACTGCTTTGCATTCCAATGGTACTTGGGATTTGGTTCCTTTACCCCCAGGGAAATCTCTTGTCGCCTGTCGGTGGATCTATACTAACAAGGTGGGTCCTGATGGGCAGGTTGATCGCCTCAAGGTTCGTTTGGTTGCCAAAAGGATATACTCAGGTTTATGGCCTTGACTATGGTGACACTTTTTCCCCTGTTGCTAAGATGTCCTCTGTGCGTTTGTTTCTCTCTATAGCAGCTATGCGCCACTGGCCGTTGTATCAACTGGACATTAAGAATGCCTTCTTACATGGTGAGCTTCAGGAGGAGATTTATATGGAGCAACCTCCTGGGTTTGTTGCTCAGGGGGAGTCTGGGCAGGTTTGTAAACTCTGTCGCTCATTATATGGGTTGAAGCAGTCTCCTCGAGCTTGGTTTGGTCGTTTCAGTGCTGTCATTCAAGACTTTGGTATGACTCGTAGTGAGTCTGATCATTCGGTTTTTTATAAACACACATCACAGGGGAGGTGTATATATTTGGTTGTCTATGTGGATGATATTGTTATTACCGATGATGATGAGGATGGTATTATTCAGTTGAAGAAACATCTTTTCCATAATTTTCAGACTAAGGACTTGGGGTTACTTAAATACTTTCTTGGCATAGAAGTTGCTCAGTCCAATTCTGGTATTGTTATCTCTCAACGGAAGTATGTGTTAAACATTCTAGAAGAAACTGGGATGCTTGATTGTAAACCTATAGATTCTCCTATAGACCCTAATGTAAAGCTCTTACCAGGACAGGGGGAGCCTCTTGCCGATCCTGGAAGATACCGCAGGCTAGTCGGAAAACTTAATTATCTCATTATCACTCGCCCAGATATTTCTTTCTCAGTCAGTGTTGTCAGTCAGTTTTTACAGTCTCCTTGTGATAGCCACTGGGATGCGGTAGTTCGGATTCTCAGGTATATTAAGGAGAACCTCCTTCTGACAGACGGTCTACTTCAGGATATTGTGTTCTGGTTGGAGGAAACCTAGTATCTTGGAAAAGTAAGAAGCAGGAGGTTGTTGCTAGGTCGAGTGCCGAAGCAGAATATCGTGCTATGGCCTTGGCAACGTGTGAATTTATCTGGTTAAAACAATTACTTCAGGAGCTCAAGTTTGGGGAGATATCACAGATGAGATTAATTTGCGACAATCAAGCTGCATTACATATTGCTTCCAATCCAGTCTTTCATGAGAGGACCAAACATATCGAGATAGATTGTCACTTCATCCGAAAGAAGATTTTATCTGGTTGTATTACCACAGATTTTGTCAATTCCAATGACCAGTTAGCAGATGTCTTCACTAAATCTCTCAGGGGTCCTCGAATTGAGTATATTTGTAGCAAGCTTGGCGCATATGATATATATGCTCCAGCTTGAGGGGGAGTGTTGAGTTATATGGATTATAGTCTAGGGTTTATCCTATGATAGAGCCCATGGCCCATGGCCCATTGTATTTGTATATATATATAGGTGTATAGTCTATGGATTTAATTAAGTGGTTTTATACACATTAAAAGCTAGGTTTATTTCCTAAGCTTTACAAATATAACAAAAATTTTCTTTCGAGTTTTAATAAGCATACCAATACATTATTTGTTGGACAATAAGATTAGGTGTTCAAGTTTAAAAAAGGAAAATAAGGTGGTTGGATAAAATAAGACTTCAAGATTTAAAAGATAAGGCAGCCTAGAATATAAGATAAAGCTCCAAGATTCAAGGGAAAGATACAACTTGAAGGCAAAAGATAAATTCTAGCATTTCAAATATTAGTTACTATTATCTAAATTTAAATTTATTCCTATTTTCTAAGAGGTAGAATAGATATTTTGTACTTGTATAAATACCTCTACTCAGATTCAATAATATTCAAGTAAGCTTTTCCAGAATTCAACTTATTTCATGGTATCAGAGCCAAGTCCTGGTAACCTAGATCTTAAGGTCTAGGCTGTTTGGAAAATCATGGCTAAAACTCTACCAAACCCAACCATAATCGAAGCCTCAGCCACGAGTTCTCCTAACCCCCATTCTCAATCCAATTTTTCTACAAACCCTATTGATAACCATCCTCTACAAATTACTCAACATAAATTGAATGGGAGTAATTTCAAAGAATGGTTTCAATCTGTTTGGCTCGTGATCAAGGGGAAGGGATAAGCTAGATACTTGGCAGGAGCTATTCCTACCCCACCAAACACAACAACAAATTATGGCATCTGGGAAGCAGAAAATTCAACTATTATGGCATAGCTTATCAACTCAATGGAGCCAAGCCAAGGATTGGTAGAACTTATCTCTTCTACAAGATTGCAAAAGAGATTTGAAATGCAACCCAAGAAATATACTCAAATTTGGAGAATACCTCTCAATGCTTTAAAATCAAGTCAGCCATTCGTACAACTAGACAAGGTAACCTTAATGTTACAAATTACTATAATGTTTTGACTAAGTTATGACATGAGATAGATTTATTCTACACTATTAGTTGGGAGTGTCCAGTTGATAGCACAAAATACACTAGAATGTTGAAAAATGATCGTGTTTTTTTATTTTCTCCATGTTCTTAACTCGGATTTGGATAAAATTCGTGGAAGATTATTAGGTACTTGTCACATTAGCAGGTTGTTAAGCCTTTAACGTAGTGGCTGCTAGGCCTTGTAAAAATAAAACCGTATTTGGCATAGCTAAAGGATTGTTCCAGCATGTCCAATGGACAACTTGTAAGGCCAAGTGGGCAAGTTGGGTAACCGTTTTGGCTCCCAAACTCGGCTCTAGATCAGTATAAATAATACTGATCCACACCTAAACCCACATGATGAATGATGAATGAAGTAAGGAAATCAATTTCCCTCCTCAATTCTCTCTCCGTCTCATTTTCTCTCTCTCTCTCAACTCTCCCCCTAAATTCTCAATTCTCTCATTCGATCAAGTCTCAGCAATTGAGAATTCCCCCTTGTCAGATCCCTGATCTGACAAATTGGTATTAGAGCAAGGTCTTGGCTGGTGAGTTGTGAAGGGCGATTAGGCATGGCCAACGGTACCCGGATGAAGCACATGGAGACTTAGTTGGAGCAGATGTCAGTTTCAATGATGGAGATGCAAAACAAAGTGGATTCGATGGAAGGAAGGATGGAGTTGACGGTAGATTGGAAACTGGAGACGATGGCAAAGAGATTACGTGCGAACTTGCACGGGGACATGCACGAACAAATAAGGGAAGAGATGCAAGAGCAGGGGAATCTACTATGTGATCAATTGCAGCAGTTCATGCTCATGTTCTTGAGCCAGAACTAGGTAAGGATATGTCCTAATTTTCCCCCTAGAGATCGATTGCATCCGATCTTACTAGGGACTAAAAACAACACCTGCAATGTAGGATCATTTGAATTGGAGGGAGATCCAATAGTGGTGGGAGAGAATCAAATGGAAAAGAGGCGAAAGGCTCAAATTCCCCCACACCAAGCTGGTTTTCCAGTACCAAAACTAGAATTACCAATGTTCAAGGGGCAAAACCCTCGTTGGTGGATAAGGAGGTGTAAGAAGTTGTTTAGCATCCACCAAGTGGCCGACGATCAGAGGGTGACCCTAGCATCATCTTACCTTAATGATGTGGGAGATGTGTGGTTTCAGGGGTGGTCTAAGGTAAGGGATAATTATACTTGGGACCATTTCACCAAGGGATTAGGTGGGAGGTTCGGAGAGCGAGGAATGATGGACATTGTAGAGGAATTCAATAGGCTGAAGCAGGATGGTACTGTGCAAGAGTACCAATTAAGATTTGAGGAATTGAAGTCCCTTATGCTGAATAGGAACCCCTTTATAACGGAAGAGTATTTTGTCTCTAGCTTTGTGGGGGGTTTGAATGATGAGATACGATCGGCGGTTAAGATGTTAAAACCACAAACCATGCAAGAAGCAACTGAGGGAGCCTTTTTGCAGGAGTTAACAACAGAGGCCTTAATGAAGAAACAAAGGAATCATAACAGAGGAGTCAATCTGGGGGTAATGCTATCTGGAGGAAGGATGTAGGGGAAGGATACCATAAGAGGAGGAACAAGGGTGAGGTACCTGACGACTACACCCCCTAACCCGAATCTACAGCAGAGGGAGAAGCTCATCGAGCAAAGGAGAGCAGCAGGGTTATGTTTCAAATGTGGGCACAAATACTCCCCAGGACATCAGTGCAAGAAGCAGTTGCTTCTACTAAAAGGGGAGGAAGAAGAAGAAGAAGAAGAAGAGGAAGAACTGTCTGTAATTAAAGATGGAGAATAAATACCTCTACTCAGATTCAATAAGGGTGCATTTGATTGCACTTATTTTCCATGGAAAATGCCTATTTTCCACCCAAGTTCTAACTTTTGTGCTGTTTGATTAACCAAATTTTCCAGAGAAACTAAGTTCTCATTTTCGGTCACGTGAGGTGCTTTTCTCGCTTTTGCTAGAAATGGTATTCCTGTGGGGGGGGGGGGGGCCAGAGAAACTAAGTTCTCATTTTCAGTCACGTGAGGCGATTTTCTCGCTTTTGCTGGAAATGGTATTCCTGGGGGGGGGGTAGTTTTTCATTTCCAGGGAATTCACTCACCGCGCACAACACCTCTCTCACTTCTGTCCACCTCGATTTCTCTAGGGTTTTCCTCTCCCATTCGAGCCAACTTCGTCCCCTTCCTCTTCGTCACCATCCACCGCCAAAGTTGAGCCCCGACTCGGGCTTCGTCGCCATCTCTGACTTCTTGTGAGTCACCATCCACAGTCAAAGACGAGCTCCATATTGGGCTTCGTCGCCATCTCCACAGAAGAGAGAGAGAGAGAGAGAGAGAGACTCACAATGACGGCGGCAATGTTGCGACTGACCCAGATGGCGACGATGGGGTTGGAGGAGCCGATGGCGAGGATCTGGTTGTTGGGCACGCTGACGACGACTTGGCGTCGACGTCGTAGAGCCAGACATGGCCGATCTTCTACACCTTCAGAAACGCCAAGCAACGGCAGTGGCGGGAGGGAGACAAAGAGTGTGAGAGAGTGAGTTTTGTAATTTGTGATGAAGAATAAAACAGAGTGATTGATTGGGTTTGATTGGGTTTATTTTTATTTGTGATGAAGAATAAAACAGAGAGCGATGAAGAATATGCACGTTGTAGAGCCGAACATGGCCGATCTCTATTTGATTGGGTTTATTTTTATTTATTTTATTACTATTCTTCATCACAAATTAATAAACAGAGAGTGTTTATTGTTATTTTTAATTTTTTGTGATAAATACAAATGTATAGAAATAAAAAATAAAAATGACCAAATTCTATAGAAAATATTACCAATCAAACAGCAAAAGATGGAAAATAACATCATTTTCTAGGTAGAAAATTATACTAATCAAACAGCTTAAACTTATAATTTCCAGGAATTCATTTTCCCTGCAATTCATTTTCTTTCCACCCAAATTTCACCCTTGCAATCAAACGCACTCTAATATTCAAGTAAGCTTTTCCTGAATTCAACTTATTTCATTATTCAAAGTGAACCACAAACCAAACTAAGTATCTAGCTAAGTATTGTACCTCATGCCCAAATATGTACCATGAATTGGAACATACCACATTCTGTGTAACTATGAACAGAACAATAATATCTTTGGCATTATGTAATTTCATCAATTTCAAATCTTATGTGGTTATTTGTCAATGACCAAAAATACTGCCTGCATGAAATAATTTTGAGATTGATCTATAGTTCTTACTTTTTAGTTTTTATGTTCTGCAAAAATTTGGAATATTGTGCTACAAAATTAATTGTTCCCCTATATAACAAAATGAAAAAGAAAACCTCAGAAATATCAGAAAAAATGCAATCTAAGATACCAACTCAACCAGACAGAACTAACCAGCACAAAACCACCAACTCCCTTAAACGTGCATAAGGAATTATTCATATGATGTATGGAAATTTTACTCTATTCTTCTGAATTGAATAATAAAAAAGCCAAATTTTGGGAAGGAAAGATTGAAGCATAACAGTATCAGTATTTCCATTTTGACAGGTATAAGGATTGACAAAAGGTCACCAATTTGTAATAACAAAATTAGTAAGTTCCCCGATGTTCAGCAGATTAGCTTCTTTGGACCTCAAACTCCCATGACAAAGGGTTTATACCTTACACCTCACAACAAATGGCACTAAGCAACTGCTATTATATGTCCATGAGAGAAAAAATAAAAAGGAAATGTTAGCAACAGAAAAGAAAAATGGAAACGATAGCAACTTCCTTCTACATACACTATAGAAAATAAATAAACAAAATATCCATGAGACTTTAAGAAATAACTCCAATTTGACTAACAATCAAAATTTAAAAAAGAACCAAGAGAATAAAATCAATATTTCAAATAGATTAGCATAAGTAACACCGTGTGCTATACATCACCTCAAAATCAAGCAAAGGAGGACCAGTTTCTGACAGCAAAGAGGCATTAAGGAGATTGTGAAGACTGCACGTAGCCACAAAGGCAACATCAAGATCTTTCTTGTACCTAATCAACAGAAAGAGTAAAACAACCACAATAAGTCCATATTGAATTTCATATATATATATATATATATACACACACACACTGGGTAATTCAATAAACTACTACAACCAAAATTTTGGTACAAGGATAGGCATCAAATATTTGATTTCTCTTTTTATGACAGGGAACCTTTCATAGTAGGGTCACATCAGTCCAACACCCAGAGCCAACAAGATACCAGCAATGACCCATAAGCCACCAATATCAAATAAAGCAAGAAGGATGTGAACCCAAGACCTCCCGGTAACCTAGCTTACAGCCAGTCCCTAGATTACACTACCACTCTAGTCACCTCGTACATATTACAATGTAAGCATGTTGCTGAAAGAATCATACAAAACTCTTGCTTACAGATCCAGAATGGTGGGAATAAGTCTTGGCAAAGCCAACTTCAGTTGTGTTCGAGTTATTAGTCCAACCATCTGACCCAGTGCCTCCACTGAAGATATGTGCACCTATAGCAGACAAAACTAGGTTAATACCCAACACCCAGTAATTCAATTTTTTCACAAGATAATTTCTTTAATTGTCACACAGGAGAAAGAAAATGAGAAAAGATTATCTGCATGAGCAAAGCAGGTGCATGTTTTTAAGTATATACTAACCTTTGACTGTAGCAGATAATACCCATCAATATTGACAAAGTTGCATATGGATCTATAGAATGGTATGCAACTCAAACTGAAACCAATATCCTATATTACTTCAGATATTTTACAAGACCATGGCATACCAATACAGCTGTATGCACAGTACTACACCGTGTAAGGTACCAAACCATGTGCATGTGCACTCATGCAGGGGTGTGTGTGTGTGTGTGTGTGTGTGTGTGTGTGTGTGAGAGAGAGAGAGAGAGAGAGAATCTATTTTTTCCAGGATTGCATTGTTTGTGAAAATTTGACATTCAACCTAAAAAGAAAAGGAAGAATCATTCCCTTACCCCCTTGAAGCATAAACGTGGTTGCTATGAAACAAACAAATAAGACTACTGATCTATAGCACATAATGATTTTTTCATTCAACAGTACAAGAGGCTCCCACTTTGCAAGGATCGAGGAAGGGTAGTTTTGGTACCCAAACTTACCTATGTTTTCCAAGGAGGTTATTTTGCAAGATGTACATTATCACCCAAAAAAAATAGATGCATAGCAGTGAACAGAGATACAAAACATCACTTTATATCTAAAACACAAACCATTGCAATACCATGAGCAACAGGCTCTTTCCGTGAAGCAAAGACTAAGAAAAGCTAATTTCAAAAAGAAAATGAGATCAAGAGGAATGATGGCCAATTAAAAAATAGATTCATACAGAAGAAGAATGGACTTATATACTAAGGATGGAGAAATTATCAAAAAATAATATCACTATGAAGAGAACCAAGAACCAGAAAAATGATAATAATTTGCAAACCTTTAGATCCCGTGAAGTTGTCCAAACTCTCAATAAAAGCTCAAAGGCAGAATTTAAAAATGATCTGCACTAAATAAAACCATCTTAAACAAACAGTTTGGGAAAAA
Source organism: Diospyros kaki (assembly GCA_036245055.1). Classification (NCBI taxonomy): domain Eukaryota; kingdom Viridiplantae; phylum Streptophyta; class Magnoliopsida; order Ericales; family Ebenaceae; genus Diospyros; species Diospyros kaki. The sequence goes on along the minus strand of BSEG01000006.1, from coordinate 4,130,302 downwards.
AAAAATATAAAGCATTGAAAAATTAACCAAATATCAAAAAGTTGGTCTCACATGACATCACTGTCAAGAAGTAACGGGAAATCTACACCATATTGCCAACAAGCCAGACACCAACATTTAAATGCTGGATTCAAATAGCAGATTTAGAAGTTAGAGAACTTTTGAAGAGAAAAAGGAACAGAATAGAAAGATATTAAATGCAATAATTCTTATATGCACACAATGTCAACATGATTGAGCAAAATGCTTAAATCCAGGTGTCAAATAAAAATCTGTAAATAAGTTCAAATGAAAAAGATGAGCAGCAAGAAGGAGAAGTCAGTAGACTAAGGTGAACTAGCTTATTGAACTGATTTCTCCAGTACAAAAACTGCTCACAGTTACAAATAAGAAAGGAAAATATCCTTTTTGAACTTCCCCATTCCCATCACCTTTAAGGTAATTGTAGGAATTTACATCTCTATACACCATTAATGGAGTTAGGTGGTATTATTTCATAGATGAGACAAAATAAGACGTGAATGCTAAGCATAAATTATGGGAGAAACCTTAGAATCCAAAAGGCTTCAAGTTGAGTAGGTCAAAAACTGAATATATATATATAGAGAGAGAGAGAGAGAATGTAAGTTTAGTAAAAATACAAGGGATGATAATATTATTGTGAGACTTGAAGATCAGGTTACTCCTAGAAAGGAAATGAATATCAATTCAGATATCTCAGATCTCAAAAAGAAGGGGAAATTATTGAGGACATTAGTCACAAAATCAAGGCAAGGTGGTTAAAGTGGATAACTGCTCCTAACATCTTATAATATTTTAATCCCTTTAAAGCTAAAAAGGAGTTTTTATCATGCAACTACAAGACTAGTACTGTATGGCTAGAAAAAGTTCAACAATAATTATCAATATGTGCAGAATATGAATGTAACAAAAAATAAAGATGTTACAGTGGATATGTGACCATATAATAAAGATAAAACTAGAAATGAGATTATCCATAATATGATTGAGTAGCACCTGTTGGTGATAAGATGCACGAGACGGAATTAAGATGATTAGGACAGGTGATGATCTCAACATGAGATAAGAAGACCGATAGATGCACCCATGAGGAAAGTGGGTAGAATGGAAAAAGTTCATGGCAATGGAGGTAGGAAAAGGCTAAAGTGGAAATAGGCATGGTATGAGACATAATAACCTTGCAGAATATATAGCCATGATAGAGATGGTGCACAAATATATGTAGCAAATCCCACCTAGTGAGATTACAGCTTGTGATGATGATGACGGTCCTCTTTCTCTAGGTCAACAACAACAACAACATTATCCAGCCGTTATCCCACTATGTGGGGTTGGCTACATGAATTCTAGACTTCTATGTGGGTTACATCCCAACAGATAGTTTGTCTAGAATTCATATTTGGATCCGACTAGGTTTTACGCTGGCTGTCGACTACCTAACGCAACCCTCCTCCTTTATCCGGGCTTGGGACCGGCAGTAGATAATATCCTCTGGCGGAGTAATGATGAAATGAAATTTAAACACCATCTTCACATGGAGAAATTTCATGAGATGGTAAGGGTTAATAAGGGTTAAATAAGGGTTAATAATGGTAATTCCATCCATTTATTCAACAACAATTTAATCTTTCAAGGATAACCTTTTGATATATGGCCTGTTAGCCAGAAGTCTAATTATTGAAAAACTCAATTAGCACCACTATGCACCTTTGATCAAATTGATTTCATTAAGATAATAGATTATTTGATCTGTTGCTTTCTTATGTATTCCTTTGTCTCCCATGTTTATTTTATTTCTCTTTTCCTTATGTAATACATAATAGTGAAGAAAATAGAGCAGAGTTCAGCTGGCCTGGCACCTTGCACCATTTGGAATTGTTTGCCTGTTTTGGATGGAAACCGTCAAACTTCTCTGGCATTTTGTTCCTTATTCTATTTTAAGCACTCTCCATATGTGTTGGGAATGTTTAGAATATCATAGAATTACAGAGAGAATATAATTTACAGATCAATCCTCATAGTCAACAAAATTGTGGATTCAAGAATTAAATGTGAGTAACCATGTATGATGTGATCAGCAATTGGATATGGAAAGGGATTAACCAAGTCAATTGGGATTCCTTCATTAGGTTAGGGAAAGATGGGGTTTGGGCCAAAAATGGAGGGAACTGAATGCAGATTTTCCATCCTATTTAATGGCTCTCCCGCAATTTTTTCTGCAGCCACTGCTCAAGAACTAATACAGGATGACCATAGGCTGCATCCATTTTCTTATAGTGATCAAAGCCTTGGATGGGTGGCTAGCCTTGAATAAGCTGACTTGACAAAAGGCTTCGGGATGATCAGTGGAGGGGGGGCAACAGTAGAAACAGTCTCTTGCTTGCAGATGAGTTCACATTCTTCTGTGAGGCAGACTAGCATCAGTTAAAGCTATTTACAGTATGTAATGATTTATTTTGAAGCTGCCTCCAGTTTGAAAGTCAATTCAGGCAGGAGAATTAATTTCAGTGGTAAAAGTGTGAAAATTCTGAACCCGGGACAGTTCTGGCATCCAAAGTTGGATTCCTCTAACATGATGTAGGTGCCATCTGAGTTTTACTAAAAGTCCGTGTCAGTTTGCATTAAATTTTTTAAACAGTTAAGAAAGTGGTAATTTTTCATTTTAAGTTGTCAAGTTGTCTCTACTATAAGCAACCTCATGATGGCACTGACTAGCAGTCAAAAACTAGATTTTGACTATCACATATTTCTCGTCTTTCCTGTAGATAAAATTTTTGTAAATGCTACTTTTCTCTTTTAGATTTAATTGACAAGTTCAATGTCCAAGTTGAGCTTTTCTGATACCGTATACCATCTGTTCTAAGGTTTTTCTCCTTCTGTAGTTCTCATATCCTCACATTAATTAACACAAGAATGAACCACCAATAAAAATAAAGAGAATTCTCAAACAAGTTTAATAATTTGATAAGAGAACATGCAAAATGATCCATGAGTTTAGCTTACAAGGTGAAACTGACTTTCACCCAACTTCAGATGTCAATTTGTAGTAATTAAACAAAACAAACTCACTATACCATTTGCAAAAATTGGTCGGTGGACATCTCTAACATTTCCAAGTATAGGCAAAACCCGTGTAAGTACAGCTTTGAGGCGTGGAGTAAACTGCAATGCTTCAATTAGGAAAGAGTAGTTTATAAGCCACTTCATTCTAAGCAAGCACCACAAAAATTTTAAGCTGATGAGAAAATAAAGATGACTAACCATCAGCAGAAGCAAAGTCTGCAAGTACTTGAACCATAACTGGAAGAGATGAATTTGGCCCAGATAGATGATGAAATAATTCTTCCATCATCTGGAAAAGCATAAAACATAAAATCGGAGTATTCAACAAATTGCCACAAAAAGTTAAAGTCAAGAAATCATATACAGAAAGAGTAACATTAAGATAAGAGTGAAGTGGCAAAAAGATCAATCTCTGGAATAATACATCAAAAAGTAAAGATTATAAGCATAATGGCAAAGGGAATCAGGCATGGTTGCTAAAGTATATCTTTTGGATTTGGAGCAAGAGCACATCATCTCAACAAAGATAGTTTTCTAATCAAATTGTCAATTTCATGACCAAACATGTAACATTATTCAGATTTTGTTCAGACCTGTTTAGTATTGAGTAATCAAGCTTGCTTCAGGTTTAGGTAGGGTTTATCAGGGTCTTTTCAAGGCACAAGTCCTCAAAATATCAGAGCTATAAACATCCAAATCAATGGCATGAGTGCATCAAGTTATAATGAAGTTACAATGAGGAAATGACTGTTACCAGAACTATACTAGATAGGCTGGTTCAACAAGCAACCAGCCATGCAACTTGTCCAGTTTGATTGCCTTACTGAATATGCAAAAGAACAGATAAACCAGCTGATTCTTGTGTGAACTGTTAAACTGAGCAGTATTGTGCGAATTGGGCAAGATTTTGTACAATAATGAAACTACACTCTTAACCCATTTATTTAATATATTTGGGCCACTTAAGCTGAGGTCCTTTTTGTCTTTTCGGCATAAAAGAATTGGGGAAAGAAAACAATTACCAAGCATATACATGAAGGCCCGGGAAAGATATGCTTTTGGTCTCTCAAATTTCAATCTGCAAATCACTGTTTGATTAGGGTTTGTTCTTGAATCCTTGACCAATCAAGATTCAAGATCAATACTTGCAGCAACAAGCACCACTAAAATTACCGTGTACTGTGACACTCAAACTCACAGCAAAACCTTGCTCCCACTCACCAAAAAGGCCATTTCTCGCTGTCTGAATCTCATAAACACAACACATATATATTCCCTCCATCTTTCACCAAGTACCAATAGTAATCAATACCTTCAACAAACAGCCCCTGTGCTGGCAACAAGCTAGGTAGCAGGTAAAGTTACCATATATTGTATTATACTCCATATCTATATATGTATGCATGTGTGTTCACAAGTATGTGACTTGTAAAGTTGTTAATGTGCTGTTTACACACTACAGCATTTTTTTCTATTATTCACTATGGTGCTTAAATGTTTTCATGGTGATCAATAGATATTAAGCTGGCAGGATTATCATCATGTGTAAACAATTTTTGTTTTTAGGTTTATTTTTTATTTGAGTCATGTTTCCATATTACACGAGTTGGTTCAATATCAACTATATGATGGAACATGACCACATCAATTATCTTCATTCGCCACTATCTCATAAAACTTTTCCATATGAAGATGATGTGGGAACTTTCTCTCATCATTCCCTCACTAAAGAGTTGTGTTAGGAAGGGCATTCAGAGTAAATTTTTGCCACATTATGAATGCCATGCACAGACCCCAACTTGGTTAGGATAATATGCAGTTGACAATCACGACAAGGATGGATGATGTTTATTTTTTATTTAAATCATTTTAATTATTTATTAATTGTAAGATGGTTGAACTAGTTGGACAACAACTATACTAGTGAAACATTAAAACCAGTGCCTTAATCAATAAGATTATTGGTTCAGTTCTGGTGATTATGGAGGAAAAAGTATTAAGATTATGTTTGGAGGTGAAGAAATGCATTTAAGCTGAAGTTTGGAACCCAAGAAGAAAATAAAGAAAAAGATGAAACGATTCCATGATGATTGGTAGATGTCTAGTAAGCACAAGTAACATATTGGACACTAACCTTCATCGGACACTCTAGATGAATGACAAAAATTTTATCTACACATGCGTTATTATTTGCTAATATTTTAATAAAATAAAATATTTATAGGCATGTAGAAGACACCATTCATCACAGAATCTTGTGTCCATTACAACTACATTATAAGTTTAAACTAACAAGTCAAAAATCTATTATAAATTAAAATAATGTCAATCTATATTGTTTTTTAACTCTAAAAACTGAATATAACTTTCAAAATATATTAAGTCCCTCTAATCACATTTATGTTCTCCACACATTTCTGACTACCTAGAACAAAAGTTATTTTCACACATATAGATAAAAAGCATAACTAATAACTAGGCATGTCTCTGCCAATGCATGTCCTGATGTTTCAAAAACTGGTATTCTCAGCATTGTCTATATCATGTTGTGTCCAAGTCCCAGATCATAGATGTGCTTCTTAAGTAAATGATGATTGAAATTGATGATGATATCATGGTGGCCAAATGATGGTGTAGAACTCAATGATTAGGCTAGTATGAAGTTAAAGGAGACAAAATAACAAATATGATGTCTCTGTAGGTTTGACTTGAAAAATGCAATTCATTTTCACATGACAAATAAAAGAGTTTGGATTACGGTGGCCAGTGGCTAACTGGCAGCTGCAAGCAGCATCTACTCCAGCAGTATCAGGCTGGCTGCTTGAGCAGCTAGGCTGTAACTTTATTGAAACTTAGACTGAAGTAGGAGAATGTCCAAGTGAAGTGCAGGAAAGGTTTTGATGACCAAAAAGGTAGTGCATAATTTTCTATTCTAGAAAAGTATTGTGCCTTTTTCTTTTTTCTTTTTTTTAATAGATATTTCCTAATTTGGTGGGAAACTCTTACATAACATATAAGAGCCTTACAGAAGATTTGGTGAGGGATAGATATGATTGGCAAGCTAGAATTAATGTTGTTGACTCAAGCTAGTGAATTAAGGCTTGATAAGTTGCATTATTGTTGATAGATCTGTTTTCCTAATATATTTGGAGCTCCAAATCAAGTCTAACTTGACTAAAAAGGGCATCCTAAGTGCACAAGACTCCTTATTTTGCAATAGTCAAGGAAGGGTCATTTTTTGTACACAACCTTACTTTTGCTTTGCAAAGAGGTTATTTCCACAACTTGAATCAATGACCTTACCATTATTAATAGCAAAATTTAAATTCATTACCCTATAAATAAAGGTCAAAGATTTGCTTCAAAAAAGTTTTGAGACATAAGAGATTGCATCAAAAGTTTATTCTACTATACAACTTAGAGATCAAAGAGCATCTAATGTAAGTGCTTTACTTTAAAGAAAATATATTGGTTGATATGGTTCAATTTTCAAAGAATCCCAAAGGTTCACGGATCTTAGTACTCATGCACTCATTGAAGAAGAATACCATGGTCACCTGGGGTTCCTATGAGATTTTAGTTGGCATAACCAAAAGCACAACTGCAAGTTCGTGGATTGGCATCTAAGGCACAAGAGGGGAATTTAGGTAGACGTAAGTATGTTAATGCTTCTCTTTTTCTTTTTTTTTGTGCTGATAACCAATAATATATTAAAAAGAGAAACCAAGGTGTCCAAAAATCAAGATAGTTTTGTGCATGGAAGCTCAAGAAAAGAAGTTATATACTTGCTACTAAGTATGAAAGAAAGGGCTAGAGAAGTTTTATATAGGCTTTTAGTGAAGAAACGAGTCTAAATTGCTTATGTACAAGTTATTAAAAAATATGGAACAGAAACCTGTGTTACTACACATGGAAGAGACTGAGGCTTTTCTTTTACAATTGGATTACATCAAGGATCCACATTAAGCCCTTGTTCATTGCCCTAGTAATGGATGAACTCACTAAACACATCCAAACAAAGCTACCTTAGTGTATGCTATCAGCTAACAACAATGTCTTGGTGCAAGGTGTGATACTAAGCTTAAGATATGGGGGAACACTTTAAGGTTTTAAGGTTTTAAGTTGACCAAATTAAAAAATAAATATATGTGTAGAAATAGAAATATTTTTGAATATAGAATATTCTTTATACATGTTAGGAGCTATGTATATTCTGTGTATATTCTTCTTTCCTTTTTATTATTTTTCTTTTGTATCATTCTCTTCCTCTATAAAGAGAAAAGGGGAACTAGAGTGTAAAATAAGAAATAGAGAAATATATTATTTCTCAGCTTTGTTTAGATGGTATCAGAGCTAGAATTAGGATTAAATCACAGCCGTTCAACTGTGAAACCCTAATTTTTCTATTCCTCTGCAATACCCAAAGAAGGGCCGCCGCGTTTCCGAGCCTCGACAGATATCCCCGACCTCCTTTTCGCCGATTGGCTTGAATCTCTACTGCATCTCCTAGCTGCTGTCGCCGCCCTTACATCAGCCGCCGCCTCTGAGATCCGGCCATCCCAACCGCTGCCGCATCTATAGTCGTCATTGTCCTCCAGTGGGCTCCCACCTCTGGAACAGTCGCGACTTCCTACCCTCTCGCGAAGGTCGGCTTTCATCGGTCGCACCTGTCGCTGTCCTTGGTTGCGAAGGTCGGTGTTGCATCGCACACCAAAGCCGCCCCTCTCCGTCGTTCGTGTTGCTTCTACATCACGTATCAGACGTTCGCACCTGTTGCTGTCACGAAGGTTGGCTCTACATCGCACACCAGAGCCGCCTCTATCCTTCGTGCTACTTCATTCGTACTGCTTCACACAATCAGACGTCCTTGATCTGATTGTGCTGCTTCGTTTGTGCTGTTCGTGCTAGCCCTCTGTTGCTATTCGTTTGTGCTGATTCGATCTGGTTTCTATTGTTGAGATTGGGCACTTGGGTACCCAGATCCAGGCACCCAGATCCGTGGGTCACTGCTAGCGGGTCCAGATCTGGTCACTGTGTGCAGATCCGGCTACTGCTCCACCTTGCTTCTGTTGCCCTGAAATTCTTTTTTTTTCAGCCACCATGACTGAATCTGCATCTTCTTAAGATCAGTTTCGAGTTCCCCGAAACTCCCATGAAGTTGATGCAGGACCATTCACCAAAGAGCAACTTAATCATCTTCTGCGACTACTAAAGCCTAATCTGTTCCCTGATACATCAAATTGTTCATTGGCCTATTCAGGTAGAAATTCCTTTGCCCTCTCTAGCTCTTTTCAATCTATTCCATGGATCATTGATTCAGGAGCATCTGATCATATAACTGGTTTATCACATCTATTCACCTCGTATATTTCTTATTCTGGTAGTGAAAAAATAAGAATAGCCGATGGTAGTCTTTCACCTATTGCAGGTAAAGGTCTCATTAAACTCTCTGAGAATATTGATCTTCAATCAGTACTCCATGTTCCTAAACTTGCCTGCAATCTTCTATCTGTTAGTAAACTCTCCAAAGACTCTAACTATCGTGTTATCTTCTTTGATTCCTATTGCATTTTTCAGGCCCAGAACTCGAGGGAGACGATTGGCAGTGCTAGAGAAATAAACGGGCTCTACTATTTGGATGGGGATGTCTTGCGTAATAAAAAAGCTCACGGGTTGAGTGGTATTAGTTCTACTTCTGTTTCTAATCAAATAATGCAATGGCATCTTAGGCTAGGCCATCCTAGTTTTCCTTACTTGAAATATTTATTTCTTACGTTGTTTAAAGGAATGGATCCTTCTATGTTTCAATGCGAGAGTTGTCATTTATCCAAAGATCATCGTGTTAAATTTCTTCCCAAACCCTATTGTCCTTCAAAACCATTCTATTTGATACATAGTGATGTTTGGGGGCCTTCTAAGGTCTCCACTTTATCTGGCAAAAAGTGGTTTGTTACTTTTATTTATGATCATACTTGATTTTGTTGGGTTTACTTACTCGCAAAGAAATCAAATGTGCCTAAAACTTTCAAAAAAAATTTCCATTTGATTGAAGTTGAATTTAACACAAAAATCTATATTCTTCGATCTGATAATGGCACTGAATATTTTAATGAATCTTTGGGGGGTTTTTTAAAGGAAAAAGGAATTTTACATCAATCCACTTGCCGTGAAACTCCCCAACAAAATGGTATTGCTGAACGGAAAAATCGACACCTACTAGAGGTTGCCAGGGCCATCATGTTTTCTATGAATGTCTCTAAATACCTCTGGGGTGATGCAATTTTAACTGCTTCTTATCTCATCAATCGTATGCCCACTCGTGTTCTACAGTTTCAAACTCCCTTACACTCTTTAAAACAACTCTTCCCTCTATGCCGTATATATTCTGAGTTACCCTTAAAAGTTTTTGGATGCACTTGCTTTGTTTATATTCCTCAAATATTTCGTTCCAAATTGGATCCCACAGCTGAAAAATGTGTCTTTCTGGGTTATGCACCAAATAAAAAAGGGTACAAATGTTTTAATCCTGTCACCAAAAAAACTTATATTAGTATGGATGTGTCTTTCCTTGAAACTCAACCTTACTTTCTCAAAAATCATCTTCAGGGAGAGCGTATTGAGAAAGAAGATAATTTTTTGCTTGAGGAGGATAATTCCTTAAAACCCTATGATCCTCGTCCTACCATGATTGGTACTCCTCTCCACTCTGATAAACAACTCAAGGATATAAATGTCTCAAACATTGTGGAACAGGGTGTGTCTAGTTCACAAGTGCCTAGCATGATGGGATTGGAACCAGGGGGAGAATTACCACAAATGGATCAGAATATTCCAAAACCGGAGCTTCAGTTTTATACGAGAAGGCAAACCTTGAAGAATACTATCAATCCAAATATTCCTCTAACTACTGAACAATTGACGTCTTCGAATGATGGGCCTTCCGATAGTACTTCTTCTTCTCATGGTAATTCTAAACTCACTCCTTCAGATTATTCTTCATTTGACTTGTCCGATCTTGATGTTCCTATTGCTACTAGAAAAGAAGTGAGGTCTTGTACCCAACACCCAATTGCTAAGTACCTGTCATACCAAAAATTGTCTAATTATCATAAGGCCTTTCTTTCGAATATTTCTAACCTGCATGTCCCAAGAACAATTCAGGATGCCCTTGGTGACCCAGATTGGAAGTTACCAGTCCAGGAGGAAATGAGTGCTCTTAGAAAGAATGGAACTTGGGAGACTGTGAACAAACCAGAAGGCAAAACAACGATAGGTTGCAAGTGGGTATTTACTATAAAATGTAAGGCAGATGGCAGCATAGAAAGATACAAAGCAAAACTGGTTGCTAAGGGATTCACCCAAACATACGGCATCGACTATCAAGAAACATTTGCTCCAGTAGCTAAAATAAACTCCATTCGAGTTCTTCTCTCCCTTGCAGTGAATTTTGATTGGCCACTCCACCAATTTGATGTAAAGAATGCCTTCCTAAATGGTGATTTAGAAGAAGAAGTGTTTATGGATCTTCCACCAAGATTTGAGAAGAGCCTCGGTACAAACAAAGTATGTCGTTTGAAAAAATCCTTATATGGTCTAAAACAGTCTCCGAGAGCATGGTTTGAAAGATTTGGAAAGGCAGTGAAAAGTTATGGTTACATTCAGAGCCAAGCAGATCACACACTGTTCTTCAAGCATGCTAGTGACGGTAAGAAAGCAATTTTAATTGTGTATGTGGATGATATAATAATGACTGGTGATGACAAGGGAGAGATTGAAGAGCTTAAAAGGAGATTAGCTCATGAGTTCGAGATCAAGGACTTGGGTCCTCTAAAGTACTTTCTTGGGATGGAATTTGCAAGATCTAAAGAGGGGATCTTTGTCAACCAACGTAAATATATTCTGGATTTACTCAATGAAACAGGAATACTTGGGTGTAAGGTTGCTGAAACTCCCATTGAACCCAACTTAAAACTTCAACCTATCGAGGCCAAGAATGTGGTAGAAAGAGAGAAATATCAAAGACTTGTGGGTAGACTTATCTATCTATCTCATACTCGACCAGACATAGCCTTTGCTGTAAGTGTTGTAAGTCAATTTATGCACTCACCCGGTTCACAACATTTTGAAGCTACCTACAGAATTCTACGGTACCTAAAGGGAACCCCTGGAAAAGGTCTAATTTTTAGAAAATGGGGACATCTTCATATAGAAGCTTATACAGATGCAGACTGGGCAGGCAGTATAACTGACAGAAGATCTACATCAGGGTACTGCACCTTTGTGGGAGGTAATCTTGTTACTTGGAGGAGTAAGAAACAAAATGTGGTGGCCAGAAGCAGTGCTGAAGCCGAATTTCGTGCAGTTGCACATGGCATTTGTGAGGTCATGTGGATAAAGAGGCTTCTATCAGACTTGAGGGTCTCCACTTCACTACCAGCAAAAATTTATTGTGATAATAAAGCTGCAATCTCTATTGCTCATAATCCTGTTCTCCATGACAGGACGAAGCATGTAGAGATGGATAAACACTTTATTAAGAAAAAAATTGATAATGGAGTAATTTGTATGCCCTACATTCCAACAGTTGACCAAGTGGCGGATATTCTTACAAAAGGATTACACAAAACTCAGTTTGAGAAACTTGTGAGCAAGCTTGCCATGGAAGATATCTTCAAGCCAGCTTGAGGGGGAGTGTAGAAATAGAAGTATTTTTGAATATAGAATATTCTTTATACATGTTAGGAGCTATGTATATTCTGTGTATATTCTTCTTTCCTTTTTATTATTTTCCTTTTGTATCATTCTCTTCCTCTATAAAGAGAAAAGGGGAACTAGAGTGTAAAATAAGAAATAGAGAAATATATTATTTCTCAGCTTTGTTTAGAATATGGGATGTAAGTTTACTAAAAATATAGTGAGGCTAATGTTATGGTGAGACTTGAAGATCAAGTCATCACAAGTAAAGACCAGTTCAAACATCTTAGATCAATCATATAAAAGATTGAGAGATTAACGAGGATGTTACTTGTTAGTAACATATCCTCGGGATGTAATTTGCTGTATGTTATAATAAGTTAAGGTAGCAATATTAGCTGTAATTAGCTGTATAGATAGTTTCCTATTCCTGTATAGTTTTAATTTATTCTGTTTCCTTATATAAGAATAGGCTGCATACAAATAAATGTTTGTACACTCCATTTATAAGATACACAATTACATTCCCTTATTTTACATTACTCATAAAATTAACTTGGGATAGTTAAATGGAAAAGTGAACTCCGCCTGGGGATGTTATCCACTGTCGGTCCCAAGCCCGGATAAAGGAGGAGGGTTGTGTTAGGTAGCCGACAGCCAACGTAAAACTTAGTCGGATCCAAAACATGAACTCTAGACAAATTATGAAAAAACGTTTGGGCGTGGGCGTAACCCTTCATAGCGACGCACTACACTGCCCCCGTGTAGTGACAAGTGAGCTAGGGCCGCTGCATCGGCGCCCGGATGTAGTGATAAATGAGCAAGGGTTCCCGCATTTGCTTGGACGGATGTAGGTAAAGAAGTTAGTCCAAAATCAAAATCAACATCAAAACCAAAATCAAAATCAGAACCAAAATCAAAATCAAAAACAAAATCAAATTCAAAGTCAAGGCCAAAAACAAAATCAAATCCAAAGTCAAGAACAAAAACAAAATCATAGATTAAGGATTGGGTCATGGAACATAGGAACATTAACAGGCAAAGCTATGGAAGTGGTGGATGTGATGATTAGGAGAAAAATTAATATTATGTGCCTTCAAGAGACGAGATGGGTAGGGAAAAAAGCAAAAACTTTATCAGAAGCTGGATATAAACTATGGTACACAGGAACTGATCGAGCGAAAAATCGAGTGGGGATTATTATGGATAAAAGCTTAATAGATGAGGTAGTGGATGTAAAGAGAATAGGGGATAGGATTATTATGGTGAAGATTAGTCTAGGAAGAATAACTATGAATATCTTTAATACATATGCACCACAAGCGGGGTTAGGTGATGAGATAAAAGCAAAATTCTGGGAGGACCTAGAGGGACTCATACAAATGATACCAAGAGGAGAGAAAGTGATTATAAGAGGTGACTTAAATGGGCACGTGGGTAGAGACGGAAACGGATATAGAGAGGTACATGGAGGGTATGGATTCGGGGAAATTAATAATGAGGGTAAATCTATCCTAGATTTTGCTATGGCATATGGGCTCATTATAACCAATACGAGGTTCAAAAAACGAGACGAACACTTAATCACATATAAAAATATCAGCTCAAGCACCCAAATAGATTACTTCCTCATGAGACAAGAGGATCGGTTATGTTGTAGGGATTGTAAGGTAATACCGGGAGAGTGCTTGACTACTCAACATAGACTTCTAGTACTTGACGTCCAAGTAAAAAATTGGAAGAGAAAAAACCATATAAAACAAAATCCAAGAATCAGGTGGTGGAATTTAAAAGGGGAGAAACAACTAATCTTCAAAGAAAAATTAAGGGGTAGAAGGGAATGGAATGGAGAAAGACAAACAAACCAAATGTGGAAAAAAATGGCTAATACTCTGAGAAGCACGGCAAAGGTAGTCCTTGGAGAGACAAATGGTAGAGCCCCTAACCTTAAGGAGTCTTGGTGGTGGAATGAAGATGTAAAATTGAAAATTAAAAATAAGAAAACTTGCTATAAGGCGGTATATCAATGCAACAATGAAGAAAATCAAAAAAATTATAAAGAAGCAAAAAAGGCAGTAAAAAGAGCTGTTAGTGAAGCAAGGTCAAAAGCATATGAGAATCTATATAAACGACTTGATACAAAAGATGGAGAAAGGGATATATATAAATTAGCTAAAGCAAGAGAAAGAAAAACACGGGATTTAAATCAAGTGAAATGCATAAAAGATGACAATCAAAATGTTTTAGTAAATGAGGGAGCGATTAAGGAGAGATGGAAGGAGTATTTCACAAAATTATTCAATGATGGTGGTGACACAAGAGTTAGGTTGGGACATCTTAGTAACTCCAAAGGGAATGTGAGCTACACATTCTATCGACGCATAAGTTCAAATGAAATAAGGCAAGCTTTAAAAAAGATGAAAAATCATAAGGCAGTGGGACCAGATAATATACTAATAGAAGCATGGAAATGCATGGGAGAAGAGGGCATCTCCTGGCTAACGCAACTATTTAACGCGATCCTTAAATCAAAAAAGATGCCAGATGAGTGGAGGAAGAGTACTTTGGTTCCTATATACAAGAACAAAGGAGATGTTCAAAACTGTGAAAATTATAGAGGAATTAAGTTAATGAGTCATACCATGAAACTCTGGGAGAGAGTAATAGAGCAGAGACTTAGAAAAGAAACAAATGTGTCAGAAAATCAGTTTGGTTTCATGCCTGGCAGGTCAACAATGGAAGCTATATATTTACTGAGGCGTCTAATAGAAAGGTATCGGGATCATCAGAAGGACCTACATATGGTGTTTATAGATCTAGAAAAGGCCTATGATAGGGTCCCTAGAGAAGTATTATGGAGGGTTTTAGAGAAGAAAGGAGTCAAAATAGCCTATATACAAGCCCTTAAGGACATGTATCATGGTGTAGAGACAAGGGTCAGAACATGCGGAAGGGATACTGAACCATTTACAACTACAATAGGACTGCATCAAGGTTCTGCACTAAGTCCATACTTATTTGCCTTAGTAATGGATGAACTCACTAAAGATATTCAGACAGATGTGCCATGGTGTATGCTATTTGCAGACGACATAGTTTTGGTGGATGAAACAAAAGAAGGAGTGAACACTAAACTTGAGTTGTGGATAAACAATTTAGAATCTAAGGGATTTAAATTAAGTAGAAAGAAAACAGAATATATGGAATGCAAATTTAATAAAAATGCAAGAGTGGATGATGTTATAATAAAATTAGAAGACCAAATCTTACAAAGAAAAGACCATTTTCGATATTTGGGATCAGTGATTCAAAAAGATGGAGAAATTCACGAGGATGTCGCACATAGAATTAAGGCAGGTTGGCTAAAATGGAGAAATGCATCGGGAGTGTTATGTGATGGTAAAATCCCATTAAAATTGAAAGGAAAATTTTATAGGAGAGCTATAAGACCAGTTTTGCTGTATGGCTCAGAATGTTGGGCAGTCAAATACCAGCATGAGCAAAAGACGAGTGTAGCGGAGATGAGGATGTTAAGATGGATGTGCGGACATACAAGAAAGGATAAAATTAGAAATGAAGTTATTCGTAATAAGGTAGGAGTAGTGCCAATCGAGGAGAAGATGAGAGAGACTAGACTAAGATGGTTTGGTCATGTGAGAAGGAGACTAAGAGACGTTCCTATGAGGAGAGTTGATGAAATGGAACAATTAGTCACAAAAAGAGGTAGAAGTAGACCCAAGAAGACTTTAGGAGAGACATTAAAGTTCGATATGAAGTATATGGATCTAAATGAAGATATGACAAACGATAGAAATACATGGAAGTCTAGAATTCATGTAGCCGACCCCACATAGTGGGATAAAGGCTGGATATGTTGTTGTTGTTGTTTAGTTAAATGGAAAAGTGCATCCAGCGTTTATGTGATAGTAAAATTATAATTCTGTTAAAAGTTAAAAAAAATGCAAGTTAGCATAAGACCAACTTTCTTATACAGCATGGAAAGTTGGGCAAAAAATCACTAACATCTGCAAAATATGAGGATAACAAGGACAAAGACATTACAATGGATGTGTGGCTATAGAAGAAAGAATAGAATTAAAAGTGAGGTTATTCGTAATAAGGTCAAGGCCACTCCTATTGAAGATAAGATGCATGAAACATGATTAAATGGTTTAATCATATGAGAAGACTAATGGAGCCTCCTAAATGGAATGAAAGGAATCTTTTAGCAAAAGATGTAGAGGAGTACCTATAAAACTTAGTGGGAAACTCTTGAGCATAATATGAGTTATAAAATCCTTACAAAAGATATGACCATAGACAAAGATGAGAGGCGAACTAAAATTCAGTTCATGTAGCACACCCTATATAACCATGATAAATTAAGAGTGCCTAAAGAGAACAATGGCAAATTAGTAAGAAAAACCTATAAATCTAATAGAGTGGACAAATCACAAATTAAATGAACAAAACACTTAAAACAAGAACGGATTCCTCCTTTGGCCACGAAAAAAATAAAAACAATGAAGAATCCCTTCAAAAGATGAGAGACTGCTCTACTTTAAAGCCATCCTACTGTAGAGAGCTCCCTCAGCAAGGCAATAGGGACTACAGCCCAAACTCTATGCAAGGCAGAAATGGGGCATGCTCTATAGTAGGACTATAACAGGTCCCAAACAGAGCCTCACATCTATCCCTTTGTTATCCAGCTATCAATAGTGATTTGCTAGACTAGACCAAATCTAATCATTTTTCCTTTGGGTATCCAAGTATAATCATATATATACACTAATATATAAATATGTCCCTACTTGTGTGGTTAATTTATTTTACTTACATGAAATTAATTGTTGGATGTACTGAATTGATTAAACCAATTAGACTTGTCAAATAAATCTACAAACAAGGGTGATTACACCAACAAATTCAAGAGCTTGAGAAGTTCTTTTAATAGTACAAATATAAATGTGTAAACATGTATGTACTCGTCTATTTATATTAAAAGATATAAAAAAAATATTAGCATGACTGTGCCAGGTGAAATGAACTGAAAGAACTTTAATGACTGGCTCATTCATATAAAGCCAATTTTCAGCAGTATATCACATTGCATTGACTGCATTGAAATACAGCAACCTCAGCTCCATGATGCTATTCCACTTCTTACATCTGATGCGCTGCTTTCTGTTCTCACTTCTAAACCACATGTGTTCCTTCATCCTCCCACACCAAATTTTCATAGGAACAGGGTTTTATACACCTTCTGACATGCCTAAATATATACATGTATATAGGCAAAACAGTAAATATAAAAACATGATAAGGTATTTGACTTTCATAGAAAAGAAAATAATAATAGATACTAAAAAATAAAAGAAATAAATCTGTTCTCAAGTAATGCCCCAATCTTATTTCTAAAACATACACATGAAAACCAATCAATGATGCTCTTCATCAGCTATAACAACCAAATCAAAGAAATTACCAGGTCTGGTAAATGCAAGCCTATTGCAACAAGCACACCTGCAGCAGCTCTTTGCCAATCAGCATTTAATTCCTGCAAGAACATAAAATAAAAAATTAAAAAAAAAAAAGAGGTTGGGGATGGTGGACTGTCAGCTCCCGATGGTCTGACTGGAATTATTTGATCGCTTGAATGATCGAGAGCGAGAACAAAGAAGTTTAGGAAGGAAAAGAAAGAGAGAGAGAGAGTTTAGAAATTCAAAGAATATTCATTCATTCGATAATGATGGGGAATGATCAGCTTGTATGTATAGCTGACCCAATCCCTTCCCATGTGCGGTAACAGATTACCGTTGCTGGGAATGTACCAGCTGCCTAATACAGTAACAAACAAAATACAACTCCCTATTGCATACTTTCTAATATGCTACTTCCTATCTCTAGTATATTGTAATTACAATAGCACCCCCTTATCTCGTTAGTACATAACAATTACCCCTCACTTCAAAATCTTCTTGTCCTCAAGAAATGCTGAGAAGACCTGTTGTTTGAGGAAATTGCTTGAGAATATCTAGGAGATATTCCCAAGTGTTGTTATCAGGATGGAGGTTAGACCATTGGACGAGAACTTGAACGATGGGAGCCCCTTGCTTGTAGATGACCCTTCTATCAATTATAGCCTTAGGCTTCGTTGCACTGCCATTAGAATCTGGAAAGTAGGGTAGAGTTAGACTGACTTGTTGTGCTCCCACTGCCTTCTTGAGGAGTAACACATGGAAGACCGGATGTATGTTGAAGTTTTCCGGTATCTATAGTCAATAGGCCACACTTCCCATGCGTGTTAAAATTGGAAACAGCCCATAAAACTTCGAGTTGAGCTTTAAGTTGGGCTTCTAAACTAGGGCTTTCAGATGGCCTAGCTTAAGCTTCAAATATACCAAGTCTTCCACCTAGAATTCTCTTTCACTTCTCCTTCTGTCAGCAAATTGTTTCATACGATTCCTTGAATTGGCCAATTCCGTCTTGAGCACTTGAAAGGCTTGTTGAATTTGCTGTAGATAGGCATCTAGAACTGCTACTATAGAGGAGCTTCCCAATTCTAGTAGCAAGGGTGGTTTGTACCCATACAGGGCTTCAAAAAGGGATCTCTTGATAAAGCTGTGGTAGTTGGAGTTATACCACCACTAAGCCATCGCAAGCCACTTATGCCAAGTCTTTGGTTGTAGGAAACAAGCACAACGCAAATATGTCTCTAAGCATTGGTTTACTCTTTCAATCTGGCCATCAGATTCCGGATAATAGGCCGTTGACATGTTGAGTTTGACCCCTAATAAGCTCATCAATTCCTTCCACAGTAGGCTGGTAAAAATTTTGTCCCAGTTGGATACTATAGCCTTAGGGACTCCATGTAATTTTACCACCTGATCCAAGAACACCTTAGCTATCTCCTGAGCTGTGTAGGGGTGGGTCAGGCCTATGAAATGGGCGTATTTTGTAAACCTATCAACTATCTCCATAATGCAGTCTCGCCCTTTTGACTTGGGCAAACCCTCAATGAAATCCATTGAGATACTTTCCCAAGGTCCTCCTGGTACATCTAGGGGCTGTAACAACCCTGGAGTGGCCACCGTTTCTGATTTGCACCTTTTACAAACATCACAACTCAGCACAAATTCCATCACATACCTTTGTAACCCTGGCCAGTGAAAGAGTTGCTTGGCCAGTGTCCTCCTATCGATGAACTATGCAGTGCCTCCACAATCTTCCTCTTCAAATTCTCATCCTTCCCCCGCCTTCCTTGGTTCTTGATAAGGCCATTGGTTAAGTTATATCCCTGTTTGGCATTAGGATCCACCACCAGTTGTTGTAAAAGCTCCTGATTGTTCTCATCAATCTCGTAGCTTGAGACCACTTCCCGATACCAATCTGGAACTACTATTGTAAGAGCAGCAGAGTTTCCTTCTTTATAGCACCTAGATAATGCATCTGCAGCTAGATTTTCCTTCCCCTTCCAGTATTGGATTACATAATCCAATCCCATTAACTTGGTCATTCCCTTATGTTGCAGCTGTGTATGTAACTTTTGTCGTAGTAAAAACTTTAAACTCTCGTGGTTTGTTTTGATCACAAACTTGCTCCCTTCTAAATAATGTCTTCACTTGTCTACAACCATCAACATTGCAAGAAGTTCCTTCTCGTATACGCTCAACCTGAGATGTCAAGGAGCTAGTGCTTGGCTGAGAAAGGCCAGAGGTCTGCCCTCTTGAACCAACACGACCCCAATTCCATTAGCACTAGCATTTGTCTCCAAGATGAATGGCTTGTCAAAATCTGACAGCCCTAATATTGGCACCTCACTCATAGCCCACTTAAGCTTACAAGGCCTCCTCTGCCTTATCATTCCACTAAAACTCATCCTTCTTCAGTAGTTCTGTTAATGGCTGGTTGATTACTCTATAATCTTTGACAAACCAGCGGTAGTAACAAATCAAACCCAAAAATCCCCTTAATCCCTTAACATTTTGAGGCCTTGGCCATTTTACCATTGTTGCTACCTTGCTAGGGTATGTGCTTACCCCTACATTAGATATTATATGGCCTAAATACTCCACGTCTCTATGCAAAGGCACACTTGGACTCCTTAACATACAATTTATTGAGTCTAAAGACCTCAAATGTGGTTTTCAAGTGGTCTAGGTGCTTGGCAAATGAGGGACTGTAAATTAGAATATCATCAAAAAAGACTAGAATAAATTTACGCAAGTAGGGTTCAAAGATTTAGTTCATCAACGCCTGAAAGGTAGCTGGGGCATTGGTGAGTCCAAAGGGCATTACCTTGAATTCATAGTGCCCTTGGTGAGTTTTAAAAGTGGTTTTAGAAATATCTTGAGGCTCCATAAGAAATTTGGTGATACCCTGATCTAAGGTCTAGCTTAGTAAAAACGGATGCATGTTTCAACTCATCAAGTAAGTCTTCCACAATGGGAATGGAAAATTTGTCCTTGATGGTTATGGCATTGAGTTAACGATAGTCAACACAAAATCTCCATGAACCATCTTTCTTTTTGACGAGTAATACGGGTGATGCAAATGGGCTATGACTAGGTTGGATGATCGATTTTTGCAACATGTCTTTAATAAGCTTTTCGATTCTGGTTTTCTGTTTAGGTGGGTAACGGTAGGATCTCAAATTAATTAGCTCAGAGTTGGGCTTAAGGTTGATAGTGTGGTCACAAGGTCTCTTAGAGGGAAGGGAGTTAGGCTCGGAAAAGAGGTCCCTAAACTCAATTAACAGCATGTTGAGGGAGTTAGTTTTGTGTACCTTCCACTGATCATGTGAATGGTTGCTCATAGTTACTGTCAATTCTCCTTCTTGCTCTTACCCTCCCTCGGTGGTTCCCAAGGCATAGGTGGAAAACAGTTGTGCCACTTGGGAGAACTTGCTCTTGAGCATTCTCTATAGCTTCTTCCCTGATATCATCTTGGACACTCTTGATTCTTGGCTGCCAGTTAGAACCCTTCTCTTCCCCTCTTTCTCAAAGGTCACCTCCATTTTATTGAAATCAAAACTAATAGGGCTCACCCCTTTCATCTAGTCCACTCCAAGCACCACATCACATCCCCCCAACCTCAATAATCTCAAATCTACCACGAATTCTTCCCCATTCATCTCCCAACAAAACCCCAAGCATGAGGACTGACGTAAAACCTTATTACCGTTTGCCACTGTCACTAAAAGAGGGTGAGAATTCGAGACCTCACACCCCAACTTCTTTGCCATGCTTTCATCCAAAAAGCTATGGGTATTCCCACTATTGATGAGTACCATTACGGGACAATTGTGGGCTCTTCCTTCCACCTTAATAATCTTACTGTGTGTCAATCCCTTTAGTGCATGTAGGGAGATTTCTCCTTTATCCTCCCCTTCAACCTCGGAGTTTTCTTCTGCTACTTCTTCTTCATCATCTTCCCCTTCCAGTAACAAGAGTTAGCGCATGCACCCATGTCCTGGGAAGTATCTATCTCTGTATCTATAGCATAGGCCAGCCTGACGTCTCTATTCTATTAACCTCCCCCCATCCATTGGATTAGGGGCTGTAGGGGGTAATGCTAGAACACCCTTGCCATTGTGCCCTATCTCCTTTCCTACGGCCTACTTTCGAACTGCCAACCCCTGGTGATCACTCCCTTCACTTGACTCCTATGCTTCTTCAACAGTGCCTCGATAGTCATTTCTTGCAATCTCGCACTCTCCGCAGCCTGCTTGACTATCACAGGTTCATCATCTTCACCATAGGCCTCGCTTCATCCCCGAGGCCACTAATAAAACTTGACACAAAGCATTCTTCTGACAGATGGGGATTGTGCACTATCATTAAGGACCTTAGCTCCTCAAACTTGAGTTGATAGGTTTGCACTGTACCATTTTGCTTGAGTTTGTTAAACTCCCCAATTATATCCCTCATACTCCCATCTCCAAGTCTCTCACATAAGTCATCAGCCAACACACTCCATGGGCTTCCTTCCTTCAACGCAATCCACTCTTGGAACCATGCATCACCCATATTTGTTCAGGTAAGCACAAGCCAAGGTGATCTTTTATTGTTCATGTACCTGATATAGGGCGAACATCCACTCACACCTCCTTATCCACCATCTCGAATTTTCTCCGTCAAACAACAAAATCTCCAGTTTGGGCACAGGAAAACTCGGTTGGTTACGATTAGCCTGAGCTCTTGGCCTCCTCACTCGTATATTTTCTCCTATCACCTCTGCTTCAAACTCAAACTCAAACTACGACGTCCCCACTAGTCGGTGCTCTATTCCCACTCCGGGAAGAATAGGCTCCAACCTCTCCTTATTAAGAAACTTAGGTGAGAGTCTTATCGACTATTGGGATGCGAGCATCCTCATGAACTGGTGCACCTGCTCTCGAAGCAGAGCACTCTGTTCCCGGTTCTCCCCCCGCCACCTTTCCATCGTTTGATCAATTCAAGAATCAACCCCTACTCCAACAGAGGATTCGAGAGTCCCCATTCTTGTTTGCATCTCCGCCATCGTTGCAGTTACTTGTTGTAGCTGGGACTCCATTTGCTTCATCCTCATTCGATCGGCCATGGTGATAATTTTCTCCTATTCGATCGACGCCCAAGAGCACCGCTCTGATACCAAAATGTTAGCTCCCAATGGTCTAACTAGAATTACTTGATTGCTTGAATGATTGAGAGCGAGAACAGAGAAGTTTAGGAAGGAAGAGAGAGAGAGAGGGTTCAAAAATTCAAAGAATATTCATTCATTCGATAATGATGGGGAATGATCAGCTCGTATATATAGCTGACCCAATCCCTTCCCATGTCCGGTAACAAATTACCATTGCTGGGAATGTACCAGCTGCCCAATGCGGTAACAAACAAAATACAACTCCCTACTGCATACTTTCTAATATGCTACTTCCTACCTCTAGTATATTGTAATTACAATAGCACCCCCTTATCTTGTTAGTACATGATATGGACAAATAACACCTCATTCATGAATATGAGTTACTGACAAGAACAAAAAAACAATTATCAGTTCAACCTGATAAAGATTTAGGCTTCAAATGACTTCTGAAACAGCATTCAATAACATCATTATTTTATTACTTGAGACTAACAGAAGCACTACAAGGACAGAGCATAAAACTGTTTACTTAGGTTGTTGAGGATATTGGCATGTGAAGGAATAATTCTGGGGGAAAATAGCAGCTAACAGACAAATATTCCTGTGGAGCAAGTTTGCCAAATATCACTTGGGTGATGGGATGAGTTAATTGAGCGAGAAAAACTTTTAGGTGAATGCTAGGGTCATCATAGAAAATGGTAAAAAGAACTCCACGTGGCCATCCTTTTGTACACTTCAATACCTGATCTCACTCATTAGCACCTTGAAATCCAAGTTCCCAAGTATAATACAGTATTAAAAAGTTCTTTTTACAGTCAGTAATCAAGTAAAGGATAATGTGTTCCCCCCACCAGCTATGCTACTAAGACCAATGGATATCCCATTGTTTATTTTCCATGTTGACATTCAGTTACTCAGAATCTTGAGTACCAGAAAATAAGGCTCTGACTAAATTTCCTCTTAAGTCAATCATAAACAGTCACTTAATAGAGATTCTTGGGAACCTTTCACTAACTTCCATATTGAATGCACAAATGAAACCTATTAGGATGAAAAATTATTACTGGATTCGAAGATTCACTGACTTAACCATATCAATCCACGTAATTATATAGAAAATGTTATTCCCTCCAAAAACATGTCTCTTATGGTCAACATAAAGGAAATTCCATCAGAATTGTTAGTTTAAAACTAATAAGCTTCTGACAGTTTTCCAACCTATCACACTAGAGAAGACCCCTATATATAATGAATTGCCTAATTATGTTGCTCTATCAGAAACATCAAAGATAAATTGACTTGGCAATATCAACCCATGATATGAGTTATAAGGTCATTTCTCTTTTGTAAGTGAAACTCCAAAAACCATTATGGCCAACACAAAGGAAATTCCATCAAAATTTTTGTTCAAAACCAATAAGCTTCTAAGGTTTTAAGGGTTTCCCCACAAGCTTCTAAGGTTTTAGGTTTTGGTCTTCCCCACAACTTTCCTCCATTTTATCCACGCACCTTACAAGTGCTTCTATCAGTCTTCTTGCATGTTAAATAAATAAAGGGAAAGGAACAGTTATGTAATTTCTATTCTTAAGCCTTTTCTTCTATTATCCTGGTTATTCATATGAAGCACGAACCAAATATAAAGTTGGAAAAATGAAAATGGAAGAACAGATTTCAGCTTTAGTGCCACAGACAACTTAAAGGAAAAGCGAACGGAATGTGCCCAAGTAAAGCCTAAAATTAAATTTTGAAAAGCAACTATAAAGCTCTTACTATCCTTCCTGCGCATTTAACTAATTTTAAGCCAAACTCGAGCTTGAATTACAATACCACAATCCTCAACATAACTTCAGCGAAGATAATAGTAATGAAGAAAGGATGCTAAAGTAAGGATTAGTATGAAATTCCAAGTGCGCTTTACTTGTCAAACAAAAAAAAAAAACATAAAATTCCAAGTACCCTATTAAGTTACCATTGAGCTATCTAAAAAGGGTCACTAACTTTGAATCTGTGTACCAGCTCAAATTCCAATGTAAGATAAATTCCAACCTTAGAGGAGATCATCTCAGCCGTGGCAATCTTGGCAAGCTTTGCCATGTCGGCAGGATCAGCGCCTTTCTTGTCCAAAGCACGGATAGCAACAGCCATTACTTGAAACACACCGGCCATATTCCCAAACCGCTGAAATTTATTTTTTAATCCACCAATTACAGCACAACAATTCCAAAGATAAACGGGCAGAGAGAAAGTCAACATATTCAGATTAGTACCCGGCGCCCGCCTCTCGAAACCGCAGAGCAACAATCCAGAACCAGAAGTGGGTTCCTGCAATTCCCAACCAAAAGATTAAACCGCCAACCTCTATATAACCACGGACAGGGAAGTCCCAATGCACAAACCCCAGCCAAGGGTTTAGGCACCGTCCTTTTCCCTGCATTCTTGAGAGATAGCTGTTTCCGTAATATAAAATTTTAAACCTCTGACGCCATGGTCACAATCCCACAACCCCGCCCTCTATGTGAACACGCGAATGTATGCACATACATATAAAGATAAATGAACACGGAATTTTAGAGAAAGATATATTACAAAAGAGCGATGTCCTTGAGAGAAGCCATGGAGGCTTCTCTGACCATGGCAGATTCATCGGCCAACGACGAGACTAGGACCTGAGCCGCTTCTGCAAAAACATATATATATATATATATATAGAGAGAGAGAGAGAGAGAGAGTTAGAAGAAGAAAATTAGGCACGAAGAGGGAAATGAATTGGGAAATTGGGGATTACCTGGAGCGGGAATGGAGTTTCCGGAGCTTGACGAAGCCATTACCAAATTCAGAGACCCCGGGGGGGGGGGGGGAGGAAGAAGAAAAGGAAGCAGAACCGACAACGCAGAGACAGCAGTGCAGCGGCCGGGTGCGGCCTATTTGCCCGTCTCTGACATGATTTGGGAATGTAATCAGAGAAACAGAAATGAACCGCAGAAACGCAAAGCACCTTGCGGAGCAAAAATTCAATTTACTTCAACTAACTAAATTAAATCGAATGAATTTATCTATTTTATTCAATTTTATTTTTTATTTTATTCGATTTGATTAATTTTTCTTAACAGTTCGGAATTTGATTTTCAATTTTATTTTTTTACTAAAATAATTAAACTAACCAAACTTTTAAACCAATAATATTTTAATATTTATAAAACAACGTTTTTTCATCAATTACATGTGTTTTTTATAGGTTATTTTAGTTTTTTTCGATTTTTTTGTATTTTTTCGTTTAAGCGGTTTGGTTCGATTTCTACGATTTAAATTAAATTATTTTAATTATTAGATTAATCAATCAATTCAATTTTACTTGCTTATTTGATTTAATCAATTAGTAAATTTTGATCAAATTGACTGTTTACACACTCTCTACTTATCTTATTTTTTTTATGGATAATTTTTTTTATTTTGCCTTCGACTTTTATCTCCATGCCTACGTTTTATTTTTGCAAAGAATTAGAAAAATATAATTTATTTTTATTAAATATAAAATTGATTTCAGACTTTAAAAAATAAAATATATATTTAAAATCATATAGAATAAAAGATATAAATATTGACAACAAAGAAAAAGCTAAACAATCATGGTGACTTGATGAAGAGAAGAGCTCTCGCTAGCCATTTCAGTGGCAAAGGGAGTCCTTATGGTATTAATCAAGAGGAGAGGAAATAGGCGATGAAGTATTTATCATCATAGAACCAAAGATCAATGCAACAAAAAAATAGACCAATTATGTTCATTGTCATAATGACACTGAACAATATGAAAAAGGAGATAATGTAATAAGTAAATGAGTGAATGTAAATGAAACACTCGAGAAAAGAGAACGAAAATGAAAACAATTATTATTGGCAAAATTTAAAATGGGGCTCAAATTTAAAAAACATGTTTTTTTTCATAAAAACATCACCAAAAAATTTTATAAAGTATTGTATAATTTTAATTTTAATTATTTTAAAAAAATTACTATCATTTTCCATAAGTAAACAGATTCAGAACCCTTTTCTTTTATTTTATGTAGCCTTTGAATATAAAAGTCTTAGTGTGTAAATAAGCTATTTAGTTACAGAGATTTTAATATAGTAAAATAAGTTATTATATTTTAAAATTTAAAATTGATTTGACTATTATATTTTAGAAATAGTCTGATAAACAATTAAACTTTTATATTTAGGGGTAAATTAATTATTATGATAGATATATTTTTAATGTTGTCTAATAATATTTTAATTTTATTAAACCTGTAAATTATATTTCCAATCAAAATACTATTGGCCGCAAATTCATATTTGAATAACCTCACGTACTCATAATTTGTGTATTTTTTAAATATAATAACTTATTTAATATTTTTAGAACATAATAATTAATTTAATATCAAAACTAAAATACGACAACTTATTTGACATTTTATCTAAAAACAAATAACGATATTTAATGTTGAAAAATAGCTTCAATTAATAATTCTACTCATGAAACATTAATATTACTGTCCTTCTGAATATTTTGGAATTTATAAGAATCAAAAGATAATGATATAAAACCCAAATTAAAAAAATCACAAATTAGCTTAATAAAGTAATAATTTCCCCTTTTTTTCTGCATATTCTTGTGTTCTATAGCTAATAATTCAACTTTCTTTCTTTTATTTTGGATCTAAGAAAAACCCAAATTAAAAAATCACAAATTAGCTTCATAAACAAGTTTGTAAACTATCACAGATGAAGCCCTTAAAATAAAAAAATTGGTCACACATTCTAAACTTGGTGCATCAGCCAAGAATCAAACATTTTATAGGAAATACAAGATTAAAAAAAAGAGAGAGAGAGAGAGAGAGATAAAGAGTCAAAACCCTAGTCATATTAGCTTAAAATAATCATTTTACAATAGAGATGCTATCAATCTCCTCAATAGCACAGACAAGAAGAAGCATACTAACGCTTTTATGTAAGTAAATATATGGAAAAAAAATTGTGAAAAAAATAAAAATCTATACTAGCTCCAAGTAGTGGTTAGATGTGAGAGAGAGAAAAAGGAGACCCAACTGGAGCTGCAAGGCCAAGAAACCGCATTATCCTGAATCGACGAACCCTTCTCACCGACTTTAAATGAAAATTCACCTCCTGCATAAAGGGAGAAGATAACCTTCAGTTTCTTTAAAAATTGTTCACTAACTCACCCCCAACACATACAAAGGCTAGTGGCTTAAGATTTAGGGTACAGGGTAGTGGCTGCGGGTTCTCATGAATAAAAAAAAAAAAAAAAAGAAGAAGAAGAAGAAATCCAATAATAGTGCAAATAAATAATGGTCAAAACTCACATCAAAGTGAACTTTCGGTTTCCTTTGTCTCTTGCCTCTTCTCCTTTCCAAGCAATCGCTTTCTGATCTACTTGAACTTGATGAGTTCCACTTCTCTGTTGATTAATACAAGAATCACAAGTTTAGAATTCGTAGAAGATAGAGTAAATCTGCTTGTAAGGTACAGTCTTGAATGTTATTCAAAGAACAGACGAGGAAGAAGATTCAAAACCCATCCCCCTAAATGATTTTGAGGTGAAGTTACATTGAAAGCAACAGCACGAGCCTTACTTTGCAGTAGTTTACCTAATTAAATTGCAAATCCACACATTTTTAGTGTGTGTGTGGGTGTGTGGATGATCAACCCAGCATGACATCAAAAGTTCCAGAGTTAATTGACCTTATGCAACAGTATACAAGGTCTTTAACTGAGAATTTCGAGGTTCTTTATCTATTGAGTTTTGTTTCAGAATAAACAGAACATACCAGGTGATTCATCTCGTCTATTTGAACAATTAGGATCATCTGAAGATCCAACACACTGTTTGCCCAAACTTTGGCTTTCACTTTTATGTAATGCCTGCAACCATATAAAGTGTACAACAGAGTATTATTTGGGTCGGCACAATCTAAAAGCTATAAGAATTATCAATCATGATAGATTTTTGATATAGCAATACTTGTTTCAAGACATCATGGAAATCTTCTACAGAGTCATAACCCATTTATTGGGAGCACTGCATGGACAAAACAGCAAATGTATGTGCCAAGTATAGAGAGTATATTATGAAACCCAACAATTTCTGATTGTTAGCGAAATCAAACAAAAACTAGCTAAGGATGATGCTATTAAATTTAGATTGAAGGAACTATACTCGTTTAGACCACCTTTACATTCCAAAATAAGAAATATTTGCAATAATGAGTCTATCTTCAAAGGCAAGTGTTGGTGGCCATGCTAAAGTTGTTCCTCTGTGATTGGAAAGTCACAGGTTAAGAGTAGTAAAAAAAAGCCTCTTTGCAAAGCAAGGACAAGGCATTACAGCTGAATGCAAGAACGACCTTTACCCGATCTCACAAAGTGGTGAGCCTTGTGTACAAAGGACACCCTCTTAAATGAGCTTATTTTTACTCACAGATCAAAATATGCATTTTACCAGTCAGAGCGTCACTATGATCATTTCCCCCATCAACATTGCAGCAGGTACAACAATAATATACCGGTTTCTCTTATGGCCCGATTGGGATTAACTTATAAAAAAATGAGTAGAGATGGTTTGAATTGCAAATAAACTATTTGGTAAATTTATTGAGTTGAGTTTCAATTATTAATATAATATATATTATATTATATAATCTAGTATTATAATATTATATTATAATTTTAACAATAATAATTATAATATAGGGCCCTATATTCATAATCTCAATAAATTAGAAAGCTTTAATTCACCTAAACTCACCTCACCTCATCAAAATCAAAGAGATTGAGTTTGAAGCCATAAACTCATCACAATTGAGTGGAATTGAAAAAAATTGGCGTTGCAACAAACACTCACGTTACTGAGTTTGACATCAAACTCACCCCAACCTGGCTTCAAACTTAAACACAAATAGGGCCCTAGTATGAGCACATCAGCACCTGAGCTACGTTGGATATAACCTTTTCAACTTTGGTACATAGGCATTTCTATAAGTGGTCCTTAGAGAAGTAGGAAACCAGTATTTAAATCAATAAATATGAAAGGTCGCTAGGTGGATCAACCCAACATTGAAAACTGATTCTTAAATTTTATTATCCTGTAAACCTTAATACCAGTCAGATTTACTGAATTTGCTGCTCTTGTGGTATATATAAACCCAGTACCAAGAACTAATCATAATCTCACTTCAAATGGTTACCATACGTTCTATTAAGATGAGCCAATCTGCCACTGGGTCCTTAAGAGTTAAGTCTGGTTGAACTTTCTCCCAGGATTTGGAAAGAGCCAACATAACAGCGTTTCATAAATATTAGTAAAACTACTGTTAGAATAACAATAGAAATATATTCTGCTGGGCATGACCTGTTAAACAGTGGTAATTCAGATTACCAACTACTACTTCTAGACCTTCTTGTAAAGAGGGAGCAGTGGATGCCATGTTCTAGATGCTCACAGATTTATTTCCTTTCCCTTATTAAAAAAAAGAATGCTATTATAAACAAAGCAGTTTGTGTCTCAAAAGATGATTATGGCATATGGCGGCCATTCAAGATAGCTTGATATTTAATAAGTTACTAATATATTCAGAAATATAAGTATTGCTAGCACAATTTGGTATGAGAATCATCTGAAGATTTTACTGCACAATGTGAAAGTCATTTGTAACTTACTTCTGTAGGCCACCAGAGTTGGTAAGCTGTTTTATCCCACTCTGTGCTTCCTGGAGTTGTGCAGATATTGCTGCTGTTAGTGATTTGTGATTTATCAGGGCTGTATTCAAGTTTGCTGACTATATCACTTTCCTGTTTATTGGCATCCCTACATGACATGGGACAGGCACGTTACTCAGTAAAGATAGAAAGATCATCTTACATTTTTCTTTTCTTTTTCCTTTTTGCTGGAAGGAAAGAAGATATTTGGAGCAAACCCCTAACACTTACAAGTTACCGATCTAAATCAAGCTCAAGATTCTAATAGTATGTTGGTTTCTATGTATAAATAGCATTTTAAATAAGTAAAACTAACTGAGAAGAGCAGCTGCATATTTTAGATAGTAAAATAAGCACAGAACATAAAACCTTTTACTATTTCCTGTTAACTAAAGCAATATCGTAGAAACTAGTGAGGGCTGTTCAAAAGAACTGAACTACAGAAAAATCAAGGTTCAAACAAGGAGACAATAAATTTTTAGACAGTTATCTCGTGAGTGCAGGAAATTCCTGCATTCAACACTATTGTCCAAGGTTTTTTTTTCTTTTTGCTGCAAGATCTCACTTAGTACTCAAGTTTGCTTCCAATTGAAACAAAGAAGAGGTGTTTAGCAAGGGAAAAAAGAAAGAAAGAAGGAAGAGGTTCCATTTTTAGCAAAGGTTTGAAAGTATGGTTAATGTACAGGCTAAGATTAAAGAGGAATTAAGTTCAGCATATGTTGGAAGAGGTCAGAGAAGATCATAAGACACAAATCATGATTCCCAATTTTGTGCAGATGTGCATGTGCGTCCAGTATCCAGATTCCTGAATCTATGGGCAGCGCTGTTCACAAGCACAAGGAAACAAGATTTGGTCTTTTCAGACTTCACTTGCTTATTAAGAGACTATGCTTCGCCAAGCTTGTAATTAAGTTCAGATAGATATTTGTTTAGCACCCACAGTATCATCCATGCATCCATCAGCTTTTGAAGGGTATTTAAAAGATGAGCTCAGAGGATAATAATCCTGCTATGGGACAAACCTGCTGCTCCAGGCTTCAAGAACAGCATTTTGGGTGGCTGATTCAGCCTCTACAACTGGAACTTCAATAACATTTGAGAAAATTTGACCTCGTTTATCCAGGAAATTGTTGCACCCGACCTCAGGGAGCTCAAGAATTTCTTTTCTCTTGTCCCTCACTTGTTCCAATTCAATGATAGAATCAATAGTTGGTTTATCTTTGCTACTTGAGGACTCCAGCAATAAACCTGTAACATCATGTTTTAATAGAAGTTACAAAAAACAAAAGAAAGTAATCATTTATAAAACGATAAGGAAGTGAATTTAAAATTCAATGAGCATCAGATTTCTAACAGCCTGAAAAAAGAAGACTAAGAGAAACATCCGAGAAAAATATTCTATGCTCTCAACCTATAAATACTCAATCAATTATGAAATACAGATTCAAAATTTTATATCTTAGTTTTGAATCTTTCCCATTACTCTTAATTGTCAGTTGTTTATCTTTTTTCTCCCAAGACACTCTCCGACTAAAATAACAAGCAGTATGCCAAATTCCATCATTTCTAATAGGCATTTCTTCTATCTTCTGACTGCAACACAGAAATATGAATGGGATTTCATATGGTAACAATGCCATTTAACATAAAGCAAGGGCCAATGTTGCCAATCTACAGGCTCATCCTAACTGTCACAACACAGTCCCATGTAGGCAGTCTACTGGGGAAGTCTTGGGTATATTACTTGATCCTTAGAACCCAAGAGTCAGCCTTAGCTAGCACTTTTAAGTAAGGACAAATGGAGCTACAAACGGTATCAAGGCCAACCTAAGACCATTGCAGAGTAGGTTTAAGCCAAGAAAGTGTTTGAAACTAACTTGGATCATAATGGATATGAGATTTTTGACCTCATAGGATGCCAGACATTAAAAGAGGAAAATTTATCAAGACCCAATTTCACACTGGCAGTTTACTAGGGAGATTTTGGACAAATCATTTGATCCTATGGACCCAAAAGTCAACTTCAGCTAGAACTTAGCACTTTTGGCATATCAAACTCTCCCTTTAAGAGGTCATTCTTTCCTGCTTCACATCATTTTATTCTGGTTAGCAATATAGCAATACCCAATCCAACAAGCCATGCAAAGTTATAACACCAGGATCTCTGTTTCTTTATGATTTATCAACCATTATTGCTGGACATATGGATAATGAATACATTTCAATGTGAGTTCAGCTTGTCATGAGACCATGGGACAGGAGTTTGCGTTTGTTGTATTCATAAGTTACTTAGATGGAACATTTTGTCTCAACTAGGGCCACTGTTTGTTCTTTGTGCATGCAGCTTAACTGACCATACCATGATATGATATCCAATAACTAATACTGTTTAATGCCACCTTGTCTGAGGCAGAAAGCCCTTGTTTGGTTATATGATTCTAAGACAGACTTAGAAAATGGAGTCGTCTAGTTTTATATTTTGCTTATAATGCACTTACCATTTACAGACTGACAAACAAAAGAAAGCAAACGATGTAATTAGAGTCAACACAAACTCACAGGCAATATCAATATCGCCAATGTTAGAAAGCTCAAGTAATTCCCAAACCGAACGTAATTTCAGGCCTCTCAACGAGAAACAATTAGCAGAATTTGCAGCAATCAAATCAACAACGGGACGAAGAAGCAATCTCAAGTTCTCAACCTCAATTAAGCGAACAAAATATACATCTTCAAATTAGTTAAGACTATGGAATTGCAGAATCATGTATATTTCTCCATTCACCAAATAACCAATATCCCGACAGCAAAGAAACGCAATTGGGAACAGAGAGAGAGCTTTACCAAGAGGACCGTTGAAGAGAGAATAAGAAGAGAAGAAGATGGAGAAGTCCGTGCGGCGTCTGGCTCCGCCTGGGCTTCTAGGTCGCTGCCAAAACTTGGGTATGTGATCAATCTCTCGTGCGTTCTCCCTATTCTTCCTTGTCTTAAGAGTCCTCCTCTTCGCCATTGCCGTGAATTGAAGGAGGCGGCTCAAAGGCCCTTGGAGAGAGAAGGCGAGCTGTGGAGAGATAGAGAGAGAGAGGATGCCCTAGTGAAAGAGAAGAAGAAGAAGAAGAAGAAGAAGAAGAACATGTATGGGATTTTGGATCAGAAGAGAGGCACCGAAGACATGAAAATTGAGATGCAATTGCAATCGAAATGGGCCACATAGGATCTCCCTTCCCCCCCCCCCCCCTCTCTCTCCCTCTGTTGGACACTTGCTCTTCACTATTACACTTCCCCGTTGCCACGACAAATTAAACTGTGTAATCAAAGACAAAAATTGACCAAATGCATCACTTTAACTCCTCAACTTTTTACTTTTGTTTATCGTGACACTCTTTACTTCATTTCATTTCAATTATACTTTTGAACCAATTAATATAATGTAAATTTAATTTTTAATTTTTATATTTTTTTATTATGTCATTTTTAATTTTATTTGATAACAATTGTATCCCTGAAACAACTAATTTCACATCATATAAATGCTTAATTAACGTGACTCACAAAGCATAATGTGCACTCACCTGATAGAGAGTGATAGATTATTAGTATTGATGATGTGAATTTTATTTATATTAAAAAATCTAAAATAAAAAAAATCATATATCTAATTCCTTTCTTTCATTTTTCTTTCTTCTTAAACGAACTCTTTTTGTTACACTAAAATTTACCTGCCAAAACAAAAAGATGGGCAAATCCTCAATCCAATCATCACACTTTCATTGTCGTTGTCATCTTTGTTGGAAGACAAAGCAAGAGTAAAAGTAGTATTATTTTGTTGAGCTAGATTGGAAAGTTTTTGAAATCGAAACGAAAATAGTGTTAAAAGTTTGAATTATATTCTCATTAATATCGATAATAGACTATACTGTTGATCCAAACCTCGAGGCAACAAATCTCAAGTTATCGAAAGCATGGGAATATCAATCGTAGTTTCAAAGTTGGCCAAGTGTTCCTATGAAGTGAAATTGATTGATTAAGAGATACAATTAAAATCATATAAAATTAAAAGTGCCATAATAAAAAATAAAAAAAAAATAAAAGTTTACACTATATTGGTTGGTTCTGAGATGCAATTGAAATCAATAAAAGTTGAAGGTGTGACCAAAAAAATAATAAAAGTTGAATGGTGAATTTATTCATTTGATAAAAAAAACAAAAAATTCACAGTTCGAATCTCATATATTTTACCACCAAAGTTGTCACTAGCTTAATAGGAGGAAGATATTCCCTTTTTTTTAAATGAATAAATAGAATTTTAAACACGAACTTATTTGTACAAAGTTAATCTTAATTTTAGTGTAAGATACATAATCTATTATTGTGCATATTAATAGGACTAGGGTGACGAACTTGACAAATAACCTTTATGGTCAAGCTCAAATGGAGTTGCTATATATACTGAGTACTTAAACAAAACAGAAAAACTCATGAATTTTTATTCTTTTTGCTTGCAACTCATCCTAAAATCATATTATTTAGTTATTATATATAAAGGCATTTTAAAATTGAATTGAAGAGTAAATTTGTGTCATGAATCATGTTACTTATGTAAACATGTGATATATGTGTCAAAATATACAGGCTGTAAATGATGTACCTAATACTAATTTTAGATAAAGTTTAGCGGGCATATAAATACATTTGATTTGATGTGTCTTTATGTATATATATATATACACACACACACACTAATAAGGGTAAATTTTTCATCGATTTTTTAGATCTTAGAGTCTGATTAATCAATTAAAAACTACCATATAATTTACTACCTTAATTAATATGAGATACTAATAGTTAGGAGTGATTTACATACTATATAACATGTGGTGCTTATAATAAACTCGTGAGTGATTGTTAGAGAACAACGTACTGAACATGACACCGATGACTGATCACATGGCATGGTATATAATGATACTGTCATCAAGTTGCGATTATATAATTGATCTTTGGGCTTTAAGTGGCACGGTTGTCCTACGGATTGGTGTGCGAGATTTGTTGATGCATCGAACCATTCAATTGTGAGGTGTGACCAAGGGCGGATTTAGGAGCAGATATAGGGGGAGGGTTGGCCCTCAGATCCATGAGTATTTCAAACCTCATCCCCCAAATAGGCCAGATTTGCCTTGCAGATCTGGGGGAAGGCTGAATCTGGGGA
This sequence comes from Diospyros kaki, assembly GCA_036245055.1. Lineage (NCBI taxonomy): Eukaryota > Viridiplantae > Streptophyta > Magnoliopsida > Ericales > Ebenaceae > Diospyros > Diospyros kaki. The sequence goes on along the minus strand of BSEG01000006.1, from coordinate 4,094,934 downwards.
GGGGTCGTAGCCCATGCCTACCCCCCCAAATCTGCCCTTGGGTGTGACGTTTATTTTATATGGTCTTGTATTGTTGGTGCATGGAGGTAGGCGTTCACAAATATAATTTGTCACTCTCATTAATTAGTTGGGGTAAACGTCCTATGTGGTCTACCATTAATGTGATGAGAAAATCCTTAACTAATGCAGTATGATTAATCAAAAAATAGTTTCCTAAGGTGTCATCTAATCACGTTGATAAGATTGGATATATAGTTACTAAGTTTGTGAGTTTATCATACCATAACTTTTGCTCAATCAAGACATGGGGTAATTGAATAATTATATTACACGGTAATCGTCAACTGTGATAGATTAACTTGAAATTAGACTTCATTATATTCTATATTATTCTGGGCTGTTACTAGGCGATACCTAAGGCCTCTCAGAACATATCGATAACATGGAGAGATTATTAAGATAAGTAAAAGTGTTTAACTGGCATCAAAAGAGTTTGATGTTATTTGATTGTTATTAAGCAGTGAATCTAAAAAGTTACACACAATATAACGTGACGTCTAGTATCCGAACTATGTACCTGTTGTGTTCTCTATTAGATATAAACCCTTAAGACTAATTCTAGTGACAGAAAGGGGGTTGATCTTGTAATTTTTTAAATTCAATTTAATGGTAAGTTTTATGTTTAATTTAAATTACAAAATGGTTTGAATTGAGCATATAAATGTATTTTAGTATAATAATGAGTAGATATCATTCTTAAATGTTAAGAATAGTCGTGACAGTTAATCCATAGTACGTTATATTATAAATGAGTTTATAGCCATAGAGTTCCTAACCCAAATATTAGCAACTCGCAAAGGCCGACACATCATCTTACTTGTTCGGTATGATATATTGAAATATAAAATTGGTGAGTCTCGTGACATTTTGTATGAGATATAGAAGAGAGATGAGTGGGTGCTCGTTAAGCGAACAAGTTAATTGAACGGGACTGCTAATATTGAATCACATGGATTTTATCTTACGGGTTAATGATTCAATATTAACAACGAATTTGTAATTAGTTCTTAGACCTGAGATGACATGGATATTTGTGTGTTGATGGATTAGGATATCAACGATATTGTATGGTTATTTTAATCAAGGACGACCATACGTATCTATGTGCTTAATTCAGTGACACATAGCCTATGTGTGCATCAGACATGGAATCTATCACCTCGAGATATACGAGGAGGATATCCTATACAATCCAATAATCACTTGACAATAAATTCTTGGTCGAAGTAATATGACGATGGAATGCGTGTTTCATAAAAGTTGTGTCATATTAATCAAGATTGATTTTGGATTTGATCATATGATGAGATCAAAAGATTTAACTTGCTGACCATAATCTAATATCTTGTCGAGAAATAGGATGATAGAGAGACTGTATTGCATGGCATCGTAGTGTAAGGTTCGTATTACTCGCTTCACCTTAAATTGGGTAATCATGACATATTATTAGATGTCACTCATGATTTACGGGGGTTAATAATTGATTAATTTTCATTGCCAATTTAATTGTAAAACCAAAAAGTTCCACCCAATAAGAAATCATTTTAAAGAGATTGGACAAATTAATAATTATGGAATTTCTAATTATAGTACAATTTATTTATTAAACAAATAAGGATAATTTAATAATTAATATTGATGAAGGGAAGGCCCTCAGGTCCATAATTACGCCAATACCCCGGGCAAGCATCCAGTGGTAGCCGTGCCACACATTCCCTAATGAGGAGCTTCGCTTATGATTATCTTGCTTGGGTGTAGAAGACGCGTGGCGGATAGACATCACCATGCTAGTTGGCTGAGTGCACAGTAAGGAAATCTCCGAGCTCTTAGGGATCGGCCATCTCGCCGAGGGTCATGGAGGCAGGAGTTATCCTGAACCCTTCGGAGACGGGTGCAACTATGAAATCCTTATCAATAGGATTCCAAGAAGAGCGGAGGGGAGATCCTGAAGATCTCTCCAGGATCATTATCTCGGGAGAAGAATAAGAAGAGATGACGAGGTAAGAAAAAGTGACTTCTACTTTTGAATAGGGCATAAGTAATGATGCTAGATTTTCTGGTTGAATACGTCTGACTTAATCGTCGGAGACCGACCGGGGGAGCAAGTCCTCGTCTCCATTGCAAGTGCGTAGGAAGAGGCGAAAGAGGGTGATCGGCTATCGCATCATCAAATATGATTATTTATTTAATTATCCAGTTGGATTGGGTTTTTTACTAGCACATCAAGGTCAATCCGGCTGCACTTAGGGTTTTAGGGTATTTTGCCTATAAATAAACTATTAAGCCTTGAATCTAAGATTGAGAAAAAAATGCATTAAGTTGAATACAAAAATAAAAGAATTTTTAGAAAATTCGGTGTCATTTCTTCTCGAAGTCTCTTGGAGTCTGATTTTGGATGGACTAACTCAGCATCTCATATGTGGGAGATATATGGCAGGTTATTGTCAATGAAATCAGATTTCGTTTCCAGATACCTTTCATTTATATTTTAGTTTTATAAGCCGTATAATCTGAAAAACGTGATACTTATAAAATCAGATTTTATTTTCACTACGTATAATCCGATCATATTATTCTAATATTCTCAACATCATTAATAGTTAATGATGGGTTAGAATATGTCATTAAGAGTTAATGACGTGGTTCATTAAATATAAATGAATTGATTGCAACTATATATGGGACCATATAGCATGTAGGTTGAAATTACCGATTATCTTTGTAAATAGTTCACTGATTTTCCCTTTTGTTCGGAAAAACGATCGTCTGTTCTTTCAAAGAGTTAGAAAATGGCCGACAGGTCAAGTGAAACGATAAATCATTTTTGTTGCTTCCGCTCGATTTAGTGGCTTTCACATGTTATCTCCGCGGCTAACTTGGGGAGACATGTGAAAGCTTCTCTTGGATCCAATTTAAGGCAGAAGACTGGAAGTTCGGAGGGGGAATTGAGATTACAAAACTTGTGTCTTCTTCTTTTAGTTTGCTCTGTCATTCTTCTTCTCTACTTATGCTCATTGTCTGTTGTGTTGCCGCAAGTAGCTCTGTAAACACCTCTGCTCGGATATCTTAACCACCCGGACTACTCGAATGAGAGTGCTTACGGAAGGAAAGAGAATGAAACACAAGACGGTGATTACCCTGCCATGCATACACAAGAAATAAAACAACGAAAACAGAGCTAAAGACATACACGCACACGAGTACCCCACTGGAACAACGGTCACATAGAATATACATATATACAGACACATGTGCCAACAAATAAAAAATACAAGGAACGACCCAGCACAATAAAAAATAAATGAACAAAAATTCTATCAAAACATCAGAGACAACGGGGGAAAGCTGACTGTACACCACACCGACACGACTGCTAGGTACTACGATCCTCGCCCTCGATTTTAGCTTTACCCTTACTTGGAATGATGGAAAATAAGGTGAGTCGCAAGACTCGACTCAGCAAGTTTATAAGAAAGGAAAGGCTATAAATTAAATAGAAGAAGTGAACTCCCCACACATAGTCTCACACATACACACAAGTCATGAGACGTTTCCACACAAAAGTATAGCATAATGAAAGCAAATACCAGTCCTTGGGGCCCACACAAGACACCCCGGCACCCAAGTCCCAAACCAACCTGTTGATGCCCTGAAAGACAACATAAGTATTCAACAAACCTGTGCGCACTCCTCGGGTTGGTGCTCCCGACACCCGAGCCCTAGGCTACATTGGAACGGTACTCCCGTCCGAGACTGCTAAACACATAGTAACCATGCAATGCGCATATAAGATGCAAGGCGTAGTAAGCATCAACTAGATACACTGGCGCCCATACATCCAGGCATCAGGCAGATAATTCGCCCACATAGTAAACCACACGCGATGCATTTGCCCGTGCCAGATGCAACTAACAATACTAGGATGTCTATGTCCAAGCATAAACAGAATATGAAAACCCCAACATGCAACTCGTACCCATGTGCAAACCAAACCATGCAACAGAAATAGAAGATATTAAGTCATGTAGTAAATCATATAATGACAGAGCTAGTCAACAGCACTTGGCACCGATCGACGATCAGTGACTATGAGTATTTGGTCGACGGCCTAAGAAATACCATACAATAGTTACTCTAATGTCACTAAACAGTCGACCCTTGCCTCTACTGCCCAACAGCTCTAGCCTACTAATAGCCAAACATCCATAATTATATCCGGACATCTAAGAACCTAATCTCCAAATAAGTTTGCCATCATTCCCAAAGGCGTCGGGGTGGCACGAACCCCCGTAGGCAACCAACAAATAAAATTTCCATTATAGCTTATTAAATTTAATTTACCCTAAACAACTCATAATTCCATAATTAATAAACGAATCGAAACAAACGAAAAGAGGGTAAATAAATTCACAACAAAAGGAACTTCGTAGAGGAGGTAAGAAACTTGCCTCGTATAAGAGATCCTTAAGCTTTTTCTGAACAAACGCGGCAAAAATTATATAAATTGCACATCGTATAATTTGGCAAAAATTAATAAAATTGGCTTTAAATGGAATTTCAAGTGTAAGAAATTATTAATACTAGTCTCTCTACTTACCAGGCTAATTAAATCTTCAATTAAACCTGATTTAATCCCCAATTTCTCCCAATTTCCTCCATTTCCAGCGTTGGTTTGAGCTTCTTTTTCACTGCAATTATTCCCCTCTGTTTGCTGTATGAAATCTGCTCGAAATGGGCCTTAAATTGGCCAAAATGAGCCGCCATGACGCGGTCACTGGGAGGCCACCGCCTCATGCCAAAACGATGCCTTTTTGGGCGCCTGAGGTTGATTAAAAATCAGCCATTTTCCCTAGCCTCGCGTGCGTACCCCCATAGTCTCGATCCCGCGCCCGCAGCCTCCCTCGTAAGCCTGCGACCACCCGCACCAGCCACCTCCTTCATACATATAATGCGCGCGATTATATTTAAGGGGACCCTTGGTCCCTTTTTCGAAAATCGCACCTCAGCCACCCTCTCCCAAAAACTTCCAAAATACTCACACACACTCCCACTAAATATTTACACTAACACCCGAGAGTCCTGAAAATCTCCCAATTTAATTTATTATTATGATATTTGATAATAAAATTATTCTTATACTTATTATTATGATGATTATTAGCAACATATTAATCTTCACACCAAATTAATACATTAACTACTAATTAAATTAAACTACGATTTACGGGTCGTTACAAGCTCAATCATTAAGGTGAGAGATTCTAGATAAATCGGAAAAGTCTGACAGGTCCAAGTGACTCAACATTCTCTGACTAGCACGAGATGAGGACTATGAGTTGATACCAAAAAACTTGCTAGATATGGATAGAATAGGCCTTTCACAGTTTGAGAAGGATTCGATCACATTGTAAAAATAATTTCTACACTCACTTAATATCGACCTTTCATATGTGCTGTTTATTGTATTATATATGATATAATTTCACATTACTTAAATACATAAATTGCATATGGTTAGTATAGGCTTCTGCAGTACATATCTTTGATATGAAACTTTTTTAAATTTCACACACTACTATATAATTTTTCCAACAGAAGCCAAATTATAATCAAATTTTAAGGGGTGTTAGATTTAAATAATACAAACAAGTATAAAGAGAAATTATGTTGAATTCATACGTGACATATAACAATAAATTTAATATAATATTTGAATAAGAATGAGTTATTGAGTTAATAGATATCTAAACTTCAAAATCTTCAATGTTGTCTTCATTCATTGATGGGATTGTATATATGTATGTATATATATATATATTTGATTTGCATGAACAGTTAGAAGATGAAATTCAAGTTAGTCTTGAAAATAAAGGGAAGAACTAGAGAAGCAAGAGAAGATGTATGGGCAAATCGGCTTTCTACTTGTAATAATTTTTTGAAATATTTTTGGGTTTTCTCATTATGAATTTTGAAGTTTTTAAAATTATTATTTTTGTTTAAATATTATAAAAATAAATAACAACAAAAAAGATTTTAAAATGTGTGTGTGATCGGTTTAAGCTTAAATAACAACCAATTATAAGAAAGTAGAGTTCATTGTTGGTTTGTTTATTTGCATGAAAGTGTTTTCCTAGGGAAAAATAGTTTCTCGAGAAAATAATTTTTTTGAATAGTATTATTTTAAAATTTATTTTCTGTTGTTTGGTTGTAATTTGAAAATATTGCTGAAAAATAATTTTTAGTATTGGGATGACATTTTAGAAAATTGCAATATTTTTTTTCTTATCATTAAATCTATAACAATAAAGGGAAAAAAGTATAATAAACATATAATAACAATACAGATCATAATATAATAATATCATATATTATTAAATCAAGAATAATATATGACATATATATATATATATAGGATTATAGATGGTGACGACGATGAGCCAGACAAAAGGCCAAATGGTGACACAGAGAGGCAAATCTAGCTAGAGATGGACAGAGATGACAATGCAAGTGGAGCTCGACAGATAAAGGTAGAGAAAGATGGAGACAACAATGTAAAAAGGTGGATTTGGATGAAGACGAAACCCAATAAAGACGGTGACGCCAGTGAACGCAAGCGAAGCTCAACAAGTAAAGGTGGTGATGCAAGAGGAGTTGATGGATAGCGGTGGTGACGTAAGAGGAGCTCAATGGAGGGAGAGAGGATGTTGGATGCTCTAATTTCAAGTTCGATTTTATAACTCTAAAAAGTGACTTCTTGAATTTTCTTATAATTTTAGGAAATCACTTTTCATTAATGGGAAATGATTAAATTTTATTTTAATATTTTCTTGGTGCCAAACATAAGAAAACTCGAAAAACACTTTTTTCAAAAATGTTTTCTATCAAACAAATAGAGCTTAAGTGAAAATACTTTTTTTTATTAGTACTTACACTTTTAATTGATCGGTTGCAAGCGCGAGATTCCAATTTTTAATATTTTATTTTTAAAAAAATGACTTTTTGCTATTATGTGCTTTAATATACTTTATATTTTGGGTTCGACTATTTTTATTTATTAATAATATATTTTAAAATATGATATGTTTATTACTAATAAATACAAATATATAATACTAAAAATAAAATATATTAAATATACCTTAACTAGTGTTTTTCATGTAGCACCTGAATGAGGTGCCTTGCTATGTTGCCACAGACAACATAGCAGTTGCCCGCCAATGGAGGGCTATGGGCCCCTGCACGTGGGGCTCATGTGCAGAGGTGGGCCCCACATGCATGGGTAATATAGCAGAGCTCCCGAATGAGTGCTATACTCATTTAATGCATTAAATGCATCATAATGAGTGCTCCTCATAAAAGGAGTATTATAGCTTTAAATGCATACACTAGGATGAACATATCAAAAAAACTAGGAGCAGTTTTAAGAGTGCAATCTTGTAATGCACCACCTTTCCATACATTTTTACCTTGGGAATTCAAGAAATATTTTTATTTTATATATAGGCCCAATAATTTTTATGAATTTTCTTTTTAGTCCCTTAACTTTTGTAAATGCGACTAATTAGATTAAATTTGCTTGCTATCTCATGTGTTAATGAGTATAGCATAATTTATTTGTTTTTTTTTTTCAAATCTATTCCAAATTTTATTATTTTTTATCAAAAATCCACCTTAACTTAGTTTTGTTACAAATATATCGTGACATTACTACACATTGTCAAATAACACACATTTATAAAATATTGAGTTTACCTTGGTATTGACGTAATAAAATTGTGATAAAATACTATTTTTGGACACATATATCGAATAATCACATAAAATAACTGGTAAAATGACTTATAAACAAGTCTAATTGGAAAAAAAAAAAAATCATTATCATGACTATAAAAATAGATTACATATCTATATAAAAAAGGGATGAGAGAAGAAAAGCAACACATTGTTAACCACATAATTGGACTAGAGCCCTCCAGATTAACCATACCATTTGTGGAAAAATTGAAGAGAGGCCAAGCTTAAAACCACAGCCTGGTAACAACCTAACTCACGCTCAACCACTCAAAATTATATATGGTAATCATCCTGATTAGCCAATAATTAACCAACGCAATATTTGCCCAATATGGCAGCACTATATATATGCCTTGGAAGAACTGGGAATTAATTAATGTCAAAGAAATTATCAAGTTTGATTGATATTTATTCATCCTGATCTTAAAGGGCTTGCTGGCAATATGGAATTGTTGCCTGATCTGATCAAATCCCTTTTGATATCAATCTTGCTGCTGCTGCTGCTTCCTGTTCTTGTGATGCCTCATGATCATGCGGAAAACAACGTTAACCCCATGTGGAAAGGCCATAGGTCCTCGGCGCTGGTCCATGAGCACCACAAGCCCCACTTTGCGCCTGGCCCGTGGAAGGAAGCCCATGCCACCTTCTACGGCGGATCCGATGGCTCCGAAACAACCGGTAAGCTTCACTAGACTCTCAATCGATCGTTTTTGTCACGACCCAATCTCCATATATATAAGGTTTTCTTGATCTTAATTTTATATAACTAATAAATTGAAGAGATGAAATATTGCAGAGGGAGCATGCGGGTACGAGGTTGTGAAGCACGGATACGGGTTAGAGACGGCGGCATTGAGCCAAGTTCTGTTCAAAGAAGGGGAAACCTGCGGAGCATGCTACGAGATAAAATGCGTCAACAGCGAGCAATGGTGTAAGCCCGGGCAGCCGTCTCTGATCGTCACGGCAACCAACGTTTGCCAGCCGAATTTCAACCTTCCAAGCGACAATGGCGGCTGGTGCAATCCTCCTCGCGAGCACTTCGATCTTCCCCAGCCTGCTTTTCTCAAGATTGCAGAGCACAAGGGTGGCATTGTTCCCATCCACTACCGAAGGTACGTACATGTATCTTCTTGTCCCCAACTATAAAATGGGTGAACGGTTAATGTTTTTGAGTATTCAACAAATATACATATATTATATATATATATTATACGTAAAGTTGATTTGATGAAGAGTGGTACAAATGCAGGGTTTCATGCAACAAGCAAGGAGGGATAAAGTTCACGGTGGAAGGGAACCCTTACTTCGTAAGAGTGATGGTGACGAACGTGGGTGGCGCCGGCGACGTCACCCACCTGCAGGTGAAGGGCGACGAGGGGCAGTGGACGGATATGAAGCGCGATTGGGGCCAGAAATGGCAGACCAACGCCAGTTTAGTCGGCCAGACTTTGAGCTTCCGAGTCCAAACCAGCGACGGCATGACCTCTACTTCATGGAATATCGCTCCAAAGAACTGGCAGTTCGGGCAGACCTTCGAAGGCAAGAATTTCCACTAGATTATATCTATATATATAAATTAATGATTAATTAATCTTCTGCTTAAGTTAATTAATTAGGATTTTATTAATTTTTATGCATAAGTGTATAGATTGTGCTTAGCACGGGAAGCTTGGCCACGTTCCATGCATCTATTGTAACATGCATGGGCTTACGTATATAAGCAGCCATGGACTACAATTATAAATGTCAATATATATATACATATATATATATATACACGGGTCTATATAAATTAAATTGTGGGGCTGTTCATTGCCATTTGGAGGTCTACCTTTATGAAAAATAATTTTTATCGCTCAAAATATAATAATAAATTTATAAGTGAAAATATATCGTTATCAAACTGATCGAATGTGCAAGAAAGCGGGACTCTTAATTTAAGAAAAAAAATTATATATATATTTTTAAATCAAATAATTATTTTAGGCTTTTAATTTTTTTTATCTTTTAATAAACTTTTATTTATGACATAGCATAATAATACTCAAGTAAAAGTTTTTATTTATTTTTCAAAATTAAAATAATATTTGTGTGACGTCAATCAATACTATTTTTTATAGTTAATACTGTTGGTTGTAGTATTAAATGGGCAAAACTATACTTTAACACCAATGCAATATTATATATATGGGCTAACAAAGAGATAATTGGCATACTATTTGTTAAGCTTATAATAGCTTATAACCATTAGTTAATTAGAAATTAACTTTTTCTATTTTATTTAAGGATTTTTAATTTTAATATTTTAGATGAGAATCTATATTAATATATTATATATTTATATTAATATGTATGATAAATAATATAATATATTAATATATAAATAACATTTCAAATGTCAAAAATTAAATCTCAAACTAACGTTTTCAATTAATATTTGCATAACGAGCCACCAATAAGGACTAAAAGCCTCGTCTTAAAAGCATTATGTCCAATATGAGATTTAGTTCTGTTTCCAATGAATGAACCTCAAAATTTTAAATTTTTTTATAAATAAATTATTATGTTTAGAAAAATATAATTTAAAATGTAAATTTTAATTGAATTTTGTAAACTTATGTTTGGAATGAATCTAAAATTAAAGTTTCATTTGATCTTATTTTTTAAGATACCCTTGATATAATAACTTTATTAAAGTAAAAAAATAATTATTAAAAAACCATATAAATAAATTTTATTATGTAATGTATGCATAATGATTGAATTTGAAAATTAATTACGGAATTATAATATTTAATAATTTAAATAAAACTAAATACAAATTGAATAAAGTTAGAATAAAATTATACTTAAAAAGATTTGTATTACAATTTTCCATAATGATGTCAAAATAATAAAAATTGGCGTTAATGACAATAATACAGACGAAGATCGGTGACTGAGAGTGAGAAGATACTTTTGTTCCTAAATAAATTTTGCTCTCAAATTGTGGAATTCATTAATTCTAACCAAACGACTCACACTTAGTGGTCTATGCATCATCATAATTATTATTTTTTTTAAATCTCTAGAATAAGCAAAAACCAATTAGACTTTGGCCTATATGCATGATTTTTGTGTCACAGTTGTCAAGTTCATACTCCTTATCCATGCACTAACACTCAGAGATAGCTTTGATAAGTCATTTGTATTCACTAAATCTAGGGCACGGGTCAAGATTATGCACTTCCTAAAGCAAGATTGAGACCTAATCCTTTGTTAATTAATTAACAATGCACGAAACTGCACTTAATTAATCCATCAACCACTGTGCAATTAAGCACTTTCTCGGGCAGTGGGAGGAATTTAGAACCAACCCATTTGACAAATTAACAATTCCTTGGGCAAAGACAATGGGTTTCCTAATCAAGGGCCAATCATAGAAAACAAAGCCCCTTTCCTTTATAATATACCCCAATTTGGCTTCTACTAGGACAAGTGGTCTCTAAAGAAACACTTGTTTAGAAAGTTCTAGAAGTCATTGCTGGCTCACAAGTCACAGGTCATGTACTATTATCATGACCTTCTTGGATTACCATTTTTGTCGTTTTCTAAGAAAAATATCGTAAAGATCTCATGAGTATTTACTATAAATTATTTTAGTGACTCGTTTTAGCACTTTTTGATTATTCTTAAAGCATATAATTAGTTTAATGCTTGTCTAATCATGGATTAGAAAGTGGAAAAAAACGAGTGCCTTTCTGCAATCTTTTGGGCTTTGAAGTGGCGGGGCCCAGTGGTCTTAATCAGTCCACTGCAACATCCGGTGGCCAACCTGACCCGGTTGCATGGTGGCTCGTCGTGCACCAGACACAGAGGATCATTGAAAAAACATTTGATTGAATTTATCAGTGTTAATTAATTAGCATGACAGGCAATTAGGCAAGGTGCACCTAATTCTGATTAATGCGTTAATTTAATTTATATTATAATTATAGTATTCTTTTAAATTTTATTAATAAAAATTAATATAATATAAATTAACAAAAATATTAGGGTAAATTATATGAAACCCCCCATACTTAGGATCATGTGCAACTTACGCCCTATGCTTTTGATTGTATAAAAAAACTCCCTGCACTTTTAAAATGTTGCAATTAGTCATAATTTATTATTTTTTTACATAATTTTGTACAATAATCTACATACAAAATACATAATTCTATATATATAATTTCAATATATCAAAAAAATATAAAATTTTGCATTAATCAACTAATAAATTGTATAAAATTATGTAAAAAAATAATAAATTATGGCTGATTGCAACATTTTGAAAGTACATGGAGATTTTTTAATACAATCAAAAGCACAGGGGATAAGTTACATATGACCCTAAATGCAGGAGAATTTCATATAATTTACCCAAAATATTATGTTCTTCGTGTGAAATAATATAATATTTATTTAATATAAATAAAATATTATATTTTCCAACATCAATAAAATAAGAGAGGGGTGTGGGCTCGGGTGTGGCTCCTTCTCCTCTCTCAACATCTCCTTTACATATTCGGGTAAACTTAAGGTAAATAGAAAGATAAATCTGTAAAGATTAATATATTATAATAAAAGAATTTATCCATAACAGTTAAAGAATTTATCCATAACAGTTAAAGAATACGACTTCCATTCCATGTTATGGATTGCGTCATTTGCATTGTATAAGGCATCCGTACAATGAGAACTTCGGGGGCACAAATGTCTTTTTAGAGGTGGCTTTGATGTAAATCCACACGGCGAGGAGAGGAGACGCGCATCCGCGAAGGCGCAATTTTAGATTATTCTTGTCGTTGTATATTTTGGGCTGAAGAGCGTAATGACTGCTTGTGATGAATCTGTTGGTTTCACCGGAAAAGGCCATCGATCCAAGAGCTGAAAAGGCTTCCAAGTCTACAGCTCTGCGACTCCACGTCTGTCCATTTCTTTCCGTATACTTTTCTCTTGATCCGAGGTACTCTTTCTTGCCGTCGACATTTATGTATGTATGTATGTCGTTTATGTTGATTGATCTTATGATCAAAGAGAATTAGGATTCATTTTGATTCTCATTGTCTTCACTTGTTGAATCGTTTTGGATGATTCTTGCTGTATTGTGCTGTTATAGAATATGGACTCGAAATTTCGAGCAGACTGGAAGTTTGAAGTTCTGCGAGAGGAATTTTGTTATGGAGTCAGTTGTCGAACGTCATTGTGGTGTTTGACATATCACCGAGGAAGAAAAAAATGAATGAACTCTGAACTGAAGCTCAGTTTATCATTTTTATGCCCTGCAGGTGCAAGATTTCATGAATAGGCTGAGTCCATATATATTTTTTTTCTTCTAAATGTGAGTATGTGTTGCAAATTGAAAGATAAGCGATGATGATGTTTTTTGGGGCTGATCAATGGAATACTTGGGTGGTTAGTGGAAGCAGTGAGTATAGAGAAGAGGATAAAATTAAGAATCTAGTTTTGCGGATTAGATGGCCGTGTTAAATTGGTCTTTAAAAAAAAAAAAGTGTGTGGTCACTTTATTCCAATGAAACTCTCCTTGATGGTTTGCGGTTCAGGTGCTACCTCACTGAATACCACATTAAACAGTAAGGTCCAACTTTTCATATTTTCTAACCCCTTCCAGGAGGCATTTGGCATTCTAGTACTCGAGAAGGCCCGACCTAACATCATCCAAAGACACTCAAAATGGAAAAAATAATCATCTAGCCCCCTTGGAGGGCAAGAAGAAATGACAAATGACTTTGCCTCCAAGCAATGCTCACCAATCGAGAAACATTTTGCCTCTTTTTTTTTTTTTCAGACTATCTAAATATGAATTCTAGACAAACTATCTGTTGGGATGTAACCCACATAGAAGTCTAGAATTCATGTAGCCAACCCCACATAGTGGGATAACGGCTGGATATGTTGTTGTTGTACTATCTAAATTAAGAATGGCATCCAAGCTAGCTGTCCAAACAAAGGAAGGAGCCTTCTTTCTGACAACTAACTTCCCTTCCAAGGAAACTCGCCTCTAATGTTGTCTAATTAAATGATGTTAGGATAGCTGGTGCAAACGATACCCTTCCTCTGTATACTTAACTACCATTTGCTCAACAAAGCTGGGTTTGAAGACAAAAAGTAACAGATCCTGATCTCCATGGGGGATAGGGTTGCAAATGTCGGTCCAATCATGTAAATAATGTCTAAACTCATTTCCCATTCTACCCTAATCTTGTGAATCTTTTCCATCCTCTCAGCAACTGATGCTTGGAACAGTAAAGTCTTATGCAGGTGTGTGCTGAAATACTTAATTCCTTCTTCTCCCTTTAGCCATCCATCCATTATGTCCACCATCTTAATGATACAATGCTATACTGACGTAGTTTGAAGGAGGAAGCCAAGGGTAGTTGTAGACAAGAAGAGGAAACCCACTCGAACCTTGATCTTTGCAATACTTCATATCTTAAGTCTTCACAGCTGGAGTAATTTCACTATTTTTAGTTTGACTGGTTGATTGCTTCAAAACGTATGAGCACACAACTGTGATGTTTTAATGGCTTAATTTACAAACCAGAATCATTGGGAAACATGAAGTTTGTCATGCTGTGGATATTTTAGTTTCTGGTCTTGTAAACTGAATCCTCCCGCCCCCAACCCCCCTCCCCTCCCCCCTTTTCTTCTCCTTATTGCTTGTGCTGCTCCGAACGTCTACTTCTTATTTTATTTTAAGTGTTGGTTCAAGACTACCTGACTGTTGTTTAAAAGCTGTATTCCCTATTGCAAGAAATGTAAATTCTTTCTGTCAAAAACCAGAAATGCCTAACTTTCAGATGAAGTTATCTGGGCTAGAATTACAATGGCTTCCAGGATTCTAGTTATTGAACTTTCAACTTCTGTTATTTATTTACTCAATTCTTTATTTGGTAAAACCTTCTGTTATATATCAAAGTAAAATTGGATATGGCACTTGCACTACACTTGGCTTACCCCTTCAATTAATTATTTTATTCAGTGTCTTAACCTTTTTGGACTTTATGCCAACTTTATTAGTTGACGTGTTCTAAAAGAACTTCTAATCACATTCTTGCTATTTTATTAGACTATTTGTAAAGGGTGGAATGGGGTTTGAGGATTGAATATTTTTATTCTCTGCAATACTGTCAACTTACATTGAATTTTTATTCACTATTTTATATTTGCAGTTCGTAGTTTTTTGTCATTTATTAGAAGAGGAGCAATTTTTGAACAATTAAATATTGTAATTACCCTCCCCCTCCCCCCCCCCCCAAAAAAAAAAAAAAAAAAAAAAAAGAAACAAAATAAAACAGGTTGAAGAAGAAAGAGCTTAGGTGTTCTAAAAGGGTTTCACTTTATTATTTCAGTGGACTTCTGTATTACCTCATAGCTCATGCAAATTGAAAGGAGAGTTGCTATCTTCTAAGGATCTGAGACCTTTTGGGCATTATGCATGTCTGGCCCTGTGGCCATTGTTGATGATGTGGGAGCGCTTTCTTTGTCAAACAGGACAAAATCTCTTGATGCTATTTCCTTTAAAGGCACAGACCACCCCATCGTGTCAACAACTGGGGAAGTGGTATGTGCTTCTGGAACAGTTGAAGAACATACACTGCCCAATGGGGAATCTTATTCTGGGTTCCTTCTTGAAAAAATGCCCGAGGGCTTGGGGAAGTATACCTGGTCAGATGGTTCCAAATATGAGGGTGAATGGAGACGAGGGATGAGGCATGGATCTGGGAAACATCAATGGCCTTCTGGAGCAGTTTACGATGGTGAGTTTTCAGGTGGTTACATGCATGGGACAGGGACATATGTTGGCCGTGATAATATGACATATAAGGGACGGTGGAAGTTGAATCTTAAGCATGGGTTAGGATATCAAGTGTATCCTAATGGAGACGTCTTTGAGGGATCTTGGATTCAAGGAATTTCAGAAGGGCCTGGTAAATACACCTGGGTTAATGGAAATGTTTATTTGGGTAATATGAAAGGAGGAAAAATGTCAGGTAAAGGAACTCTTACTTGGAGTAATGGGGACTTATATGAAGGAAGCTGGTTAAATGACATGATGCATGGATTTGGAGTCTACACATGGAGTGATGGTAGCTGCTATGTGGGGACTTGGACACGGGGTCTAAAGGATGGACAAGGGGCATTTTATCCGAAGGGGAGCAGCCTTCCAGCAGTACAAGAGGTGTACCTTGATGCTCTGAGGAAACGAGGGCTGTTGCCAGATTTAAGAAAGCAGAATCAAGTATCTCATATTCATCAGGCTTCTTCAGTTGATATGGGAAACATGAAGGTCAGTGCCAGGCATGGATCTTCTCGCAATTCAAATGATAAGCAGCTATCCAAGGGGAACCTGTTAAATCTGGAGCAGTCTAGTACGACCAATGTTTCCCTAGAAAGACGCTGGAGTCTAGAGGTATCCATTGAAAAAGTTATTGGACATGCGAGGTCAACGAGTTTGAATGAGACAGTTTCAGAAGGTGGAGAAAATGAGTTCACAGAAAAGGCTCCTATCCTGAAGCGGGAATATATGCAAGGTGTATTAATTAGTGAGCTAGTTCTAAGTAATAGCTTCTCATCATCATCCAAAAGAGCAAAAAGGCGGCAAAAGAGACTCACAAAGGAGGTAAAGAGGCCAGGTGAAGCAATCATTAAAGGTCATAGGAGTTATGATTTAATGCTCAGTTTGCAACTTGGAATCAGGTATACTCTGGGCTACTTTTATGCCCCCAGCTGAACCTGTGCTTGCTCCCAGTCTCCCTCTCTCTCTCAACCTTTTCGTCTTATACAAGAGTTCTGTATATTTGATTTCTACTATCGGTATTGTTGTTATCATCGTCTTAATTTCTTTAGGAACCCTCTCCACTTGAATTCCTCTTTGTTGTCATCATCATGTTGTCACAACCTAATTATACCTCTGCTTAATCTATTCTTTCAAGACAAGGTCATTGTGGGTTTCCACACTGCACAATAGTGTTTTTTACATTTCATTCAATTATTTAATTTCAGAAGTTAAAAGTATGTGGACTGGGAGGTCTAAAAAGTTCTAATGGAATGAACTTCTAACTTTTCCTTTTATCAACATTGCAGATTGTTTTCATTTTTTTCTTCATGGTAAACCATGAAGGAACTATTAAAGATTTTATTTATGACTCCATGAGAAATAACTGAAGTACTCTTCTTTCTAGTGTTTTTGTTCTAATGGTGAGTCTTGGTGGAAACAATAAAAGTTCTGCTTTGTGACTGGAACATCACGGGTGGGTTCGAGTTGTGAAAACTGCCCCTTTGTAAAAAAAGCAAGGGGAAATCTGATTACAATTACGATCTCCCCAACCCTCGCCATTGGGAATGCCCCTGTCAGTGTTTATGTTCTAATACCTAGGAACTGTAAAAGGTTTCCCCCCAGTGCCAAGTGCTTAAAGATTTTTTATGTGTTTTACAGTCGTTTCAGGTTTGATGCCTTGATTTTCTTTCAATCATTATGTTCAAGACTTGACATTATCATGTTGAGCAGAAAGATAATAATTTTTGGATATTAATCTCACATTATGTGGATTAGATTTGATACTAAATGCACTATACTATGATCAGATACACTGTGGGGAAAATCACACCCATTCAAAGGAGAGAAGTCCGAGCTTCAGATTTTGGCCCACGGGCCAGCTTTTGGATGAATTTCCCTAAAGATGGGTCCCAATTGACACCGCCTCATCGGTCAGAAGATTTCAAGTGGAAAGATTATTGTCCTATGGTTTTCAGGTGAGTTCCAGTGTTCTGTAATTTTTGATTTAATTGTTTGATAAAATTGCTTGGCATACTTGTGAAGAATGCTTTTGGCAGCTTTGAAAACTATACCCAGGTTTTATCTGCTAATGTTATCAATATAAGTTCTATTTATTGCATTACAGCATTGTTCCTCTCTTCCTTAAACTTCGCCTGATGCTTCTGTTACATGGTTTTATAAATGAAGTTAGTTCATGTTGAACATGTTTGTGACATGTTATATATACATGTATATGCGTGTATATATAAGACATGGATGACACTGGAGCAATATAGTTCCTGCTGTGAAGTACGCCTGTATTAGTACTGATAGATAATGGAGCTCTTAGACCTATTAGTCTTTTAGGAAGCATGCTTGGCTTAGGTTCTTGCTTGGCACTTGAAGGGTGTTTTATTTACGTTAGTTTCTGACTCATAGAAATTCTGGGAGGTAGAAATATATTCTTGGATATAGTTCTAGCTGCTAATGAAAGCCTTTGTTCTAGACTCTTAGGTCTTTTGAGTTAGATCTGATGGAAAACAATAAAAACAGGATGTAGGAAAAGCTTGTGACCATGTCAATTGGTTTTTGATTTTCATCTTTGAGGATAATTTATGGGCAGAAGTGGAGAAGTTGGATTCTGTTCCATGTCTTTACTGTCAGACTCTTATTGTTGGTCAATATGTTCTAGCAGATTTCCTGCAGACTTCAAGAAGAATCTCTCTGTTGCTTCCTTCACAACAAGCAAGTTAGAATGCTGTGATGACGAGGTTCCAATAAAGACTGTATGGTAAGGAAACATAGGGTGACTTTTTTTGTTAGTTTGCTTGATCAATGGGACTCTCTATATGGGTGTGTGGACTAAGTGACTCTTTTTTGTTTGGATGTCATTTCTTGGGTCCAGTCTTACATTCAGATATCTTGAAGAGGCAGAGTGACTTGGTATGGATTAGTACTTTAAAGTGTAAAGAAGTGGGTGAGTTGGTGGAGCAATTGATTATCCATTGCCCAGTGGTTAGAAGTTTTAGTCTTTTCTAGTCTGTTTTTGGTGTACCATGGTTGAACGTGGTCTTGGTGTTAGTTGCCCATAGTGTAGACAGCAGTGTTCATGGGAAGCCACTTTTTTTACCATGATGTGGTCTCCTAAAGCGAACAAAATAGGTGAGTTTTGGGGAGTATATAGGTAAGGGGAACCATTCTTTTACTCTCTTTTTGTGTTTAAGGAAGGAGTTTTCCTTGTTTCTTTCTTCTTTTATCATGTATTATTTTGATGATCTCTACTTGTGTGTATCTTACATGAGCTTCCCCTCTCCCCCACAATCCTTATACTCATCTGACCATTTCTGGACACCCCCCCACCCCCCCCCCCCCCCAAAAAAAAAAAAAAAAATAAATAAATAAATAAAACAAATCTTTGGCTTTGTGAGTCCACTTTTTAGCTGTACAGTAAGTACATCTGAGATCTAGAGGTGAGGCTCAGTATGCTCCTTATAGAACCTGTAAGGATCTTAAATTTGCTATGTTAAATTGATGTTATATATCGTGTTCTTGTATTCTTTGGAAACGGAAAACAACTAAAGATGATGGTTTACTAGTTCTGTTTCCCTATAAATGTTGAATCTCAGGCCTTTCTTGATGTTAATTGATTCCAAATTTCTGTAAGGCCAATATCACCAAATCCCTTCAAGTACCTCACCCTATAAAATTCCCTGGAAGTTCCATGTTTATTATGCCTTGTGATGCACTGCCCTCAAGGGATGAGGGTGGAGAGGTCTTCCTTGTAATGAATAGTACAATAGAAATTTCAAATTTTTGAATTGATTTGTTTTGCGTTTATTTTAGGAATTTGAGGGAGTTGTTTAAGATTGATGTTGCAGACTACATGATGTCTATTTGTGGCAATGATGCTCTAAGGGAACTTTCATCTCCAGGAAAAAGTGGTAGTGTCTTTTTCTTGTCACAGGACGATCGTTTCATGATTAAGACACTCAGAAAATCTGAAGTAAAGGTTTGTTAAGTTAATTATCACATTCTCATCTGTTCAGTTTGTGCTTTATTTTGGCTTTGACCCTTCTCTTTTTCTCCATTTGTGATGATTTTGGTATTTAACATTAAGGTGTTGCTATGACTATTTTACGTTGACAAATCCTCTCTGTTATTTGGTCTACAATACTCTTTGATGCTGAAGGGGTTGAGAACCTATTTGAAAAACGATAGATAAAGGAAAGGGGGTTGAGAAGTGGAGAAGAGCCCGAGGGTCAAAAAAAGAAAAACACTAATTAATTAGTATCAAGAGAGGAGGAAGGGAGCACTTTTCTATAGTTTAGTTTTAAGCAATTTGTTATCGCCATTATTGAAGTGTTTGTACCAGTTTAATTCCCATACATGAAACATTTCAATGAAACCTACAATCTCTTTCTCATACGATGAGGATCAAAATGACACTACATAAATAAAAAACAATGAATCACTCGTGTTGCCTTCTAAAAGTGGACTCCAACTGCTTTGGAATTTAAATACATTTTTCCATGCAAAGTTTAAAGGATTAAAATCTGAACTAAATGACTACTTTCAACTTGAAATATTTTTTCTGACTTGTAGACTTTCTAGGGCTTTGATAGATCAGATATTGGATTCCAATTTGTGTCGTATTATGTGGGCTAATGTTATGGAGTAATCACTTGTTATTATGGTTTTCTAAGGTATTCATAAAAAGAAAGATGATTTTGTAAGGTCCTTTAAATGGCCTTTGGGAAAACCAATAGGTCTCTCTCTCTCTCTCTCTCAGACACACACATAGACAGCTTTATTTCCTGTCTATCTTCTTTTGCAATGTTGGTCTATTCGTTCTCATTCTTTTTCTATTCCCGTGTTCTCTACTGAAGAACTTTTTTTCCCTTCCTATAAGCTGTAATTAAATGTCAAGTGACCGAATTATTGTTGTACTAGGTTCTTCTGCAGATGCTTCCAAGCTATTACTGTCATGTGAGGACATATGAGAACACTTTGATAACTAAGTTCTTTGGTCTCCACAGGATCAAGCTCCCTAGTGGCCAAAAGGTAATGAAAATAGTAACTTGTTGCCTTACTGCCAGAGAATCCACTGAATGAACGATGATGGCATAACCAGTCAAAAGTAAAATAATACCTCAGTAAAATGCAAGTGGTTTTGGATATATAATTATTATTTGATCCCTTGTGTAAGATTTTATTGTGGGATCTTCTTTTCATTCAAACTGACTTGAGGGAAGAATTTTATATTCCCCTTATCTTCCTTGAAGAAATTGTTTTATGAAGGGGACTTTCAAGAGAGACATAAATTTTGTGTGCAGAAGAATTTTTAATATTTTTAAATTGATTCTCATGCTGCAGTTTCGCTTTGTGGTAATGGGAAATATGTTCTGCACAGAATTAAGAATCCATCGAAGATTTGATTTGAAAGGTTCCTCCCTGGGGCGGTCTGCTGACAAGGTTGAAATTGATGAGAATACCATACTCAAAGATCTGGATCTGAACTATTGCTTTTATTTGGAACCTTCATGGCGAGAGGCTCTACTACAGTAAGTGTTTCTTAAAAATAGTAATTTCTTATTATGTGCTTAAGGCTCTAATCAGCTAGGAAGGAATCCTCATTGATTGATATGGATTTGGAATCGGTCTTTTGGGATTGAAATATTCATGGCTGAATCTTGAGGGCAAAACAATTCAGATTTGGATGTTACTTCCTCCATGAGAAGTGATCAATTGGTTGGTGCAACCTATCTTTTCAATGCAGAGTCCCACTTCTCGTTCCGTATCAGTTTCACAGAGCTCTGCTTCAACACCCACTATAATATATATATATATATATTTCTGCTGGGTACATCACACTCTAAATTAGCATTCAGAAAAACTATTGCATTCTGCTATAGCTATAAATGTATAGCTATTTTAGTTTCTATTTGCACACTATTCCAATTGTTATGTGTTATTTAAATTTTGCTTCATAATTAGCACATTAATATATGTATATATATGCATGTGGGTAAGGAAAAAAAACTTTAAAGTTATTTGGGTTTTTCTCATCGGTCATCTACCTTGCTCTTTGCCTCCCTTTCTTGTCTTACTTCTTCCACCTTTCTTCTTTCATATTTTTATTTTTGTTTAATTGGGATATTATCTTGATATTGAAATTCACGCTCCCATAAAACACTAAATTATTTTAGTTCATTTTGCTGGCCTTTTATTACCCTTTAGTTTTAGATATTTTTTCCGGCAATTTTTCAAAATCTACGATTGGGGTTCTTTTGGGAGGAAATCAATGCAAGTAATTATTGAGCTGACTAACACGATTACTATTTGGCTTGGACTTCTGATGTGTTTTTTCTTTTTCTATCTTTTTTTGTTTGGCAGTAACAGTGAGGTTGCTCCTTTGTGAACGGAAGGTCACTAGTTCAAGTTGTGGAAATGGCCTTTTTGAAAAAAAGCAAGGAGTAGGCTGCTTTTTGGAGTTTACCAGGCTTGGGATATATAAAAGTATAAAATGTTGATTTTTTACGGATGTTCATATCCTGCATATGAAGACCAATGCCCAAAAATAACAATCAAAGAGAGGGGTGCATACTGAAATTCATAATCATGTCACTTAAATTAAGTTATAGAAGATATTAACATGTCAAGGGCCAGAGTTAGTCTAGCAGTTAAGGCCACCCCCCGGGGGGGGGGGGGGTTAAATTGAGTGGTTAAAAAAAACTTTTTGAACTTCACTTATTTTATTTTGATTTCTGAGAAGAATTATTAATGAAAGGTTTTTATTAAATCTTTATCTTATTACACCTTATTGATTAGATCGAATGAATTATTAGTTAATCAATCTTAAAATATTGCAATCGATTTATTTAATGAGTCTTACAAAATTTAGATCAACACAATAACCAACAAAGCAATAAAGAAAGATTAACACTGCGATGTATAGTGGTTCGGTGTATCTCAAACACCTAATCCACTCTCCCAAAGTCTAACCATCCTTAGGGTTCCACTAATTCAATCAACACCAAGGTTTTCCCTTAACTTACCTTGGAAACTAGATCAAACACACATTACACGCCTAGATATAAATCCAAATCTAGGCAACCATACAAGTCACAATTGAGTTTAAGGATTACAATACTTGTCCACACTTGGACTTTAAACAAGCAATGAATATGCGCAATTACAGAACAATATCAAATATAATAGATATACCCTTAGATCAGGCGTTGACAATGAGACGAATATTCAACACTTTGATTTCCAACCGTAGTAGGCTCTTCGATTGATACGGAACCGAAAGCGTAAGCCTTTGAGAAGCAATAGATCTTTGAGAATGTTTTTCTGGTTGCTTTGAGTTTTCAGAACGGCATAAGTGCCTTCCTTGACATGCATATGATGTATATATAGGGGCTAGGGCGACCTGCATAACGTTTAAAAAATTTTGGCCGCGGAACAAATTAAGTCGACTTAACCTCACGGCGAGTCGACTTAGCTGAAAATGCTTCTCTGCCGAGTCGACTTAACCAAAACTTGCATGAAACAAGCTCTTTGCCGAGTCGACTTATCTACGATTAAGTCGACTTATTGGTCCAATTTTTGAAAAAAAAAAATGTTTTAACTTATTTAAAAACTCCTTAAAAGATGAACTTCATAAAAAGATTAATTTTTGATAATACAAAATAAATAAGAAATATTTTGAAACACATTTAGGGGCCTTAATTTGCATATGCAACAATTGAGTGTTTTTGTAATTCATCAAAACACTAAAATAAATTTAGGTTACACGAAGTTGGCTCAACACTAGGCATGCAGGGGAGTCACCCTTGGCTCCTTGTTTACCCAAAAGACAAAATTTATCCATGTTAATGCATTGAAACAAACATGAATGCATTTAGCATCTATGAGAGGAAAAAAGTAAAGGAAAGACTATTTTCCATTGTTTTACTTTGTAACCTGAATAGTGTGTTATTCACAGAATTAATGTAAGATGGTTAAAATGGCAAAGCTTCTGGGTTTTTATGTGATTGTAGGATTCCTTTAAAGGTAAAAGGAAGTTTAATAGGATAAATATATGATTAGGTCTGTTGTAATGGCTTGGGATGTTGGGCAATAAAAGCATCAACATGTCCAAAATATGAGCATAACTTAGATGAAGATGTTATGGTGGATGTATGGCCACACAAGAAAGGACAAAATTAAGAATGGAAGAAATTTGTAATAGAAAGAGGTAGAGGAAGACCAAAAAAAATGGTGGGATGTTCTTAGGTATGAAATAAGTTGTAATGACCTTATAAAAGATATGGTTATGGATTGAGATGACTAGTGAGTTAAATATCTATGTAGCTGTGCCCACCTAGTGGGATTAAGTCTTGGTGTGTTGTTATTGCGAACCTGAATAATGTGATTAGCGTACTTATGTTTCAGCTATAGTTATGAGCATGTCTAAATGCAATGGATATTACATACATGCTGCTTCTCCTTTTTTGTTTATATTGTTGTATGTACCTTCAATCTCTCATGGAACTATCATTGTGTAGGCAGATTGAAATTGATAGTAAATTTCTGGAGACACAGCACATAATGGATTACAGCCTTCTACTTGGTGTTCACTACCGAGCTCCGCAACACCTCCAATATATTATGTCTTGCGCTCAAGCAGATGGATTGGGAATTGTTGCAGAAGGTGAGCGACCTATCTGGCAACTAATTTTGTTTGGTTATAAAATCTGATAGATGATTTAATTCATTAGAGAATCTGATATGTGGTGTTTAAGATGAATGCTAGTAGAAAAAGGAATAAAATGCCATCCCAATGTGAAACTGTAGTAAACATTAAAACAAGAAAATTTATAGATCTTGTCAAACTGTAAATAAGCACACATAATGTCTTCATTCATTTCAAAAGTTTCAGATGAAATACAGGAGGAGAACTGAATGATAGGTTTTTGATTCAATGGATATTTATACAGAAGTACCTAAATTTAAGAATGGAAGAAGTATAAATCATGCCCATCGCAATCCCCAACTGAAGGCAACTATCCTTAAAGCCCCTGAACCAAGATACACAATCTATCAACAGTTTCCGTGTCATATGGAATAAAACGGATGGATGGAAAGTGTGGACACATAATGGAGAATATGTTAAAAATTAAAAAGAGGCAACAAAAATGTTGATTCTGATGTTAGTTATTCTGCAGCAAAGTGAACAAAACTGACAATAACCAATGGTTTCCGGCTGTGTGAAGTCATTAGCTAGAAATATCTATCATTCCAAAATGTTGCTGTAGGCTTAGAGCTTGTAGTGGGAATAAAATTTTTCCTCTTTTGGAATACTTGAGCTTCTGTATCATTTTTCAATTTCATTTTGTCATTATTTTGCTTCTGTTTGTTTTCTGCAAATTGTCTGCATAGGCTGGTCCGTGTCCTCTACCTTAACATATTGAGATGATTTAAAAATCTCCCTTCTCTGAGTCCTGAGAAGTATTAGGATAACTTCAAGCGAATGAATGACTTGCTATTAGTAGTTCAAAAAACTGACTCCTTACATAGAATTTTATTCAGCACAAATAAGCAAGCAATTTCATTTCTTGAATGCTAGTTCTGGATGAAGGTTTATGGTCTTTCGTAAAACATTCCAATTTTGATTCATGCATAAATACTGCAAATGAATTATGCCTGTTCTTTGGATTTCTAGTTTGCGAATGTGAATACATAATCTATTGGGACATGATAGTGTTTCTTAACATTATTTGGGTGATTCAATCAGAGTCTATGGAGGAGGAAATCTCCAACTATCCACAAGGCCTTGTTCTGGTTCCCCGTGGAGGTGATGATAATAGTGTTGTGGTGGGTCCTCACATCCGAGGTAGCAGATTGAGAGCCACATCTGCTAGTGGTGATGAGGAAGTGGATCTTCTTCTTCCTGGTACAGCAAGGTATGATCATAAATTATAAGAACCAGCAGTAAAGTGTGAGCAATTGATCCTTGAATGCCATTCTTTTTTTTCTCCTTGATTGCCTTTCTATTTTGATAATCCTGAATTCACTTTTTCACAAGTCAGACTCTATGGTAGTCATAGTTCATGCACTAAACTGGATAATTCTACCGTTGTTGAGATGCATAGATCAACGTTAGTCCAAGGTTTTGGATTTTGACTACTGCTGTGGTTTGTAAAATAATGACACCCAACCAAAAATCTATCAACTATTATTGTTTGCTTAAAAAAAAAAAAACTATTATTGTCTGTTGGAATATGCCCTTTTACAAATTTGCCCGCATAGGTTTAAAAAATCAAAATTTTCCCCCACTATCCAAATTACTTCTCCCGCATGCTAAATCCTCTGGTCTCAATTTTCACCATCCAAGTCCAATGCATACATAAATGCCAAATCATGATCAGTCTCAATAAGATCATTACCATGACTGTCCACCATTGATGAAGTGTAATCACCACATTGGAAATTATTCCACCATCCACCTTGAACCATATATCATGATCACTGTATGCCATTTTGGATCATCTCTGCTAGTCTCCCCGATGGTAGCATGGAGAATTATTGAGACCACATGCATTTGATATACGATATAATACCATGCATATACATTATTGTATAATAATTGATGGTAAAACCAAAATCACTTAGTTCATTGTCTGTTATGATGTGTAATACTGGTATGGATATGCAACGTGTTCTATACACGGAGGAGATAGGCTTTGTCAGAGGGTTATTTGGGTTTTGAATCGTTTATATATTTACACATGCTTTTTTTTTTTTTCTTCTCTCATCCAATTTTAAATGAGTTGCTTATATATTTAGACAAATTTGCCTTCAATAATCTTTCCTCTAAACTCGGGTTGGTTTTGTGATCCAGTGTGCAATGCACCAGGATCTGGATAGTGGGAGCAGGATTGCACTCCCGGACTGTGAATCTGGTATTGCTGGATAAAACCATAATTTTGAGTTATAAGATGATAGAGGTGTTAACAAAGATGGTGTCATTGTTGATGAAAATAAGCTAAAGGAATCTGAGGAGATGTTCCTGGAGATTCCTGGAAAATCACAGTGTAGCAGAGGAATATTAAATTAAGAAATAGAATTGTGTGTTGGAAATAACCTTGCATATCGGTCAAAAGTTAGGGCCCGTTTGAATGTGTTAGTTTCCAAAATTTTCTAAATTACCACTGAAAATCATGTTTGATGTTAAAAAAAAAAAAAATTGGAAATGTCCAAAGCCTTTTTCCGTGTTGAATCTCTCTCTCTCTCTCTAATTACATATATTTTTGGCTCATCATTGTTAGTTTGCATTTGAAATCCTATAGTCCTGATGCAACTTTCCTTCACATCTTTGTAATCAGACTCCAGATCCAGCTTGGAGTAAACATGCCTGCAAGAGCAGAGCTTATTCCCATGAAAGAGGAAACAAAGATGTTTCATGAGGTATATGATGTTGTACTGTACCTGGGTATCATCGATATATTGCAGGGCTACAACTTAAGCAAGAAGATTGAACATGCCTACAAATCTTTCCAATTTGATACGGTATCTATATCTGCAGTAGACCCAACATTCTACTCCCAGCGCTTCCTGGGATTCATCCAAAAGGTATTCCCTCCAAATGTTGGATTGAGTTAGATGATGGAGCCTGGATTATAACTCCTATCTCAAAATTCCCTTTGCCAAGGCTGCTCGTCCCACTTAACAAGTTTGTTCCGACTTCTCGGAAGCCTCAATGGGGCTTTTAATGTTATGCAAAGGATAAGCAATTGTGAGCTGTGTGTAAAATATAAATGTCACTTAATTTTTCTTTGCCCGTTATTTTCTTTATCGATTCCTATATCAAACCTTGAGTGGAATTTATTTATGTTCAGTTTGAGTGGAATACGAAGGTTTTTGTAGTCCACATTTGTTTGGGGCAGAATTGAGCATTGGATGATCATATTGATTGCACTGCTTTATTTTGCTGAATCAAATTCCATTGAGCAACATAGAGTCAATTCACAAACAAATTACAATATCAACCTATGTTATGGCTCGCCTACCACCGGAGAGCCATAACATAATTGGTTTAATCTATGTTGTTGTCTAATTACTTGGTTTAACATCTCTAGTTATGGCTCCTACAATTGACTTTTCTGAGAGTTATGGCGTAGAAGTGGCAAGTGGGATGCAAGCATTTTCTCCGTTCAACATAGAGAAAGAGTAGCCTCAAATGTAACACGATCTGAACAAAACTTATAATTTGTCTAGCCTTTCACCGAGTAAATAGTAAAATCAGGAAGGTACAACGTACCAAAGTGTTAAAAAAAAAAAGGATACTACAAACAGAATAAGCAACCTCATTTCGAGTTCTTTGGGTTTTTGCATTCAATCACTAATTTCTATATCGCAGACTCCAAATACGTGCGCTGCGTATCAACATAGCTATTGCATGTCTGCCGATGTGCAAAAAGACAGTTTGTAGTCCCAACATTTATTGCCCTGGAAAACCTTGCGGAGGTGGCATTGGAGGCCTTCCCATCTGAGCACCGGGAGTGAAGTTTGCCATTGCACCGCTACCAAGGGGTGGCGGTGGCGGAGCAGGTAGACTTCCACCTGGAGGCATAGGCCTAGGGCCATTTGTCATTGGAGGTGGTGGTGGAGGCAAAGATCCAGGTATAGGCGGCGGGCCTCTAGGAGGATTTCCCATTGGAGCTCCGGATGGAGGCCCTTGAGGTGGAGGCGGTGGTGGGGGTGGAGCTTGAGGTGGCGGGGGCAAAGGCCTTGGCGGGACACCGGGAGCCCCTGGGCCATTAGCTGCAGGGGCGGCTTGGCTTTTGTTTGCTTCTGGTGGCTTTGTTTTGAAGTACAACTGCAACTGCATATTAACACACATCCCACCAAGCCATGTCAGTAATGATTTAGAAACAATCTCTCATTAATTAAGTAATTAAAATAGGAAACAGTGATCAAACCCAGAACCATATCAAATAAGATCCAGATCAACGATTTTTACTTCCCAAACAACCAGTAATACAGCTCTATCATATAATGCAACAATTCTCAGCCATCTGCAACCCCATTGGAACAACTCATTCTATACATTGAGCAGCATCAGCCATAACCAAAAACCATATGGTGAAACAGTCGCCAACCATATTACCACCCTCCCCCATGGGGCATCACTCTATATGAAATGTGCCATTGTGATAGGGGCCTGTGCGTGTATATTAGGAATTTTGTAAGATAAGCAAAAAGAGTTAACATAATCCACAGGTTTCCGACAACTGCTCATGCTACAGATTGAGCAGCAGCCACAAAGCAGATAGATGTGTGCATGTAATAGTACCCTTGAACGGTTAAAAGTAAAAATAGACAACATAAAACACAAGCTTCCCACCATTGTTGGTTCTGAATTGAGTTCCTAATGGGTGATGAGCCACGTTTTCTCACTTCTTCAACCCAATGATTTTGAATGTTTAACGGCTTTATCTTCTGCCAAAAGTGATCAGGTTCTTGACGATTAGGGATACCTTGAATTGCTTCACCACTCTCTGTTAAGCAAAATGAAACTGGTATATTTGGCTCTTTACTCATTTTTTAAGATTAGCAGCACACAAACTCTATTTTTGTTTTACTTTCTAGCAGCCATTAAATTCACAATAGCTGAAGCTCCAAAAGAGAAAATCTTAAAAATTAATAGAACTGGTGGCCCTCATTAATTTCACTAACCAACCATGATGGGTCTAATTAAATTACTGTGCTGGACAAAAGAATCCTGGGCTTAAAGATAGGCACAATAAGGCCCGGGCAAGCATAGGTACCCATTGGACTGGAGAAACCTTACCCATAAATGTCTTATCCTCTCTTCAGCGTGAAATAGATTTTCCCCTTGCTTAACTGAACTTAGGGTTGTCCAAAGTTATTGCCTACAAAACATGAATACCTGTATGGATGTGTCAAGTAGTCTCTGACACCAACACTCACCAAACACTTCCAGGTACACATTGCCCAAATATCCCATTATCTTTAACTCATATAAAACCAAGATAATGTGAAATAAATCCATTAGGGTTTTCACATTTAGATTTTAAATGTTCAGAATTCTACAACCCAGAACTTTTTAGATGCTCATGAGTAGAATTTTCAGAGCCGGATATTGACACTTTTGTTCACAGCTCTTTCTTGAAATATGGTGTGGAAAATACTTTTTACCACTTATAATATAATATGATATAAAATGTACTTTAATTCAACATAACTGAAAAAATAGTTGCTTTCATTTCACTACTGATGTGTCCATACTATGTTGTATGTTAATATTTTAAAAAATTACAGTGTTAGCATAGCCATGTATGTGCACCATATTCAAGCTTCTTAGGTTATGACAATAAGCATATGAGTAAACCAGCCCCCATGTTGCAATAATGAAGAATCTGGCTCACAACTAATGTACTAACGGGGATGGACTCAGATTGCCATTATTATAAATTAGAAGAAGAAGAAGAATGAACCATGGTGGAAAAAGGGTAAATAGACATACCGTGAACATCTTTGAGTCTGGATCCCAGTGTGAAAAGAACTTAGGAGTGGATTTGTCAATCTCTGTGCTAGGAACCTAAAGCATTAACACAATCCATTTATTAACTCAATAGTAACTAAAAGAGACATTATTCGATGGTTCAGATTATTTTATATGAGTGCCTACCTTGAAAGAAATGATCTCATATGGTTCTGCTGCAAACAGAAGATATTGATATCTTTTATCGAAAGGTTGGACTCTCTGTCATGAAATGTATAGTGAAATTAGGATTCATGTGACCTTGAAAAAGTAAGGTTCCAAGAAACACTGAACTTCGGCTTTCCTAAGTTATAGATGATAAAACTTTACCTGTTCAAAGGATGACATAAACCGGTGCCTTGGCTTTGCATTATCTTCAATCTCAGGATATTCAATCTGCACCAAATACCAATGTCGCCAAGAGAAATTGATTCTTTTTTGTGGTGACTGCTGGAGAGATAGCCCTTGTTTCTCAATGCTATGGATCTCCATAAATAAATTTCTACAATAAAATGATTACTAGCTATCTACAAAATACAACTTAACTATCAACAGAAAGCATGTTTCTACTTTAGTTTAATTTTATAATATTCATTAACATTTACTCCTCGACTTGTTTTGGATATAAATTCTGCTTTTAGTTTGTTGACAAGTTTATTGGCACCATCTTCAGGCTGAGCTCTTAGCCAGTTCTATATGAGTATGAGTTGGTAGTTCAACACACACAAACTGCTAATATTTAGGTCTAATAAAGTCACAAGAAGCAAAAAAAAAAAAAGAAAAGAAAAATATGTGCACCTGGAATAGAAGAGACCTCTGCTTTGTCTCTGGATCAAACTGCTTTGTCACACGGTAACCGGGCCTACCAATTTTCACTGCAATTTTAAAAACTACATTTAGAACTCATACATCACAATACTAAGCAGAAGAACCTGATATCAATTGGATAAATACTGGCATGATACTTATTCCTGGTTACAAGTAATAGTTAACATATAGTTTCAGTGTACAGAAATATACAAGTTTCTTGTTTGCCATATTCAGTATGGTCTAGTCTGATCTTACTTGGAAGCGGATGCCACTAGCTCTAGAATGTGGTATGATAAGGGGGATACTGATGTGGACTATTACTTGACTTCAAGAAATTTCAAGAGCACTTTGTCTTTTTATAAGAAGCCCAATGAAATAATCTCAATTATTCTATTCTTTCTAAATTAATTATAGAAAACATATTTTTCAGGACATAATGGCCAATGTTGATATATTTTTTCTTATAAGAATTCTACCCTCTATATTTTAATTGGTTAAATTTGTTATACTTCTATCAGTCCAAAAAACTTTAAAGAGAAAAATGCAAAAAAAACTTCGCTTTAGGATCCTTCGATTTGCTGTCTTGGAATGAATATATACCATATTTTCAAATGAGCATACCAAATGACAAATTGAGAGTGTTTTTTTTTTTTTTTTCCTTTTTGTAACATTAACCCTATTCCACACATGTTTATTCACGAGCACCAAAGATTTTATAGCTCTCAATTTCAGCAAACAACCAATTCTGTTAAGTTTAGGAGCTCTTAGATAACTCAATCAATGATTCTTGAAAGAGTTCTTGGCTCTGATACCAATCTGTTAGGATTAGGAGCACTTTAAATAACTCAATCAATGTTTTCTATTGCCAATCACTCACACTCCTCACCCGAAATCAAACCAACAACAGAAATATGAAAACTGTAATGAAAGACAGAATTAAAGGAACGAAAACAGAAATGAAACAATCAAACCACAATCACAAGAGACGCAAGAATTATCCTGGTTCAGGCCATGGAAATGGCCCTACATCCAGCCACCAAGAACGAGAGCAATTCCACTAGAATCCGAGTGTAGAACAGTTACAATAAGTCCCTCTCTTCTTCCTCTCTGACTCACGAATTCACTGCAATCAAGAGATTACAAACACTCTTCTTTACACAAAGTATTTCCCCTCTTCTTTACAGCAGTCTCCCTCGTATTCAGAGACTTTTGGAATGATCAATATCTCACTCTTCCATCTCTATTCCACCTTAGTATAATATTCTTAGAGATTACAAGACTTTTTTGGACACAAGCCTTTCCTCTCACACACACTGCACTCGATCATAGAGAATGAATGATCATCTGTGACTGTCCTGCCCTATGTCTCCTATTTATAGACATTATGAACAGTAATTACAAGGTTTTTATTTAGCTTACACAAAGACCAAAATACCCCTTATAATAAAACAACTACGCTAGACTCTTCTAACTTAGAATAAAACCAGCCGCTTCAAACACTCGAGACATCTCCTATTCTTCTTAACCTTCAGGACTGTTTTCTCAATGCAAAAAATCAACAAATTCAATAAAGATCCCAGCTAAAACTCTACACCCGCACCCACCAGGAGCATCCATTACAATGCAACGGCCTCATACTTGGTTCACAACCTAGATTTTGTTCTATGATTACATTTTAACAATTGACTCCCAAGTATACAATAAATCACAGCCCTTATTGAAGGGTCGGTACATAAACAACTTCTGAATTATCATTGTAGCAAGAGATAGATGCTTTTACCAGACTTTTTGAGTGCAACCTTCCGCTTGTGAGGCTGCGGCAGAGCCGGGGCCTCTTTCGCCTCACGAGCCGCTCTCTTAGCCAAATTGGTCTGATGCCGCTTCCCCTGTGTATGTGCCAAGTAGTTCCCCTCATTGTTGTGCAGTGTCAAGCAAAGCTTACACTCATAGCTAACAAAACCCCAACAGCAAACACAAAAAATCAACACATTTACATATACAGCAAGCATTAAAAAACCAGGAAGAACAAGAACAATAGTTTGGAAGTCCAAGTCCATCTAAAACTTAACAAATTTCAATACTTAATTCACTGAAGAACCAGTGACTTACATAAAAGAGTAGAATTATTGCGTGGCTGAGAAATGAAATTATCCGTTTTTACCTTCCGAGATGGTTGCGCATAAAATAGGGATCTTTGGCGAGATCGATGGTTTCGAGGGCCAGCCGCCGCAGCCGCTCGCGGCGGTCGATGGCTTCGTTCTGGGCGGAGGCGGCGCCACCGCTGCCCGGCTTCGAACCCCATTCTCTGTCCATCTGCGACCGACCTAGGCTCCACCGCAGAAAACGAAAAAGTGACGATAGCTTTCGGGGTTTTATAGGATCCCCAGTGGGCCGGGCTTAAACAAATTTGGGCCTGGGCCGAGTTTAGGTGGGTCAGGAAGAACTTGTCCAATCCCACTTCCTTGGGTATCCGTTGGGCCTGGACTCATTGTCATTTCTATCACGTGAGTTGAAACATAAAAATTAAGAATATTATTGCATCTAACAAGGTGTTAACTTCAAATACTAAATTAAAAGTGGGTAGAAGTAATTATTTCAAGAACCTTACTATTTGGATAGAATCTATCCGGATAGAATTATCTTTTTTTATTATTTTAATTATTGATGTTAGGATAATTATTTTATTTAACATTTTATTTACTGACAATACCCTCTTCAGTCACAATTCAAAATTTCATTCTCTCTCTTCCTTGTTAAATTTAAATTTTAGTCTCTCACGTGATTTAATGAATTTTTAGAATCTCAAGAGTTATAATGGCTTTAAATACAAATTATTCTACTTTGTTTAAATTGATTGACACACGAGATCATTAAAGATATCAAATAACAAAAATATCAATAATAAAACCCTCCCAATAATTCAAGTAACCCCTAATTTTTGGCAGACTACATCTAAATGCAGTCCGCTAGATATAGTTAGATGCAGTCTGCTAGATACAGTGCTGGGGAACTCATCTTAGATGCAGTCTGCCAAGCACTGCATCTAAGATGCAACCCGTTGGTGAGCTGCATGATGTGCAGCGGACTGCATCTAAGATGTATCTAACATGCAGTCCATTGCGCATCTTAGGTGCAGCCAGGCTGCATCTAAGATGCAGTTCGTCTAGTGTGGACAGACTTCAACACAGATGAAGTCCGTCCGTTTAATTCAAGCAAGACGGTAATTTCAAGATGAGAATATTTTTATCATTTGTTGTCTTTAGTCATCTCACGCGTCAATTAGTTTAGACAAAGTAAAATAATCCATGAATGAAATAAAATAGAAAGAGAATATAAAGAGAATACATTAATTACAGCCAATGAGGTGCCACCACCTAAGTGTCATGATTGTTATTATTCATTTTCATAACTAATTTTTTTTGCTTTGAAAATGTGCAACTTTAATATGTTGGGTATTAATTTTAGGCGAGAGTTTTAGACGAGTGAAGAGTTAGAATTTTTATAAGGTTAAAATTGTATTTTTCTTTTGTTTAATATAATTAAAATATTATAAAATAATATAAAATAAACATTAAATGTCTTTCTATTCGAATAGATTCTATCCAAATAGATTTATTATTATTTTAAACATAAATGCAGGGCAATTTAGAATAATTTCTTTATTTAAAGTACTCTGTTCAATTCACGATGGCTAATGATTTTCCTAAAAATAATTATTAGGTGGGCTTGGGTGTTTTTTTAAAATTAATCTCTTAGCTCATTGGTGAGTAACTTATATATATTTCAAATACTATAATCAAAAAAGTGGTGACATCTCACTTCACATTCCTTTTTCTTCCTAAAATATATTTCTTCTCAATCATGAGTTCTCCCTGTAGATTCCCTTCATGGGATTCAGAGCTTGGGCCAGCCAAAGTGTGATGCTGTCCCAACTTTTGGAGTTGTGTTATAATTTTATTCTTAAATTTCTTGTATATAACTAATGCTAATTATTATTTTTAGGTCAACCATTAAGAGGTAATGAGTGTATTTTATTTAAAAATATCACTCTTTTAACCCAAAGTCATCAATTTGATTTTTTACATGAGGTCATGTTCTCTTGCGACCCTAATACTTGCGTTATTAATTACGTTAGGAGAGGTAAGTTATAAGTGTGAGATTTTATTTCATTGCACAGGATGAAAATCGAACTCACGACTCACCAGACTGACATTGTCGTATCGTTTACCCGATCGTTTGACCTGTGTCTGAGAATATCAATTTGATTTTTTACTTTATCAGGGCTTGGGTGGTCCTAACCTATGTTGCACAGAAACTTTTCAGATAAGCCGTTTCCTTTTTTTCGAAACGTTTTTCGTTTCTATTTCGAACCCTATTTATGCCTATTTTTTTGGAAGAATGTATCAGAAACGTTTCCCGTTTTCATTTCGTATCAGAAACGTTTATCGTTTCCATTTCATATAAAAAATGTTCTTCATTTTTGTTTTCATGTAAGATAAGTCCTAACATTATAACATAGATCCTAACACCATATTAAGTTTATGATCAAGTTTATGAATTTAAGTGAGAACTCATGACATTTCAAATGAACCCAGCATAGATCGATTGAACACAGCATAAACAGTTCTAGGCTTAAGGTACTCTTCTTGTTGTCCACAAATGATCAGATAGCCAGCTAAAATTGAACCCAGCATAAAGAATGCTAGGCCATATCTTAGACTAAAGGTGCCCTTCTTGTTGTCCACAAATGATCAGATTGCCAGCTAAAATCTAATTCCAATAAATTGGTTTGTCAACTGTAGCTGATAGTGATAGATCCAGTTCAGTTGGTCTCTCTCCCCAGGTTGAACAGCACACATCCTCCTGCCTTTCTTTCCATTCCAAGGAAAGGGATGCATTTGTTGCACAACCACCTTCAAAATGATAATCATTATTTTCTCCCCCTTTTTCTTTCCACTTTCTTGGTAGCCAAACAAGGCTGGGATGTGGGATTAAAGTCCCCCCTCACAATGACACACATCTTGAGTTAAAATCTGAATCCAAAACCGCAACCACACAGCCCAATGACAGTGACCAGTCACCAAGTTCATGGACCCCCAAATTAACCCTCTTGTGGGAGGCCTGCCCCAATTTTACCATGATGATGCTACTATTCAGGTAAGCAATATTTTCATATATGGGCCAAGGCTAAAACTGGCCAATCCATAGTCCTAAGTAGGTAAAGGATGAAATACATTAGGATGATTATCTGTCACATGTTGATTCATTTGTTTTCATAATTAATATGAATGTTACCAATCTAACTCTAGGCCAACATATTTAGAAAGAAAATACATTCTTATTTTTTTAATTATAACATTTTGTATTCTTTACTCTGTTAGTTAAAACTTATATCATAACTGATATAAGATATTGATTTAATGTAATTCATTCATTAAAATATAATCAATGAAGTTAAAATTATAAATAATTAAAAAACAATAAAACCAACAAAGTATGTCCTAAATGAATTTAAATTTGTTGTTTTCAGAGTATAGATCAAGTGATTAGTCTACAATAAGTTAAGATTTACACCAATAAATCATGAATTCTATTTCTCGCTCTACGCAGTGAAATAAAGTCTTTACTTGTGATTTATCTTCTCTATCAAAATTAAGGACACGAGCGACTAACCACCACGTGCGATAATTCAAATGGATTTAAATTTGTTGTCTTGGAACTAAGTTAAAGATGTTTTTAACAAATTTTGTGAATATTATACTTTATAAAGGGTGTTTGAGTAAAACTACATCACCTTGTGTTTTTTAACGTTTATGAGATGAAAATTGAGCACTTCCACAAGAACAATGATACGACAAAAAGTTGCTGTGGCTTTGTCGCCGTCTCAGGTGCGTGCGTCGTCAACCAGAGAGAGAGAGAGAAAGAGAGAGAGACGTTAAAAATTTGTTCTCCGCTGTTAACAGCTAGCAGCTAACGGTACCTTTAAGTCTTTAACGTCTCTCTCTCTCTCTCTCTCTCTGTATATGTATACGTATATAGAGGCGTATGCTGCACAAGCTTTTCCTCTTTCTTGCTGTTTGTCCTCCCTCCTTCCCTTCTCTCTCTCTCTCTCACGTTAAATACACATTGTCACTGTTGTTCTTGCTGTTGTTGAAGAGAGAGAAACAAAAAGCTAGAAAGAGAGAGAGGGGGGAGAGTTTGATGACAGATGGGTTCGTCGTCGGGACAGAGCCATAGTAGTTACGATCTGTCGTTCAAGATCTTGCTGATCGGCGACTCTGGCGTCGGCAAGAGCAGCCTTCTTGTCTCCTTCATCTCCTCCTCCTTCGACGATCTCTCCCCTACTATCGGTACTCTCCCTCCCTCCCTCTCTCTCTCTCTCTCTCTCTCTCTCTACACCCACATCTTGCATTGTTAATTTCTAATCTGATTTGGTTGTTCTACTCAAGTGTTGAATTTGTATGTTGATTGAGCTTATTTGGGGTTTTAAGTGGCTTTTCTTTGTCTCTGGGATAGTCTTGTTTACTGTTCTAGTTTTGGCTAGGAAAGTTGTTTTTGTATTGGTGAATTAAAACCAAAATTTGATCGTTATTATTGCGCTTTATTAAAATTCTTACCGCAGGAGTCTCAGGCATAGGTTGCCTGATCATTTGGTATTTCAAGATCTTACATGGTGATGCTTGATGCCAGTATTGATTAAAACATGTAACTAGGATGCTGAAACTAGCAATAAGTTTAGGCGGCTCAACATGGTATTAAGGCGTTGCGATTGTTATTGTTGTTGATTTAACACATAAATAAATCCAATGCAGCTGCATCCCTGTCAATTCAAAAAACTAAGTTTAATGGATTTACCACAATTGTATTAAAAGGTTGCTCTGCAACCTAAGTTGAGTGCTCAAGGATTTGCCCTGATTGGTGGGCTTGCAACCCTAAGGTAGGTAGTGGATCAGGTATGAACGGTTTGCCCCGAAGAACTCTATCCTGTTACCTGAGTATAAAATAGGCAAATAGGGCCATGGTAAGTGTTAGGAAAATGAGAATAGTTACTAGTGTAGTTAGAGAAAATCTGGATTTAAAAAAATATCAAATCTCTTGCTAAGAGGCATGATGACACTTCTTGAAGGTAGTCAGAGCCTCCCACTGTGGAAATCTAGCAACTCTATCTCTGGGATTCAACTTAGCTTGGATTCAATCCCGTTCCCTCACAGTTTTGCACTAACTGATGAGAACCAAGTACTTCTCAACCTCATCTCCAGATGATCAATGTGTAATAGTGTATATATAGGTATTTCCATTATGAATGTTTTTAATATTTGAAGACAAATCCTTTGGACTTCATAACTTATGACTTTTAGGATACATTCTTAATTTCTAAAAGCCTTTTGGAGTTCTTAATTAATGCATAACTTTGCTAGTTAATGTTGTTTTAATTTATGTCTTTCGGATGGCCAAGCCTACTGAGTTTCCAACTCATTAATTTAATCTACTTAATTTAAATCCTTTTCCAACATTAAGATTCCCCCAAGGTAAAAATTTGTGAGATGCATGAATCCCTATTTCTAACTTAGCATTTTTGGGGAATGTTTTGCTGGGGTTTTCATTTCAAAATGGGGAAGGGTGTAACACCCCACTTTTCTCTTATAGGGCATGTCACTATGCTGGAACCCAAAATATACATAAATTATTTTTTCTTTTTTTTTTTCTAGGTACATAACTTAACCTTAAGTACCGAATTTCAAACAAAACCCTCAGCAAATCATTTAAAAATGCGGAAGCGATAATCGAAACCTGATATGATACATAATCAATTTACTTTATTTATAATATAAGAATCCGTTGGGATGTAACTCACATAGAAGTCTAGAATTCATGTAGCCAACCCCACATAATGGGATAACGGCTGGATATGTTGTTGTTGTTGTATAATATAAGAATCCGTACCATAAATAACATCATATCCTCAATATTGAAATACATAAATACATGGAGATTCCATAATGTTCTAACAAGGCTAATCATTAATAAAACATCATCTAAAGCATATCCGAGTCAGCTTGCTGAATCCATCGGCCACACCATCATGTGCCGTCATATCTCAACCTGCTTCTTGCCCTAACTGCAAGTCTCAACTGGAATGTGGAATGTTCCATGGGCATAACCCATTAGAAGATGAAACTTATAGTGAGGGTCCAAAACATATATATACGAATGCATGATGCAATAACATGAACAACATTTGCGCCCTTTAATGTAACTTCCCAGGCCCACCAGCCCGGTTAAGAATCTTAGGCAAATCCCGAACCTCTGCAGGATACGCCTAACGTTATTTCCTCAATGCCCTAGGGGAATTACGGCTACACTCTGGGGGCGACATCCCATTCCCATGCACAAATACCAATATGACAATAATATTGTGCAATGCAAAAATCACGACTTTCCATGCAATATGATAAATGAATATTACATCTATAAATAGCATGTATATATAACAATCATATCATAAATATAAGTTCTTGTGAGAATATCACTTACCAAATCATACTTAAGATAGGACAACTCACCTTTTGAGATAAACTTGCATTTCTCGAAAAGCGTGCATCGCCTCGATATGCATGTCTCGCCTTGATTCTCGTGCCAACTCTAAAAAATTGCACCAATCACATCATCTCGATCACTTCAATCACAAAATAATATTTAATCACTAAATATCCCCAATATTCCATTTATTTCATATTTTCCTTCATTTTCCTTTATTTTTCCTTCTAAAAATCTCAATAAATACCTCGAGACTATTTTCTCAAATCTATCTTCACAATAATTCATAATAGACAATAAAATTCTAAGGAAAAATATTGGACTTACTCGGATGTTGCATTTTCACGCAAAACGATGCTCTTTGGTGCGAAAATCAAAACATCGAAAATCCCAACTTCAAAACTAATTACACAGGGACCCAAAACATAATTTTCCAGGATTTTAGGAAATTTTTGCACATTTTTTAGGCCCCCACACGCCCTCACGCGCTAGCGCGTGGGCTGCGCGTGTGGCCCACGCGCCGATCATCTTCTCCGGCGCCAGCCATGCCGGCGATGCTGGTTTCCGATGCCATCTTCTTCTCCTCTTCTAGTCGATCCTCATGGCCAAGTTTGAGCCTCAAAGGAGCACCGGAAGACCTCCCATCGGGCATTTGAAGACTCGGCCACAGCGACCGCCACCCGTCTCCGGCGAAGCCCAAAACCCCTTCAAACCTCGACCAAAATGTATGAAACTTACCAGAAATGATCTACATCTCATGAGCTTCAAAATCCCCTTATTTTGGAACACCAATTCGTTCGATTTCTAGGCCGATTTGAAACTCAATTTCCTTGAACTTTCGGCCACCATGGATGCATTATAGGCCATTTCGATGCTTCAAACGCCCTTGGCCACTCGACCCACTGCCTTAGGAAGGTTTACCTACCCTAGATCGACCTCGAGGCGCCCTTATTTGATCACAAAAGCGAGTTGCAGGCTCGCAATAACCTGACCGAATTTTCGGTCGATTTTCTTGCTTTTTCTAGCAACCCATGGGCTGTTGTCGACCAAAGCTTTTACAAAAGATGTTCCCTGACCTCCCTCGTGCTATCCTTGTGGCCAAAATCGGCCATGGCCGACCAACCACGTGCTGGTCATTGGCCAACTTTGAAAAATTGCATTTTGACCCCTCAAAGTTTTGGCTATTATCACTTTAGCCCATTTCACTTATTCCCCGAACTTTTTAATATTGTCATTGAGTCCCTCAAGTCCTAAAACACTCATTTGACCCGTGAGGATTCCGAAAAAATATCGTTTCGGCCTCCCTCTAGCAATTTCTAAAAATTGTACTTAGGCCCGAATCTCCGTTTTGGCCCTAAACCCTCTCGTTTCTTCCTGAAACCTCTAAAGGGTTGTTCCTCATGAAAAACCGAAACCCCCTCAAACTTCCGTTGACTTCTGGGAAGTCATCTATAACAATTCGGTATTGCAGCCTAATTGGCAGCTGCTATTTTGCTGTACCTAAAACTGTTCCCAATCTGATTTCTTTTTGCACCATGAATCCTATCTCAGGGTGTTTGTTAATATCACATCATTTTTCTTTGGCATCTTGGCTCTAGGGCACTCCCGGCAGTCGATTCGGTCATTCATACGGTAATAAATTACCGTTATACCCTCTATTTATCCTTAAATTCTATTTTTGCCCCAAGATAAATTATCCTTGAGTCATTTAGAATTTCTCGGGTATTACGAAGGGAACTATAAGATTTTTAAATGTTATTTGAGAAAAAATCTATAGAATATTCTGTTATTTGATGAAAATAGACTTTCTCTTGTGGTCTTGGCAAAATTCCCGAACTTGCAAATGTAAAATAATTAATTCATACAATGAGAAGTTGGTCAATTTCAAGAAATTATGCTTTCTCTGTTCATGAATCATTTTGACATTTGTTAATTCTTTAAAAGGGGCACAGAATACAAGATTTTATTGCACTTAAAGGAAAAGCATTTGCAAAGTAACGGTTGGGCCTCTGAAAACAGAGACAATCCTTAGAATTAACAACCCCTCACTTTTATTAGATATCTGGACCAAAGAAATAGGAACAACCACTACAAATTTATGTCTATTAATTTTCTTGAGTCATTTTGGACAATCATTAGATTCATTATTGAAAAATTAATTGTTCTCACAATTATATTATTAATATTTCTCGTGGCTCACAACTTTGCTCTCTCTCTCTCTCTCTATATATATATATATATCATAGAGAACATACAACTTAATGTGAGTCAAAGAACTAACAAGAGTAAGCTTACCACCATGAAAACTTTTGTTTTAAATCTAATAGCTTTGATGTTGCTGAGATTGT
Source organism: Diospyros kaki (assembly GCA_036245055.1). Taxonomy (NCBI): domain Eukaryota; kingdom Viridiplantae; phylum Streptophyta; class Magnoliopsida; order Ericales; family Ebenaceae; genus Diospyros; species Diospyros kaki. Next base: position 4,053,029 of record BSEG01000006.1, on the reverse strand, counting down.
CTTGAATTAAAAATTTTACATGACCCAACCCAAACTATAATAGGGATAGGATTTCTGTGTCAAATCTAAATCTCAGTGAGTTTAAAATTTTTGACCTAGCTCATTCTCTATATAAATAGAGCTTCATATTGTTGGAAAGATTAAAATGAAATTCCCGGTTTCCTCTATTATGGCTGAGAATGAGTGGACAAAGAGATAAGAGAAGTTAAAGGGATGAAGTGATAAGGAGATAAGGCAACGTGAGGAAGATAACTCCAGCAGCTCCAGCAATTTAAGTTTCCTAATTCAAATCTGTAAATCTGTTCCTGTAGTTTAGGAGATAGTTGTTCCTATTTTTAGGGAGATATTTTAGATAGTCGTGTGTATATATATATCCCATAGTTGCAGAAATAAAAATAAGCTTCCATTTAATTGAGTAATGTTTATTAGTTACTCGAGTAAGGTTTTAACTTACTCGAGTAATCTTTCTTAGTTACTCAAGTAAGCTCTGATATTACTCGAGTAAAGTTGTTAATTACTCTAGTAGTTATTATTTTACCTTCTGTTCATTGTTTGTTCACATATTTAATAATCAAATTGTGGCAGGGCATTTAAGTTATAGAATCTCAGTGAGATTGTGAGTTTGGGTGTATTGGGGATTTGAGGTTGTGTGAGATAGTTTCTCTTTTGTAACCCACTATTCACATAGTGAATTTTCTTCCTCACTCCCCCATGGATGTATACAATTTTCCAATCCATGTTAAATCTATGCGTCTTGAATTTTGATCTCGTGTGGGTGTTATAGAATATATTTTTCTGTTTGTTTTATTCCACATCAAGTGGTATAAGACTGATACCTAACTGATGTGGATATAATAAAGTCCATTGGTTTAAGGACCTTGCTTGGATTCTATCACGACTTCCTCCTTTCTTCTATAATATGTGTAAAAGATGGAAAAGCTTCCTGACAAGAATTAAGGTCCATGAAGTCACCAATTGAAATTTGATGGCTTTGATATTCTTTTGCAAGAGACTAATATGTGATTGCCAATCCTCTTTGAAAGTTCATTCTTTTGATGGGCTGTGGTGTGTCTTCCTAGTTGTTTCTCTTTGACCCATAAAAGAACTCTCTAATTCGTAGAAGTTTTTGTTTGCTAAATGTGTGCCTCTATAGCATTTTCTCCTGTACTTACAAGGTAAATGTCTTGTAAAAATTGATGCCCATGGAACTATATTCTCTTAAACACTCGACTGAATGACACAACATAAAGCACAGCCTTCTGCATGGAATGCTGGTATTTTTTACCTAATTATGAATTATTTATTTATTTTTGTCCTCTTCTCAACTATGAGCAGGTGTAGACTTTAAAATAAAGCAGCTCACAGTTGGCGGGAAAAGATTGAAGTTAACCATTTGGGATACAGGTATTAAGTTGCCTATAGTATATTTTTTATCTTACCATCAAACAAGACTTACTGGATTTAGTAGGACTTCCATTAACATCATTTCATAATCATTATTCTACTGTCACATGTTGGTTGTGGGATGAAGTCTTGTGGCTGTTGTAGTTGTACTGTCATGTGTTGGTTATTATCCTACCCTCTCCTGGAATATCTTTTACAGTTGACAGCCAATGCAGTATCAGTACCCAAGCCCATAGGGGATAGGACTCCCATCCGACTTTTCTGGTAAATATCAGTTGTCTTTGTTCGAGGAGAAGGAAAAATAAGCAACTTGGGCTTCCTCTTTTAGAGATATATTCTTTCAGTTCATTGAAATTAACCTTTATACTCTCGTAATCACACGATCATGGTGTTCAGCTTGCTTATACAATGGACCAAGTTTAGCATTCTCCATGATGGGATGAATGATCTGTTTAAATGTTAATAAGATCTTTCATAGATAAAAGCTGACACTTTAGTTATGTTCATACAAATTCATTTTGTATTTTTCATAGTTTGCTAAAATCTGACCAATTAGTAAGTTATTAATACTGACAGTGAGTAAAATTCATAATAATATCTTGCTCATAATAATTGGTACTAAATTATTTATGAAATACAACATTAACTAGTAGTTTAATTTATTTATTTTCAATAAAGGTGTTAGTGTTAATTATATTCATATTAATGTTAAGGTCAGTGTGGTCGTTTCTGCTTGAAAATACCATATTAAATATCGATTGAGCCCAAAAACTCTACTATAGAAAAATCTATAAGTGTTTGGTTTAAGAAACATTGCAACAGGTTATTTTCCAATCCACTCCTTCCTCAGCTTATTTTCCGCTTGCAACAGCTGATTTTCAAATCAATTTTTAATCAGCTTATTCCCCACAGCTTTTGTGAAACAATATTTGTATTGTCCTTGACAATTTTAAAGATATTATCTGACATATTACATATTAATGCCTCTGTACCAAGAAATGTTCTTGTAGCATTTGAGTGCTTTCTGTTTCTAACTGATTTAGTTAGACATCCATATTTCCTCTTTTTGGCTATTCAAAAGTGCAAATGCCTTATGCGGGAGCTACCATTTTGTGGTCTTAACTATTTATAGTGTCCCATTTCACCTGTAATGAAACAGTTGTACCTTTTACCAAAGGACTGTTGAAATCTGAATATAGCCTAACGAAGAAGTAATTACTTCTCTGTTGGTAGAAAAATGAAAACTTACATGGATTAACAAGAAAGAAATCCTTTGGGGTACATGATGCATCGTGTCTAACTACTTTCTATATGTCATTGTGATACATTCTTGATATGATCCATGTCTTGAGTTGTGGTGACGGTCACTTATCTTAATTTCTCAAAGAGGAGAGAGATTTCCTCCCTCAAACATGTAGCATGTGGATATCAAACATTGTTTCTTTTTTGAGATGTATTATACATATGCGTGCCTTGTGTAGATAATATTTGAGCTTTTTCATAAACCACATGCATTAACTAATTGGATTTGGTTTGTAAACTTGACATATCTGTTGCAGCTGGACAGGAGAAGTTCAGAACATTAACAAGTTCTTATTATAGAGGCACCCAGGGGATCATTCTTGGTACCTATCAGTAGTAAAAATATCATATTTTCTCGTCCATATGTTCTCATAGTTTTCCTTTGTAGAAGTGATACAATTTTTCTTGTTCTGAAGTATATGATGTGACGCGGAGGGAAAGCTTTACAAACTTGTCAGATGTCTGGGCTAAAGAAGTAGATCTCTATTCCAGTAATCAGGATTGCGTTAAGATGCTTGTTGGAAATAAAGTTGATAAAGTAAGTTCTACATTCTCTTTCTATGCTTGAAAAAAATTTATCAATGATGGTAAATGAATTAATGGCCAAGTGACGAGTGCATATACTAGGATCCATGGTAGCAATATACTCTCTCTCTCTGTAAGTTCCCTGTTCCATGTTTGGGTTTGTCTTCATTTCAAAGAACACTGGTAAAACAATATCCATAGGATGCATTTGACACTATGCTATTCTGTTTCAGTGCAAGAAAACTAAATACAAATGCCTTTGTAGTTGATGGTTTTATATGTTATTTTCTCAAGTAGCTGTATAATCATCAAATGGATGGGAAAGGTGAAAACGCTATGCAATGGAGAGGGAGGTCAAAGTCATAGGGAAACCCTTGAAGTAATAGACTCAAAATACTACAAAGAGACACAGCAACAACAATCACAAGAAAATAAAACAATTGACTTCTTATTGAAGGTATTACAACGACGAAACAAAGAATGGAAAGGAAAACAAAAAATATACCACATGTGGAGTAATTAGTTTGGATATGTAAGGGGTGTGAAGTAATGAGATTACCTTGGAAAATTCAGAAATAGTTGTTAGGGAGTGGCTTAGATTGCATTCCCCAATAAATAATTGATATCTTACTGCTTTAGGAAATAGAGAAACCCGGAAAAGCTTTTTATTTTCTTTTATCTGATTCTCTTTCCCTGTTTGGGTACTCTTTCAAATCTGTCTGCTGATTTATTATTAAGTGGGACCTTTTGTAGTAAAGATGTACATTATGGTTCTTGCTTCTGCTGTCACATGCTTACTTTCACTTGTCAGGGTAGACCTTCTTTGTTTGTTTCTTTGGTTATTCACATTTTAAGAGTCCGATATATGACAGGAATCAGCAAGGGCTGTAAGTAGAGAAGAAGGAATTGCTCTTGCTAAAGAGCATGGAAGTCTATTTCTTGAATGTAGTGCCAAAACTCGAGCAAATGTGGAGCAATGCTTTGAAGAGCTTGCTTTAAAGGTAAGGAGAAGGCCTTTACCTTTCACCTTCCTTTACATTGTTTTACACTTGCATCAATTTACATTTTTTTATTTCTGCAGATAATGCAGGTCCCTAGTCTTCTGGAAGAAGGATCTACAGTAACCAAGAGAAATATCTTAAAGCAAAGACAAGAACACAAGGGCTCACAACCTGGCGGTGCTGGTGGTGGTTGCTGCTCATAAGATGCTGAGTGACCGCTAATGTGACTAAAAATATAGAAAGCACAAATGCGACCCACCCCCCCACCACAAGCAGCACTTGTAATGGCAGGATGAGCTCATCAATTAAACCAGTGGTGATCAAATTTATGTACATTGATCATGTTTTTTCTTTTCTATCTTAACTCCTGTTGTGCTTTAGTTGTCCCAGTAAATAGTACGGTGGTTGTGTGGGAGTATTGGCACTCTAAATGATGTGTTTAGCTTGGGTAAAGTTGTTTGCTGTTTTGTCTTTTTTCTCTTCTTCCCACTTGTATGGGCACAAGTTTTCCTGGGTTTTTATCTGATGAGTAATGTGAGTTAATTTTCCTTTTCTTTTTCCCCCTCTTTCTTGGCAGTGTCTTCAGCTACTGTTGCAAATGGCTTTTTGTCTCTCTGTGACTAAACAAGTTGTCACCAATGTCAATAAGCAAGCAATGTTCCAAGTAAACTCCAAGATGAAGGCAGGTCGGAATTGAAAATTTGCTCCAAGTAAACTCCAAGATGATCGCATATACTCAAATCATGAACATATGACAATGACTCGAGGATAAACACTTTTAATATTTAAAATTTATAAAAAAAATTTACCCTCTGCCAACATTTCATGATTTGAATATATGACAACATATAATCGGAATGCTTACCGCATTACACTGACTATTTTCTCGATCAGAAAATGAAGAAACAGAGGTCCAGCAGAAATTAAGCACCAATAACAGAACTGCCCTGAGAAAGAACCCTATGCATGGAATCTGTGCTTCCACCCTTCTCTTTTTATTTACAATGTGTAGAGGGCTGCTAACAGACAATAATTATCTATTAAGTTATAAGTACCTTTGGAAGCAAGGTGAACAAAAATATTGCCCAAAACTAAAAACAAAATTTAGTATCTTCAGCAATCATCTATCAGGAGTCACTGCCATGATATAGAATTGACAGCATCTTCTAAAATTCGCCTAGCTTCTGTGTCTGGATCAGCTAGCTCACTTGGGGCCTGCCAAAAGTGTAGATTAGGAGAACCAGACGGTAAATAAAAAGAAAAGTAGTATAATATCCTTTCAAATGCTGACCTTCCCATAAATATTCGTCTTTGTAGGATCAGCACCAGCAGCCAGTAACAATCTGATAACATCAATGTGTTCACCTCTTGCGGCATGATGAAGAGGCTGCATTAAGTGAAAAAAGTTAAAATGAAGATCAACATAACAAATACGGGCATTCCCAAAATAAGAGATGGGAATTTACTTGTTTCAGTTGATTTTGGCATTCTATTCCAAATAGCCCAACTGAGGGCCAATTCAATGTATAAACGGAACATGGAACGTTCAGCATAGACAAGATCTTAGGCTCCACAAGGAAATTTGTGCATTTTACTAGAGGTATATGCCAATTACTTCAATATGAAAGGACCTTCCAAAGACTTTGAGAAGGTATTTAAAACACAAAAACGAAAATACTCACCGTATCACCTTCAACCTCAACTGAATCTAGCATTCTCTTCACTCTCTCTGGGTTGTTGGCACTGTTGATCAGAAGTTCAATGATCTCTGTAAAACCTGCAGTGGTCATTGGCACAGAATTACCAAATGCATTGCAGCCCATATGGGTGAAAGCTTTGGGGTTAGGTCCTACCTCCAGCACAAGCATCATGCAGAGGAATTGCCCCATCTTCATCCTTAGCCTCCAAGTTAGCTCCTCTTTCCAACAATAGCTTTATCCAGAAATTTTGTGCAATAAAGTATTCATTTAGCAGTAACAGCAATAACATTTGCCATAATTAAATGATGAGAGTATAGTAACATGAGGCAAACCTGGACGCATGGCAAATGACCATAGAGGCATGTAAGATGAAGAGCAGTGTCACCATCTTCTACTGGTTCATCTACGCTGCCATTCAAGTTATCTGAAATTGTTTACAGATGAGAGGAAGCATCATTAATTGTTTATGAATAGAAGTGATATGCATGTGCAATACACCAAGAAAGCCTCCTACTTGGGTGTGCAAAATCACTAAATATAGGAGTCAGCAGGCAAAAAAATCATTTTCTGGAGGACTTCTACATCACCCATCTCTGAGTTGCCCTTTTACTGTTCCTCCATATCTACTGATTGGTGGACAATATTAGACTACTACTAGAATCAGTCTCAAATTTTTTTCTTGGACTGATGCAAGTTGCTCATATCCTGTTCCTTTATTTGTCCTACAACTCTAGGCTGTATTCTTTCATTGTTTGAATTGTTTCACGGTGTTTTAACTGCAAACTTTTTTTTGCCCTCATTTTCTGAGAAAAATCATTTACCACCTTGCAATTGTCTTACTGTTTGCTCCTCCTTTTCCTCTAAGATAATAGCCCTGCTGTGTCTACCACACTCAGGCCAATGTCTGGCACATAGACTCCAGGAGATCTTTGCACCTTGCTGCACCATGAGCTTTTAACTATAACAGAGACTAGATACAGAAAATTACTACTTGCTAGAACTTTAACTCCGAAGTTTCCTCTCCATCCAAAAAGCATCATTATCATCATCACCACCACCACAAGCCTTAATTCCACTAGGTAGGGTCAGTAATATGCATTCCAACTCTCCATCTTTTGTCTAGTATTCATGTTGAAAGATTTGATAATTTTTACACTAGTTGTTGGCTATCTAAATATCTTATCCAAAGAGCAACCACAGAAAAATCTTTGGCTTCATGCAAGTTTACAGCCTTTGATATTCTCATCAATCACTTCATAAGAAAACAACAACAAAGTAATATGCTCCACCCAGAAAACATTTTCTTCCTCTATAGGAGAGGACAAAGAATTGTATGAGAAGTAAATCACGGGATGCTCATTTAGCTAGTAATTTGGCGTGCACACTTCATTATAATCCAATTCACCAAGAAGCACAAGAACCCCTTCCTGACATTCACTAGCCTCACCCAGAGGGATTCTTGGTAAGTTTGTATGGGTTGAAAGACATCTCGACATCTACTCTTCTAAGGCCCCCAGTCCATGAAAATTCTTGTCCAGCTTGACTTAACAAAACCCCAAACTTCACTGTTCTCCAATTGTCCATTCCAAATAGGCACACATCTATAACAAACAAAAATAGTCTTGAAAATATGTACAACCACCAACAAAATGGACTTGGGTTGGATTTACAAAGAATTAGAATAAGCAGATTTAGTTCGAGCACATTTCCATCCCATCATATGCATGATGAAATGAAAACAAATTCTTAAGAAGTACAATTTTGGGGAGGGCAGAGCAAAGAGTCTCTAATCTCAACAGTCTAATTTGAAGCTAAATTTACTTTATTTACTGTTTGGGGTTAGAAAAAGAGAACAGTTTTAAATGCGTACATATACAGATATTTTAAGAAACAGAAATTTCATAACAATTTTGTTGTAACATTTGTATTAGATTAGATTAAATGTATTTTTTCGTTTTGCTGCATATTCTTCTGTTATAGGGTTAGATATAACTGCTCTTCTAGAAGGTTTGTTTCTAGAAGGTAGCAGTCGGATATTCATAAGTCTGTTAGTTAATTGGTTAGGCGGTAGTTAGTGGTTGTACCCGTCTTGTAATCCACTCCCCTATATTCTATAAATAGGGGTCGTGGTCTATAGTCAGGGAGCGCCAGAAATCTAGGAGTTTCAGCTTCTGTTTTCTATCTTGGTTTGGGTTTGAGTGCGAGAGATTGGGAGTGGCTGGTATTTAGCTTGTATTCCCTAAGTTCTTCCCTTTAGCTTTCAGTGTATATGGGCTTAGGGCTGGGTTCTCGTTGTAATCATCCCTTGAGGCTTTCAAGATAGTCGATTTCGGTGGTGCCTAGCAGTCTGGATGTAGGTCTTGGATTTCAAGACCGAACCAGGATAAACTCTTGCTGTTTTGTGTGTTTGTGCGGTTCCTCTTTTGTGTGTTCTGGTTTTCAGCGAGTTCTTGAGTTAGCTAGGGTTTGATTGAGTTGAGAAGATAAGGTGGAAAGCTGTAAAATACTCTAACAAATTTAAATGTATATATTTCCAGAGAACTTTACTTCTGGTCTAATTATACATGCAAAATGTACGAGAATATTTTCATGACAGAAAGAATATTAAAGTGATTGAAGCGAAATACACACGGTCTATCATTAAGTATATAAATAGTCAAAAGACTGACTTTTGGTTTGTTTATGCATAAGAAATTGCACAAACATACGTAATCTCACTCTCCAAGCCCTTCAAAAGTCCTAGTTCCATACATAGGATGCATACCTGAAACTCAACTATCATCCGTCTCAACGTCCACTAGGTTTTACTTTTGACCAAAATCAATAGTTTCATAAGCACAAAACACGTCTGGTTACATATTGTATTAATGCAATACGAGATACAGTAAACCCTAGCTTTTCTCTTTTCTTTTCTGCTTTTTTTTAACATGAACCACAACCATGTCAACCAAAAGAAAATCAATAACGCAAGGCGCACAGAACTAGATAGAATAGTTGAAGTAATTAGAGGCGATAACATAAGCAGGTACGTATACATGGATAAATATGCGAAATACATACCAAGAGCGCGGCGGAGGGCGTCTAGGTCTCCGTGCTCGGCGGCGGCGGCGAGATCGCTGAGATGGGGAGGGGTGTCGGAGCCAGGTTCAAGCTGGATCAGAGCTCCATCGTTTTCCTCGAAGATGTCGTCTTCATCTTCGTCCATCAAACCGTTGCGCCTCCCCGGCACCGCCATTCTCTCTCTCCCCCTCTCTCTAACAGCCCCAAAGTGAAACAGAAAAGAGAGACGTCGGCGTGAAGGTTTTGTAGGTTTCAAGTTGACCTCGCCTTGGCCGTAGCGTCAAACGCAACAGGTTAAATTACAAAAATAACCTTTCATTTCGGAAAATATTAGTCACCTGTAGATATCTGATATCTCTAGACTCTAGGCTGAATTGAATGCCCACAATCTCCTTGTAAACATTGGGCTTAAAGGATCAGATTTTAGCCCATGGGCCACAACCCAAGGAAGCCCAATCCAATTGTGCTACGAGTAGGCCCATTAACAATCCGACTCTATGAATTCTTATACTCCAACTGTGAAAGATATTTGTGGGAAGAGGTCACCATCGCTACCTCGGACGGCGACGGAGCTCCCGCCGGCCGCCACAAATTTCAACGGTCCCCATTTTTGGAATTCCTTTTGGCAGATGGAAAATTGAAGTTTCTGTACGACTCTTCATGTGATTTTATTCTTCCTCGTTTGTGTCCCAATCGCAAGTTCCGGAATTGATTTAACAGCTTGAAAATCACTTGTTTTGGCCTCATGCTCATCAAAGCTTGTGATTTTCTTTTTTTTTATCAACTTCTTTCATTTCATTTGCCCAGTATCTTCGTTAATCCTATTTATAGCCCTACAATCGAGTTTTCACGAATAATTTGTTCCATAAGATAGCTTAATTTTTGTTCGAGTAATATTTATTGAAATTTTTTTATAAATAAATTATTATTAGTTAGAATTTTGAATTATTAAAAAATGAATTGGTCGGATCAATAAAATTAACTCAAAAGTGATCGAATTAATTTTGTTGATCCCAAATTTATCTTAATATGTATTTATGCGTGACATAAAAATAAGTATATAATTCATAAAAATATGATTTTTTTTTTTTTTTTAAAAGTTTGTTGGGTAGGGCATGGACGGAGGAGATAAGGCCCGAGAAATGGTGATGGGTCCAAGTATTCCAATTGGGCACTAAGAGTGGCAGAGCTGTCATTTCCATAATTGGATGTTATCTTACTATTTTTCGTCTCACAAGCACGTGGCCATGACCAATCATAGGCCCACAGACAGCCTAGCATTTCCAGCATTTTAAATTATAATTATTATTACTTCTTAAAATAAAATTAAAATACGTTTTAAATAAAAAATAAAAAATAATTAAAATAATTCTGAAAAATATTTTAAAATATATTAGATGGGATAAATGTAATTTTTTTTATTTATAAAGAGTAAAATATTTTTGAGAGGAGTGAGAGATAAGTATACCTAAAAAATTTAGGTAATAATTCATGTAATTTTTTTTTAAAATATCACTAGATATATTTAATAAATATATTAAAATAACAAAAATCTGAATATTTTTCATATCTTATTTTTTTTTATATTTTAATTGACAAACACCATCACAATAAATTATATCCCAACCCTTTAACTTTCTTTGCAAATCATTAATTTTGATTTTGTTTATAATAGTGGTGGGAAAAAAATTATAACAGTGGTAATTCCGTAAATAATTTAAAACTTGATGATATTTTGGTAAAATAATTATTTATTTGGTCAATTTAGTTTATTTAGTAAAAAAAAGTAGAAGACTATTTTTTAAGATTGTACAAAAAATTGAAGACTATATTTTTTAATTGTTGAGAAAACACAATAAATTAAACAGACTATTTAAAATATTATTAATTGATTATTTAAGTGACGTGTGACTCATAAAAACAAACACGTTCATCCACGTGTTAACGTTCTGTTGTCGTAAAGATTTAAAGTAAAAATTTTTAATAGTTGAGATATTGAATCTTATATTTTATGTATTAAAAATTAAATATTATATTTTAAATTATTAGACAAATACAATATGCATGAAGCTTTTTTTTTTTTTTTTGGTTCTGTCTTATGCATATTATGAAATTGAATTTGAATGGGCGCTGAATCCCTCCCAGAGAGCTTGATTGGAGGCATATTTTGAGGGAGAGGGACCGCGGCCGACCAAATGATGCAGGCCACTTGTTTCTCGAGGCCTCCCAGAAAATTATGATATCCTCACCGACCATAATTCTTTTAAATCCAATACAGACACATACCGGCTGTTGTTTGACGTGACGCCCACTTTTGTTTTCTTTTTTCTCATTGCCGTTACTGTCACTCAACCTCATATTAATTAATCCAACCATTAATCTCTGCTTATTGCCACGCTCCATCTGTAATTCTCGATGGTTAAGTGTGTTAGAGCAAGGTAATTAATTAATTGATTTCGATGTTTATAAAGTAAATTAAGTTGTGAAAATGAGATGCCCCGTAAGTGTTACAACTTGGATTCGTTTTCCTCAAATTGGTCATAATTGGCAGGAATAATAGCAACTTTAGCATTTGTTATCTCGATGCAAATCATAATGCTTGCCCCACGAGGTGCTTGTCCTCTTGCTTATAATTTAATTTACATTTCATAACATGATTAATTAGGTCCACGTTAATTAAACTCTGTTGCAAAAAATCTTTACAAAATAGTAAGGTTAGTGTAATAACATCAAACCAGATTAAAGATTTAATCGAATGTAAAAAAAAAAATACACAAAGTACTGATAACAAAAACAAAAAAATGATCATGAAGTAAAAACTCCCTATTTAAATAACGTTCAAGGCTCAAACCTGTGAGTTCGTTCACCACTTTGGTAACGCCAACGAATAGGAACTGCAACCCACAACGAAGCCCTCAAACCAAAATCCCAAAATAACCCCAACACCTCTCGACCGAAATCAATCGAAGCTCTTTCTCACCCAAATGATTAAAGCCACACAAAGTAGATCGCCACACAAAGTAGATCACCACAAAGGTAGATTGATCACAAAGACAGAGGGATAAAAGCACAAAGCTAAGAGAGAAAAATTTACCCAAGAACGGATGATCGAAAAACCCTTAAATAGGACATACACATCACCAATAAATCGGCTAAGATCAATAAGGATAGATGCGGTCTCTCAACATGGAAAGAAGCATCGGACCGATAAGGAAACAGAACCATCAAAGATCAGCAAAAGGAAACCACGAAGGAAGCAATCGACCAAGTAAGGAAACGAGAGAGAGATAGAGACCAGGGTTCGACCAAAAAAAAGAAACAACAAGAAATGAGCCGCATGAAATGGTCATTTCTTCTCTAAAGTGAGAATAGGGCTTGTGGCCCGACTTCTAAAATGAGCTGCCTAAAAATGATGACGGATTTGAATTCTTCAATTCCGGGTCAAAACCTATAAAGATAAAACTCACCAAAAAAATCGTCACAGTCTTGGACCTCATTAATAAACACAAAACCAACAGACTCGTTTACTAATAATGTGACAAACCCATTAATTCCCCCTTGTACACCTAGTTATTTTGCTTATAATTTTTATACTTATTGATAACACGATAGTAATTATTGATTTAATCTTATCTTATAATCCACTTACATTTTGGCAAAGAAAGATGCTTTTGTCATAGCCCGCCAAACCCTTTGATTTATGTGGATGAACTTTTAAATGATGGGAGTAGCTATCTTTTTGTAAATGTTAATATTTGACCGTTACCTAATTCCTTAATCTACTCTTAATTATTGTTAAACAATCGTTGAACCCATTATTAGTGACTTTGGGTAGACAATAGGTTATGAATATAGGCGATAATCATATTAGTCACGTCACTCATTAATGATTCTCCTATTTGATTAAGATCTAATTTACCATTGTACCACTCTTAATGCAATTAATTATTTGGAGATCATCTTCCTTCCAGAGTTCGAAAATATGATAGTAAGATAATCGCTTTTTAAAATTCTTGGTTGGTCAACTAATTGATTTAATTTTAATTAGGGCAGCTAAAATATGCCCACTGGCTGAGCATTTGAAGTTATTTAATTGTGTGAAAATATTTTAATTTTGGGTAATGTTAAGCAACAATAGATGCATTTTATTTTTAAATTAAATATAATTGTTATATCTTTTTTTAACAATTAAATAATTTTATTAATTGATTAAATTATTCAAAAAATGAGACATTTAGCACTAATCAATAAAATTATTTGGTTATTAAAAATAAAATATAATAAATATGCTTTATTGATGGGTAATATCAATGGGCAATAAATATTTGATTAACTAATAAAAATATTGAAAATTTAAGTTAGTATTATTCAAAATCTTTTTTAAAAATATAAAAAATGTTAAGTGATGTTCTCTTTGTATTTCAATTTTGAATTTATTATCAATTTTGTGTTTTAAGTATCTATTTTGAAATTTTTTAAAAAATATTTTTTTATCGTTTTGAAAAACTTTTTTTTAAAATAAAAAACTATAAAACACGTCTACTTTAAAATTTTAAAAAACTGTTTTGTAATATTTTATTCAATAAATTTGATTCAAAATAAATTATAAATAATTATTAATAAATTGTAAATTTAATTCAATGGCTTTAAACTATAATATAAGAGATAACTGATAATCTAATCATATATAATACATTAAAATTACAAAGTACTTTTTAAAGTAATTTTTGATTTGGTTTGACTATTATTTCCATAATAAATTTATTTTTGCCTACAAATTGAAATATGATGTTAATTTCATGAGACATTGAAGAAAATAATTATAAATTACAAAATAACATAACATTAGTTTATCATAAACAGAATCCAAAATTTTATAAATATCATTAAAAAGGAAAATTAATACAAAAAAATCATATTACATATTTAGTATTCAAATTAGATAAAAAGAAATCAAATCACAAAAGAATTCAAAACATAAAAGATGTGGAGCCACAATGGTAAGAAATCAATTACAGAAGGAAGTAATGATTAGTGAAGGGGAGGCGAGTCATGATTCGAACAACAACGGTGGCTAGCATGATCGACGGTGGTGGTCACGGTGGCAATGGTGGGTGAGGTTGATGGCAGTGACACTGTTGTGTTTCCGCGTTTGCAAGATTTGGATGTTTTGGAGAGTGAAAAAAAAGAAAGAGGAAAGAAGCGCGTCTGCAAGATTTGGGTAGATGGAGTGCTGTGTTTTTGCGTTTTGTCTGAAATATCTAAAATAATAAAATATTATTTTAAGATTTTTTATAATTTTTTTTATTTTTAAAAATATATTTTTTTTAAAAAAGTGTTTTGAAAAATAATTAAAAAATAGTCCCAAAAAAAAAAAACTCAATCTTAATTTTTGACGTCATGAAGAGATGGGTGCATTAACTGCTATGGGGCTGATGGCACTAACATAGAATCGTCAAAACGCATTTATTATAATTAAACGAAAAGATATTCGATCTTTCCAGACACCAACAGGGACAGACAAATCCGCACTGTCGTGTAACCCACGTGTCTCTTATCCTGAACACGTGGCACTCGCCTTGCGTAATTTTTTTTTTGAATTGGAGGGAATATGCCGAATTGGTTTCTGAATATCTTAGCTGGCAATTTTTTGCATTCGTAGTGGTGGAATAATAATACAAAGTATTTGATAAAAAAATAAGAAATAAATTATAAGGGTATTATTGTAAAATTGTTGGTAAAAATACGAAAATGGTAAATTCCTTTAGGGAAATTCTATTCGCAACCAACGTTTTACTCGTTGCAACCAATTTTTAATATACCTAAAATATCCTTAAATAAAAATTCAATTTTACCCTTACCTTCAATATTCAACCACCACCACCTGACAGACGTCTTTCGCCGGAGAAATTCTCAGTGGCTCATATCCCAATCAAATCTCTTCTCTTAAAATTTGTATCTCTTTCTCTTATAAACTCACAGAACTCACTTTCAGCTCACACTTATGCAAATTTATTTTCTCTCATCAAGGAATCATACATTTTATGATCGATTATGGATTACTACACTAAACTATTGACGGAGAACTGGGACGAGTTTGAGGAAGAAAATGATAGCTATTTAGAAAAAGAATATTACGCACAAACACAGGTAAGTAATCTAATCTGTAAATATTTGTTTTAAAATATGTATTTGTGTTTATAAAAATATAATATGAGTTGTATTGAAATGCAAGAGTATGAGATAATCGAGAGTGCAGCGATGGAAGAACATGTATTTGTGCAGGGAAGGTTACTTGCCCTCTCCGAAAGCTGGAATTCGGGAGTGCTGGCCTTCTCCGAATTTCAGCTTTCGGGGAAGGCGGCTTTCCCCGAATGCTGGCATTCGGGGAGTGCTGGCTTCTCTGAATTTCAGCCTTCGGGGAAGGAAATCTTCCCCGAATGCTGGCATTCGGGTAATTCTGGCCTCCCCGAATTCTAGCATTCGGGGAAGGCCGGTTTTCCCGAATTCTAGCCTTCGGGGAGGCCGTTCTTCCTCGAATGCTAGAATTCGGGAATGCAAGTCTTCTCCGAATGCTGGAATTCGGAAAAAAAGCTAGTGTCCCGAATTTTAGGTCTAGCGGAATATTTTATTTTTAAATTCTAATCTATATTTTATTTTATTATTTTTTTTATAGGAATCCAATTGTAGAATCCACCAATTTGATCTTATTCAACAATTTACTACGAATCAGGTATGATAGATTTTTAATAATTTTATAATAATTTTATTTGAATTATTGAAAAAAGGATATCTAAATATTTTTTGGTTGTATTAGCTATTTGATACCAGAGAAGCACTCATTGGATGGGCTAAGAAAATTGGAAAACAAAATGGAATTGTGATTGTGATCAAGGGTTCAGAATCTGAGGGTACTGGAAAAAGACCTAGAGTTCGTCTTTCTTGTGAACGTAGTGGAAAGTATAGACCATCCAAGAAAAAGGAAGAAATAATAGGAGAATTAAAAAGGAAGTCAACAGGTTCAAAAAAGTGTGATTGTCCGTTTGAATTACTTGGTATGAAATTTGAGCAGTGGGAGTTGAAAGTTATATGTGGAGTACACAATCATCCACTAGCAGTTCAATTGGAGGGTCATTCATATGCAGGGAGACTTACAGAAAAAGAGAAAGGAATTTTGAAAACTATGTCTGAAAATCTGGTGAAACCTAGAAATATTTTGATGAGTCTCAAGGCAGATGATGAGAATAATGTTACTACTATCAAAACTATATATAATGCGCGTCAAAGATATAAACTTATTGAGAAAGGTGGTAGATCACAGATGCAACAGTTGATGAAGAAATTAAGAGAATGTAATTATGTGGAGTGGCACAGAACTGATGGATCAAATTGTATTGCAGACTTATTTTGGGCGCATCCGATGTCTATAAATTTATTAAAAATATTTCCACATGTCTTGATAATGGATTGTACATACAAAACTAACAGATATAGATATCCACTTCTTGAGATTGTTGGTGTGACATCCACTGAGTTAACTTTTCCTGTTGCATTTGTATTTATGAACCATGAATACGAGGATAACTATACATGGGCTATGGAGAGATTAAAGAATGTGATGGGATCTAATGCATGTCCTGGAGTAATTGTGACTGATAGAGAATTAGCATTGATGAATGCAATATATAAAGTCTTTCCAAGTACCACAACCTTATTATGTAGATGGCATATATCTAAAAATGTACTTGCTAAGTGTAAGAAATTCTTTGATAGAAAGGAGATATGGGAGAAGTTCATGTTACAATGGAATCTTCTTGTTTTTGCCTCTACTGAGATTGAGTATCAAAGTCTGCTTTCTGACTTAATGGTTGAGTATCATGCATATGAAGGAGCACTTGATTATGTGAGAAATACATGGCTGAATGATTACAAAGAAAAATTTATTGCAGCGTGGACAAATAAAGTATTACATTTTGGCAATGTTACTACTAACAGGTATTCTTCAAATATTATTGTTATTATTTTTATTATAATAACTCTAATTAATCTCTTATTAATCTAATACTGTTTATGTTTTTATTGAAAGGGCTGAGAGTGCACATGCGAAGCTGAAGAGATATCTGGGATCATCACAAGGTGACTTCGAATCATCATGGAAAATTATCAATTCTCTTATTGAGTTACAACATACTGAGATAAAGGGGTCCTTTGAGAAGAGTTTAATGTTGGTACAACACAATTTCAGATCAGAATTTTTTAAAGAATTGAGAGGTATTATATCAAGAAATGCAATGAATATGATATTAAAGCAAACAGAGATGGCACAAAAAATTGGAGTGGATAAAGTTGCATGTAAATGTGTGATAAGAAGCACACATGGTTTACCTTGTGCACATGAAATTGCAGAATTAATGATGGAGGGAAGAACAATTCCTTTATCATTTGTGCACCCTTATTGGACAAAATTAGATTTAGTGAATACTGTTGATGTGTCCACAGTGTTAACAATTGATCTAGAGTTGGAAAGTCTTTATAATATATTTCACTCAGAACCAGAAGGAGGTAAAATCGTATTAAAACAGAAGTTGAGAGAATTAATAGATCCAGCTACGACTTTATTGATCCCACCAAGTGTGAAAGTTCGTACAAAAGGTAAGCCATCGTCAAAAAATAAAATTCAAGTTGATACATCCACTCGACGTGATCCATCATATTTTGAAATAGTACAGTCTGATAGCATATCTCTAACAATACAAAGCTCAGTTAAGACACTGAATGAAGGTAAACTTTATCGTACCAGTGTCAAACAGAGATTGCTAGGCTATGATGCTTCATTTCCATCGAAAATATGTCAGTTTATACATAATATTGTTAATGTGGAGTCGGATGGACATTGTGGATTTCGTGCTATTGCTGCATTATTTGGAATGAGTGAGCACAACTGGAGGGATATTCGTATGAATCTGATTGGAGAATTGCATACCTTTCGTGATGAATATATAGAGTTATATGGATCTGCTATGCGTGTAGATGAGTTAATACACGCACTTTCTTGCTTTGAGTGTGTTGCACCTCCTCAACATTGGATGACTTTACCTGATATGGGTCATTTGATTGCTTCAAGATATAATGTTGTGTTGGTTCATTTATCTCGAGTGCAGTGTCTTACTTACCTTCCATTGAGATCAGCTGCACCTTCAGTTATACAACATAGAATTATTACTATTGGATTTGTGGATGATTGTCATTTTGTACAGGTATTATTATTTAATAATTTATTTATATGTTTCTATAATTATGTTAATATAAATTTGTTACTAATAATGTGGTATTATATTTTTTCAGGTATTTCTTAAATCAGGTTCACCAATTCCTCCTGTTGCACGTAATTGGCATAAATATCGATATGATATTGCACGTGAATGGGAAACACCATATATAACTCGAATCCAAGTATTTATGGCTCTTATTAACAAAAATGTTATTACAAAAGATGTTTTTGATTTAACTGATGAATGATGAATTAGCAATGATCCATATGTATGGTGAATTAGCAATGATCAATATGTATGGTGAATTAGCAATGATCAATATGTATGGTTTACATTATATATTTTTGATTTACCGATGAATGACGAATATGTATGTTTTATATTATATGTTTGTAATATTTCTTTATGTTGTTAAAAGTGTGAAAATTGTACAAAGTTATATTCTTTTCTTTTATTAATTTATTCTGTTATTTTTTGTGTAAATGGTATTAAAATTACATAAATCATAATAAAATAATAAGATATATATTTTTAAAAAGAATTTATTTATTTATTTATATTTTTTAATTTTATTTTATTATAATAAAAAATTAATGAAAATAAAAAAAAATTGAGCTCCCCGAAAGCTGGCTTTCGGGGAACCCATTAATCCCCGAAAGCTAGCTTTCGGGGAATGTTGGGTTCCCCGGACGCTGGATTTCGGGGAACGTTGTGTTCCCCGAAATCTAACTTTCAGGGAACATTGCATTTCCCGAAATCCAACTTTTGGGTAACCCAGTGATCCCCGAAAGCTGGCTTTCGGGGATCACTGGGTTCTCCGAAAGCCAGATTTCGGGGAAGATCTCAGAATTTTTTTTTATTTTCATTAATTTTTTTTATTTTTATTAATTTTTTATTATAATAAAATTAAATTAAAAATATATATATAAATAAATAAATTCTTTTTAAAAAGATACATATAGTTGAATTTATTTAATAAATAAATTAATTAATTCTTTTAAAAACATACGTTCATCGTTAAATAAATTAAATTATTTATTTTTTTTTAAAAATAAATTATTTGAATTTATTTAATAAATTATTTTTAAAAAAATACATATAATAAAAAAACTTATTATAATAAAAAATTAATTATTTTTTTTAAAACAATATTTTATTTTATTTTATAAATTAATAAACTTATTTTATAATAAAAACTTATTTTATTTTATTAAAAAAAAAAACAAAAAAACAAAATCTTCCCTAAAGCCAACTTTCGGGAAACAGGTGATTCCCCGAAAGCTGGCTTTCAGGGAATCACCTGTTTCCGAAAGTTGGCTTTAGGGGGTTTTGTTTTTGTTTTTTTTTTGTTTTTAATTATTTTTTATTATAATAAAATAAAATAAAATAATTAATTAATTTTTAAAAAGATACATATATCTTATTAGTTGCAGTTAATTTTTTTAAAAAGATACATCTATCTTTAAATAAATTAAATTAGCTAATTCTTTTTAAAAATAAATTAGTTGAATTTATTTAATAAATTATTTTTAAAAAGATACATATATTTTTAAATAAATTTAACTAATTTTTAAAGATATATATCTTATTAAATTAGTTGATTGAATAACTAATTTAACTAATTTTAAATTATGAGATATATAATTAAAAAAAAAAAAAAAAAAACCCCTAAAGCGAACTTTCGGGAAACAGGTGATTCCCCGAAAGCTAGATTTCGGGGAACGTTGTGTTCCCCGAAATCCAGCGTCCGGGGAACCCAGCATTCCTCGAAAGCTAGCTTTCGGGGATTGATGGGTTCCCCGAAAGCCAGCTTTCGGGGAGCTCAATTTTTTTTATTTTTATTAATTTTTTATTATAATAAAATAAAATTAAAAAATATAAATAAATAACTTCTTTTTAAAAATATATATCTTATTAAATTAGTTGATTGAATAACTAATTTTAAGTATATGTATCTTTAAATAATTTAATAAGATAAATTAACTAATTTTAAATTTTTTTGAGTATAAAAAATTTAACTCACGATGATTTAAAATTTAAAATTAGTTAAAAAATTTATAATTAGTTAATTTATAATTATTTAAAATACAGATATTTAAGAATAATTTATTGATTTATATTTTTTAATTTTATTTTATTATATTAAATTATTTGTGTCTGTGTTTGTATATATATATACATATTTGTGTGACATGCAGAGTAAAAAGGGAAGGATGATGATATGGTGGGGTGATGGAAGGGTAAAATGAGATTTTGGACAAAATGATGAAAAATTTTGGCAGATGTCTGCGAAGAGTAAAAACTTCGCTGTGAATAGAATTTCTCAATAAAATATTATAACAAGTTATACATAATCCAAAAGTTATAGTTTACTAATTACAACTATAAATAACAACTACGAGTAACTCGATGTTATAAATAAACTATAAACTATCTTTGGGGAGATGTACGAGACGTGGATGCTTCAATATTATCATCAGGAGGATGTCGAGAGCCAAGAATGCTATTCACCCCAAGACATGTCTCTCTCCATACATCAGGAGATACAGGCTCAC
The DNA here is from genome assembly GCA_036245055.1 of Diospyros kaki. Lineage (NCBI taxonomy): Eukaryota > Viridiplantae > Streptophyta > Magnoliopsida > Ericales > Ebenaceae > Diospyros > Diospyros kaki. Next base: position 4,032,210 of record BSEG01000006.1, on the reverse strand, counting down.
TACTTGAAATCGTCTCTTGGATAACACATAATGCAAGTCGATTACGCTGAAATAAAAAAAATAATTATATTAATTTTTTAAATTTAAATAAATTAAATTCAATAATAACTTAAATCTAATTTAAAAACTTACTGATTCAGCAAGCAACAGCATATCGTCTGCACCTCTATCAAAACTGGATCGATGTACAGGATTTTGTATAATCGGATGTGTAATACTTCCATACCATGTTAAATATTCAGGTGTGAAATGCCATGGAAATTTAGAATATTTACCACGTCTACGTGGTGGTAATAAATGCATATCCCATCGATTCCACATATCATCAACAAATGTATAAATTACCCGATATAAAGCCGTAGCCGGACCCCGCTTAGCTTCCACAGGTGATAATGGGGGTGGAGGAATAGTTTGTACATACCCAAATTGTCGCAAAACTCTCTCAGGATGATATGGTTCTATAATATTTCCACATTTTAGACAACCTGAGAAAAATGTAATTTTCGGAAATGGATGGTGTGCCTGAACCCTCCGATACGGCGTCCAAATCATCTGTAAATATTATTTAGTTTAAAATTTAATTTTATAATATATTAATTAACTTACAAATCATATATATGAGAAATACCTCATCCGGTGATAAATCATCAAACTGCTCTCTAATAGATTGTAAAGAATCAGTATCGCGAACAGGTATCCAACGGAGAGCTCGTGGCTGATCTTGACTATATAACAAGTTACATATAATTCTAGTAAAAGGAAAATGCTCGTACACCCATGCCTGTAAATTTAATATGAATAATTATGTTAAATATATATAAATATATGATATAAAATTATGAAATTAAAATAATTACCTCAAGTAAGGTAAGATATCCAGCAATACTCTTCACCTCTCGTCTAGTAGCAATGCCGAGCTGTCGATATAAATATGCAAGACACCCAGCTCCCCATGCATAATTACCGATCACACTTAAATCTTCTAATAATGTCAAATATGCTACTGAAACTAATGTCCCACTCTTGTCCACAAATAAAGTACAACCTAATAAAAATAACATATATGCTCTACTAATATGCTCTATCTCTTCATTAGAAACCTCTTTTGGTAGATGCATAAATGTTTTTTTTAACCAATCTAATTTTACAAATGCTCCTCGATTCTCTCTAATTTGTTGTGATGCTACATCTAATGACACCCCAAGTAACCTACATAATAAATCACTAGCTTCACTAGGTGTCAGGTGATGAGGCACAGATATAGATCTTCCTGTTACTGGAATCTTCAAAATAGCAGCAACATCATATAATGTTATACTTAACTCTCCAAATGACAAATGAAATGTATTAGTCTCAGGCTGCCATCTCTCTATAAATGCTGAAACTAGAGCATGATTTATATTTCGATAAGTACATTCTAGTAAGGGTGATAAGCTAGAACTGATAACAATATCACGAACACGAGGCTGATTATTCAATGGCCATTCAGGAATTTTGAGCCCATGATTTCTACATTTTAATATGCCTCTTTCCTGTTAAAAAATTCAAATACTTAATTATTTAAATTATCAAAAATTACAATAGCTAATTATTTAAATTATAAAGATAAATATTAAAAAAACTAATTACTTACCTCTCCTGTCCATATTGCAAATGCAACATGATGTTTAAAACTTTTTAGAATAGATGTATCAGTAGGTCCCCCAGGTAGTGGTTCAGAAATATCATCTTCGTGGTGAGACTCTTGATGAGAGTAAGATGGTTGAGCAGTTGCTTCCCCTTCATTAGGGTTGGGAAACTCCTCAACTGGTATCACGTAATCTGGCACTGGCTCTTCTAGTGGCTCTTCTACTCGTTCTAAAATAGGCGGTTCATTAGAAGTCTCAATCCTCCTTCTTCTTCTAGTTGATGCAGTAGGACGCTCTCGAGAAGAAGAAGGCTGGCGAGAAGAAGAAGGCTGGCGAGAAGAAGGCTGTCGAGATGAAGAAGCATCACCTCTTCTACCACGTACCATATCTACAAAATAACACAAAAATAAACAATATCAATTAACTACATCATAATAACAGACAAATAAAAAATATATCACGTATAATATCATAAAAATAATACAAAAATACAAAATATTAAACAAAAAATTACGATAAAAAAATTATTAAACATCCGTAAAATTTTAAGTTTCCCAAACTCCGATGTTTCCCGAACTCCAGAGTTCAGGAAATACTGGTATTTCCTGAACTCTAGAGTTCGGGAAACACTAATGTTCCCGAACTTTAGAATTCGGGAAAGCTGGTGTTGCCCGAACTCCAGAGTTCGGGAAACACCAATATTCCCGAACTCTGGAGTTCGGGAAAATCAATTTGTCCCGAAATGTAGAGTTCGGGATATGATAATATAAGTTAATATGATAAATATAAAATGTGTTAGTTGGGAAAATTCATTATTGGATTTAAAAAATTAATTTAAAAATATATATTTAAGTTCGGGAAAGCTGGTGTTTCCCGAACTCCAGAGTTCGTAAAAGCTGGTGTTTCCCGAACTCTGGAGTTCGGGAAACGCCAATGTTCCCGAACTCCAGAGTTCGGGAAAATCAATTTGTCCCGAAACGTAGAGTTCGGGATATGTATAATATAAGTTAATATGATAATTATTAAAATATAAAATATGTTAGTTGGGAAAATTTATTATTGAATTTAAAAAATTAATTAAAAAAATATATATTTACTTGTATTAAAAATTAAATTATTCAACTCCAATACCTAAATAAAAAATTAAGTATAAAAAATATTAATGAGCACTATTTAATTAAAAAATTAAGTTTTAATAAAAAATTAAGTATACAAAAATATTAATTAGCACTATTTAATTAAAAATATTAATTATCATATATTAGCACTATTTAATTAAAAAATTATCACTATTTAATTATCACTATTTAATTAAAAAATTAAATTTTTTCAAATATTTGTATAAAAAATAAAATAAAAATTAAGTATAAAAAAATATTAATTAGGACAATTTAATTAAAAATTTAAGTTTTTTAAAATATTTTTATAAAAAATAATATATAAAATAAAAAAAAGACAAAATTAAAAAAATAATCTTGGGCCGCTCCCGAAACCTGGGTTTCGGGAGCGGCCCAAACCTCCGAAACCTAGGTTTCGGAGGCGGATGCCCCCTCCGAAAGCCAGCTTTCGGAGGGGATCTAGCCCCTCCGAAAGCTGGCTTTCGGAGGCGGCCCTCGCCTCCGAAAGCCAGCTTTCGGAGGGGCGAGATCCCCTCCGAAAGCTGAGTTTCGGAGGCGGCCATCGCCTCCGAAACTCGGCTGTTCGGAGGCGGCCTCGCCTCCGAAAGCTGAGTTTCGGAGACGGTGCCTCCGAAACTCAGCTTTCGGAGGCGAGGCCGCCTCCGAACAGCCCATCCCTCACCTCCGAACAGCCCATCTTCCCCAAAAAATTGCAACTCAAAATCACTGATACAACCCAACAACCCAAACAATCAAAAATGTAAGTAAAACTTACCTCAAGAGCGCACAACAGAGAGACCTCAAGAGCGCACAGCGGATTTGTAGAGAAGACGACGACTGGGGTGCGGTGTAGTTAACTGTCAAGGCAAGTGGAGGTTGAGAACGACGGTGAGGTGCGGCGGAGAGGTCTATGCGTATAAGAGGGTAAATTTGGAATTAGATGGTTGCGATGAGTAATAACTATGGCTGCCAATAGTAATAATTAAATTTATTTTATTTATGTCTGCGAAGAGTAAAACGTTGGCTGCAAATAGAATTTCCCATTCCTTTAATATAAGCAATTATTATTGCCTAAAAGATACATTCACCGGAAACGGCATTTCTCCATTCAATTATAATGCATTGCATTGAGAGGATTTCCATGTATTCACGGTTTTTGCAACCGGATAACCGGCTATTGCAAGTTGGCAATGCTGGAAACGTACTATAAGACGACAGACTCAGACTGGGTGGGCAGGGGCCGTGGAGAAGAGTGAAGTAGAACTCTCAGGAAGAACAGCCAAGAGAGTGTAGCAGTAGCCAGTAGCAAGGGAAGGGAAGGATCTTGCCGGATTAATCTCGACCGTGTGATCTCGATCAAGACCGCGATGCCGATCAACCAGATTGCTGTTGGTTCTCATCGCGATGCGACTCAACCGGAGGCGCTCAAGGCTGCTCTGGCCGAGTTTATCTCCACTCTCATCTTCGTCTTCGCCGGGGAGGGTTCCGGAATGGCCTTCAACAAGCTCACCAACAACGGCGCTACCACCCCCGCCGGTCTCGTCTCCGCCGCGATCGCACACGCCTTCGCTCTCTTCGTCGCCGTGGCGGTCGGGGCCAACATCTCCGGCGGCCACGTCAACCCCGCCGTCACCTTCGGCGCCTTCCTTGGCGGCCACATCAGCCTCTTCCGCGGCCTCCTCTACTGGATCGCTCAGTTGCTCGGCTCCGTTGTCGCATGCCTGCTCCTCGCTTTCTCCACCAACGGCCTGGTGAGTTAGTTATTTCAGTTTTGAGTGTAACTGTAATTTCATATCATGGCGCTATAACGTGATTCATTCATCCATTCACGATTTGAAGAAAAGCTTTTTTAAGAAAAAATAATTTGGCTTTGTATAAGGGAAAAAAAAAAAAAGGAGGACTCTCTATTAATCAAATATTTATTATTCCAAATATTCCCCCTAACGTTTCTGAAATTATATGGCAGACCACGTCGGCTTTCGGCTTGTCGGCAGGAGTCGGAGTTTGGAACGCCTTCGTGTTCGAGATCGTGATGACTTTCGGGCTGGTCTACACCGTATACGCCACCGCCATCGACCCGAAGAGGGGCAGTTTGGGAACGATCGCTCCGATCGCGATCGGCTTCATCGTCGGCGCCAACATATTGGCCGGCGGGGCCTTCGATGGCGCCTCAATGAACCCGGCCGTGTCGTTCGGCCCCGCCGTAGTCAGCTGGACCTGGGAAAACCACTGGGTCTACTGGGCTGGGCCTCTCGTCGGCGGCGGGCTCGCCGCCCTTGTCTACGAGCTGTTCTACAACACCCACCACGCCCACGAACAGATCCCGACAGCCGATTACTAGGCTGGTTTTTCTCCGTTGTATCTTCGCTTTGAATTTTTGAGTTCCTGTTAATAAATCTGTCACCGTTGGTCTTTTTCTGGGGTTGGGGTTAGGGTTATTGGCATCATCACCACCGTGGGATTCAAAGGGACGTTGTAGTAGCGTGGATTCAGTGTTTGGTTGTGTTATTCTGTTGGGTTGTATGATTCGCTGTTCTGTATCCAAACTTCATTTTTAATTTTTAATTTTTCCTTGTGGTTGTGGTCGGTGGCATGGCTGGAAATCAAAGCCATAGACGGGGGGCAATCTGTAACAAGAGAAAAAGATGGAAGAAAGAGGGGATGATGGATGATGGGCCAAAGAATTCTCATGATGAACTATGATGAATAATGCAAAAGAGGTCCAGGCGCCAGGCGATAAAAGGGAATTCTCAATCACTTTTGGGTCCTAGACGGGGGTACTCAAATGAATTGGATTTAAAATTGGTCATCTTCTCGCTCGATTTTGAATTAGACCCGCTGATTCAGACCATTTTTTTTGTTTGGAGTGACATTTGGATGCCTCTATATGCTCTAAGCATGCATGTGCTTGTATCTGAAGGCAAAATTGGTACTTGAAGTCTTAGGCTTTGAAAAATGGATGGGGGTGTATGTATATTTAATCGAAAAGTGAAGAGGTCTATGGTAAAAAAAAAAAAAAATCAAATTCGAAACTGTGGCATAAAATATCTTTTAGCCACGAGGAAAATTAAAAAAGAAGCAATTGGGAAGGGGATAAGACAGCTCCCGTGGGATCTCTGATATGATGGTCTCTGATGATGATGTGGTTGTAGTCTAGTTTACTCCACTCTAGTCTAGTCTAATCTAAGCGGTTCCAGAGTCTTCTTTCTTTTAATCTTTGGGCCAGTCAGATCATAATTACGAGGTTTGAATTATTATTTATTTTATTATTATGTTATTATTTTATTTTATTTTTCATTTGAATTCTTTTCTAATTTAAAAAGATAGAAACTTGTTCCAGAGCTAAATCATACTAAAAGTGTTTTTTATTTTTATCATTAAATTTTAATTTTTTTAATTTGATCATAGAAATTTTAAAAATTTTATAATGTAATCACATATAAATTTTTTTAATCATTAATTTTTTTTGAGATATTGATGTAATAAATAATAAAAATATTATATAATAATATTTTAATATAATATTATTATATATTAATATGTGACACGTTTTGATTGATTGTTATTACATAATAATTTTTATTATTTATCATATTAGTTAAAAAATCTTATATGTGATTATATTATAAAATTTTTTAAATTTTTGTGATTATATTATAAAAAATTAAAATTTAATAACTAAAATAAAAAATATATTAAAATTTAGTGATATTTGATGTAATTTATCCTTTATCTAAAACTTTCTCATTATGATTAAGTCTTAGATAGTCGTCATATTTGGGACTGTTTTTGGATTTGGTTACTGTGTGAATATATCAATTAACTAAATCGACATTAATTAATAACATGTAATTTTTTAAGTTTATCTTTATATAAACATGAAAAATTTAGAGACTTGTCTCCACATGCATATAGTAGAGTGGCAAAGCAAGAGGAAGTTAATGTGAGGGTTAAGAGTTTGAATCTCATTTGGTGAAAAAACTGAGTATTATTAGGGGGATAGCATAAAAAGGTTAAAACGATTAATATCAAATGAATGCAAATGTATTGAGAGTTAATTTTAAGTGTGTAGAGATTATATCTACATCTAAATTTACTTAGAGGTATATCAGGAGAGAAGATTATCAATTTTTAGGAATTAATTGAGCGAATTTTGAACATCTTAGGATAATTAAAAAAACAAAATTAGAGACTCAAACTAGAGAATACTTCGTATCTAATTACCAATTGAAATTCATCTCTAATTATTGATCGAGTTTTGTCTTTATTTTAAAAAAGTAATGTAGAAAATATTTTTAGACGTAATTAATGATGAAAATTATGTACCTAATCTCCTAGGAATTTTGTCCCTAATTAAAGATTGCATTCTACTGCTAATTAATTTATTGAAAAAAAATTTAAATAATATGACTAATTTTGGGACAAACTCTTGTTGAAAATTTGAGATCACGGTAGTAGTCTCTAAATGCGTCGTTAAATTGATTTTATAAATTTGCAATGAAATATTATTTAAATGTTAACTTAGTAATTAAAGATGAAATCCTAGACCAATAAAATTTATTGTCAAAGGCCTTTTTGACAATTTATTTTTCTCTTATAATTAAAATTAATTTCTAAATTCATTGTTAATATCAAATAAGTTTAGATAGAATTCACTATTAAAATTTAGTTAGAAAAAGGAGAGTATTCAAACTATATATAAATAATATAACAACTTAGTAATTTAGTGATGTAGGACAAATGTAACTTTAACACTCTCTCTCACACGTAACATACAAATACATATAGATAGAGTTTAAAGTCAACATAACAAACAAAATCTATTTTGATACTATGTTAAATGAGTCTGGATAAAATTCATTCCTAAAAATTAACTCAAATGAATAGAGTCCCTAAATCACATATAAACAATATAAGTAACTTAGTGTGCAATAAATACAACTTAAGCTGGCAATTTCGTGTTTTCTTTTAAGGGTGAACAACTTGCTGATTAAAAGATGGAAAAGAAAAATATTCTCTCATTCCATACAAAATAATTCCCACCTCCACATAATTGCAATTTTTTATAAAAAAAATTGGTTAAAATATGTTTCAATGTTTTGTATCAAGAAATTTTTTATAAAAAATATTAAGTAATCAAATATACAAGTATGAATTTTTTTTTATTAATGTGATATTTTTTATAAAAAATAATTTCAATCAAAAGAGAGTTGGTACTCTCATAAGTCCTCAATGCAAGGGCTTTAAACAATTCATCAAAGGGTCTTCAATTAATTGCGGGGAAGAAGATGGTTCAGAATTTGTGCTTGCATATGTACACACACACACACACACCATATTCTTAGGATGTCGGCTCTTTATAATCAGAGAGGCCTTCTGTTACTAAATGGCGACCGAAAAACTTCCGTCACAAAATCCAAAATGTGAAATTCGGTTGCTAAATCCATCGTTAATTTTTGCGGCGACAGTGTCCGTCGTAGGATTTTGTATTCTTAATTCCGTTGTAAAAATATGCAGTTTGGTTGCAAATTTGTCGCTGATTAGGGATATTTTGCCGCTATTTTATTATTATTTTTTAAAAATGACCATGTAGAGTGGTAATTTCACTTACATTCTCTGTCATGTAGAGTGGTAAATTTTGCCACGTTGGGTTTGCTGCAGGGTCACATCTCATCTCTTATTTTATTTCTATCGAACAAATATTATGTTATATGATACGAGTAATATAACAATTCAACATGGGCATACAGAGGGGCCACATCTCCTCTCTCATCTTGTTTGCATCATAATATTCTCCTTCTTACCTACCACTAGTTTAACTGATGACGATAATGGTTTGGGGACGATGATGATGATTATGATCATCATCAAGTGCAGGTGCAGTTGCAATAGTGACATCCAGTTAGAGGAGTTGGGTTGGGGGGTACGATGTTGACGAAGTCGATGATACATCATGCAAATTAATCACCACTCCATTCCGATGCAATCCTGGCCCCGACTATGGACCAAAGCAAAGCAGCTTTGATGTTGAAGAAGTTGCATTCATAATGTCAAGAATTTGAGAATAAGATCAACATATTGATAGCGAAAAAACCAATAAATATGGATAGGCAAAAAAATTTGCCAACATAAGAATTTGCATTCATAAGATCAACATAAGAATTTGAGAATAAGACTAAGAATTTGCATTCATAAGAATTTGAGAATAAGATCAACATAAGAATTTGCATTCATCTCTGTTTCTCCCTCCTTAGTATTTTCTTCCTTTTTGGCATCTTCTCAACTCTCTCTCTCTTCAAGAGTATCTCTTCAACTCTATTTTTCTCTCTTACATCTCTCCTCAACTCTCTCTCTCTCTCTCTTTCTATGGTGACTCCTTCAACTACATCTCATATAAAAAATGCTACCCATAAACTTGTCTTATCTTTGATCCCCCCGATGATGAAATGATCATTAATTTGAACACGTCAGTGACCCGTCTAAATTAATCGATTTACGTAGGTCAACCAGAGAAGACGTCAGAAAAAAAAGGAGATACAACCATAGAGAGAGAGAGAGTTAAGAAGACGTCAAAAAATTATTATGTCAGTACATGCATGCGTGTCACTTGCTAACTAAATGTTTAAATGAGTGATTTTACATAGTTCAAGAACACATTTATAACCATAAAATGTTCAAGAACATAAAGTTCAAGAATATATTTGATATCACAACGGAGTTTAGAATTTTATAAAAAAACATAAAAATTTGGAAACATAAATATACTATTGGCTGATATGCATATCCGGCGTCACACAAACCATTAGATATTGCAGCATATATATTGTTACGATTCCTAGATGAGCCCCAAAAGGTGAATAAACGTCCCTTAATTACTAATTGTTTGGCACATATTGTAAGGAGATTCATTAAAGGAAGCAGAGTGATTTGGGGTCCCTGAAATGCTGGTGGAAGGGCCAAAAGTTCAGGGAACTGTGAGCTAATTACGGACACCAAAATACAAAAGCAAAAAGCACTTTAATTTGATCCTAATTTATTTTCCCTTTGCTGCCTCCATTGTGGACCAAATAAAGGAAAGGAATATGGGCGGGCCGCTCTAGTTCTTTGTGTTTGTGGATCCCTAGATACATACATACATACATACATATATATATAATTATTAACTTTAATACCTGAAAAATCATCTCAATTCTGGGTTTTTCTAAACGAAAATATTACAAAAATAATAATGCAAGAACAATTCTGGGCTCTGAATTACGTACCTTGATGGAGTGTTTTTTAATCTCCCATTATATGCTGTTAATTAATTTGGCAAAGTAATATCTATTTATGTTTATTATACACTGTTACCCAACTTTTAAAAGCATGTTGACTTGACTCCAAATCAAATTGGAAAGCCTGGGGAGCAGACAAGAGGGGAACATTTCCCCGTCTCTTCCACTCAGGGTCAAAAGGTTAATTATACACTAATATATTTACTTTTTATTATTATTACATTATTAATCATAAGTGAACATGACAGGGTTTGTGTGTTCAGTAAGTGATTAAGAATAAAAGGTCTTGGTCTAGAAGAATTTGAGTATATTAACTGTCCCACTCCCCATGGAAAAGCCCTTCTCTTCCCTCCCCTTTGTTTCGCTTTTTGTTGGGTGAGTATGTTAAGTGTTAGATCATGAGAGATTGCTACAAAAATGTTCAAATTTACTGTGTCATTTCTTTAAACATTTCAACTCTCCTATTAATTATATGCTCATTGTGATTGAATTTCTAAAATGATGTTATATTGATTGAGTAATATTATGAAATATCATTCATATATCACATTCTCGTTCAAAAAGATAATAACACATAACCTTCTTAATCTCTTTTAATGAGAAGGTGTCACGATACCGAAAACTTCTAACATTATTCTAATATATATATATATATTGATTTGAGAGAGATTCTTCCCTCCATGGATTTCTTTTATACAAAACATTAATAATTATAAATAGCATACAAACTGCAAAGAGAAGTACTCTTAATTCCCTCCATTTCTCCCGGGAGCAAAGATCCAACCCAACTCCACAAAGCTTAAGAGAAATATGATTCACAGAAGCTTCATCTTCTTCTTCTTCATCATCAATACTAGTCTTCTGATGAGCTTATTATCATTTTCTCCACTTTGCTGCTCACAAATGCTCAACCTAACTTTACCTGGCCAGCATCCCGACCCTGAAGCTGTTGTCCAGCAACTCCAATGGTACTCACTCTTCTTCAAGCTTGCTTTTCCTTGATAGGTTAATGCTTGGGATAATAGTTAAAAGTGTGATAAGTTTGCAGGAGAGTGAATGTCTCGCTGTCCAGAAGACAAATGCTATCATACCCAGCCGGCGCCGGCGCCTGCCCTACCGGAAACCCAACCGACGATTGCTGGCGGTGCGACCCCAACTGGCAGCTCAACCGCCAGCGGCTGGCCGACTGCGCTATAGGCTTCGGCCAGAACGCAGTCGGCGGCAAAGGCGGCCGCTTCTATGTCGTCACCGACTCCTCCGACGACGATGTCGTCAACCCCCGCCCCGGCACCCTCCGCCACGCCGTCATCCAAGACGAGCCGCTCTGGATCGTCTTCTCCGCCAACATGGTCATCCGCCTCTCCCAGGAGCTCATCTTCAACAGCCACAAGACCCTCGATGGCCGCGGCTCAGCCGTCCACATCACCGGCGGTGGCTGCATCACCCTCCAGTACATCTCCAATGTCATAATCCACAACATTCATATTCACCATTGTTACCCTTCTGGGAACACTGACATCCGGTCGAGCCCCACCCACTACGGGTGGCGCACCGAATCGGACGGCGACGGGATCTCCATATTCGGGTCGAGCGATATATGGATTGACCATTGTTCTTTCTCTCACTGCACAGACGGCCTAATCGACGCCGTGATGGGTTCGACCGGCATCACAATATCAAACAGCTACTTCTCCCACCATAACAAGGTTATTTTCCCTCACGAAGCAGGATCCTCTGTATTGCTTGTCACTTCAAATAACTCTCTAGGACGGCCATAGAATTCATTCAAAATATATACATTGTTTTGAATCCTTTTGCAGGTGATGTTGCTGGGCCACAGCGACGACTACTCGCCGGACTCCGGCATGCAAGTGACGATAGCGTTCAACCGGTTCGGGAAGAAGCTGGTGCAGAGAATGCCGAGGTGCAGAAGAGGGTACATACACGTCGTGAACAACGATTTCACCAAGTGGGAGATGTACGCCATCGGAGGGAGTGGAAGTCCGACGATCAACAGCCAGGGGAACCGGTACATAGCGCCGGTGGATTCGGACTCGAAGGAGGTGACGAAGAGGCTGGGGGCGGCGGAGCAGGAGTGGAAGGGGTGGAACTGGCGGAGCCAAGGCGACGTGTTGGTGAACGGAGCCTTCTTCGTGGAATCGGGCGAGAGCTTAGGGGTCAAGTACGAGAAAGCTTACAGCGTCGAGCCCAGGTCTGCTACGTTCATTGATCAGATCACCATGAACGCCGGCGTGCTTGGTTGCAGGTCTCTCTCTCTCTCTATATTTATAATCCCATAGATAAATGCTATATAAATAGAATTTTGGGTATGGGCCACAGGTTGGCCCATTTTCACCCAGAACTTGGACTTGGGCTTATGCCAATATGGGCTTAGGAGAAAACTTAATTTGTCGCTACGATAAATTTAAAACGAAAATGTTATTTTGATATTTATTTAATATTTATGGTGATATTTTTTTATTATTGTTTTATATTTTATATTATATTAATGTAAGCATACAAAACATAAATGTCAGTTAAAGTGTTAAATTTGAGTGTTTAAATATTATTTTTTTAATATAAAATATACGAATCATTTGGAAAGAGATCTTCATTTCTGAAAATTAAATTTACATTGAATATGAGCAGAAGCAACAAGCTGAGCAAGTGGACTGCAGCAAACAATGCCGCCGCCGCCGCTGGCAGCGGCGGGGGCGAGGGCGGCGACGGAATTTTAGAGTCGAGCGGTGATGATGAAGACAACTCCGATGATGATGATAGGTTTTGGAGCAATAATGGCGCATCTTTCCCTTCACATACTTCTATACTCATCTCTCTTGTATTTCCCTTGTTATTATGCTTACCTTATGTCACCTTATGCTTATTATGAGAGTATTTAAAAAGAAGTTATAATTATCATCTTTTAAAAAAGGTGTGGTAATTGGTAAATAAGTTTATTAAATGGACATAATAGTTCATAAATTATGTATTAAGTAATTAAGTATCTAAAAAATTGTGTTAAATTGCTCATAAAAAAAAAGTTTAAAATCTAAAAGTATTAATAAGCTATTTTCAAAAAAACACTCAACTAGACTTTCAATTGATGAATCGAATCAACCCAAAGTTCGTTGAACTCAAGTTTGGCTTGCAAGCCAAGTTCTAGGCTTGAGCCTTAAGGCTTTATTCGAGCTCGAACTCGGACTTGACAAGCTTTTGATAAAGTTGAGCTTAGGCTCGGGTTTGGATTTGTGAAGAATATTTTTAAAAAATCTAACATACAAATAATTAATAAATAATAATTTTAAATTAAACTTGATAATTAACAAATAATAACTTCAAATTACAATAAACATAATATCATTATCATAATTTAAAGTTAAATAATATATTTATAAAATTATTAATGTATTTACATGATACGAGCTATTCGTGGTCTTCTAATCGAGCATATTCACAAGTCTCTAATCAAATATGTTCATGAATTTTAATGAATCAAATTTTACTAAATTCAATCATAATTTATTTACAAATTAAATTTCAAAATTAAGGTCAAGTTTAAGTCATCTACTTTAACAAATGAACTCAAATAAATTTTGTTGAGTCGAATATTGAGCCTCTTGTAAACAACTCAACTCATTTAAAATCATACGCTCAACAAATAGTTTTGAAATCAATGAAAATATTTTATTTTATATTTTCTTCTTCTCTCACTTAGAAACCAGTTTGTTCAATAAGGATACCCACCCATTCACACATGATATTGTATTATATTCAAATGATACTTTGAATGAAAAGAAAAAGTGTGGATTAGGTGGAGGTTTGTCTCTCTTATTAAAGAAAAGTATTATCTATGTTGGGAGATAATCACTAAAATAAGATATATAAAACAATACAATTAAGATAATTTAGTCATATATAAAAAGATATTATTAAAAAAAAATTAATAGGAACTCTTGCACATAGAGAAGGTAAATGAAATATAACAAATATTTATTTGAGTATAATTAATATAAATTATAAGTAATTTATACTCCATAAATGAGCATCGAACAAGAAGTCATATTATTGGCTTTACATGCTAACATAAAGCATTACTTTTGAGGAATTCCTATCCACTGGGAGTGAGCCAAAAACATTCAAACTTGGGCAATAATGCAACATAATTAAGGATAGAAGATGATGCAGACTAAAGGATTAATTTCTAGTTGCTTTTGTACTTTAGATATCCACAAAGTCTAAGATGCATGCATACTTAAAGTAAAAAGTCATCTCCGCATGCTTTTCAGAGGGACAGAAAGTGATGTACTTCAGATGAAACTCATCATCTGAACATTTAAGTATGCATGCATCTTAGACATATAACCCTGCCCTCTATTTTTCAATTAATTTTGGAACATAAAACAGAAAGAATTCCCAGTGCCTTGAGATGAATATAGAAGCAAAACAGTTTCTGAAATCGGTTAGTGAAACATTTTCTCGAAAATATCTGTTGCCAGTTCATTTCTCTATCTGATGATTTAGTTGGAAGATGGATAACATTATCCTCGGCTTTGTGATTACACTTGACCAAACTTCATGACATAATGAAGATTACAATGGGGAAATCTAAGATAATATATAGGTTATCTATCTCTTCCTATCGGGATAAACACCAAAACAATAGATAGAATAGGATTTATAATCTGAATCTGAAACTGAAAGCCCATAATTTGAATGATCATTTAGGGTCCTGCATTGTTTGGATGTCAGGAAAACTGATTATCTGTCTCTTTCATTGTTTGGTTCCAGAGAAAATGAACGGCTCAACTCAGAAAAGGACCCTATATTGATTGATATTGCTCGAATTGTTCAAGAGTTATTTGTGTGGCTTCATTAAGCTTATGTGCTTCTCTCATCAATCAAAAATTGGAAAATGCAAGTTTTACCATGAGACAGCCTCCCTTGGCTGGCAAGCTAGAGTTCACTTAGTTGACGCTACACAGCGGGATAAAGATTTATTATGTTGTTGTTATCATTGTCATCCACTACTGTTCTTTAAAATTCTCATTTTTTCAACAAAAGTAGTATTTATAGATGAGAAGTTTGTCGATGTTTAGATGGTAATTAAAATTTCTAGGAGTCTGATTTACTTCTTTAGTAGTCTCTTAACTTTCCTCTTTACTCCAGCACATATGATCTTCTCTTCTGTTGTATCAAAGATGGAAGCAAGCCAGCAGTGGTAAGTAAAGGAGAAGGATTGCAAGTTAGTGTATTTTCACAAGCAAAAGTTCACAAGCAAGATTTAAAAATGTAGAATTTGGTCTACTCTGTGTCCCAGAGGAAGCCCAAGGAGTCCCATGAGCCACCATAGCTGTCCTCGGAGGGAAAACAGAAGCATAACTCCGAACTCTGACAGTCCCCGTGATGGTACAC
Source organism: Diospyros kaki (assembly GCA_036245055.1). NCBI lineage: Eukaryota > Viridiplantae > Streptophyta > Magnoliopsida > Ericales > Ebenaceae > Diospyros > Diospyros kaki. The sequence goes on along the minus strand of BSEG01000006.1, from coordinate 4,016,778 downwards.
GCCCCCTGGCCCATCTGACAAATGCGATAGCCAGTCTGTCATGCGCGCTTCGTAAGGCGAACCTGCAATCCCGTAGTTTGACAGTCCAAACATATCAAAAATATCATCCGAGGTTCTCAAACTGTCCCCCTTGTTGCACTCTCCATTGCTGCTTCTTAGACTCACTGTGTCATAGTTTGGCGTCAATAGGTCCTGTTTAGCATTGCTTATGATGCTCTGGCAGTTTCCTGAATGTGTTGAGCAAAGGAAGATGAAATTAAAAATCGCGATAACAATCAGAGGAAATTAATTTGCGGAGCTGCACCTTGTTCCCCAAGTTGTGCTGCTTTCCTTCTCAAATGACTTCTCCAGTAGTTCTTTATCTCATTGTCAGTTCTTCCCGGCAGGCTTCTAGCAATTTTCGACCACCTATGGATTAATAGAGGCGATATATGGTTAACAAACTGGGAATTGAAGTCACGTAAGTAATGGGTACTTGGAAGAAAAGAGAAAGGGAACTTACTTGTTACCCCATTGCTTGTGGAGCTGAAGAATGATGGTCTCTTCTTCTGCAGTCAATCGACCACGCTTAAGATTGGGGCGAAGATAGTTCAGCCACCGCAGTCTGCAGCTCTTCCCGGTCCTCCTCAGGCCTGCAAGAAACTCCCATTTATAAGCACTAATTAAGAGGCTCTGAAATAGACTCCTCTTTCTTTCAGTTCCCACCATGACATGAATTGTACCTGAAGCTTTTGCCAACGAATCCCATCGCCGTTCCCCCAGAAGCGCGACAGAAGCAGCCAAACGCTCGTCTTCCTCCTCAAGCCAAGGCCCTTTGCGCAACTCCTCTCCCTGCATGGCTGCTCGACGGATAAGATAACCTGTTACCACTGTTGCAACAAACTACTCATATATAGAAGTATCCCTCTTACGCAAAGGTGGCAGAATTAAGGGAAAGGACCCAAAAATGTTACGTGGCATTGTGGGTGGAAAACACTAGTTTGTGGGAAGACCACCATTTGGATTAGATGCATTGAGGCTCATGCCATTTGGAGTTAGGTCATCAAGAGGAATTTTCTTCTATTTGTCCCCATGAGACCCATACCCTTTTTGCATCATCATTTCTGGTACCATTTGCAAGTCTTGTTACTCACATGTGAAGTAAGTCTTCTATTAATATTGTACTTTGGAGATGGCCTCTGTCTCTTCCCATTTTAAACATCAATGTTATCAACAACATGTGAATAAGACAGAAAAAAGGATAAGGAGAAGATAGGGATAGTGCCTCTGGGAGATGGCAGGCATGCACAATCTGAATCTCCTAAATCTCCAACTTGGCTCCTTGACGATGGAAGAAATCACCAATAATGAATGTGATCTAGTTTGGATCAACAATTGAGCAGTTGGCTATTAGAATGTTGTATTAATAATAGTTGAATCTGCAATTATAATGAAAAATTGTAGGAGGGATCTCTCCAAATGATTTTTCAATACTTAAAAGTTTGGAGAGTCAAAGATAATGATAATCAATACTATCAGTAAGAGCGTATAAAAAAAATTAATAATATCTAGTGATATAATGCATATACACATACATATAATATTCTAGTCATTATTTATTTCTTGTGGCATTAAGAATATCTTATATATGAACATGATAACAATCGCCATTTTAATTATTCAGCGAACTTTTGATGATATTACATTTTATTTATTATTATATCGATCGAGATATATCTAAACTCAAGTAATTGTAACTTTATACTTAGTTGTCAAAGACTTATATGCGGACATTTTTAATAACCAAATATATATGATGTGCTCCTCAAGTCACATGTCAAAAGAATATTGATGTACAATTATACGAAATTTTTGAAAATAATAAGCCGAGTTGTATGAAATAAAAAAAATAAATATTTCCAGTGCACAAAACTTCCAATGCCCTCGACCTTTGCAAAGGTCATAGAAGAGTCATGCTATGTATAACCAACCATCTTTGACCATCAAAAATGCTATCTTTCTTCTCTTTTTCTGGGAACTTATTTCTCTTTATCGTTTATGATTATTTGGTAAGCATCTACAGTTTATAAGTTGTGTAGCATTTTATAAAATTAATCTTTTTTTCCCAAAAAAAAAAACATAAAATCAAAAAAATGAGCTCCCTAGGTGCTGATCTCATAATGGCATTAATGCAAAGCAAGTTTCAAACTGAATCCAAAGCAGCAAAATACATCCACACACAAACTATAAGTAGTGTACATGCAGAATGAAAGAGTAAGGTTCCTATCTTTGGAGCAAAAATTTTAACTCTGCCATATATCACAAGCCCATTCTTACTATGCAGTAGTACACTAGCACCCACAACTCTATATTAGTACATTTTAAGTTGCATTTGCCTATTAATTGAGAGATTTTGGAAAGAAAAAAGAATGAAATAAAAAAAGGGGGGAAAATGAATTCAGCAAGGTAAACAGCATTTCCGTCCATCCATAATCCTAATTATTATGGATGGACTGATGCATTCAGTGAAATCAGTCGACATCTTATTCACATTTCCTCACCCTTCTTGTGCTGCAGCAGCAGCCAACCTCTGCCATGTTAGTTCCCGCTGCCCTTCTACCTCCATTGTCCGGGCCTCTTTCTCTGCGTACTGCGTCTGGCACTCCTCGAACAATTCGGGATCCATCTCCAAGAACATTTTACGAACATTGACAGTCAGCCCATGGATGGCGGGGTTCCAGTGTGACTGAATGTTCTTTTCCAAAGCCTCAAAAATGATTGGCAAAATAACGCTCCGGTTCTGTGCAATCAAGCTTACAATGTGTTCATTACTCCATAGAAAGAGAGTTCGTTCGGCAACCTGAAACATCAGATGGGATAAGAAAAACTTCCCAAAGGGATGCATCGGGTTGTCCCTTTCCAAGAGTGAAGTAGAAATGATTAGTAGTTTTATTCAAAGTGCATGAGTTGCTAGCATGCATCTTTATCGGTTAAAATGCTTCCGTTGCATCCATGAGAGGTTAAAATTAAACTTTTGCATGAATAATTCATCCATGAGACGTTCAGATATTGATTGCAAAAATGATTATGTTACATCTAATCAGATACAAGAATCTAGTGTCCTACGTGCCTAAGTTATCTCCTTGAACTTACTTCCCTGAAAACAAAATAAAAAAAAGGTTATCTCCTTGAACAGTTAAAAAGAGTGCCCATATATATTGAAAAGTAGTATGAATCCTTGGACATGCCCCCTTTCTATCGTTTGTTTTTTGGTTTTTTTTTTTTTTGGGGGGGGGGGGGGGCGGCGGGGGAAGAAGCTCCTTTTGGTTACCAAGATGATTATATTACATCTCAAGTTAGGGACGTTAAAATAATAAGTGTAAACTATCCAAGATGAAGTTATTAGTTAACTAGGTAGTTGGAAGTAAAAGAAATTTAGGAAGAACATCAGAGCTAAAAAAATTCCTCATATCATCAAATATGAGTGTTTTTTTTTCACTTTCAAACAGCTAAAAATTAGATGAGAAACAATTAAGCAAGGAGACAGATAGCCCAAATTCTTTGTGTTGTCACATACTGGGAACTGGGTACAGAAGGGGAATAGAAGAGCTATGTAGCATTCCCCAAATAAAAATCTCAAACTTCTGTCTAATTCACAATTGAGTCTTGAGCTTGGCATATCAATACTTAAAGAACAGATTTTTGATAAAGAATTTTCCTATCAGAAAAAATTAAGAAAAGAAAAAATGCGTCAAAGAATAAAGCAATACAATGTTCAGGGCAAACGTAATCCAGCATAACGTCTGTAAGAAGAAAGCAACAGAGTCTTGAGCTTGACATATTACAGTCCATGCCCTCTTGGGTGTTCCTCTTTATAATATCTTGTTCCTAGGGACGGCCATAGGGAGGATATTAAGAGTGGCGGACCCCTCTACCTATCCTTGTACATGCATCTCTATTCTTGCCCCCATACCTGTCCTCTCACTGTATTTTGTTTAACCCTACATCCCCATACCCGTAGGGTAATGGGAACTCGATGAGTACCCATATATCCGATATATTTATCATTCTAACATATTTATATTCATAGTTTAAATAACTTCAAAACAATGTGATAAGAAAGGAATATGACATTAAAGCAAGTAAAAAGCTAAATAGCAACAGCTGTATATAATATTTTAAATTGTTCCAATACATTTAAGTAATAAAAAAAAAACCCCTTTGTTTGTTTATGGCAAATGTGAGAGAATAGAGATTGTAACTAAGTTAAGTTTAAAGCTTGTGAGAATATATTTGATTTAGGTTTTTTTTTTTAATATATGAATCATAATATATAATTAGATAAAATAATTATTGTTGGAGAAATTCGAAAAAAGTGATAAGAAGAATCGGGAGATCATCTAGAAGCTGCTCCAGTTTAAAAATAGATAATTCCAAGAGTTTAAATGTTATATTTTAAATTGTAGATATTGTTGTATAAGTTTGAATTTATTTCCTAAGTTTTAGGAGATCAAATTTCCTAGTTTCTAGGAAATAGATAGTTTATATCTTCTCCTAAATTGTAGGAGAATTATTAGCAGCTAGGGTGTATATATTTCATGCATGCCTATAGGATAATTATTCAAACTTTTTCAGCTATCTCAAGGTTATTTCATGGTATCAAAGCCTGCTCGTCAATCCTAAAGCAGGCTCTATTCTATTTTTCTATCCACACCTTGCTTCATCAAGTAGTTTTATTTGTTTCTTCTGTTTGCACTTTGTTTCATCAATGGCCGATACTCTACCTAATCCCACTCTAACTGAGGCTTTTGCCACAAGTTCTCTGATCAATCTGCCTATTCCACCTTCGAGTTCTACAACAAATCTTTTCAGCAACTCAATTGATCATCTTCCTATACAGATTACTCACCATAAGTTGAATGAGAGTAATTTTAGGGAATGATTTCAGTCAGTTATGCTAGTAATCAAGGAAAAAGGCAAGACTAGTTACTTAACCGGCTCTACTCCTCCACCGAGCACAGCAGCCACATATGTGTCACAACCCAAGGGTAGTTAGAAGGGCCCTAATGTAATTAGTTTCCTTTGTTTGTTAGGAGCTATTTCTGTTATTCTGTTACAGCACATGGGGTTATTACTCTAGATGTTTCTTTAGCCTATAAATAGGCTCAAGTATGTAGAGAAAGGCATGCTGAAATAATATAGTGAATTCATATTTTCCCTTCTTACTCTCTCCCTCTCATTCTTCCTAATTCTCTCATTTCTCTTGATTTCTGCTCTATATCTCCCTCCAATTCTTCTCTGTTTCCCTCCCGAATCCTTCCCAATTCCTTCCTAGACCCTAGCTAAATCCTAGGGTCGTGACAATATGGTACTTGGGAAGTTGAGAATTGCACCATAATGACCTGGTTGATCAATTCAATGAAGCCTAGAATTGGAAGAACTTACCTATTCTATAAAATCGCAAAGGAGATATGGGATTCAGTCCAAAACATATACTCAGATTTGGAGAACTCATCTCAATGCTTTGAGATCAAATCAACCATTAGGACTACACGACAAGGTAATATAAATCTTACTAATTACTTTAATGTTTTGGTTGAACTTTGGCATGAGATGGATCTGTTTTACACCATTAATTGGGAATGTTCTGCGGATAGTACAAAGTATAGTAAGATGATTGAGAAGGATCAGATGTTTGATTTCCTACACGGTCTTAACCATGATTTGGATTAAGAGGCAGAATCTAGGGTACAAAACCACTGCCTTCGCTTCGAGAAGTTTTTGCTGAGGTACAAAGGGAGGAAAGCTGAAGAAAAGTAATACTAAATCAGCAAGGTGAGTCCCCTTTAACTCACCAAAATTCCGCTTTAGCAAGTTTTAAATAAGAAGAGAGTCAATCAAGGAATCTAGGGCGGGAGAAGCAGTGGTGTGACCACTATAAAAGGCCATATCATACCAAAGAAACATGTTGGAAAATTCAAGGGAAATCGGTTAACTGGAAGCCAAGAGGAAAAAGGGCGAGTGGAAGGACTGCCTACATAGCTGATGCATCAAAGAAAGCAAGAAACAGTACCAGCCTTAACCTATCAAAGGAGCAGATTCAGACCTTGTATAAATTGTTGAATCAAGGTATATCCTCGCCAAGTCCTCCTATGGCAGCTACTGCCTTACAAGGTAATCCCCATTACTCTCTAAATTCCAAAAAACTCTCTAAGAATACATGAATAATAGATACGAGTGCTTCGGACCATATGGTATGTTCAACCTGTTCAATGACAGAATACACCCCTTGTGACAACCCTATAAACATTTCAATGGCTGATGGTACCACTTCTCCAGCCAAAAGACATGGAATAGTTTGTATTTCTGGTATAACACTTAAATTAGTTTTACATGTTCCTAGTTTAAGATGCAATTTACTGTCAATTCATAAGATTACTCAAGATATGAATTGTTGTGTGACCTTCTTTCCTTCATATTGCTTATTTCAGGACTAAGTATCGGGGAGGACAATTGGTAATGCTAAAGCTAAGGATGGGCTTTATTATTTGACAGGGGATAGGATTTTTTTCTTCCACAAATAAAGTTGTTTTGACAACCACAACTGAAGCCAAGGTTTTGTTGTGGCATAATCGTTTAGGTTATTCAAGTTTTCCTTATCTTAAATTCTTGCATCCGCATTTTTTCGTCAATAAAAATCGAACTTTCTCATGTGAATAGTGTACCATTGCCAAACAGTCCCGTTCTTCTCATCCAATTCAATCCTATAAGCCATCTAAACCATTCTATTTAGTTCATCTATATTTGGGGACTGTCTAAAACCCCTAATATTTCTAGTTCTAAGTGGTTTATAACTTTTATTGATGATCATTCTGGGGCATGTTGGGTGTACCTTATGAGGAAAAAATCTGAAGCTTACAACATTTTTAAGAAATTTCACAAACTCATCTTAAATATGTTTCAAACTTCCATCCAAATTCTTCGTACTCATAATGGTCGAGAATATTTCTCTCATGACCTTACCAATTATCTATCCGAACAAGGCATTCTACATCAAAGCTCTTGTCCATACACACCGTAGCAAAATGGTGTGGTGGAAAGAAAAAATCGCCATCTTCTAGAAATGGCTCAAGCTATGATGTTCACCACCCATGTCCCACATTTCTACTGGAGGGAAGCATTCCTTACAGCTACATATTTGATCAATAGACTTCCCTCAAAGTCCCTAAAATTTCAGACCCCTCTTGCTGTCCTTTGTTCTCTCTACCCAATTGTTAGCCACTTACATTCTCTTCCTCCAAAAATTTTTGGCTGCATTGTGTATGTTCACAATAATCAGCTCAACCATACCAAGTTAGATCCCAAGGCCCTTAAATGTATCTTTGTTGGGTACTCTCCCTCCCAAAAAGATTACAAATGCTATAACCCTCTCCAAAGACAAGTCTTGGTTTTCACAGATGTCACATTCTATGAAGACCAATCATTTTACCCCTCATCAGTTTCAGTTGTTGCATCTCCATCCCTCCCGGATCCTACTCTTATTTCTTTTCCTTCCCTTGATGCTCCTCTGCCTTTATGCTCTCAAGGGGGAGAATTTCTAGCCTTTCCGCCTGTTAGGACTTCAAGTTCTGATAGCATAAGGGCAGATCCTTCAAGCTCTTCTCCTATTTCTCCTAATCCATCTTCTCAGCCATCCTCTCAGCCAGAAACTGCAGCTGAATCTCATGTTCCAACTCCATATTCAGCAGCTAAACATCCTCTACAAGTGTATTCTAGACGTTCAAAGGCCCATCCTAAGGGACAACAAAACCAATCATCACTTCTAGATGCTGGTCTATCAGAAAACAACACTGAAAATGAGTCTACCAGCAGTGATAATTTGGATTAGGCTATGCCTATTGCTCTAAGGAAAGGGGTAAGATCTTGTGTCAAGTATCCTATGTCTAATCACTTGACTTATGCTAAATTATCCCCTCCGTACAAGGGATTTGTTGCAAGTATTGACAGCATTGCCATTCCAAGGAATATTCAAGAGGCTATGAGTGACCCTTAGTGGAAAGCTGTAGCTATGGAAGAGATGAGTGCCTTGGTGAAAAATAACACATGGGAGATTGTTAAACTACCTTGAAACAAAAGGGTGATTGGTTGTAGATGGGTTTTCACAGTAAAGCATAATGCAGATGGAAGTGTTGAAAGATACAAGATAAGATTGGTTGCACAACGGTTTACTCAAACATATGGGATCCACTATCAGGAAACTTTTGCTCCTGTGGCCAAACTCAACTCAATTCGGATATTAATTTCCCTTATTGTTAATCTTGATTGGCCTCTACTTCAATTTGATATTAAAAATGTTTTTTTGAATGGTGACTTGGATGAGGAGATATATATGAGAATACCTCCAGGATTTGAATAGGAAATTGGCAGTGAAAATATGTGCAAGTTAAAGAAATCCCTATATGGATTAAAGCAATCTCCAAGGGCTCGGTTCAAGAAATTTAGCATGACTCTCAATCACTTGGGATATAAGCAAGGGCAAACTGACCATACCCTATTTATAAAGTCTATAATAGAAAGTAAAAATGCCATATTAATTGTTTATGTTGATGATATTATTGTGACAGGTGATGACTTACAGGAAATTAAAAATTTGAAGAAGCAATTAAAAACTGAATTTAAAGTGAAAGGCCTTGGAGTCATGAGATACTTCCCAGGAATGGAGGCGGCTTGGAGTAAAGAAGGGCTATTCATCTCTCAAAGGAAATGCACACTTGATTTGTTAAAGGAAACCGGGATGTTAGCATGCAGACCGGTTGGTACTCCTCTAGAAAAGGGTTGGAATGTTGAAGAAAAAGAACACTCCTATTGAAAAAGAAAGGTACCAAAGGTTGGTTGGTAGACTAATTTATTTATCACTTACAAGGCCAGACATAGCCTATACAGTGTCATAAGTCAATATATGCATTCCCCCTACTCAAAAGCATATCAAAAGCATATGAATGCAGTGTTCCATGTTCTAAGATACCTCAAGGGAACGGTTGGGAAAGGGCTGATGTTCAGGAAAACTAATGAAAGAAGAATTGAATGTTTTGTGGATGCTAATTGGGCTGGTTCACGTGAGGATAACAGGTCAACTTCAGGTTATTGCACCAAGTTATGGGGTAATGTGGTTACTTTGAGAAGCAAAAAGCAATCTGTAGTGGCTTGAAGCAGTGCCAAGGCTGAATTTCGTGCTATTGCTCAAGGGATATGTGAAGTAATTTGGCTGGAAATTATGAAGGAAGACTTGGGGATATCCTTATCTCAACCAACAAAAGTTTATAGTGATAGCAAGTCTGCTATCAGTATTGTGAAGAATTCGGTTTAACATGACCGAATGAAACATGTAAGAATTGACAAGAGTTTTATAAAGAGGGAAATTGAAGAAGGAGGAATCAGCTTATCCTATATTCCAACTACAAATCAAGTAGCTAATATTTTCACAAAAACTGTTGCAAGGCCAGGGTTCAAGTTACTAATTGGCAAGCTGGGATTGACTTGTATCTATTCATTAGCTTGAGGGGGAGTGTTGGAAAAACTCGGAAAAAGTGATAAGAAGAATCGGAAGATCATCTAGAAGTTGCTCCAATTTAAAAATATATAATTCCAAGAGTTTAAATGTTGTATTTTAAATTGTAGATATTGTTGTATAAGTTTGAATTTATTTCCTAAGTTTTAGAAGATCAAATTTCCTAATTTATAGGAAGTAGATAGTTTATATCTCCTCCTAAATTGTAGGAGAATTATTAGCAGCTAGGGTGTATATGTTTAATTCATGCCTATAGGATAATTATTCAAGCTTTTTCAGCTATCTCAAGCTTGTTTCAATTATATATATAATTATATCAAGATAGGGGACCCTATCCCCTCCACTCTACTAGTACCTAACTAGTATTTTAATACTTTACCAGTACCCTCCTCATGGGTATAAAAACCTTCCCCGAATAGGGTTTTGAAGAGTACTCACAAGGTAGGGTACCCATTGCCATTTCTACTTATCCTCCCACAACACCCCCCCCCCCCAACCCCCACCCCACAAAAAAAAAAAAAAAATTTAAGGTCTGAAGTGATTTGACCACAAGGAATTCCTTGCTAGAGTGGATTGTTAACCTTCGTCAAGAGCTTTGCAGGTCACTCAAAACAAACATAGCACATACCATACTCACCATGTTAGTGATGCTAACTTCATTCCTGCCTATAGGAATGCCATGACTACATAAGGAAAAGAACATTACTGGACCAACCTATTAACCCCTATAAAAGTTAGATCAACTCAAAACCATACTACAAACTAAAAATTTTAATATGGTCAAGATGGTAGGGGAACTTGCCTAGTGATTTTTTGCCAGGTTTAAAATGTCACAGATGTTCATGCTTATTTTTGTTCATTATTAGAGGATCATGAATTTGTATACATTATCTAGAAATACATATACCCGAACAAGAGTCCTGTAGAAAAAGAGGCACACGTATGATGTAATTCCCAAATGCAAAGACCCCGAAGAGCATGAGACCAATCTTTTACCAAATCCATGATAATTCAACAGAAGGGTGGAACTTGACAAACAATTTGTCCTGGTAAGGGCCAATAAAGTCATTTGTCTTGTAAATTTCAATAAATGGACTGAATATCTAGCAATCCTTCACAGAGATCCAATCAAGATGCAGAATGATGCAGCCGCAGCCCCGCCCGGGGGGGGGGGGGTTGGAACTCATGTCTTTGACTGCTCAAGTTCAAATTCTCATTTGAAGGCAATAACCTCATTAGTAAAACGTAACAATGTAGGCCAGTCTAAAAAGTTCTATAGGATTTACCTAGAACTAGAAAGGGAAAAATATCAATGAAAGATATATGAAAAGTGGCAGTCAGATGGAATGAGAATCTTTTATTCAGGTTGCTGATTCACTTGAAAATTGTGCTTATCCTGATATATTTTCCCATTCTCTCCTCCAGTAATAAACCCACTTGTTAGAGGGAGCAGCTACAGGGTCCAAGAAAAATGAGATCCGCAGCTTGAGGAAATAGCTGAATCACTGTGAAACATACTGAAATACTTATGTATCTTGATGCATCATGATCCATGAATAATATGTCTCAAATTTTCTCAAATAACAAAAATACTTTAGCACAAGAAAACATATACAATACAGGAAAATAAACAGAAAAAAGAGATATTAAACTAAGAAATGAGGACATAGTTCAAAAAGTTATTTCTTACATTTTTTTTTCCATTTTGGTCATGAAGCACCTTTTTTCTCTTTCTAGATCTAGCAAGTTTTTTTTTTTTTTTCTTATTTCTAGATCTAGTCATGTTTCCATATTGTACAGTTGGTTTCACAATATCAACTATGTGATAGAACATAACCATATCAATTATCTTCATTAACCACCATCTCATGGAACTTTTCTATATGAAGATGGTGTGAGAACTTTATCTCATCATTCCCTTGCTAGAGGGTCGCATTAGGAAGGGCATTTGATGTAAAATTTCACTACATTGTTCTTTTGCATGGATTTGTATTGTCAATGTGACTTTTAAAAGTCAATTGACATTATGATGTTTTCCATTGACCCTAACTTGGTTAGGATAAGGTGCAATTGATGATGATTCTGGCAAATCCTACTCCAAAATTCAACCTTTTTGCCCAACCTGTCCAAGTTCATCATCCATCCGTCAAAGCATCAACCCGGAGCATGACTCTGCCCTCATTGAGTCAAGCCTTCCATGGAACCAACCATCGCTTCTCAACATCAACAACTTATTGACATTGGAAGAAAATATCATTTTTCCATCCCAAATGGTTTGAGTAGTAGCACTTGAGTTACTCTCAAAGGAAAGTTCTACTCGGTCCATGAAATTGATAGAGATGGTGAGTCCTAAATTTAAAGTCATAACTATTTTATGATTTTATCTTTCCACTTATTTTAAATTTTTTGTTTTTTCAGGAACGTTAGACCACTAAGAATGTTACGTTTCTATTGTCTGGACCTCTTTTTGTTTTCTAGTTTATATAGCTTGTATGCAAAGATTTTATCTACTTTTATATGATTGATTGAATAATAAAAAATATTGGCTATTAATCTCCTTCTCTCTTATTCTCCTTCAATATTCTTTCTCTATACTATAATTCTTCTCCTTCTCTTTCACTTTCTTCTGAATTTTTATTTCCTCTCTCTCTCTCAGATCTCCTACCCCAGTATTTTCTCTTTCTAATTTCTTCTTCTTTCTCTTTTCTTCTTCACCTTCTGTTGGTTCTTCATCAGGGAGGGGTTTACACCAATTCATCCAACCCCACCATTTTGAGTCTATAATGATCCATTTGGATACCCACAAACTGCATAATTAAGCCCAAAAAGCAATTTGAGTGGATTAGCACCTAAGCCTTTGGCTAAGCTAAAAACTAGTGTGTGATAATAAAAACTAATAATAGAAGAAGATATTAGGGAAAAAAAAAAGGAAAGTAAGAAGAACAGAAACAAACAAAAGAATAGAGAGGACAAAAGAGTATCATATCACAAATGGGATAAACACTGTACAAGCAAAAGAACAAAGATACAGAGTAACAACCTATATATCTACAGCTGTTAAAGCTCATCCAAGAATTGAGGGGAAAAAGGGATAGAAAGGGAATCTCCTCCATCAACAATAAAAGCAGAAAATGAGAATGTCTCCTTCAAGCTATGCTTTTAAATACAATAAACAAGATGAATAACAACAAAGATCTGTAAAAAACAAACAAGCAGGCAAAGATGCTGTAAGAGATATTCATAACACAGACAGCTTGACAACGATCTACACACCAACAATTACACATGGAGTAAATTTCAGAACTAATGCATTATGCTGACATTATGACATAGAAATCAATGTATGGAGATGCAAATCTAAAGGTTTCCGAGTCTTTTCATACCTGAAAATGAGAACTATTGAGGCAGCGGGCTATCTGTCTGAAAAGAGGGACCATGCAGCGCTGAAATTCTGCAGCCTGTGTTGCCTCCAGTACTTCTTCTAGCTCCCCAAGGAACAAAACCTCCTTCTGGCAATTGGTGACAGGCCAATATTTCAACAAACCCCTTACAACATTGTCAGCGAGCTTGAAATCTTTTTCCACAAACTGAATAATGCAGTATGAGAGCTGCTGATGATACACGCCAATCGGCTTTGGCTTGTGGAGGGGTATAAGCCCTCGAACAAGAAACAATTTATGCTCCTCTTTCATTGGCAGAGCAAACCCATTAATTATGCTCCCAAGAATCTCCAGAAGCTCACTAATACCACTGTGCCTCTCCGTTTCATATATAAATCGATAAAATATATTGCAGATTGCTTTCCTAATAAATGGACGATGCACCATGAACTTTCCATATATCCGATGGAGGATTGTCTTCAAATACTCCCGCTCTCGGGGGTCCTCAGAATCAAACAAGTCAAGTAGTTTTAAAACGAATGAATGATCAATGTACCGCTTGGCAATCTTGGTGTCTGTATCAGATGAAACCACGTACCGCAGAAGCAGCTCATGCACAATCTGTAAATGGGGCCATGCTGGATCAAGGTATAGCTCCTCCTCCTCTGGGTCCACATTTTCAGAACCAGTATTTTCATGGGATGCCGGAGGCAAACATCGGAAAATATTGACTGAAATCATCCGAATCATCTCTTCCTGGTTACCCTCTGTAATTTTCCCCGAACCAGATTGTACGTAATCAACAAGCTCCGTGAGGGTCTGCCTCTTGATCTCCTTCTCTCTAACCATTTTCAGAGTGTCGGAAAAATCAAATTGGAAGCAACAAATCTGCAATTTCTTAAGGAATAAGTTCTGGCGTTCTGACACCGGAATGTCCCTTAACATAGGGAGGGTCTCTACGGTACCCGAAGGGGGAGCCATAGCTGCCGCTGCGGCACCACCTGAATTGGCCACGGAAGGTACCGGTCCACCCCTGGAAGCATGATTTACAACAACATTTGACCCGAAATCGTGAGCATCCGATTTCGCTAGCTTACGTTGACCACGTTTTATGATCTTGTTGAACATCCCAATCTGATGCGCCCTAACCCTAAACTTGCACGCACAAAAACAATATGCTCGTGTGTGTGTGTGTGTGTCTATATCTTCCTTTTTCAAATCATCAAGATTGGCTTTGATGACTGATTTTTTGAGATCGATAATCAGCATAAACAGCCACGAATTCGTGCCATATATGATGTTTTGACAGATTGAAATCGTCGTGAATGCAGAATAAAGCAACAATTAATCTACTGCATGAATTAACCGGAGAGAAAAACCTGTACCGTTGGGTTTTAAATTTGGAAGACAGTTCACCGGTGGTGGACCGATACGGAAATCGTCCACAACGGCTCGCCGGAGTGACTGCCGGACGGCGAGAAGCTTTCAGGCCGATCAACCCAACGATGACAGGGACATAGATATATAGTCTCTAGAGAGAGAGAGAGAGCGAGAGAGAAAGAGGGAGAGCGCTCAACGGAAACGAATGATTGCAAATACTATTTTTTAACATTTTATGCAATTTGCCGTATTTTTATTTTATTTTTTATTTTAACATTATTTTTCTCAAAAACGCATTTAAACTTCCTATAAAATTAAATATAGTAATATAAAAAATATTAACATATTTACTTTTAAATATATTGAAATAAATAAAATAAATTTGTTCAGTACTCTCTATGTTTAAAAATGTACAATAAATATTTTTATATTTTAATATCACATTGCCCTTTTCTTTTATTATTAATTTATTATAATTAAATATTTTTAAAATACCTGTGTTTTTCTCTCCCTTCTTTCTCTTTCTTTTTTCTTTTAGTTGTAGAGTAATTTTTACAGAGTTCTCTGATGAAACCCTAGTGTACTTAGAGAGTGTTTGATATGAAAGAAATTTTTAAATTCTTGAAATTCATGATTCTTGAAAATACTTTTGAAAATTTTTAATTCTCATAATTTACGCAATTCTATATTTGGTTAGATTTAAACATTATCATGAATGTTGAATGTTTTTTTCTGAGAATCTTACATTCTTATATTTAGTTTAAATACAACATTATTGAAAATTTATGTTCTTTTTTCAAAATTACTCTTATTTGATTTTTTATTTAAAAATGATAAATTCCTTCTCCTATATAAAATATTAGGACCCACAACATCTTTAGAAAGTAAAAAAAAATATCATTTTTTTACACATTATGTATATATACGTATGTATATATATAATATATATACGTAATATATATGTTTGTATGAATATCTACTTTAATATATATATAATATTATATTTTATAATAAATAATATAAATATATTATAATATATATTTATATTTAATATATAAATATATTACATATATAATATATATAATATGTTTGTATGGGGTTATAAAAGGGTAAGGAATGTTTTAGTTTTTTTCTTTCTTAAAAACATTCCCAAGTTTATGGAAAACTTGAATTTCCAACCCCCTCATAGAATTTTTTTTTGTGGAAAATTTACTAAAAAATCATTTTTAGAAATCAAATTTTACAGAATTCTTTTTATGAAAAAGTTGTACTAAATATTAGTGTTATGTATAAATAAAAACAAAAAATAATATAAAAAATAGAACGCCACGTGGCACCTCGAGAAGGCACCACGTGGCAGCCCTCCTGGGTGACCAAAGGAGGCCACCCAGGGGGGCGCCACCCCCGAGTGAGGTCACTCGGGGGTGGCATGCGCGCACCCCCCATGGCAGCCGCGGGCTGCCAGGCAGCACGCGGCTGTCCGGTAGGGGCCACGCCCCCTGCCAGCTGGGGGGGACGCCCCCCCTCTCCCCCGAGTGGAGGTCACTCGAGGGAATAGTACCCCCGAGTGACCTCACTCGGGGGGAGAGCAGCCGCGTGCGCGGCTGCTCACGTAAAGCCGCGCACGCGGCTGATTGTTCAAGGCCGCGTGCGCGGCCAAAGCCGCGCACGCGGCTGGTCATTCAAGGCCGCGCGCGCGACTGCTCGCGCATGACCGCGCGCGCGGCTGGCAGCACGTGGCCGCCCGCGCGTGCGACGGCTAGCACGGGGCCGCCCGTGCATACCTTCGGGCGCGACTTTTCACACATGCAATTACTTCGCACCCGGCCTCGTGCATCCGCTAGCACGACCCCTCGTGCTCTTTCTCCCCGTGCACACAGGTACCCCCGAGTGAGGGTCACCCAGGGATCCGCACTCGCCTCTGCGGACCTCCTATTCTTACGCCACCGCCTCCAAGAAAATCGGCCTGAGGTTATTCCCGCGAGACTTGGTCAAAGCTTCTCCGAGATTCTTGCCACAAAACTCGGAACACGCGACACATGGATGCCCCTCTCGCTGCTATAAATAGGAGGTCACTTTCTCTCATTCGGTATGCAATCTCTGGCTCTCGCATTTACTCTCTTACTTTCGAATACTTAATTTCTACGGTGATCTAACTTAAGCATCGGAGGGTCCGCGCGGGGACTTCCGCCCGCGCTCCTAACCGATTCTTTCTCTAGTAGGTCATCCATCGCTCGGAAACGCCTCCGGAGACTCATCCATCGCTCGGAAACGCCTCTGGAGACTCATCCATCGCTCGGAAACGCCTCACGAGGCTCACCCATTGCTGCCGCATTGCCCCGGGAGACTCACTCATCGCTCAGATACGCCATACGAGGGTCATACATCGGTGGTTTCCCATTTTATAAATTCATTGTTGTAATCTCGTCACAACAATTGGCGCCGTCTGTGGGAAACGCAAACAAAAAGCTGCAACACTCTTTCCTCATCATGGCACAAACTCGAAGCAATCGCCAGACCTTCTCCCGTGGGGCCCAATCACCTAGACGAGAAACCCTCCCTCGAGTGGAAGATCAACATCAGTCTGCTCGAGAGAGCCCGTTACCCCTCATCCATGGGGGGCATCCGCCCCTCACCCATGAGGGACAACCTCCCCTCACCCATGGGGGCCAACCGTCCTTCACCCATCAATCCCCTCGTGAGGGTCACCCATCCCTCACACACCAGCAGCCGCCCCTTCCAACGCCCCCTCACCCACTGGGGGCCCAACTTCAGGTTCCTCCTCTTACTGCCCCACATATTTTCTCGGGACCCTACTCAGGTATGCAGGTCCCATCCGTCGTTCCTTGGGCTGAGTACGAGGCCCTGCGACAGCAACACGCTGAAGGAATACAAGCTCTGAAGGAAATGGCTGGTATTTTGCAAAGTTTGATCCCCCACGGGACAATCCCAGTTGCGTTGAGAAAGTTCATCCCAGAAATAGTTACATCTCACAGGACTCGTCAGGAGATACCAGGGAACGACTCCTATCGAGACGCAAGCCCTGAAACCCACGCTCAACAGGTCTCAACTAGAAACAATCAACCAAGGTCTCCTTTAAGGGAAGATCACAGCCAAACATCTCCCCCTCGAGGAGATCATGGAACTGACCGTCGAAAAAAAGAAAGACGAAGCCCACAACGAGGAAGATATTCGGAAACAGTAGCCAGCACTCCGATAGAAAGAGGCCGGGATGCCAAGCCCATAACCAAGCAAAATGATGGGCCTGAGGATAACCCTACTACATTTAGTACACGAGAGGCCGTCGATATGAAAAAGATGATTGAGCGGGTCCTACAACAGAATAAGTTATTACCTACTTCTGAGGAACAACCTAGAGGAAAGCTACCATTCGCGGCCAAAGTAATGGAGAAACCTTTGCCGAGGAAGTTCAAGATGCCTCAAATAAATCCTTATTCAGGAAGAGACGACCCTTACGATCACGTGCAAAACTATGAATCTCTAATGATGCTTCATGGATGGGACGACGAGATAATGTGCAGGGCATTTCCTTTAACCCTAACTGGGCATGCTCGAGCCTGGTTTAACGGCTTACCCGAGGCATCTATCTCTTCATTCGGGCAGCTAAAAACAGAATTTATCAAAGCATTCATTATTAACAGTCAGAGAAAGAAAGATGCGACATATCTGCTTAGCATTCGACAAGGGAATAAAGAGACCCTACGACACTACGTGGACAGATTTCGAAATGCCACACTTGAGATCTGTAATTTACCGATTGAAATGGCAGTGTCTGCCATGTTCCAAGGGACACGACTAACCCCTTTGCAAGAATCATTGTCCCTGGACCCTCCGAAATCTCTGGCAGACCTGTTCGTTAGGGCTAACAGGTACATACTCCATACGGAGATGATGAGAATGGTAGGAGGAAGTGAAGACGGAGAGAGAAAGAGAAAAGGTCGAGAAAGTGAAGAGGACTTAAACAAGCGACATGAAAGGGCACGGAGGTCGGATCCACCTAGGCCCCAATTCAATTATTACACCCACCTCACTCAGCCACAGTCTGCTATATTATCGGCAGTGGAAGGATCGGGGCTTATCAAGCCCCCAAAGAGAACTGATCATCCTATGGGAAGGGATCATGATGAATACTGCAGATATCATAGGACTCATGGACACTCCACTGATCAATGCAAGAAACTAAAAAATCAAATTGAAATGCTTATCCGGGAAGGACATTTGAAAAGATATGTACAAAAAGAAGAGAGAGACAACCGAGAGTCACAAAAAAAAAAGGGAAGAGAGGCCTGAGGGGCACGAGACCCATGATCGAAGACGACAAAAGAAAGGGAGGGACTATAGATAAAATCCATCTCCCGACAATAAGCCAATTTTACGGTGATTAAAGCCACTTCGGCTGCATACAATGTGATCTTGGGCCGCCCCTTACTCAATGACATGAAAGCTATTGTCTCATCATACTATCTAATGATGAAGTTTCTGACACCTCAAGGCATGGGACAAATTCGAAGAGATCAGCGAGAGACGCGTTTGGGAAGAAGAATAAATGAACTCTACTTGTTGCCAAACAAACTGCGTAAGAATAACTTTGAATTGTATTGTCTCTTTTTCATCTGAATTATCTGCATTTGCGAGCGCAACACTAGACTGTGGACAAGTGCACTTTTGGTTGAACCACACTAGTACTGTTTTCTCGTGCGAATGAATTATTATTATTATTGTGTCCGTTATTATTTGTCTACCTTATTGCTCGAGATGAAAGGAAAAGATCAACTGAAAGCTCTTTCCCCATAATAAGTCTCGTCCCGCTTACATCCCGACGACACAATATACAAGATTGGCCTATTGTCCCATTTAAAGGCCCGACAATGTGGTCTGCACAATCGGTCTGTCTACAAGATTGACCCATTGTCCCGTCTAACGGCCCGGCAATGTGGTTCATATAATCTTTCCATTTACACAATTGGTCCATTGTCCTGCTTAACGGCCCGACAATGTGGTTTGTACAATTGTCCTGTTTGAACGATTAGTCGTTGTCTCGCTTAACAACCCGACAACATGAGTCGAACAATCATTCCGTCAACGATATCGGGTCCCCCAAACGCGGACGTAGGGTTACACCGAACCGTGAAAACAAAATATAATGCGGACGTAGGCTCATGCTGAACCACGAAAACAAAACGCGGACGTAGGGTTACACCGAACCGCGAAAACAAAATGTAATGCGGACGTAGGCTCATGCTGAACCGCGAAAACAAAATATAATGCGGACGTAGGTTTACGCCGAACCGCGAAAACAAAATATACCACAGACGCATCATTATGGTTTGAAAAAGAAAAACTCTCACCCCTTCGGGAGCCGAGAACGCAAGGATGAGGCTAATGACCAGTCCCATGGGTGAGGGTCAGGTAAGGTAGCCACTGACAACAATTGGACCCATGGGTGAGGGTCACTCGGGGGAGAACATGCCTAAAAGTCCCCATGGGTGAGGCTCTCTCAAGGGAAATCAAGACCATGGGTGAGGCGGATATACCGTATAGAAAGTCTGGAATGCTGAGAGAATTTCCACGGAAGAGTGGCTGAGCAATGAAGAAATGGAAGGCCAAGTCTCCCTTTTATAGTGACCCTGGGAGACATTGTGGAAGGGATAAAGCACGGAAGACCTGAAGATGGAGGAGATGGATACAGAAAAAAAATCCTTTCAAGGCGAAAACGTCCCCAAGAAAATGGAGTTACAGCATAAGCAAGATACTCTTCCTCCCGGTACTCCCGACAGAAAGAGTAGGGAGCAATTGTTATGTATAAATAAAAACAAAAAATAATATAAAAAATAGAACGCCACGTGGCACCTCGAGAAGGCACCACGTGGCAGCCCTCCTGGGTGACCAAAGGAGGCCACCCAGGGGGGCGCCACCCCCGAGTGAGGTCACTCGGGGGTGGCATGCGCGCACCCCCCCATGGCAGCCGCGGGCTGCCAGGCAGCACGCGGCTGCCCGGTGGGGGCCACGCCCCCTGCCAGCTGGGGGGGACGCCCCCCCTCTCCCCCGAGTGGAGGTCACTCGGGGGAATAGTACCCCCGAGTGACCTCACTCGGGGGGAGAGCAGCCGCGTGCGCGGCTGCTCACGTAAAGCCGCGCACGCGGCTGATTGTTCAAGGCCGCATGCGCGGCCAAAGCCGCGTACGCGGCTGGTCATTCAAGGCCGCGCGCCCGACTGCTCGCGCATGACCGCGCGCGCGGCTGGCAGCACGTGGCCGCCCGCGCGTGCGACGGCTAGCACGGGGCCGCCCGTGCATACCTTCGGGCGCGACTTTTCACACATGCAATTACTTCGCACCCGGCCTCGTGCATCCGCTAGCACGGCCCCTCGTGCTCTTTCTCCCCGTGCACACAGGTACCCCCGAGTGAGGGTCACCCAGGGATCCGCACTCGCCTCTGCGGACCTCCTATTCTTACGCCACCGCCTCCAAGAAAATCGGCCTGAGGTTATTCCCGCGAGACTTGGTCAAAGCTTCTCCGAGATTCTTGCCACAAAACTCGGAACACGCGACACATGGATGCCCCTCTCGCTGCTATAAATAGGAGGTCACTTTCTCTCATTCGGTATGCAATCTCTGGCTCTCGCATTTACTCTCTTACTTTCGAATACTTAATTTCTACGGTGATCTAACTTAAGCATCGGAGGGTCCGCGCGGGGACTTCCGCCCGCGCTCCTAACCGATTCTTTCTCTAGTAGGTCATCCATCGCTCGGAAACGCCTCCGGAGACTCATCCATCGCTCGGAAACGCCTCTGGAGACTCATCCATCGCTCGGAAACGCCTCACGAGGCTCACCCATTGCTGCCGCATTGCCCCGGGAGACTCACTCATCGCTCAGATACGCCATACGAGGGTCATACATCGGTGGTTTCCCATTTTATAAATTCATTGTTGTAATCTCGTCACAACAATTAGAATATAGATTCTCAACCTAACATTCTCGAAAAACTTAAAATTTCTCCTGTACCAAATGTTCCCTTAAGATTTCGACAACTATTAATAATGGCCAACAACATTCCTTAAGGTTTCGACAACTATTAATAATGGCCAACAACCATCACTAATAGTCTTTTTATTTTTTCAATAATCTTAAAATTGAGAGTATTTTTATCATTTCATCTAACTTTTAACATCTTACTAAACAAAAAGTATTCATTGTAATTTCCAAAATGTCAAAAGTATTTTTATGATTAAGCAAATTTTAAAGATTGATATTTGTAAATTACTTTTAAATAAATTGTAAATATGTGATAAGAGAATTTATAATGGTAAATCAGGCTATCAAAGCAATTATGTGTATCAAAACTTGTGAAATCAATTTCAGTCAAGTAGACCTTACCTTAACTTTAGAAAGATCATCATTTAATTTGGTTTGAGAAACTTTTTTTTATACAATTACTATCTATCTTTCGATTATATTTGTGTATGTGCCCCAATTTGATAATGGTTGAATCTTAAGTAGTAAAACCTATTGTTGGTTCGACTTAAGTGATATTTGATCAATATTCACAATTCAAATGCATGAAATAGGTGGAATAATTCCCTACAATGATGAGTACAAGTGGCTTATAGAAGTAGAATGATAATCAAACATCTCCCAACATTCTCATTCAAGAGACTAGTACTTTTGATATATCCCGACTCCTTTTCTTTCCTATTTTAAAAAATGTCGTGCACTAGTTCACATAGCCATCCTTGTCCCTAATTTGATTATGAATTTAAGCATCAAATGGTTTTCCTAAGCAAGCCTTTAGATAGGTCTTATAATTATTTTGTAGAAGATGAATATATATAATTTATAAGAAACTTTATCATAAATATCAAATCAAATAATTAGAGAGTTTATCACAATAGCGGTGTAATCATCTTATTGGTGCAAATTCTCATGCCATTAGGTAACTTTGCCTTGAATTTATGTAATTTAACTTTTTATTTTTTTTAATTTGACCCACGATTTAAAAATAAATTTACTTTTTTTACAAACAAACCCTTATACTTTAAAATAATGGCATACTTAGGCCGGTTTGGAATTGAGGTGAAATAAGGCATAAGAAGCGAACTAAGGTGAATTTGAGTTTATAAAGATATTTGATAAATTGGTAAGTTGAGTTAAATTTTAATTATAATTATTCTGTAAAAGATGGATTAGAATACTCAAATTAAATTTAAATCATCTAATTCAACTCACTTAAATTAAATTTACTAAATATCCTGTAAATTTCTTTTTAAATATAAATGGTCTTTTGAAGCAAAAGATGATTCAGGCCATGCTTTGGACCACCCTGTGGGCTCCATTTGGGTAAAAAGATTTAGGCATGAGACGTTTTAAATCTCTCTATACTTTTATATATATGTTTTTTTGTAATTATTTAAATTTTTTATTATTTCAATTATACCTTTAAATCTATATTTTTTAGTTAATTTAAATTTATATATATTTTTTGTGATAATTTAAAATTTTCATTATTTTAATTACACATATATACCTATATTTTTAAATTAATTTAACTCTTATATTTTAACGTGTAAAAAAAAAAATTAACTCATCACATTTTACTTTTATTTTTATATATAAAAATATAAAAATTAAATTAACTAAAAAACATAAATATAACGATATAATTAAAATAACAAAAAGTTAAAAACTGTTTTCTTAGTATTTCAGTTTTTAGTTTTTAGTTTTGAATTCATTTTTAATTTTGTATTTTGAATGTCTGTTTTAAAATTTCTAAAAACGCGTTTTTTTTGTCATTCTAAAAAAATATTTTTCAAAACAGAAAATTAGAAAACGCGTTTGTTTTGAAATTTTATAAAATGTTATTTTATGATATTTTATTTAAAAAATTTGATTCAAAGTAAATTATAAATATTTATTAATAAGTTATAAATTTAATTTAAAGAATTGAAAATATAATATTAGAGATAACAGATAATTTAATCATATATAATGTAGTAAAATTATAAAATACTTTCTAAAATCATTTTTAATTTGATTCAACTATTAATTTCATAATATTTTTTTTATCTACAAATTGAAATCTGATATTAATTTTAAGATTTAGATTATCATAATATAAATATTAAAAAAATTATAAAATCATAAAACAACAAAATATTGATTTATTCAAAATTTTAAAAATATCATTGAAAAGAAAAAATTAATAAAAAAACTATATTACATATTCAATAGGTGTGGAGGGCGACGAAAAAAGAAAGAAATGGCAGAGGGTGGTGGTGGGCGTGGATGGCGAATCTAGGCGTGGTGGGTGGTGGTAGATCTGGGTGTGAAAGGTAGTGGCAGGTGATGGCGGTGGTAAGCGTGGATGACAGTGATGATGGTAGCGATCGAGCTTGAAAAGAAAGAAAAGAGAAAGAGAAAGGAGAAGAAATGTGGAAGAGAATGAGCCTGTTCTCTTTCCCGTTTTCGGGCCGTTTTCTGTTTTCAGTTTTTGAAAACATTGAAAATGCGTTCTCTTTGTTATTTTTCAAAACGCGTTTTCAAAAACAACTAAAAATTTTGTTAAGGAAACTCAAAACAACATTTTGTTGTTTTGGGCGTTTTCAGTGAAAATACACTGAAAACACAAAACAATTTGAAACGCGGAAAACAGCCTCCCAACCCCCCTCCCCCGCGCAGGCACACGCAGACCCATTCCCCGCCCCCATCTCTTTCTTTCCCTCTCCCCCCATCTTCTCTTTGTTCTCGCTTTCCTCTTCTGGCCATCGACAGCCATAGCCACCGCCGCTACCGTCGACCTTCAACTCCATCGCCACCGCGACTAGCGCCCCTTAATGCCACCGTGACCAGTACCGCAACCACCGTCATCAACCTTCAACCCCACAGCTGCCACCGCGACCAGCACCCTCCTCCGCCACCTTCAACCCCACAACCACCGCCACCGCGACCAACCCCCCCCACAGCCATCGCGACCAGCCTCACGTCGCCACCGTGACAGTACCGCGACCAGCGCCCCACTGCCATAGCCACCGCGACCACCCGCCGCCCCTCCCCACACACACAGAAAACCCTAGAATGAAGAAGATGAGATGAGTTGCGGCTGATTTGATTTTTTGTTTTGTTATTTAATTTTTTTATTTTATTTATTTATTAAACTGAATATGTGATATATTTTATTTGTATTAATTTTTTTAAATGATATTTCTAAGGTTGTTGATTTTTTTTTTATTTGAATTTTATTTTATAGTTTAAAATTTTGAATCAAATTTATAATTTATTAAATAAAATATCATAATAACAAAAAAAAATCGTTTTTAAAATTTCAAAGTAAACGCGTTTTTTAGTTTTCTATTTTGAGAAATAATTTTTTAGAATGACAAAAAGAACGCATTTTTAAAAATTTCAAAACAGACACTCAAAACACAAAACTCAAAATGAATTCAAAACTCAAAACACAAAACTCAAACACAAAGAGAACACAGTGTTTTCTGTGTTTTGGATTTTGGTTGAAAACGGTCAAAACTCATTTTTGTTGTTTTTAGTTTTGTGTGTAAAATTTTTGTGTTTTGAAAAATGTATTTTTAAAAATAGATAAATAAACGCGTTTTGAGTATTTTAAAAAATTAAAAATAAAAAACGATCTGAAAATAACAAAGAGAATAGGCCTTTATTCTTTTTATCTATATTTTTTGTTTTTTAAAAATTTTAAACGTATTTATAATAAAAACAGTTAAAATATTTGTTTATTATTTAGAATTTTTTTATAATATATATTTTTAATTTTTAAAATATAAAATAAATATATTTTTATTATTTTAAAAACTAAAAACTAAAAACGACATAAAACAATTAAGAGAATAGGGCATAAATTTCCATCCCGCACGTTTCACTAGATATAACAAATTTGGAAATTCATTATCCAAATTTATTGGAATTTAATAAATTTTGATATTTAATAATAAACTTGTAATATTTAAATAATTAAGATTTATTAGACCGACAGGGACATGTGACCTTGAAATCGTTCACTAAATCCATATTCATTTTCAACCAGGCAATTTAACTGCAATCATTAACCAGACCTACGTGTCATAAACCGGAATCCAGGCATCATCACTACCCTTACACGTGGCAGAAGCCCATCAAACCTGGTTGGTCCGCCGCTAAATCGAAGGAAGAGGATGACTCCACGTATTATTATTACATAATATGTACTTAATTTATAATACCAGGATAAAAATAAGTGTGTTCTGCCCCTTTGGTGGGGTGGGTGGGTGGATGGTCCCTTAGCTTCAAGCAAATAAAGATGGGCCATGGGGGAGGCCCATCTTGGAGATGGACAGTAACAGCCACAACAAGTGAGGCCTGTCTGCATGCTGTTGGCCTTGCCCACATCCCCCCACCATTACCATTGCCTTGACAGTCTGTCTTTTCTTGAAAAAGTATGTGTTTAGCAATTGGGACGCTCGTGGCAGCCTTTATCCCATTTAAACGGAAAATGTCACACTCTGACTAAGAAATTCAATTTGCACCCACTTCTTTTATTTTTCATAATTATTTTTTATAATTATATAATTATTTTTTAAAAATATCCTTGTACACAATCATCTCACTTGCATTGCTAATTATCACACCTGACCATCATCTCCCATCATCACCGACGACCCAAGTTCCCACCAGCGATGATGGATGATTATAAGTAAGGATAAAAATGACTTTTTCTTTTAGATGTTTTTTAATATAAGTGTAGAGAGTAAAAATAGTGGTTGCATATAGAAATTTTTTATTATTTAAATTTGTATGAAATTTTTTAAAACAAAACTAAAAAGAAGTTATTTGAGTAAGAATAAGTGTTATCTGAGTAAAAATAAATATTACTTGAATGAAAATAACTTTTACTTGATCAATCTTTGTGAACAGATTTCAATCCAAAAATATTATTCGATTAAAGAGTTTATCTTACTCGAATAAAAATGATATTGCTTGATTAATTTTTTTTTATTCAAGTAAAAATGACGTTTCAGTTAGTTCAATTATTTATGTTTTTTTCAATACGAAAATTGAATTAAACTGAAATAGTTAAAATTGTCAAATTTAAAAATTGAAATATAGGTCTAATCGAATGGAACTATCATTTTTGACTAGTTTAATTCGATTATTTAGATTAAATCAAAATTTTGCTTGTAGCTAGGGACAATAAAGGTAAAAAAAAGTTTTATTTGCTTCATAAAATACTTGTAATAATTTCTTAATAAATATCTATTTGTTGTCAATCATAAGTATAAAAATTCACTTCTCGAGGAGAAGAGAATTTGAGAGACACAAATTGATAAATAATTAAATTTGAGGAGAAGAGAATAAGGGAACTCAACTCAAATTAGAATATATACATATATATGTCAATTCACGAGAATAGTAGGAGGTTTTCCAATTCTAAATTAAGCAATGATTTCTAAATCACATTTAGGAAACTTCCTAATTCAGTCTATATGTATCTTAATATGTATTTCCTTATTTGTTTTTGAATTATTTTCTTAAAGATAATTTTCATATGTTGTAATTTTTTTGTGCACATTCAATGAATTAATAAAGAATTATTCTAATTTCTTACATGGTATAAGAGCATTCCTTTCCAATGCCAATATTTCCAAAACCTTAATAGTGCCTTCATTGCATTTCTTTGCGCCACCACCTCTATGGTTTTAGATCTGTTTAATTTGGAACCCTAATACAGCCTTTGTTGTTGTTAATTTTTCTTGTCATGCACTCTTCATTGCTTCTCGACCATGAAATTCCTTCATGTCTCCTATTTTTCTCCTGTTTGGCGCCTTCCTATCTTCAAATCCAATCAAGGGTTCTACTCAATTCTTGTTACTTAAAGCATGCCCGAGATATTTGAAGCCAAACAAGTACTTTTTGTCCCATATTTGACCACTAATCTTATATGTATTCATCAACTAACCAAGGAATTGAATTGTCGTGTGATTTTCCATTCTCATATCTGTAAATTTCAGAACATGGCCACAAAAAAAATGATTGGTGTGGTTGAGGAGCACAATGAATTGTACATCCTACATAAGGCAGACTATCCTAAGGAGAAACAATCTACAATTGGTTGCTTATCTCAGTCCATTTCAACCTTTACCACCATTTGGCTTCAACATTATAGGTTAGGTCATCCTCCTTTTCCTTTATTAAAAACTATGTTTCCTCATTTGTTTAAATCTTTAGATCTTAGGATGTTTCAATGTGATGTGTGTGTGATGTCTAAATACTATAGAGTGTCCTATCCTATTAGTAATAAATTATCATCTAAACCTTTTTTCCTACTTCATTCAGATGTTTGGGGACCATCCAAAATTCTCAATTATTTTGGGGCTTGGTGGTTTGTGTCTTTTATTAATGATTATACTCGCATGTGTTGAGTATTTCTATTAAAAAAAGAAGGTAGCCACAAGTACTATCTTGCCTTATTTTTGCAAAGTAGTTTCAACTCAATTTGGTACATTTATACAAAAATTCAGAACAAATCATGCCCAAGATTATTTTAATAATCAATTGAATCAATTTTTCCAACAAGATGACATGGTTTATGAGTCTTCCTGCATAGACATACCATAACAAAATGGAATCCCCTCTAAAGTACTCAATCACTATAGCCCATTCCAATGCCTATCCTTATTTTTTTCTCAATTTTTGTTTGTATTCCCAAAATTCATCGAGACAAACTTGATCCCCGTGCTTTTAGGGGTATTTTCCTAGGTTATTTTCTAACCCAAAAATGTTACAAGTACTATCACCCACCAACTAGGAAGTTCTTTGTCTTCAAAGATGTCTCTTTTCTTGAATTGAAGTCCTTCTTTGACTTTCAACACCTTAGTCCTTAGGTGGAGCCTCGAGGAAATAAGGACCAAGACTGCTTTGATGCTTTTCCAGACCTAGCACTAGCTTCCAAGACACCTGTTTTTACCTAGTTATGGTTATGTTTCTTTTTCTTCTCATATCTCTATTTTTCCAACCTCTATTCCTACCCCTCTACCTATGGAATGTACTAAGCAAGTACTGCAAATGCCTCCATCTCCAGTTAGGTTTAAGGGTTCTCCTTATGTGTTCAAAAAGAGGCAGCCTATTATGGAATCTCAGCCCTCACCAGAATCAAACATAGGTATTAAAATTGCACAATCATGAAATTCATCTTTTTTTAGCCCTATTTCTTATGATCTAGGCCTACCAATTACTGTGAGAGAAGGGATTAGAATCTGTACTTTGCATTCTCTAACTGATTACCTATCTTATCACCGTCTCTCTCAAAAACACAAAAGCTTCTTGACTTCATTGGACTCTATTGGTATTTCTAAGTCAGTAGAAGAGGCCCTAAAAGACCAGAATTGAAAGTAAGCCATGCAAGAGGAAATGAATGCCTTAAATAAAAATCAGACATGGGAGTTGGTGCCTAGACCTAAGGGAGTTACTTTAGTTGGCTACAAATGGACATTTAATTTGAAGTATAAAGCTGATGGCACATTGGGAAGATATAAAGCCATACTGGTAGCCAAGGGCTATACTCAATCCTATGGCATATATTACCTTGAGACGTGCACTAATGGAAAAAATGATAACGATAAGAATTCTTATATCCTTAGTAGCTCATTTTGGGTGAAAAATGTAGCAATTAGATATAAAGAATACTTTCTCATATGAGGATCTAAAAGAGGCGGTGTACATGGAAGTGCCCCTTGACTTTCAGGAAATGGACACAGGTATACTGTGTAATCTTAAAAATGCCTTATATAAGCTTAAATAGTCTCCACGAGCATAGTTTGACAGATTTTATAAGACAATGAAGTCTATGGGATATGCCCAAAGTAAAGGTGATCATACTCTCTTCTTCAAACATTTAGGTGGAAAAGTTACTGCAATCTTAGTGCATGTTGATGATATAATTGTAACTGTAAGTGATATGAAAGAACAACAAATTCTAAAAGGGAAATTAATAAAGAAATTTGAGATCAAAGACCTTGGGGTGCTTAAATATTTTCTAGGAATAGAGGTGGCTTACTCAAAGGCTGGAATCTTTCTATCACAACGCAAGTACATTCTTTATCTTCTAGTTGAAACAAGAATGACAAGAGGAAAAGAGTCCAACATACTTGTGGATCCTAATCTCATATTGCAGGAGAATTCAAAGGAAAAATGGTAGACAGAGGAAGGTTACAGAGACTTGTTCGTAAACTAATGTACTTCTTACACACTAAGCCTGATATTGCTTTTCCTATAAGCCTAGTAAGTAGATTCACGCATTGCCCGACTGAGGAACACATGCAAGCTACAAGGAAAATCTTGAACAACCTAAAGGTAACACTAGGTAAAGGTATTTTGTTTAAGGATAAAACTGAATTGAATATGCAAGGATTATACAGATTATGGTGGCTCTATAATTGATAGGAGATTTACCATAGGAAATTGTGTGTTTTTTTTAGAGAAATTTTGTGTCTTGGAGGTGTAAAAAGTAAAGTGTTATGGCAAGATCTAATGCAGAGGCAGAATTTAGGGCAATGGTCCTTGGATTGTGTGAGTTTATGTGGCTTCGGATTATCTTAAAAGACTTAAAGATTAAGGTTCAATATACTATTGATCTATTTTGTGATAGTCAATCAGTGATTAACACTACTCATAATCCTATGTAATATGATAGAACTAAATATATAGAGATTAATCGATACTTTATCAAGAAAAAATTGGATGATGATTTAATTCAAATTCCGTATATATCATCTGAAAATCAAGTGACAGATGTGTTGACTAAAGGGTTAGTTAGAAAAAGATTTGACGTTTTAATAAGCAAATTGACAATGATTGATATCTATTCTTCAACTTGAAGGGGAGTGTCAATTCACGAGGATACTAACAGATTTTCCACTCCTAAATTAGAGAATGGTTTTTAAATCACATTAGGAAACTTCCTAATTCCGTCTATATGTATTTTAATGTATATTTTTTTCTTTATTTTTGAATAGATAGTTTTCATATGTTGTAATCTTTTTCTCTATAAAGGATTCCGTGTGTATTCAATAGATTAAGGAAGAATTGTTCTGATTTGCTACTTTATATATGCGTGTGTGTGTGTGCTTATTTTAAAATAGGAAACTAAAACAGAGAACACAGTTCATCTATTGCATGCAGCCGCCAGCTGAACTGTTGACAATACGGACGATTCCAAATCCTTTGGTTCAACCGGTCGGCCGATCAAACTGAGACTCAGCCTGAGACTGCTCTCTATATTTCTTGTATATATCACCCTTGTAAAACTCTCTTGTTCTAAGCACCAAAAGGGCCGAAACAACGCACCCAAACAATGCCGCCGCCGTGACAATCACAAAGGCCAGCTTGTAACACTCGCCCCCTGCACAAACCAAGTCCTCGCCGGCTCGCCTTTTCTTCCCCGTGGCCTCCATTTGCTTCAGAGCTTGCCTATCATAGAGCTGGCCGGCTACTTTCACGTTGAGAAGATAAGCTCCAACTGGGCTCGCCACTGCCCCAAATTGGTACAGTGTGGAGTAGTATTTAAGCCCAAATATGTCCGAGATTATGGCGAACAACAACGGCCATTGGGCTCCGAAGCAGAAGCCTATGATCACCGAGGCAAAGTAGAGTGAATTTGGAATGGCGAAGGCGATGAGGAGATGGCCGGAACAGGAGAGGAGCAGCACTGCTGTGAGAAGAAGAGGGCGAGGGAGCCTGTACTTTGCCAAGAAGATTTCAGAGGCGAAGCCGGCGGCCACTCTTCCGAGATAGTTCCATATGCTTATGAGGGAGATGAAGGTAGAGATGGCGGTTTCCGGGTAGCCGAGGGATTTTCCGATCTGACCCAGGTTGTCGATGGCAGTCAACGTGCCGCCTATGCCACAGGAGGTTGCTACGAAGAGTATCTGTAGCCGAAGTAAAAAAAAAAATAGCAAGGGTCTCTCAGATATTAGAAGTCATCTTAGGGATACTTAAGCTAATTTAGGATAACAATTACTATTCCAGTAGAGATAATTAAAGCATATATAGCTGGTGATAAGGAAACTGATATAGTTTTCGAGTTGGTGGGCCAAAATCAAGAGGCCATGGGGTAAAGTATACAGTAATTAGGGATTTTAGTGTTTAGTATAGAGATCAGTCCAAGAAACATTCAATAATAGAATAGCTTCTTCCTCGTATACTTCACGTGGGTGGGTTTATTGATGAGTTTTCGATCCTACGTACAGTACAGTACCACCATGTCGACGCTGAAAAGTGCTTGCAATATAGTGTAGTCTTCGCCTCTTTCCGGTGGCTTGAACACGCCGTTTATGCAAGAAGCTAGCCTTTGTGGACTTCCGGGAGGAGGCCGCGCCGTGGGTGGATTTTCAGAGAAAATATTGAGCTTTGCAGGATCGTTCTTCCATGTATTGATCTCTTCTTTGACAATCACAAAGAGTGGAGAAAACAGAAGAAGAAGCACAATTGAAGCACTTCCAATGTACTCAACCCTTGAAAAACTGAGCCTGTTTTGAACTATGATCACAGCCATGAGAAAACCAGCCAGGCAAAGAGATATGTACAGAAGATTGTAGAAAATCTTCAGCTCATTAACCCCCCGCCGATTTGCCTCGAAAACTCGAATCGCCGGAAGACAGAGAACTGAAACTGCAGCCGGAAGCCAACCGATTAATAATATAAGGGATTCAGAATTGTTTCCATGCAAGGCATGGTAAATTTGCGTCATTATGGCGCCGCTCAGCCCAACAAAGCCCTTCAGGAGGCCAAGAACAATGCCTCGGCTCGCCGGAAAACTTTTAACGCAGGTTATGAGAGAGCCGGTGTTGGCGAAGGCCTGAGAATCGGCGCCGACCCAGATGTAGAGGCAGATTTGCCAGACGTGGGGCTTGGCGACGCGGCCGGAGACGGCAAGCCAGATGAGGAAGTAGCCGGAGAAGTTCATGGCGGCGCCAATGAGGAGGACCACCCAAGGCGGGGTGATTTCATTGATGAGGCCGGAGATGAGGCCGAGGTTGCCGCCCAAGTCCTTGAAGAAGCTGACTAGGTTGAGGGTGGTTTGGTCATAGCCGAGGGAGGATTTGATGTGGCCGGAGTAGAGGCCGAACATGTAGGTGGCGCCGTTGACGGACATGATCAAGATTGAGGCAAAGACCATGAACCACCGGCAGGTGAGTAGGCGTGAGATGAAGCTCCTCATCTCTCGCCACCCACCTCCGCCACCACCACGACGGCCACTGACGTTAGCCATATCCATGGTTTCTTGGCAGGCTTTGATGAGCGCAGGCATACATAGTTAGATATATAGTGGAAGATTAACATTAATTAGTTCTTTATGCTTCAACTTGATCCCACAGTAAATTGTTTCTAACTGAATGAAGCACCATTGCAGGCAGCATCGCTGTCTTGCAAATTTGTTTTGAATGCTTTCTTTGTTGAGAGCTGGAAATAATAATATTTCTCCTGGAATAAAAAATTTCCATCATTGCTTATATTTGCACTATTAAGCTTCTGTTGCCTGTATTGTATGGACTTTGGAAATTAATAAATTTTCTGAGAAACTCTTAGCGCCCGACGTTTAGCGTGCAAAGATTCTTTTCTGGTTGAGGAGAGACTTTTCAAAAAGATCCAATCGTAAAAGCTTTACCTTTCCCACTCTTCTAATAAGATTGGAATGACATTTAAGTGGGCCCAAATTAAGAATTCAAAATTGTTAAAAACTCAGGAGGCGGCGGCCGGCTTCGCTGCCGCCTTTTGTAAGAAGAATACTATCTAATGGTGGAAAAAGGAATCGACAAACATATACATTATGCGCGCGCGCGCGCGCCATTTAACAAGGCTGAGAATATGCATGCAAAGGCAAAACAGGGCTTTCACTGCACTACACTCAACCCAGATTTTCAGCTGAAATTTCAGACAAAAAGTGATTTTCTTATATATAAAATAGTATGATGGAAGCTGATTGCTTTCGGAAGTCTCTATATAGAGAAGCATATAACAGAATCTCAGTATCAAAGTCTAGTATATCTATATCTATCTCCCCTCAAGATTTTCTTGCCTTAATGATGACAGCAGGAAAAAGGAAAGCAAAAGAAAATGGAAAAGCAGACTTACAATAGCTGTATTCCATCATAATCATAGTTTGAGTGTCACAACTTCTTCCGGTATTGTGTATCCTCAGCTCCGTTTATAGGAGGTGATTTCGAAAGGCCAGTACCATTTTGGGTGATAACAGCAAAACAAATGCCAAGACCGAACCCAAAAGCATTTTGATGGCGTAGTGAATTGGGTCGTGGTTATCATCCTCTTCGGAGTGGAGACTCGTTGCCCTCATGGCCGCGGCTGAAGGTAGAGCTTCAATAACAGCATCAGCTAGATCTGTAATGAAGGAAGAGGTACAACCAAGAGCAGGTACTCGGCCCCAATTTTCAATGCCGGATTCAAGAGCCAAGTGCTTGTACTCCATATCAATCTCTTCAAGAGTCTCTATGTGCTCACTGACAAAGCTGCAATTTTAAGAAATAAGGAAAATAAAAAAAAATGAGCCCCATTTTCCTTATTTTTTTTCTTTTACTTGATGGAAGGATATCAAGGAACAAATTAAACCCCATCCCCCACCCCCCAAAACCATATTAAGTCTTAATCCCACTAGGCCTAACATGTTGGCATGCTGCAGTCTACCTGTCATTCATTTATTTAATGACCAGGATAAAACTTTAGTTGCCACTATCATTGAAAGTAGAGGTTAGCGTTTGTTAATTGTTATCTACAGCAAGCTTAACAAAATGTCACCCACAAGTTGACTCAGTGAAACACTGAGTTCCTCATAAATGAAATTCATGTTCACTGTTGCCAGGACAAGTGATCATACTATGAAGTTAGTCCACACAGACAACACATGCCTAAAAGAAGCATAACTTCCACGCTCTTACGCCAAGGGTTCCCACAAATATCAAACATCTATCAAATATTTCACAAGAAAAGTCAAATCCAGGTGTTATCTGACAAACAACTTCAGCTTGCTGCATGGCGCAAAGTACTCAGAACTTCCCATGAAATCCATGTGATCAGCAGGAAAGCTAACAAAATTTTCAAAATTGATTCTAAATCAGCCAATTCTGTAACAATCAGATAAGAATATTCATTCCCAGACTTGTCAAGATCATTATGTGAAACAAGTGTACTAATCAGAAAGTTGGAATACCAAGAGTTAAAACCTGCAAATCCAAATGGGTGCTCCTATACAACTTTCTGAAATGTAGAATTGTTATATCCTGATAACCAATTGTCAGAAACCAGAAAAGAAGAAAGAAAATTCAACCTAAGCATCGTATTTATTGCACTATTCACTATTCAGAAAGTAATATGTCCAACCACCATCTAGCAGACAGGCTAAAGCCTAAAAAGTGCATCTCAAATAACTATTTGAAGGATGACCCCCAACAAGGTCCATTATAAGGTAAAGGTACAGCCAAGAAAGCATGAATAATGGAGCTCAGCCAGAACCAATTGACTAGAGAAAAGATATGCCCATGAACCAGGCAGATTTGCATCAAAGGTGATCATTTCAAGAAACATGTTATAGAGCAAGGAAATACCCATGAATGTAACTCAATTGTTAACAACATACCTTACAGGAACAGCCAAAAGACTCTTCACGCCTTTTTGGCCAAGCTCAACAATTACTTCATCAGTGTAAGGCTTCAACCATTGAACAGGTCCTACACGGCTCTAGAATAGAGTGCAGAAGACAGAGAAAAGGTGAGAATTAAACAACAGTCAAAACAGCTGCTAGATATATATTTATTTCCCCCTCTACTTTCTTTTTTCTTTTATTTATCTTTCTTAGTTGGGGAAGTACATGAAGTAAGAAATACTAAGTTAATAAACATGCAAAGCAGGACACAGAAGCCAGAAACTATTATCATAGATGATATAAGAACCAACCTGATAAGCAAGAGCATGATCATTGTTGATTCCCCTTGCTTTCAGCTCTTGCATTATCAACTGAATACAGTCCTCCATCTGATCCTTGTATGGATCTCCTGCTTCCTCAACATAACTGACTGGAACCCCATGGGCGCTGAAGAATATCATAACCTAGAAGGACATAAGAAAACTAAGCTATGCATTCCAGCAGAAACCAAACACAAAAGAATCAATAGATGTGAAATAATAAATTAAATCCAAGAACAAAACCCACCTCCTCAGGCTTTGAAAAATTCTCCAACTCTTTTTCAATCAAATCAGCCATAGATCTGATATAGCCTTTTCGCTGATACCAGGAGTTTATAATTGAAACAGGCAGTCTAGACAAATATGCATCTTCCCTGTAGGGTAACTCATTTGGATATATTACACACCAAACAAAACAATATTGGAAACTAAATGCTTGGCAAAATGGTGTTTGTCCAAAGAAACAAAATTTTAACCTAAATATATTTTGCAGAGCACGAATGCTTGATCCAGTAGTTGAGATTGAGAATTG
The DNA here is from genome assembly GCA_036245055.1 of Diospyros kaki. NCBI lineage: Eukaryota > Viridiplantae > Streptophyta > Magnoliopsida > Ericales > Ebenaceae > Diospyros > Diospyros kaki. The sequence continues at coordinate 3,980,944 of BSEG01000006.1, read as the reverse complement.
AGGATAAAGAGGCAGCACCACAAGCCTTGTAATCCTGTCCCTCTTAATCTGCATTGAGAAAAGGAGAAATGTCACCATTTTGACTAGAATAGATTGAGCATGTCAAAATGAGACATGATAAAGTTGATTGCACTTATGAAATACAGTCAATGCTGCTGTGGTATATATCACTTACTAGAAATAGATCATCTGCTGTTTGTATAATAATAATGATTATTATTAATTTTTGCAACGATAATTGCAGTTTGTATTAGATTTGGTTTGTCAGTATTCAATTGTTCTTAAGGCCTGGCAAGATAATACTTGAATTAGGCAACAATATCACTGATTTAACTTGTTCATTTTATATCTTTTGTTTTTCTTTTGTTGTTGCACTTAACATTGTCACTATAAAAACACATGATCAATTTCTTAAATTTAACCAGCTAATAATTTCTGAAGATGCCCAAAGGCAAATTTATATGTTACAGGCATAGATAATCACTGGCAGACTGAATTACTGATTCCTTTCACAGTCCATATTTTCCAAGTACTTGTATATCATAAGTCATTTCAACATGGTGGTATATACAATGAGAAAATTTTGTAAATTCCATATTTGGCTTTGCAGTGCACAAAAGATTATGTTTTTTTTTCCTTCTTATTTGTCAAGTAGGCAAGTGATAGTTTCAACCTTCATATACAGAATGCTGTCACTACCACCCACTCATAAAATCTAGATGTCTAATTCAAAATATAGGAAATTTGATTAAAGTGAATCAATGTTCAAGAATTTGCAGTATCAGGCAGAGGGTCTAGGCCCTAAATAATTAGTATTAACTGGATTCTGAAATTTTCGAGTCCATGACTTGAATTGAGACAATAGAATTTTTTACTGCATGCACAGAGCATTAAAGCGCGTTGGTGTAGGAACCTAGAGAGGAGAAGAAATAAAAAAGAAAAAGAACACCAAAGAAGAAGAGATAGAAGAGAAGAAAAAGAATAATATATTTTTTGTGTTCAATTACCAAAAGATGCAAGTTTTCTACGCATCTGTTTCTTCTATATATAAGAACTATGCTGATTCAACTAGAAAATAAAGAAAAGGAAATTGGAATTATTAGAAAAGTAAAATCAGAAATAAAAGATACTGTAAATTATTTTTTCTCCCCCTATAATAGGTACAAAATTCAGAGAAATCTCCTTGAGCATCATTTAGCAGGTGAACAAAGGAGATGAGGGAAACTTCTAAAAGTTCTTTAATCTGCTGTTTGTTTTAGCTTCAGTGAATCCAAATCCTAGATAAGAAAGCAAGACAAACATACAGGCACAGAAAAATACAAATGGAAAACTGCTAAGATAACAAAAATTAGATATAGAAGGCAGGTGAAATTGAATTATCACAAACAAGTTGATGACAACAGAGTATATTAATTTATTACATCAAATTATTCAACACTTTCCTGCTGAACAGCTTCCTCAGTAAATGGATGCCAATATCGCATTGCAACATAAACATTGACAGGGAATTCCTTAGCTTCCAGTGCCTTTTTAATTGCATTTGCCTGCACAATACATCACACTGATAGAATACATTACACACTATAAATGGCCCAGATTTTAGTACAAATATAAGTCTAAGAAAAAAAAAAAAAATACATAGCAGAACAAAAAAAAAAAAAGTAAACAAGAACAGTAGATTAGATGCGATTGATGGAACTCATCCAAATAAGAACACAGCAACACCTCAGCAGATATGTAACTTACCTGATCATCTGTTATTTTCCGCAAAGGTGAACCACCTCCTATGGCAGCATACCCCTCTTTACTTTTGGGAGCTCGTAGCACTGAAATAAGTTGTGCCAATGGTCGCTGGAGGAAGCGAAATAACCTGGGGAGACGTATAATATCCTGTTTCAAGATATAAGAAAACTTAGTTCCACCCCTAGGACAAGAATGTCATGAGCTTATTATCATATCATTGTCACCAAAAAAAGAAAAAAGATGAGGGGAATAAAGCAGGCACCCCACCGGATCTGCAAATAGGTTGAACAAAAATGGTTGAACATCATGAAGTGACTCAGGTCCTCCAAGATTAAGAAGCAACACTCCAACCCTTTCTTCTGCAGCATGTGAGGGAGACTCAGATGTACTTCCAGTTCCAGGATAGGAGAATACTCCCAAAGAACAAAATGTTTGTCCACTCAGCTTTCTTCTCTGAACGGGACCATAAGGCTTTGATCCCCAAGAAATACCATTTTGTTTGTCCAGTGAGTTAGAAGAACAGGAAATTGAGTATGCTTCACCACATACTTCAGACGAATGGAAGCTAGTGGACACAAAAATTCGGGTCTGATGACATGACCTGAAATATAAAAGATTTAGTTGGAAGCTTAACCTAAAAGGATCACAAATCTATTTCCCATCCTAATTTACATTGTTTCATGAAACTCCCCACAATCCCTCCATTAGTTATACTAACGGAAAATTGTAGACATTGTGTTCCGGACTCAAAACTAGTAAAAACATCTTGACTAAAAGGATCATTAGCGTCTCCAATGCATATGAGGGCATATTTAAAGGCATAAAAAACTTCTTCCCCGAATTGTAAGATAAATTTGACTAATCCACAGCTGACTATTATAACATTCAAAAAATTACACGAAATGATACGAATCAACCGATTAATCTACATCCAACCATCTGATCTTCAAAGAGCTAAATCATCATACACACGAAGTACAAAAATACACGTAGGAAAAAAAAAATCAATTCAATTCGGGTTTAAAGCTTACGAAGGCGGCCGGAGATCGGGATTACAGAGACCAGGAGTTGAACCCCCGGGCCGATTCAGATCGGAGAGAAGGCGAGAGCTCGCTGCGGCGTTCATTGAAACGAGTTCGACGATCGCCGGACGGGAAGGAAGGGTTTTGAGAAGTCTTTGTTCTGGTTGGGGTAGCTGGGAATGGATTCAAAATCAAAGAGTTGCCGTGTGGTTAACGCGTTGCTGAGAGAGGAGACGCGGCGCAAAGCTGACCCAATCGTCCAGAGATCCGGGAGTTGTTGGGTGGGGCGGCATCCGTACCGGGTTCGCTTAATTAATGTCCTATCACCTGCCCACTTTCTTTATTCGCATCTCGACCGTTGATTTTCGAAAATATGCAAAGAGCCACCCTAAAGTTTGGTTTAATTGCACAAAGATGGAGAGAGATCTTTTCTGGTTACAGGCTTACCTTTTGTTTGTTTATTATTTTTTAGGTAAAATTTTAACTTTATTGGACCAAACTTTAATTTTACTTTTTGATACAACCATCGTTGAATAATCAAGAGTTCGTTTTAATAGCATAATACAATAAAATGAAAATATATTAGTTAAATTTATATTTCTATATTATACATTAACATTTTTGTATGTAATTACTTATTTTTTTATTAATTTAATTATTTTTATAAATTTATATTTTTAAATTACTTTAATTTTTTAATTTAATCTTCATACTTTATCATGAACAAAATATAATATGTAATTTGTCATTTTATTTTATTATTTTTTTATACATAAAAATACAAAAATTAAATTGACTAAAAAATTCAACTATAAAAATATAATCAAAATAACAAAAAATTTAAATTGCTACAAAAGAAATATAAGAATTAAATTAACTTAAAAATTAAGTTTAGATATAGAATTAAAATAATAAAAAATTCAAACAACCATACACAAAAAATGTAAAAGTGCAGCAACCAAAATATGAATTTGGCCAAATGATTTGGACACTTTTCCCATTTGCATTGATAACACACAATATAAGAAATTAAGATAGAATGACACTATAAATGTTAAAACTTAATTATTCAAATAAACTTAAACCTCCCCCTGTTGCAAGAGTCGCATAGAAGTTCCATTTTGCCTGTTAATACCACATCCAACTTCCATAATTAGAGTTTGGTTGGTTCACTGCAGAACCATGTTCCTCGTTATCTTTGATTCAATATTGCAATACAACTCCACTCCTACAAAAAATCTGCTACTCTTTCATCAGTTTTATGCAAACTTTCAGAGGATCTCATTAGTTCTGCAAACCTTGAAGCTGCCAGCGAACTTGAACTTCCGGCCCCATAATCTGTTCATTCCGGCGAATGTCTCATAACCCGGGCAAGGGGAATTGGGTAGTCAAAGCCTCGACCCTCCTCCTCAGGTCGGATACTTGATCCGTTAATGTGAAATCCGAAGGGGACCCAACGGACTTCATGAAATCTTGGAGCTTTGAACCTGAAACAGACCTCTTTGCATCCAGTGTTATCTGCACGCCCTCGTGGATAAAATCTGCCGTGGCTATGAATTCCTTCTCTGTGAAACCTCTCGTAGTCATGGCAGGCGATCCAATGCGGATGCCTCCTGGGACTAGCGCGCTTTTGTCGCCTGAATTTTGCAGAATAGGCGGATTAAGTACAAGGAACAACAACAACAACGGTAATTACAAGAGTTTAATCGATAGGATTGTTCACCGGGTACTGAGTTCTTGTTAAGGGTGATGGATGCCATGTCAAGAATTTTTTCCACCCGGGCCCCATCAATACCCTGTTTCAAAGGGAGGAATCTCAATCGCTCCATCAAGATGACCAATGAAGTCGAGTTGATCTAACTAGACATCGCCATAGGCACAAACATATCTAATGAATACAAAAGTATCCATGGAATAGTTTTAGAACGTCGAATGATAGACTGGCTCACACCAATGGTTTGCTTTGACTAGGCATGCCATGTCCTTGCATAGCGAGCTATTAAACATTTATCAATTTACATTGACCAAATTTTCAATATTTTGCTAGCCAGACAGAACATCAATATATGCCATCCAATCCATACATCAAATGACTGAACAAAACAAGATAATAAATGAAACTTACTAATGGTCTGAGATCCACAAGAACCAAGTGGTTATCACTTCCTCCTGAAACCAGTGTGTATCCGAGTTCAATCAAGCGGCTTGCAAGTGCTCGACAATTAGAAACCACCTACAAGATGAAAGCAACAGCGCTAAGTTGCCATAACGAGAAGATTATATGCCAAGTCAAAAGGTCACAAGTAAGTTGCTTGATACTCTATACTAAAATTGGAGACAAACAATACCTTGTTCTGATAAGACCTAAACTCAGGGGCTTGAGCATACTTCAAACAGACTGCAAGCCCTCCAATTGTATGGTTGTGAGGGCCACCCTGTAAAAATATACATTTGCCTTTCATTTAGTTTTCTTTTTTTTTTTTTTTCCCTTGGCTCTGCAAAGAAAAATGAAATATTTTGCTAACCTGCAATCCTGGGAAAACGGCATTGTTGATGGCAGATTCTAAATCAACACCCAGAACAGGTTCCCTCTTGAAGAAGATCATGCCACCTCTAGGCCCTCTCAGGGACTGGAGAGAAACATCCTCATCAGCTTACACATTATTGAGGAATTACATATATTCTTAGAAGATGTATACTGACCGCCTTTAAAAAAATTTCATAACAAGATTCCTACCTGTTTCTAGTTGTTGCTAGTTACAATTTTCAGGGAAAACTTGTGAGGAAAATGAAACAGATATGCCAAGCATTAAACAACAAATTGTTCAGTGTAAAAGGGCAGAAAAACAGAACCATCTCAATCTTGATAAAATCGAACTTGAGTATGTCTCAACACGCATAAACCCCAAGCCACCATTTTACAAATAAATGAGAAATCCATTTTACAAATAAATAAATAATCCATGATTATGCAAAATAACAGTTCTACGGTTTAAGTAATTCCTCTACCATAAACAAGACAGCTTCTTTATTTGGCCTATTAATAATGGTTATAGGAGAGAAAGAACAGGACTAATGCCTGTGGCCAACACATTTGGGGCAAGGGTCATAATCTAAAAGTATTACAACTTGGCTAGAGTTCTTCAGAAACATCTTAACAGATTTACATATATGTGTCCTATTTCAACAGGTATGGGTGTCCGATCTCTGATTTGACACTGAACTCTCACGGATCGGATGTTGATTCGAGAGAATTCTGTAGAAGAAGGGAGAAAAACAGAGAGCGAAATGAAGAGAGATTTGTGTGGGAGAATTCAGACAAATTTTAATTGAATTTTCTGGATGCCTCCAGGCAGATGGGATCAGTCTCTTATATACTGAATCCACATGCCTCAAATCCTGCCAAGACTGAAAGAGTATGATTGTATATAGCCTTCTCTAGGTACAAATCACATCATCTATAACTACCCTCACGTGTACTTCACCCAAGCTGTTAGAACATGACACTGGGCTGGCTTAAATTCATCAACCAACTACACTTTGGCACTTCACATTTGGGTTGGCATTCTTCATCACACAGAAACAAGCTCATCTGATGGTAGAAGTACACTCATACACGGGAGCAAGATCATAGAGTCAATTAATCAAATGCATAAGATGTACTATAACAAGGAAATATTCTAATGTGTCCTGCTGATACTTAGAATTACAGTACATTGAAAATAAAGAAATAGATTATAGTTGTTGAGAAGTACAAAATCATATGGATTTAATCCTCATGGCTAATTTTGATTAATTCGGGAATTTTTCATTAATATTGTGCAATCAGGAGTTTGAAAATGTGCAATGAATATCATTGCATAAATTGTTCAATCCATACCTTGTGTGTTGTTGTTGTAACAATATCACAGTACTCAAAAGGATCAGCAACCACAGAAGCAGCAACAAGCCCACTTATGTGAGCCATATCCATCATAAGAAAAGATCCAACAGCATCTGCAATCTTTGCAAACATACTGAATTTAATCAATTTAGTGGTACTAAAAGAAAAAAAGAAAAGAAAGGGAAAGAAAAGGACACCACAAGGCAAATTTTGTAAGATAGATGCCCCCCCCCCCCAAAAAAAAAAAAAAGAATATATATATAAACATAAAGAAAAAAAATAGCAGTTCATCATAAACATGCCAAAAAGAAACTAGTACCTTTCTCATACGAGGATAGTCAAAATCTCGAGGATAAGCACTAGCACCAGCAATAATTAGTTTTGGCCTAAAAAGAGTAGCTGTTTTTTCTAGCATGTCATAATCCACGAGGCCTGCTTAAAACTTTAGACAAACTTAGAATAATCTTCAACAACATGAAACCAGCTGTTCCAATGTTAGTATATTTAAATGCAGAATGCATTACCTGTAGATTCATCAAGCCGATAAGGCATAGATTCAAAATAAATGGATGTTCCTGATACCCGTCTTTTAGGAGTCATGAAACCATGAGACAAGTGTCCCCCGTGAGGTAAGTCCAAACCCTAAGTCATTTATATGTTCAAATACTTAATTTTCCAGACATTCTGAGGGGAAAAAAAACTGAGGAAGCCAACAAGAAATAAAATATGCAACTCACCATTATGCGGTCATGGGGCTTAAGAAGTGCAGTGTACACCTCAAAATTAGCAGGGGAGCCAGATAATGGTTGAACATTCACACCCCACTTCTTTTCATCTAAGTGAAATGCTGCCAAAGCCCTTTCCTGGCAAAGAATCTCTAGTTCATCAATGTACTCGTTCCCACCATAGTACCTAAGACACCAAATGCAAATTATTAAGCCCATACAGTTATTATAAACATAATAAATTCTTGACCAAACGATTTTTCCTCCAAATGTAAAGCATAGAGACCACTTGTCACCACTGTTAGTCTTCATTCATTTATTTTCTGTGTTGCATTTTTAGCCTTTTTTTTTTTTTTAACTCCGCCTGGGGATGTTATCCACTGCCAATCCTAAGCCCAGATAAAGGAGGAGGGTTGTGTTAGATAACCGACAGCCAACGTAAAACATAGTCGAATCCAAAAGATGGAACTCTAAACAAACTATGAAAAACCATTAGGATGTAACTCTTCATAGCGACGCGCTACACTGCTCGCATGTAGTGTCAAGTGAGCTAGGACCACTGCATCAACGCCTGGATGTGGTGACAAATGAGCAAAGGTTCTCACATTTGCTTGGATAGATACAGGTAAAGAAGCTAGTCCAAAATCAAAAACAAAATCAAAATAAAAAACAAAATCAAATTCAAAGAAAAAGTCAAAATCAAAATCATAGATTAATTATTAGATAATGAGACATAGGAACATTAACAAACAAAGTTACAGAAGTGGTAGATGTGATGATTAGAAGAACGATTAATATTATGTGCCTTCAAGAGACAAGATGGATAGGGAAAAAAAACAAAAAAATTATCAAAAATTGGATATAAAATATGGTCCACAAGAAATGATCGAGCAAAAAATGGAGTGGGGATTATTATGGATAAAAGATTAATAGATGAGGTAGTGAATGTAAAGAGAATAGGAGATAGGATTATTATGGTGAAGGTTGGTCTAGGAAGAATGACTATGAATATCTTTAGTACATATACACCACAAGCAGGGTTAGGTGAGGAGATAAAATCAAAATTCTGGGAGGACCTAGAAGGACTCATACAAATGATACCAAGGGGAGAGAGAGTAATTATAGGAGGTGATTTAAATGGTTACGTGGGTAGAGATGGAAGCAGCTATAGAGAGGTATATGAAGGGTATGGATTCGAAAAAATTAATAATGAGGGTAAGTCTATTATAGATTTTTCTATGGCATATGGACTTATCATAACCAATACTAGGTTCAAAAAACAGGACGAACACTTAATCACATATAAAAATGTTACATCAAGCATCCAAATAGATTACTTTCTCATGAGACAAGAGGATCGGTTATGTTATAGGGATTATAAGGTGATACCGGGGGAGTGTTTGACTACTCAACATAAACTTTGGGCACTTGACGTCCAAGTAAGAAATTGGAAGAGAAAAAATCACATAAAACAAAATCCAATAATTAGGTGGTGGGATTTAAAAGAGGAGAAACAATTAATCTTCAAAGAAAAATTAAGGGGTAGAAGGGAATAAAATGAAGAAGGACAGGCAAACCAAATGCGGAGAGAAATGGCTACTGCTCTGAGAAACACGACAAAGGTAGTCTTTGGAAAGACAAATAGTAGAACCTCAAATCTTAAGGAGTCTTGGTGGTGGAATGAAGAGGTATAATTGAAAATTAGAAAGAAAAAAACTTGCTATAAGACTGTATATCAGTGCAATAATGAAAAAAACCTAAAAAATTATAACGAAGCGAAAAAGGAAGCAAAACTAGCTGTTAGTGAGCAAGGTCAAAAGCATATGAGAATTTATATAAACGACTTGATACAAAAGATGGAAAAAGGGATATATATAAATTAGCTAAAGCAAGAGAAAAAAAAACAAGAGATCTAAACCAAGTGAAATGCATAAAAGATGAAAACCAAAATATATTAGTGAATAAGGGAGCGATTAAGGGAATATGGAAAGAGTATTTCACAAAATTATTCAATGATGGTGGGGACACAAGAGTTAGGTTGGGACATCTTAGAAACTCTGAAGGGAACGTGAGCTATATATTTTATCGACGCATAAATTTAAAAGAAATAAGACAAATATTAAAAAAGATGAAAAATCATAAGGTAGTGGGACCGAATAATATACCAATAGAAGCATGGAAATCCATGGGAGAAGAAGGCATCTCCTAGCTAACGAAATTATTTAACACGATTCTTAAAACAAAAAAAGATGTCAGATGAGTGGAGGAAGAGTACTTTGATTCCTATATACAAGAACAAAGGAGATGTTCAAAACTGTAAAAATTATAGAGGAATTAAGTTAATGAGCCATACTATGAAACTTTGGGAGAGAGGGAGAGAGTAATAGAGCAGAGGCTCAGAAAAAAAACAGACGTCTCGAAAAATCAGTTTTGTTTCATACCTGGCAGATCAACAATGGAAGCTATATACCTACTGAAGCACCTAATAGAAAGGTATTGGGATCATCAGAAGGACCTGCATATGGTATTTATAGATCTAGAAAATGCCTATGATAGGGTCTCTAGAGAAGTATTATGGAGGGTTTTAAAGAAGAAATGAGTCCGAATAGCTTGTATACGAGCCCTTAAGGGCATGTATCATAGTACAGAGACAAGGGTCAGAACATGCAAAGGGGATATTGAACCGTTTAAAATTACAATAGGACTGCATCAAGGTTTTGCACTAAGTCTATACTTATTTGCTTTAGTAATGGATGAACTCACTAAACACATTCAAACAGAGGTGCTATGATATATGCTATTCGCAGATGACATAGTGTTAGTGGATGAAACAAAAAAGAGAGTAAACACTAAGCTTGAGTTGTGGAGAAACAATTTAGAATTTAAGGGGTTTAAATTAAATTGAAGGAAAACAGAATATATGGAATTTAAATTTAGTAAGAATGCAAGAGTGGAGAATGTTATAATAAAATTGGAAGACTAAATCATACAAAGAAAATACCATTTTCAATATTTGGAATCAACGATTCAAAAAGATGGAGAAATTCACAAGGATGCATAGTTTTGAAAGGCACGAGGCGCAAAGGGTCCTAGAGCCTAAGGCGCGAGGCGCGCCTTTGCGAAGCGAGACGCACCTTTTAGAAAAAAACTCAAAATCTTGTAAAATCATAAAAAACTATCAAATTATCAATAATAACACATGTATATCATTAATGATTCATTATCTTCAAATTCTAAACTAACATCATCAAAGTTAATTCATTTATCATGCAAATTCTAAACTAGAAACATCATCAAAGTTCAAACTTAAAGTCTCAAACTCAAACAAGTACCAATCATCATACAAAATTTTAAATAAACATATAAACACTACAAGTCCACAATCAAAAAAATGTTTTCATTTTGAAAAATGTTATTTTTCTAAGTCTGGAAGATTAGCGCATTATAATGAGACATATAAGAAAATGTTTTCATTTTGAAAAACTCTCTCTCGGTATTTTGATAGCTAATATTCACTGTTGTTAAAATTATTTTTAATGAATTTTTCAAGAAATAATAGGTATATATTTTGGGGGTGGTAAAATCGCTAAATCTCGAGTTTGTACTAAAACCAAAATTCTATTTTCTTATTGTTATGGATTTTGATTTTTTAGATATTTTTATTAAATCCAAATGGGGGATACTTTCTTATTTACATTTATGTATTAATGTAAATGGAATGTAAAATATAAATAAAAGAAAATGTGATATTTACTTAAACTAAATAAATCTAAATATGTTGTATGTTATAATGTAGACATGCTAGAACCAAGAAGAGAGGAGGAATTGGACTACCCAAGTTTTAATTAAAAGCAGTTTCATGAGGCGCACCTCTCGCCTCGGCGCCTCATTGTGCAAGGCGAGGACCTCATTGAAATCGCCTCGCCTTGGCCCAGGCGAGGCGCAGAACTGGCGCCTTAAGATGCCTTGCGCCTAGGCGCACCTTTAACAACTATGCGAGGATGTCACGCATAGAATTAAGACATGTTGGCTAAAATGGAGAAATGCATCGGGAGTATTATGTGATGGTAAAATCCCATTAAAACTGAAAGAAAAATTCGATAAGACAACTATAAGACCAGTTTTGTTGTATGGCTCAGAATGTTGGGCAGTCAAATACTAGCATGAGCAAAAGATGAGCGTAGCGGAGATGAGAATGCTAAGATGGATGTGCAGCCATATAAGAAAAGATAAAATTAGAAATGAGATTATTCGTAATAAGGTAGGAGTAGTGCCAATCGAGTAGAAGATAAGAGAGACTAGACTAAGATAGTTTGGTCATGTGAGAAGAAAACAAGGAGACGCTCATGTGAGGAGAGTTGATAAAATAGAATAATTAGTCAAAAAATATGTAGAGACAGACCCAATAAGATTTTGGGAGAGACATTAAAGTTTGATATGAAGTGTAGGGGCTTAAATGAAGATATGACAAAAGATAGAAATACATGGAAATCTAGAATTCATGTAGCCAACCTCACTTAGTGGGATAAAGGTCGGATATGTTGTTGTTGTTGCATTTTTAGCTTTTTTTTTATCAGAATAATAAAACTAAACACAACATTTGATAATGCTTCTATTTGAACTAAGTAAAATCAAAACAAGAAAACACATTTGATAACATCCATCCTAGTTATAAGTTGTGATTAAACATATGTAATAATTTGTTTAATATTATTCATGAAAAAAAATCTAATTGTAATAAGACATTCTTAATATGATTATGAAGTCCATTATTATTATAAATAATAAAAACAATTTTAGTTAGTAATTTTTATTAGTAATTCCTATCCATACTATTGAGTTATACTAATTCTACTAATATCATGTCATAACTTTTTGTAATAACACTGAAGACACAATAGTACTTTTTAGAGTAGTAAACAGATAACATTACTGGGATATTACTTACATTATTCCTAATAGTAGTTTTAATCATGTCATTATAGTATACAATAATAATACTGGCTGCTAATATTAGTACATCCCATTAATATGTCATAATATTTTTTCCTGGTAAGCAATATGTCATAATACTAAAAGTAAATTATAGTATCCTTTTTATGAATGTTATATTAGTATCAGCTATGATAATAAGAATACCGTCATTGATATTACAATACTATAATAATACCATCAAAATACCATTATAGTACTAGTGTTATAATACTAATAACAATGATAATATGAGAAAACACATTTTTAAAAAATAATAACATTGTGTCTAGAACAAGTGAAAGGCTCCTTCTTCTAGTGTACAATTACTGCCTACCCTTCATGTTTGTTTTCTATTTTAACTTTTTGAAAGGGAAATAGTAGTCAAAAAAAATTTTTTAGGCAAATGGCAACAGCAACGGAAGAGGGGAAACAAGAATATTGTCAAGCAGGCCCTTACCTTTTGCCTGGAAGCCCTTCAGAATACTTGTTTGTAAGGCAAGAACCAACAGCTTCCATCACTGCTCGGGACGTGAAATTCTCTGAGGCAATAAGCTCTAAACTTTTAAACTGCCTTTGCTTTTCCTTGTGGATGATTGTCTGAACTTCAGGATCAGCTTCACCGAGGCCATGGTCTATAAAGCTGCTCCCACTACCTAAAAAAATGCAATTTTTGTAATATGCATCAGTTAGTTGTAGACAAATGCTATAACCAAGTGACTATATGCCCCACAAGAAATCTGTTGTAAATTTTGAATCAAACTCAAAGGAGTGCTTTGTAAGACAGAGAACAGACATCTACATGCACCCTGCAAAAAGTACAAATCTGAAATGATTGTTATATTGTATATATACCTTCAGACAAATAAAGCCATGTCTCAGCAAACAAGCATCTGAACTACCCTTGGTTCAAGTTCGTCTTTAATCAGTCTGCTGGTTACATGACAAGGAGAAATTTACTCTACTTTGAATGGACATTCATAATATGGTGACATTAGGCAGCACTACTTCCTAAACTACAATCCAATTCCACTTTGGCAAACTTGAAACAAAAAATCAATGATATAACCAATTGGGCACCCAAAATAAAGTACTGAAACTTTCAGACCTCCAACTGATAGTCATAGATGTTCACAAACAGGAAATTTCAAAATAAATATAATTAAGCAAAATATAAACTGCTCATCAAAGTCATTTTATATAAAGAAATCAAAATCTAATAGTCAGTGCCACTGCATTATAAGCATTATAGTACGAAATGAAACAATTTTAAAATATTACAAATCTGGAACATTAAGCAAAAGAATACCATACTCAGGTTTGGATGAATATCATGATGCTGCTTAATGCTTATTGGTTAACCTCAAAGATGCTTAGAAGAATTTCTTCTAGTATTCTTCTTGTGTCATCTTTTTTACAGAAACGACCTTCATAACTCCAAATGTATGCCCAACCATGGGGTAATGGTTTGGGTTGTGATCCTATATCATTATGAGGCTGTTAGGGTAGTATAGCTTCTACATCAACCCATTGCACATGATAAGGATCACTATCACACTATATTGAAGATGCAGGCACATGGGTAGAGATTGCCAAACAATTGGTAAACAACTCATATGAGCATGGATACAAGCAGAACAAGCCCCATAAGAGAAAATCCCAACGTGGAAATTCAGATTAAAAGGTCCAGTTACATGCAACAGAACATAACCAGAAGAATATCTTTACAGTACCTCCAATTTCAGGTGCAGGAACAGATAAAGAAGAGGGGTTCCTGCCAGTGACCAAGCTTCCTTCAAGTTGAGAAGATTTACAAGGTTTAACAAAGCTGAGTTTAACGTGATGAGGGAGTCCACTGAAACTGGGTCCTTTCACAGAGAAAGGTGATCCCTTTGTCCAAACTGGCTGTTGAATAGAACCCATAACAGCAGTCCCGCTACAAGCCTGCATATTGGCTTCTATATGATAACTCACAAGCTTCCTACACATTGAACAGCATCAAACATATAAAAACCAGAAATGCATAGAAACCAAAAAACGCATTTGAATGACCAGAAAGTTTCTTGAATTTGTTCGCTCCTGCTTTTCAAAGAAGTGATGGTTACCTAAGCTTAAACCCGTAAAATTTACAACATAACCTTCCAAGAGACAGATGATAAGCTATGATAAAGCAACCGTCCAAAAATTCGTAACGTCTTTTCTCAATTTTTCCTATCAGCTACAGTTCCAGTAAGTACAGACAGAGGGCGTAAATGTATAAAAAAATCAAAGTTTAATTGATAATCACCAATCCGAGTAAACCTAATCTAGAAATGAGATAGTACAAGAGAAATACATAAAGAATTTATAGCCGCTCGGTCACCAACAATCATCAACAGAAAAACTATATTTCCATTTTCCCCCTTTTGCCATTATTTTCCTTTGCAGATTCCGATGTCTCGGCAAAGCAAACAGGCGACAAGAGTAACCAGCATCCACGGAAACAGATTCATCAGTGAGAGAGAGACAAAGGCAGGATGAAACTTACGCTTCCGATTTCTTGTTCTCCTGAACCTTTCTCCTTCTTCAGCCTCAACACAAAGAACAAAGCTAGCAGAAGAGAACGAGGGAGGAGAAGAAGAAGACGACGCGACGAGAGGCAGAAGTCAAGAGTAGAGCAGAGTAGAGAAAAGAGAAGAGAAGGCGCGAGGAAAGGGTGAGGCGTTTCGGGCGATATATGATGAAACCTAAACACAGCATAACAAATGGTGTATTTGTAAATTATACAATTTTAAATTTTATTTGTGTAAAACCAATTAAAATTTTATATACGTATATGATTAAATTCATTCACTTTCAAAATGGGTGAAACTTAAATGCCTATTAAATTGATTCACTTTCAATTGAATCAATTTATTTATTCTATCCATTTATTATATTTTTTTTCTTATCACTCAAATACAATAATAAATTTATTTATTGAGAATGTCATTATCAAGTCGATTAAAATCTACAAGAAAAAAAAAATAATAAGAGTTATCATCCAAACACTTTGATATTTAAGTTAGACATTCAAATTCGTTAAAGACTTAAATGTAGTATTGAATTGTACATTTATTGAAATGATAACTTATCTATTTATAAAGGAGCATAAGAATTCGTGATAACTATTCTTGATATTAAAAGATTAACTAAGTTTAGAATTCTTATAAATCATGTCTATCATTTTATAAAATTTTCAAAGAAAATTTCAAATATCAAAGTTATAATGTTCACACTTTATTTGAGGTCTATCCCAAAAAGTGATTTATTGGACAAATTTCAAGAAAATCTAATCTCACAAAGCTAATTATAGTTTTTGAGACACTATATTCTCTCCCAGACGATTAAGGTCTTACGAAGACATGATCTCTAAAAGATATTTTGTGTTATTAAAAAATAGTTAGACTTTTAGGGGATGTTTGTTAAAATGAACAAGATAAAGTAGGATCAAGATAAGATTAGGATGCTTTTCAGACCAAGATATGGAATGGTCAAGATAAGGCCAGGAAGCATTCAAATATTTCTATTAGACTGTTTGTTAAATTTTTTAAAATCCACTAGTAAGTGTACTTTTTTTTTTTCATGTGTTTGTTAATACATATGATAAACATTAAGATAAGAATTTTTTTATCAAAATATCCCTAATTTATGATTAAAATAGTATTTTATGATTAATATGAATTGTCAAAAAAACTAAGATTAAAATTAAAAATAATATTTTATTTTCTAAATTTAAGTTCAAAAATAAATTTAAAAAGAGTTGAAAAGCATAAATAATAATTGCTAGAATTACAATAATTCCACATAGATGATTAAAAATGGCCAAAATATATTTTCACAATAGATAATAAAATATAAAATTAAATAAAATAATTTAAAAATTGATGAAAGGAATTATATTAGTTAATAAAATATATATAGAGAGAGAGAAATTTAAGTTTTAAAAATCAATGAACTGAATAATATCATTTAAATTTTAAAAATTATCAAAACATATAATAATTTAAAAATATATTAAATAATATTAATTATAAGAGTTAAATAAATAAGTTTTTTTTAATAAATTTAAATCTTTAAAATGCATTAAATGACATTAACTATGTTACAAGAGACAGATAAGTAATTGAGTCTTATCTTGAAAGAGTCAGATAAATTTATCTGAGGGGGAAGGTCGAATAAATTTATCTTGAAATGGAGAGATAAGAGGTCCTATGAGATTTTTTTCAGAAATGATCAAATAAACTTAATAAACATGTTGGAAAGACCAAACATTCAGAATGTTTCCAATATTTGACATTTTCTCCCTCTTATTTTGATTAACAAACACCTCTTTAAAAAATTATTTATTTTGGACCTCTTTTACACATAAAACATCATTTTTAACTTTTGTATAGACTATTTTAATTTTTAACCTTATTACTAAAAATTTTATTTTTAACAATATTATTTCCTTTATAACCATACACCCGTCTTAATATCCTTTCTTATATATAATTATGCTCACATTTATACACATATTCACGATTATTGCTCAATATTTGATACCATACAATAAATCTAGTTTTATAACCATTATATATATATAAAAAAAAAGAATTCTTTCCTTCTAGCCTTAACAAAATTATGCCCAAAAATATATATACACCTTGCATTTTCCAATATTGCCATTCTCATTTAACATACTTTTTATTAATTAAAGGGGGCCTCACAGAGATCAATCATTACCATAGCTAACATGGGCCAACATCAAATTAGTTGTGGTTCAAACTGACACTAAAACAGATAGATCTCTGCAAGGAAGTTACACTTTCTCGAGCAAACAGCATTTGATTCACTAAGGGGAAAAGCAATCCTTAGTAGAACACAAAGCTTAAAAGGGCATTCCCAGTGCACACAAAAGTATCAAAGCGGTTAAGTAAACTACAGGCCGCGCATGTACACGAGCGATGCATTCCAACACCGGCTGATGTTTGCATAATCTTTCATTCGACGCGTGAGAGGCCACCACCACCTTCAGCCTTCGTCCTGCATAAGGGTCCAAATTGTGGGTTCAAATGTTTCAGAAACCGAAGACATTAAATTTCAGAATTTCACATGGCATGGGAAAAAACTGTTATGTCAATTGCGGAAAGAACAACATGTTAACTGTTTCACGTGTGGTATGGATCAAGTTGTCGATGCGTAAAGGCAGAGTAGATCAAGAGGCAGGATAGGCATGAATGGTCACTTCATTACATGCAGAGGCTTTAAGAATTCTCAAGTAGAAGGAAGGTGTAAATGCCCAAGTGAGGTTAGCAAATGAGCTTCAGCACCGTACAGGAGGTGGAACTTGTTTCTTGTCAGCATGTGTAATAATCACTATTGCCATTTTATACATAAACTAACTCAATGTAATGTGTTGGCATTGCCTTTACTCGTTTTGCATGGCATGGGTAGCCAATTTCAAGACTTTGTGCCAAGGAAATGATACTTACTTGTGGTCAGAAGGATTGGGCGTAAGTTCATACACGATGGTTGCAACAACATCCCTCTTCAACTGTTAATTCATGGAAAAGAAAATGTCATTTAAATGGCACATAAAATCTTGAACTTGTACAACTTTTGAGTGAATTACCTGTGTGGCTTCACCCTTTAAGCCAATGTAATGTATCTGAGTCATATCACCACCAAAATTTTCGGGAAAATGCAGAGTGAGACTTCCCACGCCCTGGAATCTAGAATATCTGGTTGCATATATATACAATGTCAGAAGTAGCAAAAATCAACCAGATGATACAGAAATATCTGTCTAAACGTGGTAGGTTCACTATGTGACAAGTTTCTTTTATAAAGCGCTTTGCAAAATGAGACACACCTAAAGGTGGCCTTTTTGTTTGGACTGCCTCTTTGACTCCATCCTCACTATCGACAATCTGAGGAGAGGAGGCAGCGCTACACATTGAAGGAGTGCGAGGAATGAGTGGAGGACCACCTTCTCTTACATTACCCAGTGAAAAGACAGATTTGGGGTCTTATTTTGCTTTGTTCAAGAATACTCAAGTGATGCTGGTCAAAGTTTTGAAATTTTGGATCTCTACTTGGACATGGTGCTATCCAAGGCAAAGTTTGTGAGGTGCATGGAATGATCTCTCTATCCATGATGCGTAACATTTGAAAATAAAGAAATAGAAGAGCTTTTTTAGAGTCCAATTAATTTTCTCAAGTGAATACACATTTATTTCTTGTCTACCTCTTTTGCTTTGTTCATAGAGTGAGTTTTGTTGCAGA
Source organism: Diospyros kaki (assembly GCA_036245055.1). Lineage (NCBI taxonomy): Eukaryota > Viridiplantae > Streptophyta > Magnoliopsida > Ericales > Ebenaceae > Diospyros > Diospyros kaki. The sequence continues at coordinate 3,962,312 of BSEG01000006.1, read as the reverse complement.
TAATCTTCCAATAGTTGTATTTTTATTTTTTCTTTTTCCTTCTCTCTTCTCTATGGTTTCACCTTCACTTCAATGAAATTTATTTATCAAAAAAGAAAAATAATTGGCCTATACTAGAAGTAATAATATTTTCCTCTTGCTAAACTCAATTTTCTGCATAAAGCAACAAGTTTCTAAGAGAAAAAAAGTTTAGCTGTTGAACTAGGATTACTTTGAATACTTGGCTAAAAAACAGACCAAAATCAAATACTTGGAAATGCAGGTAAGATTGAGGCAGGAGAATTACTTTGTCTGGTACTCCAAAACTCCTTGTAAATTCTCCACCAAGTCCCACTCCTGATGACAATAAGAAGTCCATGCACATGTCAATAGTCCTAAGCTCAAAATCTCCAGTAAGATTAGACGAAAGCAGTACCTGAATAGGTTGCATGCTTTGAGCATCAGAAAAGTCAATGCCTTCTCGATTAATGAACCTGCATTTCAAAGGAAAAGTTGAAAATTACTAAATGCATACATCCTACTGATAAAGCCACATGGTTGCTTTTTCCAATATCCATCCAATTTTCAGAAACCAGTGTAAGGGAGGCCCCCAAGCCGATGCTCTTATCTTTCCAGCACAATGCAAGTTGTCTTCCTAATATTAAGGTACCATGGTGTTAGATCATAACCCATTTTTATCCTTGATTACATATAAAATTGAATAACAAAAATCTTGAAGCAAAAAGGCTAGTGTCATATCCATAATAATGAACTCTACGAAAGTAGGATCACAATTTTTTTTTTTTCAGAGTAAAAGGAAATTTGCATTTGTTTAGTAGTCACAGCTCACAATTTGCGCATACAGAGAGAGAGAGAGAGAGAGAGAGAGAGAGAGGAGGGGCTGATAAAGCCAAAACTTACGCCCTCATCTTGGAAGGACTTGTTCCATCTGCCCCACCAATTATTGAAATGCTCTTGATTTTAACATCAGACGTAAATCTAAAACAATTGGTCATAGTAAGACAGATTAATCCACATGAAATAGAAACATTTTCGTCAATAAAACAGGAAAAACAAGAGAAAAGCTAGTCCAAGGAGTTTGAGCAGAGACAACATGCAACAAGCATGTGGTGGCTATTTACCTTCTTATTTCTCATGTCATGTGCCAAGGAACAGAGACATTCATTTAATTTCAAGGGTTAACCTAGACATGCATATTTGCTAGTTAGATGGCTATCTGTATCTATTTCACATGTCAAGCACAAATAAACAGAATATTTCCATCATTACAGGATTAAGCTAAACATGAAAAGAGTTTGAAGACTACAAAATTAATATCATAATAAAAGTTTTATTCATGCCAGTTCCAATTACCTATATATACAAAATTTTCAGCCAAAATGGGGCCATGACACTAGAAAAGACAGTCATTATGCTTCATGCAGTGGCATTAGAATGTTGGATAAAGCCATGAAAAGATAGGTCTGTAGTATGCATCAATTATCATCCAATCCAACATCTATCTCTCAAAGGAGTATAACTGAACTACAAAATTTTCAGCAATCAATTCCTGACATCTAACAGTCATGGTTTTGCACTTGGATGGAAGGATAAAACATTGGCATAAGCCTCATAGAGTAACTACTTATATGGTTAGAATGCTGATAAGCCAACAGAATGCTTTTCTCACTTATGCAATCCTGGCTTAGCAACCTTTAAACTTACATGAGGTAATAAATGACAGTAGAATCATTCAATAACCAAATAAAGTACATCAAGATCAGACAATAGATTCAGGATGATAAGCAGCATTGCAAGATAGCTGAATGAAAGCAACAAAATAGAATGTTACATACGTATGAAATCCTACCATCTTGGTGAAGGTCCGAAAACAAAAAGAAACATGAAGCAACAACAACAACAACAACAACATATCCAGCCTTTATCCCACTATGTGGGGTCGGCTACATGAATTCTAGACTTCCATGTATTTCTATCGGTATGAAAACTAGAAAAAAAAAACTATTTGAGTTCAAAATAAAATAATGCAGTAAGTTTCAAATCATCATGACTCCTTGGTAAATCAAATAGCTGATGCAAAACAGCAGTTACCACTTACGGTATGAAAACTAGTAAATCAGGATCACCCTCATTGCTCTCCAAGTGACCCTGTCAAAGGGAAGAAGACTTAAGAAACTGCAGGCCATGGCAATCTATAATTATACTCTCATCAAAGCAGCCCAATGTCCTTCAGACACAGATAGAAGCTTTCCACATACATACAATACATATGTATAGATGCACAAACAAAGGGTATCAAAATTTCATCAGATCATCATGAAACTACTAAATTTCAACAACAAAAAAAGTCGCAGAACGTAAGAAATTAGTATCATCAGTTCACATGCATAGAGCAGTTTGGTTATATTCATAAATACATAATAATGAAAATACACAAAGGGGAAGTAAGAGATATGCAGCTCTTTCAGTCAGATAGAAAACAAACATTTAGGTAGTTAAAAAGTAAATCATAGTCTATGCAGACAAACAAACAATTCTTTTTACATGAGAGAGGGGTGTTGCCAAAATAAAGAAAACTTCAAATCTTTGGTGGACTACTAATTGCAATGAAAATCTTCAAGATTTAGGATAGTGAAACAATTTCATTCTACAAATGCAAAAAAAAAAAAAAAAAAATCTTGAACCCAAAGAAATAACATAACATCCATAAACTAGAAAATATTAATCTTCAATGACCTAGATGGAGAATACAATCCTTCATATAGCACTACAATATAGAATCCTTCCTAGACAGAAAATGGCAAAAGTATCCAGGACCAGTAAAAAATAGAAAGATTCAATCTAAGAGTAGAAGTACATTAATCTCACACATCTTATTTTCAATAGAAGCCATTCCAACCTTATGACATATAGCCTCATTTTTAGTTATATCCTTTCTTGTGTGGCTTCACATCCACTATAACACCCTAATCTTTGATACACTCATATTTTGCACATGTTTATGTTTTACTACTCTTAACATTTTGTGCCATACAACACAGCCGACCTAAATAATGAAATTTCTACCGTTCTCATTGCTAAAACAGCGAATATTTTTTTTTTTTTGTAGGCTGTCTTCGATTTACTTTCCAAATTTAAACCAGTAAGGAGCACACCAACCAAATTACCTTCTTACCTTGGGCTCAATTTCAACCGTGAATGGCCTTACGTGGCCCCTATGGTTCCCAAATATCATCAAAAGCTAGGACATCTATTCTCATCTACGATGGATAGTCAGCATAAGAGTGCAATGTTAACTATGATTTGGTAAGCTGCATTCCCATCTATCAATCAATGTTAACTTTGTTTGGGGATATTTGGTGATCATGCCAAGGTCAATCACAATTTTATTGAATCTGACACCTATAATACTTCCCATGGGTTCAGGACATGAGTTTGCTGGAGGTCACAACAATCAAACGTGAGTGTTTTAGCTCTCTTCTTTTCTTTTCTAATTTGATTCTTTCTTCCCAATTTGGGGAGGAAATACAACACTCAACCACCATACCAGTCATGATCACGGAAGTAAATGGCACACATGCCATTTTGAGAAACTATATATATTAATAACTATGAGAACCTAACTGTTTGTACATTATATAAACCAACTTAAAGGGAGATGAATCAGTAAGCAATTCAATTTCCACAAAACTGCAATGGGAGAACAAAGGAAAACAATTCAGGAGATACAAGTACATATTGAGAAATAAGATCAAATAAAAATTCAAGCTCGTTTGTTGGACTACTATTTAGATCATGCGTCAGCATGTTAGGGAAAACAAACAGCAGAGGAATCTGATCCTCCAAAACCTACCTCAGAAGAATTTAGGCGCTGTTCCCAAGCTTTAAAAACTGACTTGACACTTCCTGGAACAGCCTCATTTAAAGCAGAAACCTTTGGCAGAGAAAAACAGAAGTTATGTTTGACAGAGTTAATGACTAGATAAAAATTAGAGGAAAAAATGGCAGAAAGTTCGTGAAAGGATAACATATATATATATATATATATATATTGATCCAACTACTCACACGCACACTAACACACATACAAACAGGAGAGCAAGACATAAGTTTTATATTGATCCTGTTGGAGCCAGATAAATATGCAACGATATGTACAAGTGCAAGGTATAAAATTAAGTGTGAGAACAATATAAGCGCATTTCTATAAATTCAAAAGTGGTCATGAAGTAGATCAATCCAAATCCAAGCAAATTTCAAGAGAATAAATCACAAAAGCAATGCTCCATTGCAATAAGTTCATTCATTAATTACAAAAATAAGCAGATAATAACCAAGAGCACATATAACTGTGCCATGGAAGAACCAATATGTTAAAAGAAAACAGACACGCCCAATTCATCTGGGAAACGAAACATAGTCAAAAGAAGTCACAAAATTTTAAATCTAGTTAACCATACAAGGGATAAGACAACAATAAGTGGTAATATACATGATTCTTCTATATGAGGATAAACTGTAGAACCCAAAGCAAGAAGAATGTTAAAGTTTGAGTTATTCCAACCCGATTGCTAAGCATGCTTGATTTTTTAGGTTTTCAGATCAGTAAGCTCAATAGATTCACTTGTCTACGCAACCACAGCGTAGAGCATGGGAACAATTTCCCTGATTTCTGCAACTTTCACATGTTTTAGGTGTTTCACCTAATTTTTCACATTCCATTAACACGTCAGATAAGATATATGTTGCACAAGAAAAACATAACCCCTATCAGAAGCAATAAACCAAGCACCCGTTCTATCGTGTCATTAAAGCTCCAGACCAGCTGACCACTAACTTCCTAATTTTTAGCCAAAACTTACTAATAGCATGAGAAACTAAAGTCAGTACCTGAAGATCATGAATTGAGAACATGTTTACAGACAAGAGAACACGTTTTAAAAATCATGTCCATCACAAGTTTGAACACTGAATCGAGGAACACAGCAAAAACCACTAACCAAAGCTCAAGAAGTCGCCCATTACAATTTGAGTTAATGGTATCCAATAACATAGCCTGTAATCTCAGAACCTGAACTCTGAATCCTCAATTTTTCAACTTTATATTAAATTACGACCACAAACAATCACTGAAGATTCAACACTGACAAATTAAATAACGAAATATGTTAATTGGAACTTAGGATTTAGAACCATTGTACCCAAATCCAAATCAAATGAAAGAGATCAAAAACGGAATAGACTATGACGATTAGAGAAACCCAGGGACAACCTTGGAGAGGTCTATGTGCTTGTAGAGAGAGAAATCGGAGGAACAATCGTGATCTTCGCAGCTATGATCGTGTAAGCAAGCCATCTGTCCGTCCGTCTGTCTCTCTCTCTCTCTCTCTCAATCGTGATCAATCGCAGTTACAGCAAACAAACGAAATAGAAATTTGGGAAATCTCTGCTTTGAACTTCCAATCAAAAACTCCAAGGAATCGTTTCAACTCCACATCTGCAGTTTTTCGGCTTTATCTCCAATCTTCTTTTAAAAAAAACAAATAATAATAATAATAATAATAATATAATGATATAATTTTATTATATTGTTAATAATTCGTTATGACATTATTTTATGGTTATTGTAATAAATTAATAAAATTAACTTATTAAATAGTATTAACCGTTTGCAATAGCTCAAGTGATTGATCGCATGGAATTCAGGTGTTTAGTAGAGATGGAAAATGGGTCGGGAGGCCCATAGACCGGCCTGGCCCATTACAATAGCAAATGGACTGGATTCACCCACCTAGCAAAACGAGGGTCGTGTCGGGCTAGCGATATGTGGTTCGCGGCCCGGCCCAGCCAAACCCACCAAAATGGCCCGTGAGCCGGCCCATCAACTAGCTAGCTAAAATAGCCCGGCCCAACCCATCAAAAATAAAAAAAAAATATTTAAAAAATTATATTTATAATTAATAATTATAAACATATTTTAAACATAATGTTTAATTTTACTATAATGTTTGTAAATATAATTATGTTTGTAAACATATTTTAAAAAATTAGTTACAATTGAGAAAAAATATTTAAAAAATTATATTTAAAAAAATTAAAAATAAATGTCTCACGGGCCGGCCCTGTCTAGCAGGCCCATGGCCCAACCTATCCCACTTTAACCCATTTATTAAGGGCCACCGTGTCGAGCCCCAATTTCCATTTCCCTGCCCTAGTTCGGCCTGGCCCGTCTCACTTGCGAGCCAAATTTGGCTTGACCCACCCATTTGGTAGGCCAAACGGGATGCGAGGCGGGCCGGGCCTAGTCAGCCCACCCATTTCCCATCTCTAGTGTTGAGTATATCAAAATTATGTGTTCGAATTTTAAACAATATGGTAGATATCGTTTTACTACATGAGAGACTACAGACACAAATTTTTTACCCAATCTCTACTTGACCTAACCCAATTGCTCAATTTAAATCGATACTCGTAGATTATAAGAAAAAAAGTGATACTTTCTACCGAACATTTATGTATTGGAGCTTTCTCCTATTCTTACGTTTAGTATTGCTAATATTATAATTTTGATGGTATAGTTTATTCATGATATTATTATATTAAAACTATAAATAAATACTGATTCTAATATTACAATACCAAAGATATTAGTTATTTCATAAAAGAAATTGATTGATTATAATTTTTGTTTTTTATTTATAAATTTTTATTATATTAATGTTGTTACTCATATTTTCATAAATTTTGAAGAAGGCCTTTATTTATTATTATTAAAACTGGATTATCAATTATTTTTTTAAAATGAAAATTCATTTATTTTTATTGTGCCCTAAAAAGTCGGTTCATACCCGGCCCAAATTCAAAGAAAGACCAGAAAATATATCACAGAAAAAATTTACAAAAATTAACCCCGGATTAGCAACCATTAGATGACCGGTCTAATTGCTCAAAGCTAGCGAGAGACTAAATCAAAGACAATTGCGAAAGAGAAATCCTCAGATCCAATATGGCCGGAATCTCGAAACACTTGAAAACTCGCCAGTCATTACTTTATAATTGCTAGCATCCACACCTACCCGGATCCTTACAAGAGACTTTAGAACTAGAAGGGATTGAGAGCAATCCAAATGGAAAATAGAGTTAAATACAAAATCATATATCCACGAAAAAGATTTCAAACTATATTGTTGGAGATCAACCCCAATGGGAAGAACTCCTCCAAAAATTGGCGTATGCCGCTATTTGCAGCGAGCACACGGTATTCTTTAGTAAAAGGCGAAAGAATAGTTCGCTCTGTGCTCTCTGTGCGGCTGCGTGATTAGTGCTAGCCACTTCCAACGCTGTATATAGCATGCCCCCCTAGGCGAGCTGGCTTGCGTGGGCGATGTGGGACTTGGGTTTCTTGTTTTTTGATTCGCTTTAATGAGCATTGGAACGCCTTCTAGCCTGGCATTTTTCCAATAGATGACGAATCCAATTTAACTGAGAGAACCAGCAATGCAACAGAACAGGGGCATTGTTTGAGCACTAACTGCAGGCTGTGATTTGTATAATATATATGATGATGTGCCGGCTAGGACTTTGCTTCGAATATTTTCCCAGAGGCCAATGCCCACCTAACTAATAAGGAAGTTCTCAACGATTGATAAAATCATTTCTCTACGAGTGATGAAATCATTTTTATTAAAATATTTGTTAATTTTTCTCATCAAAGTTTATGTCCTCCTGTTCACTTGTTCTCGTGATTCAAATAGTCAGGAGTCAACTAGACTAAAGGGCAAAGCGAGAATAGAGTTGCAATCGAACTGAACTCAATCACTTGAACCGAGCTCCAGCTTGGCTCGAGCTCAACATGGACTCGAGTTCGGGCTCGCCAGGTTGGCTCAAGTTCATGCTTGACAAGTTTTGGCCATGCTCGAACTCAAATTTATCAGAATTATATTTAAAAAAATTGATAATCTGATATGTAAATAATTAATAAATTTAATTTTAAATTAAATTTAATAATCAACAAATCTCAATAATAAACTATGTTTTAATTGATTAATTTTTAAGATAAAATATATCTTATTATCAACAGGAGAAAGTGTATTAAAATTTTAAATCTAGTTTCTTGTGGTCCAAATATTCTTAAAATCAAACTAAATAAATTTGAATGATATTATTATAATAATAATTTAAATTTTGATAAATTCATGTTAAATCATATTTTTTTATAAAATTATAAATAAATTTATTAATATATTTATAAACGACTAATTTGAGTGATATGAAATATGATTACTTTTAAGTAATATGAAATATTATTACGGTGATGGTTGAGCCATATTCTCACTTGAAGCAAGACTAATTTATTGTTCCCTATTCACTGTTCTGCAACTATTCCCATTAACAAACAACTCTACAGCTTTAGCTATGTCTGTTTCACATCTAGGATCCTGTTCTCTGGATTTTACATACTGGTAATACAATCTAATCTTCCCTATCTAATTTCAATATTAGACCAAGATCCAACCCTCAAGATAGTCTAAACAAAAATATGTTCCCATGATCTCTTGTTCTGATAAATGAGCAGATTGATGTTTGGGGATTGTTCGTATAAGTCTTCGAAGAAACGACTCTAAGAATTGTATATAGATTCAGAATCGCTATTATAATATGTTTCCGGATTCGTCTCGGCCAGCCGGACAAGACTAATTTCTTTACCACCACTGAAAAGGGATTTTGGCTGTTTGATGTCGTTTAATAAGTTAAAACTGCACTTTTATGTTTTTATCTCATGTTTTGTCTTTTAACTAGGCATAATCTATGCCTAAAGGGACAGCGCAACTAAAACAAATCAAATATTGAATTTAAATGTAAAATAGTTAAGCACTGAACTCAGATTTACAACACCCCTCCACCACAAAGAACACTGTCGTCTGTCGTCACCCTCTCTCGCCCCACCACCGTCGCCGCTCCCGATTCGCACCCTTCCCGCTAGTCGCCCCCACCCATCAACCCCTCGCTATTCGCACTGTTTGCTGTCACCCCTCGCCGTTGCACCACCAGACCAGTCCGCCATCGCCCATGTCTTTTTATCTCCTCCACCACCCTTCATTCTCAACAACCCATCGCCCAAAGAGCATCATTCGTTGACTGTCGCTCCTCTCGCCCTGCCACCACCGCGAGCATTGTCCGTCGTCGGCCCCCTGCCGCAAGCATCGGCCCGCCGCCCCTCTCTCTGTGCTCGCACCCCTCCTCTTTCTAAGTTTCTCAACCCACTGTTCCTCCCTTCTCACATTACTCTTTCTCCTCTTGCCTATTTTTCCCCTCTCCTTCCTTACTCTCACAAACATCCCCCTATTTATCTCATTAATTAAACATATATAATTAAGTTTGGGGTAAAAACAAATGTTAAGTTTTTAGTTGGGAGTAAAAAAAATATTAATGAAAACTTAAAATTTATTTTTTTCAAATATGTAATTTGTTTGTTCTAAAAAAATAGAGTAAAACATAGCATCAAATGAAGATTGATCTATTTTTCAAAATATCTTTAGTTTGTTTTTTAAAGGCTTTCTTTAACAAAAAAAAGACATCCCTTGTTTTTCGAATAAAAATGAGATTTCACCCTAATTAAAATCAAAACTAATTATATTTGTATTAATATTATTACCAAATATAATATCATTTTTTCTTTAGCGTGTAATGTTTTCTATTTTCCTTTTTACTTTTCTTGTTATTTTTTTTAAGAACTTATAAGAAAAAAAATTAAAAAAATTGTATTATGTAGTTTCCTTTTCATCGTATATTCGTTTTCTTTTCTTATATTTTTACATCATATATTCGTTTTCTTCTCTTATATTTTTATATATTATTATACTATGTTGTAAATGCAACATGTGTTTTTCTCTTATTCTTTTTTTTTTTAATGTTTACTTTAACATGCTTCATATTAATGCTTACTTTAACATTCAGAAAAACAAAATTTAAATTAATTATTTGAAAAAAATATTTTAAAAATATACATAAAAAAGAGTATATGACACTAAATTCTTAAAAGAAACTTTTATAAATTATTGAAAAACTATACCACGTGATGGGCATTTTTCTTCCCTTTGCAAGGGATAGTCTTTTTCTTTTTTCTTTGCCTTTGCCTATAATAATAAAAAATAAATAAATCAATGTTGAAGTGACTTTTAGACTTACCTCATGAATGCGAATAGTATTAAAGTCACGCTCATCGTGAATAACAATATTAACATTTATTTCTTGAAAAAATCGAACTTATATATGTAAATACTTTAAAGTGATAAATAAAGCTTGATACACATAAATAAATAAATTAGTAAACGGAGTCAATATTACAGTTCGATGTACGTCTCCATCCATCTGTAAAGTATGGGAAAAAAATATTTTATTAGAAGAAAATTAGATATGATAAGTATTTTTTTAAAAGAACAAAATAAGCCTTACATTAAATTTATATGAAGAAAAAAAATTTTGACTTGACCAAAAATAGCAATATTGTCCATAATTGTTGCATTTTAATCTAAAAAAAATCAGTTGCTACCAAATCAAATAATAAAATTTAATATTTTATTTAAATAAATAACTAACATGGATAGAATAGATGATGAGAAGACGAAAAAAAAAATATAAACCAAAATGATAAAAAGCCAACCCAATGTTTATAATAGATATATTTTAACAATCATATTAAAATGATAAAATTAAAATCGAAGCACAATTTTATAGAAATCGAAGTATAATTTTTCAATTTGAGAGTGAGACCCATATAAACACATATATTTGAGACCAACATATAAACACATAAAATTAAAAAAAAAATTGTATAAACACAAAATTTTTACACATAAAATTTTGTAAGATTACATAAACACATATAATTGTATATAAACACATAATTTTATAAGAGTGGAACCTACATAAACACATATGAAAAAAAATAAAAAATAAAATTATAACTCATTTTTGTCTCATAAAATTTTTAAAAAATAAAATTGTATATTTGGGTCCAACTTAATTGTACCCAATGTTAGAAATTGAATAAAATTTTTAAAAAAATGTTTGAACAGTGGGTTCAACTCATAATTTTTTTTTCTTTTGTTATATTTTTTTGTGCTTCCAATACTAAATGTAAAAAATCTATATACATACACACGCTCACATTGTTTGCAATGAATATATACATAAAATCGGTAACTTAGTGAAGGAATGAATCATTCACATCATATATACATATATTCACTGTGAAATATATTCATTGCAAATACATATATTCATACACACGCACACACATTATTTCCAATATATATATTCATTGCATATACTTCACATCATTACACACGCACAAATTGTGGGCTATCTCATTTTCACTGTGTGTATGTATTATTCACTGTTGCAACTTCACTTAAGATCGGTAATAATGTGAAGTTGCAAACGTTTGTTCTAATTACATAACTTCACTAAAAAATCCCATAGCAGAAACCCATATCAGAAAATTGGGCAAAACCGAAAGCGAGAAACGATCCAAAAGCAGAGGTTTGAGACCATTTCATCATCAAACACCCAATTTCACCAAAGAAAACCCCAACCAACTAAACCCAAAACCTTCTTAAGCATTAAAAATAAAAACCCAGAAGCTCAATAAGCTATATGCTTGCCATCAGAGCTAAAAAATAAAGCAAAATACATACACGCATGCAAAATACATATAAATTAACTACAACACACACACAAAATACACACATATACATACTCACGCTCACACACAAAATGTAGAAAATACAGTTACACGCACGCACACACATGTACATACACACACACATATAGCGATGCACTTGAAGGCGTTCAGGCGGAGGTGATGGAGCTGGAGGCGGCGCGGCAGCGAGGAGGTGGCGATAAAGCTTGAGGTGATGCCGGCAATGGAGAACTTCAAGTAGGCCGGCCACGATGAAGAGCTGGTCGCTACTTGATGGAGAGTTGCCCGTGGGTGGTTGGGAGAGAGAGAGAGAGGTAGTGAGTAAGGGGGATGAGTGGGTGGGAGAAAGAGAGAAGGAAAGTGGGACAGAAAGAGAGAAACAAAGGGAAGTGATTGGGCGGGAGAGAGATGGGGGAAGTGACTGGGCGGGAAAACAATTCATCTGAGCCATTCATCTACTAAAAATCAATCTGAACCATTAAAATGTATACATTTTCAAAAACCATTGTGTTTTATTATATAGATATTTGTGTCTTGGCCCAGCCTACTAAGGAGTCCTGTAGGATTTCAATATTTAAGTAGGTTTTCATTTCATTATGAGGGGTTGTTGAATTTTGAATTAAAAAAAGTCTTTGGAGTTTTTCTCATTTTTTTTAATATCAATACAATTCGACATTCGTTGAATCAAAGAATTGTGTTTAAATCTATATTCTTGCGTTTCTATTTGCTTGAGTTGGTATCATAGTCCAGTCTATGCTTCGAGAAGACAACCAAATAATGATATTGCTCTTGATGAGCAGCTAAAGGGAATCACGTGTACGGCGATACGAATAAAAATAAAATTTTTACCGTGTATCATATATATGGTGCGAAATATAATTCACACGTCATACAGTAGTTTGGGTATTTAAGTAACATACATATTTAACAAATAAATATAAATAAATGCGTAAATGTTGCCTAATGTAAGGATAGAGTACATAAACTATTTCTGTACTGAGACTGAATCCACCTCAAGATGTGGTCGTCCTAATCCGTTCACACCTGATATGCTGAATGGTACCGTTCCGATCACATCTTCTAGTGCTAGACACAAAAGGTTCACGTATCACTAGTACCCACGTCTCAAAATTATACATGTGACCTTCACATATATAATTTATGGTAGAGGTGTCAAAAGGGTCGGCTCGGCCTGGCCCGGACCAGCCCGAGTCGGCTCACGGGCTTTTTAAACGGGTCAGGCCTGCCCTTTTGTTGTGGGTAGGGCCCGGCCCGGCCCCCCTACAGGGGGGCCGGGCCTTTAGCCCATAGGGCCTAGCGGGCCCAACTCTTTTTTTTTAATATTTTTTTAAAAATAATACCTATAATATATACATATATAAATATCAAAATAATACATATATAAAAATCAATTTTTTTCTTTTTAAAATATTTTATATCTTAATTCTTAAGTTTTAAATATTATTTCATCATTTTATATTTCAAAATTCTATATGCCTTATAAATTTTCTTGTGAATTAATAAGAAAAATAATGTAATGTTTATTTATAATTTAAATATATAAAAAATTTAAGTTAAAATTTTTAAATAAATTGATAGCTATTATTTACTAAAGAATAACATAATTAAAAAAAATGAGTAAGGGCCTAATTGACTGGCCCATAAGGGCCTCATGGGCCTGGCCCAACGGGCCACGGGCCGGGTTGGGCCCTTAGACGGGCCAGGGGCCCAATTTCTTTGGCCTGACCCGGCCTTCCTATGAGGGCCGGGCCGAGCCCGGCCCATTTGAACAGTAACGGGTCGGGCTTTGGCTCGGCCCATCCCGGGCTGGGCCGCCTAACCCTTTTGACACCTCTAATTTATGGTATCAAAAGAAATTATAGAGGAAAAAGAAGAAGAATAAGACACACGTGGGAAGCAGAGAATCTTCCCCCTCCCCAATTCCAAATTTCTCCCACGTTTGTCGGCTCCTTACTATGTAATCAATAATTATTAATCCTTCCCCTATTTGTAAGTAGGGCCAATATTAACTTTTAAGCTATCACTTCCTGAGACATTTCAGGCACATGATATCGATATCAAACGTAGTACTATATGACATGTGACTTTCTAGGTTTACCACCCACTAGTAATCAGATAATACCAAAACTCCTTTCAATACCCTTCAATCCCTTGACCCATTACTGGAACTTCTCCAAATCCTGATTTTTTCAGAGTTCCTGAATAGTGCCTAGCAGCGGTTCAAGACAGTAAAGGTGGAAGTGAAGTCTCATTTCAAGTGAGCCTATTACAGTTAAAAATTACCATGTGTTATAATCTTTCCATCATTTAATGTCCCGAGTGAGTGAGAGCCATGGAGTGACAAATTTACAAACTCAGTAATTATGTGTCAGACCTCATTAATATGATTAGATGACACCTCAGGAAACACTTTTCCTGACTTTCAATCTACTCTGGTCAGGGATTATCCCGTCACATCAACAGTAGATCACACATGATGTTTATCTCATCAAATACCAACGAAGATGATGGATCCTATTCTATCAACTGATTGTACCAAAAATTGCAAAATTGTGGCATGAGAGTAGGACAATGGATAATTATTCAAGGGACTTCTATCAATTGATTGCTCATAATGATATTATTGAGACAGATGATCAATTTGTTTCTTGTTTTATGAGCGGGTTACGGATTCCATTCCATTGGTGGAGTTTTGAACCATTGGCTACAACCAGTGCGCGACCTAGTGCCTCAACCGCAACCACCGACAGCTGACTCGCAATCGGTGCAACATTAGTCGCTTGTGTCGATGGTGCAACCACGACGCCACGCTCCACAATGGTGTTACATTTCTTTATAAATTAACCCGTAGCATATAGCCTTGCCTTTACCCTTTAATTTTGGCTATAACCTTTCAATTTTATAATCTCAATTCAAGAGAAATGTTGTTGAGGCTTTAGGGGTGTTACTTGGCCTTGCTTGATCCACGTTACAAGTTTAAAATGTGTAGAGAAATGCCTATAACATCTTGCAAAAATTGAGAAGATTGTTGGTGGCAATAGCATGGCCACCACATAGTGCCTTAAACGACGTCATTTAGGCCTTTCGTTGGAAATTAATTCCAGCATTTTCCTCCCCAAGGCTTGAACTCGCACCACTTGTAGCCCAAACCTTTCTTTGTGCGTGCATGAGGCAAGAATTAAATTTATACTAATCTAGTTCTCAGTTTCTAAAATTGCACTTACACCCCTCAAAATTCCATAAACTTCCAATCACTTTCCTCATTCAAAAATATAATAAATTTAATGTCTTCCATTAAATTTCTCAAAGTCACAGATCTTCAATAAATCATCTCAAATACATAAATTAATTCTTTCACAAGATACCGAGATGTTACAGTCTCCCCTCCTTATAAATTTCGTTCTCAAAATTTTCCAACAACCATGTATATCACACATAGACTTTCAAAAATTAACTATGATCCTCAAACAAGCAAGGAAATTGTTTTCCTATAGTCTTCCAAAAGTTGGAGACAAATTAACTATCTTTACCAGACATAATACTCACTGGAATACCATGCAACCGAACAATCTCTTGAACATAGATTTGGGCAAGTTGTTCAGCACCTATAGTATTTTTAATAGGTAAGAAATGAGCTGACTTTGTTAATCTATCTACAATCACCCAAATAGCATCAACTTTCCTTGGAGTTCGGAGTAATCCCATTATAAAATTGATAATCATATGTTTCTATTTCCATTTGAAAATCTCTAAATGTTACAATCTCCCCAATGGTTTTTGGTGCTCAGCCTTTACTCGTTGACATGTATCACATTTCTTTACAAATTCAGTCACACTTTTCTTCATTCCCTGCCACCAATATATTTCTTGAAGATCCCGATACATTTTGATGGTTCTAGGGTGCACTGTATACAAGGTACAATGTGCCTTACTCAGAATTTTCTATTGTAGTTCACTATAGGAAGACACATACACCCTTCCATTCATTTGAAGTATGCTATTGCGATATTGAAATTCAGGTTGTCTGGGTCATCTGTTATCATCCATCCATTGTTTCAGACTAGTCTCCTAAGCCGTAACCTGCTTAATATATTCTCACAAGTCAACTTGCAAGCGCATCTGCGCCATAACTGTAGTGTTTTTGTACGGTTTCACCTTGAGGGTTAACTTTGTAAATTTCTCAGTCAAGGTTTGTAGATGGTTGACCAATCGAACTCCTAACATGAAACTCTTTTGATTCAATGTGCCTGCGATAACATTTGCCTATCCAAAATGATATTGAATGGTACAACCATAATCTTTCAAGAGTTCCATCCATCGACGTTGATGAATGCTTAAATCTCGTTGGAAGAAAATATATTTCAAGCTTTGATGATCCACATATATAATGAACTTTTCCCCTTACAAATAATGTTCCACAATTTCAAAATTGTACCACCACTACTAATTCTAGATCATGCATCGAGTAGATCTTCTCATGGGGTCGTAGTCGTCGAGATCCTTATGCAATAACTTCCCCAAACCCACACCCGAAGCATCTGTATAAACCTCGTATCCTTTAGAATCTACAAGTATGGCTAATATTGGAGTTAACATCAACCGGTGTATAAGTTCTTGAAAACTTCTTTCACAAGCGTCACTCCATTTCCGAGTCAGTTGAGTCAAATGAGCAGCGATACTTAAAAATTCTTCAACAAACTTACAATAATACCTTACCAACCCAAGAAAACTCTTTATCTCTGAAATGATAATAGGTCACGACCATTCCTTCACCACTTCAACCTTAGTAAGATCCACAGATATTCCTTACCACGAAACTATGTGATCTAAGAAAGTTATTTTTCTCAACCAAAAATCACAGTTGGTGAACTTAGCATACAACTTGTGATTTCTCAATGTGGACAAAGTAATCCCCAAATGCTCTCAATGAGTCTCCTGACTCGACAAATATATTAATATATAATCAATGAAAACAACAATGAATCTGTCCAAATATGGTCGGAATATACGATTCATGAGATCCATAAACCCACTAGTACGTTGGTCAAACTAAAAGACATAACCAAATACTCATAATAGTCATATCATGACCTAAACGTCGTTTTAAGAATGTCTCATTCCCTTACCTTC
The DNA here is from genome assembly GCA_036245055.1 of Diospyros kaki. NCBI lineage: Eukaryota > Viridiplantae > Streptophyta > Magnoliopsida > Ericales > Ebenaceae > Diospyros > Diospyros kaki. The sequence continues at coordinate 3,945,457 of BSEG01000006.1, read as the reverse complement.
AATTGATAATACCCCGACCGTACATCAATCTTAGAAAATATTCGAGCCTCTTGCAGTCGGTCAAACAAATCATCAATTCAGGGTAAATGGTAGTTATTCTTTACGGTCACCTTATTCAAAACATGATAGTCTATACACATCCTTCAACTCCTATCTTTCTTTCTCACAAATATCACAAGAACACTCCAAGGCGATGCACTGGCGTGAATAAAACTCTTATCTAGTAAATCTTGCAATCACACCTTAAGCTCGTGTAACTCAGCTGCAACCATTCTATAGTGAGGAATAAATATAGGGTAGGATTAGGTCTCAGACAATAAATCAATGGCAAACTCAATCTCTCTATTAGGAGGCAAACCAGATAAATCATCTGGAAACACATCCAAGTATTCCTTTATTTCCTCAACATTCTCTCTCATTTTCTGCAACTTTTCACTAATAGCAACTTGCATAGTATATCCAAAGGATCCCTTATCTAAACACTTTTGAGCTCATATTACTGATATGATCTTTAAATATTACTCTAATTGTGTACCCTTAAACTTCACAACTTGCCTACTAGGGTTGACTAGACTGATTGTGTAACGCCCTGTTTTTCAAGCGCGCTATAACTTAGGACAATTCTGGGATAATAATTTTTTTTTAAACTATTGCTAAACCATATCATTGTTCTTATCCTTCCCAAAATTTTCATACATTTATCTCGAAAGAAAATCAACATAAACCTTAAATGCGAAAGCTATAATCGAAACCTCAACATACCTCAAACGCTAATAATATCACATGATCGTCTTAACATAATTAATAATACAAGATTATTCGTCATCATAACAAAAGTCTTCCAAACATAACTTGCAACATGATATAAGTTTTTCAACATGAGTTTAAATATGACATAAGTTGTTCAACATGACTTGAAAACATGACATAACATAATAGGTACATAATAGGATCCTCATACAGAAACTAAATGCAGAAAACATTTTATTTGCACCTGCAGTGCCCTGGATAAATTACTCTTCATTCCACTTTTGTGCCTTCGTTGCAAACCCGATCTGGAATGTTTGAATATTCCAAGGGTAAAGCCCAAGTTAGATGATGAATCATCTAAGTAAAGGGACAATAAACATATTTCGTGCATGGATGCAAAATGTCATTTTCCATATCATTTCTGTTTAAGCCGATCGTACCTTATTGCTACTCCTCATTTTCACAGCCTCCTTACCAGGGCAAGGTGTATGGGTGCCCCTTTGGCAGAGCAGCGGTCCTAGCCTATACTCTCAAACCCTTATATGAATGCATGATCAATAATATCATCGTGTACATATGTATATTTCATCATCAATATATGTAAATGCAATCTGCATGAACATATTCACATCAAGATATGACAACATGATAAAATCATTTCCTTAAAATTAGGTTTTGGGTAGAACCACTTACAAACTAAGCATTTTCATAAAACTAAGTCCAGTTGAGAAGTACCACTTATCTTGCAAAAAAATAATTTTGCCCCTAGCGTAATTTTGTCTCAAAATTTGCGTCAAACTTCCAATTGTACTCAATTATGAACCTTGATGTACCTTGGGCATCATAATTACTTAAGAAAATCAAATTCCTAATTTTCTTAATTTCTCCCATTTCCTCATATTATTTTTTCAAGATTATGGAATAAATATTTTCTCATAAAATTTTCTCAATTTCTCTTCACAATAATTCCTAAAACAATATTCCTAAGTTCCAGAAATTTCCTCATAATTTTCAAAATCCATGTTCAATTTATTTCTCATTTTCTTTTTGATTTTCAAGCATTTATTGCCTAAAAAATCCATAATAAATACCAATCATGAATTTCTTTTCCAAATTAATCATAAAAAATTCTAAAATCTTATTATCATATTTCTAAAATTTTTAAATAAATTTTCAAAGATAATTCACCTTCCCGCAGAGCAATTCAGTATTCTTTTATATTGCCGCGGAAATAGGCATATACCTATTAAAAATCTCAAGAAATAATTTTTAACAACGAGAGAAATTGAATCAGGCATGATTTTTTGTATAACTAAAATACAGCTATAATTCTGGCTGAAAAATTGAATTATCGTAGGAGACTTTCAAGAGGTTAACAGAACTCCAAGAAAGTTCATATTTAGTATGTAGAACAACTCTTTAGTGGTTTCAGGAAGAAACAAAAGGATTTACGTCCAAAATGAAGATTCAAGTCTAAATGCAATTTCTTAATTTTACCGGAGGGAGGTCGAAATGACATTTTTCTAGAATTTTCAGGGATACAATAGAAAGCATAGAACTTGTAGGTTGCAATAGCACTATTTGGAAGCTCTGGAGCTTCAAAGAAAGGACCAAAAGTTCAAAATAGGAAGAAGCTAAGGTTAAAGTGCAATTTTGCAAAATTGCACAAAGAGCAATTCTGTCATGCCCAACGAAGCTTCCTCCACCACCGTCCATCACCAAATTCGGTGGCAGAAGACCCAAGAAAGTAGCAAGGGACGTTGGGGCAAGGCCCCTGAATCATTATTGGCTGACAATTGGCCTTGGCTTGGTCGAAAATGGCTAAATTTTTTGCCGAAAGCAACCATAATTTACCTTATGTAAATCGACTTTTCAGCAACTTTCAGTGCGTTTTCGACAGATCTAGGGACGAGAATGCCTTAGTGGCTTTGAGTAAAGCAAGATCCATCATTTTGGGGTTCAAATTTGGCTATAAATAGAGGATATAATGGTTAAGGGCTTTGCAAGATTTGAGCTTCAAATCGACCTCATTTTTGAACAAATTGAGGCATCAAACCATAGGGCTTTTATTGCTCATGAGGTGATGATCATTTCTGAAAAATTAGAGAAATTTTGGAGTTCATTTGAGGAGTAATCAGAGTTTCGCCGGAAAAATCGAATCTCGTCGGAGCCAGACTAATTTTTGTTCGGATGGAATTCATAATTGTTGGGGTGTATAACCATCTGCATACAAAATTGAAGGTCAAGTTAGTAACCAGAATCAATTTCCCCCCAAAGGCCAAATCTGAGAAACACACATCTCACTGCTTGCTTATTCCGAGAAACAAATTTCCTAAGCAACTCTAGAACCTAGATTTCCCCCTGTGGCCTCAACCTCAACTAAGCTTTAACATCCCCAACCAAGCTCTCATACCACCTTATGGTGCCTCCGGTCCCATCTTCGGGGTGTCACTGTAACTCATGGTTACAACCACAACCACTTGTTGAATTTGAAGGTCGGTTATGCCCCTATAGGTTAGGATGCCCTAGGTGATTACCCATATACGATATGATTACCTTTTTATGCACTATATTTATGTATATTACAATCATTTTCATCATATTTGTCCATATATTGTTGCATGGGAAGTCATGATGTATGCATGACATGATATTATTGTCATATTGAAACTTGTGTATGGGATCGGGATGTCACCCTAAGAGTGTAGCCGTAATTCTCCAAGGGCAGCTGATGGAACAACGTTAGACTTATCCTGTACAGGTTCGGGATTCTGCCTAAGGTTCCGTGCCGGGCTGGTGGGCCAGGAAGTTACACTAGGGTATCTATTTATAAATGTCCATACATCATTCATTCATTCATGTTTATATAACATTCACTTAAAAGATTTTATTTTCTAATATTAGACTATGTCCTTGGACTATTCCATGTTCCAGGCGAGACGAGCGACTGGAAAGGCAAGGAAGTGATCGTGGCATGAGCTTGATGGAAATTTTATGGGCCCCATGTGGGGCTAGGACCATCTATTACATTAAGTTGTATTTTTTAGACTTTAACAATATTTGTAATATTATGTTGGGTGAACGATGTGTACGCACCCACGTATGATGTGTTTTCGAGATCTTGCAGGTTTTGATCTTACTTTCACTTATGTTTAAGGTGTATCATTCATTTGTTATGTTTGGGAGTGTTACTTATAAAGGTTATGTTGAGGATTTATCTTTGGTTTATGTTTGATGAATTAAAAAAAAAAAAATCATAGCATATATTAATACCCTGAAGTGGTTGGGGTGTTTCACAAACACACCTTTAGTTCATTAGTTTTAAACTCACTTTCTTAACCTACTAACTTTAAGTCTTTTTATTTAAACTTTCTTTTTTCTACTTAGCCCACTAACTCTTAGTCCATTTACTTAACCTTTCCTTAGCCCACTAACTCTAAGTCCATTAATTTTTTTTTTAATTATAATCTCTAATGGATGGCAAAAAATATTTTAAATACAATAAAAATTAATTATTATTATTTTCAAAATACTAGGATATTACAGATTGTCTTTTTCCCACAATCTAACTATGTTTAAGATTGGAACAAGAAATCCATACCCAAAATTACATCAAAATCCCATATCTCCAATGAATTTAGGTTGTTTCGGCACAAAACTCTCGTTTTGTTTAACTTCTGTATGCATTATGCATTCTTCAATAGACATATAACCACAAAAACAACACCCACAATCACACGATTAGTTAGAGCAAGTATTCACATTACTTATGGTACCCCAACCTAATACTACCTAACCTTCTTAGCCCAATATAATTTCTCTCTTAACTAAGTGGTGTTTCTCACATCCCCCTTAGCTGGGGAAATGACCTCATTATTAAAATAAACAAGGTATCTGTTATCCCCGACACTAGAAACAGGTCTAACTCCTTCCCTCATTAGGCGATCTGGTCCCCACACAACCGCCTCAAATGGAAGCCTTACAAGAAAAACTCTAATCCTTGTTGGGTCATCGGGCAACACCCAATATGGCTCTCATAACTTAGCCTACTGTTCCATAGCCAAAATAAAATTTCAGTAATGGAATCGAAGACTCGTGTCTTCCATCATAACAACTCATTTGTATGCTTCTTAAAAAATAAAACTTGTTTTCCCGTGAAGACTCGACATAGGATTAACTTTGCATGTCTAGAACACTTAGTTTACATGACAAATATAACTTGTAATATTTTCATCCTCCTGATGACTTCTTCTCATTTTAAAAGCCAACTCTTGTTTCAAGTGTACTAGAGTATGTTTACTACTGCATTAATATCTAGATCAATAAGGGCAAGATTGGCGACTATAAAATCAGAGTTAATTTCTCTAGAATTCATAATTGTTGGGGTGTATAACCATCTGCATACAAAATTGAAGGTCAAGTCAGTAATCAGAATCAATTTCCCCCCAAAGGCCAAATCTAAGAAACACACATCTCACTGCTTGCTTATTCTGGGAAACAAATTTCCTAAGCAACTCTAGAACCTAGATTTCCCCATGTGGCCTCAACCTTAACCAAGCTTTAACATCCCCAACCAAGCTCTCATACCACCTTATGGTGCCTCCGGTCCCATCTTCGGGGTGTCACTGTAACTCATGGTTACAACCACAACCACTTGTCGAATTTGAAGGTCAATTATGCCCCTATAGGTTAGGGCGCCCTAGGTGTGATCCAGGTTTCACCACCTTCACTCACTGAGAACTCGAGCCCTAAGAGAAAATAGGTTACAAAGGGCACTCGAATCTCGGTTAGGCTACACACTTGGAATCTTAGAGCTATTACAAAGGCATGATGAGATTATGAGAGCATATTTACGTAAAATCCATTATTTTCTAACAAACAATCAAAAATCTCAACCTTAAGCTTGGTACTTGTTCACCTCACATAAACTTATTACATATAAAAAATACAACTGTATAACACGTGTTCCAAACAACAAAATAAACAATTATAAGGAACCTCAACCACTGGCAGCTAGGTTGCTCAAAGTAAGATACCATTTTGGCCTAACATTTTTATTCATCTGCGTCCTATGACGATGCATCCACTGCCATCGCCTTCCCTTTGCTAAGTCTTGAGCTATTTATAAGGTTAGTTAAGAGGGGTGAGTCTTAAGACTTAGTAAAGATAATATATAAAATAGCAATTCATAACTCATGACAAATATAGAAAAATATGGAATTAATCATGCATGCAGGCCTGTCCATCTCATCCATCCTGGACTCTTAGTGACCCCATATGATTTTTCCTGGGACTTGAGCTCTGTTTCATTTCCAAAATCCATAGGCTCATGCCTAAGCACTCCCTTATCATCATATACAAGTCATGATAATGCAATTTGCACAATAAACATATTAACCATTACAGAACTTGCTTCTCACTTATTATGATCTCCTTAGATGATCCTTAAATCTTCCCAAAGCAACAAGATTGCCTACATCATAGCTCAAGACTCCTCTAGTAAAATTAGGCATAATAGATATTAGGTAAAAAGAACTATTACAAAATCAACTTCAATCCAACCTCAAACTTTTCTCACTTACCTTTAATCTTTAAAGTTGCAACAAGAACAACAACTTGAATTTGGCTTCCTTTGTTTATATACCAATTTCCAATAGCTTTGACATATTGCAGAGAGGTTTATTGGGTTTCTAAAGGCCATTGCAAACTCCATCATAACTTACAATTCTCTATAAATTAACCCCTCGCATATAACCTTGCTTTTACCCTTTAATTTTGGCCACAACCTTTCAATTTTATAATCTCACTTCAAGAGGAAGATTGTGGAGTGTTTAGGGGTGTTACTTGGCCTTGGTTGCTCCATGTTGCAAGTTTAAAATGTCTAGAGAAACATTTGAAACTTGAGTTTTAACCTTTGATCTACCATAGAAAACTTTAAAGTAAAAAGAGATAGTGTTGTTACAATCAACAATATCTCAATATAGGCTAATTTGTTTTTGACGATTCCAAATTTAGGTGAAAAATGATAAATTTATACCAATCTAGCTCCCAGTTTCTGGAATTGCACTTAGACCATGAAAATTTCACAAACTTCCAATCACTTCCCCCATTCAAAAATACAATAAATTTAATGTCCTCCAATAAATTACTCAAAACCACAAATCTTCAATAAATCATAAATAAATCATCTCAAATACATAAATTAATTTTTTTCCAAGATATCGGGATGTTACAACAAGTACTAATGCTGGTTAATATTGGCTTCTTCCTATTCCGACTTAGTCGTGGGTGGATATTAGCATGGATTTTGTGTTGGGGTTCTCGTGGATTTCGCAAGGTAACGATTCTATTTTTGTTGTCGTTGATTGCTTCTCGAAAATGGTGCACTTTATTTCGTGTAAACGTACTGCTGATATTGTTCTTGTGTCTCAATTATTCTTTCGTAAGATGTATCGTTTACATGGTTTTCCTTCTTCTATTGTCTCTAATCAAGATACTCGCTTCTTTAGTCATTTTTTTAGACGTTTATGGCGTATGGTTAACACCGATCTAAATTTTAATAATGCTTATTATCCCCAGACTAATGGGCAGACGGAGATTGTCAACCAATCCCCTGGGAATTTGTTGCGTTGTTTGGTGGGTGAGCATGTTTGCACTTGGGATGTGAAACTCAGTCAGGCTAAGTTTGCACATAACTCTGCAGTTAATCGCAACAAGGGGTATTATCCATTTCAGGTTGTCTATTGCCATAGGGTCCTTTGGACTTTGCTCACTTTACCTTTGCGTACTCGTTTGCATGGTTGCATTTTGATTTTGTGGAAGGATTACAACAGGTTCATCCGTTGACACATCAAAACTTGGTTGATTCCAAAGCCAAATATAAAGTCGCGGCCGACGTCCATCATCGCAATATGGAGTTTGAAGTCGATGATTTTGTGTGGGCTATGTTAACCAAAGATCGTTATTTGGCACATGCATACAGGTTGAAATTGCCAAGCCACATTCGTATGTACTTCTGATGTCCTTAATGTCAAGCATCTGGTATCTTTTGCTAGTGACCAATCTTCAAACGAGGAGGCTATGACAAATTCAAGGGCGAATCTTTTAACCCGGGGGTGAATGATAGAGTACAAGCATGAGCATTTGAGTTTTGGGATTGTTGGGATTGTTAAGATAAGTCTTCGAAGAAATGGCTCTAGAATTCGCGTACAGACTTAGAATTGTTATTATAATATGTTTTCGAAATTATCTCAGTGAGCCCAACAAGACTAGTCACTTTTTCACTATTGAAGAAGGATTTTGACCGTTTGACGTCATTTAATAAGTTAAAACTGCACTTTTATGTTTTGTTTTGTCTTTTAATGTTTGTGTCTTGGCCCAGCCCAATTAGGAGTCTTGTAGGGTTTCAATATTTAAGCAATTTTTCATTTCATTATGAGGGTTGTTGAATTTTGAATTAAATAATAATTTTAGAGTTTTTCTCTTTTTTCTTAATATCAATATAAGTCAACATTCGTTGAATCAATGAATTGTGTTTGAATCTATTTTCTTGCATTTTTAGGTTTTTACATTCGTCAATTGGTATCATAGCCTAATCTATGCTCTGAAAAGATGCCTCCAAAAGAATAGTTCGCTCACTGCATGGCTCCATGATTCTTAAAGCTTTGTTAGCAAGCTCGTTGTATATAATACAAACGACGTGTTTGGCTTCATCAATGGTCAATGTGGGATTGGGCATGTTTTCCTTTTATTCTTCTTGGCTTCTATTATGGATTCAGATCTCACCTACTCTATTGTCTTAAAGCTATCTCCCGTGTAATCATTGTATCTTCAAATTAACACTTTTAAAATATTATATTTAGTGCTGGCAAAGCATAATTAAGCATTTTGATTTTAATCAAGTTATGCAACAGACCATTCTAGTTACCTTACAAAGTAAACTTAATCAATCAGATCCAACTAAAATGTACTTAATTGAGCTGTTCCACTCATGCGAATAAATGCTAAATTGAGTTATTTTGTATCGAGCAACATGTTTCAAACTGGAACAAAAAACTTATTTTGTTATTTTTTTATATTAATTGAATTGTGTTAAAAGTGTTGAAAAGCTCAAGTCTAAAAAAAAATACGAAAACCAACAAAAAAAAATAAATTAATTTGAAACAACTCTCCAATCACCAAGCTCAAAATACACAATAACAACTTTCAAACACAAAAGGAAACCCCGAATCAGTAAATAATTATTAAGAAAGTCTACCCAAATCCTTGAAAGAGAATTTTTAGTAATACAGTGATTTGAGAACGACCCAAATGGAAAATATTTGGGGCCAGGTTTAATAACTACAATCTTAAATAAGACTTCAAACTAAATTGTTGGAGCTCAACCCCAATGGGAAGAACTCCTCCAAAAATTGGCGTATGCCGCTATTTGCAGCGAGCACACGGTATTCTTTAGTAAAAGGCGAAAGAATAGTTCGCTCTGTGCTCTCTGCACGGCTGCGTGAGTTTTGTAGACTACTTCCAATGCAGTATATAGCGTGCCCGCCTGGGCGAGCTGGCCTGCATGGGCGATGTGGGACTCGGGTTTCTTGTCTTTTGATTCGCTTTAATGAGCTTTGGAACGCATTGTTTGAGCACTAATTGCAGGCTGTGATTTGTATAATATATATGATGATGTGCCGGCTAGGACTTTGCTTGGAATATTTTTTCACAGGCCAATGCCCAGCTAACTAACAAGGAAGTTCTCAGCGATTGATAAAATCATTTCCCTTCGAGTGATAAAATCATTTTTGTTAAAATATTTTGTTAATTTTTCTCATCAAAGTTTATGTCTTCAGACTCACTCACGTATGGTTGTGGTCCAAATAGTAGAATTTAACTAAATTAAAGGGCAAACTGAGGGTAGGGCTCCAATCAATATGGGCTCTAGTTCGGACTCACCAAGTTAGTTGGAGCTCGACAAGTTTTTGGCCATGCTAGAACTTGAATTTGTTAGAATTATATTAAAAAAATTAGATAATCTAATATACAAATAATCAACAAATATATAACTTCAAATTAAACCTTATAATCAACAAATCTCAATAATAAACTAGGTATTAATTGATTAATATTCAAGTCAAAACATATCTTATTATCAACGCATTTTAATGGAGAAATTGTATTAAAATTTTGGATTTAGTTTGTCATTGTCAAAACATTCTTAAAATCAAATTCAACAAAATTTAATGATATTATTATAATAATTTAAATTTTAATAAATTTGTATTAAATAATATTTTTATAAAATTATGAATAAATTTATTAATATATTTATAAACGAGTCTATTTACGAGCTATTTCGCAAATTTCTAATCGAATCAACTCGTGAGCTAACGAGTTGAGTTTTACTAAATTCAAACTTAGCACGTTTACAAATTAAGATTTAAAGTTAAGTTTAATCTTTATTCATTTATCTTAACGAACGAATTCAAACAAATTTTTATCGAGTCAAATACTAAACTACTTATAAAGGACTCTACTTATTTGTGACCCTAAATGAGGGTAATAAGTTACAAAAAGGAGCCAAGAACTAGCTCTAAAGAAGGCAACTTAAGCTTCTTAAAGGTAGGAATGGCGCTTCGGTGGGTTCTCTCGTCAGTCAAATTACCAACAAAAGAAAATGAATTAACAATGCATTTAGACTCACTAGTTCTTGGATTGTCCAAATGACTGGTCTGCCTTTCTGGGTCCCACTCATCCAAATCAGTGGCCAACTAATGGAGGCCGGCCGGTTGGTTTCATCTTTGTCCCACTCCCAACCCTTATAAACAATGCATTAAGATTCACTAGTTATAGTGATTGTATTAACCAGCCATACACAATAACACAAACTTGCAGAGATCAGTAATGGCCATGGAAGACCCTAGGATGGTGGAAGAAGGCCTGGTTGGCCATGGTCGTGAAGGAGACTTACATAGCATTCATCAGAAGAAAGAAGAAGAAAAGATTGGCAATAGAACCGACCACATCAGCCTCGACAAGGAGGAGAAGCTGGTGGCTGCCAAAGAGGAGCAGCCATTGATAAAGCCCAAGACCAAGAGGGTTGCTACCTTGGATGCATTTAGAGGCCTAACCATAGTAGTAAGTAGATATAAACTTGTGGCAATAACCCGATAACCATAGTTTTGTTCTAATATAACCATTATTGAGATGGAAATTGGCAGTTAATGATACTGGTAGATGATGCTGGAGGAGCATATTCCAGAATAGATCACTCTCCATGGAATGGCTGCACATTGGCAGACTTTGTTATGCCATTTTTCCTCTTCATTGTCGGTGTTGCAATCGCTCTCGCACTCAAGGTACATTCTTGATTCAATCTTGTGTTTTACAGAAAGTAAATAACAAACTCTCCTAATTGAGTTTGATTGCTCTATGAGAACTGAGAATGCATTGTATGGCTCTTGAAATTAATGAAAAGATGGTCTTTCATCTTGATGTTGCAGAAAATACCAAAGGTGAAGGCTGCAGTAAGAAAAATAATCTTAAGGACATTGAAGCTCCTTTTCTGGGGCATCCTCTTGCAAGGTAATTGCCCCATCTTTCTTTGATGAACGAGACGAAGATCAGTAAGCCCTTGATCATAAAAGAAAACCAGACGCGTTTAAAAGGGTTTTAGGCACTGAAATGGAACCTTAGTATTGCAAACTTATGAATTTGTGCACTGCAGGAGGATACTCTCATGCACCAGATGACCTGGCTTATGGTGTCGACATGAAGCAAATCCGATGGTGTGGCATCCTTCAGGTAAACTCACCAAGCACGTGCAATAGCCCACAAATCACCATCTTTAAGTTCAGGGGATAAACATCTTAGTTCTCATAGACTTTCCCAATTGGTATTCTAAATTTACAAAAAACTGAAATTTACTTTCATTAAATTGAAGTTAATACTTTGAACCTCGTTTGAGTTTACTTGAATTTCATTTTATGCTCTTTCATTGTGTTTGTAAGCAGAGAATAGCATTGGTATACCTCATTGTAGCTCTGATAGAGACCTTCACCACCAAGCTCAGACCAACTGCCCTGAACCCTGGTCATTTCTCCATCTTCACTGCATATAATTGGCAATGGTAAGTTGAAGAGATTCCATTGAAACACCTTCATTTCGATGAAAACAAGAAATATTTCCAGCGAAACTCACAGAATCTTAACTTACAGGATAGGAGGCTGTGTCTCATTCATCATTTACATGGTCACAACTTATGCACTGTATGTGCCAGATTGGAGTTTTGTGGAGTATCACCAAGATAAACCAGAGAGATACACAGTATGCAGCAAATGAATCAGAAAGATTATGATACTGATACTGTGAATAATCCATAAGACTAATTCCTTTCTTCTGTAATCTTGAGGTGAAATGCGGGATGAGAGGACATCTAGGCCCGGCGTGCAACGCTGTTGGTTATGTGGACCGACAAGTCTGGGGCATCAACCATCTCTACTCGGATCCTGTCTGGAAACGCTTAAAGGTGAGCTGCATTTGAGCTCAGCAGTTGAGCACCGAAGATTAATTCATTTGGCAAATCATTTTGCATTCATCTGCAGGCCTGCACGCTTAGTTGGCCGAGTGCTGGTCCCCTACGAAAAGATGCTCCAAGTTGGTGTCGCGCTCCATTTGAACCGGAAGGCTTGTTGAGGTATCAGTTGACATCAATTTATTTTTTTCCTTTCTCAAAACTTGAGATTGTGAGCTAAACAGAGGTTCTGCTGCTCCTTTTCCCTAGTTCGATTTCAGCTATTCTCTCGGGCACAATTGGTGTGCATTATGGACACGTCTTGATTCATTTCAAGGTTAATTAAAATTTTTCCAGTTGCGAGTACCAGTTTCTAGTGAGATTGAAAGATAAACTAAGGAAGAATAGGGATGTTTTTGCAGGGTCACTCAGAGAGGCTCAAGCAATGGGTATCTATGGGGCTCGGCTTACTAAGTCTAGCCATCATTCTTCACTTTACAGATGGTGAGTCTCTCATTTAAGTGATATGAAATATCAAATATTATACTGTGATGGTTGAGCCATATTCTCACTTGAAGCAAGACCAATTTATTGTTCCCTTTTCACTGTTCTGCAGCTATTCCCATTAACAAACAACTCTACAGCTTTAGCTATGTCTGTTTCACAGCTGGTGCAGCTGGGATCGTGTTCTCTGGATTCTACATACTGGTAATACAATCGAATCTTCCCTATCTGCTTTCAGTATTAGACCAAGATCCAACCGTCAAGATAGTCTAAACAAAAATATGTTCCCATGATCTCTTGTTCTGATAAATGAGCAGATTGATGTTTGGGGACTGCGAACACCATTTTTGTTCTTGGAGTGGATAGGAATGAACGCGATGCTGGTGTTCGTGTTGGCAGCACAGGGCATCTTTGCGGGATTCGTAAATGGGTGGTACTATGAAACTCCAGATAACACGCTAGTAAGTAATGGAAAGTTCTATTGTCTCGGATATGGTGCTCGATACTCACTATCTCAACATCATATTGACGGAGTCCAAAATTTTGTAATGATCAGGTCAACTGGATTCAGAAGCATATTTTCATCGATGTCTGGAAGTCAGAGAGAAAAGGGACACTACTATATGTCTTATTTGCTGAAATTACCTTTTGGGGTGTGGTTGCGGGCATCCTGCACAAATTGGGTATATACTGGAAACTGTGATAGACAAAAATAGCTATGTTGTTCACCTGTATGTAACTTGTTTCAGGATTATTTATGTTTTCCTTTGTCTTCTTCTTTAAGATTTGTTTCAGTCATTATTTGTATGTTTGAATTTTGCTCTCCACCCTACTTGAATGCTAATTTAGAACGGATAGAATCTGTTGAAGGTTGCTGTGGGCCTTCTGAATAATCACTCAAAAGAGAGACTTGGGCTATGTTTGGAACTATGATTTCTTAACAAAAAGAAAATGAAATTAATTCTGCCCGTGCTAGTTTTTAGTTTCCCTCTCTTTAATTTTTCGTCTGAGTCTACAAGTCCTAGTTCCAAACATGTCGAATGGTAGTTGTTGGCAGGATTACAGAAGAAAAAAGTTACAAAAGAACACAGAATAAAAGAGCATCGTCGCCTTTGCTAGAGTCGTATTTGAATGGGCTGTTTCCACAACTCGAACAAATTGTCTTAATTGAATTCAGAGTGGAAAGAGGCTACTTGTGGGGCTGATTGCTTAAAAATCATAGACGGGGCTCCACAAAAGATTCATGTCAAAGGTGTGGCTCCTTTGCAGAGCCATGTGATGGGAGGATATTTCAAAGTGGACAATATCATAGGACTGAAAATGACAATTAACATATGGGAAGACGTGTATACGCAAAACAAGGAATATATAATTGTTAGGAGACAAATGCCTCTGATGGGACTTGATATTTTTCATATGGAGAGACACAGCCAGTCATGTTCTGATAAGATGAGAAGAATGAAGGAACAAAGTCGGTTTCCTTTTACTATGTTTTTGCCATCTCAGCATAAAGAAAGGACAGCACACAGGATATTTGAGTACATATCAAATAATTAAAAGGTTTTTGGAAACATGTCCAGCCAAGATGATTCCCAGCAGAGGCATTAGAAGGAACCTTCCGCGGCAAAATGTCACTGAAATGCGAGGAGAATGATACCTGAGTGTCAACCTTGAGAGCGACAAATTTGGAGAGAGCACGGCTTTTTTGGCAGTCCAAGGAGTACAAGGATCAACACCTGGTGAAAGAGATAAAGCAGTCTTAATCACTGGATATGTTCACGAGTGTAAGATTTCGACAAGCATATGAACATTCGATGTCGAAACAGAGGAGAAGCTTGAGAGGTATACGTAATTGTTGATACAAATATACAACAGAAACTGCAAAAACTCGCAGGAAATTTCATCGAAACGATACAACTCCTTTTCACAATATATATTCTGCATGTACAATGGCAGGAGGGCTTGTCGCCCTCCTCATCTACTGACTAGTAGTCAACCAGGATATCATATACAGCTCATCCTTTTTAGAATAATATGCCCTATACATGCTTGTGATAGATATTTAAACTGGTCAAACTATACTGTACAGAGATACAAATAAACTTGGTAAGAATTCAAGTGGGACGATATTGTTGTTTGCCATCACTCCCAACCCATTAACATCTTCCAAACTGCTTCCTCAATTCGGTTTTTTGGAACAGACAGGCCATCCCCCTCATCAAGTAAAACCCTGTACACCTCCCATTCCCGATCTCCAATCATGTGCCTCCCAATCTCAGCCTGGACATGTAAAAATGATCACTTAGGGAGGAGGAAAATAAGTAAGAACAGAAGGCAAGAATATTACTGATCATCAGACTTCTTGGTGTGTTAGGCCAAAGTTTTGTTTTCTAAGGAACTGGTGGACGAAAATCTTAAGAGGCTATTTTAGATAGAAAGTGAAATAAGAATTTGTCAGAAGATATTTCTTTCAGGAAGGCCCCTTAGATTACCATTACAATTTCAAGGAAAATAGGGAGAGACTCCTAAAATTTTCAAACATTTACTCATCTCTGAGCTAATACAGAATGCAGATCAGAAATTACCGAGAAGATGCCAGTGTTGAGCATTTTGAGAGCAAGGGTAATGTCATAAAAAACAAGGGGCCGACCCTCGCCAGACAACTCCACTGGATTTGCCACAAGCAGTTCCGTGTCGGGACCCCGGCTAACCACAGCTACTCTAAGTGGACGTAGTAGTTCCATCTGAATACGAGAGCATAAAGCAGTCTGCTTGCTAGGGTCAACTATCTTCTTCCCATCTGCTTGCACAATGAATAAATCCACCTCACAGTTTCTTCTCTGTCTTGTGGTGAATCTCCCATAAGAAATCTGGTAGGCACGATGACATACTAGAGTCAAGAATGCAGATCCAGCAAGAGTAGTGGCATGTTCATGGTAATGAAAGTAAATACAAAATATAAAGCAAATGGCCATTAGACCAATTAAGAGTGCCAAGATTTGCGCTTAGAAAGTATTCATACAATAAGAGAGAACATTTTCAATAAAGCCAAATCATTAGGCCATCAATAGCCCTGAGAATAGCATTGAATTCAGACTACTGAATATCCAGATCATCTCAGGTCAGGCAGCTATGAGAATTTTCAAGGTAGAGCACGTGTTAAATAATTTCAAATGGTGGATTTGGAAGAGGAAACATGCAATTTTGACATGATATGAAACAGTGTTATCGTGTTTTTGCATCTAATATAGCAAATCTGATCGTCAGAGAAAGTCTACCTGGATATTGTAATCCTTTAAAGTTCTCATTATATCATAGAGGAGACCTTTGTGATCTTTGCAAACAATTTGGACAAGCGTGTGAGCTGGACTTAGAGAGTTATCCACCGTGATAGATACATCTTTGGAGGACTGAAATCCATTTCTTCGCTCTTCGATGTTAAATTTATCGTCTGTGATTGCAGGAGGAAGGAATGAAGGCCCTTGCGAGCAAGCAGTAATTTCTGGGCCAACCATTTCTATTTCACAACTAAACACGGCATCCCCTAAAACAGCCTTCAACTGATCGCACGCATCCTCCTGTCTCTTCTTCGTATGCAGAAGCTCCCTGACAAAAAAGACAGTAACAGAAGTGACTTCAAGTTCGTAACTTTTTTATCGGACCGCCCCATTTCAATAATATTCACATTGATTGATGCAAACAACATAAAGATTGTAAAACCTGGTGTCTGTGATGAAGAATAAGTCCACCACTTGTCCATCTGGAGTGGTCGATACCTTCACCCTCCTTATTGCAAGCTCGAGCTCGCAAAGAACCCCGGTAACATCTGCCAAAAAAAATTCTCCATACTCAGTGACAGATGAATCAATTACCAATATAATCCTAGTAATAAATAACAAAATAAAGTAGCACATAAACACCACAAGGGAGGCAGAATCAAACAAATCATAAGAATAGATGTGCTTATTCTAAATTCATCAAGGAATCCAACTAAATCCCTAGAATTGGCAGCGTATGCGCAGGGAGGGAGACGAAAGATTACCGTGGAGAAGGCCCCTCCGGTCACGGCAACAGAACTTCAAGAGGAAAACATCGGGGGGCTTGGGGGGCTGCAATTCGGACTGGAAGAAGGAAATCCCAGAAGCCGAAGAGCAAGAAGGGCACACCCCTATTAGTCTGCTCTTCAATAAACCCCATCTAGTGCTCGGTTTCCCAATGACCCAGAAAACTACGTAGCACCATTTCCCATCCGTGGACACATCTGCAACTCGGAATCCAGGAATCAATCAAATAGGGAAACTATCAAACACTTATCGTCATCAACAAAATCCCAAGTACAGGAAAATACAGCAAAATTTTACTATCTTCAAGCATAACTAGGAGAAACAAATGCAATCAACCAATTAACAGGACACCACCATTTCCTAACTCCAGAAATAATCACAATCACAGGAATCTCTTAACGCCCAAGACCAGTTCACGAAATAGAGAGGCCTGGTATGGGTGTGTGTGTGTGTGTGTGTGTAGAGAGAGAGAGAGAGAGGGGGGGGAGAGAGATTTGTGGACATACCAACTCTGACAATGCTCAAACCAAAGAAGAGGATGAGGCGGCAGAGATCGGAGCCCAAGCCAGTCTTGTCGGGGCAATTCACAGTAATCACACTTGGGTCATCTTCTTTCTCGGGATGCCTGATGATCACTACGTCGTCGTGTAGAATCCCCATCTCTGTCTCTCTATCTGTCTGTCTGTCTCTCTCCTCTTCTTCTTCTTCTTCCCCAAATCAAAATCAAATAATCCTCAAGAACAGTGACCTTCAGCCGCCCCTTTGCCAAAGCTGTCTTACTATTCTCTTCTTTCCGCCTCTCTTTACTCTCTTCTATTCCAAACAAGCACAGTTGAAACATCCATTAAAAGGGTCTAAAAACAGTGAACTCGTGGTGGTAAAGTGGGCTACTTTAGACTTGAGAGAGAAAGAGAGAGGGAAAGAGAGAGAGCTTGGAGTTGCAGAAAACTGTAAAGTCTGTATCTTTCATGATTCAGTGGAGACTCCGGTTCTCTTGTTCTTGGATTTGTATTGTTCTTGTTTGGTGTGGCGTCGGTTGTGTGATGATGATCAAGCTTTGCCCTCCTTGGGAACTTCCATTCTACATCAACCCCAAGCATTGGCAAAACTTCCCCAGCTTCAACCACCCTTTCTTTATTTGTTTATTTACTTAAAAAATAAATGAAAGATGAAACCTGATCCTATGTTGGATCTTCATTCTTTTTATTTAATTTAATTTAATTTAATATAATATTAAGAAACAAATTTTATGCTTTTGGGTTCGAAAAAAAATAATGTGACGATGGTTATCTTATTAAAATCATTTATTTATTTGTGTTACTATTAAAAAAAACTCACAATATGACGTGTCACACGATTAGTGGATGACAGTACGAATGATTAAGCCATTATTGGGAGATGTCGCCGAAGCATAAATGTCGGCCTGATAGAACCCAAATCTAAATTTAATATCAAAGTCTGAGGGCTCAAGCTTCGGCTAATAATCAGAATTGTTTATTAATTAATATTATATATCGTTTGCGGGTAACTTGGAGATACAAACCTCATTACCACGAGAAATTGCCTCGAGATGCTCCATCTCGTTGGCACGTCGCACAGCCGCCGTCACGTGACTTATACACAACCGACAAGGCCTCCACGCACCGTCTTAATTAATCTAATGTTAGGCATTAAATAAAGGATAAAAATATATTGATTATTTTATATTTTTAAATGTATCTTTAATTTTTTTTAATCTCTAAATACTCTTACCCGGTCTCTTATATAAAAATTAATATATATATATATTGTTAAATGTTAGTAACTATCGTGACCGCCCACGAACATGGAAATGAATATTCTTTTAACTGTTAAAAAGGACAAAGAATATTAGTGTCACCACTATATACACAAATAAAAAAAGAAAGAGAGCCCCCAGGGCATAGTTAAGGGTTAAAGGGGTAGATTGAAAACTTGATTGGGAGTTCTCAGTGTAGGTTTAATTTTTGAAAGAAACAAAATAATTTTTTTTGGAAGAGGATCTTGAGAGTAGGAATGTTCAAAAAAATCGGTGTACCGCGAAAATCGATCAAACCAAATCGAACCGATCGATTTTTTTTTTTTTGCTGTCGAAAACGGTTTGGATTCTGTCTAAACTGCGCGGTTTGCGGTTTGGACAGTTGGCGATTCAATTTTAAAACAAACTGTTCAAGAAAATAAAAAAAATATTATTATAAAAATCTAATAATTGGCAACCACATCCTATTTATTTTTTACACTATTTTTTGTTCCTATTTATTTACATTTAATTATCTTTATTTACTAATATTTGTGTCTTTATTTACCATTTTTAAATATCTTTTTTAGTTATTTTAAGTAGCATTTCAAATTGCGGTAAATCACACTAAACTAGATCGCAAATGCGGTTTGGTTTAGTGTGATTTAGCCGAACCCAAACTAGACCGCGGTCTGGTTTGGTTGAAAAATTGCACTAACAGTTTGGTGTGCTAAAAATAATTCAGACCGGCCAAACTGCACCGCAAACACCCCTACTTGAGAGTAATATTAGTGGTGTTAAAGTTTACTACACTGATCACTCGAGTATATCTCTCAATTTATTTTTTCAGTGTAATTCTAGAGATGGGATGATTAAGGACGTTAATAATGAGGTATAATCAAAAAATACAAAAAAAAGAAATGAATGTTAAAAAAAATAAGATAGATTGCTGACACCACCATAAATGCCAACAAATTAATAAAGAGATTCATTGTTACGAATGTATAAATCGATTTATTTTCTCACATGTCAAAGTCTCCAAATTGTGCATTCACCCATTCCAAAAAAAATAAAATCACTTCAATCCAATTCTTATCTCCCATTTCTCTTTTGCATTTGTGAATTGAAGATAGGAATTATATATAGACCAAATTACATAACAAAATTAAGAAAGAAACGCGAGCCCTAATACTATCTCCATGTGAATGGATATAACATAACTCAATTTAGAAAGAGTGAGAGATAGGGGATAAATCTATATTTATATGCAGATATGGGTTTGAAGGCTTTGAATGAGAAATATATTTGGGTTCAAAGCAAAAAATCTAAGGTTACCCAACACTTGGGTTCTTACCTTCTAACAGGGGGAGAGAGTTACTTCCATTACGCTACCTCTTGTGATATCTTCTCCACCATTGACACCATCATCATCGTTCCCCCTCCACCATCAAATGATTGATACTGAAAGTTTTTCTTAAAAAAAAAAAAAATCATTTATCGCAAAAGATAAAGTTATTTAGGTATTAAAGTTGTGTATATAAAGTAAGGTAAAAAATGATCTAAGTCGTTTGCGAGTGACTCGATGTTTGGTTAGATAAAAACTCGTTCGAATTCATTTGTTAAAGTAAACAAGTCAAGATTGAGTTTAATTTTAAATCTCTATTTGTAAACGAGTTAAATTTGATCCTAATAAAACTTGACTCGTTAGCTCGAGAGCAAACTTGATTAGGAGCTCACGAGCAAACTTGATTAAAAGTTTGCAAATAATTTATGAATAGACTCATTTAAAATATATTAATAAATTTATTTATAATTTTATAAAAATATTATTTAACATAATTTATCAAATTTAAAATTATTATAATAATAATATTAAATTTTGTTTAGTTTGATTTTAAAATATTTTGACGATGAAAAACTAAATGCAAAACTTTAATACACATTCTCTATTAAAATATGTTGATAATAAGATATGATATGACTTGAAGATTAATCAATTAATATCTAATTTACTATTAAAATTTATTAATTTTTAAATTCAATTTTAAAGTTATATTTATTAATTATTTACATATCAATTTCTTAAATTTTTAAAATATAATTCTAAAAAATTCGAACTCAAGCTAACCTGGCAAACTCAAATTCGAGCCTTTCTTGAGCTTGAGCTCGAGCTTGAGTCATTAAGCTTTTGACAATCCTTTGAACATGAGCACTTGAAAACATTAATGCTCAGAAGACAAGTCGATGTAAATCTCTGGTAGTTTACATTGATTAAATTTATATTTATATTTATATTTTTTTTATTTTTTATATTTTTTTATGTAGTCGCATGAACTTTTGATTATTTTTATTATATCAATAAACTTAATTTTTGAATCAATTTAATATTTGTATTTTAATTTTTTTTTATATAGTAATTCGGACTTTTTGTTTTTTCAAATACACCATCAAACTTATATTTTCAAGTCAATTTAATCATTATATTTTAATGTGTAAACAAAAAAAAAATGAGATGACAAAATACACGTCACTCTCTGTTAGCATCAAAGTACATGAATTAAATTGATTCAAAAATACAAGTCTAGATATGTAATTGAAATAATAAAAAATTTAAATTATTATATAAAAAAATAAAATATAAAAATTAAATTGACTCAAAAATATAAATTTTAGAGTACAATCCAAATCAAAAGAAGTTCAGATAATTACATAAAAAAAATATAAAATTACAGAAATAAAAATATAAATTTAACCTAATTTAGTTATTTAATCAAAACTGGACGGACGGACGATCCTTGATGAGTTAAAGTAAGTGGTGCTCGATAGTGATCGAATGAAGGGTCAATTTTTAGCTATAAATAAAAGACTAGAATATTCATGGTGGGCGTGGGGATCTAGTAGGCATCTTGTTGTTTTCCTTGTTTGGCAGCCCAGAAAATTCATAAAGAATTCAGGGCCAGTTATCATAAAAGTTGTTTCTTTAATCCAACTTTGATGTTGGAGGATAGGTCCTGTGTTTTGGCTATAAACAATGTCCCATTATTCTCCCTAGTTGGCCAACTTTGAAGTTTCATACTCCCATATACATGTACCATTTTCAGGTAAAAAAAATTACATAATTTTTGAATTTTTTTAAAAAATTAATCTCAACATATAATAACTTCAAGAGACACCCAAATAATGATTTATTGATTTTAAAAGTGTTGATGTAAATTAACTCTTAAATTTATGATAATATACATGTAATATCTTGAGAGTTCAGAAAAATTAGTATATATCGAGAATAGTGTAAGAAATAAAACAATATTAACTGAATACCTTTTGAGTTAAATGCAGGCAAGAAACTTTCAAATTTAGCGTCATTGATCTGGGAAAATCTAAGGATGAGTGACTCTCCTGAGAAATTCATGTAGACTCATTAGAGTAAGTTGTTCTATTCTTTCTCATCACTCGATGCGAAATGTTATAATACATGTTTGTGACTTTTTTAATAGACGCTCAATACAATATTGAGTTTTAACAAATTATTCTTATAATATCTGATAGTGATCATGTGTTAACCTTAAGTTATTTATCCAAAAGACATAATAAAAATTAACTCTTAAATTTATAAAGTTAAATAATATATATTTAAGACTCTTGGATAGATATTTTAAAATATCTAAAATATAATTTGATCACAAAATAAAAAAAGGCAAAAACACATCAAGTAGTACCAAATATAAAATGTTATTGCATGGACTCTTGAGCTGGGTCCACTCTCTCAAGAGAGGACAGGCATTGCCGGATGGAGACGGGGCCGCCAGTTGCCGGCCAGCATAGGCGGCGGAGTTGCTTTCCTACCAGCCGGTCACCACCACCATTAAAGAAGTGGAGTGTGAGATGATGGCGTAATTGATGTCACAGGGGTGACATCTTCTACCTTCATTGCCTACGCAAGATTGTAACAGCAAAAGAGAATTTATTATAATAAGAAATTATTATATTATTTACATCAAATAAAATAACGTTTATCGAACAAGAAAAAAATTAAAAGAAAGGTGTGGGATCCCCTCTCTCCCCCTTATGCTCAATCCACCCAAGCAGAAAAATATTTTTTGTAATATAATAATAGTAATAAACATATTATTATGGAAGGCTTCTTCAATGAATGTGGACGCATACTGTCTTCCCAGTTGTATCCCAATTATTGATCCCAACTACTTAAAAATAATATTCAATGGAAGGGAGAGCCATTGTTTGTTTTAAGAAAAAATATTCTTAAAATCTTAAAAGTTAAAAACATATAAAACTTCTTAGAGATGGTAATTTTGTAATTGTTTGTGCCCTATATTTTATGGTCCCCAATTCAAGTCTTGATGATCAATGTATTATTTTTATAATTTTATTAGATATAATTTATAAGTTTGATTGAGAAAATTAACGATATTTTTAAGAGTTTTTTTTATCGTATGAGAAAAGTAAACAAAAAAAAAGATTTCCTTGGAAATAACAGTGATGTTTTTTTTTAAATTTTTAATGTTTTGTCAACATTTAGAATTATAATCTAATCGACCCGAACCAATTTCTACACTCAAACGCTTACAAATGAGAGATTGTAATAAACAATAGTGTGAATAATAATTGCATATGATCGAAAAAAAGTGAATGATTGCAAGTGGAGCTTAACGAACGAATTTAATAATTAAAATATTATATTATATTATATTATATTATATTAATTATACGATATATTATTATAGAATGTCATCTTAAATATTTAAATTAAGTTTTATATAATATTTTATGTATATATATATATAAATAAGAGAGAAAGAGAGAGAGTTAACTATTAGGAACCCAACCACACAATTGGGAATCATGTTAAATTGACTCTAAGCTTTCCCAAATTAGACTTAATTATTAGGAGCTAACCCTCGTTTAACACGTGGAAACATAGTGGCATGTAGATTTTTAATTTAAAATTTTTTGAGATAAAATAAATTAAACCGACTAAAACCAAAAAGTGGAGAGACCCACTTCCTCAATTTATATGTTTTAAGAAGATGGGAATAAACCCACCCAAAAAGATTAAGTTAATAACTTAATATAGTTATCAATTCTTTTTAACAATTTTATATATTATCACACGTGTTATTATAATAGCACATTAATAATAGATTTGTAATAAAAAAAATCCTTAATCAAACTATTCCAAATCATTTAAAATTAATGGTTCTGTTTAAATATTTTGATATTTAAAATTAAAAATTTAAAAATTCTTAAAAAAATTACAAAACTCCCGTACCAGTATTAATGATGTTTCTTCTCTAAGTAGATATGTTTTTTTTTTTATATAGAGAATCTTAAAAATTTATGATAAATATCATTGGTATTCCGAGATTAAGTAGGACTAGAACTTTTATAGATAATACATATATTTTACAAAACTCTTAAAGAGATTTTTAAATGTCGGAATTTATCAAGTTTGTATTTTGTTCGGATTTTTCTCACAAGAGAGGAAGGTCTCCATGAGTTTTTTTAGTTTCTCGAAACCTTTCTAGTCAGTTTTCTTTTCGAGACTGTTGAAAGTCTCCCGAAAATTGAATAATCTCTCGAGTTTTGAAACTACCTTTTACTTTTTTTGAAACTGTCGATAATTTTTTAAAAACTTATTTAGTCTCTTGAACTTTAAGGTTATTTCTTCTTCTTCTTAGAGTTGTACGATCACTAGCAATCTTTCGAATTTTGAAATATATACATTTTTTCTTTTTTTAGCCTAGATTTTACCATTAGTAAACTTGATATTTGGCACATCAATAACAATAAAAAAAGAAAAGAAATTGTATGAATCGTGTAGGAATTTTAGCATTTGATTAATGTAGTGAACGAGTATTGGTCAAGCACGTGGTGAAGGCCAAGTTCCTTTCTGGCTCGCACGCGTACGTAGTCGTGGGGTGGGGGTGATTGGAACATTTAATCACAAGTGGGTGATTAAATCAAATCTTAATATCCTTTCATTTTTTTTTCTCATCCATTAGATCTAAAGGTCTGATTTTATTCATTGTACTATTATTATTATTATTCAGACTCTATGGATTGATGGCCACGTGAATAAGACAGTGATCATATTATCTAAGATAATATAATGACAGTTTCATAAAGATCATATAATCCTACCAAGTTTCGGCCATCCAATTGTATCATCCCACTTTATGGGGGAATGGATCGGGACAAAATGATCGTCTCCCCTATCTCTTTATTAATGTCAAACTATATCGGTTTAAACTTAAGGGTGTGTAAACGATTGATTTAATAATTAAATTAATTAAAATTTATAAATTACTTAAACTGAATTAGACAATTAACCTAAAAAATTAAACTAATAGATAACTAAAAAAAATTGAGTACAAACTATATGAACTGAACTGATTAAATTAAATAAATGTAAAAAAAATAAATAAAACAAAAGTAACCGATAGAAAACACACAAAATTAAAGAAAATGATGTCGTTTTATAAATATAAAAATAATATCATTTTAAAGTTTAGTCGGTTCAGTTCTTCCAATCAAAAAAATTTAAATTAAAAATCAAAAATCAAACTTTTAAGAAAAATTAACTAAACCGAACTGATGTAAGAAAAAAATAAAACCGAACCAACAAGTTGTTTCGATCTAATTTTGTTAGTTCAGGTAAACCAAACTTTTACCCTCCTTTAGTTAAAGATTTATTATATTACTTACAGAAAATAGATTTATTATATTGAATATAAAATTTATTTAAGTTTATACCTCTTAAAACTTATGATTAGGGCTATTTACACCTTTATATATTCATTTAATAAATATTAAAAATATGTCTTACGTTTATATCTTTTAAATATGAATTTTTAAAATTTATTTTAATTTTAAATGAGTAATTAAGGCTTATTTTAATAAATAAATGGTTAAATAAATTTTAGCCCTATGATTGAAAATATGCATTTTTTATAATTATTTAAACATTAAATGAATAAAATAAAAGGCATTTATTGACCTATTGCCATCCCCACTTATGATACACTTATTTAATTCTAAAATTATTTTATCTCATTTGTAACTTTATTTCGTTACTATTTAATCTATATCCTAACTCATAATATATACTTCTTCGGTTAAGTTTTTATTTATCTATTTATACCTATTTTGATAGATACTTTTACTACCCATGTCCTACCATATGATAAAGTCGACCTATAATGATCATAGTAACATATTAAAATTAAAATAAATTAAAACAAAAGTGATTGATAATGTCACATGGCAATTATTATGCTTTTTTATTTATTTTTTTATGTTGAGAGTAGATGGTGTGGAAGGCAAGGAAAGAAGTTGTAAAGAAAGTGAATTGAGTGAGAGAGAAAGGTTGAGAATGACAGAAGGGATCTCTCAAAAGATACATTGGTTGGAGAAAAGGACTCATTGCTTGCATATATTGGATTCGTTTTTTATTAACATTTTCTTTTTATTTCTTGCATTTTGAGGGAATAATTTTCTTTTTAAGATTGAATTTCATTGAGAATGAGTAAAAGCGTCTACAAATTTAAGTTAGCACATATAAGTTAGCACATATCTCGAAATCCATAAAAAAATCAAATTAAAGAATCTAAACAATTAAAATGTACAAATATACAATCCTCCTAATATCAGAATAAATTTTCATTAATGTAACCTTCTAAAAACATTCATATACAATAATTTTTCTAAAGATTATGTTAGCTTTGATTGTCTAAAATTAACAATTGCACTCTAAAATCCTATGATACTCACTAAAGTAATCACTTCGATTGTATAAGTATTCTCATGGCTCAAGTCGTCATTTTGCATGAGTGTTAACATTTGTAATGTCGACCCTCAATTACAAATAAGTTTAAACTATTGGAGTAGACAACGAATACTAAAATGAACCGTTAATTCATGAATTTCTTTAAGAACTATGCTAGCTTTGATAATCGATTAATGTGATTATGTTCAAATTAATCACATGTTATCATGTATTTGTGATAAAAATGTAGCTTATCGTGAACACTTACAGATGTATTCTTATCACAAATTTGTATTTTCAAATGTTAATCATATCTGTATATGATATTTTATTCTTATATTTAGTTTTGATGATGAAAAATATCAAATAATTTTATACTTTAAATCAAAATATATGATTTGAAAACAAAAATCAATTTCAAGTACCTTTATGAAAATGAAAACCAAATTATCTATAATTTTCTATAGATGAAGATTTGCATAAACAACCTTTAAGATCTAAAAGAATTTCCTAAATGATTTCACTAAATTGGTTTTGAATAATTGGATAGTGGATGTTTTTACCTTTAATATAATTTTTTTAAGTCTGAAAGATTAATACATTATAAAGACACATATAAGAAAGTGTTTTCATTTTGAAAAACTATCTCTCGGTATTCTGATACCTAATATTCATTGTTGTTAAAATAATTTTTAATAAATTTTTAAATAAATAGAAGGTATGTATTTTGCGAGTGG
This sequence comes from Diospyros kaki, assembly GCA_036245055.1. Lineage (NCBI taxonomy): Eukaryota > Viridiplantae > Streptophyta > Magnoliopsida > Ericales > Ebenaceae > Diospyros > Diospyros kaki. The sequence goes on along the minus strand of BSEG01000006.1, from coordinate 3,918,366 downwards.
TAATTTGTTAAATCTCGAGTTTGTACTAAAACTAAAATTTTATTTTCTTATGGTTATAAATTTTGATTTTTTAAATATTTTTATTGAATTCAAATATGGTATACTTTCTTATTTATATTTATGTATTAAAGTAAATAGAATGTAAAATATAAATTAAAGAAGGTAAAATATTTTTATTGTAATGTGAACATTTATGTATCAAATTCATCAGTCAACTAAATACTCTTCATCTGTTGACTAACCCTTCAAACTGTCAACTAAAGTCATTGCATCTGTCAACTTAACTCTTTTAGTTTGTCAACTAACAGAATAAATATATGGGCTATGCTGACTAACTGCTTTCATCTGTCGATTAAGTGCTTCATTATGTCGACTAAGTCTTAGGCTCTGTCGACTAACATTAAATTATTTTGTATAAATTTCTATGTCAGTCTCAATCTGTCGACTAAGCTTTCCATTATGTCGACTAACAGATTTAATAAATTTTTTCTGTCAATTAAGTGTATTAATATGTCGACTATGTCTTGTTTTGTTACTTGATTCTGTCGACTATTTATTTTATTTTGTCGACTAAATCTTTTCGTAGAAAGCATAACAACTAGTTTTTCAAATTCTAACGCAGAAAGCATAGCGACTAGTTTTTCAAATCCCAATGGTCACAAACAGCTAGTTTTCTTTTAGATCTTATGAGATGCCTATAAATACAAGTCATTGATGAACTTGAAAAGGCTAATGGATAAGAATGAGTTGATCTAAAGATTGCAAATAATTTTACTTGAAGTTTACAAGAGTTTGTACTTTATTTTTCTCCCAAAGACCTTGTACTAAATTTATTTCATTTGATTCAAGTCTTGTATCTTTATTGAGATAAATTGTAACTAAGAGTGTATACTTTTAGAAACTCTCTTTTGTATTTTTTTTTATTTTTCCTACCTTGTATTACTAGAGGGCTTTCTTTTCAAGCAAGAGGTGTATTTCCTACCTTAGCGTTAAAGGATTTATCCGAAGTGATAGAAGACTTCAGTGAATTGTTTATAAAATCTATAATGAGGAGTTAAAGTAGTGGATTAAGGTTGGATTAAATCGAACCATTATAAATCCTTGTATTCTTCTCTTACTTATGTTATTTAGTTTGTTTATTATTGTTAGCATTTAAATATCACCAATTGCATTGAATTTTTACCAAAAAAGATTTAAAGTTTCAAACAAATTTTTTAATAAACCCAATTTACCCCCCTCTTAGGTGTGTGTGATAACATTTCAATCCTATCAATGTATACATATTTATACAATATGTATGTGTATATGTATATATGTGTGTGCATACATGACAAAATAAATGCACACAATCGTTTTTAATCACTTTTTTAAAAATATATTTTTAACCACTCAAACAAACTAATTATATTTTATAGCCACTCAAATAAATTAATTACACTCTATAATCAATTTGTTTTTTTCAAAAATTATACTTAACTAAAAATGTGATATGATCAAAATTAGTTAGGTTAAAACTTAAAAAAAATTGATAGACTTACAAAATTAGTTGTAAAGATCAAAATTAATAAAATGATTATAGAATACAATTAATTTATTTAAATAATTAAAAATTATTTTTTTAAAAAAAGTAATTAAAAACAAATTTTTTGTTTAAAACATGATTAGGTTTTACAATTTACAATTTCAAAGTTGATTTCTAAGTTCTCCTTTTTCCATCCCCTCAAAAAATGGGGATGGTGAAGTGACATCTTAACAAGAGGTGCCCTAAAGAATTGGTTAGCAAGTTGTAGCTTGAGATGTTTAAATGTCAAAATCCAAATATTTCCCTTAAGGGCAAGCCAACCAGCCAGCCAGCCAGCCAGGCATGCTAGCTTTGATGTAACAGCAGCCCCACCAAATCCTCATAGTAAGATTTGCCAGTTATGTGGAAAGTGAAACATATCATCTTCCACCCTACACCACACATTGTTAGTTCCATTTGATTTAACTAAAGCCTTCATGACTGACTTGACATGTCACGACATAGTCATGGTCTCACCCCAACTAGCATTCTGCCCAATCTTTTTCTTTTATTTTTAATGAACAACAGCAAAAAAGTGGAGGCTACCAAGGTAGGGAAGACTTGACCTAAGACTATGTTTAAAAGAGATTTAACGGAGGAAGGGAATAAAAGGGTATGAAATTAAGTGAAATAAAATGAAAAATATTTTCTCTTTATTTGAGAGTATTTTTTTTTCCCTTATTAGAGAGAACTATAAAAACGAACGGAATGAAATAAATCCCAAATAATAAATTAACCTTTGTAATGAATTATACAAAAAATAAATATAAAAATATTAAAATTAGTTTTGTTCATATACCCATCGCTTTCATTCCATCCATTCTCTCCCAAACTAGGAGAGAGACAAGAATAGACCTTTTTAGCAGACTGGATAGAAATTCTGTCCATCCAGTTACAGTTTACACTAAGAAATACAAATAAATTGAATTTAAATGTTCCAAGTACGGTGATTTTCGTGAAGAGATGGTATCAGGGTGATGATTACAAATAGAGATGTTAATGGGCTGAATTGGATCTATTTAAATTTGAACCATTCCCAAGCCTAATTACTTTATCTCGTCCATAAGATCATAAAATAAAGAGAAGTAATATCAGGTAAATCTCGCTATTTACATGGTAGTAGTACTGTGAGGTCGGGGTTGCTATCCTCAGACTAGTCAGGTACAAGCTTAAAATTGGGTTATTAAAAAAAATAAAAAATAATAATAATTAAAGGTAAAAACATTGAGAGAGTAGTATAAGAATGGTCATGAATTAAATATAAATAATAAATTAAAGAGTCAATGTGTTCACACAGACATTATATCTTAAGTTTCAATATGTGGACATTGTGGAGCTGAGCTGATTCTTTAATAACATTTAGGAAAAAGTGAACTTCAAAGCCAAGTAAACTTTTAAATTTAATATTTATTTAGATCTAACTGTGAACTGCCACATCACCTGTGATCTCATTAAATTTGTAAACCCAACGAATTTTTTCAGATTCATCATCTAAAAGTTGAATTCAACTATGATTAAATACCATCATCTTTCACCCAATGATTTAAGGGTGACATTAGTGTAGTTAAAGGGTATCATAAGATTCTCAATGGTTCTTGGCTTAAAAGTAATAGGCCTGCACACTTTCCATCGCAATTCACAAAAAGAAGGTGATTTAATGATAATTTAATGTGGAGTGCAAATCAAATCTTAACTATGGTAAGGCAAGTATATTAACACCAAATACTAGGCCACACCGGCAATAAGAGATTAGATGAAGCTCAATCCATGATTTGAGAATAACCCTTTTTTATTTTTTTATTTTACCTTTCACATCTCAACCCTATTAAACATTATTTATAGAATTATCCAGTTAAAATTTTCTAATAATTTTGATAATCTCCAATTTTGTCATGACCCAATTATGCATCAACACTATATTAGAGATATTTTAAGTATATTATTTAGTCGTCTTATAAATCAAAAGTCATTTTTAATTAGTGTTTTTGGAAGACAAGGTTCTCAATGACTCACTGCCATCCATGATCCCAAGAGTGAGCCTAACACTAATAATTTGCTAGGATTCCCCAAGGGCCCCCCTAGGGGTCTTAATTTTGTTAGGAAATCTTCTCTCTTAATGACAAGTTTGAAAAAGCTTTACAGTTTTTGCAACACAACTAGTTCAAATTCGGCCTACCTCAAGCCAGAATCTCCCATCAGAATCGGGTAAACATAACAAACGTGAATTTGCCACCAGTATCCAACAGTAATCTCTCAACGACCCATGATTGCTCAAAACACAATTTTGATAGCACCCATCACCTGTCTCTCTACACACACATCCAAAGCAATCTCTATCTTAAGTTTCCCCTTTGTGCATATAAAGCAGTCTGAGTTCAGTCAAGCTTCTTGTCATCTGCTACACCTGGCGGTTTCTGAACAGGCTCGGATGCATCGGGATGGGGTTCTGCTGCCACCTGTAGAAACAATATTCTCAATATTTTATTATCAGTTCAATTAACAAGAGAAAAAAAGGTATGCCATACCGAACAAATATGATTACTACAGAAAATAATCGAAGACTAGTTCATGGGTTCCTTTTGAGTACTTTTTACACCCCTATCCAAGTCATCCTCTTCCAGAAACATGAATGCCTCCTCTGTTCCTTGCTCATTTTCTTCCTCTACATCAATTACCGATCACATCACCACTTGCCTCACTCTCTCTTTCTTCTCTGTTTACATTAACTGTTGTCTCCTAGCTTTTGGATACTTCCAAGAGCCACAATTCCCCCAAAATAAAGAAATTGCTCCCTAGAAAAGTCAATTCTCCAGTGGACCAAGCATACCCGTGTCCCAACATAACTGCACATTTCTCCCAGGCACTTCTTCAAAGAGAAACACTACATAACTGATCTTCCAAGACCAGCTATAAGGAGAAACAATAGCCTCCCAGGATGAAATTCCTATTGAGCATTCCATCCATCAAGCAACTGTCCTCGTAAACAAATCCAAAATACAAGTTCGCACAACTAGGAATCAGTCAAACTTAACTTCAAATATTTGTTATGTACCAGGTCATTACCATGAGTCCATGACAGAGAAGAACCATGGAGCAAAAGTCAGCAGAAGAGGATAGATGTAGTAGTTGATCTAGGAGCATCATGGGTATTGCCAATGGAACACATTGCAAATCAAGACAATGGATGACCTGTGATCTGACTATGCATAGGTGGTGGCAATTTGGGTGTATAGGTAGACATTGCTCGATGTGAGTTATCAAAGATGAAACAAGCTTATGCAGAAGAAAGCAAACTTGAAAGGGAAGAACTGTGTTTGGCCATGGCCAACGGTTACACTTAAAAAGTAGATGTGATTCTATTCACTAAACCCCTAATATATCAGATTCAGTTTGTCTCAAGCAAAAGCACGCTTGTTATGGTGGTCTCACTAGGTTGCTCCTGCACATGCATAAACTACCATGTGCTTCTACCCAATTCAAAATCAAGATTCTTCGAGGACTTGATATTTTCTTAAAGAAAAGAAACCCAGTGAACATAAAATCATTGATAAGAAACATGAGATTGTTTTGGGAATTCTGTAGTAATGTAAATGATCTGAATGCTAACCTGATGTTCCCTTACTCTAAAGTAAAAGAAATAATAAATTTCGACCAAACAAGTAAAAGATACTTCTCACACTATATATATAATTATTTCAAATGAATCCAAAATGAAACGTCATTATGAATATAGCTGAGCACGAGGGAGAAGTTAAAGTAGGGTAGTGAGTAGATTAAAAAAAAAAAAAAAAGCTTCATGGGCAGTTAGTTGTTTCCTTAGCAGTTACTGTATAAGTTGATCCAAAAAGGTTATGATAACCAACTAAATAATATATTACTCAAGTGTTTTTAAAGGCATGCTTAGGCGCACCTTTGGTGCCTGGAATGCTCCCAGGCAGGCGCAGACCAGCCAAGCACACCTAGACCCACTAGGCCCTCAAGCGCAGCCTTGGGCTTAGGCGTGTCATGTTTTTTTAACTATTTTTAGGATTTATATTTACTGTTTATTATTTTATTTAATTTGTTTTACTGTTTAAGATTTATATTTATTGCTGTAACTTTTTTAAAATTAACTATATCTACTTCAAATACTTCAATTGAATTTGAACTTGATGAAGATGGAGAGGGAGATGATGTGGAAGAAGAGGATAATGAAGATGATGCTTCTAATGATGAAAATATGGAAATGTTTGATCTTGATAATGAGGATAATTTTTAGATTATTTTAAATGCATAACTAGTTAATCTTATGTCGGATCCCTTGGATCCGACAGGGTTCTCTCCTTTAGTAAGGGGAGTTTAGACGGGAATTTAGAGTGGAAGAGGGAGAATTAGAGAATAGAGGGAGAGAAGAATTGAGAGGGAAGAGAATTAGTGGGAGAAATTGAATATGAATCAATTCAAATGATTATCGATGCCTACAAATGAATTTGGGTCAAGTTTATATACTTGGTCGCAATAGCTTTGGCGCCAAACAGAATGACCACCGTTACCGCATTTAAATTCTTACAGTTTTAGTAATTACACTTGCTTCCCCTACCCCGTACTTATTACAATAGATCTCCCTCTAGGTACACGACAATTCCCCCCCCCCCCTCCCCTCCTTGAGCTAATTCTTGTCCTCAAGAATGGTAAGTAAGCTGGTTGCGTTGGGAAACTGCTAGAGGAATTCCGAGAGGTATTCCCAAGTGTTATTGTCAGAGTGTAGTGCAAACCATTGCACTAGTGTCATGACCCTAGGGTATTATAGGGGCAAAGCTATAATTGAATTACAATTACAGTTAGGGGGTATTTTTGTAATTCGGTTACAACACATGGGTGCTATTATTTTGTTATTCTAGAATATATTGTTAGTTGGATGCCTATAAAAGGCTACTTGTAGTAGGTGGGGAGGCATGTTGATGATAAATGAAATTGAATTCTATTTTCTCTTAATTTTCTCTTTGTTCTTCCTCTCTCTCCCTTCTCCCTAATTCTGCTCTATCTCCTCCTCCAATTCTTCTCTGTTTCTTCCCCGAATTCCTTCCTAGACCCTAACTAAACCCTAGGGTCATGACAAATTGGTATCAAAGCTATTGGTTCTCATAAGCTCTTGGCCTGCCGTTTGCGCATCATCTGGCGAATTCAAGTAGCAGTGTCAGAGGCGAGTCAGATTGCTGAAGGCGAGGATGAGACTCACTTCAGAGGCAACTTGAAGGATTGGAAATTGAGATCCAGAGTTCTCTTTGTTAACCAAGGTCAATTCTGAGTGATCGAGATCAAGCGATTGGCTCGAAATATAATGGGATGCGCTTTATTGAAATTTACAAGTATGTAATTTGTTTTAATATTTTTTTTAGCTAGTATATGTTGAATTTTTTTAATTTTCTTAATAATATGCTTGTGAATATGTTATTAGAAGTTAAGACCTATTTTATGCCTTATTCTTCAACCATGACATATATTTTTCTTTCTTTTTTTTTTAAGTCAGCATGCACTTAGTATCCACCATGTGCGCACCTTGTCTTGCGCCTTAAGCTCCAACACCCTTTGTGCCTTAGTGCTCGTTAGGCCTTTAATAACACTGATATTATTTCAATATTCATACTTGAACTAGGGAAGAACCTTCAGTAATTTACCCTTGCCCTTGGAATTGTAAACTTTACCAGATCATTAGGCAAGCTCTTTCCCATTCCATTTTTTCTGAACTTCTTCTAACTGAACTAATGTTGCATGTAAAAATCTTGAATCTTGGGTAGGAAATAAATGTATCTTATAGGTTTTCACATGCACATAAACACATAAATGGATCAAATTGGAATTACAATTTTCTTTCATTCATTTATTTTCCTTGAACATTTGATTGTATGCATGAACACGAAGTTAATCTAATATTACCCTATTCCCATGATGCCAAGAAAGAATGATGTTAACGTTTCTAACATCTTTCATTGACTAGCACAACACTCCTAAAAACGTAAGCTTCAGTCTATTAACGTTGTATATCAATTCACTTATTGATGTTGTGTTTCCATATTATACTTGTTGGTTTCACCATGTCAACTAAGTTATGGAACACAACTATATCAATTATCTTCATTCACCACCATCTCATGAAATTTCTCCATGTGAAGACGGTGTTCAAATTTCATTTCATCATTACTCCACCAGGGGATATTATCCACTGCCGGTCCCAAGCCCGGATAAAGGAGGAGGGTTGCGTTAGGTAGCCGACAGCCAGCGTAAAACCTAGTCGGATCCAAATATGAATTCTAGACAAACTATCTGTTGGGATGTAACCCACATAGAAGTCTAGAATTCATGTAGTCAACCCCACATAGTGGGATAACGGCTGGATATGTTGTTGTTGTTGTTTTATCAATTCACTTATTGCTCATAAGGACAAGATCGTTAGTTATCTAGTCAACTAATAGGTGTCGTTGACTAGAATAACAAAGGGTCCACCCTATGGATATATAAAACGTCAGGGAGTGCAGGTGCTTACTTTTAGAAGGCAAAGATATTAAGGCTTTGGACCGCTTATAAACTATTAGTTTAGCTTATAAGCTATCAAGCTTATTTTCTTACACATTTGGCATCACCAATAACTTAAAAGCTAAATAGCTTAAACGCTATTCTAATAGCGTTTGTAAGAAGCTCTCACCCACCAACTTTTGCAAAAATGCTACAGAGAGCTTTTTGAGCTGACTAACTGAATTACAATTTTACCCTCCTACATTTCCAATATTTACACCTCCTATCCCTATACTCTTCCTCATCTCTCATCTTCTCCTCCATTACTGCCGTCGCCGGATCTCCTCCATAAACGATTGTCGTCCCCGCCCAACGCCACAAGTTGCCCTGCTAGCAGATCGCTGCCTAGCACCACAAGCTTCCCATCGCTGCCAACGTTGGGCGATGCTGCCCAGTGCCATCGCCGCCCAGCGTCTCAATATATATATTGAAGATTTTTATGAATTAAATCTAAATTTAAAAATTATGTATAATTTATCAACATGTAATTGTAAGTATTTTAGCAATTAAACATCAATTTATAATTTTTTTTATTAAAAATTAGTATTTTTATGAATTTTATTGGTATTATTTAGTACCATATCCATTTTAGTCTTTTTGTTAAGTTCTTACAGTTTATCAGCTTTTACAAACCAAACACATAACTTTTAATTAATAACTTAAAAGCACATTTATTCAAGTACGTTATCAAGTTAAACACTACTCAACTTAAAAATTTTAAATAACTTAAAAGCTAAAGAGCTTTTAAGCTTCCTTTAAAAACACATAGCCAAACTAAGCCTAAGAGCCAGCGCACAATCTTAAAATAATGTACCTTCAAAATAAACAACCATTTGGAATCCCCTAAATTAATACTTGGCAATCTTAGTATCTATCAAATATTTACAAATAACATAAAATGCTGTTTCCCAGGAACTCTGGGTAAAAAACACAAGCTGAGGTGTGAATGTGATCCATTTCGTCCCTTAGCAACAATAATATCTATAATGAATGCCCCTTCCTCCAAATTCAAGCATTAAAGCCTAAGGGAACCTTTTGAGTACGTGACAAAGGATTATGTCACCAAGTCAGAGATAATAGAAGTTTTTGGGGATACAGCCAGTCAAAACCATCTCCAAATCCTTAAAACATGAGGCACCTTTAAACGGGATCGTCTTCATAACTTAATGGAATTTGTTATGACCCAACGGAGAGGTATGACCTAACCTTTTTTTTCTCAAAAACACAACAAATTCCTGAATTGTTGTATGAATGAATAGATTTTCCATTACTATTTGTCAGTACCTTCAGCTAGCATTTCCCAAATCAACCTAGGATTGCCACATGCTAAATCCATTTTTTATAAGAATTAAACAATTATCAAAACCAAACGCCAATAATGAAAACAAAGACTATCGGATGTAAAACATAAACAGATACAACAAGATAATGGCAAAAATATGTATAAAGTATCGAAGAAGCAATCAAACTCACTCTGGCACTGCTTCCGTTCGCTGCCGGCTTGTAGGGACATGCCGGAGGCGCCCTCTCCGGCTTCCGATACTCCCAACCCAAAATCCCGTAAACCTTCCCCTGAAAATTTTGCAGAAAGAATTCCATCCAATAATTGAAGAAGATCATACTTCTAGGTCAACAGGAACATACAAAAATAAACAAAGTAGAAGACGAGCGATCACTCTCTTACCATGATGAAATCAAAGAGTAGAGGCAGTACATTCACGATGGGGACGAGGAAGAGAGGCAACAAACACGCCAAGCAAACCTAGATATACAATTGAAACGAAGAGAGAAGGAAGAAGCAACATAGAAATTTGTTAGGAAAAATGTAGAATCAAATTGGAAGAAGAGAGATCGAAGAGTCAGTCTTCCGCCAATTACCATCGTCGAGTTGAATCGCCCCTTTGTTGGTTTCTTTGTTTCGGTCTGCGTCTGTTGAAGGCGACGATGGATATGCGCATTTAACCGGAAAGCATTGAAGGGCATTTTTGACATTTTATATTTAAAACTGGGGAAATTCTATATGCGACTATTATTTTTGCTCCCTACGCTCACATTGAAGAATATCTAAAAAAAAAAAGTCATTCTTTTTACCCTTAGTTGCAGCCACCAATCATTTGAATGCCCCCAAACTTTGGGGTTCTGGTACGATGATGGCGGTCACAATGAATGCTGGCAAGAGAGAGAGATAAGGGAAAGTGGATACGATGATAGGTAGGAGGTGAGAGCTGAGGGTAGCTGCATTAATCGCAGTTACGGGTGGGAGCTTGGACTACCGGTGATGATGGTCGGGTGCGATGATAAACAATATAAATTGAATGGTTGTGTAAAAGGATATTTTTTAAAAAATAATTATACAATTATAGAAGATGAGTGTAGAAAGCAAAAGAGGTAATGCAAATAGATTTTTTCTTAAAAACTATTAAGGCATCTAAATTTTTGAGAGGAAATTGCTGAAAATGATCTCCAATTGGCCTTCATACCTGTCTTGTCTCTCCTCAAATTTTTATGGAGTTTCAAATAGCTCGCTAGAGTTGAGAAGTGAAAAATTACTCTATATTGCATTTTGTCCTAATGGCTCTTTTGTAGATCTAAAATTAGAAGAAGACATTGGCGCCGAGCAACAGTAGCTGCAATGCCGAAGAAGAAAAGCGTTGCAAGTGAAAGCATCGACTTACAGGGGCAGCAACAGTGACGACACCATATTGGGTGAATTATATTTTGTGTATTTGGTTATTAATTTTTATATTTAATTATTAATATTTTATATGCTTCTATTTGATTATTTTGTATATTTGATTATACATTTGATATATGCATGTATTTTATTATTTTGTATATTTGATTATTCATTTTGTGTGTATATTTGATTATTTTATAATATTCCATTGAAATATAGTTGTTGGAATATGATCGTTGTTGAAAATTTAATTTTAACATATTAAAATATTAAATTTTGAATTATAAAAATATTTTAAATAATCATTTTTAAAAAATATTAGTAAATTTATTTATAAATATATTAAATATTATAAAAATCTAATACTCTCGTATTTATTATTAAATTATCAAATAAATAATAATATTTTATAATAATAAAATTTATAAATGAGGTAAAATAAATAAATTTAGAATTTATTATTAAATAAGTGGGACATGGAGTACAATAGAGAAGAAAATATGGAGTGTGGTTGGAACACACATAACTTTTGAGGTAAAATCAAAATAATGAGTAAATTATTTATAATATAATAGGAAGCGAAATTGAAGGTTGATTAGAGATGACGTTAATGATTAGATAACATTATTCTCTTAAAAATTGCATATAAACCTCTATGATTTTGGTAATTTTAAAAAGACAGTTTGTTGTCTGGTCAGCATTATAGGCCTGTATGATTTATTTATGTTTAATAAGTATAATGGGTTAAATTATAAATTAACAAAATTAGTAAATATATTCAAATTACAAATTGATAATCAATCTAATTCAGTGTAAGAATAAGAAATAGAGTTGGTTAAGTAATTGATAATCAATCTAAATACTCATTAAATTAATAAAATAAATATAAATTCTTTTAACTTTATTATACAACAAGAAGTACTTTTTTATATTTCTTGTAACTTCAAGCTCAAAAGGTTTTAGATAATTAATACTTTTATATGAAAATAAACACTAAAAATGTGCCATTGTCCATTTTTGATGATTTAAAATGTGTTTTTAAAATTAAATTATTATTAGTAATTTACCTATTTTGTAAGTCATAATTAAATTATCACATACTTTAAACTAATTCAATTATATTTAGGCAATTTAACTTAGGGATAAATAATCGGTAAAAAATGAACAAATATGAAAAAAACAACTAAACCTACTAAAAAAACCAAATTTGCCAATAATATGTCAAACTATTGGTAAAAAATGACATCATTTGACAATTTCTCTAGGTTTAATTATTTTTAATTTTTTTAATATAAAAATCAAACTAAATTAAAATAATTAAAATTATCACACTTAAAAAGTAAATCGAATCAACCTTTAATTTGAATAGAATTAAACTGAAAATTTTGATTAATTCAATTCGATTAAATCAAAATTTTACTCACCTATTCAACTAATTATGATAACTCATAATGCATTTAGACTAGAACAATTTGGTGTCAAAAAAAGAGATTACTCATGAAGTAATATGATAATTTATTTTTTTGCCAAAAATTAATTTGTATGGAATTAAAACAAATTGGTGATCAAGTAAATTAGATTTGTAAGAGTCAAATCCATATTTTTGTCTCTATAATTTTACTTTTTCAATGACTTGTTGAATTTTTTATTATTTTAATTATATTATTAAATCTAATTTTTGAGTCAATTTAATTTTAATATTTTGACATTTTTTTTGTGTGGTAATATGAACTGACAAAATATATGTCACATTTTGTTCACGTCAAAATATATAAGTTAAATTAATTTGAAAAATAATAAAAAAAATAATATTTTCACAAAAAAAAAATCAAAATATAAAAGTTAGATTGACTAAAAAATACAGGTCCAAGAGAAGAATTAAAACAACAAAAAAAATTTAAGTGGCCGTAAAAAAAAAAAAAAAAGTGAAAATACAGAGAAAAAAATATAGATTTGGCCAATTTGCAAGTAACACAAACTAATCCATGTCGACTATAGCTTTCAAATGACATCCATTCATGGACATTATCTTCTATTAAACCATTACATTTCATTTCGTGTCTAAATCGAAGACAAAGATGAAAGAAAACAAATAGGGTTTCACGTAATAGACTAGGATTACTTGAAATCAGCCAATGCTGGCTGATTACAAAATCCTCAAATATTCTGCAGTAAAGAAGTTCATTGCCATTGCTTACACTAAAGCATAATTAGCAATGAATTCTACAAGACATTCAATCCAACAACATAACAGGAGGATAGAACTGAATCGGTTACTACCCGCGGTCTTCCTTACAAGGGATGTCAGTGCATCGACAAACAGGACTGCCAGAGGCTTCCCAACCGTTGAAACCACGTTCCAGAACCATGATGTTCTTTATTCCCGTCTCTTCTTTAACTTCTGCAAGGTAGGCTGCTAACCTACGTGCACACTTTGGGCCCCGGACCTACAAATGAACGATCCAGAATTCAGTTGTTTTCTCGCGCTCATATATAACTCACAGGCAACTGAAACTTAAAACGTCTAAGGTTTGTAGGATTCAGAACCAACAACACAAGTATAACTTTTGGAAAAATATAGCACACAAACTCGGCAGTACATGAACAATGGAGCAAGTGACCCATAAAAACATGCAACTACATGCAATGCCTCTACACCTAGAGCAAACATGGCTCCAGCTATGACATCGTAGAGACATTGCAAAATAAATGCACAAGTGTGGGTGGCGTTATGTTGAGACTTGAAGGCCAAATCATCCAAAGAAGAAGAGATTTATTGAAACATCTTGTATCAATAATAAAAAAGGATGAAGAGATCAATGAGGTCAACAAAGTGTAGTCAAGGGCGCCATTTGGCTTGCCTAGGCGCTTGGGCGACACAAGCACTCCCCTAGGCTGTAATGAGACAAAAATCAAAAGAAAAATTGAAGGAAAGGGAAGGGTCATCTCCCCAAGGAACATGTAATAGGAAGAGTAAAATGAAGAGGAGAATGAAAAAAAAAAAGAAAAGCAAATGGACCTAGCTCCTCCTCTTGTTGTATGCTATTGATGTTGCTTTTTAGTCATTCTTGCACTGTTTCTCATAGTGTTTTAACTTTTCAGAGTTTGCTCGTTGTTGCGTGATAGTCATTGTCTTGTTCCAAGATATATATTTTGTTTTAGACTTTTAGCCAATACTCAGTTAATGTTTGCCACAAGTGTTACACTCTGTAACAGTGTAACTTATAACTTCATATATAATATATATTATTTGTGTCTTAATATTACATATTGTATAACTTTATATAAATTACATAACTTTTATTTTCTGTGCTAATATTTATATTATATTGTATGTTTGTTTGCTTCCCTATAAGTATTTAACATTTGTTATATATCTTATATTTTGTGTGTTAATGTTATATATTATATTATTTGATTATCTTTGTCATATTAAATATATTTTTTTAAAATTTAGCGCCTTGCTTCATTCAAGCAAGAGCTTTTCTAGAGCCTAGCACCTCGGGAGATATTAGGTTCATAGCCCTTTAAGGGCACCTTTCGCCCTTGACCACCTTATGTCTGTAAATTTAACACAAAAGGGTTAAAATAAAAAAAAGTATATTTGATGTTATGGCTGTTGTGCAACTATACAAAAAAAGATAGAGGCCTCCTATGAAAAGAGTAGATTGAATGAAACACATCTTTAGGGAAAAAAAAAGAGGTAAAAGAAAACTAAGAAAAACTTAGTGGGGGAAGTCTTTAAGTATAACGTAAATTATAAGGGCCTTATAGAATATATGACCACAAATAGAGATAATTGATGAGCTATAATTCATGTAATCAACTCACTTGGTGCGATTGAGGTTTGATATGTCAATGGTGTTGTTTTTGTCTGGATAAAATTATTGTGTTTACTACTTATTTGCAGTTGATTATATGTTGGATCCATGTCCTTTTCTAGAACTATACTTACTGAACGGGCTTTTGACTTTACCCTTCATTTTACAAAATACATTTGTACTGTATGATTGTTTGAAAGATGTAGTCACAAGGAAAAAAGAAAAAACATCAACAAAACATGATGGAGATAAATATTCATCCAACACTAACACTAACACTGCCCATTTGGCTTGACAAAGAGAGTCAAAATATTGTAATTAACCATCAGTTGGTGACCACTAAAACATTATTTCCCCTTGAATATCCCAGAATTAGCCAATGCAAACTGAAAACAAAAAATATTGATATCAAGAGAAATTGATGCAAGACTTGCAACATTAGTTGAGATGGAATAATATTTATTAATATTCAAAGAGTTCATAAATTGCATAAATTTACTGTTTCTGTTGTATTAATGCATATGATTTTCAACTCCTTTCCTATAACTACATGTGATTTGAATTTGATATGCTCACATCCAAACAGCACAAACCGACTTGGTGCAGCTATAATAGCTTCTTGAGGATAAATTTTATTCATTTTAATTACCATCATTAAATAGAGTCATACAGGACACCTATATATACATATATAATAAGCAAGATTGGGTCCACTTCATTAAGCAGCTATCAAGTACTTGCATTTCTAAAAGAGCTGTTTCCTCAATGCTTGTACTAAAATTAAAGCAGCTATGAACATAATAATGTTAGAGATTAAGTAGAAAATGATCATAAACAACTTCAATGAAAGCCTAGTTCTCCTTGTCACCACTTGGGCTGACCCAAAGAAAAGCAATTTCTTTAACCAAGTTAAGAAATTGTCATGACCTCAAGGATAGATTAGTAAATATAATAGTAGGAGTTTACATGCAATATAAAATAATTGTAATTTCTTTTTCTTTTTTCTGTTATAGGGTTTTGTCCTATTCTATAGGCAGTTAGGTTAGTTGTTATATTGCACATGAGAGTATGTAGAAGGCTATTAGGCTATATATAAGCCACAACTGAGGTTGGAAGGATTATGCCAAAATTGATTGAATGAATATTCTCACTTTTCTCTCTCTCAATCTCTCTCCAATTTCCCTCTCTTTCTCTCGTTTCCCCCTAAATCTTCTTTTTTATACTGTTCTCCCTTAATTCCCTCCCTCAATTCCTTTTTTAACCTATCACGAACCCTAGGTTCATGACAATTGGTATCAGCGCAGTCGTTCTTCGGTTGTAGTTCATGCAATTTCGATAAATAGATTCCAACAACTCTCGTCAGAATTGATTGAGTAGTGATTCGTAGATTTTAACAAACTTTCTTAGTTGCAACAGAATCCACAGACTTCGGCTGATACAGTTGCGGCTTAGGGAGGCGACTACAGAACAAGTCACGATCCAGTAGCTCCAACAAGTATACGTTGGGTGTTAGGAAAAGCCGATCCAGTGGCAGTTTCGAAGCGGATGAGCATCTCTTAGATTGAATTCTGAAGGGGAAGCCAGAGATTAACCATGGATGCGATTTTAGTAATTCTCAGTTCAAACTTAGGAGGCAATTCACAGGAGTTGCAGTGAGAGCCCATTGGACTCTCAAGACGTTGATACTTCCGACGTGGTGAATTCCACAAGCAACAACGAGGCCTCGATTTCTGAGACTTGTGCAAATTCCGACTATCCTAGTGGTTGGATCCAAGTCGTTGCATGGGATAAAAGCAAGTAAACCCAAGAGATCTTGGCTGTTGTATCTTAGCAACAGTCCTCAGCCTCCTTCCACAGTGATCGATCCTCAATTCCATAGAATCTCGTTTGTTGCAACACAGTCGCTCAAGGAAGTTAAGCAGCCCAGGTGATTCCAGTGTAAAAATCCAACTGTAGTAGACGTTCCGAAGGGGCGTGAGTCCATCAGAGGGTGATGTATTTCGACGATATAAGCTGCAATTGTTGTGGACTCAAGCGACTCAGGCAGAAGAGTTTAAAGGAAGTACGAGATTGAGGCAGCGGGGCTTGAGGCGACTCCATTGGTCCAGTGGTCGATGATTGGGTAGTGGCTACACCAGCGATCTTGAATTCACTTTGAGTGAGAGGAGATAGTGAGAAGGAAGGCGTGCATGTGAACAAGGCAGCTGATCAATCTTGGCTATCGTGATTTCGAAGGTGAAACATGACATGTGATTTCAATCGGGCTTTCAAATCTGGTCATTGCATGCGCAGTCAGAATGGAAGGTGATTGCAGTGCACAATTCTAACTATTCTGGTGAAGTTTGGGGTTCGAGGCAGAGAAGCAACCAAGTGATTTTCGATTGAATCTCGGAATTAATTCTGACGTAAGAGGAGGGGAGTGTCGGCTGAAATAAAGGCTGAGAAATTAAAGGCAGTGGAGTGTTGAGAGGCAATCATTTATCCTAGGTGCTTGCTGGGAAGCAGATATCGAAGGGAGATGAGGGATTCAATGTACAGGACTTCTACCCCTTGGTCTTTGAAGTGCATACATGAAACAAATGAGGTCGCAATTGCAGCAAAAGAATGTTGCATTTTCAGTTGGAGGTAGACATCATGAGGAGTTTGACCAAAAGCCTCATGCATGGGAAAAGAAGTTTGCGAATGAAATCAACCACTTGGACAAGGAAACAAGAAGTGTGGTACATGATATGAGCAATGAATTTAGCCGTATGATACATGAGTAGTTGCAGGAGTTTGCGATGATACTAACTAAGAAGTATCACTACAGCTTTTCCGCTAAATTCTTTGATGATTTTCGCGGGAGTTTTAACAAGGAGGAATTCCTAAAAATGGAGCAGCCGAAGGAGAAGTGCAACATCAAAGATGATATTAATGGTGAATGTCATTATCTAAAGGGAATCTGTAATGAACGGATTGATAGGGCAACAAAGGCAAAGGGATAATTTGATATTGTTGAAAGAGAAGCTCATATAGAGGAAAATTCTAGCAAACACAAGGAAGAAGGAGTTGCTGAATTATTTGCATGTAATTAGGAAATTCTGATTGAAACTTCAACCAATATTAAGGAAGCTGGCGCTATAAATGAAACGAACAAGTCAATGGAAACTCACGATTCCGAAGATGAAAGAAGATTGTATGAGGAGATTGGGGTAGACCACACTTTATAAGAACAAGAAGCTAATGATCCCGGTGATGCACAACCTAATCTAGCTATAAATCATGTTAGGGAAGAAGGTCGAGATGGAGGCCAGGTGTTAGTCATTGAGAAATCGTTGGCTGGAATTGAAGTTGCAGCAACTCCTAATGTTAATGCTCACAGACAACCTTGGTATGAGTATCCAAGGCAAGTCTACAATCCTCCATTGCTGCATTTCGAGGATGCTGTTGATATTTTTGTAACAAAGGCTGTGGGTTGAATGGGAATACAGTAAAGGCAACTAAGGATGAAGGTTTGCCACTCTTACTTGTATTGGATGGTAAAGAACTCCTAACAGCAGTCACGAACACAGTTAATCCTCCCTTTAGACTCAAAGTTTCAGTTGCTAACTATATCGGTCCGAGTGTGGCTGATTATGTTCTTAAAGTGGTGACCAATTTTAATTGGACAACTATTGTAAGAGGTGGTTATAGTGGGCTTAAACTTGATCAGCTTGCTTCTATTGAAACTCTGTGCCAAATTATGCTTGGAATTGATCTTGGAAACTTAAGATTGAAGAAGAAGAGGCCTAGAAGGAGAAAGAAAGAAAGAGGAATTAAACAGATAGAGAAAGCGGGTATTGGATGAAGAAACAACGGCGCAATCGTTGAAAGTTCTTGAGGACAAGAACTCTCTCACGGAGGGGGGAATTGTCATGACCCCAAGGATAGATTAGTAAATATAATAGTAGGAGTTTACATGCAATATACAATAATTGTAATTTTTTTTCCTTTTTTCTGTTGTAGGGCTTTGTCCTATTCTATAGGCAGTTAGGCTAGTTGTTATATTGCACACGGGAGCATGTGAGGGGCTCTTAGACTATATATAAACCATAGCTAAGATTGGAAGGATTATGCCAAAATTGATTGAATGAATATTCTCATTTTTTTCTCTAGAATTCTCTTTCAATCTCCCTCCAATTTCTCTCTCTTTCTCTCATTTCCCCTTAAATCTTCTTCTCTATATTGTTCTCCCTTAATTCCCTCCCTCAATTCCTTCCAATTCCTCTTTTAACCTATCACGAACCCTAGGTTCGTGACAGAAACCACTAGCATTTATTCAAAAACGCTACAAAATACTAAAGAATGAGCCACCTTGAGGAACCTAATGGTCTGTTTAAGCTCCTCGTACAAACTTAATGATTTTCAGAATGTGTTAAAAGGTTGAAGTTGAGCTTATCATAATTTGAGGTTAAGTCGCCTGATTCATTGCATAGTTTTATAAACCCATTGAGCTCAAAGAATTTAGTAAAAAATAAATAATTTCCAAGCTTGACATGTTCATATAACAGATTGATTACTGTTAATTTTTTGCACAAGTCATTTGATTCATTTTTCAATCTTACTCAAAGAATTAAAGATGCTTTTTATGATATGAGTGCATGTAAAGCAGTCATAATTCTGAAAGGCGCAAGGCGTAAAGGATCCTGGAGTCTGAGGCGCAAGGTGCGCCTTTGCGAAACGAGGCGCATCTTTTAGAAAAAAAACTCAAAATCTTATAAAATCATAAAAAAACTATCAAATTATCTATAATAACACATGCATATCATTAATGATTCATTATCTTCAAATTCTAAACTAACAACATCAAAGTTGATTCATTCATCATGCAAATTTTAAACTAGAAACATTATCAAAGTTTAAACTTAAAGTCTCAAACTCAAACAAGTACCAATCATCATGTAAAGTTCTAAACAAACATATAAACACTACAAGTCCACAATCAATAAAGAAGTTTTAATCATCATCATCATCATACCCTTCACCAAATTGAAAATCATCATCTAACGGTGCCATATTTCGCTCATCCCTGTTATTCTTCTTCTTTCACATGTACTCTCCAATCTCTTGTTTTACTAATGGAGGACATTTTGGACAAGCTTTAGTACTTTCTACAATTAATAAACACTACAAGTCCACAATCAAGAAAATATTTTCATTTTGAAAAATGCTATTTTTATAAATCTGGAAGATTAGCACATTTTTTCTAAGTCTGGAAGATTAGCGCATTATAAGGAGACATATAAGAAAATGTTTTCATTTTGAAAGACTATCTGCCGGTATTTTGATAGCTAATATTCATTGTTGTTAAAATAATTTTTAATGAATTTTTCAAGAAGTAGTAGGTATATATTTTGGGGGTGGTAAAATCGCTAAATCCCGAGTTTGTACTAAAATCAAAATTCTATTTTCTTATTGTTATGGATTTTGATTTTTTAGATATTTTTATTGAATCCAAATGGGGGGTACTTTCTTCTTTACATTTATGTATTAAAGTAAATAGAAGGTAAAATATAAATTAAAGAAAATGTGAACATTTACTTAAACTAAAGAAATGTAAATATGTTGTAATGTAAACATGCTGGAACCGAGAAGAGGGAAGGCTGGAGAGGAGAGGAAGAGAGGATGCAAGCGCGGCTAGGTTTCATGAGGTGCGCAGCGCCTCACCTTGCAAGTTGAGGGCCTCGCTGAAATCGCCTCGCCTCATCCCAGGCGAGGCACCAAACTGGCGCCTTGCTCCTAGGCACGCCTTTAACAACTATGCATGTTTGAAAAAAAAATGAAACTTCAACAATCAAATAGCTTGTTAGAAACAAAGAAAATGTTAAGATTGGAATAAATTTGAATTAGATGAGGTTTACCTATCTTCAGGATATTTTGAGTTCAACTCTTGATTATATTATACGTTTATAAACCTGTGCAACTCTCTATAAATAGCTTTGCACAATCATCATATAATTCATTCAAAGTAATAAAAAATTCATTGTTTTCGAATCCCCAGTTTTTCGTAACAAAGAACATATCCATTTACCTCTTGGTACCAAATCACTTAGATAATAAATAATTTCCTTTCTTGATTATATTATAAGTTTATCATTATTTCTTATATAGGTTTATCACCTGTACAACTCTCTCTATAGACTATAATAAAAGTCAAATAATTCATTATAAGTAACACAAAATTCATTGTCATTGAATCCCGTGTTTATCCTAACAGAGAACACATCCAATTACCCCTTCATACCAGATCGCTATACCCAATTAAAACAATGCCATAATAACTAAGCCAGGCTGGTGTAACTTTACAAACCACCAACGGTACGGACATTTACAAACCTAACTTTCGCGGTCTGAATTACATAGATTTAGGCGAAATCCAGTTAAAGAGATGAATTCAACTTGCAAACAAGTATAGATAAACAGGTATAGAAAGAGGAAGAGACACCTACCTGGCTGAGAGCGCAATGGAAGACGAGGGTGTCTTTGCCCTTGACTGCTTGGACCAGGCTGGGCAATTGCTCAATAAATGTACCGCTGGCATAGTGCAATGATCCAGCTATATGCCCATCGTAAGTCCTCTCGTCATCTCTGCAGACCAAGCAACGAATCACAACAAATTAGACGCATCATATTCGTTCAGAACAAATATCAAACATATTATGTGCAAGATAAACATGGAGATGGGGGTATATATAGAGAGAAAACCAGATTATACCTTACGTCTACGATGGCTAAATTGGGTCGACGCTTCAGAGAGAGAAGCTGGGAGCCTGTGATGTATGATATACTCCGAGCCATCGCTTCTCTTCTTTCTGGGTTGTAAACGAACGGGAGGCGCCACAGCCAGAGACGGCCACTTCTACGAGTTTTTCCGTTCTTAATTACTTTGTTTATTATTACAGTGCCGATGACCATTGACTTTAATTGTCATTTTTTAACTAAGGTGATTATTTTAAAAAATAATTTAATTTAATTATAAATTATAAAAATATAAATTAAAAATAATATTTAATTTAAAAATGTTTCTTGCTTTCTTTCCCGCGGAAAAAGTTAAAATTAGGGGGAAAGGCCCGCAAAAGCCCCTAATGTAGCAACACACCTTTCGAAGGATCGCTAATGGAGGGTCGGTTCGTACCTTTCCAACAGCAATTGGGGAACGAAGACGAGGTTGTTGTTGAAGACCATGAGGACGAGGACGAGGACGACGAGGACGACGACGACGACTATGAAGAAGAGACCGACTACGAAGACGAAGGAGAGGGGTTTGTTCTGGCCGTGGAGTCATCTAGGGTTTCGTATGGCGGGCCGCCGGAGTCTTCCCAGGAGGCAGAGATTGGTCATACTCGGGAAAATTCGGTTGAAGAGGATGAGGATAGTACGAGGAGGAGGGAAGGGGGTGAGGCGTCTTCGTCGCAGGGAGGCGACAAATGGGGAGAGTGGAGTAGGGGTGATGTTGACGGTTTGTTTTGCCCTATTTGCATGGAGGCTTGGTCGAATGGCGGTGATCACCAAGTCTGGTCAGAAACTCGCTCTCTCTCTCTCTCTTTCACACACACACACACACGCACACGTTGTGTAACACATACACATACACATACACACCCATACATATACATGACAAAGTCCATATCTTTGAAATTGTATACACGCTCAGGTTTCACAAAG
The DNA here is from genome assembly GCA_036245055.1 of Diospyros kaki. NCBI lineage: Eukaryota > Viridiplantae > Streptophyta > Magnoliopsida > Ericales > Ebenaceae > Diospyros > Diospyros kaki. The sequence continues at coordinate 3,896,072 of BSEG01000006.1, read as the reverse complement.
TAGAAATTGATTCTTGGAGAAAAAAATGCTGCCAGATATTTATGAAAATTACACAAAATCATATCCAATTAAGAGTGCGCATTGAATCATGTTTGTATGTGAGGGCAATCGTGTTGAAAATTTGGGGCTGAGGAATCTTTTGTATAAGGATGGATGCAGTAATGCACATTGGCTGAAGTTTGAAAATTGTTGTAAATAATTTTTTTGAGGGTGATGAGTGAGAGGTGAAAGTCAAAATTTGAAGAAAACCTATAATTGTTTTTTAGATCAGGACTTCAATCACTGGGCTGGATTTTAATCCCAATCTGATCTGGTTTCTTGATTAGTTTGATGGATACGTATTAGTGATCTGCATTTATTTATCCAATTATGATTTGAATCCACTAATGCATATAAAAAATCAAATAAGTTTTCTATAAATCCGATCCAATTACATTTTGATCTGAAGCTAATATAAATACATTTTTTATACAATATTTAGAGGACTTAAGATGATCATAAATTAAAAAATATATACTTATATTTATTATTAACATAATTATTTTTATAGTAAAAAAATCTGGCGAAGAATATTGATATGTATTTATAGTAAACAATAGTTTTTTTGGGTAAGTAATAATATCGTAAACAATAGTTAACAATAAATAGCAGCCATTGGATTATCAAAGACAATAAGATAAGGGGTTACTTAGTCTACATGCATACTCTTTCATTTCTTGGGGGTACAATAAGCACAACCTTTTGAAAGAGAAAGTACTCTTCCTCCTCATCCCTCTTTTTCTTCAATTAGATCCCGGACATTATACTTCACTATTATGATCCAGAACAATTATTATACTTCACTATTATGTTAAGTTATGAGTGAGTTAACTAAATTACTTTTTATCAAGTTCTTAATTAAACTCGTTTTATGCATGTTATAATAGTTTTTAATATTTTGTTGTTATTATTTTTATGATATATTATTTTCAGGCTTTTGATATACTTAATCATTCTTTCTAGCAAAAGAGGTAGAGAAAGACCAAAACAAATTTAGTCGGAGACACTTAGGTATCATCTTAGTCACAAGGGTCTTATAGAAGACAAGGCCATAGATAGAAATGAATGGCAAGCTAGAATTCATGTGATTGACCTCACATAAAAACAGAAAAAGTGCTTGCTATGTTGTTGTATTTGATGTAATAATCATTGGAAAGATGTCTACATCTTTTGGAGAAAATGACAAAGGTATTGTAATTGAAGTGAATGATGCCCCATCTTCAATAGCTAGAAGAGAAGATTGACATCAAAGGTACGGGATGCTTTTAAGAAATTTAAAGGATCAAAAGGAGAGATTAAAGTTGTCACATCACATTCGTGAATGTGGACTACTCCTAGCCCAGATTGGATTAGGAGAAGGTTTTGACCAACACAAACAGAACAAAGCAAGGGAGGGAGAGAGATTGAGAGTGAAGAATGAGAGAGAAATGAGAGCAATGGAAGAGAATCAATTCTGATATTCCTTTTTGATAATCCTTTCTCCAGCAAGCTGGGGAATATATAAACACTCAGTGGGTGGGGACTGCTACAGTAGATCCCTTCTCTATGCGGTTATAATCGCTTCTTTGTCATATTCTAATTCCCATCCACGTGGGGAATCTTCCAGCTAACGTCACTAAGGAAGATACAGTAGAAAAATAACAAGATTGCAGCAATAAGGAAAATACAATAGTAAGCAAAAATAAACCAAGACTTATAACTATTTGATTCATCAGTTCTAGGCTTCTTTTCATGACAATTCCCCCCTCCTTACACCTTTCTTGTCCTCAAGAAATACTAAGGAGGCTGGCAGCTCTGGGGAACTGTTGCACTTCCCTGCCACTTCACCAATACTTGGATGAGTGGAATGCCTTGACTGTGAACTACCCACCTATCCAAAATAGCTTCTGGTTCTTCCATACTGTCTTCCCCTTTAGAAATAGTGGGCATCGTAGGGTTCACTTGCTCAGTCCCTATTGTCAGCAGCTAGGGTTTCTCTAAGTAACAAGAAACAGCAGCAAGAGTAATGTTTCTGTATTGGGAAAGATGGCAGCTGATATGGAATGATTCAATCATTGATTGGTGATTGATTAATTGATGATTGATTGGTGATTGATTGATTGATGATTCAATCATTGATTGGTGATTGATTAATTAATGATTGATTAATGATTGATTGGTGATTGATTATGTATGTTTCCTAGATTGATTGACTGTATATATTATTTCCTAAAAGTAAAATTGTATCTTCTAAATTAGATTATGTTTCCTATCTTGGTTGTATCCTAAATTGTATATATCCTAGGATTCTTTCCTATAGTTAGTTGTTTCCTATTTTTGTAAAGAAGCTTGTATAAATCAAGCTTTTCTAGTGAATAAAAAAGTGAGACAGTAAGGTTATTTTTTTCCAAAACTTGACATGGTATCAGAGCCCTAGGGATTGTTTTTGTTCTACAATTCTCTGGGATCTACAAAGCCTATTCTTACCAGTCTTCCCATCTTTCATTTGTCATCTAAATCTTGGTCAAGAGATGTCTTCCGTCTAAGAACCTACATCAGATACAACCAATTCCTGCCATACCTCAGAAGTTCCAATTGCTGGAACTCAAAATGGGACCTTGGGAGGAGAATTGCAGTCTCTCCAGACAATCTATCGTTTGAATGGGAAAAACTACCTAAAGTGGTCACAGTTGATCCGGACCTTTCTTAAAGGGAAGGGGAAGCTTAGCCACTTGTTAGGAACGGGCCCAAAAGAAGGTGATCCAGTGTTCGCAACATGGGACTAGGAAGATTCCTTGGTAATGTCTTGGCTTTGGAATTCCATGGTTCCAGAGATCAATGACACTGTCATGTTTTTTACCACAGCTAAGGATATTTGGGAGGCCATAAACTTTACCTATTCCAAGGTTAAAGATGCAGCCCGAATCTATGAAATACGGGCAAGGGTGACAGCAACCAAACAAGGCTCGAAGACCATCACGGAGTATGCAAATATGTTGCAAACTCTATGGCAAGAGCTAGATCACTATCAATGTTTGAAGATGAAATGTAGTGAGGATGCTGCACTCCATAAGAGATTTGTTGAAAAGAAATGGATATATGACTTCTTAGCTGGCCTCAACAATGAATTTGATGCGGTCAGAGTGCAGATTCTTGGCAAGGAGGATTTACCTTCCTTGAATGAGGTAATCTCCTTAATAAGGGCAGAAGAAGGGAGAAGAGGTGTGATGCTAGAAGCTATCTCCAGTGAGAGTTTTGCCCTAGTGTCTTTAAAAACTCATAATCAAAACAAAGGCCCTAGGGATGAAAAGAAACTAGTGGATAGGGATTCTTTATGGTGTACCTTTTGTAAAAAACCTAGGCACACCATAGAGAAGTGCTGGAAGCTTCATGGAAAGCCATCTAGAGGGGGACTAGCAAGGAGTCAAGTGCATATAGCAACAACCAACAGTCAACAACAATTGGAATCGAGAGGATTGGAGCATGGGGGACAGTCTCTTGAACTCAACAAGGCAAAAATTGAAAGACTAAAAAATTTTCTGGGATCTCTAGACAAAAAGGCAGAAAAAGGTAGCTCTTTTGCTCTCACAAGTATTGCTTCCTACACTTTTTCCCTACATGCTTCAGAAACTTTACACCAACATTGTTGGATCCTAGACTCGGGTGCTTCAGACCACATGACATCCCATCCACAATTGTTTACTTCCTATAATCCTTGTCCTAGCTCTAGAAAAATTACAATGGCAGATGGCTCACTCATTACCGTTGTTGGTCAAGGAGATATTCTTCTCAATGATCACCTAACCCTCAAGAATGTCCTTCATGTACCCAAATTATTTGCTAATCTTATATCTGTTCAAAAACTTATTGAGGATACTAATTGCAGTGTATCTTTTTATTCCAATGTCTGTGAGATACAAGAACAGGGCAAGAAGAGGATGATTGGGCTTGCTAGGGCTAAAGAGGGGCTTTATTACCTCGAGGAATCAGTAGGGCCGGACAAGAAGGAGTCTCTTCCTCTTATGTCATGCCTAGCTCAATTCAACGAGGATGAGATGTGCTTATAGCATTATAGAATGGGTCATCCCTCATTTCTTACTCTCAAATTAATGTTTCCTAATTTAGCTAAAGGTCTGGATTTTAGTCACTTTCATTGTGCTGATTGTGAACTTGCCAAACATAAAAGGGTTTTTTTCCCTCTTTCTAATAAAAGGACTGATTTCCCCTTCTCTTTAATCCATAGTGACATTTGGGGTCCATCAAGTGTTCCCAATATTTCTGAGACAAGATGGTTTGTCTTATTTGTTGATGATTGTACTACAGTGGTGTGGTTATATTTGTTGAAAGCCAAGTCAGAAGTAAGCCATGTTTTTCCCAATTTTTACACCATGGTTAAGACTCAGTTTGGGGTAAATGTAAAGCAGTTTAGATCTGATAATGCTAGAGATTTCTTCAATCACACTCTGTCTGCTTTCTTTCAACAAAAATGTATTATTCATGAGTCTTCTTGTCCTTACACCCCTCAACAAAATGGGGTGGCCGAGAGGAAAAATGGTCATCTTCTAGCTGTTATTCGAGCACTTCTTTTTTACTATAATGTCCCTCAACATTATTGGGGAGAAGCAGCCCTAACTGCCACCACTCTTATCAGCAGATTGCCATCTAAAACCCAAGAATCTCAAAGTCCTATTCAACTATTGATGAGTCATTTTCCTGACTTCCATGTGACTAGTAATTGGCAACCCAAGATATTCGGGTGCATGGCCTATGTTCATATTCCAACAGCCAATAGAGGGAAACTAGATCCTCGTGCCTTAAAATGTGTATTTATTGGATATTCATCTACACAAAAAGGCTATCGATGCTATCATCCTCCTTCAAAGAAATATTTTGTATCTGCTGATGTTACCTTTGCTGAAAATGAGTCGTACTTCAGAACATCAACTATTTTAGAACAAAATCAGACCTTGATTAATAGGGATTCCTCCTTTCTTCCTGACCCTAATCTGCTATCCTTGAACCCATCTCCTAAACAGAAAGACTTGAAAAACATGACACTTGAGAAAGCTTCACCTTCTACTTCTCGGCCTATGCAAGTATACTCAAGGAGGAATAAAACCGAATCTAGTACTATGCAAGCTCCTGCATTCTCTACAAGTCCTAGTCCTACGGTCTCTACAAGTAGGAATAACACTGACAATCCTGCCATTTCAGAGTCATCACCAGGTATTCCCGCAACCAATTCTCTTGATATGACTCATATGAGCTCTACAAAATTTGCTGAAGTATTGTCCAACCAGATACCTATGACCTTGATTGGCCCATTGCTCTAAGAAAAGGGAAAAGAACTTGTACCAAGCATCCATTACACCTATTTCTTTCCTTTTCTAAGTTGTCTCCTCCCCATAAAGCCTTCCTTACCAGCCTACATACCATCCCTATTCCAAAAAGTTTTTCTGAAGTTATAGGGAATAAGAATTGGAAGGATGCCATGGAAGCTGAGATGACAGCCTTGGAAAAAAATCAGACTTGGGAAGTGGTAAAATTGCCTAAAGGAAAACATCCAGTGGGTTGTAAATGGGTCTATACTGTGAAATATAGGTCTGATGGATCTTTAGATCGGTACAAAGCAAGATTGGTTGCCAAGGGATATACACAAGTGTATGGGGTAGACTATTTGGACACTTTTGCACCGGTGGCTAAACTAAATACAGTTAGAGTCCTTCTTTCGTTAGCTGCTAATCTAGGTTGGCCATTGCATCAGTTTGACGTGAAAAATGCATTTTTACATGGTAACCTAGAGGAGGAGGTATATATGGAAATACCACCAGGTTATGAAATAGCCACACAAGGGCCGGTTGTATGCAAACTAAAAAAAGTCCTGTATGGACTGAAACAGTCCCCACGGGCTTGGTTTGGGAGATTCACGAATGTTATGCTTGGCATGGGGTATAGACAAAGCCAAGGAGACCATACTCTTTTTATTCAACATTCGGCCACAGGGGGAGTAACTGTGTTAATTGTGTATGTAGATGATATTGTTGTTACCGGCAATGACAAAGAAGGGATGACCCAATTAAAGGAGTGCTTGTTAAAGGAGTTTGAAATCAAAGATTTGGGGAGATTAAAATATTTCTTGGGAATAGAGGTGGCTCATTCTAAAGAGGGCATATTCATATCTCAGCAAAAATATGTGGTAAACCTTTTAAAGGAGGCCGGATTGCTAGGCTGCAAAGCAACTGACATACCCATTGACCCAAATCATAAGTTGGGAGAAGCTCTAGAAGGAGATAAGGTTGACAAGGGAGTTTACCAAAGGCTGGTCGGAAAGCTAATATATTTGGCCCATACTCGGCCAGATATAGCCTATGCTGTGGGGGTGGTTAGTCAATTCATGCATAACCTAAGGGAAGTCCATCTTAAAGCTGTGTATCGAATACTCCACTATCTAAAAGAAGCACTTGGAAGAGGCATTTTGTTCAAAAAGGGAAAAGCTATGACCCTTGAGGCTTACATAGATGTAGACTATGCAGGCTCTGTTGTAGATAGAAGATCTACTTCCAGATATTGTACTATGTTGGGAGGCAATTTGGTAACGTGGAGGAGCAAAAAACACATGTTGTGTTTCCATATTGTACTTGTTGGTTTCACTATGTCAACTAAGTTATGGAACACAACTATATCAATTATCTTCATTCACCACCATCTCATGAAATTTCTCCATGTGAAGATGGTGTTCAAACTTCATTTCATCATTACTCCGCCAGGGGATATTATCCACTGCCGGTCCCAAGTCCGGATAAAGGAGGAGGGTTGCGTTAGGTAGCCGACAGCCAGTGTAAAACCTAGTCGGATCCAAATATGAATTCTAGACAAACTATCTGTTGGGATGTAACCCACATAGAAGTCTAGAATTCATGTAGCCAACCCCACATAGTGGGATAACGGCTGGATATGTTGTTGTTGTTGTTGGAGGAGGAGCAAAAAACAAAATGTGGTGGCTAGATCAAGTGTTAAGGCAGAATTTTGTTCCATGGCTCTAGGTATGCGTGAATTATTGTGGCTAAAAATTATTCTAAATGATCTCAAGATTGAGTGGACTACGCCTATGAAGCTCTACTGTGACAACAAATTGGTAATCAGTATCGCTCATAATCCTGTTCAACATGAAAGGACAAAGCACATTGAAGTAGATAGGCACTTTATCAAGGAGAAATTGGATAGTGGGCTGATATGCACACCATACATCTCATCACAAGATCAGTTAGCAGACATGCTAACTAAGGGCCTGCCTGCACCAATGTTTAACAGGATGATAAGCAAGATTGGGATGCAAGATATACACGCTCAATCTTGAGGGGGAGTGTCAGTAGCTAGAGTTTCCCTAAGTAACAAGAAACAACAGCAAGAGTATGTTTCTGTATTAGGAAAGATGGCAGCTGATATGGAATGATTCAATCATTGATTGGTGATTGATTAATTGATGATTGATTGATTGATGATTCAATCATTGATTGGTGATTGATTAATTGATGATTGATTGGTGATTGATTATATATGTTTCCTAGATTGATTGATTGTATATATTATTTCCTAAAAGTAAAATTGTATCTTCTAGATTAGATTATGTTTCCTATCTTGGTTGTATCCTAAATTGTATAGATCCTAGGATTCTTTCTTAAAGTTAGTTGTTTCCTATTTTTGTAAAGAAGCTTGTATAAATCAAGCTTTTCTAGTGAATAAAAAAGTGAGACAGTAAGATTATTTTTTTCCAAAACTTGACACCTACTGTTGCCTTTAATAGGGAGACATGGAAAATTGGGTGGATTTGAGTCCCCTTCGGAAGTTGTAGTTGGTAAGCCACTTTTCCTACCCTTTCCAATATGATAAACGACCCAAAATATCTAGGGGCAAGCTTTGAGACCCGCTTTTTAGTAATAGCCTTTAGGTGGTGCTTCTTCACCTAAAGGCTAAAATATCTAGGGACTGCTTGATTTTAGTAAGCCCTTTGTCTTGGAAACAGACGCATGTGGAACGGGTGTGGGGGTAGTCCTGGTGCAAGAAGGGAGGCCCCTGGCATTTTTGAGTCAAGCGTAGAGCCCAAAACATGTGGGGCTTAGCATATATGAGAAGGAGTTCCTTGCGGTACTGATGGCTGTGGACAAATGGAAATATTACTTGGAAGTGGGGAGGTTTATAATTAAAGCGGACTACGAAAGCTTGAAGTTTTTATTACAGCAGAAACTACAAACACAGTTGCAAAGGAGGGGAATGGCCAAGTTGATGGGATTAGACTACTCGATACAATACCGGAAGGGAAAAGAAAATGTGGTTGCCAATGCCTTATCAAGGTGTCATGAGGGGAGTATAGCAGCCATAACTTCCGTCATCCCAGAATGGTGCCAGTAGGTGATCGATAGCTATGAAAGAGATACAACAGTGAAGGAGCTGCTGGAAAGGCTGGCCATGGGCTCTAAAGGGGTTGAAGGATATACACTGGTAGATGGAATGTTAAGGCATCAGGGCAAGATTGTAATTGGAAATAAAGAAGACCTCAAGAAGAATATCCTGCAGTCACTTCATGAATCTCCATTGGGAGGGCACTCCGGCATCCAAAATACTTACTTGCGGGTGAAACAACTTTTCCATTGGCCCGAGTTGAGAGCAGAGGTAAGAAGGTTTGTGTTGGGCTGTGACATTTGCAAGAGGTGCAAGGCTGAGAATGTGGCCTACCCGGGGCTTCTACAGCCCTTGCCGGTGCCCGAGTAAGCTTAGTCTAACATCTCTATGGATTTCGTCGAGGGGATGCCCAGGTCTAAGGGAAATGATAGTATAATGGTGGTGGTTGACCGGTTTACGAAATTTGCTCATTTTATAGGGTTGGCCCACCCTTATACAATCCAAGAGGTGGCTAGAATTTTCATGCATCAGATGGCAGCTCTGCATGGGGTTCCTAAAACTATTATCTCCGACCGAGACAAGGTTTTTACAAGCGCCTTGTAGAAATAACTTATGAAGACATTGGGAATTAAGTTGAACATGTCTTCGGCCTATCATCCTCAGGCGGATGGCAACACTAAGCGAGTAAACCAAGGCTTGAAAAATTATTCGAGGTGCATCTACATCTTGCAGTCCAAGAGTTGGCACAGATGGCTATCCTTACCCCAGTGGTGGTACACTTCCAGCCACCACTATTCCTTAAAGGTGTCTCCCTTTGAGGCTCTCTTCGGTTATATGCCTCCTTTACTACCAGCTATAGGGGAACATTCCACCACAACCTCTGTAGAAGAGTACTTGCAGCAGAGAAGGGAGGTATTGCAGCAACTCAAACAAGAATTGGCTATGGCTCAAAATAGGATGAAGCAAGTTGCGGATAAGAAGAGAAGTGACATGGAATTTGAGGTCGGGGATAAGGTCTACCTGAGGTTGAGGAAGTACCACCTAAAGGCTATTACTAAAAAGCGGGTCTCAAAGCTTGCCCCTAGATATTTTGGGCTGTTTATCATATTGGAAAGGGTAGGAAAGGTGGCTTACCGACTACAACTTCCGAAGGGGATTCGAATCCATCCAGTTTTCCATGTCTCCCTGTTAAAGGCAACAGTAGGGACTGGGCAAGTGAACCCCGCGATGCCCACTATTTCTGAAGGGGAAGACAGTATGGAAGAATCAGAAGCTATTTTGGATAGGTGGGTAGTTCACAATCAAGGGGTTCCACTCATCCAAGTATTGGTGAAGTGGTAGGGAAGTGCAACAGGAAGTGATACTTGGGAGTACCTGCCTAGCTTGCTCACACAGTTCCCCAGAGCTGCCAGCCTTCTCATATTTCTTGAGGACAAGAAAGGTGTGAGGGGGGAATTGTCATGGAAAGAAGCCTAGGATTGATGAATCAAATAGTTATAAGTCTTGGTTTATTTTTGCTTACTATTGTATTTTCCTTATTGCTGCAATCTTGTTATTTTTCTGCTGTGTCTTCCTTAGTGACGTTAGCTAGAAGATTCCCCATGTGGATGGGAATTAGAATAAAACAAAGAAGCGATTATAACCGCATAGAGAAGGGATCTACTGTAGGAGTCCCCACCCACCGAGTGTTTATATATTCCCTAGCTTGCTGGAGAAAGGATTATCAAAAAGGAATATTAGAATTGATTCTCTTCGATTGCTCTTATTTCTCTCTCATTCTTCACTCTCAATCTCTCTCCCTCCCTTGCTCTGTTCTGTTTGTGTTGGTCGAAACCTTCTCCTAATCCAATCTCAGCTAGGAGTAATCCACATTCATGGGTGTGCCGTGGCAACAAAAGTGTAAACACTATAATAAAGAATTTGCGAAAGTAGAAGATGATCAAGAAGGAACTAGAAAGAAAATAGAGAGGAAGACTGGTTTACCTTTCAAAAGGTTGTGTTTAACTTTTCCTTGTAGAAAGAAAAGAGTATATGTTTGGACTATCTTTGATAACCCAATAGTTGCTATTTTATTGTTCATTATGTGAATATTTGTTTACTGTATGTATACATATATTACTATCTGTTCATCCTAAATACAATTATGTTTGAAATATGTATGTATTAGATTATTAGTATTTGTTTAATCTATGATTGTTTTTATGTATGCAAGTATATTGCCCTCTAAACAAAAGTATAAACATGTACTTATATTTACTTTGAATCAGATTGTAATCGGATATATCCATCTTTGATTTGCTAATCCATATATTATTGGATTTGAATCATAATTTCATATTGGATCAAAATCAATAAATTATTTCGAATTAAAATGGATTGGAAATGGATTAGATTCAGATTAAAATCCAATCCATTGACAGCATTGATAGAAATGCTTCTATGCTCTTGATCTCTTCCTCTATACCCAACTTCTCCCAAGCTTCCTGAATAGAAACATAAGTGGCTTGAAGAAAAGTGGTAGACCAACTGGTTAAAGCTGCAATAGTTACTGAGTAGTAGTTATCTAATGAATAATATTATGTTTGTTCCTTGGCGTTAATGAAGAAAATTGAATTGAATGATATTTATTTAGATTGTTGGTGATAAACTTGGCATCAAGTAAAATTGGCAGGCTTCAGTAATTGGTAGCACTAATTATCTGGTCTTTACTTTATATTGCTAAATGTCTCACTGGACAAGGTTTTGTGTTAAGTTTCAAGTAATCTTCTCTTCTCTCATCCTTTTAGGTGATAAGATAATCATATTCTGTCTTTATGCATTCATCTAATTGTATGGTTTTGGGACTGCAGTTGTCTTCCTTGTGGCCACTTATATGGTGTTTCATGCATCAAGAGATGGTTGCAGCAAAGGAAAAATTCAGGGAAGGTATTTTATGTTAGCAATTATCTCCTTATCAGGAAGAGTCACTATAAATATCCCTGTTTCCATCTTCATTTTCTTACAGTTTTATTTTTTAGTGTCCTCAATGCAACAGGAAATGTGCGTTGAAAGATGTAAGAGTAATTTATGCATCACAAATAGTTGTTGTTGATCAAGAATTACAAAAGGTAATATACAATCATGAGGGGTTTTCGGAAAAAGGAAAATGTTTGTGGAACCATAATGGATTCAGATTTTGAAGTATTCAAATTAAGTGTATTGAAATAAGATGGTTTTGTTGGTTGCAGAAAGTTAAATCTCTTGAAGCTAAATGTGCTTCTTTTGAGAAGAAGGTAACAAGGTTCTTACGAATGTTATATCACATACTTCCAAGTTCTAGTTTTGTATTTTCTCATCCTTGTTGGAGCTTTCTGCCTTTGCTGTTATATTCTATATATATGTAGCTGGCAACACTTTTTTTTCAGTGCTTGTTATGGACCACTCTTTGTTCTAAGTTATAACAAGACCCCTAAATTGTTAAAAGTAAAGGAAAACAAGTAGAGGAAAACTATGTAGTGTTGTTCAGACTGGTTTATTCTCTTCTCTGTTTTGGTAACTTTGACTAAAATTTGGTTCATGTTCTGTTCTTTCTTTCTTAATTTAAGTTTGATAATTGATAATTGATTAGAGGACACTTTTTTGTTTAGATTTGAGATATTCTCTGTCACCTGTAAACATTCTCTAAAGTAGAAATAATTTATGAGTAAGAAGAAACATGTATTTGATGGTCATAGAATATCATTCTTTTGCCAGTGATTATTGATGGAAGTTTAGATTTTTAAAATTAAATAGTGACTTTTACAGTTTCGCTGTCATTCTTAATATATATCCTAAAAACTCATAATATGAAAAGTTTTGGAATTAAGATTTTTAAAATAAGTAATTTAAGCAAATGGGGACCAATAAATTCAAATATACATTGTTTTTATTTATATTTGATATTTAACTTGTTTGCTTACCTATAGACACCGAAGCCCCTGTGACAGAAATGGGTGCTGCCAAGTGTCCAGAAGTATTCAGTAGTAAAAAATATAAAATAAAAAAATAGAGTTGAAACATAAGTAACGAAAATTTGTAGGAAGTTTGTTGAAGGAAGAATGATGAAGAAAGGGTTGTAGGTTGCTTTTTCTCCAACTCTGCACCTGGCATTTATACTATTATTTTAAATAGAAAAGATTGCATTAGGATCAACTAGCTATCAATTATATAGTACAACTATAGCTATCAATTAGCTGAAGATAGTAGCTGTGAATCAATCAAAGATTGTAGCTCTCAGCTGTCCCAGATTTACAGCTATCAACAAGCACACTTAAGACTTATATTTATCTGGAAGTGTCTGATGTGAATGTCTGCTTTTGATAAAGTGCTTATGAAGTCTTTATCTCAAAGTCCGATTTTTAGTTCAACACCTTTTGCTTGTTTAGTGAACACTCATGCTCAACATCCCCCCATCTAAGCAAACGCCCACAAAAAAATTCCTTAATTAGACTCCCTCTCCTCCTAAGCTTGTGTTGAGACCTTGCCTCCTTCGAGTAGAATCTAAGAGCCTAATGTATTCTAACACTTGTTGTTTGTTGGATCCCAGCTTGTTATATGGCCTCGGAGTCCTTTTGCATATGATATGAGGGAATTGTGTATTAGAGGTTGGGGTTTTGGGCTCTTTTAAGGGCTTTGCTTCCAATGCCTGAAGGATCCGACCTACCTATTGGCTGAAGAGCTTGGAGTGGCCCCTGATCACTCCGAGGATGACAGTTTCTCTGGGAGAAGGAACTTAAATTATTCATTTTGTCTGGCCACAGGAGGTTATCAATCACAACCTCCAAGTCCTGAATTGGTGCCTAAAGGGTGTAATAAATTTATTGACTAAATTCTAAGAGGAACATTTTCTGAGATTCTAAATTGATTTTTCTTGATTCAACATCTATAATTTAGTTTACCATTGATTTCATTTTCTTTTGGCTGAATCTTGCAGCTTAATCACCACTAGTGCAGAATTTTTGGCACCATTAAGTTGGCCTTCTAAATGTATATGCTTATGTCCTTTAGTTTCCAATTTTACTTCTGGGTTAGCTGTTGCTCAATACCTAAGAAAGACCTTGAAATTTGTTATTTTTTTTTTTTCATATTATAGCTGATACTGTTTCCTAGAGGCCGAGTTAATTATTTTTAAGTAGTTTTATTAATGTTTGCACCTCTTTGTGCAGGATAGTGACTGGCATAAGAAAGAAGTTGAATGGCAGAGGAGAGAAGCTGATTTGCATCTGCAAGTACACCAACTTACTGAGGCATGTTCAGTTTTATCTATGGTTTCCATTATGGATGTGTTTGCTATTTTTCTTGTTGTTTGTCCATTGGAAAGTCATTGCAAAATTATTTCATTGTGACCTTGGTTCATGGTGGACCATAAAAAAATATTTCTGGACACTGGATTAGGGCCACACACACCTGATCCTTCCTTGATCTAACAATAGCTTTCATTCCTAGACATCACAGTAGCTATTGTTCCTAGATCATGCGATCTCAGGATTCAGGCATTGTGTGCACCGCGTTGCCCTTTTATAAGGATATTTTTGGTTTTTATTCTTTTTGGAATGTGCAGTTATGTTCATAGGTTCTTTGCATAATATTGGCCCGATTGTTTTCCGGAGTTTCTTTTCCTGTTTGTTGTGATTATGAGAGTTCTTATTTTCCTTGCCTTTTTTTGGGTTACTTTTTCTTATATTAATAACTTTGACCTTGAAGAAAGGAAGAAATTTGCAGAATGTTATTTGGCTTTCTTCAGTAGTTTGAACTTTATGACCTGACAGAGGACAAGTCATTTGGAGCATTTATTGAGAGACACAGGAAGCAGGTCATCAAGATTTCCCACTGCAAGTGATCTTTGTCAAGAACAAGCCACATTTGGTAACTATTCTTTGTGAGGGAAAATATTTGCTTGGTGGATGGATTACACACTGCATTAGTTTCTCTTCTTTAAATTCTGTGTCTGAACACATTGTCAAAACCATGAACTGTACTTCCTGATTAATGATACAATTTAGTCATTTTAAATATCTTGTAGGACTTAACCATAAATTTGAAGTTGATGGGCGAGGATCTTCAAGCTGCCTTTTGTTACAGGTTTGACGTCTTCTGTTGCTCTTTTGTAGTATGTTTGCTTCCCAAATAAGAGAATAATCTAGTATCTGAATGAAATTATGCATGGTTAAATTTCTTATTTTACATCCTTTAGGACTTTCTTGTGGAATTAATAATTTAACAAGCCCATTTTTGAGTAAGTTTTTGTTCCATTTTCCTCGTGCTATCCAACTTTTGAAGACAAGTGGTGATATAGAAGATTTTCTATCCATGGGGAGTTCCATGTGTTATTTAATCTAATCATGGTTTTGAATGTGAATTGTGGTAGAATTATTCAGAGGTGTAAAGTGTAGAGCCAAGCGGAAGACTCAAACAAAATAGATTACAAAAAACTATCTCAGAATCCAAAAGTTTCGTCAGACCAGAAAAATATTAACCACACTTAATCAAAAAACGCAAGCTAATCAGAACGTAAAGAATAACAGAAATAGAAATAGGACACAACAAATTTATCGTGGTTCACCCGAATGGGCTACGTCCACGTTGAACTCAGGAAGAAAGAGCTCATTGCACTATTTCGAGTAGAGTTACAAAGATCTAAACAAATAAACTGTACATCAATGGTTCTTTTAACAAAATAGCCTCACAATCATCAAATACAGATTAGAAGCAAACCTAAGAACCAGAGATTACAACGAGAACAGAAAGCTACAAGGATGAAAGACAATGCTCACCCAAATGAAACCCTACGCCGATCGATATCCCTTCTTTCCTCTTTTCTTTTCTGCGATTTCTTCCATCTACTTACCATCCCGAGGCATTGTTGTATTTATATGAGAATTGGGTGGCTGAGATTAAACCAGATAAAGGGAGCATCGACGGCCATAACTTGATCGTAGATCACAATTAACAAAAAGGCCAAAGGACAGATAAAGGCGTCGGGCAAAGGGATGCATCGTTGATGGTTGCCAAGTGGCCCTCCATCAGTTGTCCAAGATGGCAGCTGAGGTTGCCAACTTTGCCCTCCAATCAAGACGACACCGTTTCTTGATGCTTCACACACAATATAAAGTTAAGAATTCTTAAGGTTTTAAAATAAAAACGAAAATAAAATTGATGTTAGAGCTGTTTGTTCAGTATTTCATGAACTCCTATGGTTCCCCTCTTGTCAGTTTACCTGTGGGACATTTGTGTAAGAATGAGACCAAGATTAGAAGCTATGATCCTTGAATACTTAACTTTGCCTGAACCCTACCTTTGATACTTCAGGACGAATTTCAAGACTCTAACCAAGGATGTGATATCAAATCTTGTTCAGTTAAATTCCATTTGATTTCAAGTATATTTTTCGATAATTATTGTAATATATGTTTCCAGCTTTTCTGTACACACACACACACATTCTTAGACTTTGGTTTAAGGTCCAATATCTAGTGTTGCATTCTTTTATATTTCACTCGTTTGATTTTCTGTTCCCACATAGTGGGATTAAGGCTTGATTTGTTGCAGTTATATGTGATTTTCTGGTCATGTGACATTGTAACTTTTGTTTGCCATGGTTTGGCATTTTGATTTTAATCATAGTTTCAACTGGAAATTGGCTGCTCCAACAGTTCTATTCAATGACTTGGATTTGAAAGGAGAAAAGCCTGCCAGCTGATTTTAATTCCAGTTGGATCTCAAAATTGTAGGAGCATGTGATTGGGAACACTCAAGTCCTGCTACAGCAGATGCTTTAAAAAGTGCTGGCAACCACCATTCCGAGTGTCTGGGTTGTTTATTTTTCTTCCATGAAAGTTATATAGGGGAACTAACTTTAGAACTTAATAGCATGCGTTTTAATTTTATAGTAATGGTTGAACTGGTTGACCAATAATCTAAGAATTGGCACCCATTACAACATTTCCAGTTAGATGTCTAGTTTGATTATGATATATTTATGTGTATATATGAATATACTGGGGTCTCATGCTCAATCTAATCTGGTTCATGGTTTGTTATGGTATGGGTATGGGTACAACATTTTCACTATATGCAGTACGAGGAGGTAGGCTTAGTTGGAGTGCTATTTGGGTTGCAGTTCAATTTGAAGCCAGTTGTTTATATATACACACGCATAATTTGGAAAAGAATTTTATTATCTATATTATTATTTAAGTAAATAGGTAAGTAGAATGAAGACAAATTAGCAAGTTTTTTACTTTTCCTAATCATCAATTTTTCAGATCCCTAGCCTTAGGGTTTTTTTTTTAAATTTATTTTGGCATCCTAAATTTTTTTTCATTTCCCTGATCATATTTTCTCTATATTGAGATTGATCTATGATGCGACCTGGTGTGCTTATGGACCATAGATCTGAGAAGTGAAAATCCAAATTATGGTTCCATCTTTGGGAGGGTGGGGGCGCTGCTTGTGATCATGGTATCGCTTGTCATGCACTGCAGATTGGTGTTATAACTTTTTCATAGAGTATAAATATTATTGGCAGTTAGGAACAAAATTTTATAGTTTTGTAAATGATTAAGAAAGTGGTTTTACATATTTAATCCTTTAGTTAATGTAAATGATTAGATATTTCAATCATTAGTACTGGGGGTATTTTTAAAATTCAACGTTGGCTGGGGTTTACATACTGAAGGTGCTGTCTTTCAATAATCTTATAGTAGATATATCTTACTAATAAGTCAATAACTAAGGATCAAACAGAGAAGAATGCAGCAGGACTGAAAGACAATGTAGAGCTGTAAAGGAGACAAATTAAATAAAGAAGTTTTGTTGACCTAGAAAAGGCACAACAACTAACTATTTAAACATGGAAAGACACACATACAGACCACTGAGAAAGCCAGAAAAATTATTTGCAAGTGCCCACACAACCAGTTTATGAGTTACCCCATAATGTATGATTGTAAGACCTAACAGACTACTGTTAGAGTATTTCGCAGCACTCCCTTAGATTCTCTCAACTCAAATAGCTCACCCTGGGCACTACCATACTCAAGAACACAACGATATTTGAAACACATAAGAGAATAACAAACACAGCAAGAAAAACGCAAGGATTTATCCTAGTTCGGTCTCAAAATGAGACCTACGTCCAGACTGCTAGAGCACCACCAATCCACTATCTAGCACCACCAATCCACTATCTTGATAACCCTTAGGATGATTACAATGAGAGTCTAAATTCTACCCAGCCCATATGCCCTGAAAGCTTATCAGAATTCTGAGATTACAAGCTATACCCAGCCTTTCTCTTTCACTCTCCCTCAATCCTAAACACAAGACAGAATCCGGAACATAACCTTCCCGGAAAGAGGCACACTAAAGCTGATCTCTATTCCTATCCCACGATCTCTATTTATAAACCATAGAGCCGAGGGTTACACGGAAATAACCAACTGCCCAACTGACCGAAACTAACTAAATTGGTCAGCTGGCCTTCTAGAAACATACCTTCTAGAA
This sequence comes from Diospyros kaki, assembly GCA_036245055.1. Lineage (NCBI taxonomy): Eukaryota > Viridiplantae > Streptophyta > Magnoliopsida > Ericales > Ebenaceae > Diospyros > Diospyros kaki. Next base: position 3,878,132 of record BSEG01000006.1, on the reverse strand, counting down.
GAGAGATTAATTCTAACTCTACAACAGAAAAGAAACATGCAGCTATACAATGATACCGATTTACATCTATACTAATCTAATACAAATGACACAACAACTACAAGATTGATGAATCACCAAAACAACAAGAATGATTTCCTAATCACCAACCAGTAAAGGTCCTCAACTTCCAGTCTTCTTTTGCAGCTCATTTACTAGCCAATCTAACTGCCTTCATTTCAGCTGCATTGGCTGAGTTGAAACTAATTAGGGCTTCAGCAAACAGAATTAACCCATTTCTGTTACGGTGTTACCTGAAGGCTGCACATCACAGCCAACTTTTATACCTTCATCTGAAAGTGATTCGCATGCATCAAGTGTGGTGGCATCATTGTAGAAATATAGATCTCTTATTTGCAATGCCCCCATTTTTTAGATGGACTGAACTTCATTATTGATGACTTCATGGTGTTCAGTTTGGTTTTAATAGCAATGGTTTTAAGTTGTGTTATTGATCCCCATACATTTTATGTTTACCACTGTACCTTTAACCTAACAATTGTAATTTCTGTAGCAAGTGCTGCAGGTAGATGGTGCTAAATTTTTTGATGTGGATGCTTCCAGTCAAGCATTAATAATTGCACGAAGGTTGTCCGGGATGGGGGCAAAGCATGTACTCACCAAAGTAAAGAATTTCCGTCCTTTATATATGAATTGGCTTTATTAGCATGGGATGCATTTTTAACCATGTAAAATTTTCATTGGATATTTGCAAAACCTGGGTTGTGCAGATGAGTTTGATAGCTCCACATGAAAGAGAAAATATACAGGTTCCTGACAATACAAAAGCTATAAGGGATCTACATGTCTCTGCTCATGGCAAACTAGCACTCGTGGCTTCCTTGGGGAAGAAATTATCTGTTATCAGGTTTAACTGCTGTCAAATCTTATTATTTCTAAACCTTTCATTTCTTATTATACAATTTTTATCCCCTCTGGAAAATTCATTAATCTCTGCTTCACTTTTTTTTTTTTTTTCAGCACTGAAAGCAACAACTTTGTTATTTCTTATGATTTACCGGTAAACATTCTGACTGGTCCATGTGATATTGTTTTCTATTGATCAGAGGTTTAGCTATTAATTAACAGTGCCATTCTTGCCTTGTGCCACTTACTAGGGTAAAATAATGATTTTTTTTTTGCTCAGTAAAGGGCAATCTGAGTGACTGGAGACATAATCTACTTTTCTCTAACTTGGTGGGGCATGTACATTGGTCATCTAGGGCATTTGAGAAAACCCTTGCTAGGAGCCAATTCCCCCCCCCCCCCCCCCGCACACACACCCACACAAAAGCCCAGGGGCCTTAGGGGGTGGTGGTTACCCAAGCAATTCGTTGGGCGCTGGGCTTGAACTTGAGGCCTCAAGTCTTTGTTTGAGGGGTATCACTAGTGGAGCTACCACCTTGGGCAGTAAAAGAATTTTTTTTGGACAAGAAAAATTGTATTTGTTGTATGTTTGCAAGACCACATTGTGCCCAATACAATAATCAAATAATTACTGAGTTGAAGAGCTGATCCACTTGCTGTGATTTGCCTCTTGACTAAATCGCATATTACCATTGTTGCAATTTCCTAGACTTGGGACGTTTTTGTTTTCATGTTTGGCGGACATACTTGCTCATTGGATTCTTTTCCCTGAAAAGAAGTCTAGAGAAGAAATGCCAACTATTCAGACTTGTGGAGGTGACATGTAAGCTGTTGATTTTTTTTTTAATTTTGGGAGAACATGTAGGGCGAGCATTGGTAGCAATAGTAAGGTTGCTCCTTTGTGACTAGGAGGTCATGGGTTTGAGTTGTGGAAACAACTTTGCAAAAAGCAAAGGGAAGGACATACAAATTGGATCTTCTCTCGACAAAGGCTAACTGGGAGCCTTGTGCACTGGGGCACCCTTCCTAAAATTTTCAGAGAAGATGCCACATTTCTCAGCCTAAGGAGGGTTATGCATATGTGCTTAATGTGATTCTTGTAGAATCTAAGCCATGGATCCCCTCTCACTACTTTGTGTGCCAATTTCTCTTGTGCATCCCTCCACTCAAGCATATTATACCTCCTCAACCTGCATCTTCCTACTAGAAGCAATCTCTCAAAGTGTTCCATATTCTTAACACCAAATCTAGGCTGGGAGTAGGGCCTAAGGAGCTTTGGCAACGGAACATGTAGGGCTTATTTCATATTTGAATCGGCAACTATGCCTCGACCTGCCATGAGAGGCAGAGGATCATTCAAATGCTATGTGACATTGGAACTTAATGCCATTGGTATGATACACCCATCAATGGACAATTAGCCGATTTACTTGATTAGATGTGCCAACTTTGCCTCCTTGGCATCTGCATATGACAAGTCAATTGAGTCCCATCTCACATCAAAGGCAGTGAAGGGAAATCACACTGGCTGGTTCTATAAGTAGCGCTACTCTCCATTTGAATTACAATATCATCTATCTTCATAAATGTTCAAAATCATCTACTTCCCCTCCCTCTAGGCTTTTGTAATTCTCTGCACCTACTCTCGGGTGCTCCAAGTATCTTTCTGGAAGGGCCAAGTACTGATCCACTCAGCTTCCAACATCTAAGCTTTTTTTTTTTTCTTTTTTTTTTTTTTTTTGGGGGGGGGGAGGGGGTGTAAATTATTGATGTTTTTTGTAAAGACAACTTGGATGCCTTTTATTTGTCTTTTCCCCTTCTGGATTAGACATTCTCTAAAATGGTTGTTGTATTTCCAGGCTGCTGCTTGGTCATGTTCGTGGGATCTTAGCTGTTCCCATTATGCATACACTGGATTACAGGTCATAACCTAAATTGTTTTCTATGGCAAGCCAAGCTTGTATTTGGATAATTTTGATTTATGGTTGTAAACTACATGCAGAATGGAATGGTTATGGTATTTGATTTGCGCCAAACAGTAAGGCCTGTCGAATCCATGGTGGGGTTGACGTGCAACCCCATTCACACTGTGCATTCTCTTTCACCAGAATTAAGTTTTCTTTCTGGTGTTAGAAGCCTCCTTACTGCTTCTTCGGTCGGTTTATGTCATTGGAATTTTGGTAGCAGTGAAGAAAGGTACATATTCTTTTCTAAAGTACTTGAAGTTTGTACTTGTCTTACTTGCTTAGCTATAAATCTATAGAAATCTAAACATTTACAATTTCCATTTGTTTATGGATTCATTACTTCCTACTGAACTGTAAAGAATTGTGAACTGAACAAAATTTTTGCTTGGCTGAGTGATCTAAGCCTTGTTATACCAGCACCCATGCTCAGCGGTTTGAATATTCCTTGCACCTATAGAGTGATTTTGGGGTTATTGGATTTATTTGGGGCAGGGAGTTTAAAACATGATTCAAACTTGTTAGAGGTCTCCATACTCTTTTAGTTTTTCAGAGGGTGGAGGTTTCTATGTTCAGATCCAAGCAGTGTTGCAGTATAGATAGCTTCCCTCGTACTCTTTTTACTTAGCTACTAGTGCACTCCTTCAATTTCATTGAATATCAATGTAATTAGCTACTAGTTATAAACACAGAAATGTTATTCTCACTGCTTTCAAGGTAATATAGGAAATTTTATGTTGCAGTTTGGGTCAATAAGAATAAAACAGGATGAAATTTGGCTCTCTTGGGTGCTGCAATCGATACAAGGTCCTCTTTTAGCATTGGGAAGAAGGGTGGGATCTGTCTCTGGGCCTACAAAATTCAAAAAAATTAAAAAATCAAGAATAAGAACTGGATGAATCTAGGCATGACATGAAAGATCCAAAATAACTGAAGGTGGTCAGAATTGCATTTCACATCCAAAAGAACCTAAATACTAAAAAATTTGTTAAACTACTACTTTATTCAATTGACAGATTTACATGGCTGCTTCTGGACTTGTATGAGCACCAGCTATCCTATTAGTTCTGAAATCCTACTTAGAAATTGGGTTCCTAAAACATTTTTTCGATTCGCAGCACAGAAATAGCCAACTTTCTGACAAGTATATTACTTGTTTATGTTGCAACAACATATTCAACCTTAATCCCACTGGGTGGGGTTAGCTAGATTGCCTACTTAGCTTGTTCAGAGAATTTTGAACTTACCTGTGAAGTATCAATACAGATACAAAGTGCAGAAGTAGACATGAATATAAATGCAGGATACTATAGATATGGCAGGAACATGACAAGAAGTAACTTTTAGCACTGTTACGAACATAATAAGGAAAGAACACTATAGTATAGAAGAAGTGCTACACATCCAATCTAAGGTAAAGATAGCTGTTAATCCGTAATGATGAACTTAAAATTTCATGTGATAAGTCAATTCTAAAATTATTCTATAGTTGCTATCTGGTATTCTTATCTTTATTACGCCTTCACTCTATTTGTGTGCACGAATATCTGTGTTCATTGCCTACTGTTAAGGTTGTCACTTTTAACCCTAAATGATTGTTTGGAATATTATGAATTCAAAATTCTCATATGTTGTGGTTTCTGTTTAATGTTGGAATGTTCTGATCATCTGATGTCTTGTTGACTTTTGATGAAGGCTGTTTTTGGTTCCTGAATCAGAGAATCAAGGAATTTGTATAGCTCTTGCTTATTGTCCCACCAGCAATAACATTGTTGCCTCCTTTCGTCCCAAAGTTGAGATGTCTAGCGACATTGCTGTTTCTCAACCTTCACCATCCCCTACCACCTCTCTCACCGGGCAAGGAGTCCAAGGATCCCATGTTCTCTACAGGAGTGTGGGTAGCATCAGATATAAGAAATTAGGATCTGTGTGTGCAAATGTAGATTCTATTCGACTGCCTAAATCTGCAATTATAGACAGAGGTCATGGAATACAATTTGTTTCTGGAGATGAAGTGGCATGTGAGTTGGTCTTGCAAGAGCTGCCATCTTTTATGGTTGCTCAGCATCTTAAATATCAGAAACATCCAATTCGAGATGTGAAATACTCACGTGACTTAAACTCTGGATTACTTACTTGTTTAAGTGAGGACATATTGCAGCTTTTCTCTGCCAAGGTCTTATGAAAAGGTAACTTCGACTTAGGCTGTCAATTTGATATTATCCGGCTTTTACAGTTCATTAACAATGATGTGTTAATATCTTTGTCTAATGGCAGAAGCTACTTTTATCTGACATTCATGATGCCTATTATTCTGGTGCCGGATATAATATAAATAAATTATAAGTAAAAAACTAGAAAGGGAAACAATTGAAATTACTAATTACCTCCTGTTATAGCTGTTACTCCAGTGCTTGATCATGTACTTATCTCACACTGGGGAATGCAGTCATAGGAATTGTTCTGGAATCTGGATATAACTGTTGGGTCTGTGAGTTTGGCATTCTTATAGAAAGAAGAGTTTGCAAGGATAGGAAACGTGAAAGGAAAAAGTGGTTAGGTAATTTGCTAACTGACTTGCACATGCACTTTGTGATTCCCTGAAATCTGATTGATACTAGTCAAACAACTTGCATGTACACTAGATGGGACAGGAGTATTTCATTTTCAGTTCCTTTGTTCAAAATCTTATTTGTGTGGGAGTCTGTGTGTGGATGTGTACATATATATCTATATATGTATGTTTGTTATGGCACTTATTGTGCTCAAGGCATTCCCTTGATTACTATTGGCACACACATGATAGTGAATTTCTTCAACAGAGTGATTTGTCTTGTCATTTTTTATTCTATCAACAAGCACACATGTAATCAAAATGAGTAATGACACAGTCCTGCGTAAGTCCGGTCTGTTAAACTTAGCATTTGAAAGTAGTTTATTATTATGTCTTGCAGTTATTTGATGCCAACTTTCTGTCTCTTCATTCTTTCAGTTTTTAACAGCCCCATTGAACTCTATAATTGAATGCTAATTTATACTGCTTGTGTCTTACTAGTCCTAAATCGTATTGCAGATGGTGCAACACAAATGTGGCTGTCTTTCTCTTGCATGTACACCTTTCTTTTTCTTGTGCCATACATATGTCCCCACAGCCCTCGCATGACGAGGTACAATATTTGAGGACGATTGCTGTCACATGGGCTAACATGTCAATGCATCTGTGCGATATTGTTCCTTTATTTTTGTGGGCAATTATCAGGTAACTTAGTATTGCTTTGGGTAGCTTAGATAGTTCATCATCCAAATTTTACTTTGTAAGACAGTTGTATCTATTGGAAATAGTTTTTTTTTTTTTATCCATAATTTACTCTAGGGGAGAGATTTATGTAATATTTTACATTGTGCAAACTTGTTTCTTCTTACATGACATGGTGAAAAGAGGTTGTAACGATATACGCTCCAAGTAAAGCTCATTTTTATATTTATTTGATAGTCATGGTTTGTAAATAATTGAACTTTGGTCAGTGGAGTGGAGCATATTAAGTGCACAATTAAATGATAATAGTTGTAGGTCTTTGTTGATATAAAAAATAAAAATCACTGGTGAGGAAAAGAGTTACGCCCTGTATGGATGACGAGATTGGTCCTTGCCTTCAAGATAACTCTTTTGGTGCCACATCCTGCAATGTTGGGGTTGTCTGTCTAGTCACTGGCAGAAGCAATTGAGACTTGTAAGCAAGCAACTTTAATCTTTTCTTTGTTTCAATTTTTATTTGCAATAAGATGTTGGTTTCTTCCAAGTGAACTATTTTTTGGAAAAGAATAGGATGAGATCTGCTCTCCTCTCATCTGTCTGTTCTACATGTAGGGAAGGAGTTGCCGTGGCCTCAAATTAAAAGGTAAATTATATATATATTTAAAAAAAAAATACCTTGTTTTAGACTCAATTTTTAGTTTTATTAAAAGTATTGTTTTATTTTCTATTTAATTTCAATTAAGATAATTATTTATCTTTAATTATTAACATGATAAATTATGATAGATGATTTGGTTGAGGGGGGGTTAATAGAAATTTACATTTTAGTCATTGATCTAGCACTTGTGTCGGCTCTGACCCTCTTGAGTGGCAGGTTTTTATCATTTTATTAATCAAATCATTTAATATAATTTGTTATACTAACAATTAATGAACAAATATAACGACTATCTAACAACTGTAGTTTAGAATTAGAAATAAATCAAAATTAAATATATTTTTTGGGGGCTACACCATCAACTGCCAAGTCCTTTTTAATCTTCAAAATAAAAAAAATTAAATTTCAGAAAAAAGGTATGTTTTTTTGAAAAATTGTTAATACGAGAAAATGAAACTGGCAGGTATAAGAATGCTTAGAAGGTTGAATTGTTATGAACTGTTCCATCATTGTAAAATAATAATAATAAAATCAAAATAGAAAATTAAAAAAAAAAAAAAAAAAAGATCTCTCCGACCTGCCGGATTCGAACCAGCGACCTAAGGATATGCTGCTTGGATTGCCCTCAACTACAGTCCTCCGCTCTGCCAACTGAGCTAAGGTCGGTTTGATACTCTTGCGTAGGGAAAAAATATATATTTTTCATCTACCCCTAATCTACATCACTATGTCTTCCTTTTTGGCAATTAAAATTACTAAAACTTGTTTCCTTTAAGGAGTATGTTGTTGTAGTTGTCCAATTCATAAAGATTAATACCATAGCAATGACTATCAAGAATCAGAACAATGCCTCTTCTTCCATGTATAAATACATATGACTATGGCTGTATTATTCGTCTGATCCAAATGACTCCCCCCCGGCCAAAAAAAAAAGAAAAGGCAGAGGATACGTGTGTCAATCTGGAGCCCCATCCACACATTGAACATCAGGCGTTCCTGCATGCACGTGGGCCTTTTTGTGGGGGGGGGGGGGGGGGTGGCTCAACTGCAATGGATTAGACATGGATGCAATGCCTCACTCTCCACGTTACACCCCTTAATTGGCTGACCATGGTGCCATGTCCCCACCCATCATTGATCGCATGCCACCCCTCTTGCATCCCATTATGTTCGGATGCTCAAGGAAAGAAAACAAAAAAAAAAATTATCATTATTCGTGATTTAACTTGAGTTAAATTATTAATTACCATCTTATATAGATATTTAAGTTTATTAAGATGCTAAAAATTTTATACTTTAGATGTTAGACATAGATAAAATAATCTTGAATTCCACTTAAGTGGTTACCCTTTATGTTTACGTGAGATTTAAAGGTAAAAAAAAGATAAATGATGTTATCACCAATAACCCATCTCAAATTATCTCAAGTTAACCTAATATTCTTATCAATGAGGTAATTTTTTTATTTAAAAAAATAAATTTTTATCACTAAGAGTTTGAAAAGTTATTAATGTCATATAATGCATGACGTGGACATATTATTTTATTTTATGAGAATTTTTAGAATCTAAATCTTTAAAAGGAGTTTTAATAAATTTTAATATTTGTTTAAATTAATTAATATATATCACATTATCCTAATACAAAGAGTCCAAGTGAATGTAACTAGTTCAAAAAAAAAAAAAAAGAGAAAGGTAAATCAGGTGGACTTGTTTTGTCGGTCATGCCCTTTAGGCTTTCTTGAAAGATCAATCTGATTGTTAAATTTCATTAATAGGGGTAAATTAGTAAATTCAAACCATCTTTCTCCAAACATGAGAAAGTTATTAGTGACAAAGTTGATCTAACTAAGTGATTAATAACAATTATTATGGATATCTACAACAACAACAACAACAACAACATATCCAGCCTTTATCCCACTATGTGGGGTCGGCTACATGAATTCTAGACTTCCATGTATCTCTATCGTTTGTCATATCTTCATTTAGATCCATATACTTCATATCGAACTTTAATGTCTCTCCTAAAGTCTTCTTGGGTCTACCTCTACCTCTTTTTGTGATTAATTGTTTCATTTCATCAACTCTCCTCACAGGAGCGTCTCTTGGTCTCCTTCTCACATGACCAAACCATCTTAGTCTAGTCTCTGTCATCTTCTCCTCGATTGGCACTACTCCTACCTTATTACGAATAACTTCATTTCTCATTTTATCCTTTCTTGTATGTCCGCACATCCATCTTAACATCCCCATCTCCGCTACACTCGTCTTTTGCTCATGTTGGTATTTGACTGCCCAACATTCTGAGCCATACAGCAAAACTGGTCTTATAGCTCTCCTATAAAATTTTTCTTTCAATTTTAATGGGATTTTACCATCACATAACGCTCCCGATGCATTTCTCCATTTTAGCCAACCTGCCTTAATTCTATGTGCGACATCCTCGTGAATTTCTCCATCTTTTTGAATCACTGATCCCAAATATCGAAAATGATCTTTTCTTTGTAAGATTTGGTCTTCTAATTTTATTATAATATCATCTACTCTTGCATTTTTACTAAATTTGCATTCCATATATTCTGTTTTCTTTCTACTTAATTTAAATCCCTTAGATTCTAAATTGTTTCTCCACAACTCAAGCTTAGTGTTCACTCCTTCTTTTGTTTCATCCATCAACACTATGTCGTCTGCAAATAGCATACACCATGGCACATCTGTCTGAATATCTTTAGTGAGTTCATCCATTACTAAGGCAAATAAGTATGGACTTAGTGCAGAACCTTGATGCAGTCCTATTGTAGTTGTAAATGGTTCAGTATCCCCTCCGCATGTTCTGACCCTTGTCTCTACACCATGATACATGTCCTTAAGGGCTTGTATATAGGCTATTTTGACTCCTTTCTTCTCTAAAACCCTCCATAATACTTCTCTAGGGACCCTATCATAGGCCTTTTCTAAATCTATAAACACCATATGTAGGTCCTTCTGATGATCCCGATACCTTCCCATTAGACGCCTCAGTAAATATATAGCTTCCATTGTTGACCTGCCAGGCATGAAACCAAACTGATTTTTTGACACATTTGTTTCTTTTCTAAGTCTCTGCTCTATTACTCTCTTCCAAAGTTTCATGGTATGACTCATTAACTTAATTCCTCTATAATTTTAACAGTTTTGAACATCTCCTTTGTTCTTGTATATAGGAACCAAAGTACTCTTCCTCCACTCATCTGGCATCTTTTTTGATTTAAGGATCGCGTTAAATAGTTGCGTTAGCCAGGAGATGCCCTCTTCTCCCATGCATTTCCATGCTTCTATTGGTATATTATCTGGTCCCACTGCCTTATGATTTTTCATCTTTTTTAAAGCTTGCCTTATTTCATTTGAACTTATGCGTCGATAGAATGTGTAGCTCACATTCCCTTCGGAGTTACTAAGATGTCCCAACCTAACTCTTGTGTCACCACTATCATTGAATAATTTTGTGAAATACTCCTTCCATCTCTCCTTAATCGCTCCCTCATTTACTAAAACATTTTGATTGTCATCTTTTATGCATTTCACTTGATTTAAATCCCGTGTTTTTCTTTCTCTTGCTTTAGCTAATTTATATATATCCCTTTCTCCATCTTTTGTATCTAGTCGTTTATATAGATTCTCATATGCTTTTGACCTTACTTCACTAACAGCTCTTTTTGCTATCTTTTTTGCTTCTTTATAATTTTTTTGATTTTCTTCATTGTTGCATTGATATACCGCCTTATAACAAGCTTTCTTATTTTTAATTTTCAATTGTACATCTTCATTCCACCACCAAGACTCCTTAAGGTTAGGGGCTCTACCATTTGTCTCTCCAAGGACTACCTTTGTCGTGCTTCTCAGAGCATTAGCCATTTCTTTCCACATTTGGTTTGTTTGTCTTTCTCCATTCCATTCCCTTCTACCCCTTAATTTTTCTTTGAAGATTAGTTGTTTCTCCCCTTTTAAATTCCACCACCTGATTCTTGGATTTTGTTTTATATGGTTTTTTCTCTTCCAATTTCTTACTTGGACGTCAAGTACTAGAAGTCTATGTTGAGTAGTCAAACACTCTCCCGGTATTACCTTACAATCCCTACAACATAACCGATCCTCTTGTCTCATGAGGAAGTAATCTATTTGGGTGCTTGAGCTGATATTTTTATATGTGATTAAGTGTTCGTCCCGTTTTTTGAACCTCGTATTGGTTATAAAGAGCCCATATGCCATAGCAAAATCTAGGATAGATTTACCCTCATTATTAATTTTCCCGAATCCATACCCTCCATGTACCTCTCTATATCCGTTTCCGTCTCTACCCACGTGCCCATTTAAGTCACCTCCTATAATCACTTTCTCTCCTCTTGGTATCATTTGTATGAGTCCCTCTAGGTCCTCCCAGAATTTTGCTTTTATCTCATCACCTAACCCCGCTTGTGGTGCATATGTACTAAAGATATTCATAGTTATTCTTCCTAGACTAATCTTCACCATAATAATCCTATCCCCTATTCTTTTTACATCCACTACCTCATCTATTAAGCTTTTATCCATAATAATCCCCACTCCATTTTTCGCTCGATCAGTTCCTGTGTACCATAGTTTATATCCAGCTTCTGATAAAGTTTTTGCTTTTTTCCCTACCCATCTCGTCTCTTGAAGGCACATAATATTAATTTTTCTCCTAATCATCACATCCACCACTTCCATAGCTTTGCCTGTTAATGTTCCTATGTTCCATGACCCAATCCTTAATCTATGATTTTGTTTTTGTCCTTGACTTTGGATTTGATTTTGTTTTTGGCCTTGACTTTGAATTTGATTTTGTTTTTGATTTTGATTTTGGTTCTGATTTTGATTTTGGTTTTGATTTTGATTTTGATTTTGGTTTTGGTTTTGATGTTGATTTTGATTTTGGACTAACTTCTTTACCCACATCCGTCCAAGCAAATGCGGGAACCCTTGCTCATTTATCACTACATCCGGGCGCCGATGCAGCGGCCCTAGCTCACTTGTCACTACACGGGGGCAGTGTAGCGCGTCGCTATGAAGGGTTACGCCCACGCCCAAACGTTTTTTCATAATTTGTCTAGAGTTCATGTTTTGGATCCGACTAAGTTTTACGTTGGCTGTCGGCTACCTAACACAACCCTCCTCCTTTATCCGGGCTTGGGACCGGCAGTGGATAACATCCCCAGGCGGAGTTAATTATTATGGATATCTATATAAATTATTTAATTTGCTTTTCTTTTTCTCTACAAATAGCTTAAAAGGGAAAATATTTACTCCAATATAGTGCCAAAATATATTATTATTAATTTATTTTTTAAAATTAATACTTGAAAGAGACACTACATAGAACTAACGGTGACATTTTTGAGAATTTATTATAACAATAATAATTCTCATTAATACATACGAACTTTGCTTCTTCATAAGTATCCTTTTATATTTTTAATTTTAAAAAATAAAAACTTAATTTACGAGACTTGAATTCATCATGTCTACCTTACGCATGAATTTTATTTTCATCAAATATTTATTTTTGTTGTATCATAAGCAAAGACTCATTAAAAGTTTAAGAGTCCAAAATGATATTTTAGATTGAAATGCATAAATTTTTCGTACACCGGGAGGGGGGTTCCACCCAAACGGACAAATAAGATAATTTTGACATCAAAAATTTTTTCTAAGAAGATAATTAATTATGTATAAAAAAAAATTATAATTCTGAAATAATTTTAGAATATTGGGATTAAATTTCATCCATAAGAGATAAACGTCATCCATAACAATCTTAGTCTCATCAAGAATTAATCAAGATAAACGTTATTTACAAGAATTCTAATTCTGTTACATTTTAAATCATTACATATTTCTTTATAAATAAGTAGGCACTCATTCTTAAAAAAGTACAATGTTTCTAATACTAGTTTCAATATAGTTTTCATTATTTTAGTATTTGACTTAAACATCAAAATATTTGTGTGTGGACCTTCTCGTGTCCTTTAATAGTTTTTTTATTTTTATAAATTCAGGCAGTTTGACGACTACGTGTTCAATCAACTAAATTCATTATTATATTCAAACAACAACTATTTCAAAGTCCAATAACTACATTACAATTGCTAGTTGCTATTAAATGAATGTTCATTTAAAAAATTTTAAACTTACACTTATATAATACAAAATACACCTTTTTCTCTCTTTCTTGTGCTCTCTCTATATATTGTAATTTATCATGAGATAATTTAAAAATTAAATGCTAATTAATGAATGAGATTAGGAATGGGAATGGAAATGAAATGGAAATGGTGGAAATACATCGAATGGAAAGGAATCCAAAAGAGGTGATTCCAAGCATCTCAATGTCAAATCTTCACAAAGGGAGAGAGAGAGAGAGATCACAAAGAGTATTTAGAGTTATGAAAGAGTCCTTTCTAATTGTTTTTGGAGACAGTCCATCTCTTTCATCTGATTTAAAGCTGAAAAGATCCCCCACCAATTGCCCAATACCAACCCTGTTTATAAAGGCACATATTATTTGTTAATGCATTTTCTTCATTATTGAATCGCATAAGGCTGCACCATCTCTCTACTTGCTTTCAAGAGAAGACGACCTGTCCCCTTTGGCCCATGTTACACTCAGGGGCCATTCCATTCTATCTATTCTAATGTGTATGTGTGTTTCTTCAAATGTCATGCCATGCCATGCCATGCCATGTTTCTTTCTCATAACTTTTCTCTCCTTTCTTTTCTTGCTCTCCAATCACTCAAAATCTTAATAATAATAATAATATATTTTTATTCAAATTATTAGGAATGGTTCCCCTTTGAATCATTTTCAAAACCTTTGTTTTCCTTTTGGAACAAAAACATGATAAAACAAATCTATTTTTAAAAAGAAAATGAAAAATTACGTATGATTATAACTCTTTTATGACTTTTTCTTTTATAATAATGTTATGAGTCATGTCATCAGTCATATATCGCATATTCATTAAATGAGGTATTAAGTAAAAGAAATAATAACACATAATATTTTTAATCATTATTTTTTTTAAAATAAAAATTTTTATATATTAAAGTATTTTTGTTGTTATAACTTATATGATGTTGCACTACTCTTTTTATATAAAATCTAACTATTTTTTTGGCTGGAAGAGTAATTTTTTTTTCCTTCCTCCAAAGCCAATTTTCTATTTATGAGGACACAAAAGGGAAACTTATTGATATTTTATGGAGAGTGGTGGGGTTTTTCTATCTTATTTTCCTTGTTGATGGCCCATGGCTCCTCCCTAAGATTACAATCTTCAAGGCAACACCAGGTGGCTTAGCTTTGCTTTTTGTGCATATAATAAGGTGTCTAATTGGAAGACACAGGATGGGCCGGAGGGAGGAGGAAAATTAAAGAGAAAGTGTGCTCAATTTAACTTCTTGGAAATTGGAATGCCTGCAACCTGTCCTGTTGAGATTGGATGTCTCACCAACCTGAATCACATGTCTAATGAATTTCCAATATATTAGTTTTTGTAATTTTTATATTAGTAAAATAATTTAGTAGTTGCGGTTTTTTTTATTTATTGAATTTAGAATTTTTGACATTTAAAGGCTATTTGAGTCAAGTGCAAAAACAAAATAATATGATACCATATAAAAAAAAATACAATATTAATGTTGTTCAGAAATTAAAATCCAACGCGATTCTTGTCAATTCTCTGTAAAGTTGGGGTTTTAATCTTTTGGGTAAATTCTAACAACAAAAATAATATTTGGTTGTAGGTGAATAAGTAAAAGAAGAGTAGAGTAATGAACATAAGAGTTATAAATGCTTATTTATAGATGAAAAATTTAAAATTTTTATACTCTACACAATAATGATTCGAGCATAATTTTTATTAAAGGCTTTACTTAGAATGTGACTTCGATGTATGATTCAAAGCATAGTGCCATGACACCAAATCGGTAAAACCATATCTTGATTCAAAACATAGAAATGAGATCTTAATTATCTCTATAAAATATAATAAAAAGAAGACAAGTAACCATATCCTTCAGTATGGTTATAAAATTCACCATTGAATTTACCCACCTGATCCGATCACATGTCAGTTGCCTTTCATTGCAATTTCTTTTCTTTTCTCTGACATGGAAGTGGGGGTGAGAAAATTTAAGAAACAGCTCATGAATTCATATGGCACCCAACACTCAGACACTCACACAACACAACACATAATAAAAATAAGGCAAACTTCTTTGCTTTATTTAGAAATAATGACAAAGTGAATAATGCACTCACTCACTGAAGCCCCATGGCCCCATGACTTATGGGCCATGGCTTTTATTCTTGTTCAGTCTTCACACATGCTGACAAACAAAACCACATTATAACATCAAACCCACAAAAAGTTGCTTAACTTTCCCTATAGGATGCTTGGATGCTTCAACAACTATATATCTCATAGCCAATTGGACTCATCTCAAGCCAACCCAACCCGACCCAAAGTAGTGTGTTTAATTGGGAGAGCCCTACACTGATGAATGCGAATTCTCATTTATAACATTCTGGTGTTAGTGAATGGTCTCTTTTGGGGTCCCTACAGTAGTTGTACACCAACGAGTGGCTGTGGACCCATCTCATGGCCATGTGCTGCCGCCGGCTTAGGCCGCCCCACCGATAGGGCGAGGCGGAGACGGGGCGGCACCGCCGCGGGGCATAGGCGGAGCAGCCGGTTGCCTTGAAGTTGGTGTACGTTCCGACAAAGGGCTGGTACCTGTAATCAGCCTTGTATTTGCCATCCTCTGTGGCCCAAGAGGAGGCATCCCAGATTGATCCATAGACCCACATTGGCCTCAGTGGAAACGTTGCTGCGCTCTTCCTTGGGTACCTCCTTATTGGAATATCATCCACAAGGAATCTGGAAAACAAGTTCAATTTCTCAATTTGATTTTGGTATTTTGATTCATTGATGCCAATTATTCATTCATTGATCATTCTTTGAAATCTGCTGCTACTTACGACCCTATATTAGACCCGAGTATTTGGTTGGTGCAACTTACATGAGCTCCTTGGGGCTCCAGAGGATGGCATAGTGATGGAAGTCTCTGGTGGGATCAAACCAGAGATGGAACTTCATCTCCCTCCCAATGATTCTGCCATCGCCGCTTCCTCTGATGTAAACATTCGTCTGCAGTGTGTAGGGCTTCCCGAACGTCGTCCCCAGGAATTCAATGTCCACCTCGTCGTGGTACCCTGGATGAGCCTCACTGTTTGAAAGCTGCCAAGAAAATCCATCACCTTTTCACCAACAAATCATTACACTTTAAATCTATGTACACGTATGTGTGTATATATATATATAGCTCATCTTCTCACATAGAAAGCTGTGATTACTCCGGCAGTGTAACCAGACTGGAGTTTGATGGAAGCCCCGAAGTACCCCGACCGGAAGGGGCGCACCGACTTAAATCCGCTCCCTAACACAAATAAGCACACAGAAAATTAATCTATAGGTAGGTGGGCTCGCCTCGAAGGAAGACGACTATATAATCTCTTACTGTACGTCAGGCCGATTCATTTATAGAGAGGGGAAGGGTACTGTACCAGAGGTGGAGTCAAGCCAGATTGACAAGGCATTGTTGTGGAGGCTTTGGTGCTGGGGACCCCAGAGGTTTCTGAAGCCCTTGTAGAAGGCCATGGACCTGAACTTGGAGCTTGGGTAGTAGCCAGGAGAGGGTGGCCAGTAGCCAGCATTGCTTGAAGGGGCCATTGAAATGAGAAGAAGTGAGAAGAAGAAGAAGAAGAAGAAGCAGAAGAGAGCCATTGGAGTGGGAGAGACAGACAGAGACAGGGATGGAAGCAGGGAAAGGGAATGGCAGTACAGTTGATATAAATAAAAAGTTTTAGAGGAGTCCCATCCAAATAAAATAAATAAAAATGAATCAGTATTTTACTGAATTCTAAATTTTTTTATTAATTTCTTAGGGTTTCATAATTTTTGTGGTGTTTTCTATCCTATCCTAACAAAGTGATGGATGTGTGCGTGTGTATATATGTACAGGGGACAGCAAATATGAACAGGATCTAGGGTTTAATACATATAACTGGTGGGAAAATACTTGTAAGCCTTGGCTGGATGGAGAGAAAAGTTTGAAGAGAAAATTCAAATACGTACCATATCCCATCTCATATTTCATTCTCACGGGCCATCATTGTATTAATTTATTTTGTAAAAATGGGTTTACTTTTCGTCTCCATACAATACTTTATGTTAAACTCGAGATTAAGTCTGTAAAAACAGAAAGATTCTAACGCACAGAAGAAGAAAAGGTGGCGTTGTGGCATCGCATTAAGATTGGATATAGTTGTTGTCCCACAAACACAAGTGAAAAGCATATGACAGTAGTTTGATCGAAACTATGATCCCACAGACTCATTGCACGGCCAGATGTGAGAAAATGGAAGGGCCATCAATCCAGTCCCCATCAAATAAACATGCCCTTAGCTAGCTTCTGTGATTGGAAGGGGCAGCTATTGGATCTTGGCCACAGGGCCTCCTCAGCTGGGTACTATGTGTGTCCCCATTGAAGGCTACTTCCAAGTTACCCCTCCTAATCAGTTCTTTTCTTCACCTCCAATCTGGCCCAGATTTTGCTTTCTTTCAGTCAAGATCTGAGTAATGAGCTCTTCAGTCTCACTACTGTGGAGTCGTATATATGAATATGATGGCCATATGGGACCCTCGAGAATATAAACTATAGTTCAAGTGACATAAGTAATTAAAAGTGCTCGAGAAAAATTTTAAATTTGTAAATTTATTTGTTCAGCAAAAAGTACTATTGATTTGGTAAATGATATTAGTTATGAAAATAAACATTGAATAGAATAGAATTGACGAGGGTTTTAAGGCCGATCACTACTTTATCCATAATATAATCGTGTTCTTTTCAGATTTTTTTTTTCCGATCTAAGGTGATCCCGAAACCCACTCTTTTTACAAGAAAGATGATAGGGTTTGATCTTCTAATAGATTTTTACCGTTTAAGTCAATCACTATAATCGAAAATAATATAGTAACAATGTAATAAATGTATAATAATTAACATACTTAAATCTTGAAATATCACACTTTTATATAAGCGAATTGAAAAGTCAATAAAAATAAGATATAGCCATATGAACCATTTAAACTTTAAGATGTAGGAGACTTACACTCATAACTAACTCACTTGCCACACCCAAAAAATCAAATCTAACCACTTCCATGACCTACAATGAGACCCACTTTGATGCTTATTTGATGAATCTTAAACTATACTTTCAGACAAACTCAACACTTCAAACATCCTCTAATTTAATCCTCAATCTTAAATTTATGCTACTATAAAAGTGAGGGCCATCATCAAGAATCGAGTAGAAGATGAGATGGGAGTAGTAAATATTTGGCCTCCTGATTTTGGACATGAAAAAACTGACACCAATGGGTGTAAACATGTGTGCGTGTATGTGTGTATTCATCAATGCTGTTGGACTGTACAGGCATTGAATTTTGCTGCCTTTGACCAGTACAGCCAATCTGTTAAAAATGAAATTTTTTAGAAAAACCCACAATTTTGAGCACCAACCAGGCTGCTTTCTATACCAAAAATATGCATAATTTATTGAGGAGTTTTTAACTGTATCGCCCTGTGGATATGGCCCACCTCCTGCCGACAGATTCACTATTTTAGTCGCCAAACTTATAGTTTCGTACATGTATTTTTATTTTTTTTGTGATTATTTAAATTTTTAATTATTTTGATTATATTTCTAAATTTGTATTTTCGGCTCAATTTAACTCTTATACTTTGATATTTTTTTGGTATGATAAGTCAAATTTTTTATTATTTCGATTACATCCCTGACCTACATTTTTGAATTAATTTAACCCTTATATTTTGGTATAAATAGAGTATAATGTATATTTTATCATTCACTTTACTTTTTTTTTTACACATGAAAGTATATGAATTAAATTGATTTAAAAATATAAATCAAAGTATATAATCGAAATAATAAAAAGTTTAAGTTGTTACATAAAAAAAATTAAAATACATGAATTAAATTAACTTAAAAATGATAATCAAACATATAATCGAAATATTAAAAAGTTCAAGTACTCAGACAAAAATATAGATTTGACTCTATACTAATCTTTTCTTTTTATATTCACTTAGTGAATGACGTATATCTTGTCGTTCACTTTACTTTTTTTTTTACACAT
The DNA here is from genome assembly GCA_036245055.1 of Diospyros kaki. Taxonomy (NCBI): domain Eukaryota; kingdom Viridiplantae; phylum Streptophyta; class Magnoliopsida; order Ericales; family Ebenaceae; genus Diospyros; species Diospyros kaki. The sequence goes on along the minus strand of BSEG01000006.1, from coordinate 3,859,065 downwards.
TAAATATATGAGTTAAATTAATTTTAAAATATAAATTTAAAAATCTAATAAAAATAATAAAAAGTTTAAATTGCTATAAAAAAAAGTTAAAATATATTAATTAAATTAACTCAAAAATTAAGTTCAAATATATAATCAAAACGATAAAAAGTACAAAAATCTTTATAAATCTGGAGAAAATCTTTTATCTCTATTGGTTGGACTTAGCATTTAATTATTTTACGAGATATTTTTGTTTAGTAGGCCATCCACAAGATTCTCTTTTTGGTTAACAAAATTAATATTCCAAATTAATGAAAACCGTTACAGAATTACCAAACAGGACAATCAAATTGATGATGAGGACAGGGTTTGTACAAGGAGGGTCAGTTGTGTGTGTCATCTTTAGCAATGAACTTCAATCATTAATCACCTATGGAAATAAAAATAAAAAAAATCAAAAATTATACCCCAAAAATGAAAAAATAATTGGAGAATCTCATCGTGTGTATATATATATATATTTTTTAGATTATGCGTTATTATTTGTGTATCTGTTACTCGATCTCACGATTCCAAAAAAATAGATAAATCAGGAGATTCAGCAGACAGATTTCAACCCCTACCACAACTACAAACATGAAGACGATAAGTATTTTCCGTTTTCAGAGTCGTTCATTTCTTATTGAACTATTTCTTGTTCAAGATTCGAACACAGAACTTGAGGGTACAAAGAATGATACCTCAACAAATTATTCCTTTACTAATTAATCTATACCCTGAAGACAAATCTGATCATATATTTGAAACTTGAAAATACTCACAAATGACAATTATTCTATTAGACAAAAGGATGATAATATTGATTATGCAAATACCCCTCCAATTTAGCTCCTATTATACCAATGGGCATATTTATGTAAATTTACTTAAAACTATTTGAATTGTTTCTAAAGATTACTTTTAATTTTTCATTATAATCCATCGGATATTATGTTATTAACATCGGATTTATAGGCATATAGGAGTAGGGGTAGAGCTCATGCTCGAGTTCATGTCTCTATCTGATTTTGACCACGTTGAATAAATCTTATATTATTTAGCGTGAACAAGATAATAATTTTGTATAATCCATTTGATTGGAAAGAGATTTTAAAACTTTTTTTCATAGTTAATCTTTTGGTATTTATGATTCCTTAAACTATTTTTTTGAACTTACAATTTGGTTAATAAAATTTTCCATTTATCCCTTCGAACGAGTCATTTGAAAAAGTCGGGTAATGGTTAGTCGTCCAAAGGGTAACGGGCACTCGTTGATAAAGAATTTGAAAAAAAATAAAATAAATGTGAAATATTTATTAGTCCGTACGAATGGGGACTACTAGGGGTGTTGAAGGGAAAGGGTACGGAGGGGGAGGCACCGACAGCGAGTGGGCTACCTATCATTAAGATTTAACAAAGCAGGATGATGGTAGGTGAAGGAAGAAGATCTTAACGCGTTTCTATTTATTTTGCTCTTCTTTTTGTCCCTTTTTTTTTGTTAGGCACATACTTGAACCAAATCTTGTGTAGGGTACCCTCCAATACTCTGAGGGTACCAATACAACTCAAAAGGGTTGCGGTGCAATGAGAAGAAAGTGCCACGAAATTATAGTAACATCTTTTTAATGTTTTTAAATTATAGTACAAAATTGATGAATTAAGAAATTAAACTTTTTTTGTGTGTTTTAATTATAATTATTAATTGATTTAATAAAAAAATTAGAGTTTGAATATTAAAAAATATTTTTGTAATTAAACAGGAGTATCTTAAATTTGTCCCAACACTAAAATGTTTGGGAAATAACCTTTTTATATTGTTATTATTAAAGGAGTGGTTCACGTGTAAAAAATAAAAAAATTTAAATAAAAGGCTTTTTGGTGACATTTAACATTTATGGTTTGTGTTTTAATTATTTTAGGTAAAATTTAGATTATAATTGAATCGAGTCAAATTGAATTTTACTAAGTTTAATTTCGACTCGAAAGCTAGTTATGTCTTAATTATAGTTCTTTTAAGTGGGTTTAGGTTTGAAAATCTCGAACTTATTTGTTAGAAATTCTAATTATAGTCGATATCGGAATATTAATGATATTCATAATCAACTTTCAAACTCCTTTATAAATAGGAGAATTCTCATTTCTTAAAAATAAGTCACTTTTACATGATAAGTTGGTCAACTCTTATGGCACAAGTCAAGTGATTGATCGAACCACGATAAATTGGGATTCGTATCAATAGGTTGTGGATTCAATTCATTATTTTGCACAGTGAGACAAACCTTCCACCTGTAATTTACATCCTCTGTCGAAATTGAGGGCACGAGTGGCGGGAGACCGTGCAAGGGCGATAATCTTAAGTTATTTTTATGCAAAAAAAAAAAGTTTTATTATCTCTTTTGAAGATAAGACTAACTTAAATATTGAAATATTTGCACCGAAAAATACTTTGCGCCTTTTGATTGTTTGATTTCTTATAGAGTTTTGACAATTTGAAGACAACTCCCCGATAAATAAATCTATTGTTATATTCGAGTAACAACAAGAACAGTAGTTAAACAATAATAAATGCACTTTATTTTTGAACAATATATATTTATTATATCTTATTTTTAACAATTTTATTAATTAATTAAATAATTTAAAATACAATAGTTATTTATTATCAATTAATAAAATTATCTAGAGATTAAAAATAATAATTACTAATTAATATTACGCTTATTATTTTTTTTCTTGATAACCCCTTTATATTATCAACATTGCTTTTTATTAGGACGTCATGGCCACCCGGACTCTAATTTTGTCAATTAAATTGAGTATGTAGTAATTTCACTCCCATGCTGTGCAATTTTAGACTATTTATACATAGATTTTTTGTAATTTGAAAATTACTATGATGGTTAAGGGTGTCAAAAAATATCTGTAAATCGGTGAATCAAACTAAATCGAATCGAATCGTGTCTTTTGAATTAGTTCTATGATTCAATGGTTAGGTTCTAGTTCTAAAAAATTAAGAACCGATATATTTGGTTTGGTTACTGATTTTTTTTTTCAAACCGTGGTTCGAACCAAATCAAAATTGATATTATACTTGTATATATATTATAATTTTTTGAGTATATATATATATAGATACGCATAAATATATTATTACTTGTAATTTTAATCTGCTAATTTTTATTTATTTATTTTCTTGTTGTTGGTTATTATTATTTATGAACTCTTTTATTTCTAAACTTTTATGCGATATAACTATATTAAATGGTCGATGTAATTTCATTTGATGACGTAGTCTATAAACTATTTTGTTTTACTTTTACTTTAACATTTGAAGCATTAATGAAGTTATGGATTTATTTTAATTAACAAATTTGTTTGTAATTTCATATTTTGCCAAAATGTTTAGAAGCTAAATGTTAATTAGATAAAACTGAAACCGGTCCGATACGACGGATTAGTCATAGTTTGATTTTATATATGTAATAGTTCGGTTACGATTCTTATTTTTTTGAAACTGTTAAAAATAGTTCGATTACTGAATTCTTATAGAATCAGACCAATCCGAACCGTTGACACCCTTAATGATGGTATATATATATATTTGCACGCACACATTTTTCACAAACGATGTGAATTAGTTAAGTTAGATAAAAGCGATTAAACAAAAACTAAGTTAAATATAACTGAAATAATAACATAAAAAAAAAAGTATTGGTAGGATTTTAACCTCTCAAACTATTGTCGACCAATGGACTCCATTAGCCAATGACGATCCCAAAGACTAGAACTTTGTGAAGTGAAGCTAATGGGGTTGCAATTTGGGAACCTTTGGTGGCTAAACTCGTCGTAGACTTTGGGGGTTCCAATTCCAGAACCATCAATAACTGAAGCTGATGGTTTCTATTTTAGATTTAAAATTCATTTGTCGACAATTGGAAAGAGAGAGAGAGAGAAAGGGGAAAGAGAAGAGTTATGTCTTATACATTTATATTTATATGACATACGATATAAGACATTAATGTAGAGTGTTTTATTAATATTAAATTTAGTTGCCCAAATAATATTTTTATAAAATTTAATATAAGAGTACGTATTGGATGGGCCTAAAGCCCTTGGGCCTGGGCCACTGGCTATAACTTCCGAACAAATTATGGATCCAAACATATTCAGCCCGGTCCATAATCTATGACACGCGGACCAATAAAAAGCGCTCATATATCTGAGCGATTTATATATATATGTATGTATGTATGTATGTATGTATGTTCGCACTTGAAAACATCACCTCGTCACGTTCAGTTCACCGAATTTTAAAAAAACTCTTGAAGAAGTCTCCCTCCGAAGGCTGCTGATACCACTCTTTGTTGGGAATTAAGAAACGAAGGTATGGATAGTGAGTGAATGCTTGTAAATCCCTTTCGTTTTTCTTGCTTTCCAGTCGATTTTTGTCTTTCTTCTGTTCTTTCTTGGTACCTCGATATGTGGGTTTTGAATAGGAATGCAATCTTGTGATCTTGATGTTCTCGTGCTAATCCTGTCAAGATAATGGGTTTCTACATTGGGTTTGTTATTGCTTTCTTTTCAGTGACGATTTCTACCATTCATTTGCTTTTTCATATTTTGATCTGTAGTTGATGCGCTTGGTGATTTCTTGGTTACTCATGATTGAATAACCCTGTAATATATCATTGGTACTGAATGAATTTTTGCTCAAGGGATTCGATGTTGAGAACAAAGGGTTGGAATAGCTTATTGTGGAATCCACATTGTAGTTTGATAGTTGGGACTTTGAAGTCTTTTTTCTTGCTCCCCACTGACACTATTTTTATTTCTTTGATTCTTTGTTGTTGATAAATCTGTGAACTAAACACACAACCACGCAGCCAAGACCAAGAAAAGTACCAAGAAAGGATACGAAATCGGAAGCCAAAACAGAAACGAACATCACAACACAACGCACCCAAAACAAGAGATATACGTGTTCGGATTCGAATGAATCCTACTCACGGCAGAGGCTCCGCCTCTAGTCAATCCACTAGAAATGTATAGGTGATTACACAACCAAGATTACATCCAAATCCCTCAAGAAAACAAAGCTATTAGACTCAAAAACAGAAGCAAAATACAACGAAAATACAACTCAATCTCAGAACGAGTAACAGAAACGAAATGAGCTTCTTACCAACCAATCTCACACGCCATAGGCGATTTACATCGAGATATACATATACCTGAAGCTGGTTCTTGCCAAGAACAGAGAGGATTCGCGATGAGTCTGTCGGTTTCAGATTTAGGGTTTCAAACGAGAGAGAGATAGCAAGCTTCTGCAGATTAGGGCATGAACAAGCCCTTATATACTTGGGCGCTGGAGACTTGGGCCAAACAATAGAGATGGGCCAAATGCAAGCTTGGGCTGGGCTGCTAATAAAACTCGGCCCACCAATGCATATATCCAACATAATGTATATACAGCAGAAATGCATATATCCAAATGAGATGCATATATCAGTGAAATGCAAATTCACATGAAACCCATTTTGCAAATATAAAAATGCAATAATCAAATACATTTTGAATCACCTAAAATATTAACATTTGTTAAGGTTTTTGGATGGCTCTGAATTAGAACTGTATTCTTGTCATCTCGCATACACAGTGACCCTATCAAGATAATGGGTTTTGTGGCTAATTTGTTGGACAAAAGGACTGTATTGTACAAGGAATGCAGATGGACAATAGGCCAGACCCCCAATATTGTCTCAAATGAGATTTAGGCAATTGAGTTAGTTAGATTACATTCCGAACTAGATGAATTTCATATAGAGCACATGGCCCTGTGTAAGTTTGTTCTAGATATTGGGGTGTTACTAACTTTTCTTTCTTTATGATCCAAGAGATTGAATTCCCTTGAAATGTGCAGTGGATCTTACTAGAGCAGCTTTTCAATAGCTCATCAATTTGAGCGTCATTACAAGAAAATGAATTTATTTCTCTGATTTTATCCTGTGCATGAGGCCATTAACTAACTTAATAAAGAGTTATTTGTTGAGTGATGTGGAACAGCCAAAATTTTTTGAAAAATTGAATAAGAGAAGAGATTAGGGGTAAGTATAGAGGGAGAATGAAGGAGACCGGAGAGAGAGAGAGAGAGGTTTTAGCAGAGGGAAGAATTCATTTTTTATTCAAAATCAATAATGTCAATAATCTGATTTTTTTATAACATCTTAAGCCTATTTATAGACTAAAATTAAAATGATAAATTAAATCTCCAAACAAATCTTTCTAAAATAAAAGATAATATGTAAACAAATCTTATAAAAATAAAATCTAAAGTAAAAAATTCCTAAATTTAAATAAAACCTAAATCCTAATATCAAAAATTAAAATTTAATACTTCAAATTTCTCATCATTCAGGTTGAACAAGTCTAAGGTAGAAGCAAGGAAAGCCCAAAAAGAGCATAGGTTACTTCTGTAGGTGAAAATCTAGCGTAATATCATGAGATCTCGCCTTAGATAAGTCAAAATGACCAGGAGAGATCCATATAGGTTGTACTTGGTGTATTTTCTTATGAGTTCCAGGTTTGTAGCTTCAAGTGATCATCATTCACTAGTATAGCTGGACTATGTTTTGGGTGGGTCTCAGTTTTCTTACTACATGGTAACACATTACCTTTCGTGGAAAGAAACGGTTCTGAGTGGAGCACATGTTTGGTGCAATGTCCATATAATGAGATTTATCATGCCTTGATAGTAATGTGTCATAGATTGCTGGAGGTATAGAATTCATGTGGTCAATCCCACCTAATGAGATTAAGGCTTGCTATAGTTGTTGTATTAATATGTGGCTTCGAAAGTTATAACAACTAGGTTGTTACTTCGGGTAACAAGAATGACTTATGAGTAGAGGGTTCTGCTTGCATTTGTTGTTTAGAATTTAGTTCTTGTTGGTCCATTGACACACAATGGCCACTCGGGGGGGGGGGGGTGAATTGAGGATTAAAAACTTATTAAACTGAATTCTTCCCTTTTAAAGCTTTTGAGCTTTTTTTATACAAATAAAATACTTGTTATAAATATATATGTTGTTTGGTGTGATAACAATATAAATATGCAAACAACAATAACAACACAAGAATATATAGTGGTTTGGTGTCTCCAACACCTACTCCATTCTCTCAAGGTCAACTCAACACTTAAGGTTCCACTATAACCACACCTAAGTTTTCCAACAAGTTTACCTAGGAAACTTTTACACAACACCAAGGTTTTTCCCTTAACTCATCCCGAAAACTAATACAACAATAGACCTAGATTACTTGGGCTCTAGGAGGCCACTCACAATCCACAATTAATAACAATAAATCCTATGTCCAAACAACCTTGGACTAATATGGAAATAAACACAATGATATTACAAGGCAAATATGAATAATACAAGAGTTACCAATAAGAAGAAAACTTCTTCTTCTTTGCCTTGGACTCCAAATAATGTATCTTTAATGCTTGGGCCTTGGATTGCTTTCCTTGAGATCTTGAGAGCTTGGATGTGCTTTAGAATGATAGATCTTGATAGTTCATTAGCCTTCTCCAAAAATCTCTTGAAGATATATATATATTTGAGTTTCCAACAGATCTGTAGCAATTAGAAAAAATCGATTGTTGGAGTTTGGCAGTTGACTGTTCTAACCTACAGTCGACACCCATAATCGACTCTCATTGGCTTACAGTCGATTGGGCAAAACCTGCTCTCAGCTACCTCGACTCCGCATAACACACAGTCGACTGTTCCTCACCAGGAGTCGACTCTCAGTCCAGATTTTTAGAAAAAATAGGTTTGCTTGATGATACAATCAAATAGCATGTATACATTACAACAAATTTACATTTGTAAATGTCCACATTTTCTTCAATTTATATTTTACCTTTCATTTACTTTAATACATAAATATAAATAAGAAAGTACCCCCCATTTGGATTCAATAAAAATATCTAAAAAATCAAAATCCATAATAATAAGAAAATAGAATTTTGGTTTTAGAATAAATTCGAGATTTGACGATTTTACCATTTCCAAAATATATATTTTCTATTTCTTGAAAAAATCATTTTAACAACAATGAATATTACCTATCAAAATAATGGAAGATAGTTTTTCAAATTGAAAACACTTTCTTATATGTCCCCTTATAATGCGCTAATATTCCACTTAGAACAAATAGCATTTCTTGGTTCATTTTGATACACAAAATACTATAATACTTAAAATATATTATCTACTATAAGACATATCAAAAATCTATTAGGGGATTTAAATATACCAAAAATAGTTTTACTAAAATTATGTTTTGTTAAATATCAAAATACACAATAGGTTAATTGGAGCAATTTGGCTCAACAGTTCTCATCAGTCTTCAATGGATGGAGCCTTTGGATGATAATTATCACAGATTGTTATTTTTTTTGATTGGTAGCTTCTTGCACTGGAAGTGCCTCTCTAATTTTTCTTTTGTACAGACCATTTTATGCAGTTTATGGAATGTTCACTAATCCTGGATAAGATGGATGTTGATGGTGACAATTCTGGCCCTGACAGCAAGCGTCCAAGAGTTTGTAAAAATGAAAAGGAAGACAAGAAATCTGCTGAAGAACTTGTTCCTGATTCTTCCTATGTAAACCATGGTTTGTCCCTTATGAAAATTCTTTATATGATCTCCTGGAAACAAGAGATTCTTTCTTTTGTTCATAATACCCTTAAAACTGATGCATCACATCACAGCTACTGCTAGATTTGTTTCATAGCAACGATCAATGACCTTTTTGGTATCTTTAAAAAGCATATTAGACAGTTGTGTGAGCTTGAGCATGATTTATTTCTGAACATGACATAATTTATCTTGGCCTCGGCCTCGGCCTCAAATACACTGTGAACTAGTAACAGAGTGAATTATGAAGAAATATTGCAATTTTTCTGCATGATAAAAAAAAAAGAGGAAAAAGAAAAGAAGTTGAAGTTACAAATACCATGCACAGTCCACTTGTTTTTACTTCTGCACTCTAACTTGTGTGCCTATATTTATGTTTGGTGCCACTATAAAAGCAATTTTAGTTTTTGCGTGTACTGTACAAGTGTTTTTGAAAACATAAATGGTTTATACTGTACTTCTAATAGAAAGGACTTCCCTTGCAATGTGGAAGAGAGTACTTTTTAAAGCAATAAACCATTACACCACTCTAAACTCAATACACAGAGTAGTTCCAGTATGGCTCACACATTAGGGGAACTCTATACCAAAAAAGTAAGATTCCTTTAGTTACAAATTCAGGTTAAATAATTTATAACCAGAAATATATCTATATCACGTCTTAAAAATTCTGAGAATTTCATTAACCCTTTTCAAATTACTCCATTTTATCCCACTTTAGTGATATATGTTTCCATCTTTAGTTGAACTATCTTCTCTTCCTATGCAGCTGAGATTGCTTGGCATGAGAGTAGAAGAGTGTGGGTGGCTGATCAATCTCAAAAGTCAAAAAAAGAATGCCAACAGAATCCAACTAGGTATTTGGTTCTTTTTATCTTTTCCACATATTTACTGCCACATTTTGTCATGTATAAGGCAATGGGATTATCATATAATTTACTTCATTCCATTCTATTAAGTTCCAACATAGTTTAGTATTTAGTGGTACTCCAATATCTTGCAGGAACTTTCATTCTATTGTTAGTGTTTGGCTGAACATAATCTTTTGACGGTAATACAGTGAATAAGTATATTTGACTTCATTTTTGGGCTGAGAAAAATGATGTGTTTATGGTTAGACTGGCTGACTGACCTATGCTTGAACATAGAGTATCAAAGTAGGTCAGATATGAGGATGCAAATCAGACCCCTGAACCCTTCTCCTCTGCTTGTGGTATAGCCACACAACATGATACTAAACATCCAGACCCAGCAAGTTAAAAGAAAAAAAAAAAAAGATATGATGCAAAAACAAACAAAAATATGTATATGCTCCAGATGTATGCATCAATATAATAACTATTACTTATAAATAGATGTGAATTTTATTAATTAAATAAGAAATTATTTTCCACATTCTACATATTGGAAAGAAAGACCCACAGATGCATCAGTAAGGAGAGTGGATGGCAGAGAAAAATTTTGTAATAAAAGAAATAGAGGAAGATAAAGAAAATTTGGTGAGAAACTCTTAAGCATGACATGGCTATCAAGAGATATGGTCATTGAACATTCATGGTTGTGAGCTAGAATCTATATAGTTGATCTTGCCTAATGAGATTAAGGTTTGTAGTTTTATAATTATTGGAGAGAAGTTCAAATAAGCAGCATGGCTCTTGAGAATCAAATAATGATTTTTTTTTTCTTTATTTTTTGGTTGTATCTAGTTAGTAAAGTTAGTTCATAAAATATTGAAGGTTATAAGTTTGAGAATTGATCAAGTTTGAGTGTGAAACACCCTTGTCTTTAAAGTGTGTTTCCATGTTATAATTTGGGATTTTTTTTTTCTTTTTGAAAACCTTTCCCGTAAAGGCCCTTCGCTAACCCTTACGATTTACATCTTGCTATCAAAACCTTCATTCACTTAACCTTCCATTTTTATTATTTATTTTCCCCAAATTCACTAGATACTATTCTCCTAAGCATTTACCTCTAGTGGCCTTGCCTTTCTACTTAAATTCTTGTGTTCAATTTAGTTTATTAAGGCAGGATCTTTGTGTGTATGCTCATTTTCACGGATCAAATTTAGTTTGACTCATTACTTATATTAAGAAGTCCAAATTTTTGAATAATTTCGAAATATCGAGTTTGAAAAAGAAAGACTTTTCGATCGTCTTGACCCAAAATCTTTAAAAACCCTTGGAATAAATTTATAAGTCACTACAATTTCAGATATGAACGTTAAAGTCATCTATATTTCTACAAAATAAAGTAATGTGCTTTAAATGAGAATTGAGTTCGTATAACGAGTTTAGCATATTTAATACACTTAAATATTCTGTAGAAATAAAGCATGTTCATGCTTCTATGGTGTCACATAAAAACACGTATAGCATTTACAAAACATGGCATGCCTCAAAAATATAGTGAAGCTTCCAAAGCCTACACTTCAAGGACTTCCTTCCCTTTTGAACCACTTGCCTTATTTGGAAAGTTTAAATATTCTAGAGGATGAACTGAAGTTAGAAGATGAACTTTCTAGGTGAGGAACTTACAAAATAAAACATTTATATAAAATGTGTGCATGAAAGAAATATAAGTTTTTTGTTGTGTTTCCATATTGTACTTGGTGGTTTCACCATGTCAACTAAGTTATGGAACACAACTATATCAATTATCTTCATTCACCACCATCTCATGAAATTTCTCCATGTGAAGATGGTGTTCAAACTTCATTTCATCATTACTCCGCCAGGGGATAAGATATTATCCACTGCCGGTCCCAAGCCCGGATAAAGGAGGAGGGTTGCGTTAGGTAGCCGACAACCAGCGTAAAACCTAGTCGGATCCAAATATGAATTCTAGAAAAACTATCTGTTGGGATGTAACCCACATAGAAGTCTAGAATTCATGTAGCCAACCCCACATAGTGGGATAACGGCTGGATATGTTGTTGTTGTTGAAAGAAAATATAAGTTTCTACTTTGTGATGTTTTTTACAATGTTAGTGTTCTTCTAAGAGCTTTTTCAACCGGCAGCCTAAGCACCTTTTGAAAGGTCCCCGACCACTTCACCTCGGGCCTAAGAAGCATAGAGCAAAATAGTATAGCCATACATGATCTTGGATGCAAATGAAAAGCCAAACAGAGTATATTTCCAAAATTGATTTCTCACATAACACGAAAAATGCCACGAAGTAAGAGTTTGTGGGTGGGAGAAATTCACCTTGGGGTCTCTTTGGAGAAGATATTGCTTGCTCTTCCTAGCCTCCCAACTTTTCCTTGATCCTTGATGGGAAGCTTTTTCTTTTCTTGACTAGTTTTCTCTCTTCCTTCCTTCCCTATTTTCTCTCCTCTCTCACTTGCTTCAACTCCCTCAAGTGGGAGGCCATCCCCTAATCTCCTCTCTCACTTTTTTTGTGAAATGTCTCTATGTGCACATGAGGGAAAAAAGAAAGGGGAAAGGAGTCAAAGGGGGATGGCTTCCAAGCCAACCCCAACGATGCAAGGGGGCTGCCCAAAGCAGCCCCTTGTGCAGGTGAGCAGGGGCAGCTGTTTGCTGCTGCTGCACCAAGCTGGGGCTGTGGGGTCCCTTTCATAGAAGTGGACATCATGTCCCGAAGGGCCAGGTGGGCTGGAACATGAGTCAGCCTCCTGGCCACCCTTTTTAAATTTTTTTATTAATTATATATATACACTTTATTATATATATGTATTGTACATGCATACATATACATATATACATAAATTTAAACCATTTGACCCACTCACTTGGCCAAATAATTTTTCTGAAAATTAAACCCGAATTTATTTTCTTAAACCTCTAAATATTCTAAAAATATTTTGGGGTGTTATAGAGTGGAGTAAGTGAGTTGGTATAAATCTGCTTTTCTTTCCTTTCCTATTGATGCTTAGAGGGTGAACCTAGGTAGCATAGAAAGATGGCTTCTTTGGAACTAGTAGGTCATGGGTTTTGTTGCGCGAGCAACTTCTTTATAAAGCAAGGGTAAGGTCAAATACTCAAATGACCTCTCCTAACTCTCACAAAGTGGGAAACCTCATGCATTAAGGATGTCCTAATTTGATCCCTATTTAATTGCAAGTATTTCATTTTCTCTTAGGTGTGTCTCTCCATGTATTTAAAGAATATCTCATTCTAACGAAGAATATGATATGTTTCAATGTGCATCTATAATGTGCATTTGGCTCTTTTTAATATGTAATGTGTTTGTGTGCTTGTGTTCTAAAAACATTTTCTTAAGCCTTAAGAAAATCCTTAGGAAAATGGCATGCATAAAAACTAATATCTAATTTCCTTTACTCAACTCATGGACACCTGTGACTAAGTCCTATATACATTTTCTAATGTAGACTTCAGTACCTTGAGAAATGGGTATATAAGAAATGGGTTATGTATTATTATTGTTGGGCATTTTGAGACATATTGTTATACAAATATTGGTTACACTTTTTATTCAGTGAAAATGATATTGGAATCTTGTCTTGTAGCTCAATTACAGAATATGAAGATCTACTTGCATCTAGCAAGCCTTTCAACCACCCAATTCCATTAGCTGTAAGTTGTGTCTTTTGCCATTCTCTCAAGAACTACATTTTGGGAATGAGGCTGACGTGTTGTTTTCTATATGGTTTATGCAGGAGATTGTTGAATTCCTTGTTGGCACTTGGCATGAAGAAGGTCTTTACAAGTAATACAATACAGGGAATACTCCCTTTAGTGGACTGCAACAATCTTGCACAATTTATTTTTTGGTGAAGATCTTGAACGAAGTGGACCAGACTTCTTCTTCCAACTAGATACAGTGATTGTTGAATTTCTGCATGGTTTACTTCTTTCAAGATCTTCACAAACACAGGCTTCTTCTTTCAACTTTGTGTTGTCCTGCTACACAGCTAAAACTTTTTCGGTTCTCAGGCAGGATGTTTCCTATTCTGGGCAAAACTCAATGCTGCTCCATGGAGGAACTGAGAAAATTGTATTGTTACTCTGAAAATGTTCCTTCAATTCAAGACAGGATAATTCCCATTGTTCTTGTAAGGCCCATTCTCGGATTTTCCTACTAGCATAGAAAATTCGAGAAAAGGTCAATTCAAAATAGATATAGATAAAAAATAAAACTCAAAATTGCCAATTTTTTTTTTTTCATTTCCTTATTTGTTCTCTATCAATAAGAGTCATAATAAATATTACAACATTTTTTACATTATCATCTTGGGCTTACCACCCATATATTTTCAAAATAAAAGGGTATTATGACTTTAAATACAAAATGAAACTCTCTACTCGTGTCCTCAAAATTTCACTCATGAATTTTAACGTCGGAATATTTTTGTACACATCTAATAAGAATTTGTCTCAAATATCTATTTTTTCTTTTCCTAGAATGATAAAAGAAATAAACTGAGCTACAAGGCTTAGCAAATATATAGTAAAGGAAATCATCAATAGATCGATATATAAATGTATGAATAACTTAGAGTTAAAAGAAAATCATTACCTGACATATAGACATCGACTAAGTTCATGCCTTCTACACTTGATAACAACAACCTCATAGAAATATAATTTCTTATCCTTTTATCAAAACACATTTTTTAAGGTGAGTCATAAGGTTCAACAAGTGTAAAAACACTAGAAAAATGGGTAAGATCAGACTTTCCTTGAACATCATGCATATATCATGTCGTATATGGAACACACGTCAGTCTCATAAACATAAACGACATACAATTCATGCCATGAGGTTATATAACACGATACCCAACCATAACATAAATGCATAGATGCACACATAGGATTTTTAGGGCCCACATAAAATGCAAACACTGGCATCCAAGAACCAGTATACAAACCTACTAGCGGCTGAGAACAGGATACCAAAACAATAATATGAGCCCATGGCTCTCATATCACACCCATCACCATTGCCCATCCAGTACCCACAGTCTTTGGCTAGTACATGATTCCTGGTCTAGTACCCCCAACATTTGGCTAGTACACAGTACTCGATTTAGTACCCCAGTTTTTGGCTAGTACACAGTACCTGAGTCCAATACCCCCCATACAATGCAACATATAAGGAATGCAATGGTTCTTGCAGCATTAACATGATGGCAAGACCCCCATAAACTAAGTATTAGACTATGCTACACCCATATAGGAATTTACACACACGAATGCTCTAATGCATATGCTTGCCTAATATACATAAGTTAACACTCACAAGTCAATTGTGTCATGCCAATGCTCACACTCCCAACAGATACAAAGCAGGACCCCCTAATGAATGCAACTCATGACCTACCATCATAATGGAAAGTAACATAGTATCACAATGCCATGCTACACAACCATAAACAATGTTATAACAAGTGACATTCACACACTTGTAGTTATTGCCCATTAAAGTTCTTGGTCATTTTACACAATTCACATTTAAATAGGTTTTATCACATCAATTAAGGGCAATTATTTGATAATATTGGTAATCGGGTCATGGTAGAAGTATTCATTTTCAAAATTAAAGATTAAACGAAGTTTAAGGAAAGAGAAAGCTATGAATCAAGCATACAATTTAAAGGAAGCCCAAAGGCTCAATAGTTGTTCAAATGATCAAATCTTATACCAAATCGAAACTTATTGAGTTAGGGTCGCAAAAAAAAAAAAAGGATTTTAATTCCGATATTGAGACAAAAAGTTATGGTCTAAAAAGTATAAGGTGCGCAGAGTTAAAATAAAGAGAATAGTCGACTAATGGAAAGAATAGTCGACTAAGGAAATTCTTATTCGACTAATGTTTAGTCGACTGAGTAGGTTGATTAGTTGAATGGACCGATGACTTGCACAAAAATATAAGAAAACTAGCCTTTGCTAAGCCAACTAAACTCTAAAATTAATCAACTCGACACAAAATACCCCCAAAATGACCACCACTAGCTTCCTAACCCACAAATGTCATTCTTTGAATGAAAAATGGGGTGAACAAACCCCAATGAGACCAACAATAAGACCCAATCAAAGTTTTGACATGACATACGATTCGAAGAAAATATACAACCAATACCAAAAATAATTTTTAACAATGAAAAGATGAAGAACCATGAAACATTTCGATATCTCAATGAAAAAGAAGGAAAATTTGCACAAAATAAAATAAAAGTGCAAGCCTTTGATGATGCTTGAATTGAAGAAGAAGAAACCCCCAAAGCTGCAACCTTGAAGCTCCCAACAATAAGAAAAATATGAAAGAAAAAGAAGAAGAAATTAATTGGGAGAGAAGGGAAGAGAGAGAGCAAGAGGAGACAAAGGAAAAAGAGAAGGCATAGGGAAGGGGGGAATGGGCTACCATCAGCTCTCCAACCGCTCCCTGGCTAATTACTAATTTGCTTCTCCTAATGCACACATACACCATCAAATATCCATGCCTCTATTGGTAATTTGCTTCATTTTTCATTTCTTTCATCTTTTCTTTAATCTCTTCAATTATGAATTTTCCCATTTGCCCTCACATTTTTTCATAAAGCATGTCTCTTTTGTCATTTATCACAAATTTTTATTTTCATTTAATTATAATGTCACCTTTTATACACATAGGCCCAATCCCAAATCAATGGCCCAATTAAACAAAATGGCCCAATGAGCCTTACAAGTTCACTTTCCATAAATCACAACAAAATTTATATTTGGCCTCAACCCAATTTCAAAGCCTAATCTATTAAATTAAATACATAATTTATTTACATACGTTTTATCAAAAAAAATATTTTTCATATTTAATTTTATAAAAATAAAATTTTAAATATTTTATAAATAAAATTTTAAATATTTTATAAATAAAATATTAATAAACTTCTAGACTCACGATCGAAACGTTACAGTTCTTCTCTGGATAAGTAGTTGTTAAAGGAAAGGAAATCTGCATTCATATGTAATTGATATGTGATAGGAGCAAATTGTGGATCAAGCAAACAATTAGCATTTAGGCAAGAATAATTTTAGGATCTTATTTTTCTGGTTCCTTAGAATAGCTTCTCTACATTTGTATATAAGAGTTAGCCTTGTACAGTTATAGATCGTGTGATATATAAAACTTTCCCACATCAGTTTGATTATGGTATCAGAACACCCGATTCTGGTGTCTCTAGCCTAACACCTTCCGCCACAAACAAAACCCAAGCACCATCACATCATCAACATGGTCAACACAGACAACAAAGGCACAGAGGAGAAGGAAGCAACATTACCTGATCCTCTAGTCTTACACCACTCAGACACGCCAGGACTCACCCTGGTTAACACACTGCTAGATGGACGTAACTATGGAGAATGGAGCCGCTCAATGCGCCTCAGCCTTAGCGCTAAGAACAAGCTTGGGCTAATTGACGGATCTGTGAAGGCTCCACCAGCAAGTGATGCGAGATTTCCCTTGTGGCAACGCTGCAATGATTTGGTGATAACTTGGATCCTTCATTCCATCCAACCCGACATAGCCCGTAGCGTCATCTTCTCTGATACAGCAGCGGAAGTTTGGAGTGACCTCCAAGACAGGTTCTCTCAAGGTGATGATTCGAGAATCTATCAAATTCGGCAAGAAATAGCCGAATGTCGCCAAGGACCTCTTTCTGTTTCTGCATATCACACGAGACTCAAGGGGCTTTGGGACGAATTGGGATCTTATCAGGAACCCATCACATGTTCCTGCGATATGATGAAAAAGATTGCTGTTCGAGAGGAAAAGGAGAAGGTGATGCAGTTTTTGATGGGACTAAACGAATCTTACTCCACGGTTCGTGGCACAATCTTAATGATGAATCCTCTTCCAGATACACGGAAAGCCCATGGCCTCATCCTTCAACATGAGAGGAAGATGGAAGTAGCAACTCGCCTGGAGATTCCGTCGGCCTCACATGCGATGCAAATTGCTCGCTCACCAGCACAGGTGGTTGCCTCTCCCTTCCAACGCAAGCGTTGCACTTACTGTGACCAGGAGGGCCACTTGGTTGACCGATGTTACTACATAATTGGGTTCCTAGTAGGCCACAAATGGCATGGGAAGAATGTCAAGCCCAAAAATAAGAAGGCAACAGTCCACAATATTGAGATGAAAAGGGAACCAATCAATGAGAGCCCAACCTTTACAGCTGAGGAATACAAACAGATCATGGCGTTGCTACACAATAATAATGATAACAATCAACCACTGTAACACCCGAGGACAATTTTGAGAATAAAATAATATTTGATAAAGGGCAAAATTGGAAATTTGGGAAAATGAGACTTCAGGGCACACTAACCCAGTTTTGGACGACCGAATTAGTCAATGGGAAAACCTCGGACCCTAGATAGCCCAAGAAAATGGTATAGTATCGACGAGAAATTAAAATTATGATTTTTAGTGATGAAAGAAAGAAGATCGGGAACAGTTTTCGGTACAGCAAAAATACAGCCGTCAATAAGGTCATATTACCGAATTGCTGTAAACGACGTCCAAAAAGTCAACAGAGTGTCATGGAATAGTGTTCGATGTGTAGAACAACCCTTAAGTGGTTTCGGGTTGAATCGAGTGGATTTGAGGTCAAATAAATCAGTCGGGCCAAAGTGTAATTTTCTAAAAATGCCCGAGGGAGGTCTAAACGGAAATTTTTTGAAAGTTTCAAGGGTGAAATGAGAAATACTAATCTTGAGGGTCTTAGTGAATGTGTTAAAAGATCAGGGGCTTGAGGAAAAGGATTAAAATGCAAACAAAAATTTCGTAGGGGCCTAACTGCAATTTTCAGAAATTGGCCTCGCATGGCAGATCTGGCTGCACGATTTGGCCGGAAAATTCGGCCATTTGGCCATCAAGTCTTTTCAAGGGAGTGGCCTAGGGTGTCCTGGTGGCGTGAGGGGAAAGAAATGGCCGAAAAATCGGCCACGTGGGGTGGTTTTTGGGCTATAAATACCGAGGGGTTTCGGCCGAAGGAGAAGCACAAATTGAGCTCGTTTTCGAATGAGTTTTGGAGATTGGATAGAGGGCTTTTGGTCTCCAGGAGGTGAGGATCATTTTGGGAGTGGTTTGAAGCATTTTGGTGAAGATTTGAGGGTGTTTCGAAGGTGGCCGAGGGTTAGAGGCGGATCGATTTCTGCCACCTGTAATTTGACTTTTAATCGACTTTTCGGCGTCCTTTCGGTCGGAGATCGGTGGCATCAGGATCGACTTCTTGTGGGCTTTTGAACGGCACCGATTTTGCCACCATCGGAGCTCTCGCCGACGACCGGTTAGAGGTTGAAGATGACTGGCGCGTGGTTGGCACGCGCCAGTTCAAGCCATGCAATCCACGCGCCGCGCGTGAGGGCGCGTGAGACGTCAGATATTTTTGATTTTTTTTTATTTTGTTAAGAAAATTATTTTATTAATTATGGTGCAATAAAATTTTGAAGAATGTTGGATAAAATAGTCATTTTGTAATTTTCAAAGTGAATAAAGCTTATGAAAAATAGGAAAAGGAATTAGAAAATCCTTAGAAAATTTTGGGAGATAGGAATTAATTATTTATGAATTATTGTGAAGAGAAATCAAGGAAAAATCTTGAGTAGGTATTTATTAGAAATTTTGAGGAGAAATATAAAGAAAATAGGAAGAAATTATGAAAAATTAGAAAAAATAGAAATTGATATGATTTTGGACAAACGTGATGTCTAGGGTATCGTTGAGGCTCGAGGTGAAGTACAAGAGCGTCACGCGCGAGAATCGAGGCTAGGCACGCAAATCGAGATCAAGCACGCAGATCAAGGCAGACGCGCAAATCGAGGCTAACCGCGCTTGTCAATTGGAAATTCGTCTAAAGGTGAGTGGTTTTCCTCTAAAACTTGATTTACAGTGAGTGTTCATTCCTATGGCTTGGGTTTTGTGATGAGTTGTCCAAATAATTGTCTACACGTACATTAAACATTGATTTAAGTGTTGATTTTAAGTGATGCATGTTATGATTTAAGTGATGCATGTTATGATTTTTCGACCATTGGCTTGTTTTGTGTCGTTCATGTGGTATGTGGGTTGTTGACCGATGACGAAGCCCGGAGTGGCAGCACTCGGGATGCGTACCTAGGATTAATGCTTGGTGATCCACTTGGGACGGGGCTGAGACAGGACTTCACCCTAAGGGACCCAAGTGGCGGGGCTGCGAGTGGACACCACCCCGGTTGTTGGCTCAAGTGGCGGGGCTGCGAGTTGACACCACCCCAGGATCCTTTGAGTAGTAGCATTAATGTCGAGGTGACGTCGATTCCGAGGATAGTGCTGACGTGACACTCTTAGGGCTAGGGTTGTGTTTTGGAATGCTTTTGAGTGGGAGCGTAAAGCCTGACAATGACAATGGGGTGATTCCTGGGTTCATATGTCGAGATTGTCCCTCTTAAGCAGGATCGGTTTGCCAATGGGTCGTTGTGGGTGTGTCGCCTTTAGAGAGATTGCATTTTCCCCGGTTAGGGTTAAATGCTGTGTGAGATTCTCTTAGGCTGGTGCATGTTGAGATTTATTGATTTTGTGTACATGATTCTGCATACATTCATGAAAATGTTTTCGAACTCTCACTTAGATGATTCAGCATCTAATTTGGACTATGTCCCTGGAATATTCAAACGTTCCAGGTGAAAGCAGTGGTGTCAAGAGAAAGAATGTCGTCAGGATGTAGCAGTTGGTTTTGTCTATGTTTTCAATGTTCAGAGATTATGTAATGTATTTTCATGTGAAACATCGATTCAGTTACTGTAAAAGAAATTGTCAGTGGTATGTATATATTTGAGGTTCGATCTTGCTTCCGCTGATATGATTGATGATGCCTGTCTTAGTCTATTTATTGAATGTTGTTATACTAAGAGGGCACGTTCGAGATTGTCGGGAAACGATGGCTATCGAGGGATTTATGTGGTGTTGATTTAAATTTTCTCGAAATCTCGAATTAACGCACGCTTGGGAAAAGTGGGGCGTTACAACCACTCGCAAACGCGACAGGTATATTTACACCCAGCTATGCTAATACAGAACATGATGCACATTCAACATTATATTGGATAGTGGATAGTGGAGCAATAGATCACGTTTCACACCTCTCACCTACTCACAATAAAACCAAGGCAGCTCATGATTTTGTTGGACTACCTAATGGCGAACGAGCTACCATTGAAAATGTTGGATCTATCCCATTATCGCCAGATTTGTCCCTTGATGGAGTTCTTCATGTGCCTCAATTTCGTGTGAATTTAATATCTGTGAGTAAATTGACTCGAGTTTTGAGGTGTATCGTGATCTTTTATCCGGATTTTTGTGTTGTGCAGGACGTGGACATGAGGAGGATGATTGGCCTGGACAAGCATTTTAATGGTCTCTACTATCTCACACCAATCCAAAATCCCTGTCTTGTCAATCACATAATCCGCACTTCCGATCTTTGGCACCAACGTCTTGGACATCCATCCGCCGCACCTCTTCACACCTTATCTCAATCTTTTCCAGAAATTGTGGTTAATTCTAAACATGTTTGTGAGGTTTGTCCCTTAGCAAAACAAACCCGGTTACCCTTTACTTCCAGTTCAATAAAAACAGTTGCACCATTTGAATTAATTCATTGTGACATTTGGAGACCACACAAAATTCCCACACATGCTGGGGCTCGTTATTTTCTAACCATTGTCGATGATTTTACTCACTTTACTTGGGTTCACCTTATGAGTTTTAAATCCAACACTCAATCTCTATTGAAATCTTTCTTCTCTTGAGTCAAAACTCAATTTCATCGAAACATTAAAATTTTACGTGCTGATAATGGGGGTGAATTCACATCACTGCGTCCCTTTCTTGAAGAACATGGCACTATTTTTCAACACACACGTGCCCACACTCCCCAACAAAATGGGGTAGTCGAGCGTAAACATCGCCATCTTTTAAATATAGCCCGTGCCTTACGGTTTCAAGCCAATTTACCATTACGTTTTTGGGGGGAGAGTGTCCAAACAGCCTGCTACCTTATCAATCGCCTACCCACACCTATACTTTCCCACAAATCTCCATATGAACTCTTACATAAAACTCCGCCAATTTATTCCAACCTTCGGGTTTTCGGTTGCTTATGCTATGCCACCAATCTCACCCCCGATAACAAATTTGATTCTCGTGCATGTCGTTGCATTTTCATCGGTTATCCTCTTGGGCAAAAAGGTTACCGCGTTTATGATCTTGCCGGCAAGAAATTTTTTACTTCCCGAGATGTTACTTTCCATGAACATATATTTCCTTTCGCTAACATTCCACCAGCAAATCAAGATGATCATCCAGTCTTACCTCTTCCTGCCAGCCCAATTGATTTCCCACAGCCCAATCTTTCTAATCAGCTCAATCCCACCAGCCCTCATTCACCACCTGCCAACACACTATCCGACCCTCCTCCTTTGTCCTTCAATCCACCGACGACTGCCGCACCCACTACGTTGCCATCCCACACAGCACAATCGTCAGTGGATCCTTCTCACTTTCCAATCCCGCCATCTCCTTCTTCGACGACCGACCCCTCACCACCAACGCAGATAACCAATGCCATCCCCAACCCTCGCCGCTCATCTCGACCTCACCGACCTCCACCTCATCTCCAAGATTACAACACATACCATGTTGCTATCCTGGGTTCTAACACCTCCTCTTGCTCCACGACCGGCACTCGCTATCCCTTGCAACGGTATGTTTCTTACTCTGGGCTGTCTGATACATATCGTTCATTTGTGCATAGTATATCTTGCTTAGTTGAGCCAACAACTTATGAACAAGCTCGTCATGACCCTCAGTGGGTTGCAGCAATGGACTTTGAAATTCAGGCCCTTGAGGATAATCACACATGGTCCATGGTCTCTCTTCCCCTTGGGTAACATCCTATCGGCTGCAAATGGGTCTTCAAAATTAAATATCATGCTGACGGTTCCATCGAGCGCTACAAAGCTCGGCTTGTTGCCAAAGGATTCACTCAACGCGAAGGCATTGATTATAAAGATACGTTCGCTCCTGTTGCCAAATTAACCACTGTTCGTTGCTTACTAGCAATTGCTGCAGTTCGGAATTGGCCATTACATCAAATGGACGTACAAAATGCCTTCCTTCATGGAGAACTCACAGAAGAGGTGTACATGCTTCCGCCTTTGGGTTCTCGTCGACAGGGGGAGAATGTCGTTTGTCGACTTCACAAGTCCCTTTATGGCCTCAAGCAAGCATCTCGCAGTTGGTTCCGACGTTTCTCTTGTGCAATTCAAGAAATTGGCTTTCATCAATCCTGCGTCGACTACTCCTTGTTCACACAGGTTCGTGGGAATTCCATTACTATTGTGCTACTTTATGTTGATGACATGGTCATAACAGGAAATGATGAGAAGGCCATTGATGACCTCAAGAAGTTCCTTAATAGTTGTTTCAAAATTAAAGATCTTGGATCGCTCAAATATTTCCTTGGAATCGAGGTTGCACGTTCCAAAGCTGGAATTACAGTTTGTCAACGGAAATACACATTGGACATATTAGAGGAAGCTGGATTACTCGGAGCAAAACCAGCAAAGGTTCCCATGGAACTTGACTTGGTACTAACGGAAATAGGGAGTGAATCCCTCAAGGATCCCACTCGATACTGACGGTTAATTGGGAAGTTAATCTACCTTACAATCAGTCGGCCGGAGATCACATACTCCGTGAATACTCTCAGTCAATTTATGCAGGAACCAAAGTTGCATCACCTCAAAGCTGCACATAAACTCCTCCAATACTTGAAGGCAGCTCCGGGGAAAGGCTTGTTATTTCCCTCGAACAATCCACTTCACTTGATTGGATACTGTGATGCTGATTGGGCAAGATGCCCGATTACACGACGATCAGTGACAGGTTATTGTATTTTCCTTGGCAAGTCCCTTGTGTCATGAAAAAGTAAGAAGCAGGCAACGGTGTCAAGATCATCAGCGGAAGTAGAATATCGCTCCATGGCTGCAGCTGTTTGTGAACTCACTTGGTTGAGATACTTGTTGAAGGATTTACAAGTATCACATCCTGAACCAACAAAATTATTTTGCGACAATCAGGCAGCCTTACACATTGCTGCCAATCCAGTTTACCATGAACGGACAAAACATATTGAATTAGATTGTCACACAGTCCGTGAGAAAATCCAAAGAGGAGAAGTCAAGACAGCTTATGTGCAAACAGAAAGTCAGATTGCAGATTTATTCACTAAACCATTACGAGCACCAGTGTTTCACACGGCAAGTTGGGAGTTATAGACATTTATGCTCTAACTTGAGGGGGAGTGTTAAAGGAAAGGAAATCTGCATTCATATGTAATTGATATGTGATAGGAGCAAATTGTGGATCAAGCAAACAATCAGCATTTAGGCAAGAATAATTTTAGGATCTTATTTTTCTGGTTCCTTAGAATAACTTCTCTACATTTGTATATAAGAGTTAACCTTGTACAGTTACAGATCGTGTGATATATAAAACTTTCCCACATCAGTTTGATTAGTAGTAGCCCTCAACATCTGTTACTTCAATATTCTGTTCCAGGTCTTGTGCTTCAACTTTTGACAGATTTTTTGAGGCTTTTAGAGCAGTGCCTATTGGTGATGGGAAAGCAGTCCAAAATGATGAAAAAGCTTATATTGCCTTCCAGGTAATGGTGCCCTCTCAACATTCAGGAAAGTGATCGCTCTGCCTCTTCGTGATAATTGAAAAGCAGTCCAAAATGTTAAGCAGCTGATTTCAATACTTTATTCCACCCTCTTGGGAAAGTTTAGCTTCCAATTCATTAAAAAATAATTTCTGGGTTTACGAGATTTTTCACTTTCAATAATTATAAAATATTATTAATTTTTACCCCTTTTTATATTTACCTCATAAATAGCCCATTTATACAATTTGAGCTGAGAGTTAATTTTACTGTTACTGTTAAAATTCGTTATTTTAAAAATATTATTTTAAAAAGGTAGCATTTATAGAATACAGTAGGTGCTGAATTATTGGGATGGAGATCGCATGCCATGAGAACAACTGTGTTGCATGTGAGCCAAGAAGACTCCAAAAGTAGGCTCTAATTGATCAGTTCATATCTCACCATCATCATGGCAAAAGTAGGTAAATAAATAAAGAAGGCAAAATGTATAAGTCGTCACCCCAATTCATTGATTGGACATTAATATTACATCAACAGTAATTGGACAGTAAAAACTTTTCATATTGTCGGTGCCAGTAAAATGGGTAGTTAGCAAGGAAAAAGATAAATTTTTATTTTTGTCATGCTTATATATATGATGCCTCTGGCAACCTCAATTAGGCCACACAAAGGCTAGTTTGTGATTATAGTTCTATACATTGAGAAACAATAGATGCCTCAACTAGGCAGCTTCATCATCAGGGCAAAGGCCTTGGTCCTCATGCCTACCAGACCTTACCAGCTCAACAGGATTATAGTCCTGTAAGTATAGTTAACTATTACTTCACTAATCACTTATAATTAGTTCAGTCATCATCCCCTGAGAAAGATGATCGATCATCCTTCCCGGCCTCCATTTTGAACCTCATCCCAAAGATGATTAACAGTTAGCTAAATGCAATACCTTGTGTCTCTGATATATTTTGTAACAGCTTAATAAATTATTATTAAAGATACAATTAGAGGCAGAAGCAAAAAAAGTAATTATGTCTGTTTTGAATTTGTGTGTTCTTGTGGGCGCAAGGTGTGCTGCACCTGCAGGACATGGAGGTGGGAATTCCGGTTCAGGCAGTCGACGTCAGCCGGCGAAGCCTCCGGAAGATAAGGGAAACCCTCCACAAAACCACGAAAACGTCAGAAAGGGCGGTTCCGGCGCCGTGAATGGGGAAGGAATTGAATGCCCAAATTGATGGAGTACAAGGTTGAACAACTGATCATCAAGTAGAAGCATTAGTTAATTAGCTTAATATATAACTTAACCAGTACTTAATTAGTGTTAAATATGTAGAAGCAGTGTAATTACTTCGCGGGATTTGCTTAGACAGGCACATCAACAATGGAATGCCAGTCAATCATCTCTTTTTTTTTCTGTGTTATATATATATATATATATTGAGATTTTCTGCAGTAATGACAAATAATATATTGAGATTTTCTCTAATCTCTACGGAATTGTTATGATCATTTTTAGGGTTGTTGGGCTGTCAAAATAATTACATACATAAATAAGATAAATAAAGCAATTGATAATTAATTATCATTGTGAGATTGGTGTGAAGGTAGGAGTCTCTAAATAAATTTAAAAGCATTAATATTTTAAAATAATTTCTAAAAATTAATAGTAAAAAGATATTAAGTATTTATTGAGTTAAAAATAAGATATCATGATATAATTTAAAAATTTAAAATTTTCACGTTAGTGAGTGAGATTCCTTTCTGTTAGTATTTGTACCATTTCTCTATATCAAAGGAACGAGGATTTCTTATGAGTGTAATTTTGTTGGCCCTCTTTAACGGGGTGAACATCACCCTCACAATTTCTGTGAGGGTGAAAAAGCAACGTTACGTTGCTTTTTCACCCTCACAGAAATTGTGAGGGTGATGTTCACCCCGTTAAAGAGGGTCAACAAAATCGCACTTATTTCTTTGGGACCAAAAGGTGAAATCCATCAAGGGCCCTCCCAAAAATCGCACTCATTTTTTATTGGCTTTGGTGGCTTCATTGGCATTTGGCCTTATCGTTATCTGAAAAAAGTTGTGGCATTGGGCCTTGTCATTATCTGAAAAAGTTGTTATAAGAAGAGGTCTGTTTGATTTGCGGATAATAACTTATTTAAGTTATTTTTATGTTTAATTAGTTCTTCATCTTTTGAAATTATTCTCTTACTTTACATAGAGTTCATTAAGTTACGCTTAATTAAGTAGCCCCTTCATCCATTATAGGCTTTCCTCTCATGATCTTTATCCCTTAAGCCTTTGATTTAATGCCTTTGATATTGTCTCGTTAGAGTTAGTTTTAGCCAATCTTTGATTGTATGAATTTTCTTGTAATCAATATTAAATCGTGAATCATCAAATGCAAACTAATTACATACAAATTCAAATGGCAAATCATTGATGTTTCAAATCAATTACATACTAATTCAATTACTGTAATTATCAAAGTATAAATCAACAAAACTAAAAGTTTTGCAACTAAACCAAATGATCATGGATGAATTTGCCAAGATTTGGCTTCAATGGAACCAAGTGCAGCTGCCACGATATAATTGAGTTGGTCTAAAATCACGTGCACATGCAAATGTTAATTTCTCGGTGTCATGCTACTCCAGTCGATGGGACCAACCTTAATAAAATATATGGAAACGAGATATTTTTATATACGTGCATGATTAACCCACAGCTTAATTAAAGCATTGAAAAATCTGGTCCAATCTGGCGGCCATTAGTAATTGATGATTGCATCTTGGCCTTGGGTGGACTAGCTGTCGTCTCAGCAAACCACCATATATTTATATATATATTATCAAACTGCAACCAGACTCACTCAACCAAGTATACATATAGCTTGTAAGTTGAATTGAAAACTATGGCTCAACTGGGCAGCTTCATGATAATGAGGGCAAAGCCCAGCTTGGGGCTCTTGATGCCTACTTCCAAGCCTGATTACCAGCAGCTCAGAAGGATTATGGTTCTGTAAGTAATTAATCATTGACCTTCTATTTAGATCTTTAATCAATTGCTTAGTTCTTCAGTCATCATCTTCATGCAAAATCTTCAGCTTTAATTAGTTATTGACCCTTCTAATTAGTTCTCTATTAATTATATATATTTCTTTTGATCAAGTAGTGTTGCTGTTTCATGCAAAATCTTCATCTTTATTCGGACCTGTATTTGGTAATTGCTTCATCTTTAACTAATTTGTTTTGGGCGCTAGGTGTGCTGCATCAAAAAAGGCAGATGGTAGTTCCGGACAGAAGCCACCCCCGCCGCCGAAGGACACCGGTAAGCCGCCACAAACCGATGGCGGCAAAAAGGGTTCCGGCGCCAAGGTTAGTGAGACAACGGAAAAGGCCAATTAAGTAGATGGTGGTGTAGTAGCCAAAAACAAATGAATTAATTAGCTTAACCAGTTACTGGTACTGTTGTTATATATATGTCTGTGTGTGTAATACAGCTTAAACATTTCAACCAAGTGGAATGTCAGTCTTATTCTATCTTCTGTTTTCGGACTGTTTTCCAGCTGTTCTGTCTTTAACTTCAAATGTATAAAAGATTTCTGCAGTAAGAAGAATGCATTATAGATATACACATCTCTCTCTCTCTCTCTCTCTGTCGAATACAACCCATATGGGTTTTTCTTTTTTTTTTTTTTTAATTTTTCTCCTGTCACTATTTCATGAAAAGTGAAGAGATATGAGGGGATATAACTGATAAGTACTATCCCCCTGTGCCTTATGGTTATTGGATTTTTTTAGCCATAAATAGCAGACCCATTACAATTGTTCATGAAACCAACTGACACCGTAACACAAATCACCTACAGTAGAGAAGATGGGATCCAACACCCACCCAGATGGGAGACGACAGAACACGTCAGTATTAACAAACCAAACCTTTCAATCATTATCTTGGGTAGCCATGGATGAATCTGTTCAAGGACCATGGATAGAAGTCCATGCATGTGAGGGGGCGGGCTATCATGGATATAGCTTTGAAACCCACAGTGGGTGGATGCAGTCTTTCTGGGAGGCTAATGTTACAAATGTAGTAATAATAGTTTTTTTTCACCTTATTAGGACATGATTGAAAGAAGATGTTTTTCATGACGAATCTCGACCTCTCAAACCACAATTATTTGGTGCATATTAAGTAGAATCTTTTTATTTAGTATGGATGATTTGAGATGGGCTCAAATGTAAATTTATAAAACATTTTTGATGGGGTGTAATGTAAATCTTTAAAAAAAATTCCATTATTTTTTTATTATTTTTAATACTTAATTAGATTATCCATGTCTAACTTATAATCCAATAATTGTAATAGTTGAATTATTGTTGGTCTGCTAATAATTCTTTTTAATCATAACATGATTTTAATGTTCAATACGCATTCAAAAAATTAAATATTGTTCTTAGTTTTTATTTTTATTTTATTAACAATTCATACTCGTTGAATAAGCAATAAAAGTTGATGTTGAATAAAAATCTACCGTTGAATAAAAATCTTAAATATCGGTTTCAAATAAGTCATTGAATAAGCAATAACATGACTTTTGCTGATGGATGACTTGGGGGTTGTTTACTTGTTGAAAATATTTTTTTATTTTTCATCTCTGTTTATGTATTTTCTTTCTTATACAAAATTAGAAAAAAATGAAAAACGCATTTATTTTTGTCAAATATGAAACTAATTTTAGGCTTCAAAAAACGAAAAAAAGCATTCAAAATCAGGAAATCTTTTACTCGAAAACATTTACTGAAAATATACAAATCAAAATTAGAAACATTAACGGATAAATTCATGATAATCTATCAAAAACAACTACCGAACAAATCCATTCTGGCAATGACGGATGGTTGCGAAATTGAAGAGGTGACTCGTCACTGCGATGGAGCTACGATGATTGGCAACAAATGATTTGCAAGGCTGAAGCAAAAGGGTTGGCAAATCACGACAACAAACGATGGATTTACCACAATTGGGAAAGCATCTATAGTAATTGGTGGCAAGTAGAAGAATAGCTGTTGAAGGAATGTTAAGGGTGTACGAAAATCGACGATGGTTGCAAGAGTTGGCACCAAGCAACGATTGGCGACTCAGAACGAGGGATCTGCAGTTATGGCAATGAAGGACTTGTGAAACTAAAGATGAGAGGCTGATGGAGGAAGAAGAGTATAACGATGGTCGACAACCATGAATGATAAAGATAGAAGCAATGGTTGGCGATGATGGGCATGAAGAAGATGATTGCAAGGTATGCGAAGAAGACTGCAAGAAAAAGACTGAAAGAATATGTTTTTGATTTTGTGGAGAAGCTAAATTTGATCTCACAAATAAAATCGTATTTTTTCTTAGAACAACTTTATAAAATATGATAAATTTTAACAAAGTAAATATCAAAAAATAGAAAAAATCAATTTGAACATAATTTTTAATTTTTTGCAGGCCAATTTTTTTTTGGTAAAACTATTTCAATTTTCTGTAAATGAACAGTCGCTTAGACTTTTATTTTTCCAAGTAATTTATATATTAATTTTTCTGGGCTAATTAAGGTTTGAGTTGACTGAAACGAATTGTGACTCGTTGGTCGTTCAGTCGTCTCCTAGGTATGAGTGTATATGACTAAATGCACGCGAACATAATTAACCTTAAATAATTACGGAAAAGGTTGGTCTCATGGCGGCGACTTCAGTCAGTGTGAAGCAAATATATATGGAATTGACCATTGAGTCATTGACCCAGAAAAGGGACAAGAAAATAAAATATCATTGCCCTTATAACAAACAAACAATATATTTCCTTCCAATTAAAGAGTGAGTGTTTCACTTACCATTTTAATTTGCTGTTTAAAGAGACTTTTTATTTCCCTTTTAACTGCTTGATGACAGATTTATACAGAAGAACTTACAATTAATTAGGTGGCTTACAAGCTCTATCTTAAGGCAACAACATAATAAGCAATGATACATCTTGGTCTTAAGGCAGAAAGGTTTGGTGGCCGTTCTAGAAAGGTCTTTTAAAGAGGGTTTTAAATTATTTTTAGTTTAAGTCTTTTAACATTTTAAAGTTATACAATATATTATAAGCACTTAATTCGTTATGTATTCCATAAAAAAAGAAGTTATAAATTTTGATAAGTTATAAAATGACTGAAAAAAACATACAACTTACATGTATAAATAAATTCATTAGCAAGCAATTATAATTAAAAAAACTTAATTAATAGACTTTTATATGTCCAACAATATATTTATATAGTTTATATTTATAAATAGAGTTTTAATCTCCTTATATAATTTATATTAAACAACATTAATATAGTAACTTAAATATAATGCAGCATTTGTCCATTTAATTCTTTTAATATAACAACTTGATATGGTAAACTCCATATCATTATCTTTGTTGCCACATTAGTAATATTGTTTAGTATACTAATTAATTAATTTAGGAGATCAAAACTCTTTATAAATATACTATTATATATATATATATATATATGCACGACTAATTAATTAATTTTTGTTTAAAGCTTTGATCTAAAGATATTACAAAACAAATGGTCAAATGCTATTACACTTCAATGTTCTTATCATTAAAAAACCAAAAAAAAAAAAAAAGATGCTCTTATTAACAAAAAGGAAGATGACAAATTTAGGGTCAGTAGGAGCCACTGCTATTATTAACAAATTGAAAAACGAGAAAATTAAAGTGGGGTGGACTGGAAATTAAGGAAGCTAAATGGAAGATACCATTTTCAACACTCACTAGTAGACCCCATGGTTTCTCAGGGGAAGTTTTCATGTTGCATGGACCTGCAAAATGACTAATCATGAAGAAGATATATATACATATATATATATATATATCTACACACACACACATTACATTTTGCCCATTATCGTAGCTAGCTTATATAAATAGGGTACGCAGCCGCTTCAAAAATTAGAGCATACAGTTTGTAAGTTGAATCGAGAAACTATGGCTCAACTAGGCAGCTTCATGATGATCAGGGCAAAGCCCAGCTTGGTCCTCTTGAGACCCAATTACTGTAGGTGCTGAATTATTGCGATGAAGATTGCATGCCATGAGAACAATTGTGCTGCATGTAAGCCAAGAAGAAGACTCCAAAAGTAGGCTATAATTCAGTTCATATCTCACCGTCATCATGGCAAAAGTAGATAAATAAAGGTAAAATGGATAAGTGGTCACGTGCACCCCAATTCTTTGATTTGAATCCTTTTTCTTTTTTTTTTTTCCTTTTTGGTCAGCTCACCAGAATTTGTTGATATATATATATATATATATATATATGTGATGGATTAATGATACAAAATCAATATAATAATGTAGTACTGTTATTGTGGCGTTATTTTTGGGGGACTGGGAGCTTAGTGAATTAGAATGAAAATGCCCAATATTTTAACCAAAATATATTACTAAGACCAGATTGTTGAATCCTAAAAAGTTTCGTAGGTTGTGTTGGTCCCTTAGCTAATGACCACTCAGAAGGGGTAAATTGAGTGAATTTTTTTTTTTTTTTGGGTGGCTTATTTAACTCTTTATATAATTATTCAAAATGAATATTATCTTGTGCTGAATTTATAGTGCCAAATAATAACATATAAAAAAGTAATAAAGAACGAATGAAGAACACATCGATATATAGTGGTTTGGTGTATCATAAACACTTAATTCACTCTCCCAAGATCTCTACCACTCTTGAAATTCAACTAATCAATCAATGCCAAGGTTTTTCCTTAACTTCCATTAGAAACTACACACAAACACTTAGATTTTCATTGGATTTAGGAATCCAAAACAACTCACACAATAGTTTAATGTTTACAAAGATCGTCATCACAGAAACACAAGTAAACTACAAAACCAATATATTACAAGACAATGATAAAATTAGTTATACCCTCAGTTGATGGAGATGAAAAATCTCTTTTCAGCGCTTCAACTTCCGACTACCTTCAGTTCGATGTTGAATGAGCAATATTGGGGCACACAAGCCTTTTGATCTTGAATGAAACAGTAAGGGTTTTGAGAACTTTTGTTGACGGCTCTTTGAATGCTTTGAACGTGATTAGAGAGGCTTCAATTTGAGCTTAAGGCGATTTTATGCTCCTTAGGACAACCTATTTTCCTTTTAAACTTTTCTGCTCGTTAGACTCGAATAGTCGATTAATCAGAACCTTTAATTGACTATTGCTGAACCTTTAGTCCACTAAAATAAACTAATAGTCAACTTACATGAATCTGTAGTCGACTAATGAAAAACCCTTCTTAGCCTAATCAACTAATGTTGTAAGAGAGAAAACATTTATGCAAAGATGCTCTCTGCATAGTGGACTAATGCTATTGATTAGTCGACTAATGATTAAAAAATACTCAGAATGAATTTTATTCATTAAAACATATTTGCAAAATATATGATTTGAATACATAAACATACTTTATTTGAATTAAAGCCATAAGAAATATTAAAAAATAAAATTGAAGCTTAACGATTTATACATAATTCAAAATTGATCTTTTCGTTAATTATCAAAACTCAAAAAATAAATTAAATATGACAAGTGCTAAACAGGTTGGCCATATATATAAAATAGAAACTACCCAGGGCAATGCACAGATTCTAACGTCTAACTACATAAAAGCATATTAAATCAACATTAATTGGACAGTCAAAAAATTTCATATTGTGGGCAGTAAAATGGGTAGTTACCAAGAAAAAAGATAAATATTTAATTTTGTCATGCTTATATATATGATACCTTGGCAACCTCAATTAGGCCACAGAAAGGCTAGTTTGTGATTATAGTTATCTATACTGAGAAACTATAGATGGCTCAACTAGGCAGCTTCATCATCAGGGCAAAGGCCTTGGTCCTCATGCCCACCAAACCTTACCAGCTCAATAGGATTATTGTTCTGTAAGTATAGTTATTCACCTGTTAAATACTTCACTAATCACTTATAATTAGTTAAGTCATCATCCCCTAGAAAGATGATCGATCATCCTTCCCGGCCTCCATTTTGAATCGCATCCCAAAGATGATTAACAGTTAGCTAAATGCAATACCTTGTGCCTTTGATATATTTTGTAATAGCTTAATAAATTATTATTAAAGATACAATTAGAGGCAGAACAAAAAAAAGTAATTATATCTGTTTTGAATTTGTGTGTTCTTGTGGGCGCAAGTTGTGCTGCACCTGCAGGACATGAGGTGGGAATTCCAGTTTAGGTGGTCGACGTCAGCCGACGAAGCCTCTGGAAGGTAAGGGAAACCCTCTACTAAACCACGAAAACGTCAGAAAAGGCGGTTCCGGCACCGTGAATGGGAAAGATAGGAATATTAATGGACAAAACTATAGACGTGATGGTTAGGAGAAAGATTAATATTATGTGCTTTTAAGAGATGAGATGAGTAGGAACAAAAGCAAAAACTTTATCAAAAATTAGATATAAAATATGGTACACAGAAAATGATCGAGAAAAAAATGGAATGAGGATTATTATGGATAAAAACTTAGTAGATGAGGTAGTGGATGTAAAGTGAATAGGGGATAAGATTATTATGATGAAGGTTGGTCTAGGAAAAATGATTATGAATAACTTTAGTACATATGCACCACAAGAGGGGTTATGTGAGGAGATAAAAATAAAATTCTAAGAGAACTTAGAGGGACTCATACAAATGATACCAAGAAGACAGAAAGTGATTACATGAGATGACTTAAATGATTACGTGAGTAAAGACGGAAACAACTATAGAGAGGTACATGGAGGGTATGGATTTGAGAAAATTAATAATGAGGATAAGTTTATTTTAGATTTTTCTATGGGATATGGGCTCATCATAACCAATATTAGGTTCAAAAAATGGGATGAACACTTAATCACATATAAAAATATCGCATTAAGCACCCAAATAGACTATTTCCTCATAAGACAAGAGGATCGGCTATGTTGTAAGGATTGTAAGGTGATACCAGAGGAGTGTTTGAGTACTCAACATAGACTTTTGATACTTGACGTCTAAGTAAAAAATTGGAAGAGAAAAAATCACATAAAACAAAATCCAAAAATTAGGTGGTGGGATATAAAAGGGGAAAAATAATTAATCTTTAGAGAAAAATTGAGGGGTAGAAGGGAATAGAATGGAGAAGGGTAGGCAAACCAAATGTGGAGGGAAATGGCTACTGCTCTGAGAAGTATGACAAAGGTAGTCATTGGAAAGACAAATGGTAGAGTCTCAAACCTTAAGAAGTCTTGGTGGTGGAATAAAGAGATACAATTGAAAATTAGAAATAAAAAAACTTGCTATAAGGCTGTATATCAGTGCAACAATGAAGA
Organism: Diospyros kaki; assembly: GCA_036245055.1. Taxonomy (NCBI): domain Eukaryota; kingdom Viridiplantae; phylum Streptophyta; class Magnoliopsida; order Ericales; family Ebenaceae; genus Diospyros; species Diospyros kaki. The sequence continues at coordinate 3,824,259 of BSEG01000006.1, read as the reverse complement.
AAATTTAAAAAATTATAAAGAAGCGAAAAATACAGCAAAAAGAGCTGTTAGCGAAGTAAGGTCAAAAGTATATGATAATCTATCTAAACGACTTAATATAAAAGATGTAGAAAGAGATATATATAAATTAGCTAAAGCAAGAGAAAGAAAAATAAGGGATCTAAACCAAGTGAAATGCATAAAAGATGAAAACTAAAATATATTAGTGAATGAAGGAGAAATAAAGGAGAGATGGAATAAGAATTTCACAAAATTATTCAATGATGGTGGAGACACAAGAGTTAGGTTGGGACATCTTAGTAACTCCGAAGAGAATGTGAGCTACACATTTTATTGACGTATAAGTTCAAATGAAATAAGGTAAGCATTAAAAAAGATGAAAAATCATAAAGCAGTGGAATCGGATGATATACTAATAGAAGTATGGAAATGCATGGGAGAATAGGACATCTCCTAGTTAATGAAATTATTTAATACGATCCTTAAATAAAAAAAGATGTCAGATGAGTGGAGGAAAAGTACTTTAGTTCTTATATTCAAGAACAAAGGAGATATTCAAAACTGTGAAAATTATAGAGGAATTAAGTTAATGAACCATACCATTAAACTTTGGGAGATTAGAGTAATAGAATAAAAACTCAGAAAAGAAACAGATGTCTCTAAAAATTAATTTGGTTTCATACCTGATAAGTCAACAATAGAAACTATATATCTATTGAGGCGCCTAATCGAAAGGTATTGGGATCATCAGAAGGACCTACATATAATGTTTATAGATCTACACTACAAAAAATTCAGAATTTAGCGACGAAAATTTTCCTTGCTATTTTGTGACGAAATTGCGACATATTGCGAAATTTTTTTTTTGTGATGATTAGCAACAGAATTTAGTGACGGAAAAAAATTCTGTCGTTAAAAAAATAAATAAATAATTAATTTTTTAGCTACGAAAAAAATAATCCGTCGCTCAAATTAAGGACAGATAATTATTTCCATAGTTAAATTTTAATAATAATAAAAATAAAATTAATTTTTTTTATAGTGACAAAATTTATTTTCTGTCGCTAATTTTAGCGACGAAATTTATATTCCGTTGCAAATATTGACGACGGAAAATAAATTCAGTCACTAAATTTTAAAATAAAAAGTTAATTTAAATATTAGTTTAAATAACAAAAAAATAAAAATAAAAAATTAATTCTAACAACGGATTTAATATTCTATCGCTAATTTTAGCGATGAAAAATTATTTCTGTCACTAAAAAATAAAATTAAAATTAAAATTTTTTTATTATTAAAATAAAAAATTAAAGTTAGCGTTGATTTAGTGACAAAATATTCAATCCATCGCTAATGTTAATTTTTTATTTTTATTCAATTAATGTATAAATATTTAAATTTGAAATGAATATTTAAATATTTAAAATTTATAAAAAATTAAATATATTAATATATATTTAAAAAATTAAATTTACATTTAAATATGAGACGAATATAAAAAATTAATTTATAAAATTTAAATAAATATATTAAGTTTAAAAACCATAATATTGTTAAATTCTAAATATATCAATTAATATATTTCATGTTCATAAAATAAAAAATATAATAAATTTATAATAATTAATTATTTGAAATATTTATTAAATGTGTACAAAATGTATAATAATTAATTATTAAATGTGTATAATAATTAATATATTTCATGTACATAAAATAAAAATATAATAAATGTATAATATTTGTAATATTTATTAATTGGTTTAATTTTAACAATATTAAACCATAATATTGTTATAATTTTCATTATTTTAAATTTTAAAAATCATAAAAATGAAACAAGATTGAGGGATTACATTATATGGAAATGAGTGTAAGAGCTATCTAGTCAATCTCTTTCCCTCTATAAATAGGAGAATTTTTTGTTAAGTTAAAAAGTTTAAAAACCATATTATATGGATGACATTGTGTCTTACATATACTTTATAACAATATCATATGTCACTATCTAATATGTAAACATTGTAATATATTAAATGTACAATTAAGTCATTCATAATAAACAACTAGAGAAGTGACATGTGTTATTCTTGTTAAAAAATAAAAAATATATATAAATAAATATTTATTTAATATATTTAGGTAACGTTTGTTAAATTTAAAAACAAATGTTATGTATAACGCTAATGTTGATCAAGAAAAAAATAAATATATTTTCATATAAATTTAAAAATTCTAATTCAGTTATCTCTCTCTTCTTTGCCACTATTTGTTAGTCACAAACTATCATTTGTCAACAATCAACTATCGATCACTTGTTGTCGTCGCCATCATCTCTTTCCTCATACCATTAGTTGGTGTCGCAACAAATTACCTCATGTTGTCATTTCTTTATCATTTGTCCTCTCTCTTTTCCTCTCTAAGTTATAGATGAAATTTAGCAATCTGGAACTCACTGTGTTGATCAGATGGGTTCTGCCATTAACTTATTTTTCTCTTTGCAAGCCTCTCGAAGAGGCTAAGGGATAACTCTCTTACATCTTGATCGAGCCATTATCTCGCATAAAAAAAGATTCACTATTATATCTTAATAATAATAGTGTAAATTCAACCTATAATAATGATTATTACAACTTAACTCGAACATGCAATTTTTATTAGAGAATTATTTTTAAAATAAATTCACAAAATGTCTCATTTTTTATAGAAGTATTATTAAAACCATTTCTAAACTCTCTAAATGTTCATATTCGTGCATTAGACTCTTCGTTATTTTGTTGATAATCGTTTGACTTTTTTGTATAAATGTGGTACATCGTTAGTTTTTGAAATATATTCTCTTTTCAGTATTTAATTTTATTTTTGTTTTTTTACAAGTTTTGTCTCATTCTTTTTTTTTTTTGAAACTCGAGATCTATCCTTAATCTCTAGATGTTTTTTATAAGTTTTGTCTCATTAATTTTACTTCGTTTAATGTAAATATTATTTATAAACTATTATAATAAATTATTTTATTATGACATTTTAAACTATTACAATAAATTATTATTTAAATTATTTAATAGTTGTCATAATTAAATTATTTTTATTAATTAAATAATAATAATTTTAATATTAAATATTAAATTAAACAGGCAGGAATCACCCCGCCTCTTTCCCTCCCCCACTTCCCTCTTTCCCACCTCCCAAAAAACCCCCATCTTCTCTACGTCTCCCTCAATCTCCCTCTTTCCTACCCTTTGCCCTTGCCCCCGTCCTCACTCTCGCCTCTCGCGGCTCGCCTGCTGCCTCGCCATCGCCCTCGCTTTCGTTCACTGGCTCGCCCTTGCTCTTGTGGCTCGTCCATTACCTCACCATCGCCATCACTCTCGCTCTCGCTCATTTGCTTGCCCTCGGCCTCGGCCTTAGCCTCGTCGCTGCTTCTGCCTCCATTCACCGCTGTGAGATCCGCCTCTGCCTTCACTGCTGTGAGATCTGTCTCCGCCGCCTCAACGATATATGTATATACATATATTCTGTGTGTATATGTGTTTTGTGTGTATATATATGTATTATGTGTGTATATATATATTCTGTGTGTATATATATATTCTGTGTGTGTGTATATATGTATCAATTGCAAAGTAAAAAATTAATGCAATGATAGAAGTTTAGTTTACAAGGTTTACAATTTTTTTCTTAATTTTTCTCACTATATATGTATTAGTTTACAAGGATAAAAAATCACAACCTTCAACCTTCTTAATTTTTCTCTCACTAGGAAATAGCAAACCTAATAACCAAGATAGAGCAATGATAGAAGTTTAGTTTACAAGGTTTACAACTTTTTTCTTATAATAAATTTTCTATAGGATAAATTTATAAATGAAGTTCTAACATTAATGAGAAAGACACTAAAATTAATGAGGAAGACACTGAAAACTCACACGAATGATTTCCTAAAGAATTCTTGCATCTGTTTTTTTTTTTTTTTCTAGAGGTCAAGGGGCTTTAATTTATATAGCCTTTGACATCCCCGGCAGACAACTAGTTATTGGAATTGATGAGCAATTGACAGTTTTTCCTTTGCATTTTAAACTTTGGTTACATTTTGTAATCTATCAATTTCAAGTAAATATATTAATCCTTGGCTCAATATTTCTAAAAGCCATTTTTAAATATCATTCAGAGTAATTTAAGATTTACTCATCATTTATTAAAGTTTTGTGTTGAAACATTTATCATCAAAACACTATCAAAATCAAACTAATAGAAGTAAGTGAGATTTTTAGCTTACTAGTTATCTCACGTGTTCAAGAAAATAGGAGAAGTATTGGTGCTCAAAAGCTTTTCTATGTTCATCTTTAATTTATTGAAGAAGTGTTGTAAGTAATTTATTTTATTGTATTTAATTACACACAATTACAGTTAGAGATATTTTTATTATTTTTTTTAATCACAAGTTTAAGTTCTTGTAAAGTAAAGAGTTGGATTATGTTGCTAGATGGATATAAATAGGGCTGTTAATTTCATGTAAAAGGTAGAAATTGTATCAATGTTACTTAGATTCTATTAAAAAGTAGAGATTTTTCAATAATAGTGAAACTGTAAACTTAATCTTGAAGGGGGAGGTTGTCGAAATTATTGAGAAATTTTAGTCCTCCTGCAATACTTTTTGTGTCATTATCTGAAATAATTTCAGCGGGTCTTGTTGCTTTTTGTGTCTTCCTGCAATACTTACAGTGAATTGTGGCACCCTTGTGCTGGGTCTCTTGTTAATCTTTCTCATAAAGGAGAACGGGTCTATTATTTCACTCAAGATCACATGGAACAGATGAGATGAATTCTATCAATCCTTAAAATAAGAGAACAAGGACAGAGTTTACCGACTAAGAGGAAATGCTCTTTCCAATTAGCTCCACCCCATTTATATTTCTTGTATTATTACTTCGCAATTCATATATAATTTGTGTGTAAGTGTAAAGTGGTAAGAAAAAGAAAGAATAAAGAAGAATGGTTTATTTTTCTTGTATTATTACTTTGCAGTTCATATATAATTAATTTCCAGATTTACTCTAGTCTTGATCTTTGCAAGTAAGTGTTTTTGACCAAGAAATATTTGTAATTAAGATTTTTTTTTTTGAAGTTTTTATTATTTTTTATGTAGGTAAAGTTAAATTCCATAGTCTCAATGTTTTAATTTTTAATTTTTTAATTATTTTTGTTGTTAAAATAATTTTTTTAACTTTTTAATAAAATAATTATTTTATTTTTTATTTTTTTAATTGTTTATATATTTAGCAATGAAAATTTTCATTGCTACTTTATTATTTATTTATTTTTTATATATTTTAGCTACAAAAATTTTCGTCGCTAAATATTTTTAAATTTTTAAATAAAATTATTATTTTAATTTAATTTTTTTATTTTAAATATTTTTAGAGACTGAAATTTTCGTCAGTAAATTTTAAAAAAAATTACAGTATCAACGACGAAAATATTTTTGTCACTAAATTTTAAAAATTATATTTAGCGACGAAAATATTTCCATCATTAATCCGTTCGCTAAATTGGTGACAGATCTGTCACAAAAAAATTTTGTGATGATGACTTTCGCGACAGAAATAGTCCGTCGCTAAATTGATTTAGCGATAGATTTTAGGCTTTAGCGACGGCGTCGCTAAAACTCAAAATTCTTGTAGTGAAAAGCCTATGATAAGGTCCTTAGAGAAATATTATGAAAGGTTTTAGAGAAGAAAAGAGTCTGAATACCCTATATATAAGTTCTTAATTAAGGCCATATATCACGGTGCAAAGACAAGGGTCAGAACATGCGGAAGAGATACATACTGAACCGTTTAAAATTACAATGGGATTGCATCAAGATTATGCACTAAGTCCATATTTATTTGCCTTACTAATGGATGAACTCACTAAACACATTCAGACAGAGATGCCATAGTATATGCTATTTGTAGATGATATAGTGTTGGTGTGGATGAAACAAAAAAGGGAGTGAACACTAAATTTGAGTTGTGGAGAAACAATTTAAAATCTAAGGGATTTAAATTAAGTAGAAAAAAAATAAAATATACGGAATGTAAATTTAGTAAGAATGCAAGAGTGGAGGATGTTATAATAAAATTGGAAGACCAAATCTTACAAAGAAAAGACCATTTTTTATATTTGGGATCAGTGATTTAAAAAGATAAGAAAATTCACGAGGATGTCATGCATAGAAGTAAAGTAGGTTGGATTAAATGGAGAAATGGATCAGGGATGTCATGTGATGGTAAAATCCCATTAAAACTGAAAGAAAAATTCTACAGGATAACTATAAGACCAGTTTTATTGCATGGCTCTGAATGTTGGACAGTGAAATACTAGCATGAGCAAATGACGAGAGTAACGGAGATGAAGATGTTAAGATGGATGTGCGATCATATAAGAAGAGATAAAATTAGAAATGATGTTATTCGTAATAAGGTATGAATAGTGCCAATCGAGAAGAAGATGAGAAAAACTAGATTAAGATGGTTTGGTCATGTGAAAAGGAGACAAATAGATGCTCTTGTGAGGGGAGTTGATGAAATAAAACAATTAGTCAATAGAACAATTACTCAAAAAAAGAGGTAGAGGTAGACCCAAGAAAATTTTAAGAAAGACACTAAAATTTGATATGAAATGTATGGGACTAAATGAAAATATAACAAAAAATAGAAATACATGAAAGTCTAAAATTCATATTGTCGACCCCACATAGAGGGATAAAGGCTGAATATGTTGTTATTGTTGTTTTCTATCTAGTTTATTTTTTATTAATCTTTGGTTGTATGAATTTTGTTGTGATCAATATTAAATCGTGAATGCATACTAATTACATACCAATTCAAATGGAAAATCATTGATGTTTCAAATAAATTACATACTAATTCAATTAGTGAAATTATCATAGTATAAATCAACAAAACTAAAAGTTTTGCAACTAAACCAGATGATTATGGATGAATTTGCCAAGATTTGACTTGAATGGAACCAAGTGCAACTGCTACGATATAATTGAGTTGGTCTAAAATCAGGTGCCCATGCAAATGTTAATTGATCGTAGTCAACTACTCCAGTCAATGCGACCAACCTTAATAAAATATATGGAAACGTGATATAACAGAGAAATTCATAAATAACCAAAAAGAAATTTAAAAAATTGTTTTTAACCACTTTCTAGTAAAAAAACGTTTTTGACAAATCAAACAAACTAATTGCACTCTATACCCACTTTTATATGAGATGCCTAAAATATCCTTAGTGAGATTTTAAATTAGAAAGCCCACATAGTCCTTATCTTCATTTACTAAAATACCCTTGTCTCTTTCATATTGCCTTTCTCTTCTCTCTCATCTTCCAACGTTCACGTTACTCTCTTTCTCTCCATTGTTAAACCATCCAAATTCAGTCATTCATTATAGATTCATTTTTTTTGCTTGTTGGGTCATTTAACAATCTTCATCAATCACAACGATCTCATTGAAATCCCATTCAACAAGATTTTTTCTCTCTAACAAACAATTTCACTGACTGAATCTCTAAGGATTGATTTTATTTCTATTTGTTTTGTTTTGTCATCACATTGCTTATAAAGGCTGTGTAGTAAGTTTATGGTTGTAAATAAAACATATTTTGAAAGATATTATTCCAGATCTATACTGATTTCCATGAAAAAATAATTTTTCAAAACTGCACAATGTCATCAGGTTTTGATGGGCCATGAAACCTGATTTTTTAACAAAAATGGATTTTTTCATTTTTTTTTGGCAAAGGGATTTTTCAAAGTTACACAATAAAAAATAATGTATTTTTACATTTTTCGACTTGATTAAATTTATAATTCAAAAGAAATAACAATGGAATGATAATAAAACACAACCAATACATAATTAAGTGTTCTAACTACTAACAATATTAGATTAAATTGATGTAATGATTAGAAAATTGATCCAAAAATAAAAGTATAATTTTTAAACAATAATTTATTTTTGGGACTATTGAATAACTTGGAAAAATCACATGGCTAAGAAAAGAAAAAAAAAGAAAAAAATAACAATTTTAACAAAAAAAATCAGGCTTTGTGGGGCCACAAAACCTGGCCCGGGTTTTGTGGGCCAATGAAACCTGATTTTTTAATAAAAATGGATTTTTTGATCTTTTTTTTTTGGCCATGCGATATTTCAAAGTTACCCAATAAAAAATAATGTCTTTTTTCCTTTTTTGACTTGATTAAATTTATAAATCACAAGAAATAACATTGGAATGATAATAAAACACAACCAATACATGATTAAGTGTTCTAACTACTAAAAAATTGCATTAAATTAATGTAATGATTAGAAAATTTATCCAAAAATAAAAGTATAATTTTTAAACAATAATTTATTTTTGGGACTATTGAATAACTTGGAAAAATCCCATAGCCAAGAAAAGAAAAAAAAGGATAAAAATAACCATTTTAATAAAAAAAATCGAGCTTTGTGGGGCCACAAAACCCGGCCCGGGTTTTGTATGGCCATGAAACCTGATTTTTTCATAAAAATGGATTTTTTGATCTTTTTTTTTTTTTTGGGCCATGGGATATTTCAAAGTTACCCAATAAAAAATAATATATTTTTACATTTTTTGACACGATTAAATTTATAATTCACAAGAAATAACAATGAAATGATAATAAAACACAACCAATACATGATTAAGTGTTCTAACCACTAACAACATTGGATTAAAATGATGTAATGATTACAAAATTTATCCAAAAATAAAAGTATAATTTTTAAACAATAATTTGTGTTTGGGACTATCCAATAACTTGGAAAAATCCCATGGCCAAGAAAAGCAAAAAAAAAGGATAAAAATAACCATTTTAATAAAAAAAAGGGGCCTTGTAAGGCCGCAAAACCTGGCCCGGGCTTTGTGAGGCCACAAAACCTGGCCTTGGTTTTGTGGGCCCATGAAACCTGATTTTTTAATAAAAATGGATTTTTTGATTTTCTGATTTTTTGGGCCATTAGATTTTTCAAAGTTATCCAATAAAAAATGATGTATTTTTACATTTTTTGACTTGATTAAATTTATAATTCACAAGAAATAACAATAGAATGATAATAAAACACAACCAATATATGATTAAGTGTTCTAACTACTAACAACATTGGATTAAATTGATGTAACGATTATAAAATATATCTAAAAATACAAGTATAATTTTTAAACAATAATTTATTTTTGGGACTATTGAATAACTTAGAAAAATCACACAGCTAAGAAAAGAAAAAAAAGGATAAAAATAACCATTTTAATAAAAAAAATCGGGCTTTGTGGGGCCATGAAACCTGATTTTTTAATAAAAATAGATTTTTTAATCTTTTTTTTTTTTTGCCATGGGATTTTTCAAAGTTACCCAATAAAGAATAATGTACTTTTACATTTTTTGACTTGATTAAATTTATAATTCACAAGAAATAACAATGGAATGATAATAAAGCACAACCAAAACATGATTAAGTGTTCTAACTACTAACAACATTGGATTAAAATGATGTAATGATTATAAAATTTATCTAAAAATAAAAGTTAAACAATAATTTATTTTTAGGACTGTTGAATAACTTAGAAAAATCCCATGGCCAGGGAAAAAAAAAAGATAAAAATAACCATTCTAATAAAAAAAAATCAGGCTTTGTGGGGCCACAAAAATGGCTTGGACTTTGTGGGGCCATGAAACCTGATTTTTAATAAAAAAAGATGTTTTGATTTTTTTTTTTGGCCATGGGATATTTCAAAGTTTCCCAATAAAAAATAATGTATTTTTACATTTTTTGACTTGATTAAATTTATAATTCACAAAAAATAACAATGGAATGATAATAAAACACAACCAATGCATGATTAAGTGTTCTAACTACTAACAACATTGTATTAAATTGATGTAATGATTATAAAATTTATCCAAAAATAAAAGTATAATTTTTAAACAATAATTAATTTTTGGGACTATTGAATAACTTAGAAAAATTCCATGGCCAAGAAAAGAAAAAAAAGGATAAAAATAACAATTTTAATAAAAAAATCCGGCTTTGTAGGGCCACAAAACTCGGCTCGGGCTTTGTGGGCCCATGAAACATGATTTTTTTATCTTTTTCTGTTTTTTTTGGGCCATGGGATTTTTCAAAGTTACCCAATAGAAAATAATGTATTTTTACATTTTTTGATTCGATTAAATTTATAATTCACAAGAAATAACAATGGAATGATAATGAAACACAACCAATGCATGATTAAGTGTTCTAACAACTAGCAACATTGGAATAAATTGATGTAATGATTATAAAATTTATCTAAAAAAAAGTATAATTTTTAAACAATAATTTATTTTTGGGACTATTGAATAATTTGGAAAAATCCCATGGTGAAGAAAAGAAAAAAAAGGATAAAAATAACCATTTTAATAAAAAAAGTCGGGCTTTGTGGCACCACAAAACCCGGCCTGGGTTTTGTGGGGCCATGAAACCTGATTTTTTAATAAAAATGGATTTTTTGATTTTTTTTTTTGCCATGGATATTTCAAAGTTACCCAATAAAAAATAATGTATTTTTACATTTTTTGACTTGATTAAATTTATAATTCACAAGAAATAACAATGGAATGATAATAAAATACAATCAATGCATGATTAAGTGTTCTAACTACTAAGAACATTGGATTAAATTGATGTAATGATTACAAAATTTATCCAAAAATAAAAGTATAATTTTTAAACAATAATTTATTTTTGGGACTATTCAATAACTTGGAAAAATACCATGGTCAAGAAAAGAAAAAAAGGGATAAAAATAACCATTTTAATAAAATAAATCGGACTTTGCAGGGCCACAAAACCCGGCACGGGTTTTGTGAGCCTGGTGGGGCCATGACACTTGATTTTTTAATAAAAATAGATTCTTGGATCTTTTTTTTTTTTTTCTGGCCATGGGATATTTCAAAGTTACCCAATAAAAAATAATGTATTTTTAACTTTTTGACTTGATTAAATTTATAATTCATAAGAAATAACAATGGAATGATAATAAAATACAATAAATACATGATTAAGTGTTTTAACTACTAACAACATTGGATTAAATTGATCTAATGATTATAAAATTTATCCAAAAATAAAAGTATAATTTTTAAACAATATTTTATTTTTGGGACTATTGAATAACTTGGAAAAATCCCATGGCAAAGAAAAGAAAAAAAAGGGGATAAAATAACCATTTTAATAAAAAAAAATCGGGCTTTGTGGGGCCACAAAGCTCGAATCGAGCTTTGTGGGGCCACAAAGCCCGGATCGGGTTTTTCTAGACCAGGGTTTTGTGGGCCCATGAAACATGATTTTTTAATAAAAATGGATTTTTAGATCTTTTTTCTTTTTTTTTTGGGCTATGGGATTTTCAAAGTTACCAAATAAAAAATAATGTACTTTTACATTTTTTGACTTGATTAAATTTATAATTCACAACAAATAACAATAGAATGATAATAAAACATAACCAATACATGATTAAGTGTTCTAACTACTAACAACATTTGATTAAATTGATGTAATGATTATTTCATTTATCCGAAAATAAAAGTATAATTTTTAAACAATAATTTATTTTTGGGACTATTGAATAACTTGAAAAAATCTCATGGCAAAGAAAACAAAAAAAAAAGGATAAAAATAACCATTTTAATAAAAAAAATCAGGCTTTCTGTGGGCACAAAACCCGGCCTGGGTTTTGTGGGGCCATGAAACCTGATTTTCTAATAAAAATGGATTTTTTGATCTTTTTTTTTTTTTTGGGGCCATGGGATTTTTCAAACTTATCCAATAAAAACTAATGTATTTTTACATTTTTTGACTTGATTAAATTTATAATTCAAGAGAAATAACAATGGAATTATAATAAAATACAACCAATACATGATTACGTGTTCTAACTACTAACAACATTGGATTAAATTGATGTAATGATTATAAAATTTTTTCAAAAGTAAAAGTATAATTTTTAAACAATAATTTATTTTTCGGACTATTGAATAGCTTAGAAAAATCCCATGGCCAAGAAAAGAGAAAAAAGGATAAAAATAACCATTTTAATAAAAAAAATGGGGCTTTGTAGGCTAACAAAACCTGGCCTGGGCTTTGTGGGGCCACAAAACTTGGCCTGGGTTTTGTGGGCCCATGAAATCTGATTTTTTAATAAAAATGGATGTTTTGATCTTTTTTTTTTGGGTCATGGGATTTTTCAAAGTTTATCCAATAAAAAATGATGTATTTTTACATTTTTTTGACTTGATTAAATTTATAATTCACAAGAAATAACAATAGAATGATAATAAAGCACAATCAATACATGATTAAGTGTTCTAACCACTAACAACATTGGATTAAATTGATGTAATGATTATAAAATTTATCCAAAAATAAAAGTTAAACAATAATTTATTTTTTGTACTGTTGAATAACTTAGAAAAATCCCATGGCCAGGAAAAGAAAAGAAAAAGATAAAAATAACCATTCAAAAAAAAATCAGGCTTTATGGGGCCACAAAAACGGCCTGGATTTTGTGGGGCCATGAAACCTGATTTTTAATAAAAAAATATTTTATGATTTTTTTTTTGTTTTTTGGCCCTGGGATATTTCAAAGTTACGCAATAAAAAATAATGTATTTTAACTTTTTGACTTGATTAAATTTATAATTCACAAGAACTAACAATGGAATGATAAAAAAACACAATCAATACATGATTAAGTGTTTTAACTACTAACAACGTTGGATTAAATTGATGTAATGATTATAAAATTTATCCAAAAAAAAAAGAATAATTTTTAAAAAATAATTTATTTTTGGGACTATTGAATAACTTGGAAAAATTCCATGACTAAGAAAAGAAAAAGAAGGATAAAATAACAATTTTAATAAAAAAATCGGGCTTTGTGGGGCAACAAAACCCGGATCGGGTTTTTCTGGGCCCGGGTTTTGTGGGCCCATGAAACATTTTTTAATAAAAATAGATTTTTCAATCTTTTTTTTTTGTGCCATCTGATTTTTCAAAGTTACCTAATAAAAACTAATGTATTTTTACATTTTTTGACTTCATTAAATTTATAATTCACAACAAATAACAATAGAATGATAATAAAACATAACCAATACATGATTAAGTGTTCTAACTACTAACAACAATTGATTACATTGATGTAATGATTATAAAATTTATCCAAAAATAAAAGTATAATTTTTAAACAATAATTTATTTTTGGGACTATTGAATAACTTGGAAAAATCCCATGGCCAAGAAAAGAAAAAAAAAGATAAAAATAACCATTTTAATAAAAAAAATCGGGCTTTGCGGAGGCACAAAACCCAGCCCGGGTTTTTGGGCCGGGGTTTTGTGGGGCCATGAAACCTGATTTTTAATAAAAAAATATTTTATGATTTTTTTTTTGTTTTTTGGCCATGGGATATTTCAAAGTTACCCAATAAAAAATAATGTATTTTTACATTTTTTGACTTGATTAAATTTATAAGTCACAAGAAATAACAATGGAATGATAATAAAACACAATCAATACATGATTAAGTGTTCTAACTGTAAGAGCCCGCTTTCTCGGGCGTGTTATACCTTAGGAAATTTGGTCTATAATAATTTTTTTTTTAATCATTACATTATCCCGAAATTCCCTATGGCCTATCTAGTGTTTAATTTACACACTAGAGATAAATACAATTTACAAGCGGAAGCTGAATCGAACCTGCTCATGGCAATATATACATGATTAACTAGACAAGTACTTATTACAAACGTTGTTACATAACTCTCGAAAACAAATGTACATAATCCTTAACTATTCATATCATTAGACATGGCCAAAATTGAACCGGACCGGCGGTTCGAACCGGAACCGGACCGGCCGGAACCGGACCCGAAACCGGCCGAACCGGAACCGGAACCGGAACCGGACCGAACCGGCGAAATTCGGTCCGGTTCCGGTTCAAGGTTCCGGAAAACCGGAACCGCCGGTTCCGCGGAACCGGAACCGCCGGTTCCCCGGAACCGGAACCGGAACCGCCGGTTCCGGTTTCACGGTTCCGCGGAACCGAACCTTCCCCCCCCCCCCCCCTTCCCCGCAGCACCCCCCCCCCCCCCGTGTGCACCCCTCCCCCCCCCCCCCCCCTTCCCCACAGCGCCCCCACCCCCCCCCCCCCCCCCGTGCAGCCACCACCCCCCTCCCCCCCCCCCCCCCTTCCCCACAGCGCCCCCACCCCCCCCCCCCCCGTGCAGCCACCACCCCCCTCCCCCCCCCCCTCCCCCTGTGCACCCACCACCCCCCCTCCCTCTCCCCTTCCCCACAGCACCCCCCCCCCCCCCCCCCGTGTGCACCCCCTCCCCCCCCCCCTTCCCCACAGCGCCCCCCCCCCCCCCCCGTGCAGCCACCACCCCCCTCCCCCCCCCCTCCCCCTTCCCCACAGCACCCCCCCGCCTCCCAGCAGCAATTTTATTAAAAATCACCCCCTCCCAGCAGCAATTTTATTAAAAATTATTTTTATTAATTACTTGTAAAAATTAATTATTTATATTACATTTTTATTGTAATTATTTTTTAATAAAATTAAGTCTAATTCTATTTTTTATTTTTTACATTTGTAAAAATTAATTACTTGTATTACATACTTGTTTAGTTGTTTTAATTATTTTTAATGAAATTATTACTTATATTTCTTCAATTTTTAGTAGTATTTTTTATTAAAAATATGGTTAAGAATATCTATATTTACAATTACATTTAACAATTAAAAATCGAAACCAAACCGAACCGAACAACGGAACAAGGACCAAAATTGAATACAATAATATTTAAAAAAAATTAAAAAAATTCGGTTTGAACCGGAACCGGAACCGTTAACCGAACCGGCTCAAACCGTTGACCGAACCGGTCCAAACCGTTGACCGAACCGGCACAAACCGGAACCGGAACCGAACCGTCCCAAACCGCCCTTGGGCGGTTCGGTTCAGGTTCAAAGATTTCTTGAACCGGAACCGGCGGTTCATGAACCGGAACCGGCGGTTCATGAACCGTGGCCATGTCTACATATCATTACATAACATGGCACATTTTCTTGTTTCCTGACGTCTCGCGTCATCACATCATCCATCTCAAGAATCATCTCTGCAAGTCCCGACTGGAACGTTGAATGTTCCAGGGGCGAACCCAAGTTAGATGATGAACCATCTAAGTAAGGGTACGTAATGCTATGTCATGAGTGTATGCAATGTCTTTCCTCGTAGGTGTCAACTGCACCCTCATGCTACCCACCATTTTAGCGGCCACCTCTTTCGAAGCCGGGGTGTATGGGTGCACCCTTGGTAAGGCAGCGGTGCCAGTTCGTACTCCCTACGGCCTCATATGCGTGTGATCAATGACATCAACGTGTAATCATGCATTTCATAGTCATGTATGCATTCTACGTGATAGATACATATCAGAGCATGTCAATATGATGAAAACATTTTCGAGGAAGTACCACTTACCTTTTAGAGCTTATCGGGCTACCTCGTAATCCGTGTCTTGCCTCGATTTGCGTGCCAACCTCAAATTCGCACCAAACACCTCAACTTTGACCTCAAAGCATCCTAATCATCATAGGTATTTAAATAAACATTAAAACCTATTTTTTCATAATTTCTGGCAATTTCTATAATTTTCCCTCTATTTCTTCCTATTTTTTCCTCAATAATTCCCAATTAAATATTTCTAGAAATATTTTCTCAAATATTTCACTACGAAAATTCATAAAATAATATTTTGGAATTTCTGAAATTTTCTAGAGAATTTTTACTCACCTTGGCTTAGCATCTCTGATTTCCTCGATTTGCGTGCGATATTCCCAAAAAACGTGCCCGAGCCGTTTTTCTCACCAAAATCTCCAGGACATCACCGAAACATAATTCCATATTTTCTAGAGTTTTTATAGAATTTTTCTAACATTTTCTCTATTTTCTTTTTTTCTTTTTCTTTCTTTTCTTTTTTTCTTTTTCTTTTTTTTTTTTCCTCTCACTATTCATTCATCTTCTTCCCCCTCTCTGCTCCACGCACCAGCACCTGCATCTTCTTCTTCTTCCTTCCTTTCCTTCTTTCTTCTTTTCTTCCTTCTCTTCTTCTTCTTCTTCTTCTTCTTCTCCTTCTTCTTCTTCTTTTTCTTCTTCTTCCTCATTCGCGTGCGCAAACCAGCTGCTGCCCATGCACCATCTGCCGACGCCACGAGCCGCTGCACCGCCTGCTGCCCCGGCCTTTGCCGGCTGCTGCCGCCGCCCTCAGCCACGACGGACCACCCCCGAGCCGCGCAGCACGCCCGCGGCTGCCATTGACGGCCTCCCCTGCCTCGTGGACCTGCTGAAGCTCGCGGCCATGGCTGCCATGGCCGCGGCTCAGCTACTTTCAGTCACTTCCGAAGCCTCCGTCGACCACCGCGCCACCATCAGCGAGCCTCATCTCGCCTCGATCTGCTGCCATGCTTGCTGGTCGCCTGTTTGCTGCCCACTACCTCTGGCCGCGGCTGCCATGGCCGAAACTTGGCCTTGCTTTGATGCTCTCCCTCTCTCTCTCTCTCTCTCTCGGATTGCCCACCCAAGCTCGATCTCTCCCCAGCCTCTCCCGTGGCCATTTGCTTACTTCATTTTGGCCAAGACTGCTGCCAATTTATAGGCAGTCATTGCGTGAATATGTATCTATATTGTACACCACATTAATTGTTCCATTAATTGTTCCTTAAATTCAGCCGCTTCGCTGCCACGATCTCCACATTAATTGCACATTAATTTTCCTCACTTCACGCTGCCAACATCTTTCATTTACAGCTGAACTTTCGGCCATTTAAAGCTTCACAGAAGCTGGCCATTGCTCGCGCACATGCATACCTATATATATATATATATATATATTTATTTATTTTAATACACTTTAAATTAAATAAATTTACTTATTAAACCTTAAATTTTATTCATATTACACTTGTGCAATTTTCTAATTGCAACCAGACCCTTAAACCCCAAATTAATTTACATTTTAATACTAAAATTTCATAATTAATAACTTAAATTTTACTTGATATAGGCGATTTCGCCCCAGTATCCTTACCGGGCTGTTGTTTCGTCCTAAAATCACTGAAGGGTTACTCGTTATACAAAATCGAAGCCCCCCTAGGGTTCCGTTGATTTTTCGGGAGCCTCTTACAGCGATTCGGTTTTACAGTCTAAATGATAGCTGTATTTTTGCTGTACCGAAAACTGATCCGAATTCGATTTCTTTCGATACCATAAATCCCATCTCGATACGCTCGTCGATACCATATAATTTTTCTTGGACAATTTCACTCTTAGGCATTTCCTGTAGTTGATTCGGTACTTAAAATTGCTATAAAATCAACTTTTCGGTGTTCTAAACTTATTAAAATTACGTGGCAACGTTATACGAACATGGGGTATTACACTAACTACTAACAACATTGGATTAAATTGATGTAATGATTATAAAATTTATCCAAAAATAAAAGTATAATTTTTAAACAATAATTTAATAACTATTGAATAACTTGGAAAAATCCCATGAAAAGAATGAAAAGTGATAAGAATGACCATTTTAATAAAAAAAATCGGGCTTTGCGGGGCCACAAAACCCGGCTCGGGTTTTGTGGGGCCATGAAACCTGATTTTTTAATAAAAATGGATTTTTTGATCTTTTTTTTTTTGGCCATGGGATATTTCAAAGTTACCCAATAAAAAATAATGTATTTTTATATTTTTTGACTTGATTAAATTTATAATTAAAAAGAAATAATAATGGAATGATAATAAAACACAACCAATACATGATTAAGTGTTCTAACTATTAACAACATTGGATTAAATTAATGTAATGATTATAAAATTTATCCAAAAATAAAAGTATAATTTTAAAACAATAATTTATTTTTGAGACTATTGAATAATTTGGAAAAATCCCATGGCCAAGAAAAGAAAAAAATGGATAAAAATAACCTTTTCAATAAAAAAAATTGGGGTTTGTCGGGCCATGAAACCTGATTTTTTAATAAAAATAGATTTTTTATCTGTTTTTTTTTTTTGGCCATGGGATATTTCTGAGTTAGCCAATAAAAAATAATGTATTCTTTCATTTTTTGCCTTGATTAAATTTATAATTCACAAGAAATAATAATGGAATGATAATAAAACACAACCAATATATGATTAAGTGTTCTAACTACTAACAGTATTGGATTAAATTGATGTAATGATTATAAAATTTATATAAAAATAAAAGTATAATTTTTAAACAATAATTTATTTTTGAAACTATTGAATAACTTTGAAAAATCGCATGGCTAAGAAAAGAAAAAAATAAAATAAAAATAACCATTTTAATAAAAATAATCGGGATTTGTGGCGCCACAAAACCCGGATTGGGTTTTGTGGGCCCATGAAACCTGATTTTTTAATAAAAATGGATTTATTGATATATTTTTTTTTTGTGCCATGGGATTTTTCAAAGTTACCTAATAAAATATAATGTATTTTTACTTTTTTTGATTTGATTAAATTTATAATTCACAACAAATAACAATAGAATGATAATAAAACATAACCAATACATGATTAAGTGTTCTAACTACTAACAACATTGGATTAAATTGATCTAATGATTATAAAATTTATCCAAGAACAAAAGTATAATTTTTAAATAATAATTTATTTTTGGGACTATTGAATAACTTGGAAAAATCATATGACTAAGAAAAGAAAAAAAAGGATAAAATAACCATTTTAATAAAAAAAATCGAGCTTTGTGGGGCCACAAAACCGGGATCGGGTTTTTCTAGGCCCAGCTTTTGTGGGCCCATGAAACATTTTTTAATAAAAATGGATTTTTCAATCTTTTATTTTTTTTTGTGCCATCGGATTTTTCAAAGTTACCTAATAAAAACTAATGTATTTTTACATTTTTTGACTTGATTAAATTTATAATTCACAACAAATAACAATAGAATGATAATAAAACATAACCAATACATGATTAAGTGTTCTGACTACTAACAACATTTGATTAAATTGATATAATGATTATAAAATTTATCTAAAAATAAAAGTATAATTTTTAAACAATAATTTATTTTTGTGACTATTGAATAACTTGGAAAAATCCCATGGCTAAGAAAAGAAAAAAAAGTGATAAAAATGACCATTTTAATAATTGTGGGGCCATGAAACCTGATTTTTTAATAAAAATTGGATTTTTTTTTGGCAATAGGATATTTTAAAGTTATCCAATAAAAAATAATGTATTTTTATATTTTTTGACTTGATTAAATTTATAATTCACAAGAAATAATAATCGAATGACAATAAAACACAACCAATACATGATTAAGTGTTCTAACTATTAACAACATTGGATTAAATTCATTTAATGATTATAAAATTTATCCAAAAATAAAAGTATAATTTTTAAACAATAATTTATTTTTGGGACTATTGAATAACTTGGAAAAATCCCATGGCGAAGAAAAGAAAAAGATGGTTAAAAATAACCTTTTTAATAAAAAAAATTGGGGTTTGTGCGGCCATGAAATCTGATTTTTTAATAAAAATGGATTTTTTGATCTGTTTTTTTTTTTTTTGGCCATGGGATATTTCTAAGTTACCCAATAAAAAATAATGTATTTTTACATTTTTTGACTTGATTAAATTTAAAATTCACAAGAAATAAAAATGAAATGATAATAAAACACAACCAATACATGATTAAGGGTTCTAACTACTAACAGTATTGGATTAAATTGATGTAATGATTATAAAATTTATATAAAAATAAAAGTATAATTTTGTAATAATAATTTATTTTTGAAACTATTGAATAACTTGGAAAAATCCCATGGCTAAGAAAAAAAAAAGATAAAAATAACCATTTTAATAAAAATAAATGGTCTTTGTGGGGCCACAAAACCCGGATTGGGTTTTTGTGGGCCCATGAAACCTGATTTTTTAATAAAAATAGATTTATTGATCTTTTTTTTTTTGTGCCATGAGATTTTTCAAAGTTACCTAATAAAAAATAATGTATTTTTACTTTTTTTGATTTGATTAAATTTATAATTCACAACAAATAACAATAGAATGATAATAAAACATAACCAATACATGATTAAGTGTTCTAACTACTAACAATATTGGATTAAATTGATGTAATGATTATAAAATTTATCCAAAAATAAAAGTATAATTTTTAAACAATAATTTATTTTTGGGACTATTGAAGAACTTGGAAAAATCCCATGGCCAAGAAAAGAAAAAAAATGGATAAAAATAACCTTATTAATAAAAAAAATTGGGATTTATGAGGCCATGAAACCTGATTTTTTAATAAAAATAGATTTTTTGATCTGTTTTTTTTTTTTTTGGCCATGGGATATTTCTAAGTTATCCAATAAAAAATAATGTATTTTTACAGTTTTTGACTTGATTAAATTTATAATTCAAAAGAAATAACAATGGAATGATAATAAAACATAACCAATACATGATTAAGTGTTCTAACTACTAATAGTATTGGATTAAATTGATGTAATGATTATAAAATTTATATAAAAATAAAAGTATAATTTTGAAACAATAATTTATTTTTGGAACTATTGAATAACTTGGAAAAATCCCATGGCTAAGAAAAAAAAAGATAAAAATAACCATTTTAATAAAAATAAATGGGCTTTGTGGGCCCATGAAACCTGATTTTTTAATAAAAATGGATTTATTGATCTTTTTTTTTTTTTTGTGCCATGGGATTTTTCAAAGTTACCTAATAAAAAATAATGTATTTTTACTTTTTTTGATTTGATTAAATTTATAATTCACAACAAATAACAATAGAATGATAATAAAACATAACCAATACATGATTAAGTGTTCTAACTACTAACAACATTGGATTAAATTGATGTAATGATTATAAAATTTATCTAAAAATTAAAGTATAATTTTTAAATAATTATTTATTTTTGGGACTATTGAATAACTAGGAAAAATCCCATGACTAAGAAAAGAAAAAAAAGGATAAAATAACCATTTTAATAAAAAAAAATCGGGCCTTGTGGGGCCACAAAACCCGAATTGGGTTTTTCTAGGCCCGGGTTTTGTGGGCCCATGAAACATTTTTTAATCAAAATGGATTTTTCAATCTTTTTTTTTTTGTGCCATGGGATTTTTCAAAGTTATCTAATAAAAAGTAATGTTTTTTTACATTTTTTGACTTTATTAAATTTATAATTCACAACAAATAACAATAGAATGATAATAAAACATAACCAATACATGATTAAGTGTTTTAACAACTAACAACATTTGATTAAATTGATGTAATGATTATAAAATTTATCCAAAAATAAAAGTATAATTTTTAAACAATAATTTATTTTTGGGACTATTGAATAACTTAGAAAAATCCCATGGCTAAGAAAAGAAAAAAAAGTGATAAAAATGACCATTTTAATACAAAAAATCGGGTTTTGTGGTGCCACAAAACCCGGCTCTGGTTTTGTGGGGCCATGAAACCTGATTTTTTAATAAAATTGGATTTTTTTGATCTTTTTTTTTTGGCCATGGGTTATTTTAAAGTTACCCAATAAAAAATAATGTATTTTTATATTTTTTGACTTGATTAAATTTATAATTTACAAGAAATAATAACGGAATGACAATAAAACACAACCAATACATGATTAAGTGTTCTAACTATTAACAACATTGGATTAAATTGATGTAATAATTATAAAATTTATCCAAAAATAAAAGTATAATGTTTAAACAATAATTTATTTTTGGGACTATTGAATAACTTGGAAAAATCCCATGGCCAAGAAAAGAAAAAAAATGAATAAAAATAAGCTTTTTAATTAAAAAAAATTGGGGTTTGTGGGGCCATGAAACTTGATTTTTTAATAAAAATGGATTTTTTGATCTGTTATTTTTTTTTGGCCATGGGATATTTCTAAGTTACCCAATAAAATATAATGTATTTTTACATTTTTTGACTTGATTAAATTTATAATTCAGAAGAAATAACAATGGAATGATAATAAAACACAACCAATACTTGATTAAGTGTTCTAATTACTAACAGCATTGGATTAAATTGATGTAATGATTATAAAATTTATCTAAAAATAAAAGTATAATTTTTAAACAATAATTTATTTTTGGGACTATTGAATAACTTGAAAAATTCCCATGGCTAAGATAAGAAAAAAAAAAAAGATAAAAATAACCATTTTAATAAAAATAATCTGACTTTGTGGGGCCACAAAACTCGGATCGGGTTTTTGTGGGCCCATGAAACCTGATTTTTTAAAAAAATGGATTTATTGATCTTTTATTTTTTTTTTTGTGCCATGAGATTTTTCAAAGTTACCTAATAAAAAATAATGTATTTTTACTTTTTTTTATTTGATTAAATGTATAATTCACAACAAATAACAATAGAATGATAATAAAACATAAACAATACATGATTAAGTGTTCTAACTACTAACAACATTTGATTAAATTGATCTAATGATTATAAAATTTATCGAAAAATAAAAGTATAATTTTTAAACAATAATTTATTTTTGGACTATTGAATAACTTAGAAAAATCCCATGTCCAAGAAAAGAAAAAAAGGATAAAAATAACCATTTTAATAAAAAAAATAGGGCTTTGTGGGGGCACAAAACTCGGCCTGGGTTTTGTGAGGCTATGAAACCTGATTTTTTAATAAAAATGGATTTTTTGATTTTTTTTGTTGGCCATGGGATATTTCAAAGTTACCCAATAAAAAATAATGTATTTTTACATTTTTTACTTGATTAAATTTATAATTCACAAGAAATAACAATGGAATGATAATAAAACACAATCAATACATGATTTAGTGTTCTAACTACTAATAACATTGGATTAAATTGATGTAATGATTATAAAATTTATATAAAAATAAAAGTATAATTTTTAAACAATAATTTATTTTTGGACTATTGAATAATTTTGAAAAATCCTATGGCTAGGAAAAGAAAAAAAAGGATAAAAATAATCATTTTAATGAAAAAAATCGGGTTTTGTGGGGCCATGAAACCTGATTTTTTAATAAAAATGGATTTTTTGGATCTTTTTTTTTTGTGGCCATATGGGATATTTCAAAGTTATCCAATAAAAAATAATGTATTTTTACCTTTTTGACTTGATTAAATTTATAATTCACAAGAAATAACAATGGAATAATAATAAAACACAGTCAATACATGATTAAGTGTTCTAACTACTAAAAACATTGGATTAAATTGATGTAATGATTATAAAATTTATCTTAAAATAAAAGTATAATTTTTAAATAATAATTTATTTTTGAGACTATTGAATAACTTGGAAAAATCTCATGGCCAAGAAAAGAAAAGAAAATGATAAAAATAACCATTTTAATAAAAAAAATCGGGCTTTGTGGGGTCACAAAACTTGGCCCAGGTTTTGTGGGGCTACAAACTTGATTTTTTAATAAAAATGGATTTTTTGATCTTTTTTTTTTGTCCATTGGATTTTTTAAAGTTACGCAATAAAAAATTATGTATTTTTATATTTTTTGGCTTAATTGAATTTATAATTCACAATAAACAACAATGGAATGATAATAAAACACAACCAATACATGATTATGTGTTCTAACCATTAATAATATTGGATTAAATTGATATAATGATTATACAATTTACCCAAAAATACGAGTATAATTTTTAAACAATAATTTATTTTTTGGACTATTGTGTAATACCCTATGTGTAGATAACGTTGACACGTAATTTTGATGAGTTTAGAATATAAAAAAATTTGTTTGATAGCAGTTATTAGTACCGAATCGACTGCAGGAAATACTTCAGAGTGAAATTATCTAAGAAAAACTATATGGTCTCGGCGAGCGTATCAAGATAGGATTTATGGTAGTGAAATCGGATCGGGAACAGTTTTCGGTACAGTTAAAATACAGCTTCCATTTAGGCTGTAAAATCGAATCGTGGTACAAGACTCCCGAAAAATTAACGAAACTATAGGGAGGCTCTGGTTTTGCGTAATGAGCAACCCTTCAGTGGTTTCGGGATGAAACAAAAGCCCAGTGAGGACACTGGGGTGAAATCGTCCTTTTCATCTAAGATTTGGATTATTAATTGTGAATTTTCGGTATTAAAATGTAAATTTAATCTATGTTTGAGGGCATGATTGTAATAAGAAAGTTGCCCAAGTGATATTAGATGAATTATCAGAATTAAATGCGTAATTTCTCTTATATGTTAGTGTAATATATATAATTATATATGTATATGTATATATATATTTGCATGTGCGTGTGAGGCTTCTTGGCCAAGATTTTGCTGCAAATTGGAAGTGAATGGAAGCGATTTTGCTGAGTGGTAGCGAGATTTGAGGTGAGATTTGTGGAGATTTTCTGATGTGCGTGGTGGGCAAGCATGCAACATTGCTATATATATATATGTATACAGGTGGAGTGATGGCCCAGGCAGAGGTTGTATAAATGGGATGTATTTGGCCGAGAGAAAGGTAGAGGAAGCTTGAGCTCGAGCTCGAGAGAGATGAGAGAGATGGAAGAGGGTTCGGGGAGGCGCAAGGAAGCAGCGAAAATAGCCGAAGCTAGCCGCAAGAGGCAGACAGCAACCCATGCCCGCAAGCCGCGGCCATAGTAGCTCGAGCTCGAAGCTCTCAAGCAATTGGTCGGCGAACGGAGGGCAGCCAGCACTCGAAGCAGTTGCATCAAGGTTTGTTGGTGCCTGAGGCAGCTCGGGAAGCGGCTAGAAGAAGAAAAACCATGGCCATGACAGCCATGGCCGCGTGCTCCAACAAGCCATCGCGACGCAAGGAGGCTGTGCGGGCGGAGGCTGCAGGGTCCGGCGATGGCAAGGCTGGCCGAGGCAGCAGCTCGCGGTGGCAGCTGGTACGCGCGGCAGTTGCAGGCGGGCGTTGGAGGAAGAAACAGAGGAAGAAGAAGGAGGAGGGAGGAAGAAGAGAAGAAAGGAAAGAAAAAGAAAAGAAAAGAAAGAAAAAATGTAGAAAAAAAATAGAAAAATCATGAAAAAATAGGATTTGGGGATTTAGTAATTTTTCAGAGATTTTGGCAAAGAAAATGGTTTGAGCACGCGTTTTGGGAATCTGACACGCATATCGAGAAAGTCGGAGATGCTAAGTTAAGGTGAGTAAAATTTTCTAGAAAATTTTAGAAATTCAGGAATATTTTTTTATGAATTTTCATAATAAAATATTTGAGAAAATATTTAGTTTGGATTTATTGAGGAAAAAATAGAGGGAAAAATAAAGAAAATGCCAAAAATTATGAAAAAATAGGTTTTAATATTTATTTAAATAAATGTAGTGATTAGGATGCTTTGAGGCTTAAGTTGAAGTGACTTGTGCAAATTTTGATGTTGGCACGCAAATCAAGACAATGCACGAATTTCGGGACAAACGCAAATATCGAGGTAGCATAATAAACTTGAGAAAGTAAGTGTACCGTTACGAACTTAGTACGATTATAAATGTTTATCTTCGAGAATGCTTTCATCATATTGACATGTTATGATATGTACCCAACACGTAGACTGCATCCATGACATGATTATGAAATACATAAATACACGTTGATATTGTTGATCACACGCATATGAGGCTGTAGGGAGTACAAACTAGCACCGTTGCCTTACCAAGTGTGCACCTATACACCCCGGCTTCAAAAGAGGTGGCCGCAAAAATGGTAGGTAGCATAATGGGTGCAGTTGACACCTACGATGAAAGACATTGCATACACACATGACATAGAATTATGTATCTTACTTAGATGGTTCATCATCTAACTTGGGTTTGCCCCTGAAATATTCAACGTTCCAGTCGGGACTTGCAGTGATGATATCGAGGTTGGAGATGTGTAGTGACGCGAGACGTCAAGAAACGAGGAAATGAGCCATGTTATGTTGTAATATGAACAATTTGAAAATTAAGTACATTTGTTTTATTTTCAGAAGCTTATGTAATAACTTTGTAATAGATGCTATGTCCAGTTATTCATGTATGTATTGTCATGAGCAGGTTCGATTCAGCTTCCGCTTTGCATTTATTTTCTAGTGTAAATATCTCGTCTACCACTAGATAGGTCTTAGGAGATTTGAGAAAATATTTTAGAAATATTTAGTTTGGATTTATTGAGAAAAAAATAGAGGGAAAAATAAAGAAAATGTCAAAATTATGGAAAAATAGGTTTTAATATTTATTTAAATAAATGTAGTGATTAGGATACTTTGAGACTTAAGTTGAAGTGACTTGTGCAAATTTTGATGTTGGCACGTAAATCAAGGTAGTGCACGAATTTCAAGACAAACGCAAATATCGAGGTAGTATAATAAACTTGAGAAGGTAAGTGTACCGTTACGAACTTAGTACGGTTATAAATGTTTATTTTCGAGAATGCTTTCATCATATTGACATGCTATGATATGTACCCAACACGTAGACTGCATTTATGACATGATTATGAAATGCATAAATACACGTTGATATTGTTGATCACACGCATATGAGGCTGTAGGAAGTACAAATTGGCACTGTTGCCTTACCAAGGGTGCACCTATACACCCCGACTTCGAAAGAGATGGCCGCAAAAATGGTAGGTAGCATGATGGGTGCAGTTGACACCTACGATGAAAGACATTACATACACACATGACATAACATTATGTATCTTACTTAGATGGTTCATCATCTAACTTGAGTTTGCCCCTGGAACATTCAACGTTCCAGTCGGGACTTGCAGTGATGATACCGAGGTTGAAGATGTGTAGTGACGCGAGACATCAAGAAACGAGAAAATGAGCCATGTTATGTTGTAATATGAATAGTTTAAAAATTAAGTACATTTGTTTTATTTTCAGAAGCTTATGTAATAACTTTGTAATAGATGCTATGTCCAGTTATTCATGTATGTATTGTCATGAGCAGGTTCGATTCAACTTCCGCTTTGTATTTATTTTCTAGTATAAATATCTCGTCTACCACTAGATAGGTCTTAGGAAATTTCAGGAAGCAATGTAAATAAATAAATAAAAAAAAAATAGACTCAAGTTTCCTAAGGCATAACACGCCCTGAAGAGGTGGGCTGTTACATATTGGATAACTTGAAAAAATCTCATGGCCAAGAAAAGAAAAAAAAAATCAAAAAAATTATTTTAATAATAATTGAATAACAATTTTTTAATTATTTGATAATACATATATTTTTCAATTATTTTTATTTAATCCATTTTATTTATTGTATATGTAATATTATTACATATATATTTAATAATAAAAAAATGAATAGAGGGAACTGAGCGTGGGTTCGAGACTCAACTAGTTATTAAATTTTTTAAAAAATAATTATTATTAAAAATAATAGTATTTATTTGAAAATAATAATAATTTAATAGTTGAAAATTTATTATTATAATTAAGATTTGTAATTATTATTACAATTGAAAAATAATATAAGAATCATTGAATAACAATTTTTCAGTTATTTATTTAATAATACATATATATTTAAATTTTTTAATTATTATTATTTAATTAATTTTATTGATATGTAACAATACATATATATTTAATAATAAAAAAGAGATGGGGGGACTCACCGTGGGTTCAAAATCTACCTAATTATTAAATTATTAAAAAATAAGAATTCATATTGAGAAATAATAATAATATTTTAATAGTTAAAAAATTATTATTATAATTATGAGGGGTTTCTCGGGCTTCCCTATCAGATAAAATAGAAATTCAATCCTTTTATTTGTTTTGTATTGAGGGTAGTTTGATAATATATTGTTTTTATTTTTATTCTTAATTTTTAATTAAAGTGGGGAGTTGAAAAGTGAAAGATTGGGGTGAAAAGTTGTAAAGTGGTTATTTTTTGTAACTATTTGTTTGTAGGGGGTAAAAACGTTTTTTTGTCAAAAAGGGTTAAAAACGAATTTTTTATTTGTGGAGTGGTTATTTTTTGCAATTTCCACTATTTTTATATACGTGTATCATTAACCGACCGCATACTTAAAGCAGTGAAAAATCTGGTCTCATCTGGCGACTGGCGACTATTAGTAATTGATGATTGCATCTTGGCCTTGGGCTGGACAAGCTGTCGTCTCAGCAAACCACCATATATATATATATATATATATATATATTATCACACTCTAACCAGACTCACTCAACCAAGTATACATACAGCTTGCAAGTTGAACTGAAAAACTATGGCTCAACTGGGCAGCTTCATGATAATGAGGGCAAAGACCAGCTTGGGGCTCTTGATGCCTACTTCCAAGCCTGATTACCAGCAGCTCAGAAGGATTATGGTCCTGTAAGTAATTAATCATTGACCTTCTAATTAGATCTTTAATCAATTACTTAGTTCTTCAGTCATCATCTTCATGCAAAATCTTCATCTTTATTCGGACCTGTATTTGGTAATTGCTTCATCTTTAACTAATTTGTTTTGGGTGCTGGGTGTGCTGCACCAAAAAAGGCAGAAGGTAGTTCCGGACAGAAGCCGCCCCCGCCGCCGAAGGACACCGGTAAGCCGCCACAAACCGATGGCGGCAGAAAGGGTTCCGGCGCCACGGTTAGTGAGACAACGGAGAAAAGGCCAATTAAAGTAGATGGTGGTGTAGTAGCCCAAAACAAATGAATTAATTAGCTTAACCAGTTGCTAGTACTGTTGTTATATATATGTCTGTGTGTAATCCAGCTTAAACATTTCAACCAAGTGGAATGTCAGTCTTATTCTATCTTCTGTCTTTGTTCAAATCTATAAAAGATTTCTGCAGTAAGAAGAATGCATTATAGATATACACATCTCTCTCTCTCTCTCTCTCTCTGTGTGGAATACAACCCATATGGGTTTTTTTTTTTTAATTTGTCTCCTGTCACTATTTCATGAAAAGTAAAGAGATATGAGGGGATGTAACTGATAAGTACTATCCCCCTGTGCCTTATGGTTATCGGATTTTTTTAGCCATAAATGGCAGACCTATTACAATTGTTCATGAAACCAACTGTTGTTCATGAAACCAACTTACACTGTAACACAAATCGCCTACAGTAGAGAAGATGGGATCCAACACCCACCCAGATGGGAGACGACAGAACACGTCAGTATTGACAGACCAAACCTTTCAATCATTATCTTGGGTAGCCATGGATGAACCGGCTCAAGGACCATGGATAGAAGTCCATGCATGTGAGGGGGCGGGCTATCATGGATATAGCTTTGAAACCCAGAGCGGGTGGATGCAGTCTTTCTGGGAGGCTAATGTTACAAATGTAGTAATAATAGTTTTTTTTTCACCTTATTAGGACATGATTAATTGAAAGAAGAGTTTATTACTTACTATATATATATAGTAGGGACCCATCTAGGAAGATTTGAATCAGTGACAAATAGGGCCATTAGTAGAGGTTCATGGCCTCAGGTGGATAGGCAATGGCAATATGGTAACACTCGGGTTTTGGTGGTTGGCTTTAATATTAGGGAAAAAGAAAAAGAAGGCCGCAACAAATAGGGCCAATAAAACATAAATTTACTGTAAACAAGGCCGACTTAATATTACATCCTTCCCGGCCTCCATTTTGAACCTCATCCCAAAGATGATTAACAGTTAGCTAAATGCAATACCTTGTGCCTCTGATATATTTTGTAACAGCTTAATAAATTATTATTAAAGATACAATTGGAGGCCAAAGCAAAAAAAGTAATTATATCTGTTTTGAATTTGTGTGTTCTTGTGGGCGCAAGGTGTGTTGCACCTGCAGGAAATGGAGGTGGGAATTCCGGTTTAGGTGGTCGACGTCAGCCGGCGAAGCCTCCGGAAGATAAGGGAAACCCTCCACAAAATCACGAAAACGTCAGAAAGAGCGGTTCCGGCGCCGTGAATGGGGAAGGAAATGCCCAAATTGATGGAGTACAAAGCTCGAACAACTGATCATAAAGTAGAAGCATTAGTTAATTAACTTGATCACTTAACCAATACTTAAATTAGTTTTAAATATGTAGAAGCAGTGCAATTAGGTCGCGGGATTTGCTTAGACAGGCATATCAACAATGGAATGCCAATCAGTCGTCTCTTCTGTTTTCAAATGTGCAATATATATATATATATATATATATTGAGATTTTCTGCAGTAATGACAATTAATATATTGAGATTTTTAGTAATCTTTACTGAATTGTTATGAACATGTTTAGGGTTGTTGGGCTGTCAAAATAATTACATACATAAAGAAAATAAATAAAGCAATTGATAATTAATTATCATTGTGAGATTGGTGTGAAGGTAGGTGTCCCTAAATAGATTTAAAAGTATTAGTATTTTAAAATAATTTCTAAAAATTAATAGTGAAAAGATATTAAGTATTTATAGAGTTACAAGTGAGATTATCATTATACAACTTGAAATTTCAAAATTTTCATGCCTAGTGATTGAGTCTCCTTTCTATTAGTATTTGTGTGCTATTTCTTTATATGATAGGTATGGGGATTTCTTATTGGCTTTGGTTTCATTGGCATTTGGCCTTATCCTTATCTCAAAAAGTTGTCATAAGAAGAGGTTTGATTTGCAGATAATAACTTTTTTAAGTTATTTTTTTGTCTTTCATTAGTTATGGATCTTTCGAGATTATTTTCTTACTTTGCATAAAATTCATCAAGGTGCGCTTAATTAAGTAGCCCCTCATCTATTACAAACTTTCCTTTCATGATTGCTGTCCCTTTAAGTCTTTAATTTCATGCCTTTGATATTGTCTTGTTATAGTTAGTTTGTAGCCAATTCTCTATCTAGTTAAACTTTCCTTTGATCGTATGAATTTTCTTGTGATCAACATCAAGTCTTTTTAAATCATAAATCATCAAATGCATATTAATTACATACCAATTCAAATGGCAAATCATTGATGTTTCAGATCAATTACATACTATAATTCAATTAATTAAATTATCAGAGTATAAATTAATCAACAAAACTAAAAGTTTTGCAACTAAACCAAATGATCATGGATGAATTTGCCAAGATTTGACTTGAATGGAACCAAGTGCAGCTGCTACGATATAATTGAGTTGGTCTAAAATGACGTGCACATGCAAATGTTAATTTGTCGGTGTCAGCCTACTCCAGTCGATGGGACCAACCTTAATAAAATATATGGAAACGTGATATTTTTTATATACGTGTACGATATTTAACCCACCCCTTAAAGCAGTCAAAAAAATCTGGTCTCAGCTGGCGGCCATTTGTAATTGATGATTGCATCTTGCTCGTGGGTGGATGAGCTGTCGTCTCTGCAAACCACCACATTTCTATATATGTATACATATATTATCAAACTGCAACTAGACTCACTCAACCAAGTACATATATAGCCAGTAAGTTGAATTGAAAAGCTATGGCTCAACTAGGAAGCTTTATGATAATGAAGGCCAAGCCCAGCTTAGGGCTCTTGATGGCTACTTCCAAGCCTAATTACCAGCTCAGAAGGATTATGATCCTGTTAGTAATAAATCATTGACCTTTCTAATTAGATCTTTATTTAATTACCTAGTTCTTCAGTCATCATCTTCATGCCAAATCTTCAGCTTTAATTATTAGTTATTGACCCTTTTATTTAGTTCTCTATTAATTATATATATTTGTTTTGATCAAGTATTGTTGCTGTTTCATGCAAAATCTTCATCTTTATTAGGACCTGTATTTGCTAATTGCTTCATCTTTAACTAATTTGTTTTGAGTGCTAGGTGTGCTGCATCAAAAAAGGCAGGTGGCAGTTCCGGATCGAAGCCGCCGCCACCGCCTACGAGCACCGGTAAGCCGCCGCAAACGAATGGCAGCAGAAAGTCCGGCGCCACGGTTAGTGAGACAACGGAAAAGGCCAATTAAGTAGATGGTGGTGTAGCAGCCAAGAACAGATGAATTAATTTGCTTAACCAAGTTGCTACTACTGTTGTTATATATATATATAAGTGTGTGTAATCCAGCTTAAACATTTCAACCAAGTGGAATGTCAGTCTTATTCTGTCTTTTGTTTTTGTACTGGGTTACAGTTGTTCTGTCTTTAACTTCAAATGTATAAAAGATTTCTGCACTAAATGATAAACTCATAATTTTATAATTTTATTCTCCTAATATTTAATTTATTTAACATGTTTTAAGTTTTATAGTGCTTGTTTATAATAATATTTTATATATAAGACATTAGTGGCAAAGTTTAATAAATTATGTTTAAAAAAATAAATAAAAAATAAAAATAGAAAAATAAAAATAAAAATAAAATAAATCTCACACATTTATTATTAATTTCTTACATGTGTTTATATGAATTTTATTTATTAATTTTGTAGGAAAGATAATGAAGAATTGGAGCAAAAGAGAAACAGTGAGCCATGCATGGAATTAGAGTTGAAATTTGAGTTGAATTGAAGATTAAATATAATACTTTAATCAAGTGTCCACATGTGTAATTGAAGTTAAAATTGAAGCTGATGAAGGTGTGACATTGAAGGTACAATTGAAAGCAACAATATTATAATAAATTGAGAGTCCAACTCCAATTGAATGAAAGGCTCACTAAATCACGTGCAATTGGAAGGAATTAATTGAAGTGGGCCATAAAAATTGGAGGGTGGTATGTGCGTGCATTTATATATTATTATATAGAAGACCATGCCATATAACATTAAATAATAAAAGGCTTGAAGCGGCATTTGAAGCCCAAGAAGGGCCGAATTGCATAATCAATTAAAGCGGGCCCATGTTCAATTTGGAGAAGGTTAGGGCGCTGTGAATATATGAATAATATATTATGTATATTGGGGGCAAGGGAAAAAGAACACAGAGGCGATGAAAATAAAGAGAAACACATATAGTAGTGTCGATTGGAGAAAATTGGAGAAAAGCCATCGCACGCAGAGGAGGACGGACGATGCAGGGGCACTCATTGTCTTCTCCCTGATTAGTCTCTTTTTATCTTTTTTTTTAAGTGTTTTCTTTTACCTTTGATGGATTACTAAATTTTTATTCCAGTTTAAGGATAATCGAAGTTTGATTCTATAAAAATTGTGAGATCGAATTGATTTTTATTATTCTTTTATTCTTTCTCTATTTATATATCTTTTATATTTGTTAAAATTATTGTTTCAATTAATTATTACAAAAGATCCGTTGTATAATTGTCAGAACAATATATGACCAATTAGAAGTCTGAATCCGTAATTGTTTAGATGTTCTAATATTGGTGGCAATTAACATAATTGATTACGGATAGGTCTTCAATTTATGTTAAGGAAATATATAATCTACCTTAAATAAATCGAGCTTGTGTATTTATTAGTTAGAATTGGTTGTCTTTCTAGTAATTGAAGCTGTTGATAAATTAAATCTTAAGAGCTTGTTTAGGATTGTTTATTAATAAGGAAAATAATCAATGAGCTTGTCTTGATTATCATCAAAGTAAGGAGGGATAGATTTATTTTTTTTATTTTTATTTTTATTTTTATTTTTATTTTTATTTTTTTTATTTTATGTCTCATTCTTCTTGTACAGGTGAACTTCAATACGATCCTGAGATTGAGAAGACAGCTCGAAGGTTGAAGAAGGAAACTAAATTGCATAAACAAGTATCTTCATCTTCATCCCCCAGATTGGATTTACCAGTGGACTCGATTGATTCATCTAGCGATATTGAATCAGAACAAGAGATGGCCAATGAAGAAAGAACCTTAAGGGAATTGGTTGCACCAAATGAGAACTAACAGCCGCTATGCGTTCAGTATCCAACCTTATAGGTAAATTTTGAATTAAAATCCAGCTTGATCCATTTGCTTTCTAAATTCCATGGCCGTGAGAATGAAGATCTTCACAAGTATCTAAAGGAATTCCACGTGGTGTGTTCGAGTCTGAAACTACAAAGAGTGATTGGAGAACAAATCATAATAAGAATGCATTATAGATGTACCCATCTCTCTCTCTCTCTTTGTGTGGAATATAATCCATATCGGTTATTTCATGAAAAGTGAAGAGATATGAGGGGACATAACTGATAAGTACTATCCGCCTGTGCCTTATGGTTATTGGATTTTTTTAGGCATAAATATTAATTACCAAATAAGGTTACCCATTACAGTTGTTCATGAAACCAACTGACATTGTAACACAAATCACCTACGATATAGAAGATGGGATCCAACACCCACCCGGATAGGAGACGTATGGAACCCATCAGTGTTAACAAACCAAACCTTTCAATCATTGTCTTGGGTAGCCATGGATGAACCGGTTCAAGGACCATGAATAGAAGTCCATGTGAGGGGGCGGGCTAACATGGATATAGCTTTGAAACCCATAGTGGGTGGATGCAATCTTTATGGGAGGCTAATGTTACAAATGTAGTAATAATAGTTCTTTTCACGTTATTAGGACATGATTGAAAGAAGAGTTTATTACTTATATATATACTAGGGACCCATCTAGAAAGATTTGAATCATGTGATTAAACTCTCATTCTTGGATCATTTAGACTGGGGCTTAAGAACCAAGATGGATCCCATGGTCGTTGCAACACCAAGCTAAAACTAACCTCGTTGGTAGTCAGTGACAAGGGGGATTATGACCATCAAAAGGCCACTTGAAACTAGCATGGCTGTCCAACGTTGAGATGGGGGATCGAATATCGGTGAGCAGTGGCAATTGAGTAGTGAATCTGAAAACAAGTGTTCACATTGTGACAGAGAAAGACTAGCTTTGAAAGGCCGACGGCAATTCAACGAAAGTATGGCGTCAAGTTTGACTAGTCACTAGTGGGAGTGTCGTACTGAGGAAGGCCATTAGTAGAGGTTCATGACCTCTGGTGGAAAGGCAATGGCAATATGATAACATTAGGGAAACAGAAAAGGAAGAGGCAACAAATAGGGCCAATAAAACATAAATTAGTGTAAACAAGCCGGCACGAGATGAGGCTCGGGGAAAGGGCTACGGCAATGATGGATTTGAGGATGACTACTTTAGCCACACTTTTTTTTTTTCTTCTTACCGTTACTTTATAGATATTAAAAATCTTAATATTATAAGAATATCCTCACATTTTTTCTCAATCTTTCTCGCTCTTCTTCATATGGAGAACTAGTTAAAATTTAACTATTTATTAGTTTTTTTCTCTCCGATTCAATGGTGATTTGACTATCGCTAAACCAAAGATGATTAAAGATAACGAGATGAATATTGTTAAACTGTTTGATTCTAATTAGCTAGATTGCACGAAAACGGTAAACAAATACGATACAAAAAAAAATTGATATTTTTCAAAAAAGTAGAAAATTGAAATGTGTAAATAAAAAAAATATAAGTCTTTTAGTAAATATAATTTTTAATATAAAAAATCATAAAAAATAGTTATTCAATTTAAAAATAAATATAAATTCTATAATCCATTCAAACAAATATAGACATAAATTCTATAAGGATTACATACATTCACATAATAAGTATTACATACATAACTATAAGTATTAAGTATTACATATATACAGTCATACGCAATACATTCACCAATTCATATAACAAAAATCAATACATATAGATATTATATACACATGCATAATACAGTACAAAATTGAAATAAATGCATATAGAGAGATAAAGCCAAATGGTTGTCGATTGCTGACTAAAGAGCCAACTCAATCAAACCCTGTGTGTTCATGAATCAACGACAACACCAAGCAATCGGAGTTGTGAATTGATTCATGTTGCACGGAAACGGTGACACCAAGCACTGAAACATTGATTCGTGTTTGTGAATCGATGGTGACTCAGCCTAGTTTGTGTTTTAGAATTAATGGCAGCACCAAGTAATTGGAGCTATGAATTGACAGTATGACAAAGGAGAATGATGATAAAAGTGGTCAGAGATAAAGAGTTGGGCAGCCAATTAATATATGATGGTTAGAGACAAAAAAATTTCCATCTCTAACCTTGTTTGTGTGGTCACGTTTTTAATATTTTCAACTTATTAGAAAACGATCTCGAAATATTTTCAAAATTGTGAAAATAGCTCGAAAACATATTTCGCTTTGAAGAAGACAAAATATTTCAAAAACACTGAAATAACGCCTCTGAGACATTTCTGTCCATCATAGCTAGTTAGTTCATTTGATAAAAGAGGAGAATAAAGGGAGGGAGAAAAAATACGAGAGTATTTTTGTCATATTAATATATTTAACAACAATAAAAAAAAAGTATAACTAGAATTATAAAATCAAAGAAGTGTTTAACTAATTTACCTGAGTGTAACTTACCCTAAAAGAAACTATTCATCAAATTATTATGCACTTATTTATTGGTTTATTTTTACCTCATTGACTAGAGTCTCACAAGTTAATGTTGATCAAAATAACATTTCCATTTTTTTAATCTAAAATAAAATGTTGTCATTTTTAGATTTTTCATTCCATTTTGAAAAATTTTGGCAACAATTTTAGAAATGGAATGGAAAACTAAAATGGATTTAAAACTCATTCTATTTTTATTTTAAAATTTTTTGCTTCAAAAAAATCCTACACCATTGTAGACTCTCTTTCTCCCTAACCAACTTGAGTTTCTTCCACCCACAATTGTCAGCTGGTGCCCAGCAACAACTCTGGTGCCCAATG
Organism: Diospyros kaki; assembly: GCA_036245055.1. NCBI lineage: Eukaryota > Viridiplantae > Streptophyta > Magnoliopsida > Ericales > Ebenaceae > Diospyros > Diospyros kaki. The sequence goes on along the minus strand of BSEG01000006.1, from coordinate 3,787,404 downwards.
AGAACTGTAGCAACTAATGATCTTGTAAGTCCCAAAATCGAGAAGCTTCAATGACTCATTGACTTGATCTGACCATTTTTGTGACTGAAAAACCAGATCCGACTAGTTTTAAGCTATGGACAGTAGATTCAATGACCCTGTAGTTAGTGTTCGATGACCACATCTAGCCCACAACATTTACACAACGAGTAGCTCTTGCAACAAGAAAAGCATATTCGACTTTTCACTTAAGATCTACACTTAAAATTGACCATTTTCGTGATAGCTTCCAACTATTTAGGTGACAAGATCTTTGGATGATTTTCACAACTAATCTCGACCTCTCAAACCACAATCATTTGGTGCATGTTAATTAGAATCTTTTTACCCATAACATGAATTTAATGTTAACTACAAATTCAAAATTAAAGACCATCTTTAGTTTTTATTTTTATTTTATTGACAACTCACAATCGTCCAATAAGCAATAAAAATTTAATCGTTGAATAAAAATCTGCCTTTAAATAAAAATCCTAAATATCGATTTCAAACAGGTAATTGAATAAGCAATAACATGACTTTTGCTTATGAATGAACTAGGGGTTGTTTACTTATTGAAAATATTTTCTATTTTTTATCTCTATTTATGCATTTATTGAAAAATAAAAAGCGCATTTATTTTTCTTAAATATGAAACTAATTTTAGTCTTCAAAAAACGTATTTAAAATCAGGAAACCTTTTACTTAGAAACATTAACTGAAATATATACAAATCAGAATTAAAAATATTAATCGATAAATTCATGATAATTTATCAAAAACAACTGCCAAACAAATTTATTTCGACAGTGACGTACGGTTGCAAAGTTGAACAGGTGACTCGCTACTACGATGGAGCTGCGATGATTGGCCACAAATGGTTTGCGAGGCTGAAGAGGAAAGGTTGGCGACTCACGGCAACAACGATCGACGTTGGATCTACCACAATTGGCTAAGAATCTATGCTAATTGGTGGCAATTGGAGGAATATATAACTGTTGGAGGAAGGTGAAGGGTCAACAACAATCGATGATGGTCGCAACAATTGGCACCAAGCAACGATTGGCAGCTCACAATGAGGGAGCTGCAACTATGGTAGTGAAACACTTGTGAATATAAAGATTAGAGGTTGATCGAGAAAGAGCAGAGGACAATATTGACGGTCGACAACGATGAATGATGAAGATAGAAGCAATGGTTGATGACAATGGGCGTGAAGAAGACGACTGCAAGAAGAAGACGTGAAAAAAGACGTTTTTTATTTTGTGGAAAAGTCAGATTCTATCTCAAGAGAAAAGTCATATTTTCTCTTGGAACAACTTTAAAAAACATGGTAAATTTTAACAAAGTAAATATCAAAAAATAGAAAAAAAAAATAATTTGAACAGAGTTTCTAATTTTTTATTCATATAAAAAAATTGTAAAACTATTTCAATTTGCTGTAAATTAGTAGTCGCTTAGACTTTTATTTTTCCAAGTAATTTATATATTAATTTTTCTGGACTAATTAAGGTTTGAGTTGACTGAAACCAATTGTTAGTCGTTGGTCGCTCAGTCGTCTCCTAGGTATGAGTGTATGACTAAATGCACGTGAACATAATTAACCTTAAATAATTACAGAAAAAGTTGGTCTCATGGCGGCCATTCAGTCAGTGTGAAGCAAAATATTGATGGAATTGAGCATTGAGTCATTGACCCAGAAAAGGTACAAGAAAATAAAATATCATTGCCCTTAATTATAACAAACAAACAAACTAGCGCCTTCTCATTAAAGAGTGAGTGTTTGATTTACCATTTTAATTTGCAGCTTAAAGAGACTTTTTATTTCGCTTTTAACTGCTTGATGACAGATTTATACAGAAGAACTTACAATTAATTAGGTGGCTTATAAGCTCTATCTTAAGGCAACAAGGTTTGGTGGCCGTTCTAGAAAGATCTTTTTAAAGAGGGTTTTAAATTATTTTTAGTTTTAAGTCTTTTAAAATTTTAAAGTTATACAATATATTATAAGCACTTAATTGGTTATGAATTCGATAAAAAAAGAAGTTACAAGTTTTGATAAGTTATAAAATGATTGAAAACAACATACAACTTACATGTATAAATAAATTCATTAGCAAGCAATTATAATAAAAAAAACTTAATTAATAAACTTTTATATGTCCAACAATATATTTATATAATTTATATTTATAAATAGAGTTTAATCTCCTTATATAGTTTATATTAAACAATGTTAATATAGTAACTTAAATATAATGCGGGATCCGGCCATTTAATTCTTTCAACATAACAACTTGATAGGATAGACCCCATATCATTATTTTTGTTGCCACATTAGTATTGTTTAGTATAAAATAAGCAACAATCTTAGGAGATCAAAACTCTTTATAAATATACTATTATATATATATATACATATGCACGGCTAATTTAATTTTCGTTTAAAACTTTGATCAAAAGATATTACAAAACAAATGGTCAAATGCTATTACACTTCAATGCTCTTATTACTAAAACACCCAAAAAAAAAAAATGCTCTTATAAACAAAAAGGAAGATGACAAATTTAGGGTCAGTAGGAGCCACTGCTATTATTAACAAATTGAAAAACGAGAAAAATTAAAGTGGGGTGGACTGGAAATTAAGGAAGCTAAATGGAAGATACCATTTTCAACACTCACTAGTAGACCCCCATGGTTTCTCAGGGGAAGTTTTCATATTGCATGGGCCTGCAAAATGACTAATCATGAAGAAGATATATATACATATATATACACACACACATTAAATTTTGTCCATTATCGTAGCTAGCTTATATAAATAGGGTACGCAGCCGCTAGGGAGCTTCATGATGATCAGGGCAAAGCCCAGCTTGGTCCTCTTGAGACCCAATTACAGTAGGTGCTGAATTATTGGGATGAAGATTGCATACCATGAGAACAATTGCGTTGCATGTAAGCCAAGAAGAAGACTGATCCGAAAGTAGGCTATAATTCAGTTCATATCTCACAATCCTGGCAAAAGTAGGCAGCTTCATCATCAGGGCAAAGGCCTTGGTCCTCATGCCCACCAAACCTTATCAGCTAAAAAAGATTATAGTTCTGTAAGCATAGTTAACTATTCACCTGTTAATACTTGACTAATCACTTATAATTAGTTTAGTCATCCCCTGAGAAAGATGATCATCCTTCCCGGCCTCTATTTTGAGCTTCATCCCAAAGATGATTTACAGTTAGCTAAATGCAATACCTTGTGCCTCTGATATATTTTATAACAGCTTAATAATAAATTATTATTAAAGATATAATTAGAGGCAGAAGCAAAAAAAGTAATTATATCTGTTTTGAATTTGTGTGTTCTTGTGGGTGCAAGGTGTGCTGCACCAGGACATGGAGGTGGGAATTCCGGTTCAGGCAGTCGACGTCAGCCGGCAAAGCCGCTGGAAGATAAGGGAAACCCTCCACAGAACCACGAAAAGGGCGCCGTGAATGGGGAAAGAAATGCCCAAATTGATGGAGCACAAAGCTCGAACAACTGATCATCGAGTAGAAGCATTAGTTAATTAGCTTAAAACTTAACCAGTACTTAATTTGTTTTAAATCTGTAGAAGCAGTGTAATTAGGTCGCGGGATTTGCTTAGACAGGTACATCAACAATGGAATGCCAGTCAGTCGTCTCTTCTGTTTTCTGTGCTTTCAAATGTGCAATATGAATATATATATATATATATATATATATATACATTGAGATTTTCTGCAGTAATGACAATTAATATTTTGAGATTTTCTCTAATCTGTACTGAATTATTACGAACATTTTTAGGGTTGTTGGGCTGTCAAAATAATTACATACATAAATAAGATAAATAAAGCAGTTAATAATTAATTATCATTGTGAGATTGGTGTGAATGTAGGAGTCCCTAAATGGATTTATAAGTACTAATATTTTAAAATAATTACTAAAAATTGATAGTAAAAAGATATTAAGTATTTATAGAGATACAAGTGAGATTATCATGATACAACTTGAAATTTCAAAATTTTCATGCCTAGTGATTGAGTCTCCTTTCTAGTACTATTTGTGCTAGTTCTTTGTATCATAGGTATGGGGATTTCTTATTGACTTTGGTGGCTTCATTGACAATTGGGCTTATTATTATATGAAAAAATTGTTATAAAAAAAGATTTGATTTGCAGACAACAACTCTTTTATGTCATCTTTTTGCCTTTCATTAATTAATTATCGATCTTTTGAGATTATTCTCTTATTTTACATAGAGTTTATCAAGTTACGCTTAATTACCCTCCCCCCCCGGGGTTATAGGTTTTCCTCTCGTGATTGCTATACCTTAGCCTTTGGCTTGATGCCTTCGAGGTTGTCTCTGTATGGTTAGTTTTTAGTCAATTCCCTATATAATTAATTTTTTATTGACTTGAATTTCCTCTTTTATTCTGTTATTTAACTTTTGATTCTAACTTTAATATTTAAATAAAAATCTAGACAAAGTAAATGCCAAAATCATTATTGAATGAGGGATAGAGTCTGAATGTATTGTGTGATCAACATCACCTCTTTTTAAATAATAAATCATCAAATACATACTAATTAATTACATACCAATTCAAATGGCAAATCATTGATGTTTCAAATCAATTACATACTAATTCAATTAATGAAATTATCAAAGTATAAATCAACAAAACTAAAAGTTTTGCAACTAAACCAAATGATCATCCATGAATTTGCCAAGATTTGACTTGAATGGAACCAAGTGCAGCTGCTACAATATAATTGAGTTGGTCTAAAATCACGTGCCCGTGCATATGTTAATTTCTCCGAGTCATGCTACTCCAGTCAATGCGACCAACCTTAATAAAATATATGAACGTGATATTTTTATATATGTGAATGATATTTGACCCACCCCTTAAAGCAGTTAAAAATCTGGTCTCAGCTGGCGGCCATTAGTAATTGATGATTGCATCTTGCTCGTGGGTGGATGAGCTGTCGTCTCTGCTTATATATATATATGTGTGTGTGTGTGTGTGTGTGTGTGTGTGTATCTTATCAAACTGCAACTCAACCAAGTATATATATAGCTTGTAAGTTGAATTGAAGAACTATGGCTCAACTGGGCAACTTCATGATAATGAGGGCAAAGCCCAGTTTGGGGCTCTTGATGCCTACTTCCAAGCCTAATTACCAGCAGCTCAGAAGGATTATGATCCTGTAAGTAATTAACCATTGACCCTTCAAATTAGATCTTTAATTAATTACCTAGTTCTTCAGTCATCATCTTCATGCCAAATCTTCAGCTTTAATTATTAGTTATTGACCCTTTTATTTAGTTCTCTATTAATTATATATATTTGTTTTGATCAAGTATCGTTGCTGTTTCGTGCAAAATCTTCATCTTTATTAGGACCGGTATTTGGTAATTGCTTCATCTTTAACTAATTTGTTTTGGGTGATAGGTGTGCTGCATCAAAAAAGGCAGGTGGCAGGTCTGGATCGAAGCCGCCGCCGCCGCCTCCGAGCACGGGTAAGCCACCGCAAACACATGGCAGCGGAAAGGGTTCCGGCGCCACGGTTAGTGAGACAACGGAAAAGGCCAATTAAGTAGATGGTGGTGTTGCAGCCAAGAACAGATCGATGAATTAATTAGCTTAACCAGTTGCTACTACTGTTGTTATATATATGTGTGTGTGCGCGCGCGCGCGTGTAATCCAGCTTAAACATTTCAACCAAGTGGAATGTCAGTCTTATTCTGTCTTTTGTTCTTGTTTTTGTTTTTGTTTTTGTACTGTTTTCCAGTTGTTCTGTCTTTAAACTTCAAATGTGTAAAAAATTTCTGCAGTAATAAGAATGCATTATAGATATACACATCTCTCTCTCTCTCTCTGGAATATAACCCATATGGGTTTTTTCCTTTTTCTTTTTTTAATTTTTCTCCCACTTCTCTCTTGTAATTATTTCATGAAAAGTGAAGAGATATGAGAAGATATAAGTGATAAAGTACTATCCGCCTGTGCCTTATGGTTATTGGATTTTTTAGGCAAAAAAATTAATTAGCAAATAAGGTTATAGTTGACCCATTACAATTGTTCATGCAACCAACTGACACTGTAAAACAGATCAACTACAGTAGAGAAGATGGGATCCAACACCCACCCAGATAGGAGACAGAACACATCAGTATTAACAAACCAAACCTTTCAATCATTATCTTGGGTAGCCATGGATGAACCGGTTCAAGGACCATGGATAGAAGTCCATGTGAGGGGGCAGGCTATCATGGATATAGCTTTGAAACCCATAGTGGGTGGATGCAATCTTTATGGGAGGCTAATTATACAAATGTAGTAACAATAGTTCTTTTCACCTTATTAGGACATGATTGAAAGAAGAGTTTATTACTTATATATATATATATATATATATATACATACTAGGGACCCATCTAGGAAGATTTGAATCATTTGATGAAACTCTCATTTTAGGATCATTTAGACTGGGGTTTAAGAACCAAGATGGATCCCATGGGTCGTTGCAACACCAAGCTAAAACTAACCTCGTTGGTAGTCAGTGACAAGGGAGATTATGACCATATCAAAAGGCCACTTGAAACTAGCATGGGTGTCCAACGTTGAGATGGGGGATCGGTGAGCAATGACAACTGGGTAGTGAATCTGAAAACAAGTGTTCAAATTGTGACAAAGAAAGACTAGTTTTGAAAGGCCAATGACAATTCAACGACAGTAAGGAGTCAAGTTTGACGAGTCACCAGTGGGAGTGTTGTACAGAGGAAGGCCAATAGTAGAGGTTCATGGCCCTCGGGTGGAAAGGCAATGGCAATATGATAACACTAGGGTTTTGGTGGTTGGCTTTAATATTAGGGAAAAAGAAAAGGAAGAGGCAACAAATAGGGCCAATATTTCATAAATTTAGGGTAAACAAAAATCTTAATATCATTACTTTATCCACACTTTTTTAGGGTAAATTTAGGAAGAGCAATGATGGATTTGAGGATGGCTACTTTATCCACACTTTTTTTTTCTTACCATTACTTTATAAATATTAAAAATCTTAATATCGTAAAAATATCCTCACATTTTTTATCCTTCTCGTTTTTCCTCATATGAAGAACTAGTTGAAATTTGATCGTATGTTAATTTTTTTTCTCTTCAATTCAATGATAGTTTAACTGTTGCTAAACCAAAGATAATTAAAGATAAAGAGATGAATATTCTTAAACTGTTTGATTCTAGTTAGATAGGTTTACAAAAATGGTAAATAGATACAATACAAAAAAGAAACAAAAAAATAACATTTTTCAAAAAAACAAAAACGCAAAAATAAAAAACATATAGGAGGTTTTTTGTAAATATAATTTTTAATATAAAAAATCATAAAAAATAATAACTCAATTTAAAAATAAACATAAATTATATAATACATTCAAGCAAATATAAACATAAATTCTATAAATATTACATACACTTACATAATAAGTATTACATGCATAACTATAAGTATTAAATATTACATACAGTCATACACGATACATTCACCGATTCACATAATATATATACATACACAATACATTCATACAACATAAATCAATACATACAGTGTAACATCCCGCATCGAGCGATAGGAAGGATCGGAACAACTTACTTTGATGGGCCTACACGAACTTCTCAAGGAGGTCACCCATCCTTGGATTACCCCAGATTAAGCACGCTTAACTTTGGAGTTCTTTACCAACATTCAGTCCAAAAAGTATTCAACTAGTGTTGTTTTCTTCCTTACTTATCCTCGATATATACTACTCTTCTCTGGGCTCTTGGGATATTACATACAGATACTATATATACTTGCATAATACAATACAAAATTAAAATAAATACATATATAGAGATAAAGCCAAATGGTTGCCACTGGTCACTCACTGAAGAGCCAACTCAGTCAAACCCTACGTGTTCATGAATTGACGACAGCACAAAGCAATCAGAGTTGTGAATCAATTCATGTTGTACAGAAACGGCGACACAAAGCACTGATACGTATATTCATGTTTGTGAATCAATGACGACTCAATCCAATTTGTGTTTGTGAATCAATGGCAACATCGAGCAATTGGAGCTATGAATTGATAACACGACAAGGGGGAATGATGATAAAAGAGGGTTAGAGATAGAGACTCAAACAGCCAATTAATATATGATGGTCAGAGATGAAATTTTTTTTCCATCTCTAGCCTCGTTTGTGTGGTCACGTTTTTTATATTTTTAACTTATTAGAAAATGACCTCAAAACATTTTTAAAATTGTGAAAATAACTTGAAAATATATTTTGGAGTTTTAGAAGATGAAACATTTGAAAAACGCCAAAATAACACATTCGAGACAATTTTGTCCATCATAGCTAGTTAGTTTGTTTGATAAAAGAAGAGAATAAAGGGAGGGAGAAAAGATACGAGAGTATTTTTTTCATATTAATATATTTAACAACAATAGAAAAAAGTATATCTAAAATTATAAAATCAAAGAAGTGTTTAAGTAATACCTGAGTGTAACTTACCCTAAAAGAAACTATTCATCGAATTATTATGCACTTTTATATTGGTTTATTTTTACCTCATTGACCAGAGCCTCACAAGTTAGTGTTGAAATAACATTTCAATTTTTTCATCTAAAATAAAATGTTGTCACTTTTAGATTTTTCATTCCATTTTGAAAAATTGGAATGAAAACACGTGGGAAGTTGTGTTTGTTTTCAAAATTTTGGAAACAATTTTAGAAATGGAATGGAAAACTAAAATAGATTTAAAACTCATTCTATTTTTATTTTAAAATTTTTTGCTCCAAAAAATCCTACACCATTGTAGACTCTTTTTCCTTACCCTTCCTTCCACCCACAATTGTCAGCTTGTGCCCAGCGACAACTCTGGTGCCCAATATTGAGAACTCTAGCAACTAATGATCTTCCAATTAAGTCCCAAAATCGAGTAACTTCAATGACTCATTGACTTGATTTGATCATTTTCGTGACTAAAAAACCAGATTCGACTAGTTTCAAGCTCCGGACAATAGATCTGATGACCCTGTAGTTGGTGTTCGATGACTACATCTAGCCCATGACATTTCCTACAATGAGTAGCTATTGCAACCAGAAAAGCATATCCAACTTTTCACTTAAGATCTACACTTAAAATTGACCATTTCCGTGATAGCTTCCAACCATTTAGGCGAAAAGATCTTCAGATGATTTTCACGACTAATCTTGACCTCTCAACCTACAATACATCATTTGGTGCATATTAATTAGAATCTTTTTATTTAGTATGGATGATTTGAGATGGGCTCTAATGTAAATTTATAAAACATTTTTGATGGGGTGTAATGTAAATATTTAAAAATAATTCCATTATTTTTTATTATTTTTAATACTTAATTAGATTATTATCCATGTCTAACTTATTATCCAATAATTGTAATGGTTGAATTATTGTAGGTTTGCTGATAATTCTTTTTACCCATAACATGAATTTAATGTTAAATACAAATTCAAAAAATTAAATACCGTCTTTAGCTTTTATTTTTATTTTATTGACAACTCACAATCGTTGAATAAACAACAAAAAATCGACCGTTGAATAAAAATCTTCCTTTGAATAAAAATTTTAAATATCGATTTCAAACAAGTTATTGAATAAGCAATAACATGACTTTTGCTAATGGATGACTTAGGGTTTGTTTACTTGTTAAAAATATTTTCTATTTTTCATCTCTATTTATATATTTTATTTCTTACAAAAAATTAGAAAAAAATAAAAATGTATTTATTTTTGTCAAATATGAAACTAATTAATTTTAGTCTTCAAAAAATGAAAAAAAAAAACGCATTCAAAATCAGGAAACCTTTTATTCGGAAGCATTAACTAAAAATATACAAATCAAAATTAGAAACATTAACCTATAAATTCATGATAATCTATCAAAAATAATTGTCAAACAAATTCATTTCAACAGTGACAGATAGTTGCGAAGTTGAAAAGATGACTTGCGACTACGATGGAGCTGCAATGATTGGCCAGAATTGGCTTGCGAGGTTGAAAAGGAAAGGTTGGCGACTCATGGCAGCAACGATTGACGATGGATCTATCACAATCGACAAAGAATCTATGGTAATTGGTGGCAATTGGAGGAATAACTGTTGGATGAAGGTGAAAGGTCTGCGACAATCGATGATGGTCACAACAATTTGCACCAAGCAATGATTAGCAACTCATAACGAGGGATCTACAACTATGGCAGTGAAGCAATTGTGAATCTAAAGAGAGAATGATAGAGGAAGAGGAGAGGGAGAACGACGATTAACAACGGTGAATGATGAAGATAGAAGCAACGATTGGCGACGATGGGTATGAGGAAGGCGACTGCAAGGGACATGAAGAAGAAGACTGCAAGAGGAAGACATTTTTTATTTTGCGAAGAAGCTCGATTTGATCTCAAGAAGAAAGTCGTGTTTTCTCTTGAAAAGACTTTAGAAAACACTATAAATTTTAACAAAGAAAATATTAGAAAAAAGAATAAATCAATTTGAACATAGTTTTAATTTTTTATTCATGTAAAAAGTTTTTTTTGTAAATCTATTTCAATTTTCTGTAAATGAACAGTCGCTTAGACTTTTATTTTTCCAAGTAATTTATATATTAATTTTTCTGGACTAATTAAGGCTTGAGTTGACTGAAACCAATTGTTACTCGTTGGTCGCTCAGTCGTCTCCTAGGTATGAGTGTATGACTAAATGCACGTGAACATAATTAACCTTAAATAATTACAGAAAAAGTTGGTCTCATGTCGGCCACTTCAGTCAGTGTGAAGCAAATATATATGGAATTGACCATTGAGTCATTGACCCAGGAAAGGGACAAGAAAATAAAATTTCATTGCCCTTACAACAAACAAACTAGCGCCTTCTAGTTAAAGAGTGAGTGTATGACTTACCATTTTAATTTGCTGTTTAAAGAGACTTTTTATTTCCCTTTTAACTGCTTGATGACAGATTTATACAGAAGAACTTACAATTAATTAGGTGGCTTATAAACTCTTATCTTAAGGCAGCAATAAGCAATGATACATCTTGGTCTTGGGTGGTGGGCGAGATGTGATTGCAAACTATTGTTGAGACAAGGTTTGGTGGCGTTTTAGAAAGCTCTTTTTTAAGAGGGTTTTAAATTATTTTTAGTTCCAAGTCTTTTAAAATTTTGAAGTTGTACAATGTATTGTAAGCGCTTAATTAGTTATGTATCCCATAAAAGAACAAGTTATAAATTTTGATAAGTTGTAAAATGACTGAAAAAAAACATATGACTTATATATATAAATAAATTCATTAGCAAGCAATTATAATAAAAAAACATAATTAATAGACTTTTATATGTCCAACAATATATTTATATAGTTTATATTTATAGATATACTACTATATATATATATATGCACGACTAATTTAATTTTCGTTTAAAACAAAGACCTAAATGTATTACAAAACAATTAATGGTCAAATGCTATACACTTCAATGCTCTTATGAAAGCACAAAAAATATTGCTCTTATTAACAAAAAGGAAGATGACAAATTTGGGGTCAGTAGAAGCCACTGCTATAATTAACAAATTGAAAAACGAGAAAATTAAAATGGGCTGGACTGGAAATTAAGGAATCTAAATGGAAGATACAATTTTCAATACTACTCACTAGCTAGTAGACCCCATGGTTTCTCAGGGGAAGTTTTCATATTGCATGGACCAGCAAAATGACTAATCATGAAGAAGATATATATATATATATATACACACACACACACATATACATATACACATACACACACACTAAATTTTTGTCCATTATCGTAGCTAGCTTATATAAATAGGGTACGCAGCCGCTTCAAAAATTAGAGCATACAGTTTGTAAGTTGAATTGAGAAACTAAGTCTCAACTAGGCAGCTTCATGATGATCAGGGCAAAGCCCAGCTTGGTCCTCTTGAGACCCAATTACCAGCAGCTCAGAAAGATTATGATTCTGTAAGTAATTATTCAACCATTCAGCATGTTCTCTTCCTTCCTCCTATATATACATATATATATATATATATATGCGTGTGTGTGTGTGTATCTTTGTTTTCATCTAGTGTCAATGTTTCATGCAATGAAATCTTTTATTTATCTGACACGTATGTATTTGGTTGCTTCATCAGTTGCAATACATTGAATAATAATATTTTAGTGTCTTAATTACTATATCATTATATTGTTGGAGTCAAGCCACCATTGTTAGGCAATGGGTTTTGTCTTGTTAGGCAAAGAATGCTGTCTTGGCTTGTTAGGCTAGTGGGTTTGGCAATCTTGGCTGCATCAGGGAGTTTGGCAGATTGCCTAACTTCTGTTGACTTGGTTGCCACCCAATCTCCTATATAAGGCTATGCCTTCTTCTTGTAACGTATGAATCCAGGTTAGAGGTTCATCAGCATAATCCCAAGTTAGAGGATTGAGAGGGATCCAGAGTGTGAGATCAGTTTGAGAGTTTTTGTTTGTGAGAATTCTTGTTGTAATTCTTTGTGAATCATTCAAGTGAAATAGATTCTGTTTTCTCTCATATCTCTTGTTTCATTGCTTTTTGAATCTCTGGTTTTTCCCAACAAGTGGTATCAGAGCGCCAGGTTGAGTGCTAGTGAGAGAAAATTGGAGAAATTTTGAAGAACAGCTCTCTGTTCTTCAAACCAGTTTTTTCGAAGTTGTCAAATTGGTATTTTGATCATACCAGAAGACTCCTCGTGCCAAGGTGAGCACGAATCAATTTTTCGGAGGCCGAAAGGACGCCGCACGCGCCTACACGCGCCGCCTGAAGATCGGAGAGTGAAGCCCACTCTCGCCACGCGCCACACGCGCCGTCTGGAGGTTGAAGACGACCACGTGGCGCCACGTCACCAAGCCACGTCATCCGGTCAACTGCCACCTCATCCAGTCAACGACACCTCAGCCGGTCAACGCCACGTCACCTGCCACGTGTCTGCCACGTCATCACACTGTTGAAATTTTGGAAAAATTGCAGGTTGGTCCCTGAAGTTTTGTAAAATTACAATTTGGCCCCTGAACTTTCCAGAAATTGCAATTTAGCCCCTGAACTTTTCATAAATTGCAATTTAGCCCCTGAACTTTTCAGAAATTGCTTTTTAGCCCCTGAACTTTCTGTAATTGCACTTTAGCCCCTGAAAATTTCAGAAAATTACATTTGAGCCCTGATCTTTTCCAAGAATCAGAATTTGACCCCCTAAGAGTCAAATCTACCATTTTCGACCCTTCCGGACGCAACGGTGTAGTCCGTTTTGGAAGATTCAACTTCGATTTTGATCAAGTTAGTGAAAATGGAGGAGAGAACATCATCAGGAGCCATGATAAAGCTCACATCCACCAACTACACACTGTGGAGACCTCGGATGGAAGATCTTCTCAGCTGTAGAGATTTGTACGATCCCCTGGAGTTATTAGGTGTCAACCCTAATCCTTCCAAAGAAGCAGAGTGGAAGAAATTTAACAGGAAAACTATCGGTCAGATCCGGCAATGGATTGATGATAGTGTCTTCCACCATGTAGCACAAGAGACAGACGCGTATGCCCTCTGGACGAAACTAGAGGAGATGTATCAGGCCAAGACCGCTCGGAATAAAGCCCTGTTGATGAGGCGGTTAGTCAATCTGAAGTTGAAAAGTGGAACTTCAGTTGCCGAGCACACCAGTGAGTTCCAGAGCCTGGTAAACCAGTTGTCGTCTGTAGAGATGCTGCTTGGGGATGAAACACAAGCACTCTTACTTCTCAGTTCTCTTCCTGATAACTGGGAGACGCTAGTAGTCTCTCTCAGCAATTCTGCCCCGGAGGGAAAACTTACCATGACGATGGTGAAGGATGCCCTATTCAATGAAGAGGCCAGAAGAAAAGACATGAGCACGGACCAGACTTATGCCTTTGTATCAGAGAACCGATGGAGTCAAGAGGGAAGTAGTCAAGGCGAGTGGAGAGGAAAGAGCAAGAATAGGGGCAGAGCCACAGATGGAGGAAAGCCAAAGTACAAGTGCTACCATTGTGGTATAGAGGGCCATTTGAAGAAGAATTGCAGAAAATTGCAACGAGAGCAGGGTCAAGGCAGTTCCGAGCTGAAGAACAAGGATGGAGAAACACTAGTGACTATCCATGGAGAGGTAGCTTATTGTTCAATCCAAGATGAGACATGCCTTCACGTCTCAAGAGAAGACACAGAATGGGTGGTAGATACTGCGACATCTTACCACGTGACTCCCCACAGAGATTTCTTCACAACATACAAAACAGGTGATTTTGGAGCAGTGAAGATGGGAAATTCCAGTTCCTCTGAGATTGTAGGAATTGGTGATGTTCAGATTCGAACGAGCAACGGGAGTACAATCACCTTGAAGGATGTCAGACATGTGCCAGATCTTCGGTTGAATCTACTTTCTGGAGTAGCTCTTGACAAACAGGGCTATGGTAATCAGTTTAGTAAGGGCACATGGAAGTTGAAAAGAGGCGCTATGGTAGTCGCCCAAGGACATATTTGTGGCACATTGTACAAGACTCATGTGAAGATATGTACAGACAGGTGCAACATACTTGACACGAAAGCTTCTCAGAATTAGTGGCAGTAGAGACTTGGCCATATGGATCCCAAGAGAGAATCAGTATGAATTCCAAGAGAGGACCATGTATATATATCCCTGGTAAGAGGATATGAATCCCAAGAGAGGATTAGTATGAATTCCAAGAGAGGATCAGTGTGTATCCCAAGAGAGAATCAATATGTATTCCAAGAGAGGATCAGTGTGTATCCCAAGAGAGAATCAGTGAGGATATCCCAGTGAGAGGATCATTCCAGTTTAGAGGATTTATCCCCAGTTAGAGGCGCATTCCCAGTTGAAGAGGAATCCCCAGTGAGAGGGATAATCCCATGTTGAAGATCTATCCCCAGTTAGAGGTGCATTCCCAGTTGAAGAGGAATCCCCAGTGAGAGGGATAATCCCATAGATCCCAGTTAGAGGATCTGAGGAGAACTAGAAGATGTTGAGGTCACAGGTAAGAACCTCAGTTACAAGCCAGAGAAGAGCTTGTATGGTCTGAAGCAAGTACCAGGGCAATGGTATGTACCAGACCGGATGTTGCTCACACCAGTGAGTGTAGTGAGCTGTTTTTCTCTAAGCCTGGAAGGAAACATTGGGAGGCAGTCAAAGGGATTCTCGGGTACTTGAAAGGTACGCCGGAAACATGTCTTTGGTACGGGGGAGCTATTCGTACAAAGTACATTGGTATTCGCTATCATTGAATATGCGAGGTGATGGATCGACAACTGTTGAGACTAGTTAAGATCCATACGAAGAAGAATCCAACTGACACTCAAGAAAAGCTAGAGTTATGCAGAGACATGGCCGGGATGTTTTTCAGATAACATTTGTTTCAGATGTGGCTTGAGGGGGAGAATTGTTGGAGTCAAGCCACCATTGTTAGGCAATGGGTTTTGTCTTGTTAGGCAAAGAATGCTGTCTTGGCTTGTTAGGCTAGTGGGTTTGGCAATCTTGGCTGCATCAGGGAGTTTGGCAGATTGCCTAACTTCTGTTGACTTGGTTGCCACCCAATCTCCTATATAAGGCTATGCCTTCTTCTTGTAACGTATGAATCCAGGTTAGAGGTTCATCAGCATAATCCCAAGTTAGAGGATTGAGAGGGATCCAGAGTGTGAGATCAGTTTGAGAGTTTTTGTTTGTGAGAATTCTTGTTGTAATTCTTTGTGAATCATTCAAGTGAAATAGATTCTGTTTTCTCTCATATCTCTTGTTTCATTGCTTTTTGAATCTCTGGGTTTCCCAACATATATATATATAGATATAGATATATGAAGCGGGGTTGAGCTTCTTGGATGTCAAGTCTACTTAATTGGGTTTAATTAACTAATTTGTTTTGGGTATAACTGCAAGGAGTGCTGCGCCAGAAAATGCAGCTGGGAATTCCCAGGCAACAGATGTTGCAGGGGCCCCGGTGGACACCGGAAAGCCTCCAGAAACCCACGGCCAGAAAAAGGACGGTGATCAGGACAAGACAACAGACCAAGCAGATGGTGGAGCCGCCAAGAGCTAACCGTTCATAAATAATTAAGCCATTTAAGCTGGCTTATGTATCCCAGTTAGGGTTAAGTGTGCTGCGATGAGAAGAATTAGACTAGCCTTGTCAACAATATGGAATGTCGATCGGTCTTTTGTTTTTGCTTTTTTGTGTTTTCCTGTTAGTCTTCTGCCTCTGTCGTATGTGTACAAGTCTAAAAGTAGAGTGTGTATGTGTGCGCATTTATATAGATAGTAATAACGGATCATGTGGTTCTATGGAATACGATATTTGTCTCCATTGGATTATTTTCCTTTTTATCTTACTTTATTTTTGGTATTGAATAATGGTTAATGAAAAACATGAGATATTATTGGGGTGGCAACTTAGTAATATATAGTTGTTTTGATGAGTTCAGATCTCAAGTTTAAATTTTGTAAGTCTCAAATGCACCTTTAGGTCCTCCTTGATATATATATCCCTGCCATTACTAAACAGTGAAGAGCCTATGGCTCAATTCCCTTGGGTTGCAGATAAATCAAGTAGGGTGTGTTTGATTGCAAAGTGAAAAAATAAATAAATTTCAATTTCCAAGAAAAATTAAGACCAATCCCCCCCCCCCCGCCCCACAAGAATTGATTTTCCTTTATTTTTTAAAAAATATGACATTTTTATACTTGAGTGGAAAACAAATTTCATAGAAAAAGTTATCAATCAAACACCTAAAATTATAATTTATATTTTCTTTTTCATGCCAAACAAACACACTCGTAGTGTTTTTCACTGTTTCTAAATTTGTTGAACCTCATCACATGAATGAGGTGAAAGCTATATAAGTTTGATGTCATTCGACATGAGAATCTATTAATACTAGACTTATTTATTTTATAAAAAAAAAAAGAAGGAAAAAACACACGGTAGGATTCAATACGAACCATTGCTTTTATAACAAAATAGAAAAGAAGAAAATTAAAATGGGAACGGATGACTCGTAATGGTGGATGGAAGAGTGGACAAGTCTTTCTTTGTGTTCAATTGATTAATTGCATGCCATCAAGAGGAAATTGAAGCAATTCAATTAATTCGAATACCATAATATGAAGTTGAGATCGTCAACTTTGGTAAAATCAAATCAACATTGAAACTCAAAATCCCCAGCAATCATCAACAATAATATGAAGCTGGTGAAGAAACAATCTAACATGAATGCTGAAAATTAAAGGGAAAGCACTTGAGGGTCCTAATTCAATCTTCAACAATGGTCCCGCTCTAGCTTTTGGGTTGCTGTGCAGTGGATCATCGAAAGAGTGGTAGTCAAACTTCAATATTTGATGCGTCTAACATCATATATGATGGTTCTTTATTCTTTCCCCAACCAGAATTATCTATGGCCATAGGGAATCCCATCTGCAGAAGAAAATTAAATAAAACGTACAGTTGCAGTGAATTAATGTGAGGGATGGATGACTCACTCAAGCTTTGGGCTTGAGGATCTTGACAGTCTCCCAAGTAAAATCTGGGTCGTCACGGCCGAAATGTCCATAAGCAGCAGTCTTCTGGAACCTGAAGTTGCCTCCTCGCTTGAGGTCAAGATTGATTGAAATCATTCCTGGCCTGAAGTCAAAGTTTTCCTTGATCAGAGCCAGTATGTCTTTGTCAGGAATCATCCCCGTCTTGTAGGTATCAACAAACACAGACAATGGTTCTGGCACGCCAATTGCATATGAAACTTGCACGATGCAGCGGCGGGCAAGCCCTGAGGCCACCACGCTCTTGGCTGCTTGCCTAACAATATATGCACCACTCCTGTCCACCTTGGTAGGATCCTTCCCTGAGAAAGCACCACCACCATGAGCACCCCAACCACCATAGGTGTCGATGATAATCTTCCTGCCAGTAAGTCCTGCATCCCCGTGCGGTCCTCCAATGACAAATCGACCTGATGGGTTGAGGTGGAAAATGGTATTGTCGTCTAGATATTTGGCGGGGATGACAGGTTTAATTACATGCTCTTTCAAATCCTTGGCAATCTGCTCGTTTGTGACAGTTTCGTCATGTTGAGTTGAGATAAGAACAGTGTGAACCCTGACAGGGACCATGGCTCCACCTTCATTCCGATACTCTACAGTCACCTGGGTCTTACCGTCAGGCCTTAGCCAGGGGCAAGTCTTGTTCTTCCTCACCTCAGTCAGCTTGGCGCCAAGCTGAGTCGCAAGGACATGAGTTAGAGGCATAAGTTCAGGTGTTTCATCAGTGGCATAGCCAAACATGTGTCCCTGGTCACCCGCTCCAATTTCCTCGGGCTTCTTGGTTAGATGACCATGAACTCCCTGAGCAATGTCAGGGCTCTGTTGTTCAATGTTCACAAGAACCTTGCAGTGATCAGCATCAAGGCCCACATCAGGTGATGTGAACCCAATGCCTCTGCATGTATCTCTAACTATCTTCTCATAATCTACATTAGCCTTAGTTGTGATCTCGCCAAAGACCATGACCATGTTAGTTTTTGTGCAGGTCTCACAAGCAACCTTGCTGTCTGGATCTTGTTCCAGGCAAGCATCCAGGATGGCATCCGAGACTTGGTCACAGAGCTTGTCAGGGTGGCCCTCATTGACAGATTCTGAGGTGAAAAGGAAGGAATCCATATCTAGACTGACACAGAAAATTAAATATGTGTGAATTTTTCATTACTAGAGATGAAATATTGTAATTTGAAGAATGTATTCAACAAGATCAGTAAGGATCATGTAAACATAATGTAAAAGAAAAAGAGAAAAGAAAAGTTGTGGAAAAAAGTTCTTAGCCTATTGAGTGACTGCACTTTTCTCTATGAACATTTCCTCCTAATTCAAGAAAGCCAAAAATTACTTCAAAATGCACTTGATTCAACAGCTTGTAAATCTTCTGGAAGATTTTCAGGGTATTACTATCTTTCAATGCTTGCCGTGGTTCCCCTGTCTTCGAAGCTGTGTGAAATCATATAGCATACTCTTTGCTCCAGAAAGGCTGCTGGCATCTATGCAACAGCACCTAACTTTTTTCATATTTGTCTACAAAAGCCTTAAGACCACCACTCCCCCCACAAAAAAATAAAAATAAAAGAAAAAGAAAAAAATGAGAAACTTTGATAGGTAACGCAAAATAAGGCAGTTCATGATAGTAGAACATCCCTCCTAAGTTCCATTTTTGTTTAATCTCATTTGCTCTACCCTTGTTAGTAGCCTATTCTTTTCCTGATAAGCAACCTTGTGAGTAGCCTTAGATGGCTTTCTTTGAGTAAAACAGACCAGAATTTCAACTTTTTGTTACATAGAACAAATTTAGTTGCAAACAAATACACTATCCTAAAATGAATTTATCTCATCCTACATTTGTGTAATCTAAAAAGACAAACAAAACAAGAATTCATCACTCTTCACTAACATGACAAGAATATGATGAATGCAAAAGGCAATAGCCCAAGAATGCAGTAGAAAATTTTCTTATGACGTTCTTTTATCATCTCAAAATGCTATGATCAATCACCGGTAAAAAGTTTTTGTAAATTTTTGCTCTGCATTTAGTTCTTTTCTAGTAATTTCCTTCAAGAGATTACTTTTATTTTTTTGTTAGATCATTTTTCAAGAGATTGTTTCGCCACTTTTATGTCATTATCAGACTTTTAGTAAAAATGCTACAATTGTATCATATACCAAAATTTTCATAAATCCTGCAAAATTTATTGCTCAAGAAAAATTTATGTTTGCAACAATTTGGTTCAAGAAATTGAAGTGCGACTTAACATTAATTAGCAAACGGCAAGTATTACATCACATTCTCTATCAACAAGCTTAAAACTAGCACCAAAACTTAGTATTAGCACAATCCTCAATTCTCTATTGCTATCTTCTATTTCTTGCTTTCAAATAAATAAAAGAAGTCTACACAAATCCTCACAAAGCAAATAGAAAAAAATAAGCTATTTAGAACAAGACAAATCCTAGATTTGACACTTAAATTATTTGAAGAAAAAGCTTTTGGCTGAAATATTAGATGATCTGTGAAATAAACTATTCTTTTTCCAATTTCTCATCAAGCAGCCGTTATTTCAATGGATTTAAGTAACCACACCACACATATTGAACATTTCTGATACGAATGCCAACATGCAACTTCTAAATGCTACCAGAAAAATCATTTTGCCTTTCTTTTTGATAACCTTTTCCTTCGCCAGGAGTTATGAGAACCAAACAGATAATTAAGACCTTCAACATAAATGCCTAGCCAAAATAAAATTAACCTTCTCCATCATCAATTTTGTGCCAACATTAAGAAAATGAGATTAAAACTAGAATGCAGATTTAGAATTCCATGAGAAACCGGATTCAGGCACTACTAATCTTGCACCAACTTATGCTGAAGAACACTGAAAGAGGTAGGCATGCCTTTCACTTATACAGATACAACAGGATTAGATCTAGCCTAACCATGTTGCAACAGAAAAAGAAGAAAGGAATCATGACCACATTGGGCCTGTAGAAACACATAGGCGCAAGATCTGTGACCATACATGCCTACGTAGTCGCTGTCTGAATAAGCCAATCTCTTTTATTTTCCTTTGTGTGACCATTCAACTTTATGCTAACAGAATCTTATCTGATCAATCTGATCTCTATCATATAACTAGGATAATCTTGTAATCTATTTCTTTGAATATTCACACTCCACGACATTGTCACATCCAAAGTAGGGCCAAGAGATTGTATAACTAAGGAAAACATGAGACATTTTTCTATAAAACCGGATTCTGATTGAAGAACTGGATCTGGAAAGCAAGTGAACGAAGAATTCAAGAACCAACACAAGAACAAACAAGTGAAGATTAACCGGATATGAATGTAATCGAAGAATGGAAGTCGCTTGATCTACGCAGGAAGTAAACAGATCTAGATTAAACACAAACCGTACCTGCGGATCAAAAAGTGAAGCCGGGAAGCAAAAGATGAGATATCTGCGAGCGAGCGAGCGAGAGAGAGAGAGAGAGAGAGAGAGGTGAGATCTGTAATTGGGAATGCCTGGGAACATATATATAGGCCGATATGAGGGCGATATCGTCGTCTGACTCGCTCTCTAGTCTTATTCTCTCTCTCTCTCTCTCCAACGACCTGTGGGACCCACTCGGCAACCCAATGGTTCATGCGGCAACCATTCTCAACCTCCAAATGTATGTACGGTCCACCGACTCCACTCCATCATGTTTTCTGATTGGTAATCGGACGGCTGATATTAAATCCGAGAAAGCTGTTTTGTCCTTATTTCATTTATCACCCTGCAAAGGACTGCATTGCCCTCGGCAGTTTCTTAACCAACTTTCCCGCAAACCCAACAGTTTTTGATATTTTTTAATAATGGCATTTCAATCATAGTTATAAATATTATTTTAGGCAAAAAGGCATAAATATACCCTCAAAGAGTCATCTAGCCCCTTCAACTTTGGACTGTACCTATCATGTCTCTCAATTTTTAAATTTAGAACAAACACACACCTTACTTTGTAATTTTATTCCAAGCATACACCTCAAATTCATATAAAATTGGTACATGAAACCACACGCATATAAGAAGAGTAACGGGTGAACAGTAGCCTCCAACTACACACACCTCTCATGTTGCCAAGCCACTGTTGTTGCTATCACCAACCCCGATCAACGTCGTCGTCAACCACTAGCACAAGAAAGGCGAGCGACCAACCGACCACTTGCCTCCCACACCGTCAACCACGTCCACACTGTTGCTATCACTGACCCCCCAATCCCAATCGACATCATCATCAACCACCAGCATGAGAAAAACGAGCAAGTTACCAACCGCTCGCCTTCCACACTATCAGTGACAACCTGAAAGAGAAGCAACAACCACCGACGGAGACGAGAGCGAGAGTGAGGCAATTTGCAAAAAGGCAGCAATGTTGTGGATGGTGGTCGCACGATCGATTTGCAAAAGGGGTTGTTTGAAAGAGAAGGGTTTGCAGAGATGGATGGTTTTCGCATGTATATCATGCGCAACCAATTACAAAATCAAGTGTGTCTTTGTTTCAAATTCAAGAATTGCGGAGGATAATAGGCTCAATCTAAAGTTGAAAGGCCAAATGATTTTTTGAGCAAAGTTTGAAGGTATTTTTATGCCTTTTGCCTATCATTTTATATAAATTAGTATTGATGGTGTTGTGATTGTTATTGATTTTGAGAGAATGGGATTGGGATGCACTCCATCTCTTGTACTAGGAAGGCAAGTGGTGCTTTTATCATAAGTAAAAATTCATCAAAAAAATTGAAAACAATCCAAAATAAATCAATTAAGCTTAAACAAGAAAACAACACCCTCTGGAAGAACATAGTCCTAGAAACAGAGGTGGCTGGGAGATCGATAGGTCCTCCGGAAACCATCTAGGAGAAAAAAAAGCGAGGGTTAACATCTCCCAACCTCTCGACAATGAGGCAATGATGAGTCAGGAGACACACGATCTCTTAACCTCCTAGTGACTACATTACGGAAGACTCACGGTCTCTTGACTGTCAAATAACCAAAGAGTGGTCTCCCAAGAATTTATGATGGAGGATTATTTCTATCCCCCAAAGGCAGTAAAATGTCACAAATTTTCCCATAAACAAGGGAGTCATACATAACTCGCAAATTGAATAACTCTAGTATCCGAAAATTCCTCCAAAGGTTCTACAAAAGGATAAACATCATCTAAAAAAAATTTAATCCTAATAAGACCTCAAAATATTGGAATAAACGTTATCCATAAGAATAAGAATCATAATTTTAGAGACTTAAGATTATTCTATACTTCTATATAAATAAATAGTCTCTCATTACAAAAAAAAAAAAAAATGTCTTTGATATTGATATTAATACAGACTTCAAGTCTTCATCGTCTTCAATGTTTGATTTAAGTATCAAAATTTTTGTGTTAAAACTTCCATGCACCCTCTAACAAAGTTTTCGTCTACAGTGTTTGACTCAGATAGCTTGACAACGACATTTCAATTCAATAAATTCATTCTTGTGTTCAAGCAATAACAATTATAATATATGCTTTAATTTCATACAAAAATTATATGTTCTGTAGAATATAATATTATATTTATTTATTTGTTATATCATTAGTTGTGTACTTTAACTTCGTGTATAATCTACATGTTGATTTTGAATGCATTGTTATAATGTTATTTTGAATTATTTGTTCATGAGATATTTTTGACAATAATGATAATTATGTGTTAAGTGAGATATTGATCAACATGTCTACAAACAGACAAATCTTATCTGTCTGTACCAGCTATATTCAATCTCTTCAAACATAGAATTCCCACATTTTCTCCTCATGTAAATGTATAGCTCAGTACAACAAAATGAAGCAATGAGAATACAAAATATGAGGTGTTTGTTGATCTGTGTGAGACTTGTTTACCCTGTTGTTCAACAATATCTGTTGCCAGGCGATACATTGGGTAAGTACTGAGCTGAATTGGGCAGCTGACGAATGCATGCACAGTGATCAAAACAAGAATTTTCCAAGAAAAGCTGAGAAATGGAGATCAGGGACACTAGTAGCTGAGTCCGAGTTGAAGTCCAAGAGCGGCGTGGACAAGAAAGAGTGTCATGATCCCACTGCCCAAGATCCCATGCACATTACGCAAACCTGGATTTCCCTGCATCAGACCAAAATTTAAGAGATGAAGAACACACGTAATGAGCAAGTCCATAACAAATATGATCAACACCACCACTTCAAGCCTTAAAGAGGGTCGGTTGCAGGAATTCTAGCTTGCCAATGTCCAGAATTCATGATCATACTTGAATTCGCCAATGTTTACAACAAACATGATCAGATATTTGTTTTCCTTCACTGGGGTTGAACTGTAAGGTTAATGTTTTTTACCTCAAACAGTGCTGGCAATATTGTCTGTATGGTCAGTAGAGCAAGGCCAATGGAACCTGTAACAGCATGAGGGCTGCAAGCAGAAGATTAAAATTCTGGATGTTCAAAACAAGAACTGTTTGTTTTGGCAACTAAACTTGATTCAAGAACAGAATCAATTGAAAGAACTCGAACCCAGAAAAATATGGCGAGGCACCGATTTCAACTTAATAGCATGGACAAGTACCTCTCAAAGATGGGTTTATCGGAAGTCAATAGTGATGTTATTCCACCAGTAGCCCCCAGAGCAAAGAAGAAAAACATTCCGGCTAAAAGCTTTGGATGCAAATCTTTTGCCTTTGCTCTCTCCTCCTGGATCAAGACAAAACAATCTTGTTAAGTATCAAAACCAGAAATGCCTGAAAGCACACAGAATTCATGTCATTTAACTTATTTAAGATTAGATTTCTTACTACATCATCAGAAAATCGTATTCTGAAGCCAAGATAAGTTCCATAACCACCCATGGCAAAAAGTACCACAGCCTGTAACATTACAAGATGTCGTTCAAGTATTTCCATGGGGAGATCATTAGATGTTAGAAAAGGCAAAAGAAACAGAGTCAGAAACAAAGCGGAGGAAGCTTTACCATGTTGCCTGGGTGACCCCAGTGCACAAGCCAGTCTGGGAGATTCCATGATTTTACAAGCTCAACAAAGGGCCCAAACACAGACCTCACCGTTCCGGCTGATAGTCATAAGATTCACATTATTATGACTTTATAAAGGAAGGAAGGGAAGAAGCAAAAAAGAGACGAGTTTATGGAAAATCCAGATCAGGAGTTCATATATTGGGAGGTCAATCCATTTCACTAGAGCTGAAGAACTGGATAAGAAGTAAAATGTCTTTCATTTCAAACCTTAGTACATTGTCAAAACTACTATATAGTATATACAGGTGTCAGTTCTAGCACTTGAAGCCACACTACTGATAAGTGTGTATGTTGGAACTAAAAGTAGGAGCAATCTTCAACAGATCAGTTTGAAACCCATAAATGCAAACGTGTCCAGTTCCACTCTGGCTCGAATTGTGTCATGGTCAACGATGATATTAATCACACCCCAAAACCTAGTTTGCATCTTAAATCTCAACCGGAGACAACTTTCTCCAGGTACTGTATAGTTTGTCTAAAAACAACCCAAGATGCGGTTTTCTGAAAAACTTCATCCTTTCCATACCATGACAGGTCAGGGGACTAGAAGTCTAGAACCACATAAACTCATTTATTGCAGACAAACTCCACAAAAGAATCACAAGAAATCAACATTAAGATAACATGGTACCTCCCTATAAAATGCTGCACGAAAGGGGACTGTCTTTCTTACAAGGGAATCTAGATATTACGCATTAATGTCTTCTTTCAGCGTAAAAAATGTCAACAAACCACAGCCCAAAATTGGAATTATTGAGAAACTGCACATTCTTTATGGTTGAATCCTTGAATAGGCCTAAAGGTGGAAATATTGGCCATCCTTGTCGTCTACTAGATAATTTACAACTAGAGTTTCATTTTCAATTGAACTGCATTCATAGTTGGAGTTATTAGAGGGCTTCCATTGCTATAGGTGGGATAGAGGCTATTCAATTTCATTAACTAGTGAGGATGATAATGTAAAAAAGCCAAGAAATCTGGGAATTTGCCAAAAAAAAACCTTGCAATTCACAGGGTATAGAAAGTTGGGTTTTCAATCCCACCTCAGGGTTGGCTCAATTTTTGCCAAAGATGCACTCACTCAGAAACAGTCACCAAATGTATTCGAGATAAAGAACTTCAAACAAAACCATGAATACCATCTTGCGTTTGTAACAAAAGAAAAATGAAATTACCCACAAGATTAACGTAGGAGAATGTGATGAATCAGATTACCTCCAGGAAGAACAGCCGCACAAATCAAAGGCAAAGGACTGAAGGAGTACAAGACAGTCTCACTGGCCCCAACGTCATCATCTTCTTCTTCGTCTTGAGCTGAATCAACGGCTTGGCAATGCCGGTTCCTGGTGGAA
Organism: Diospyros kaki; assembly: GCA_036245055.1. Taxonomy (NCBI): domain Eukaryota; kingdom Viridiplantae; phylum Streptophyta; class Magnoliopsida; order Ericales; family Ebenaceae; genus Diospyros; species Diospyros kaki. The sequence continues at coordinate 3,761,246 of BSEG01000006.1, read as the reverse complement.
AAAGAGGGGAGAGGAAAATATCTCTTCTCTTAGTTGGAAGAGCCAATTCGCTAGGAAAGAGGATAGAATGGATTTGGGGGGAAGCAAGGGAAGAAGAGGGTGGAAGAAGAGAGGAAGGAGAGTTGAAGCCGAAAGCAGCAGAGATGTTCACATTCGCCATAGCCATTTTTTCAAATGGAAGGAAATGGGTAAAGACTGGCTCATGATGGGTTCTGATTTATGAAGCAGAAGATGGATAGAGTCGGGGGAAGTAGGAAAGGCAACGAAAGGGACACGCCCATTCCTCAAAACATACAAACCAAACCTTTCCACGTGGTTTCAACACGCCCGCCACGTTCACGGGCCTCGCTAGGACCTTGGTACCCGACACAGCACGCCTAGGCCAAGTTAATGGGTTAGGATGGGTTGGGCCAAGGACCTTGGGGTCCTGGTCATAGCCTGACATAGCCTGCCAAGGCTAAGTCAACGGACTAAGATAGGCCGACCCCAAGTCAACATGGTATAGTAGAACCCACATAAGAGAAGTTGTCTCGTTATTTGTATGTAATACTCTCTTTGCTTATTTGCAATCATACTTCTACTTTCACAACTCTTAAACACTCGAACCTTTCAAATCATAAAAAAATAATTTTACATTTACCATGAAGATTGCCTCTTGTTGTGTACCAAAAACAAGGATTTGGAAGCTGCCCTAGTCTAAGCAAAGGATGTAATCAATCTCTGTGCTTGCTTGTACAAACTCATCCCAAAATAACAACAAACGATGAACATTATTAACTTCAAAAGCTTCTCAGAAAACCAAAATGGTCAAATACTTAGTAAGAGAACCACTGCTAATATTCTATTTCCAGTGAATAGTCAAAACTTTCTAATCTTTGAAATATTAAGCTAAGAAATTAAGTTCACCTGGTACATATATTACACCCAGCAATCGCGTGCTGGCATGAACTGGTTTGTAATCTATAATGCTAAGCTAGCCTTAAAAGTATTAGAAGAAAAAGAAAATGATTAATACTATACAAAAATGCCGACCATGGGCTTCAACCGCGCGCTTTTTCTCAATGGAAGAGCAGCAGTATGAAGGCCAAAGCTTCATCATCTTGAATGTCTGATATATCCAGTGCTCCAGCTCCGATTTATTTCAGAATAGTATGGATCGGCGGACTGACCACTGTTGTTTTCCTGCATAATTGACAAGAAGTCTGATACATGAGATGAATGGTTAAACAACAACAGTGAATATGGTGGTATGCCTATGAATTTAAACAGACTAAGGCAAACTGCCAGAATTTCAAAGCAAAAATTTGAAATTGTATACAAGCTATGATCCGCAAGTTAAAATATTGAAATTGGACAATCCTCTGCTGCTTTAAACCCGCTAATGAACAATCCTCAGTGGGTGTGTATATGTTGATGACTCTCTGTCATCAACAAGAAGTAAAATCATGAATGAAATTTTGCCGCTGTTGACACAAAATTAGAAACTTCAGTTATCTATTTATGACACTATTTTGACTCTTGCAGCACTCATGGCCTAGAAAAAGGGGCGGATTTTATGTTTTGTCTCTTCGTTCTGATGACAAAAACATATTAACATCACTATTTTGGACTGGTAGTGCTCTTAGCTTGTTTGAAAGTTATAGCTTAAGGCATTCCAAAACCTGCGGCTTGTGATTGAGGCACCTCTGATCCTATGTACTTAGAGACCAATATCACAAATACTTGAATGAGGATTCACACCATTGCATAATAACATAAGTAACTAGTACCTTGGTGGCATTTAATCGAAAAGGATGTGACCCGTAACCATATTATCTTCCAACATTGAGAATGTTGTTTTGTATGGTACCTCTAGTGACAGACTCCTTTTGAGGATCAATCCTCCACTGGCCATCAACAATAAATTTTATCTGAAATAAAATATGTAAATATTAGAAAAGTATAATTGAATGACTGGTGCAAAAGGCTCGAATAGAAAATGCCTACAATCCCTCCCCCCCCCCCCCTCCTCTCCAAGCATGGCAACAGACCCATCCTTGAGCCCAATACTAGCAACCATCCCCAGGTCACAGATAACCTGGACGCCCATGCCTGATGACCAGTGAGAACCTAAGAAACGCAAGTGTACAAATGATGCAAGAGTTCACATGATTGAACTGTCTGTTAGGTTCTTTACTGACTCCAGCAATAAAATTTTGTGAATGAAACAATTACTAAACCTCTCACATGATAGGTAGTAGACCAGAAACTAACTCTGCAGACATTAGCGCTTTCCAAAATATACCTTTCTATGAGTGGTAGGAACAAAATTTACAGAGACTACCTGCCCTATTTTGACAAACTTTTTAACATAAGAAATACTAGTAAAACCAAAGCCTCTCCAGTCCTCCATTCCAGAAGTTGTAAGACACACTACACTGGATTTAGAGGACCAGCTCAATAATGTCTGTTAACCTTTCACAAGCTGAAAACTTTGCCTACTAAACCCGCACAGCCTGCTTTAGAACCACATTGACAGCTTCTCTGAGGAGAGAACCAAGTTGGTTGGTTTGAGTTATCCTAGTACACTGGAAGGAGAATTTCATAGAGGGTAGAAGATCTTCTATTACTCTGGTTGAAGATTTGCACAGAGTTGAATGAACTTATGTTTGATGGTATGGGCCTATTCATTATTGTAGCATAAGTAGGTGGTGGCAGAATTCTACACCTCATATTTTCCAGGATAAAGCCATAATGTTGCCGTCCAAAGTCTGGAATTCCTGTCAAAACATGCTATCAAAGTAAGTACATTGGAACACTAACTTACATATACAAGTAACACCATAAACTCAAAATGAATGCATGAAGGAAGTGGTAAAAATCTCAATGGAAGTGCTAAAAGAAAAAGACTATTACAACAACAACAATAAACAAGCCTCAATGCCACTAGTGGGGTCGGCTACATGAATTCCAGACCTCTCTTGTCAAAAGAGAAAGACTACTGACTGGAATACAAAAAAATGGTTAAACTTGCACAGTTTAGACGTCTTAATTGACTTTGAGATGCAGGCAGAAGACTCATAAGGCTGTCTATAATGGGCCCAGCATTTGCCATCCAACCCAAAAGTGCTCAGCCTGTTTCTGAATCACTCAGTGATACTATCATGTGGTTCAGGACACTGCATGCAACCCTGATCGATGCACCAGGAATTGGGTAGGGGAGCCTATCACAGAGCACATGTTGATCCTACATCAAATGTGTACTTGGTGATCTTAGACTCTATAAAGGAGGGTAGACAGCACCACCAAACAACAATTACTTTTGGATTGGTCGACAAGGGCCCCACCCATGACAATTATCATCATTCAAAAAACCGACCCAATTACCAGAGACAAGTTTTTTTATCAGTTTGTCATTTTTGGCATTGTTGCATTGTGTTGTGGTGTGAAAGCAGTATTAACAACACTAGCAAATGAGTGTGGTATTGTACTTATTAATATTAAGAGCAAATAGCAAATGCTTAGTTAAAATTTTAATGCTGTGTTATAGACATGCAAAATGACTAAAGACAATAGTATATTAAATAAATATTTGATATTAAAATATTTTTAATATTTTAAGCAATATTACCATCAAAGGTAGCCTACTAGTAGGTGATAGTATAGGTGAGCCTCAAGTCACGAGTTCAAGACTTGTGAACCTCAGTTGCTCCCCCACTATATAGGTCTCCACTGGTATAATCTTAGCAAAAAAATAATAATAATATTATGAAATTATAAACTCAAAGTGCTTGTCAAATAACCAAACAAATTAGTATGAAAAGATGCCATGTATTAAACAGGAAGAAAAGTTTTTCTTTTTAAACTGGACACAAAAAGAAAATTTAGTAATGACCTTTTGTATAAAATGACCTTTTATTCTCAAAACATATCTCACTTCTCATCAAATTAAATGCAGTAGTATAAAATGATGTTAATGACCTTTTGTATTACATGTAAATATGTTTAAAGTAAAGGGTAAAATTGTCTACTTTTTTTAAAATAGTGGGTCCCATTATAAGTTCTTGTGCTTTTAATAAATGGAAGGATAAAGTCCAACACTAAAACCAAAGACATGCCTGATCAAGATATTTACTAAAGTCTTTTCTTAATACAAAATAAGAACTACTGAGATGTCAACTATTGCATGTAAAGGAAAACACTAGGGATAGATCTACCCATAGAAAAAATAACCTTGATCCAATAGGGTCCAAGATACTTGATGACAGCTGTGGATCCATTGTTATACGATGTTGCCAACCATTGAAGCTACCAGCCACCTCTACAGTTTCACCTTCGCCCTGGTAATGAATCTGAACCTAATAAAATTCAAAGAATTTCATAAAGTCAATTGAAGCTGTCAATCTCACAGAAAGTCTGGACATAACACCAGCAATGTTTGAGTATGCATTGGTGATAGAAACCTAAAATAAATGTATAGGTAGCACAACCACATTAAGCCACCAGCCTCTCCTGTCTGCCATGGATTGGGCAGTGCAAAGGTCAAAATAGTAACTTGCAGGTCTTTGTTACTATCAACAGTCAAATCAATTAGCTACTACTGAGATGAACATAGTAATATCAATTAGAGCTACTCTCATCAGTTAGAACAGCTTCAAGTTGTAGCAGAAGTTGTAATCAAGATTTTACAGTTATGTTACCCGGGTACCTATCAGTTTTGACTTCAAAAATTAATTGGTGGAAGAACAAATGGGAAAATCAGAAAATGTAAAAAATGAAGTGCCTGGGATCTTATTTGATAAAAAGTAGGCCTCGGTTTTGTTTTCTAGGACTCTTAAACCAACCAACATGCTTATCATTGCTCTTACCTCTTTGAAACGAAGATAAATATCAAACGAGTAGGTCTCTTTGATGTGTTCAAACATATTTAAGTACAGCTCCCTCAATTAAAAGGAGTAACACTGGGTAATACCAAAAGAAATAAAAGTTGAAACCAAGTCTATCCAGTAAACATATATGAAAAACAACTTAATTATTGACTGGATGCCAGGGCAATTACAGATAATAAAAGCAGGAAAAGTTGCAAACTCGCAGAGTTCAGGTGGTACCTCCTCCAATCCAGAAAGACTTTCTTCCACAGCCTGCAATTCAGCATCCTTCTCCAAAATAAGCTTCTTAGCTTTGCTGATCTCTGATTCTGCCTTGGTTTGCACAACAGACAAAGCAAGCTGGAAAGAACAACAGAAACAAAATATATGAATCAATCTTTCCAACAAGCACAAAAATGCACTCTATCAAGTTGTGAACCTCAACGGCAAATTTGAGTGGAATTAGTTAAAATCTGGAAGGGAATCACTCTGCTGAGCACAAATTATACCTTACAGAAATATCAGAGAGCTGTTTCTTTTACTTGGCAAAAAAAATAAAAAAGGAAATACCATAGGGCTATACTGACTGAGCAGTGTTGAAATATCATAAAATTTTGAAAAGGAACTAACAGGAGTGTAGAAGTCATAGAGCTGAAACAATCAAATTATTTGTACCACATCTGACATCATTCAAGTGGGCGTGCATACCATTGTCACCAGTGCAAGAACAGGAAGTTCCATGTAGTGCAGCAATCTTCCTTGACATGGCACCTAAGACTGCACATTGTATAAATCTCTCATCTCCCGCTCAAACATCATAAGGCAGACTCATAAGCTGATTCTAGAATTCACTGTCCCTTCCTCAAGCCCCTCCATGAAAGAGACTGCCTCAACTTGGAGAAAGCACCTACTGTTTGGTCTATGACCAGAGCCAATCTCTTCAGAAACCCCCCTTGGTCTGGATCTCCTAAGTAACTCTCCTTGGTCTAGATCATCTCTAGGAAACTACTAACTCACTTTAATTATTATACCTCACACCCACAGTCACAGGAAAAACCCAAAGGCAATCCCTACACTCGGTTCCCCAAAGACTTGCAGATTAGAGACTTGAACCAAGAATTTTGCCAAGGCACTCAGTCCCCCTTTGCAGTCAGTAGTAGAATGGGGCCACAAGCCTTGGGACAATCAGTGAAAGAAAGGCACTACAAGATAAAAGATACCCTTTTCCCTTCAAATCCACTGAGAAAACGGAAAGAAAAGAGCAACAAAGGTCTTGAGCCAGCATAAGACGGGGTCATTCTGAGCATTGGCTGCCTTTTACATCTCATCTATCTACCAAAGAAAGTGTGCAGCCTATTCCCCATGAACTCTACCTCACATCAGCCAAGTGCACTTATAACTCCACATTTAGAACAATCTTCTTTCTACTTCTCCTGAACCTTCAGCCTGTAATCCAGCCCTTGAATAACACACCTTGCCTTAAGCCTGGTAACTTTTCCACCTCTCTCTTGATTGCATTGGTTCTTCCCATTTCATCCTCTCAAAGAGGTTCCCAAGCATCTTGGTGCATGTCATACTTCCTAAATTACCCTAACATCCCTCTTGATTGAAACATCCCTAACCCAATCACACATTAAGTTGTATGCACAGTACATGTCAAGACATTGAAATACCACCATTATAGATCATTCACTCTTCAGCACAGTGGAAACAGATGTACAAGTTTCCATGGAAGTTTTGCATTAGTCAGATCAAAACAAAGTTCTATTCATGCTTAAATGTGAAACTTCATTACTCATTTTACCAGAAATATTAGCAATATGACAAAACCTATTGAAATAAACTTCCATTGGCATATGAGAACAATAAGACATCTCTATTTGTGCATCACATAACAGGTCTTATTATCTCCATTGTTAGCTTCTCAAGAAAATTGAGTGTCAAACTTTTTAGTCTAGATGTGATTGTGCATTCACCCATACATCTGCGTGTTTTCTACAATAACGATCAAAAGAGAACTTAGACATTCATGTGTTCCCTAGTGGTCATTACTAGTGACTACAACAACATACACAACATATCCAGCCTTTATCCCACTATGTGGGGTCGGCTACATGAATTCTAGACTTCCATATATTTCTATCGTTTGTCATATCTTCATTTAGATCCATATACTTCATATCGAACTTTAATGTCTCTCCCAAAGTCTTTTTGGGTCTACCTCTACCTCTTTTTATGACTAATTGTTTCATTTCATCAACTCTCCTCACAGGAGCGTCTCTTAGTCTCCTTCTCACATGACCAAACCATCTTAGTCTAGTCTCTCTCATCTTCTCCTCGATTGGCACTACTCCTACCTTATTACGAATAACTTCATTTCTAATTTTATCCTTTCTTGTATGTCCGCACATCCATCTTAACATCCTCATCTCCGCTACACTCGTCTTTTGCTCATGCTGGTATTTGACTGCCCAACATTCTGAGCCATACAGCAAGACTGGTCTTATAGCTCTCCTATAAAATTTTCCTTTCAATTTTAATGGGATTTTACCATCACATAACACTCCCGATGCATTTCTCCATTTTAGCCAACCTGCCTTAATTCTATGTGCGACATCCTCGTGAATTTCTCCATCTTTTTGAATCACGGATCCCAAATATCGAAAATGGTCTTTTCTTTGTAAGATTTGATCTTCTAATTTTATTATAACATCATCCACTCTTGCATTTTTACTAAATTTGCATTCCATATATTCTGTTTTCTTTCTACTTAATTTAAATCCCTTAGATTCTAAATTGTTTCTCCACAATTCAAGCTTAGTGTTCACTCCTTCTTTTGTTTCATCCACCAACACTATGTCGTCTGCAAATAGCATACACCATGGCACATCTGTCTGAATATCTTTAGTGAGTTCATCCATTACTAAGGCAAATAAGTATGGACTTAGTGCAGAACCTTGATGCAGTCCTATTGTAGTTGTAAATGGTTCAGTATCCCCTCCGCATGTTCTGACCCTTGTCTCTACACCATGATACATGTCCTTAAGGGCTTGTATATATGCTATTTTGACTCCTTTCTTCTCTAAAACCCTCCATAATACTTCTCTAGGGACCCTATCATAGGCCTTTTCTAGATCTATAAACACCATATGTAGGTCCTTCTGATGATCCCGATACCTTTCCATTAAACGCCTCAGTAAATATATAGCTTCCATTGTTGACCTGCCAGGCATGAAACCAAACTGATTTTCTGACACATTTGTTTCTTTTCTAAGCCTCTGCTCTATTACTCTCTCCCAGAGTTTCATGGTATGACTCATTAACTTAATTCCTCTATAATTTTCACAGTTTTGAACATCTCCTTTGTTCTTGTATATAGGAACCAAAGTACTCTTCCTCCACTCATCTGGCATCTTTTTTGATTTAAGGATCGCGTTAAATAGTTGCGTTAGCCAGGAGATGCCCTCTTCTCCCATGCATTTCCATGCTTCTATTGGTATATTATCTGGTCCCACTGCCTTATGATTTTTCATCTTTTTTAAAGCTTGCCTTATTTCATTTGAACTTATGCGTCGATAGAATGTGTAGCTCACATTCTCTTCGGAGTTACTAAGATGTCCCAACCTAACTCTTGTGTCACCACCATCATTGAATAATTTTGTGAAATACTCCTTCCATCTCTCCTTAATCGCTCCCTCATTTACTAAAACATTTTGATTGTCATCTTTTATGCATTTCACTTGATTTAAATCCCGTGTTTTTCTTTCTCTTGCTTTAGCTAATTTATATATATCCCTTTCTCCATCTTTTGTATCAAGTCGTTTATATAGATTCTCATATGCTTTTGACCTTGCTTCACTAACAGCTCTTTTTGCTACCTTTTTTGCTTCTTTATAATTTTTTTGATTTTCTTCATTGTTGCATTGATATACCGCCTTATAGCAAGTTTTCTTATTTTTAATTTTCAATTGTACATCTTCATTCCACCACCAAGACTCCTTAAGGTTAGGGGCTCTACCATTTGTCTCTCCAAGGACTACCTTTGCCGTGCTTCTCAGAGCATTAGCCATTTCTTTCCACATTTGGTTTGTCTGTCTTTCTCCATTCCATTCCCTTCTACCCTTTAATTTTTCTTTGAAGATTAGTTGTTTCTCCCCTTTTAAATTCCACCACCTGATTCTTGGATTTTGTTTTATGTGATTTTTTCTCTTCCAATTTCTTACTTGGACGTCAAGTACTAGAAGTCTATGTTGAGTAGTCAAACACTCTCCCGGTATTACCTTACAATCCCTACAACATAACCGATCCTCTTGTCTCATGAGGAAGTAATCTATTTGGGTGCTTGAGGTGATATTTTTATATGTGATTAAGTGTTCGTCCCGTTTTTTGAACCTCGTATTGGTTATAATAAGCCCATATGCCATAGCAAAATCTAGGATAGATTTACCCTCATTATTAATTTCCCCGAATCCATACCCTCCATGTAGTGACTGATGGCAAATAAATTGCTAATTCTGGGAACCCTTTAGGTGTAGAATATTTGGGTCTCCAGTCTTTCATCCAAGCCTGTGCCAAGGAATGAAATTGTTGAACAAGCTTAACAGCAGGCACTGAAGTGCTTTTTGCTCGATCCTGAGAAAGCAATGTCCCAGAGATGTAAAAATCTTCCAGCAAGCTTTGTCTTCTCACTGCATTCTTGCAGTTGCAATATCCTTGACCCTTATTTTTCAAAATGACATGTTAGTCATCCTTCTTCCTACATCCAGTATGAACACACAGTAACCAGAGGTGATTCAAACAATTTGAAGGGTTCCACAAATTGCAAGGTAATGGTAATGCCTTTTTCTTTTTCTTTTTTTCTTTTTTTTTTGTGATTGGAAGGCCAGGTTCGAGTAGTTGAAACAGCCTCTTTGTAAAGCAAACATAAAGTTGTGAACAATAACTACCCTCCCCTAACCCTTACAAAGCAAGGAGCCTTGTGCATTAGGGACGCACAGAGAAGGGATCTGCACTTGATCCCGAGGCTACAATCTCCTAGAGATGTCAAAATGTTCTGTCATGTCTTTCGGAGCAATAGAGGGGCAAAATTGTAATAGGGATATAATAGTTGTTAGGACTACAGTAGTACTGCACATGGGTGCAGGGGGTGAAGCCAAACGATTGTACTGCACAAGGGGGCAAGGGCTGTGAGGCTATAAATAAGCCACTGTTGTAGGAGAGTAATCATGTTTGAATTGTTGAATGAATTCTCTCATTTCCCTCTCTTGAATTCTCTCAATCTCCCTCTAATCTCTCTCTCAATTTCCCTCTCTCTCTCAGTTCTCCCTAATCTCCCGCTCTATTCTGTTCTTCCCTAATTTCCTCCCATTTCTTCCGATCTAACTCCCCCAATTCCTTCCAATTACCTTTTAAACCTGTCATGAACCCTAGGTTCATGACATCTTCCAGTAGGCTTTGTGACTTCTTCAGATCAGTTTGGAATAACTCATTCACTTTGTTTTTTCAAGTCCCCTCATATTAAGCTATCAAATAAAACAATATACTTTGTTGCAATCTATATGTAAGTTTGAATTCTAAAATACAAGCAATCCTCCCAAAAACCAAAATAGGCAACGCCACTGGCATGATAAGTAATAACATCTTCATATAGAGGCAAAATAGGCAACGCCACTGGCATGATAAGTATTAAAATCCATTTTTATTATGAAATAGTTTTTAAATTTCAAATGGGTGCTCAGTTTTGTAATACACCAGCAGAAAGATATAAACAGAGTGAACTTTGCATGGAAGGAGGCCAAGTATTATAGCAATCTTTGATAATGGCTCAATTACCTTTTCCTTCTCAATCTGTTCCTTCAACCGAGACAATTCCAGCTCCTTCTGATGCTAAGTACATCAATTGACAATATATTCAAACATCTACTGGTTAAAATGATAAACAAATTACAGATTTTTGTACATAATCAGCAGTTCAAGTTGTGTTGGGCACAAATATTACAAAGATTAGTACCAGTACCAACTCGAGATGATTGACTTCAATCTGATTCTCTCTTTTACTTGTCTGTCTTACAAAAGGCAAGAGATTTAAATCTCAATAAAAACCAATGAAATATTGTTATTAAAAGTATAGTATGCTGTAGTAACCTCAACATCCAATTGCTCATCACAACCAGCAGACAGAGGTCCTTCACTTGAAGATTGATCATTTCTGCAGGTAATTCAGAACAAAGTGTGAAGGAATGCTTTTTTAATACAGAAATTGACAGAAGAATCAAGTGGCATGATCCTTTTGCTTGGGATTGACATGTGGAAGGAAGTGAAGAACACAGCAAGAGTGAATAAATGGAACAAACTGAGAATCTAATATCTACATTCTCACTGCCACATTGGTTGACAGGTGGAGGAAAACCTAGTTTTAGAAGCATCTATTACATAAAAAGCATGCTATCAATTCAACCATAACTCAATATGTCCTTGTGGAGAAACACGCAAATAGTCTGTTACTTGAAAAGCTGATTGTAAAATATTGGAAAAATGGAGATCAAAGCATGCATAAAATAAAAGCTGCTCTTTACTTAACAAGTGAAATGCTGTTAAACTATAAATCCTAAGCCTTCACTTCGAGTATGTAACATGGGTCTTTACCCAAAGTTGCTGACTGAACTTTTAAGTTTTAGAGACCAAGTTACAAACTTTCCATTATATGGAACTGTCATAACAAATTTGTCTCTTTCAGACCATGGCATTCTCGCCAAACTACAAAACTCACATCACTAATAAATCTGATACATGATAAGTCTCAAACATACAACCTCGGTTTGTGTCCACACCATAGTGGTCCTAAGTCACATTTCAAGTTACCAGTAACACCACATGCCTTCACCTAAAAGAGCTAACCA